>CM051626.1:36433912-37867581 GCA_028020825.1 Podargus strigoides | reverse complement strand
TGTTATTCATGGATGAGTGTTCTTGGGGATTAGTTTCTCAGTGAAAATGAGCAAAATTATGTCGTGGTTTTCATGTGTGGTGTTTCAGACCTAGATATTTTCCTTTTTTTAACGAAAAAAAAAGGAGAAAATTTCACCTGAAAGCATAATACATGAAACAAAGTTCACATTGAGCTTAGTGTACTAGTTAGTGTTTCGTGACTGTACAGCTGCTCCACTAGGAAATCTCAAGCACTGAAAGCTTATATATGCAACGGTTGTTTTTAACCTTTTTCAGAGTTTATGATCTCTCCTTCGTAATACATCTAATTGGTTTTCTAGTTGTAGGACTCCTGGTGATTTTATTCACAGTATAATTGAATACATTTTAAAAATTAAGTCTGAAAGAAGTTAATTTCCCTTTTGTTTTTTTTTTTGTTTTTTGTTTTTTTTCTTTCTCACAGATGGGAAGGTTGAAGTGACAAAAGAAGGCGTCAAGCTGTGTACCATGGGACCTGGCAAAGTCTTTGGGGAGTTAGCCATCCTCTACAACTGCACCCGAACAGCAACTGTCAAAAGTAAGAGCATTTTTTGAAGTTGAATGGCTTGGGATTTCACTGGGAAATAGGGTTCTTCTCATCTCTCCTTTGGAGTTGCAGCCCCTCTTAGATGTTCTGCTTTCTTAATTAATTAAACTCTTCATGGCATGGATTACTGTATGGAATTTAGCCACTGTGAGCAGGAGGAAGATGGAAAAGAAGTGCTTCACTGGCTTCTTTTGCTCAGGTTTGTTCATGTGGGCAATCTCCTACATTAATACAGTGGTTAATGCTTCCTTATGCATAGGAGCCTGTAGCTAATACCATAATTTCCTTATGATTCCTGCTGAATATCATGATATGGCTGTTGCATAGAGCATATCTGACCCTTGTAAGTGTTAGTCTTCAAGGGAAACTGTAAGTAAAGCTTACATATTCTTCAGGACAAGTCATTGTTTTCACCCTTAACTGACTAAACAAAATTGAGGAAAAAAACATGGGTGGCACTGATCCTCCTGCTCTAAGTCATCAATGCTTCTCCTGTAATCTGGTTTCTTTTATGAATGTTCTGGACAAAAGCCTGGGTTGTACAGTAAGTAGAGGGGAATCACATTGCTATGTACAACATAAATATGTTTTTACAAACTAAGATTAATAGTTGAGATTTGGGATACATGATCTCACAGTCCTCCCTGATGTTGAGGATAAGAGTTTCTGGTGACATCTTGAGTGGAGAGGTTTTACAGGAGATGATAAGTAGTTCTGTGGTTTAATGATGCTGTAGCGGAGGAGTTAGAAGGGTACAAATAGGATAGAATAATATAAAGACAAACAAGGAGTACCAAAAAGGCATGTGAGTCCCTGTTCAGAAGAAAGCCTCTTAGAAATAGAATCATAGAATCACAGAATTGATTTTTTGGAAGGGACCCTCAAGGCTCATCTAGTCCAACCCCCCTGCAGTGAGCAGGGACATCTCTACTAGATCAGGTTGCTCAGAGCCCCATCAAGTCTGACCTTGAATGTCTCCAGGGATGGGGCCCCCACCACCTCCCTGGGCAACCTGTTCCAGTGATCCACCACCCTCCTATTGAAAAACTTTTCCCTTATATCTAGCCTAAATCTCCCCTTTTCTAGTTTAAAGCCATTACCCCTTGTCCTATAAATGTGAGGAAGAACTTCTTCCCAGTGAGGGTGACAGAGCACTGGCACAGGCTGCCCAGAGAGGGTGTGGAGTCTCCTTCTCTGGAGACATTCCAACCCACCTGGATGTGTTCCTGTGTGACCTGATCTAGGTGTTCCTGCTCTGGCAGGGGGATTGGACTGGATGATCTTTTGAGGTCCCTTCCAATCCCTGACATTCTGTGATTCTGTGAAATGTGCATCTCACACAAGTCAGGCCTGCTCTCATGGGGACTGCCCCAGCCCCAGAGACCTCCATGTAGCTTCAGATACTGTGTTGGGTTGCTCTTCTAGGAGATGCTTTATCTCCTTCTCCCTAGGCCAAGGGGAATATGAGCGTGAGTGGGAAGTGGGTGTTGATCCACCCTCTCCTCCCAGTAGGTTCATTATCCATGGAGTTGTATAGCCTGGTTTTCTGTCCAATTAAAGGTTTGGGGGATTGATGATGGTGATGAATTCAGCTAAGCTGCAGGCTTATGTGGTAATGCAATAATATAAAGTTGGAAAGAGCAGAGAAAGAGAGGAGATGGTTGAATCCTAGGAAAGGGAATGAAAGAATGGTTGTTGTTTAGTTCCTTTTAAAAATGCAGTGCTAAAAGGGTCCTGATCCAATGGTACCATGAGCACTACATCACATAATCCTGCACAGTCACACTGTTCTTGTGTTGTGTCCCTTTCAACCTCTTTGTACTAGAGACTCTGATAGGAAAGAATACTGACAGCAGTTTTTACGATCAGTTTTACTGTTATTCACTTTTTCATGTACTAAGTGTCTTCTACTGAGCAAACTTCCAGATTCCCCCTTGGCACTTAGTTATACCAAATCCTTTTTTCCTGGTTAAATTGGGGGCAGTAGTAAGGTCACTACTGTAAACGTCCTCAGAGAGATCTGCCTTCAAGAAAGAGGTGTCTGCATTGGTTATTATGCTCTGTTTCTTTCCCACCAGCATTGTAAAATTATGATAATTATGCACCTTGTCCTGCTGGCAGCTGTCGGGCATGTGATTTCATTTCCAACGCCAGCAAGTGACTTTTTAGGTATTTTCTCTCTCATTATGGCACAAGTAAGTAGCAGCTGTGGTTGTAATCAGCTTTATATCCTTTCAAGTGTGGTGGCACACAAGGTCACAGCCTGACTTCAGTGAACCATTTCAGCCAGACCTAACTGAACAGAGGTCTTGGACGTGTGTGAATCAATTTGGGGCATATTATTGGCTTGAATTGTTGCCACTGCTGCTAACAAACAACTTCAAACATCTGTCTGTTCTTTTGGCTAAATGATAAATAAACGTTACAAATCTCTACAAAGGCAAGCACTAGTAAATATTCCATTAAGTCTGGTGATAACTTTGATCATGACAAGGTTTATTTCGGGAGAAATGAGCAATTGATGGTTGTAATGAGAATAGACACCCGGTCAACATTGATGCTGGGAGGTGGTGAGGATGTGTCAAGGGGCATTATCCAGCTTTCACTGAGAGCAACACTTTAAGTCAGGGCTTCCCAATTTCCAGGAGATGGATTTCCATTACCTCCAGAGTGTCAGAAGGGTTTTTTGATGTGCCTGCCAGTGCTTCATTAGGAGGACGTTAAGTATTTCTTTTTGAAAAATGAAGTTGCAGCAAAGACTGAATGAAGGATGTGTTATGGTAGTGTGAAGCTCAGCAGTGCCTTTGGGCCATGATGATGTGTCAGCTGTGTTGACATCTCTTGCTGTAACTCATTTGTACGTGTACTCTTGCTTTGCCTTTGTAAATAGTAAAGTTTTTGGTGTCACTACTCCCTGTGTAAGTCTGCATGGGCTCTTCGGCTGGTGATTGCTCTCTAGGAGATGGCAAACTTAAAGGGATAAATCACTGCAAGAAGGACTTTGTCTTTTAAAAATAATTTAGAAGACATTAAATTTTAATTATTCTGTTCTGACTCCTTCTGGTTCATTACGACCTCTTCAATAAGACATCCCAGGTCTTTTGAAAGCCTGCCCCAAGAGAATTATTATAATATTTTTTCAATATTCTTACAGTCTTAACTAAAAGCAGGATGGGATTTAACCAGGGCCTGGGAAGAAAGAGCAACCAAACCCTTGGGTGTTCAGAAGCACTGAGTAAAGTATGGCCACATCTCATGATGTGTGATCTCATCTTTAAGATAACTGCTTACAGTTTTTTGACATCCAATTTTTATTTTATTTTATTCTTTTTTTCTGTTATTCTGAAGTTTTTGCTTTATGTTTCCAGATATTGCAGAAAGCAGAATAGTTTGTTCTGATGGAGACTGTTCAGTCTGATGCTCCAAGTATGTCACTGTCATGGCTTTCTAAAGCACTAGTGTTCACAGCTTAAATCCAAGTCAGCAGTTATTTGTTTTCCTCTATCAGTGTTCATTATCCAGAGTTTTCAAGTGCCTAAATGCAAAACTTGATGCTACTCACAATTTAAAGCAGAATCACAGACTTTCCTCCCTGATTCCAGCAAATAATTAAATCCAGGGCATTAGAATAAGGAAAAGAAAACTCATTATGGATAAATTAACTCACAGCTAAAATGGTGTCTCTAATCCCCTGGGAGGCTGGTATTCTCCAAATGTGCCTGTTTACCCATAAATCTCAAATCACTGTTATTGCCTCTTTGAGGAAGCTAGTGGAGCAGCTTAAAATAGTAAAGGTGGTAAGCTGTGTCTTCAGATCACTCAGAAATAACGTTGTTGACTCAGCGTGTGATCCAAATGGTTAAAAATATGCTGGGTTTTGTTGCTGTTTTTGTTTACCCCTGCTCTGGCTGACTCCTTTCTCCCTGTAACTCACTGCCACCTATGTAGGTTAATGCCAGGCTGAATGCTGCTGGCGTTTCTGGTATCTCTGCCTTGGCCACGTGTTAGCACCAAGGCAGACATCAGTGTGCAGGTGATGTGCTGCAGTTGGGAGCCTGCTGCCTTTCTCCTCCCAGCCCTGGGCAGAGCATTGTGAGAGATGCGATTAGTGATGGTGAAAGAGGCTTGAAAAGAGATGTGCAGTTGTACCTTGGCTCTACCCAAGCCACCCAGCTCAATATTAGACTCCATTAATTATGAATTTTTCCTGTACACCAAGAAAGAATTTTGTCTTGCTCATTGCCAAGTGAACAGGATTTCCAAGTGTCTGAAAGAAGCAAACATATATTAAAATTTTAATGTATTAATGTATTAATGTGTTAAATTAATGTATTAAAATATATTAACATTTTTACTTGTTTATTCGTGACATTGGTGGTAGAAGAAACCATGAGATGTCAGAAAAAACCAAAACACACACACACAAAAAATTTCCTAGTTGAATTTGGGTTGTGTATATAACTTTGTAACTCTTCATTTGATAACACAAAAGATCTTCTTAGTAAGTGGAAATTTATCTGCTGTTAATATTGTGCAGTGGTTCTCATTCCTCTGAAGGAGTAATCTGCTGAGCAGTAGTGTTTTTGCAGGCAGTTTTGGGGAGCACTGATTTTGTGAAAGGACTGGATTCTTCATGCACCAAGGATGTTATATTTAATTGAGAGGTGGCCTTAGCATCTGAAATTATATTCTCTCGGGGGCAAAATTCAAATAAGAACTTCCTACAAAAACATCTTGATGCAAGGCTGCAGGAAATCAATATTAGCGAAAAAAAAAAGAAAGCCCAAGCAAAGTTATTAAACTGTAAATTATGTAAATCTTTAAATCTTTTTTTTTTTTTCTGGTAAAACTAAGGGTGTCTCCTAAAAAGTCACCAGAAGAGTTTCTCCAGCCTCTCTGTTTGTCAGCAGTGCTAATTGTACAAAACTCAGTGCCACGCAGCATGATTAAGGCAGTAGTTTATCAATTTGTTGCCAAGCCTGGATGAGTTTGAATTTTCCACCGCTGTTTCTAATGGAGTCGTGTGGAAATACTTCCCCAGCTTGCTAGCAGTACCCCAGAGATTACCCTGACTTTACAGGGAGCTTGGTAATGCGAGTCATTTGCAAGAAAAAATGAGGCAACAGTCAGTTGCCAATTAAAACTGCAGAGACTTTGAGGCGGTCGTTGCCTTCATATGTTCTCCTCTAACAATTATGGGAGCTAGTGTAAAGTTTGCTCAGATCTTCTTAGAACAATCACACCTGTTGGAAAGAAGTTGGTTTTAGATACTCAGCCATTTGATTAAAACCTTTCTGATATTACTTAAAGATATGAAACCCAGGTTGGCCAAGCCAGACATGATCAGGCTGCAGACTGGGGTGGTGTGCCCAGTAGGAGATAAATGGATATATCCTTAGAGAAAGTAATTTAAACCCTCCCATGCACTGCCTGCATTTTTCTCTGACCTTTACATTTTTGTCAGGTAATGTGACAAAATGGAAGTGGATTATTCCTCCAAAGCAGAGACAACAAGAGAAAATGATGTTGAGGACAATGAACAAGATGTAGCAGACCTTTTTTTCCCCTTCTTGTTCAGTAGGCAAGAGCATCTTCAGTATGGCATCTCCATGACTCAGGAGATACAAGTGTAGGGATGGGTGGTCCTGACCACACAGCACAAGGCAGTGAAATTTTAACCAAGAGACAGTATAATCAAAGAGAGAATAGTCTGAGATGGGAAGAGAAAAATTAAAAATTCATACAACACTGGGGTTTGTTGTTACTGAAGCATCAACAGTCTTGATGGCAAAAATAAGAGCTGGGTAGGGAAGCAAGGGAAAAAGGAAGAAATACAGAATGATTCATCTTAGGGTGAATTGATACTAAATTATTAGTTATTTTTTAATAAGGATTATGGTGGTGTGGTATAGACAGGAATGATCAACCATGAATAGTTTCAGTTGAAGGTGTGCTGTTGTGTCTTGCCTGGTGGCACGTCCATAGCACCCACCCAGCACAACCCTGGCCAGAAACGGTGTGTTGTCACTCTCCTCTACGCATACACCTTTTCTGAGTGAAAATAGGAAGGTCCAGAAGCCAAGCTATGTACCTGATGGACAAATTCAGGTACAGTTTGGGGCATTTCGGGTGCTGCAGCTTGCGGTTGACTGTAGAAACCAGCCAAGGCAGCTCATTCCTTTTGAACTGTGCTTTTAATATGGGAAATAGAAATAAAATGACTGAGCAAAATAAAATCAATTTGGTTTTGGTTGTGGTTAATTATTAAGTCAGTGCTTAAACTGATTTCCTTCCAATACAGAGATTTTTTATTTTTTTTTAATGTTGATGCAGTCCTGATGCCTCAAGATTCAAGTCCCTGCATCACTTCCTGGAGCTGTGGCAGCACTAACATTTCCAAGGTGTAGCAGGTGACCATCTGTACAAAAGCTTTAGGGTTATTGCTTATCCTGACCTTGGTTTTGACTTGCTATTTTCAGTCGTGAACTTCAGCCGATTTCTAGCAGCGCAGCAAAGCTGAGCAAAACATTGCAAGGAAGGCACAAAAATAACTGGCAGGGGAAAGAGCCGTGTTTTCTGGTGATGGGTGAGAATGATGCTGATGGTTTTTACGTTGAAAGCTGATTCAGGGAGCGATGGGGCTGTGGAGGAGCAGATGTGGGGCTACTTGGTGGTGGTTGCTTTGCAAGAAGCACTTTGCTGCTTTGGATTTTCAAGAGGTGGTGAAATTGCAGAGCTGCGTTGCCTGTACTTAGTTTCTCCCATTTCTGCATGTGACCTTTTTCTCCTCCCTGTGTAGATTTTAATTATTATTTCAGGATTCATTGGACAGGAGGCTCTGATCCTTACTGCTTCAGAAGTTTGAGGAGCACCATCCATTGAAACATCTCTTTGACTCAGGCTTTCACCACTGAAAAGTCTGTAATACGGAGAGCTACCAATCCTACCTGGGAAATAGATGCTTTCTGCTACACATTACATTTTCTGGTGACACAGAAAGGGACATAGTGTCTTATTCTGACTTAAATGCTGTGACCCCAAATTTGAAAGTTTAATTCTTTGTTCTTTTCCCCCCCCCTTTCAATATTTGTAACATAAGAAGTCTGAAAGAAAAGACAGTCCCATATCTCCAGTGCCTAAGAACTGTGAGACTGAAATAAAAAATTACTTATAAATAAGGAAGGTACAAGCTCTGGCAACATTTTACTTGATTCTCTGAAGAGGTGTTTTGTCTTTCCATTTTATTGGATCACTGTATTAATTTGAAGGCTGCTGCGTTTCAGTTCCTGGGTTAGGAGCAACTGTGATTTGAGCTGAAAAAGAAGTGAGGGATGGATGCTGCTGCTACGTGGCTTGCCTGGGTTATAAAGCACCAGCCCTGCCTCCAGGAATTGGGAGGGTGGATTTTTCTTTCTTTAATTTGAGCTGTTATTAAAACCAAGAAATCCCTAGTGCTTATTTGCTGCTTCTTTAAATGCTCTCATACTTGGGGTGTTTGCTTTGCCTTTGTTCTTGAGGAAATCTGCCTTGTCTCTCAAAGTCTCTAATTAGTGCTTTTAATGGAAATATTTTTTTTCTTTTTTCCTTTTCTTTGCATTTTGTTTGTTTAGTTATTAACAATGTGGTTTGTTTAGTTTGTCTGCCTTTGGCATCTTCAGAATTTTGCTGGTCTTTCCAGGATGGAAACTGTTGCAGTTTAGGGGCTGGAACTGGTTTTTGGTTGGTTTTAGGTTTGTTTGCTTGCTTTTTTACTTTTTTTTTTTTTTTTTTTTTTAAACTGAATGTTTCTTAATCTTTTTTTTTCTCCCTATTAAACTTATTCTAGATGAGCCTTGTCATGGTGCATACCCAATACCCAGAGTTTTCCCCTCGATTCTTGTAGTTGGTTCAATACTGCCGTTATCTTTATTGGCTCACCTGCAGATGCTTCAGAGGAGAGGCATCCACATGAGTTGTCTTTTCTAGCAGCACTCGTTAGCTCAGAGAGACAGAAAGCAGTGATGGCATTTGGAGCCAGTTGAGTGGTTTTGCTCTGTGAAGATGCTACAAGCTGTCTTGGAGGCAGGAATGGAAGGAAGTTGCTGAAGCGTGGTTGATGGCTTGTATTGGGAGTCTGTGAAACATCACACTTCTGCTAGATCAAAGAGAAACTTACTCAGTACAGTATTTTGCCATGCATGCCAAGGTGTTGGAAAGAGGGCAGGAAACAAATGAAGTAGCATCCCATGAATCTCTTAATTTTCCTCTCCTTATTTAGATTATTTCCTAGTTAATTGTAGAACAGCTCAAGGGTTTTAGCCTTGGATTACTCATTTTCTGTAACTCTTCCTTCAGCACCTACTTTAAGGCTTTAGAAAAGGTGTTTTATGAAACAGAGCCTGGAAAACTTGCAAATCATTTTAAGTTAAGAGACACTCTTAGGAATGGGACTCGAAAACTTGTTGCTGTTGAATTTGAAAATGGAGCATGGAGCAATCTTGAATGCTAGTTTTATTTTATAATGAGGTTGAATACCTGGAGAAATAAAGGTCTGTTAAACTATTCAGCCCAGTAAAATTCTTGAAGAGTGCTCATCAAGCTATGAATTCTTGAAGTGTTCATCATGCCAGAGCAGCTCCCGAAACACCTGGAGATTTAGGCATCACGTGTGATTTTAAGACTGGTCTGCTACGTGATAAAGCTGCAGCAAAGCAAGAGCTTCAACCCAAAAACTCCCAGGTACCCTGAGTGGCCTCTGGAAAGCCATGAGTCCCACGTAGATCCTCATCCCTGGATGGTGTCTGGGTTCATATTCCTGTTGTACAGAATAACTTTCCTCTCTTTCAGATACATAAAATTAATTAAAATTCAATAGTGTGAAATAATTTTATTATAGGAAAAAGCTTTCAGTGTAAGTCTTGGTTTAAAAACTATCTAGACCTGTTCTCCAGAGCTCAGAATGATGTTTGTTGTGTCTGATACAGAAGAAGTGTGATCATCATGCAGGGGAAGTGAAGCACTTGAGTTGTTTTTAAATACTCCTGAAAATAGTTGTGTGATATTGTTCATGTTGTTTTAATTGCAGAGTTGGATAATCTGAGAAACCATCACAGACATGTTTATAAGTAGATCGTGACTTTCTCCATGCAACCCTTGAAGAAGCAGTTAGTATTAAGAGCAGCTATAAAATAATTACTTCACAAGAGCTTCCTTTTCATCCCCTTTTATTCACGTCTCTGACAGTGTTACTGATGTGTGAAACACGGCTTAGAGCAGTTTTGATAAATGAGATGACTGAACTTCACTAATGATAGGAAACCTTTGCTTTGAGCAGGGTTTGATAAAAGAATGCAATAGCAGTATTTGCCATTTACATTTATGGGCTCAACAGTACATGGTCTTTTCTCAGCTTAACATGCAACAGACTGCACAGGGTCTTGTTTTGACTCACCAGTATATAAAAGTGACTTCCAGACTATTTCCCGGTACTAATTGGGGAACAAAAAGCTGCTTGGTACTGAGACACACAGAGAACTGATCAATTTGTTTTTCAGAACCAAAGCAACCATCCCCTTTTGTTCTCTGAAGCCACTTTAGAAGATGCTAGATGAAATGAAATCACCCCATGTGCCTTTCCTGGCGTCCCTAAAAGCGTGGGTTTAAAAGGTGTGTTCACCCTTCATAATTCAAGGTTTCTTTCTGAGTTGCGATGGATTAATTTTAAAGATTTGATTATACTTTTCTGTGTTGGAGGAGTTGTGCTTCCCTGTATTTGAAGTCCATTGCTTTCAATAAACTTCCATTAAGGTAATGTTAAACCAAAATCTCCCAACAATAAGCTCAAATACGTAACTAGTCAGTAAATGTTCCTGTAATTTATAGTGCTTCCAGCCAAGCTATAGCATCATCACCTCCACTGACTGATGGCTTTGGTCCCTTTGGACCACGCTTGTCCTGCTGCCCCCGCCGTCTCTGGTAGCAATGGGCGCCAGATCTTCCCAACCCACTGGGAAGAGCAGTATGTTTTTCAGTGCTAAACCTATCTGCTACAAGTATCATTGATTTTTTTTTTTAATTTTAAAAAAATTATTATTTCCCCTTCTTCCCCCCACCCATTTGTAATATCGTGGGGTTTGGTGAAAACAGTTCTGCATTTGTTTTATTCCCTGCTTTCATATTTTAATTACAAACTCTTTTTCTTTGTTTAGTCTTTAAAATTTGCCCCTGAAAAGTAAATTCTTTTCCTTCTATAGGATTTCTGACTCTCTAATTAAAGTCACTGTGGAAGTTTACCCAGTTTCCTGCATTTTGTCCAAGTTAAAAGCTAAGGAGATATTTTAGTGTCAGCCTGCCTCAGGGTGGGCTGTCTGTTCTTTTTACACAAGAAAAACTGCAAATAAAACCATGGAAGGTTCTAGGGCCGCTGTAAAGGCGAGCAACAGCCCCTGTACAGTGCCTGCTCCTTAGGCAGTGCTGCCCTCAGCCTCTGGATGTGAACAGTCCTGTTTACCTGGGCGTTTGCAGGAAAGCAGTTTGTCTCCACCGACAATTAGCTTGAAATTAGTTTGAAACCTATTTTCATGCTTCTCTGGAAAGCTATTTAGCAGTAAGTTTTTCTTTTTCCTTCCCCTTGCTCATCATACTCTCTCGTGAGCTCTGCTTTTGAGTCTTGAGCCGAGGTACTTCGTGTCTTTGCAGAGGATGTTCTCCTTCGCGGGGCAGCGCAGAATTAGCATGCAGCATGGCGTGAGCAGTCGGATTTATTCTCTGCATGGTTAAAGGTCATCGATAGATCTCCACAGACATTTAAAGAGCACGTAAAGGGTGCCCAAAGTGCTTTTGTTGACAGACCAGCACTGTTTATTGTCCTCTATTGTTTTGCAGTGAGCAGAACTGAGACCAGGAGCACGTCCAGTTCGGGAGATCCAGAGCAGCAGTCCTGCTTTTAGCCTGTGCAGCAGAGAAATACGTGTGCAAACACTGAAACTAAAAGAATTCTTCTCTTAAATACTCCCCACAATGCTAATTATTGTTTCCTTATTTTGCATGCTTTTTAGCTATTCCATGGCTCAAAATAAGGTAGGGCAGCCCTGTAACAGTGAGGGATCAGTGGAAGGCAGTTATCCATTGTATTTGTGGACAACCCTGGAGGAGTGGAGCTCTTGGTGGCAGAAGAAAGAGACAGTGGGGAAATGGGGAAGAAGAGCAGGCAGCACATGTGGAATTACTCAATAGGGGATGGAGAGCAGCTTTTGTGGGGAATCAGGAGGGACTGCAGAGTTTGTTGTGACTGACAAAGCTGCTGGAAGTTGCTGCTGGGAAGTAGGTGGCTCTTTCTGAAAGCAGACCTCACTCTCATTTTTGTTGCATGGGTATTTTCAGAGTAAGAGGTGTTGGCGTAGCAGATGGGTATGCCATGTGCTGTATTACATCGTGTTTGAGGTTATATTTAATATATGGAAAAACAAAATAGACTTGGAAGAAAACATGTCTATCTACTACACTGCTGACTTTGCTAGTAGATTTTTTTCCCCCTATTTATCATCTATGATTGCTGATTTACCTTTAGGAATTGTGAGCTCCTTCAGTTGGGGTTGATGTCCTCCTATATATTACCATGCTTGTTTTGGGGGGCTGACACCATAGCCCAGCTTCTCAAGATTTCCCAAAATAATCAGCTGAGCCAGCAGCATGGAAATTATTTGCCACCTCCTATTCAGGGAGTATAAACCCCTCTGTCCTGGTTCCCCAGGCACAGCCCCATGGCTCAGCCATGCAGGTAGCCATGAGGAGCCCCCAGTCAGCTGGGAGTTCCAGTCAAGGCACTGACTCACAGATATATCCCTCACCACCTGATCATGCTCATGAGAAAAGGAGGGAGCTCACTGAGGGTGAAGTTCCTCCTTTTCCTGGGGCTCCTCCGTTGTGGTCTTCTGCTGTCAACATCAAGGACCGGGCTGAGTAGAACCTTCCATGCTTTATGTTGATTGTTGTATCAGTTTTGTTATCTCATTAAATCTGTTTATACTTCACCCCCCGGGCCTTCTCCCTTTTTTCCCCAATTTTCCTTCTCAGCTGAGGAGGGAGCATCAGGTGATAGACTGACTGCTATGGTTCAGCCCTGAGTACTGGCTAAACGCAGACACCCTCAAATTTGAATTCTTGAACCAGCACTAATGAACAGATAAGAGCAGCTGCCAATCTTTCTTCTTTTCTTCTTCCTTTCAAGTTTTGCTAAATTCTCAGCTGGCTGATAGTAGTGGGGCATTAGTTTATCAAACTGAGAAGACTAAGATGAAAAGCATTCCCCATCCCTGCAGTGGACATAAGGTAGAAGGCGTTTATGGAGACAGCACCTGATGGTGCATTGACCAAAGTGACAAACCCCTGGTTATTTCTTCTGGGATCTTGTGATCAGCTACATCAGGGCTCTGATACCAGTGTCTGGGCTTCAGGTCTGCTCTTGGCTCACATGGACTGTATTCTTGGAGTCCTTTTAACACCTGTGCATAAATGTGCAGTTTGCCTTGGTTTGTAAATGTGTTCAATGTGAAGAGATGATCATAGGATCATACAATAGCCTTGGTTGGAAAAGACCTCTAAGATCACCCAGTCCAACCATTAACCCAGCACTGCCAAGTCACCACTACACCATGTCCCTCAGCACCACATCACAGAATCATCTAGGTTGGAAAAGACCTTGAAGATCATTGTGTCCAACCATCAACCTAACACTGACAGTCCTCCACTACACCATATCCCTGAGCACTGTGTCAGCACGACTCTTAAACATCTCCAGGGATGGGGACTCCCCCACTGCCCTGGGCAGCCCATTCCAATGTCTGACAACCCATTCTGTGAAGAAATACTTCCTAATATCCAGTCTAAACCTCCCCTTGCACAACTTGAGGCCATTACCCCTTGTCCTATCACTTGTTACTTGGTTGAAGACACTCATCCCCACCTGTCCACAACCTTTCAGAGAGTTGTAGAGAGCAATGAGGTCTCCTCTTCTCCAGACTGAACACCCCCAGTTCCCTCAGCTGCTCCCCATCACACTTGTGCTCCAGACCCTTCCCCAGCTCCACTGCCCTTCTCTGGACATGCTCAAGTATTGCAATGTCCTTTTTGTAGTGAGGGGCCCAAAACTGAACACAGTACTCGAGGTGCAGCCTCGCCAGTGCCGAGTACAGGGGTAGGATCACTTCCCTGCCCCTGCTGGCCACGCTATTTCTTATACAAGCCAGGATGCTGTTGGCCTTCTTGGCCACCTGGGCACACTGCTGGCTCATGTTCAGCTGGCTGTCAGTTGACACCCCCAGGTCCCTCTCTGTCAGGCAGCTTTCCAGCCACTCCTCCCCAAGCCTGGAGCGCTGCTGGGGGTTGTTGTGGCCAAAGTGCAGAACCCAGCACTTGGCCTTATTGAACCTCACACCATTGCCCTCAGCCCATGGATCCAGCCTGTCCAGATCCCTCTGCAGAGCCTCCCTACCCTTGAGCAGATCAACACTGCCACCCAACTTGGTGTCATCTGCAAACTGACTGAGGGTGCACTCGATCCCCTCGTCCAAATCATTGATAAAGTTGTTAAACAGGAGTGGCCCCAGTGCTGAGCCCTGGGGAACATCACTTGTGACCGGCCACCAACTGGATTTAACTCCGTTCACCACAACTCTCTGGGCCTGGCCAGCCAACCAATTTTTCACCCAGCAAAGTGTGTGCCCATCCAAGCCACGAGCAGCCAGTTTCACCAGGAGAATGCTGTGGGAAATGGTGTCAAAGGCCTTACTAAAGTCAAGGTAGATGTCATCCACAGCCTTTCTCTCATCCAACAAGCGGGTCACCCTGTCATAGAGGGAGATCAGGTTTGTCAAGCAGGACCTGCCCTTCATAAACCCATGGTGGCTGGGCCTGATCACCTGGTTGTCCTGCATGTACCGTGTGATGGTACTCAGGATGATCTGCTCCATCAGCTTCCCTGGCACTGAAGTCAAACTGACAGGCCTGTAATTTCCCAGATCATCCTTCAGCCTCTTCTTATATGTGGGCATCACATTGGCTGATTTCCAGTCTGTTGGGACCTCCCCAGTCAGCCAGGACTGCTGGGAAATGATGGGAAGGTTGATACTGCTCTGTGTCGTGATGGGACCCCTTGCCAGGAAGCCATCTCCGAGACAAATGCACAGCTACCACAGCAGCTGGTTTGCCACGCAGACCTTCCTCTGACCGCTCCGGTGATGTATTCTGCAGGCGTATGACAGTGCCTGGAAAGTTTTTAAGGGCACTGATGTGACTTAGTATGCAAGGGCTTCATCTCCCCCTGTCTGCTGTCAAGGGTGAAACTCAAGTCTAAGGGAGCAAGAGGCAGCCCTCCTGTTGTAGGTGTTTTTCAGACAGTCTGTGTGTTGATGAAAAGACATACATTCATTATTTATTTTCACCTCGAGTACTGTGTTCAGTTTTGAGACCTACAGAAAAGACATTGAGATATGTGAGCGTGTCCAAAGAAGGGCAACAGAACTGGGGAAGTGTCTGGAGCACAAGTGTGATGGGGAGAGGCTGAGGGGACTGGGGGTGTTCAGTCTGGAGAGGAGGAGGCTGAGGGGAGACTTCATCATCCTCTACAACTCCCTGAAAGGAGATTGTAGAGAGGTTTGGGTGAGTCTTTTTAACTAAGTAACAAGTGATAGGACAAGGGGTAATGGCCTCAAGTTGTGCAAGGGGAGGTTTAGACTGGATATTAGGAAGTATTTCTTCACAGAATGGGTTGTCAGACATTGGAATGGGCTGCCCAGGGCAGTGTTGGAGTGTTTGCATGTTATGCCTTCGCACTTTCATAGCAGAGCTGTTCAGTGTCTCGATTTCATGGATGTTTTTTCAAGTGGGACTTTTTTACATAGGCCAAGCATTGTGGGAAAACATTTACAGTTAAGGAATGGCTGTTTAGGGCAGCTAGAGCTGTATATCAGCAAGCCTTCATCTATCTTAGCTTTGCATTACTGCTGTGATATATCAATTTAAATAGTGATTAATGCAACACATCATTAGTTATAGTTCCTAAAAGAAGCAAATACTCATTAGGAGCTGAAAAAAGCTACAGTATTTCTCTGGACTGTATACTGTCTCATCAAACTTACTGGCCTTTTGCATCTGCAGATACTCAGTGGCAAAACAACTGAAATCTTATTAGGTAAATCTTCTAACTGTAAATCCGTTTGCTAGTGAAAACCCAGTTAAGTCAGGGGAAAAAAATAGTAAGTTTCCACTGTGTTGTGATACCTTGGATGGAGTCTGTAATGACCAATATTTACCCAAGGTTGTGATGCTGTAAAGAAGGCTGTAATTTACTTTCACATATCTGCTCTAAAGGTTTCTGGCAAAGATTGATTTCATATTATTTAAGTTCCAGTGTTTAAAAGCACTTGGATACCAAATAAATCGAGAAAATGGCAGACAGGCTTTTTAATTAAAAAAAAAGCAACCAAAAAAGTTGTCGGCATTACAGGTCTGAAAAACTCATTACATTTTGTGAATTGCATCTTCTCTCTGGGTGTAATCAGAATCGGAGAGCTTTTATTTGTCTTGAGACTGCAATAAAAACCATGCAGAGGACAGGCTCTTGACAACTGGATTCACTCCTCCGAAAGTATTTGCTAAAACCTTTACTTACTTTAAAGTAATCAGTGTTTGAAATGGAGTTGGTGAAGGTTTGCTCTTTTCAGCCTCTGCCTGGTGCCCAGTAGGAGGAAATGAGATTAAGCACTGTATTGTTTTTAATTAACTGGAGGAAAAAGGAGGGTGTGAAGAGGTTCAACCACATTTTGATAATTCTTTGATTTTTTCAGGGTAGTCTGCAGCTTCTCTAAAAAACATAAAGTGCAGGTGCCACCATAAAGCTGCCTTCTGCTTTCCTAGGACATGTCCTAGACACCCTGAATTGTTGTTTTGATGGGAATTGAGATGAACTCGAGACATTTGCAGCCAGCTGAGCAGCTCAGATAGCATTGAAAACTAAATGCAGAAATCGAAACAAGGCAAAATCCCTGCTAGCTTTGAAGAAGCAGAATTGTCTTTATTTCTGGTGTTTGTTTTTCAGCTCTTGGGTTATTCTGCCTGCCTTACCTGTAGCAGAGGGCAGGAGGAATGACTGATTAAATTCACACAACACGCCTAGCTCAGAGCCTGTCCTTTGAAACTTAGTTTTTCTTTCCTGGGCAAGGCAAAGGGAAGAATTTCTTTGTGGCACAGTATCAATATTGAAGAAGGTAGCATTTGGGAATTTACCAAAATCTGAGGGTAAGTAACACTGACAGACACAGAACCACTTGGAGCAAAGCATTCTCTCCCTAAAGAGATCTCCTAGGTGAAGCTCTCCAGAAATTACATCCCCAGTGTGGAAGCATGAGTGCAATGCTTGTGAAACCAAGTGCTCTTACAGGAGTTATTTGAGCACTGCCAAGAACATCATGTAGAGTTACTCCAGTAATAGGGGGCTTTATGAATGTGTTTATGAAAGTCATCAGGAGAGGACCACGTTCCCATCGACTTATACCAGGAGACAAGAAGAAAATCCAGCAAGGTAAGAGCAAATGGCAGTGAGTTCTTAAAGGACTCACGCTGGGAACTCAATGGGTTGCCCAAAGCTTTGTGGTTGGGCTCATCTGTAGAGGAGATGGGAGCGAGCTGGAGGGAGGAGTGCTGGTGGGGTGGGCAGTCAGAGTGGGGGACAGGAGCTGCCTAGGAAGCAGGCTCAGTTGGCTGAGCTCCTTATCCTCGGCTGTGGTGGGTGTGTGAGTGTTACCAGCCCCATGTCAGAAGGGCCAAGTGCTGCCCAGACCCCCTGCTGGGTGGTGGCAGCAGAGACGGGAATGGGATGTGGCTCTCCTCCCTTCCTGGCCCATTCCCTCCTTAGTAAGACACGTTCTCCACTTGAAAACTGTTTAGTGTCTGATTAGATCCTATATTCTTTGTTTGATGAGTCTCTTGAACCACTTGAGTCCTTTTGTTCTTTGAATTTCTTCTCTGTGTTTTTCCCTGTGCTTTTATACATCATTTCCACACACTTCAGTGGTTCTGTTCGCAGTCATTGCAAGAGATCCCAAATATAGATTTATTGTTGTCAGATACACTCTTTGAAAGAGCAAAGTTTGCTTTGTTCTGGGTTTTTATAACATCCCTGCTCACAGATATCAAACACAAGTTGATATCAAAGCCTGCCACGTCTTTTCGTGCCCTGACAGAAGTATAAACACTGATAGTTTCACAGGCGTCGATCGGGAGCCACAGCAGCCATGGGTGGGTTTAGTGTTGCCAGAGCACCCGAGGGTGTGCAGCATCGCTGACAGACCACACACGTGCTCCTTGCACTGCACATCCCCACGCAGTGACTAGAGATGGACTGGAATTGCAGAAAGATGCTTTTTGCTGGAATAGTTGGAAAACAGGCCTTATGGAGACTGGCTGAGGGAACTGGAGTTGTGCAGTCTGGAGGAGACTGAGAGGAGACCTCATTGCTCTCTACAACTACCTAAAAGGAGGTTGTAGTGAGGCTGGTGTTGGTCTCTTCTCCCAAATTACTAATGATAGGATGAGAGGAAATGGCCTCAAGTTGTGTCAGGGAAAGTTTAGATTGGATGTTAGGAAGAAGTTCTTTCCTGAGAGGGTGGTTGGGCACTGGCACAGGCTGCCCAGGGAGGTGGTGGAGTCGCCGTCCCTGGGGGTGTTCAGAAAACGAGTGGATGAAGCACTTGAGGCCATGGTCTAATGGTCTGGTGGTTAGGGAGATGATGGGATAAAGGTTGGACTTGATGACCCTGGAGGTCCTTTCCAACCATGGTGATTCTATGATTCTAGGATTAAGAGAAACCATGGTCACACTTCTGTCTCTGCTTTACTTCAGAGTGGTCTGTGGCTCAGCAAATGTAATGTCTTCCTTGAACGGTGCTGGTGGATTTGTCCGCTCTCTCTCCATGCCGATGCCCACGGCCACCTTCCAGCGTGCCGTTTGTGTGTAGGCACTGTAAGGTGTGTTCAGCAGTACTCAGTGCTCAGCAGCTTGTATGAGGGACTCCCCAAGGTCATGAAGCTGAGACGGGGTTATCAAACTGTTTGGGCAGAAATTCAGGTCTGGAAAGGAATATGAAGAGTGGGAAACTGTGCCTTAAAGGTAAGCTGTTCTCAGGTTTTCTTTCTGGTTTTCTCCTCTTATGGCTAGCTGTGCTGACTTTTATTCTGGCTGCCCAGGTGAGGGATGAGTATCGTTCTGCCTTTTGCTGCTGCTCCAGCCACTGATCCAAATCCAGCAAATTGTTGCCTCTCTCATTTATCCCTCTGTGCCCACTCAGGCATTTGCTCAGCTCTCTAAGTGGGAAGCCTAAAGCCTATTGATCTTGTGTTGTATATGTGCATGCACTCATGAATACATATATAAAAATATATATATAAGGATATTAAAGGAAATATTTAGAAAACTTAGATGTGCACAAATGGCCACTATTTTAGCTATGAGCCTCGGACAGCCCCATAATGCAAAATAAGAACATCCCACCTCGTTCTCACAAGAGGAGGGAGCTGATTATCCCCCTTTTGCTGAGAGTAGAGATAAGCAGGAGGGACATTTTATAACTTTGACGTCTACGTGGTGTGTTCAGTCCATAGGCTTCTGAAAGGCTGTCAGCTGCTGGAAAACATCACTCGAGCTGGCCACATCCCTTGCCAGGCTGACTCATGGGCACCCAGAAAAGTGCTGTGCACTGAGAAAGAGGGTAAGAAATCAGGACTTAAAGGTGTTTGAAAAGGATAAAGATATGCAAGTGACTGATCTAAAAGAGTTTATTCTAATCCCTTGCACTAGAGCAGCTTGCACAGCAACTATTGAGTGCCCCATGCTCATTTCATCTTAACTGCTGGTTCTGAGGAGGCCTTGTTTGACGTGCAGAAATCATCACACTGTTACAAACCATTAGCTTGGCTTTTCTGTCAGCCTAAAGGGAACTCGATTTTTCTTTTTTCCCCCCTTTTTGACCACACAGGCACTTGTCGACGTTTCCGACGCTGTCAGTGGCATGTGCCAAGGTCGATGCTCTCATATGAAAAGTTCTGTTGGCTAAAATTGAGAATATTCCCAGGGGGACGTTGTGTGTGTTCTGCTTTGCTCTCAGTGATGGGCAGTCCCGGCTTTCCGCTTTTACAAGTGCAATGCAGGAAGATGATTATATTTAATGGAAGGGATTGCATAGCATGATCTGTTCCTAGTGGTTTACTTGAATGCCATTGTCCTGGTTCCCCATGCACAGCCCCATGGGCCAGCCCAGCCATGAGCAGCCCCCAGGCAGCTGGAGATGCACTCAAGGCACTGACTCACAGCTGTATCCCACACCACTTAATCATGCTCATGATAAAAGGAGGGAGCTCAAGAAGGAGCTCTTCCTCTTCTTGGGGCTCCTCTCTCCTGGCCTTCTGCTCCTGCTGCTGACCTCAAGGACCAGGCTGAGTAGAACCTTCTATACTTTATGTCAGTGGTTGTATCAGTTTTGTTATTTCATTAAATCTGTTTCTACCTCAGCCCATGGGGCTTCTCCCTTTTTCCCCTGATTCCCCTTCTCAGCTGGGGAGGGGGCACTGGGTGGTAGAACAACTGCTGCAGTTTAACCCTGGGTACTGGCTAAACACAGACAGCTTCATACCCAAACCTGCTGAAAATGATGCATAGTATTAACGTGAGGACCAGTAGTATGGCCACTGCAGACAATGGCTCCCATTTCCCCTTGTGTGGGATGATGCAAAGGTGTAGCTGTAGAGGGAGTTTAGGAAAATTTAGCTGAATTAGGGATGCAGTTGAAGTCTGCTGTGATGTAAAAACTCTTGGAGAAACTGAAGTGGTCTATCTGTGATGAGCAGACACCTCTGTGTTGATCCCAGGCTCCAGTTGGTTAGACCTTAACAAGTCTTCTCCAACCTCCTGCTTGAAGAGGGGCTTCCAGGGCAGCCATGGCTTTGTTTAGGTCTTGAAACCCTGAAGGGGGGAGATGTTCCACCTCTCTGGTGCCCTGTGCCAGAGGGCCACCCTCGTGGGGAAGAAGTTTTCCTTCATGCCCAGCCTGAACCTCTCAAAGTCCTCATCTTTGAGTGTTGTCCCAAGTTATGAAAGTTTGGCAACATCATCTTTGTAACTGCCTTCCCAGGTGGTATAGAATCAGTCAGCTCTTGTAGCCTCTAGCTCCCCCCCTAACATCCAAAAGAAACCCCAGACTCTTTAGGTTTTTTTTAACCAAAATGTGCTTTTTTTTCCACTACATCTGGTTAAACAGTTTTGCTGGCAGGTGGGAGGGGGAGTGTGTGGGAATGGGAAGTGTGGGAGAGGAGGAGTGCTTCAGGTAGCAGTGGGGGAAAAAAAAAGTGCATAAATCCTCTTTATTCTATGTTATAATGCTTGGGTAAGATTTAACAGGCTTTAAAGTGCTCTCTTGCTTCAGACTATGAGTTGTTTGAAGATATCTAGAGCTGGCCCAATTTGTGTAGGGAGAAGGTGAGGACATCAGGGGACCTGCAGAGCTTATGCTCAGTTGTATCACGCTTCATGTAGGATGGCATTTTGTTTTATTTGAGAGAAAACAAAAAAATAAAGGGAAGCACAGAGTTAAGAATGAGTTTTTTGCTTTGTTCTGGAAACGTGGTATGATTTTTGGATAAGCCCTTCTGTTCTTTAGTGCAGGTGTCCATAAAACTAGGTTAATATGACTTCCAGGCATCTGCACCATGCCTGAGATTGTGAGTTTTCTGGAACATGGCTGGTTTCTACGGTACAGACAGCACCAATCTTGCTTGGAGTTTCTAGACTGTATTCTTATGCAAGTAACAATTATTTATATGCAATTGCTGATGACAGCATGTTATTGACCAAAAATCTTATGTAGCCTGGTGATATGCCATTGAATCTCATTAGTATATTCTTTTTGTACACAGGACAATTAGAATTGAATCATATAACTTAGTTACTGGCAAATGTAGAGCTTTCATTAGCTATTGGCACCTTCATTTACTAAAAGAAGGGGTTTTTAACCTGCCCTTGACTCCCCCTGGAAACTGTGGACACTGAAGCTTTAACAAATTTTACTAGCAATAATATGTAATACGATTAGTTTGTAATTAGGTAGTTATACCTGTCCAATAGTGTTTGCACTCCCATATATTTATTATAAGGAAATGTATACAGCCCATTAGATGGAGGTTTTAAAATATGTTTTTGCAATGAAGTATTTTGACTCTTCAGAGGATCAAATAGTGTTACACTTCAAGCATGATTCGGTATTTTTTGATGTTCTACACTGTGCAAATATTTAACTGCTTCGAATTAATTACAACAGGTTTGTTTGCTTAAGCATCGTTGCGTTTATAATTGTTGCTTCTCAAACGTTGTAACATCTAAAAAGACTGACTGCTACCCAAGTGTCACGGAGCAGTGGGAAACAAGCTAACCCCGTTTTGGCTGCTGCTACTGTAGACTTTTCTGTGGTTTAAAAGAAATCCTTCTTCCTTCTGAGTAGAGGAGGATGATGGTTGCATTCAACAGCTGGTATTCAACTCCTACTTCATTGATGCAATAATCTCCTCTCCATTATGGACTACATCAGCTACACTAAGTGATGTTATCAAGAAACTGGGAGGCTCCCAGGATTTGCTGTGCCCTTGTTTCATTCTGGCTCTTAACCAAAGCATGGAAAGACATCAGTGAAAGCATTTCTTTCTTTAATTGGCCCTATATGAATGTATTTGCTCCCAGGATTCCCATAAATACATGTCAGGAATGAGCTTGCAGGTGGGACTTGGATGAGGTATGCTATGCAGAGTGCATTACTATTGCGGCTTCTCCTGAATAATGATCATCTGTAGCCCCAGGAGCAGCTGCAGTCATGCCAGCAAGTAAGTTGGAATCTTTTTCAGCTGGTTTCTGGGCACAGTATTTTGGCTAGAGAAAAGCGTGGATGCATTGCACTGTCTCCATAATGGGGATATATAAAAAATACATGTAAAACTAAGCATCAGCTCAAGAAGACTCATGCCCCTTGGTGTTCTTCTAATGCATGCATTAAAGACTTCAACATTAGCATCTAGAACATAGTTGTTCCATTTTTAGTGGATTAGTGGTGGGTGCTACTGAACCCTGTACCCCTGTCCTATTCCCCTTTCCAAATACCCCAAATATGTTTGTGTTTCTGTATCACATTGACATACCTGTCACAGTGATGCTGGAGTGTCAGTGTATACCCTTCAGCTGTTCTGGGGATGGCAGTGGCTTCTTTTTCCATTTTGAAGCCTGTGAAATGGTTGAAAGGTTTTTCAGAATATCCTTGGCTTACTGTAGTGGTACACAGTGTGAAGGCATTAAGGACAATCCTGAATTTAAGAGTAAAAATTACAGATCTGGTTCAGCACTGGACCAGAGCTGAGTATATAAATCGGTTAAAAGATTAAGGCCCCAAATCCATTAAAGACTGCAAGGTTTTCTTTCCCTTTACAGGACTTAAGATTCTACCCTGAGTAATTTTATGGCTGTGCTTTTTTATCTCTATTAATAAATTTGTAGGGATTTTATAGTAGAAATTAATGTACCAAGAATCTTTTTGAATTCTGCTGGGCTTGAAAGAAAAGTCTTGAAAACTTGGTTTTGCAGTGCTGGCAGCCCAGCTCATACCAACAACTTGATGGGATTCATAAGATATTTTTCTCCCAAAGCATTCTTATCTTTTATTAATAAAATAGAGGAAAAGCAGTAGAAAAATGCTGCTTTATTTTCAATAAATGAGAATACAAAAAGCAGCATATTTATACTGAGAGATGCACAAACAAATATTGCTGTATGTGAACGTGACTCTCGATTTGACTGTTGCCCTGGGCTTATGTGGTGCATTAACATTAACCTCAGTTTCCAGGGGAACTGCAGCATCATGAATGTTGGGCAAGGTTTGCCTCCACCCTTGTGCTGTGGATGTATAAAGCTCACTGCAGATTACTGTCACACAGTGGAGCTAAGTGGTTTTCCTGAACTACCCTAACAGCTAAAGCAGACCATTTCCATTCGTAGTAATTTGCAGCTTTGTGTAGAGTGATCTTGTGAATGAAGTGGGTATGATTTGATTTCCAGCTCCTCTCTGCGGTTTCTGTAGGCTTGGATAAAGATTTAACAACTTTACGTTCTGTGAGTCGTTATCATCACATCTTCTGTTATCCTGCCCTGTTTCAGTAGAAATGAGTAGGCTCAAATCTCTCCCCCTTTGAGACTGCATTTCAAAGTCAGTCGGGTTTTAAGGTGAGAAGGTGTTTTCATCCGGTTGTTGTATGTCTTTGTGTGAGAGTTGGATCTTCCCTCTAGAGAGAAAAGGGATTGTAATTGACCAAGCCCTCAGTTGGGAAAAGGCTGGCCCCAGTCCTCCCTGTCATGAGCCACCATGTCCCTCCACATGCTGAGCACCAGCACTAGAAGCAACTGATCCCTCCGTGTGGGGCAATTTGCACAAAAATCCCTGAAATCCCTCCCTGAATGAAGCTCCGTTGGCTCCAGCTGCAGCTGACCTGACAGTGTTGTGGCTCATTGGGAGGGTGGTCAAGGGCAAGGGCATCCAGCAAGGATGTGAAAGTCCTACCCAAACGTGTCTTCCTGGCCAGAATCCAGAGAGGGGGTAGTGATGCAGAAAATGTGCATTTTTTTTTAATTCCTGCAGAGAAGGTTTATGGCTGAGATGAACAAGAAAGACTGTGAACCATTTCCCAGACACTGGAAATTTTTTTTTGGAGGAAACAATCTTATTTTTCCAACTTATTTTGCAAATGAAGTATTTTCTCAATGTGTTTGTTGTACATGCTGTGTTCTGGAAGAGGAAAAATAATATGAAACCATGCTTAAAAATAATCTTTATTTGCTTTTAGTCTGATAAAGAGAAAGTGTTAAGAGCTTTGTCCTCTAATATCAGTTTATCCTTGAATAACACAGGAACAAAACCTGTTAAAGAAATGATTCCTCATGGAAAGAAATAGTCATTTCCATATTGCTTCATTTTTTATGTTATGGTCTTAGTTAATTGACTGCGACGGATTTGTATGGGCTATTAACGCCCGGATTCTGAATTCATCGTGTGTCTGATCTCAGCCGTCACGTTAAGAGTGGAACAGTGTAAATGTCTTTTAATTACTATTGTAATTCTTACTGCAATGGAGTATTACAGCTCTCCAGTGTGCTTGAAAGGAAAATCTGACGCAGAGTAGTGTGGATCTTTCCAAACCAAATTGTTCCGTGCTGTTTGAGGAGATGTGCCTTGCTACTGTTTGCAAACAGCTTTTTCTGGCTGTGATGAATGTGAGCCAAATAAAAACCAGACAGTCCTTTTTCACTTAAAAAAGAAGGGATGCAGATACTGTAGATCTGCATGTGTATTCTTTACCTAGCGTCCATCTTTAGTGTGACTTCCTGCAGAGCAGGGAAGGTCACTGCATTTTCACAAGGCTTTTTTGAAGCTCAATATTAGGCACAAGTAATGCTCTGCTAAAACTTCCTTCTTCCCCCACTTCATGAGTCCCCAGTGCTTTGGCACTAGGGCAGGAGCAGATGTGAGTAGCTTAGGTAGCTTGTATTTGTATTGCCAACCTGGGAGTGCTGTGGGGTCCTCCGTTGGAACTGCTTCTGAGCTGCATCTCTGTCTAAAAATAGAACAGGGGGGGAAAGGCCCATTTGTGCATCTCTGAGAGATTCTGGGTCTGGAGATGAGGAAGACCCAACATTAGTCTTTTAATCTTATCTTTGTGTCATCCATAGTTCAGTCATAGTCTGGTCCTGACAGCCTCCTTTGGTGAAGGTCTGTCCTTTTGCAGGGACTAATGCCCCATGGTGAGGTAGGATGCACATAATCCTCCCTTTTCCTCGATAGGTCTTCCACGACTGGCCGACTCATTGTAAGCCCAGAGATGAGGAGGGCTCCTCACGACTCACTGTGAGTGTGCTAATTGTAGAAGCTCTTCATTACCCAAACACCATCAGTCCACTTCCAAATTATACACTGACTTTAAAGAGCATCTCCATTCCACTCAGAGCATCACTGTTGTTGTAGGTAGTCCTGAAGACACCTGATAGAGGAGGGAAATAAGTTCTTTCCCTGCATTACAAGATACAGACATACTTGGGTACGTTGATTTGTGTAGCAGAACTACATAAAGGCTGTTTGAACTGTTGCTTGGCTGTGCAGTGGTGGTAATGGTAGTGTAGCCAGGGCTGTTTGAGACCACAGGCATGTTCCTGCCTTGTAAGTCTTCCTTCAGGCTTGAAATCAAGCAGCAAACCTTGAAACTAAGTCAAGGTTGGGGAAAAAATTGCCTGGAGTGTGGTTGGTTGTGTGTTACACCCCTGAGTCCACTAAAAGATAGTATCTGTACGTACAAACCTGCTCTACATGGAATTTAGTTCCATATAAAAACCTTAATTATTCTCTGCAAGCTGCTTACATTTGAGGCTGACATCGTATCCGCAATAACATGTCTGAGGGATGTTGGTAGGTCATAGGAGGCAGTGAGGGACCAGCATGGACACACATTTCTGCCAGCAGTGAAAGCTCAGGAGATGATGCCTGCCAGTGCCTTGGCTCCCCAGAGCCACCTCTGTTGTTGGGACCTCTGTCGTCACAACATCTGTCTAATGGTGTGTACAGAGGGGGAAATGTTCCTAAGCCCAAAGGGTTCTGCTGTGATTTTAAGAGTTCAGGGATGTACTGGTCACATTACACCCTAAACTCACTTCAGCTGCCTGATGCCATTTAACAGTTTGAGCTGCTTCTCACACGTTCCATGTTCCACAGCCTGGTGGACACACCACTGAAATCCTGCAGACTCAGGCTGGGGCTGAAGTTAGAACTTGCCTCACTCAACGTTTTCTAAAATTTTGAATTTTACATCTAGGACTTAAAGGTTATGGTATGAAAAGTCAGCCTCTCTGAGCCCTGATTAGGAAAATGCCCTGTCTAGAAGACCTTTTACGAGATGAATTTTGTTATAATGTGGAGTTATTTCTCATCTTCTCTAACTTATTTTTGACCAAATATTTGTCAAGTTACATATAATATTTCTCCAGTAGTAGAGACATTAACCTTTATTAACCACTGCAGAGTCTGTAACTGCTTAAAGACTAACGTGATAATTAAGACCACATCTTGAGCTAAGTTCACTCCTACTCAAAGTCCATTAATTTTTATGACCATGATAAATTCCAGTGAAGTAGTAATTAGTTTTTCTCTCTGTATGGGAAAACATTATGTGAAACACTGCTGTAAATTCGATCTTCTGAATCCAAAGGGCTAGAAGACATCCATACTCATGAATAATACTGAAGCTGGTTTATCAAAAGTATCATAGTCTGACTGCAGCTTTCTGACAACTCCATTATTTTCATGTCCCAAGACATACGTGTTTAATAGGAAAGCAAAGATGCCACAAGCTGGGAGAAGAGGATGGCTGGAGGTACTAACTCCTCCTATAGTTACACCAACACTGGAATTCTGAGTTGGGTAGGTCTGTCTCACCATGCTGTGTTTATATGTTGCTGAAGTTAACCCTGGCCACTTCTTACATGTTTGCACCTTGAATAACAAGGGTGTGATTTCCAGGTGAAGCTGTAGGAGAAGATCCATCGGGAAGGGCTTGTTCAGGTTCTGTGTGCTTTTTTTTGTGAAACCTATTCTGACTAGTGTTAAAAGCTGGTCATAATATACATGCAATTAATCATCTCAGAATGATGGATAATTGCTGAATACCTTTGATTTTTGCATCCAGTTTTAAGTAACAACACTTCTTACCATTATTTTTTTTACTACGGTTCCCAAGCCTATGTAAAGTTTACATTGTGAACAGAAGTGATACATGTTGGGGGAAAAAGTATTTTAAAATAATCTCTGGTAAGATTTACTGTGTGGGCAGGCAGTGGTGGAGTCTCAAAGCTTGCCACAGGCTTTAGCTCACACCAGTAAGCATTTTTCCCTGCAACACATACGGTTTAGCTGGTTGCATCTTCTTCTGATCTGTGGATCCTGCTGGCATGGGAAAATTGCCTCTGCTCTGCTTTTGCAGCCGGATCATGTTGATGTGAGATGCTGGGAATGGCAGGCAACTGTCTGATCTTCTGCAGTTCACCAAAGAGATTTCTGACCAGGACTTGCAAAGGGTGTTGTTTTTTTTTTCTCCCCAGACATTTCATTTTCTCTCACCTGCCTACAGCCTTGTCCATGTGTAATGGCTGGGGTGTTCTCTGCAGACTGGGGAATGTGAAAATCTAACTAGAGGTTTCTATATAGAAAATCTCTTACAGATTGGAGAGTTACCTCATTTTCTTTAATAGTGCTTCCTGATTGCTGAGGTGTGGATAGCCTCAGGTCTTGGTTTATCAGGTCATGGGGAGCGAGCTTTAGGGACAGGATTTAACCTTGAAAGAGTATGTTTCTGCAAAAAATTCTGTTCAGGCAAAGGTTAAACCAGGCTGATTTAGAATAACAACATAAGGCTGTAACTGTAAAGTGATGCAGTGCAACTCCAGGCTGTGCTTATCAGTGGAAATAATTCTCTGCACTTTGACTGTCTCAAGCATCTCACTGTGATGTCTCCACCCTGGGCTGGTGAATCCTGTCACAGAATGTTAGGAGTTGGAAGGGACCTCTGGAGATCGCCTCGTCCAGCCCATCTGCAGGTTCACCCGGAGCAGGTTGCACAGGAGGGTGTCCAGGTGGGTTTGGAATGTCTCCAGAGAAGGAGACTCCACTGCCTCTCTGGGCAGCCTGTGCCAGTGCTCTGGCACCCTCAAAGTAAAGAAGTTCCTCCTCATGTTCAGATGGAATTTCCTGTATTCCAGTTTGTGCCCTTTGCCCCTTGTCCTGTCACTGGGCACCACTGAAAAGAGTCTGGCCCCGTCCACCTGACACCCACCCTTGAGATATTGATAAGCATTGATGAGATCCCCTCTAAGTCCTCTCTTCTCCAAGCTAAACAGACCCAAGTCTCTCAGCCTTTCCTCATAAGAGAGATGCTCCAGTCCCCTCATCATCTCTGTAGCCCTCTGCTGGGCTCTCTCCAGAAGTTTCTTGTCCCTCTTCAACTGGGGAGCCCAGAACTGGACACAGTTCTCCAGATGAGGCCTCCCCAGGGCAGAGTAGAGGGGGAGGAGAACCTCCCTTGACCTGCTGGCCACACTCCTCTTAATGCACTCCAGGATGCCATTGGCCTTCTTGGCAACAGGGCACATTGTTGGCTCATGGTTAACTTGTCCACCAGGACTCCCAGGTCCTTCTCAGTAGAGTTGCTCTCCAGCAGGTCAGTCCCTAACCTGTACTGACCCATGGGGTTGTTCCTCCTCGGGCGCAGGACCCTGCACTTGCATTTATTGAACTTCATTCAGTTTCTCCCTGCCCAGCTCTCCAGCCTGTCCAGGTCACACTGGATGGCAGCACAGCCCTCTGGTGTGTCAGCCACTCCTCCCAGCTTGGGATCAGCAGAGAACTTGCTGAGGGTATGCTCGACCCTGCTGTCATGGGGGGAGTCAGCCATCGCCTTCCACGTGCTTTGCAGGAGGGAGAAATGAGAGAGGACACAAGGCAGAGCCCTGTGCATATGCCAGTGGGGGGAAGCTCGATGACAGTCTTGGTGTCTGGTTTGCACAGAAGAGTTATCCCACTGTTGACAGATGGGATCCCATCCCGAGACACTGCGTGGTATTGCAGAAATCCTCTCCTCTGCCCTAAGAGAAGGCTGGATCAATTTGCACACTGCTGCCTTCTTAACCTGACATATGGGAAAATGCTGATAAAATCTTATAGATGTCTTGGCCAACAGCTCATGGTCCCACTTTAAAACTCATGAATTTATTTTACTGTGCACAGTCTGCTTTCTGCCAGGCGAAAGGCCAAGCTATACGAGTAAGATGCTTGAACTGGTGTCTGCCCATCATGGTGGTGGTGGTGGTAGGTCCCTCCTGGAGACTCTATCTCAGAGTGTGTTCTCCTGGTGCCTGTTTTGTGTTCTTGTGGTCATCTTGGCCGTGTGCTGGGGTCAGAGCATGCACAATGATTGTTAGTTCAACTTGCAGGAGAGGGAATCTAAATATGCACCCAGGCATCACTATTTTAGCTTGGGGAGTTTATATTTTATGCAATTTTATATCCTTTGTTGGTACATCTATATGTACAGGTATCTATATACATAGATTTATGCAGGCTATAATGCAATACCATACCTTTTTGCCAATGCAGATGTTAGTTTTATTTATTTTTCCATTCCAATCTCAATTGCTTCTCCTAACTATCTGAAAAATCCTGTGTTTATAAAAATGGATATTTCAATGGTCTGAAAATTGTCTGATCACAAAGTCAACACTCAATTCCCATGGAAATACTTTATTCTATTCTTTAAACTGTTATTTACTCACACCAGTCCGTGGCTGTTTACGTGTAATAGAAATGCACAAAAATACTGAGAAAGGAACTGTAATCTGAGAGGCTTGCATCAAATAGTGTGGTGGAGATTTTACTGGAGATCTGGTTAAACCCATTTTTTCTATTCAGTTTGTTGCTAAACACTGCTTTCACTAATTACTTTTGTTGTTGTTGTTCTGAATAGCTGTTTGAAAAAGCTCCACAAAAGCAAATTTGTTGCGTTCATAATGCAAAATATACCATGACCAATTACACTGCATGAGTGCCATATATTTAAAATGTAATAAATCATCAAAATACAGATCAGAATTTGTTTATATGACTGCACATACTAATTAATCCACAATTTTCATAAGATTATTTTATAGGTATGCCAACTTTCTCTGCTGCAGCAGCATTTACTGGGGATTACTACACAAATTAATGAGTAATATGTAATAAATTATAATTAGTTTTAATTAAATGTTAGTAGATAATAACTTTAACAAGGAAGCGTGCTCAAGTATAACCCTTGTTAAAGTCTGATAATAAAACTCAGCTAGAGTTATTTTGTAGGATCTAAATGCAGTAAATAGAGTAATACCTGATCAAAGCTTGGAATGAAGTGTTAGAAATGGCAAATGGTGCCATCAGATACGAAAGCTGGATCAGGTACAGTCAAGAAAGAATAGTACAGGAACAGAAACTGTGTAGAAAGCAAATGAAGTATCCCTGAAGGAAAATTTAATGTGTTAAGTGCCATGGTGTGCTGCCACACAAGAATGTCCCCTATGTTCTTGTCCCCCGTACGCAAAGTTTTTGTGTGTCCCCACAGCGATTGAAGGAAGTGCTTTTCAGGGTGAAGATGGTTTGCTCCTACTTAACTATACAAGCAGGGGTAAACAGCCAGAAAATATGTATTTTTCAGCTTTCAAAGTTTTTGAAGTCTTTCTAGATTTTCTGCCTGCATTTGCTGTAGACCTTTTGCCGTAGTTAGTCCGAGTCAAGTGGTGAAGGGTTTGGGCTTGAGTTCACTGAAACCTTTTGGACTTCTGAAAACAAGCATTGTTTGGATTGATGTGCCTGTGCCTTTATCCTTTTGTCTCTTCTTGCTAGTGACTGTTATGTGTGTGTATATGTATGATGAAGAGAGGTACTGAAAACTGGATTGGCCCAAGCCCTGAGCAACATGGACTTGCTTTGGAGGGGTGGTTGGCCAGGGACCACCAGAGGTCCCTTCCGAAGTAAATAATTTTATGAATCTGATTCCATTTCATTAATTAAATCAATGAAAAGTATCTTTTAGTTTGATTTCAGCATGCACATACGTTGGATATCTTGTTTTCTCATTCTCAAAGGTATCTTTTGGATTCAAAAGAAAATAAAGTACAAGCACAATCAGTTACTGTTCTATAAATGTGCTTGTGTCATGCATTTTCATTAATGGAAATTGTATAGTGTGAGAAAACAGATGAAGGGAGGAAAATGTGAGACCGAGAAAGAACAGAGATGATCATGTGAATGATTCCAGTAGTGGAAGAATTATTTTTCTCCAAGGGTGGAAACATGCCTTCTTGATAGGCCAGCTCTCTCGACACACAAGCAAAATTTTGCGCTTGATTTGGTGGCTTGCTTGAATTTTTAGCATTTTGTTTAGTATCCTTTAAAAATTTTAAAGTGATTCATTTTGGATATTTTTAGCCACTGCTGGAATAGCTGCTGTAAGCAGAAGAGACTGCAGACAATGATGCATAATGGAGCAAGAACCCAGCCTGACTTTCAGACCCCAGAGTGATTCTGATGATTTTATGTTGCTAACAGATAAGCTGTAAAATGAGACTAGAGAGATGGGGCTAACTTGGGAGCTCTTGGTACTAGTACAACACATATTCTAGAGTTTGAGAATTTGCCTGTCTTTAGTTATATCTTTTTCAGTTCATTTTAGCAGATTGGTTATTTGCCAGGGCATCTGGAGGCCTGCAGCTGATTCTTCACATGGTGAAAAGTTCAGTTCATTTATCAGGGGGGTTATTTTCTTGGCTTTTATTATTAGTTTTTTCTGTGCTCCTGTTAGAGGTGTATGTGTGTGAAGGAAGGAATGGTCAGTGGGCTACCCAGACCTGTAGTTACATAACATCTCCTTCCTAAGAGTCCAAGGATTTAGGGAGAAAGCAGGGTAATTTTTGAAGCAGACCTGAAGTGTGTGCCCTTTTAGTACACAGCATACAAGAAACTCAAATCCTGAATAGGAGTGTGGCTCTGAAACCCCTCTGGAGATCAGCACTCCCCCAGTGAATTGTTGCAGTGACGCATGTGGGTCCACCACTGCCTGTTGTGGTCCCAGTGCATGGACAGAAATGCCATTTATCAGCCACTGAGAAGTGTCTCCAGTGGGACATTACAGTAAAATTACCATAAACAAAGATGCAATGGAGCAGAATTCTTGTTCGGAGTTCATGCTGTCTTGGTGTCCCAGCTGAACGTTGCAGCTCTTCGCTTCCTGGCTGCTCACATGTTTCTCTCTCCTATGAAGACAGACTGAGAGAACTGGGGCTGTTTAGTCTTGGGAAAAAAGAAGGCTGAGAGGGGATTTTATGAATGTCTATAAATACCTGAGGAGTGGGGGTCAAGAGGAAGATGCCAGTCTCTTCACAGTGGTGCCCAGTGACAGGACAAGGAATAATGGGTGCAAGCTGGAACATAGGAAGTTCTACATCAACATGAGGAAACTGCTTTACTGTGAGGGTGCCAGAGCACTGGAACTGCCCGGAGAGGTGGTGGAGTCTCCTTCTCTGGAGACTTTCAAAACCTGTCTGGACGTGTTCCTATGTGGCCTACTCTAGATGATCCTGCTCTGGCAGGGGGATTGGACTAGAGGATCTCTAGAGGTCCCTTCCAACCCCTAACATTCTGTGATTCTCCACAGCAGTGCACTGCCTTCTGTTTAGCCCCTTGTCCATGCAGCCATTTCAGCTTCATCTCTCATGAAGTTTTCTTATCCAAAGACACCAGTGAGCATGTCAGTCTCATGCTTGGCTCCAGTAATGATGCATCCAGGTTATGGTCCAGGGGACCAGGAGCCCACCATGGAGCACGCTTGCCTTGCAGTGGAGAATCAGCCACTAGCTGAGTCATTGGGCCAGATTCTGCTTGTGCTCTGGTGAAGCCCATTAATGATCCATGCCAATCCAAGCCATGGTGGTCTTTGGAAACCTTGATCTTCCCATCAAAGGTGTGTAGCAGAGGAATGAGATTTTTGGGAGACCTGCCAGTAGATCTGGCATCTCACCTGTTGTAAAAGCCCAGCATGCTCTGTCCACCTACACGTGATCACTTCATTCTGTGAATGCAAAGCCACCAGGAAAATAAGCCAGAATTTATATTCCTGATCAGTACATCTCCAGTGGCCTTAGTTCACCTGACTTTTTTTGTTTTAATGGATACTGTCATTTTGTACCTCAGAGCACTTAATCCTGCTCATTAAGTAGTTCATTAGTTGCATTGATCCCTTGGTTAATCTGTGCAACTCAAAAAAAGATAATTGAATTTAACTTAACTTCACAACCCACCAGTAGATAGATAAAACTCCATGGTAATGTCTTTCTTTGCTTGTATTATTTTCTTAATAGCTTTTATAATTAGACTGAGAGTATTCTTCCATGGACATGTGATTTAAAACATTGCTTACCCAAGGGAAATACTTTCAAACAGTGCAAATAAATGCAGAAAAGAGAATGCTTTTAAAATAGGGTGGTTTTGTTTTGGTTTGGTGTCTGTAGGCAGCTTGAGAAGCTAAAACATATATGGAATGTTTTTGATGTCCCATACCTATTTTGCTGAGAAATACAGTTGTATTTAGAGCTGTATAGAACTTGGAAGGTATATGCAGGGGTTGTTAAATAGAACAAAACAAACAAAAAATCTCCAAAGAAGTTCCATTTGGAAAAGAATCTCAAATTTTCATCTTAGGATAGTTTTCTCACTTTTAAAGATCTGTATACTCTTTTTGGTATGTATAATGAAAAGAAAATCCGGACAGATTCTCACAGCCAGCCATCACTGCAATATATTACAGTGTATAATCTACAGCCACAGGAGATGGAAGTTGTCAAGAGAGCTGGAGAGGGACTTCTGACAAGGGCTTGTAGTGATAGGACAAGGGGCAATGGCTTTAAACTGGAAGAGGGGAGATTTAGGTTAGACATTAGGAAGAAATTCTTGGCTGTGAGGGTGGTGAGACCCTGGCCCAGGTTGCCCAGGGAAGCTGTGGCTGCCCCCTACCTGGCAGTGTTCCAGGCCAGGTTGGATGGGGCTTGGAGGAACCTGGTCTGGTGGGAGAAATGAGATTATCTTTAAGGTCTCTTCCAACCCAAACCATTCTATGATTCTATGAATGGATGCACTATGAATTAAAGAATTGCTTTAACCTCTTATTTGTCTTCTAAGTGGGGAGCCATCTTATTTTGGAGAAGGCAGGAGAGGAGGAGAGCTCACTGCTGTGATATGCTTTGGGATACCACAGCTTGGGTTTTGTTGTGTTGTGCAGAGGTGTTTCATGAAGAACAACTGTTGAAGTTCCTCACAAGCTGAATATTTGCAAGTAATTTCAGCTCTAATAGCAACTGGATATTCAAATCCCTTATGAAGCTTCAGAAATCTCATTTAGAATATTTAGCGTGTTATCATGTAAAATCATAGTGGAGCTCCACATAATAGGAAATGAAATGTGGTATAATCCCTCCTACTATGATGAGTATGAAAAGCCAACGCCTAAAGCAGTCAAAATACAGAGATGTGTTCCTTTTGCTATCTTAGATATCAAATAACAACAGTAATTTGTGTTTTATGTAGTAAAGGAGATGGATGAGAGGGTGCAAAGCCCCAGAAAGCTTTCGTTACTTGTAATACAAGTTTCAGAAATGGTTCTCAACTTGTTCTCCCCTTGCCACAGTGTTCACATTGCTGCTGTATCCCCCTGGGACAGGCTTTCATTTGTGTGCAGTACCCCAGGGAATGAAAACCACTTGGGATCCTCGAGCTGATGGTTCTGTTCCATCTGCATATAAAGAGAACTGAGGGTTTTTGCAGAAAAACAGTGTGGGGATTTCCCAGCTCTTCCAAATTTGACTCTGTGGGTTCACTGTTCTGAAAGAAGAAGCCTTGGGAAAGACTTTTCCAATCATGTTAGTTATTTTTAGGAAAAACTACCTTGTATCCTGTTGGAAGGCAGGGGTGGGGATGGCTCTTTGATTTCTTATTTCCCATGAAGCAGATGGATAAGGTGTTTGCTATACATGAAAGATTTGTTTTTTTAAAAATGAAAGAAGTGCAATAGGAAAACTGATACGTATATTTTTGGGCAAATACCTCCTGGGTGCCATTCACTCAAATGCCATGGAAGAGCATGGATGAGTCAATCCCTTACGTCAAAGACAGGCTTTAAAATGGAAAGGCAACTCTGCCACGGGAATATTACCCTCAAAGGAAACGTCACTTTTTTCCCTGTAAGGAAATAATTCCAAAAGAAAAAACGCATAATGCACCGAGCAAACTAAATGCACCACTGGTTTAATAACTCTGTGCTATTCTAGTAGTTATTTTCAAGGGAAATATTAATAAATCAAGATTTGCAGCAGGAAATAACAAGTGCATATTATGTTTTTATTTGCAATCATGCATTTGTTCAAGAGAAATAGTACTTGCAAAGCAGTTGAATTCTATCCTTGAACTTGCACATCACATTTCATTTGTGGTGCTGGCAATGTTAGACTCCACTAGTGCCTTTTCTTCCTTCTTTTGGTGTGTGAGCAACAAGTCATGGTCCCCAGCTCCTTCCTCCTGCTGTCTCACAGCTGAAGGGAGCAGCCTGGACACCCCATGACAATATAACTTGAATACAGCAGGTTGTTTGGGTTTTTTTTTTTACCTGCTGTTTTGCTGAGTGATATTAAGATCATAATGTTAAAGAAAAAAAAGGAATGATGGAAATTGTGGGATGGAAGAATTAGCATGAGAAAAGCCCTTCTCTTCTCTATTAGATGGAAAGGCTTTTTTAGCACTGCTTGCTTGGAGGCAGCTCCTCTCCCCATCAGTCTGCTTCAGTCACTGCTTAAATGTAATATTTGTGCTTTTCCAAATGAAAATGGGCATAATTCATGTGGAGGTCTGTAAACTATTTTATTAGGTGTGTGAATAGAGTAATGAGGAATGGGAGGACATCTCTATTTAATTGTTCACTCTTTTCTTTGATTGTTAAAGGCTTTGTGACTCCGTCTCCAAACTTCTCAGCTGGTGTAATAAAATGAATTGGTTCCCCCTCTGAAAAAAGGCAGCGTTCATACATCATGAGTTTGAAAGCTGTGATCACAAATGTAAAGTGAATGCAAAAGTAATTTTGTCTTGCACCACCAAGCTGGCTTTGAAAGTGTGAGATAGATGAGGGATGTCAGAAATATCAGCAGTACCTGACTGCTATCAGGTTACATATTTCTAAATATAACTGTCAGTTAGCAACTTCTACAGTGACACATCCTGTATCTTCTCATCAGCCTGTCCTGGTCCTGCCTCATTGCTGTGGTGGAGTAAAACCTGACATGCCATTTCCTGTTAGCCCACAAACCATTTCTGCATCAGAAGAGAGCGGCTGGCTCATGACATGACATCCCTGTGGCTTATGTCACCCTTCTGCAGCGGGGGGTTGGCAGTAAATATCTTTGCTTTTCCCCTGTGTGTTTCTGCACCTGAAATCCCTGCAAGTTTCACTTTGTACCCAGATAAAGAACAGCTGGAGAAGGGAATATTTCACTCTGGAATATAAAGACTTCTTTCTCATCAGCTTGGAGCCTGTAAGCTGTAGCTGTTCTGCCTTTGACTTGATTTAATTAGCTCTTGGATTGTTTTCAATAGGATTGTGTGGAGTAGTCAAAGCTGTGGTGTAACACACCTCAGAGATACGTTACTGCTGGGAGAAGAAAACCTGCTAATGCATGTTTTCACACCCTTGGGTTGGCTTATCAAGGATGGAAAATATTGGTTGGTTGATAAGCCTGATCCACATCCGAGTGTTTCGTTAGAGTGATCACTAGTGGAAAAAGAAATTAAGATAATGTGTGCTAAGCAGCACTGTGAATTGACTGGGGTTTTCTTTCCCCTTAGCACTGAAATAGGGTGTGTTATGGAAAATGTGCAGTGTTTCCATGCAGGGGGGAGGTTTGGAGTCGGGTACCACTTTCCTGCTGGCAGATTGCTTCGATTAGGTGACCTACACTGCAGTGAGTGTGGCATCAGCCTTCTTGGTATTGAAGTCATGCTACTTTTTAGAAAGGTTCTGATATGGGGGGAAAAAGGAGGTATAGAACCTCTTGCCCAACTCAATGCTTTTCATGTGTTTCTGATATGAAACACAAGGCAGAAGATGTGAGTGCTTGGAGGGGGCAACGTAATGGTAAATGGTATGTTTGGACTATAAAATGGAGAAATTAAAAACCACTGAGATTATTTCCATAAAGTTAACATCAGTTAACAGACAACACTTAGAAAAGCAGATTAATTGTACCCAGTGCCGTGGGACACGGGAGATGATTCTCGGTGAAGTTTCTTGGAAGAGGCTCTGCAGAACACACCAGCAAAGGACAGGGACCACTGCAAACGAGCTAGAGACTAAAAAGATAACGGACCAGATCATGAAGTCCTTAAAGATAGTGCTTGTTTGTTGAAAGCATTTGGGAGTTGTACAAATGGTGGTTTGGTAATGGTGAAAAATGTCCCAGTAACGGGACCTTGTCCCAGTAACGGGACCTTGTCCCAGTAACGGGACCTTGTCCCAGTAACGGGACCTTGTCCCAGTAACGGGACCTTGTCCCAGTAACGGGACCTTGTCCCAGTAGGCTAAAAATCACTGCCGGGCCATACATCACCAGTTAAGTTGCTTGCATGAGCTGTTGTGCCACACCATGAACTATCCAGTGCTGCTTGTGAAAAGTTTGTCCTCCAGTGGTGCTATAAATGGCTTCCCTTCTTTACAGGTCTGAAAATAGGTGGGACACAAACCCAATAAATCCTGTTAATTCAGACAAAAGGAAGGATTTCACCAAGTCCCCGGTGGGTTTGGCTCCAAAGTAGTATTTCACTTGGGGCTCATCAGGAACTTGCCAACACCATGAAAATGGACCTTTTGTGTTATCATATGCCTTTAGGACACGTTTGGGGGGTCCTGGTGTGCACTTAAGGCTTGACAGCTAAACCTGGGGATCGTTCGGGGAGGGGGGAATCACTGCTCATTCTGGAAAGAGAAAAGGGCTTTAAATAGAGAGTTAAACAAAAATAAGGGAAGTAAACCAGAGATGTTTGCAGATGTTCTGCTGTGAATTATCAATGCCTTCTCCTCCAAGAGATTCATAAGGATCTCACACTGCATTTCTTAAGAGAATACAGCCTTGATCTTAAAATGCAATTTCCAGAGGTTAACACCTAGGAAATTGTTTGCTGGATGGCTATTAAGTTAGATGGTTATGTTATTATTAACACAAACCACTTAATTAACTGATCAGATACCACAGGTTACTCTTTCCTGTAGTGTGATGGAAGTAGCTGGCAGGTCTACTGCCAAAGAAAGAGGAAGAAACCCTCTTGTCGACTATAGAAAAGATGGCAGTAAATTATTCTTGAATGTTTTTCTTAAAATTTAAAAAAAAATAATATATATATATATCATTACTTCTGGTAGTGCCTCTTGTTTTCTAGGGGTGATTCCTCTCCTGCTTATATTAACAAATTAATTAGAGAGGAGAGCCACAAGACCCAGTGATGCAGCTTGTCGTAATTACGCTGAGGAGCTTAAAACGTGCGAACCTCCCCAAATTAATTGCAAAGCTATTTCATATATGAGTAGCCAGAATTAATCATTAACCTAATAATTCCCTTTCTGACATTATTTCTTTGTTAAAAATGAGTAATTTTAATTGGATAATGAGATGCCAGTACAACTCATGAATTGTACATTACCCAAGTTAATGGGAAAAAAAGGGAGCTTATGCAAGTAGCGTTACAGATGCCGTTACAAATGCCTCCAACAGTGAACATTTTATTCTGATAAATTCTTAATTTATTTCCAGATGGCTTTTGAATTTCTAGAACATTTACTTTTATCACTTTCCCATTTGATATTCTTGTTATTTAATTTTTTTGAGCTGTAGGGGAGAGGCTCAGACCTTTGGGCAAGACCAGGTCTCTGGTCCCGAGTTTCTCAGCCCTCCTCTGGCAGCAGAAGAATGTGAATGTTGTGTGTGAGAGATTGTTGGATTAGCAGATTAGCACTGGATACTGAGATTGTGAGAGGATGGAAAAATTTAATTTTTGCAGAAGATAGGAGGGCTTTAGCAGCAGAAGCCTAGAAATGTTATTGGAGGGGTAGTCAGACAAATTACACAGGACTCTTCTTTAACTAGAGTTGTCAGATATCTCATTTTTTTAAGAGCCTGTTTTTCCCATAAAATTCGTTTGTTTTTTTTTTAAGAAAGGGTGACAATGTGAAAAATACTGAGTATGTTATTTCCTGCCCTGAAGGAGAGCAATTCCTAGAAATAAAGAAGCCAGTCTCCCATAACATACTGATCACCGCTGGAAATGTATTTTCTTTGCAAACAGGAACTGTACTGTAGTGTCTGAAATCAGAGCTTCCTTACCTCTGTCTTTGCTGAGAGGTTGCTGGATGGCACACAACAAACCTCCAAACACGCAGCACCATTTGAATAGCTTTCTTGGAGCTTTAATATGATGAGGGCACAATAACAGGGTGGGGAGGTGGCAGTCCTGCTCTTGCTCGAAGAGGAGTGGAAGCTTTTTAAGTGTGTCCTGACCCTGAAGCCCTCTCTTGCACTGCATTCCCCCACCTCTGCATGGCCAACAGAGCTCCCAGCTTTCCTCATGCTGGATCTTTCCACACAGCGGCCGAGGTCAGTGAAATATGGGACTAGTGCTTTTGGATGTGCCTGTCCTGTCCTGAAATCTGCTCATGCACCAACAGCCACAACCACCGTGTCTCCTCCTCTCCTGCCCTGCCCTGCAGCATCTCTTTCTCCACATACCTGCTCCCTCCCCAGCCCGTACCCTTCCTCCTGTGCTGCTGCTCTCATCCACCTCTCCTGGCCTCCCCTCCCCTCCCAACTCCTGCTTACAGTAATTGCACCCTTTGAAGCTAATTAGAAATGAGTAAGTTAAGTGGATAATTATTTCCCTGCATAAAGGTGCGTGTAGGTTAAATGGGTGAGCGCGCTCTGCAAGGGAATTCCTTCCGTATTTAATAGTTGAAGAAGGATATTGACTCTCTTAATATGTTTCTGAATGGTTTTGAGTGATTTTTTTCCCCAATATTCATTCATTTTATAAAAGAACAGCCCAAACCTGTAGGATATCAGAATAGTTCGTGAGATTTAGGAGCAGAGATCTCATGGACTTTATTAGGAGTTGAAGGGTTAAATGCATCCTCAGGGCTTTTGAAACAAGAAGTATGTTATTCTAGTTAATCTCCTTTGGTTTGGACATTCTCACTAAACATATTGGATAAGTGTTTTTATAATTGCAGTCCTTAAGACACCCTTTTTGCTTGTGAAAGGAATATAGTAAGGAAACTTCGCTTCTCTCTTCATCTGCTTAAGCTTACAGAGCTGATGAAGTGGGGCTGTGGCTGAGGTGGGTAGATCACCGACACGTTTGTGAGATTGCTATCAAAACTGGAGCATGATTGATCTGAAAACTTGGAGTTGAAAGGAGATTTTCCAGGCTGCTTTGGGGTTTCTCAGAGTTTGTCTATCATTCACACTCCTGTCAGCTGGAGTGCAGAAGTGATGTGCATCTTTTTGGTACTTTTGTGAGATGATCCCTTTTTTTCTCTGTATTTTTTTTCCCCTCTCACACCCTCAGTGATGCAGTCCTCATAGTCCTCATAGTCACCGAGGCAATCGATTCACCACTTCTGCAGCAGCAAGTTTGGGGACTTTTCTCATGGACTATCAACTGCCTTCGCATCATCTCCACTCCTAATTAGAAACAGAGTCTGTTAATTAAATATTTCCCTAGTGTTCAATTAAATATTTGTCTGGTGCCCGTGAGCAAACTGTGAACCTGCTATGAGATAACATGCTTTTTCTCACCTGGTAAGGTTGCATCTCAACAGGAAACCTTGCAGTGTTTGGAGCCTTCTGGTTTATATGTGCGTGGAAAATATCTGTATTTTGCACAAATGTATAAATCAGGTTGGTATGTGCAGACCAATCCTGCCTCTTGCCTGTGATTAGTCAGGAGGCCAGGCAGGAGGAGAGCCTGTGTCCTTTCTGTTGGGGGCAGGCACAGTGACAATACCCATATGAGACCCCACACTCCTAGAATAATAATACTCATTTTCAATTAGAAAATGATTAGATAAAAGCAGGTGAGAATGGAGAAGTCTGTCATTGACTCAGTGTTGCCTCTCAGGTATCTTTGTCTCCATCTTGGGGATACTCTGCAATTCCCTCCTGTGCTACTGCACTGCAGTTCTCAGGAGCTTTGGGGCTGGGGTTTTTTTTTGGATTAGGTCTCCTGGAGGAAACAGGGAATTACAAATCCAGGCATTTCCCCCCCAGGTGATGAGTGCTGAATAGGCTGGTTCTCCCCCAAACCCTTTCCATTTACTATTTCACACCCCTGGGTATTTACTGCTTTGGTGTTATACAACTTGGCTTTCCAGTTTTTTCCTGTCTTAGTAAGATTATTGAGTTACAAACACTGCTTTGCACTCTGGTGTTATATGCTGTTTAATACCAGATGGCTTATTTTTGATTAATTTCAGTAATTTTGCTCTTGTTGCTCCTCACTGCTCTATTGGTACTGTATGTCGTTTTTCTGTTGTTATTAGTTTTGCAGAAAGAACAGTGGGGAGTAAATCCACAGTTTAGGAAGTTCAAAATAAAAGAAAAAAAAACCAATAAAAGAAAAAATTAAGTCATTAAAACTCTATGATATAATATTTTCTTTTTCATTAAAGGGCCATTTTCTAAATATATTGCAGAAAACACTTTTCTGTTTCCACTCCATCACTTCATGGGCCAAGCTCTGACATATAAAATCTTCTGGAAATCCTCTCACTTATTATTTACTGTATGCCTGATCTGTAATTTGTGTGGCTCTATGAGGAGCATGAGAAATAATGGATTATATAAATTATGTGATATGGAGTGAAGGTAAACTAACCTAATTTGTACATTAATTCTTTGGGCTGAGAGGACAGTGTACAGCAGCATAACTCCCCAGCTTGACTGTTCTATTTATAAACATACATGGGGAAAGGCTGTAGTTTAAGTTTCAAGGTACCTTGCACCCGTTTTACTGCCTGCCACCTCAGTTGAGGGTTTGAGAAGTCAGGACAGGGGCTGGAAGGCAGCGTACATCTGGATGGAGAGGTTCTGCTGCACACACAGATGTCCACTCTCAGCTGGAATATGAGCGGGTTATTTTAGAGTGTGGAAGACTCCTTGACCTAAATTGGTCTTTTTTGGTTGGTTTTGGGGGTGGCTCGCAGGACTCAGGAGTGGAGGCAGCTGGGAGTTTGTCTGGGTTCATTTCATGTTGCATCAGGTTGAGGTTTCCAAGTGTTGAAGGTGAACGTCCTTCAATTTGAAAGAGGCAGTAATGTTTTTCAGGTAGGAAAAGGTTTGAGCTTCATAACAAAGTGTTTTTAAAGGGAATTTTGTATTTTGCACTTACTATTCTGCTTTCTAATTATAAGGGGTAATAGATTGTGTAGGGGTCAGAACCTTGATGGTGTTGCTGATGATTGAAGTGTTTGAAAAAGAGGGTCAAGATGTAAAAACTAGGGCATCTCCAGTTGTTTTCCTGGGGTGGTCCTTGCAGGGAGTCAGAACAAGTGCATGGCTCTGTGTACCTGCCCAGCATCAGTCTGGAAATCACCTTTGAAGTCCTTAGGCAACACCACCAGAAAGGTGGAGAGGTCGATCTCAATGGTATGAAGTTCTTCCAAGCTTTGTGGAAACAGGTTGGCAAAGGGAAGTCAGGAACCCTCTAAGCCACACAGCAGAGAGGGAACAGGTAAGGGATTAGGCACTGGAGAATCCACATCTAGAGGTGATAGGAATGACCCAGGTGTGAGAAGAGCTTGGGGGGGATCATATGGGTTACTGCACATCACAGGTTTCACCGAATCGAGCTTTTGGGCAGCCCAACACTCACAGGATACAAAGAGCTGGGAAGCCAACCTGCATTATTATGAAGCCAAGCTTGTTTTTGCTTCTAAGATACATGCTTTTAAGCTTTTCAGTATCACTCAGAGCAAGTGGAATAGAAATGCATTATTTTGGGTTTATCCTTCTAAAATAGGAGAACCCTATTTCATTGCAGACTCCCTTTAAATTAAAAAAGAATTTATCAGGTGGAAGATGTGGCAGATGAGCAGCATTACTCTGTGTGATGGACTGAGCTATCTCACGTTGTAGGTAGGAGCTATGATGGACATACTGCATGAATGAAAGGGCCTTTGCTTGTGCAAGGTAAACTTTCTGGCAAGACAAGGAGACCAGCCCTTTTCTCCTGCATCCCTAAATGAATTCCCTAACCCTTCCTGCTTTCTCTCTCAAATTTTAACTGGTAATAACTTACTTATGAAAACAATGCCCTATTTCTGAACATTTACAAACAGCTCAAGGGTGTAGTGACAACAGATATTGGTGAGAAAATACACAGCAGAATTAGAAAAATTGTTGGAGTTATGAGAGAACACTTGAGAAGGGATAAAATGAACAGAGGTACCAAAAGTCTAAGGAATTTGGGTTTAAGTATGTCAGTTCCTACTGGGGATTTCCAAACAAAGACTGAAAATCACAAAGTGGATAGAAATTTTCAGATGAATTTGTGATGCAAAATGCAGTTGTGGAAGGTGTGAAAAGGTGGGTAATTTTTGAAAGCTCACCTACTGAATCTGTAACAGAGGTTGGAGGGGGGGGAAAGGGCAATGATTTCTTTATGAAAGCATAATCAGTGTTTTCATTTCCCAGATCTAATAAACAGTACTGATAAAAGCCACAGTACATCCTGTCAATTAGAAATTAATGTTCACTTAATATTTGCCTTTTGGAATAGCACACTGAAACCTCATCTGTTTGCAAGGTAAGTTTGTTACACAAAACAAACGGCCTGCAATAGAAAATTATCCTTAAAAAAAACCCCAAAATCCATGTTAATCAGCTACTGCTTTAATGTGTTCTGGTGCTGTTCATTTTTCATAAAGCTGCCTGGAGAGTACGTGGAAGATTTCCTACTGCTGCTGAGGGTAAGGGCCAGTTTTGCCTACCATGGTTTAAGAAAAATGTGAGCTAATTTTGGAGACTGACTCTCCATCCACACTTTTATATGATTTTCATGTAATTTTTTAAGCTCTTTCATTTTCCTACCAGATTTCCCAAGTGACAGAATTAAAGACAGGAGGGGTTTTACATTTGCAAATCAAAATGGCTTTGAGGAGCCCCATAGGACAACAGTTGGCTTGGAGGCAATATGGAGCAAAACAAAATGCTCTTGGAAGAATCAGAATCACAGAGTGGTTTGGGTTGGAAGGGACCTCAAAGCTCGTCTCATTCCAACCCCCCTGCCATGGCAGGGACACCTCCCACCAGGTTGCTCCAAGCCCCATCCAACCCGGCCTGGAACACTGCCAGGGAGGGGGCAGCCACAGCTTCTCCGGGCACCCTGTTCCAGGCATTGCTCAGTGGCAGCGACTGACTGGCTTCTTCAGGTGTAAAATCTTGTTTTATACCTGAATTCCATGTGGCCTCCAGTTTTCATGGGTTATTTTGCCCTCCTTTTATTTTATGGCCAAGCGAGCTGCCAGGTAGCTGGCATCAGCTGCTGCTCTAAATGCCAGCTGTCGTTAGAGTGGGACCATGTTCTGTAGCATTAATTTTATTGAAGGAGTCCGAGGGTCATGGCTTGCTGCCATGCATGTTGACACAGGTCAAAAATCCTGACGAGCTTTGGTTTCAGAATTTTTTATTCATTTGAGAGGAGCTATTTCAAAAGGCAATTTAGGATTTATCCAAGATGTGAACGTGGTAGCAGCAGTGTGTTACTCCTCCGCCTGCATACGCTGTAAGAGAACAAAGTGCTGAATGTTATTCTTGCAGTAGCACAGCTGCAAGATGACACTTCTGTAGACTCCCTGGTGAAATTTGCTGTGGTTTGTGTTTGTGTGCTGGCCCAAAAACTATAGCCTTGGCTTTATCTTGGTCTGTCTCATCTTTTCTCCTTATCTGTCTCTGTGTTGGAGTAGTGAGAGGTCATCAGTAGAGGGTAAGTGTCATTGAGATGGTTCCTGTTCCTTGCAATGGTATTTTCTCCAAATCCCTTCTGATTGCTGTCACCTTCTTCCATCATGATAGGCATGGCTGGAATCAGATAGCAGGTTTTGCCCTTTAGCTTTGCAGCATTTTCAGTGCCATTAATGGCTGAGGTTTTTTTTTTGATCACCAGCCATAGACCAAAATTACTTCCTTTGCACCTCAGTAAGAGCTATTTTGGTATCTCCAAAGTTTTTTTGTGTAGGGAGTTGTTTGCTGGTAAAAGGAACAAAGACACACTACCTCTTTGTGTATCTTTCCATATTACAGCAATACTTTCTCTGAGAGGAATTAAGTGATATGGTGTAACTGTAGACATGAAAGGGGTTATCATTCAATTCCAGCCTCCCTGTACAGTCACTGGCGAGGTGGAGATGGCTAAAAGAGATGCTGTAAATCACCTCCTGGCGAAGCCTACCTCTCTCCTTTGACATACGTCATCCTAATGAGGCATCTTCAGTGCCTGTGGTCCAGCACTGATAGTGCCCCAGCTGCTGAGCAGGCTTCAGAGGTTGAGCTCAAAACATATGTTAGTATAACTTGAAACCAGCATGGTGTAGCACAGACTCCTTACATCCTAGCTCCACTTCCAGCCTCTGTGATGCTGGAGATGAGCAATGCTCAAATCAGCCATTGCAAAGAGGTCTCCAAGTAGCTCCTGCAGCTCCGTGTGCGAGTTCATGCCCCATAAACTTAGCTTTGAGAAACACAGACTATCAGACTCTGACTATATCATGACTCCCTTGTTCTCTATGAATTTGGTGCCAAACTACAGACCTGTATATATTTTCACTGAGCGCGTTGCAGATTTTACCCAGAAATGTAGTAGCCTTCAGTGTATCTCTTCATTTCTGCATCCCAGTTTGTAAACACAGCTGTCTGCTGGCAGGAAGATTTTGCATGATTTGATTTTAGTTGGGAACAGCTTTCCAAGCAGTGATTCCTTACAAAGCAATAAAGGATGATCTTTCGAACTGAATATAAGCCTCTTAAGCTCTTCTCCTGGCTCTGTGCTGTGTGCTCACGGTTGCCTTTGGCAAGCCCCCCCTTTCTGTGTTGTTTGGTTTTGATAAAGATGAGTTAATTTGTCAGTGTTCATGCAGTACTTCGGTGACTTTAATTTTCATGCTTCCTAACTTCAGTAAAATGTGGGTTTATGTTAATAGTATTAAACTAAATTTGTCTCATTAAGTTCAGCCTTTTTCTTGTTTTCCAAAAAGTGATGCTGGTAACTGCAGCTTTATCTAATCACTGTTAGTAGTCAATAATCACTTATGAAATTACACTTTTCCTCCTTTTAGTGCCATTTTCTTTGTGGTTTCTGGAAGAAATCCTTCCACTTCTCCACATAATACCCTTCTCTGTTTTGGGGTTTGGGTTTTTTTTTTTTTGCATCCTGAAATTAACTTTTGTCTGGGCACAGGCAAATACTTAACAGCCAGGGTATAATGTTGTTAACAATATTTCTCTATTGCAAATAAAATTTTGGGGTACAAAAACGCAACTGGAATTGCGAAACCAGAGACCTGAGAAGTTTGAGAACAGCTGTTTATTGTAGTTTTGGCCACTTGCTTTTGATTCAGTGTGTAATTAAGTCATTATATCATTTGGTTTTATTGAGGTCTCTGGAGTAAGGTGGGAGAGGCAAGAGAGGAGTCTTGTGCAGTCCAAGTGTAGTACCATGATGTACCAAGGAATTAGTGATGCACTTACATTTTGCCTTAAAGCAGCCTCTGATTTTGCAATACTGTGTTTCTTAATGTAGCTTTTCCCTCACCACCCAAGTTTCATAGCAAATCAAACCAGAATCACAGCAGAAATGCCATCATATGGCCTCAAATGAGCTTCACGAGCAGGTGGCCCATCAGATTGGCTTCTGAATGGGTAGTGACAGCCATACAGAGTTAGCCAAGTCACAGAAAGAGGAGACACATTTATTGGGGCTCCTGTAATACTTCCCGAGAGCCAAAAGATGAGGGACTTGGGCACTTTTTGACTTCTGGAGTGTAAGCTCTAGCACATATGGATAATCACATTCTACACAGAGCAGCCACTTCAATTCCAGTCCAGAAACCTTTCCCAGCTGTTTTCATTATGGGGACTCCTCTTTTCTTCCAGCCAGTGCAGATGAAATTGTTGTATTTCCTTGATGACAAATTTCTAAGCCTGTACAAGAGTGTCTCCCTGTTTTTACAGTGCTTACTACTGTAATTTGGGCAGACTTCTGGAGAGGCAGGTATCTCAGAGAGGAATCACAGAATCACTATGGTTGGAAAGGACCTCCAGGATCATCAAGTCCAACCTTTATCCCATCATCTCCCTAACCACTAGACCATTAGACCATGGCCTCAAGTGCTTCATCCACTCGTTTTTTGAACACCTCCAGGGACGGCGACTCCACCACCTCCCTGGGCAGCCTGTGCCAGTGCCCAGCCACCCTCTCAGGAAAGAACTTCTTCCTAACATCCAATCTAAACTTCCCCTGACACAACTTGAGGCCATTTCCTCTCATCCTATCATCAGTAATTTGGGAGAAGAGACCAACACCAGCCTCACTACAACCTCCTTTTAGGCAGTTGTAGAGAGCAATGAGGTCTCCCCTCAGTCTACCTCTTGAAGATGTCAAGCCTTTGTGATAAAGTGTGAGCATGCCAAACTATTAAAAATAACTCATCTTTAGAATATGAGATGACAAATTAATTTTTCATTAATGATGGGAGTCCCATTGGCTAAAACCTTTCTGAAAAAGATGAGTGTCCTGGCATGAGGGAGTGCACGGCAATTTTAACACAGGTAAAAGCTGGGAAGCCCACGGCTTATGTTTTTTATGATCTTGGCACATTCACTCTAACCACTCCCCAAAATACTTAGAGAGGAAATAGTATCATCTTTGTATAAAACGAATTCACTGAGAGGTCTCTGCGCAGGGTTGCGAGCTGTGTTACAGAGGCTCTGTTGTTCCTTGTGCTCATGTTGATGGCACAGTGAGCATCATTTAAGTCTCTGGCTGCGTCTTTGAAAAATACTCTGTTGATAGTGACAGAATGATGGCTCTGGAGCACGGATTGCACAGGGAAGAAATGGGACAAGTGCCTTTCTGGGAGATTGTTTTTATTAAATGCCCATTAAAGTTGAAGGCGAAGTTTCCTATTGACTTTTGAGTCCTGGATCAGTCACTGTAGTCACAATTGAGAGACATTACTGGAAGAGCTCTGCTCTTAAGAGATGATGTTGAGGTTGTGGAGGGGATGATTAAAATACTTCTTGTGGTTAGAGAGAGGCAGAGAATTGAGTCTAGCAACAAAGTCATGGTCTTTATGGAGGGGGAGTTGTTTCTGCTCCGGGGCAGTGGGATCTTTACCTGCTGCTGAACAGCAGTAAGAGCAGCCCTGTGGTGCTGCATTCCCCTTATGCCACCCCACCTGAGAACTAGTTTGTTTGCCACGGGCAGAGTTTGAAAAGGCATATTTTAATGTTCAAGGCAGTTTTTTTTCAGCGATGCCACTTTGCCTCTGCTGTGGTTGAAGGGAACAGTGGCTGCGCTCCCCCAAGGCTCCTCTGCTTTAGTGGGGACACAGTGTCACTCCCTGTCTTTCTCTTGTATGCAGCAGCTGACCAAAATGGTGCTTGGGGCTGGCCAGCTGTATTGAAGTGATTTCCAGTATCAGCTCTCCTCATTTAGAATCATAGAATCATGGTTGGAAAGGACCTCCAGGATCATCAAGTCCAACCTTGATGGACCATTTTTCATGTTCCAATGGTCACAGAAGAGGGGCTGCAAAATCAGTCTGGTCCAAAACTCAGTCTGAGTGTTGTTTTTCATGGGCTGCTCCTAAAGCCACAGAATTTGTAGAGCTCTCTGTTCACGTGTGCATCAGGCAGTAACATGGGAGAACGGTAGTTTCCCTTAGATGGGACAAAGTGTACCTTGAAAGTGTGGTTGTTGGGTTTTTTTTAATATTTTAAACTTTTAATCTTTTAAACTTTTTCAGAATCAGAGCCCAATAATCTATTAGAAATATTTTTAAGGTACCTGCCTTTATTTTGTTCCCAATTTGTGCTGCTTTGAAATGCTTGTGGCCGTAAATAAATGGCTCATGAGGACAATAAAAAGGATTATCTGTATGAAAAGTGAGTATTGTAAGTATTAATAAAGATGCTATCATTACAGCCTTTTCACATGAGCAAATATTAAGAGAAGGTATATGCACAAAGCTTGTTAGGTTTCCAATCATGTTCTGTATTGGCTGTCATTATTTCTCTTACAGTGGGTATCTCTGCTCTCATCTCTGATTCTTCTGTTACCTCAGATCACAATGAAGTTGTAATCTTGTGATTCTACAGTCAAAGCCTGCTGTTACAGGTAGGAGGGTGGTGTTGCAAATGCTGTACTTGCTCTCCCTTGTGCAAGAATTAGAGGCAAAAAAGTATAGATTGATGGGCTAAGGAGCATCTTAAATCATTCCTGTCTGTGGCTGTGAACAAAAAGGATGACGCTCGTGTTTCTGCAAGGTGAGGGGGGAATGTTGGAATTCTGATTTCTTACTTTAGGTGTTCAGAGGTGTATTTAAAGGGTATAAGGCTTTTCAGAAGAGTTAGTGGGGTTTTTTTGGAAAGGATAGGGCAGTAAACTGAAAGTGTGACACCTGCAGTGTCACAGATTCCCCATTCAGTTAAATAAATGGTTCATCTTCCCTGTTTCTTAGCTCTCTGTCTATAGAACTGATGCAAAGGTCTCCCATCTCAGCCTTGCAAAAGCAGCAGATGTGTGGGGTGCACACAGAGCAGGGCTCCATCAGGCTGCACATGGACCGTGTCAGTGCCTGGCCCGGAGCCCTGTGGGTGCTGTTGGGGTTATTGTTGGGGGGGGCTGCCCAAGCCCAGGGATGTGTGTAAGCAAAATGAAGAGCAATGGTCATTTGTGGAGGTGTCGAGTCGGGTGAATGTGCAGTGGTTTCTCATGGCAAGGGGTAAGGGCATTTCTCTGAGCTGAGCATCCACCTTGGTGGATTTCAAAGACCTGAAGAAAATAGTGGGAGCATTACTGCTCCTTAAAAGCATACTGCAGTAAGTGAATTTGTATAGTTTGATCACAGTTGCCTATATAATTACCTTGAAGAGAGAACCGAGTAGGTAAGAAATCTTTATTAAAAATACAGGAATGAGATGGCTTTTCATCTCCCTGGTTTTCAATTTCCAGGGACTCTGCTAAGTGCCTTGATATTTCATTGTAGCATAAAAATCTGTAGTTTTTAGCACTGAGCATTGCAGTACAGGCTCTGTTGCAATGACAACATGATTTGTACTTCCTCCTAAATGAAAGCAGCAATTTATTCTTTGTGATAAGGGAGGGAAAAAACCAAACAAAACTGCAACAAAATAACAGAGTAGAGGCTGAAAATAGTCTTTTTATGAGTAACGGGCTTGAGTAGATGGACTTATCATAACCAGGTGTAGTGCTGCACAGGCAGCCTTGTCCAGGAACTTCAACAGGATCAGTTGGGGCTGCAGTTGATTCAGCATCTGAAAGCCAAACTGCAGTTCACAAGATTAATCCTTCAAAACCCTCTTTAATGTTCAACCATATGGTTAGATTTAAAAGGCAGGAATAACTTTACTATCCCTTCCAAGCAACAAGGAAATCCTCAATTTACCTTCATCCCAACATCCTTCTGTAAACATATATATATTTTTTTTTTGATGTCACCCGTAGAGATGGTTAATTACCAGCAGATGTGATGTAGGTTTTTACTGCATTCATTTGAAACCTATGCTAAGTATTAGGTTTGGGGAACATAACGATTGTGGTTGCCTGCGTGGATCTCCTCCAGCAGCAATTGCTGTTGTAAAACAGAGGGACAGAAGTGAAAGTCCTGGTGATACCACAGTACCATACTGAAGCAACTCACTGCGTTTCACAGCGCAGAATTGGTTTCTCGGTGGGTTTTAGACATGGATATTGATGGTCAAGCAGTGTAGGCCGATATATTGTGATTCTTGTTGCCATTTATTGTCTGTCTTTAAAGTCAAACAAGGACATAAGATCTCAGGGCAGCTTTCAGCAGCCATATAAGGAAAAGGAGGTGAGAATCCCTGCCAAAAGAGTATTAATCTCGTTGCTGTTATGTGTAACAGCAGGTGAAGTCTCTCCCTGTTTACTTCTACCTAGAATGAGGATTTCATCCATTTCTTACTCACAGGATAGCTCTTGTTACAAGGTGAATTATTTCTTAGGCATGGTAGGCAGTCGTAGCTGATATACCTAACAGATCTGGTTACTGTTCTGTTAACAAAAATACAGAAGCAGCATCCTATGAGCGTATTCTTAGCAGTTTTCAAAATCTGTAAATAACAGGATTTAATTTAAGAAATTGTTTGTAACTATGTTGCATCTAAAGCAGTGACCTTCTAATCCACAGATGTGCTATAAACCTTAAAAGCCACTGTTTTCTCTGTGGTGCAAGCAGGTTTTGTATCATTAGAGAAGACTGAGTTAACGTCACTGTTGGTTGCTGATGTGGTCCATGTAAAATATCTTTGTGGTTTCCCCAGTGGAGAGACTTAATTATCCCTATTCTCTAATTATATCAACACAATTTCACATATCCTCAGGAGCCAGCATTACAAATTCCAGTCTTCATAGCACTGACAAGTCTGTGAGCTTATCCAAGTCTTTTACCCTCCTGTTGGTGAAGTTAATTCCAGGAGATCTTTCACTGTGGGGAGCTGGAGGTGCTTAGACAAGCTATCCAACATTAAAAAACTAAGCACAGAAAGAATCAGCTGCCATGCTTATTTATCCCAGTTAGGCAGGTCATGATGTCCATATGCCTGATAGAATGATGTCTGGCTGTAAGATCTCATAAACCTTCCTGCCAAGTGGGAATGCCTAACATGCCAGTGTACCTGCAAACACTGGCCATCTTGACCTTGGCTGAGAAATCTCCTCAGTCATACCTTCTAAAAAAGTAATAAAAAATACTTGGCAGGCAATTAGCTTATAATGTGCTCCTACTGATGTTTGTTTTGATTTTTTTAGCTGTTGTGCTTAAGGGTTGACTTCCTTCAAGTAAGCAGTTTGATTTTACAACATTTCTTATTCCTTGTATTTGTGTTTTGGTGGGGTTTTCTAAAGTAAGTTTCAAAGTCAATCCAGTATCCCTACTGTGGAGAAGGTGAGGTGTGTGGAGTACTCGCATCAGACAGGGCCTCCTAGCAAAATCACACGGCATTGTTGAAAACCCATCAAACTTAACAGGTCCCCTAACATATCTTCATCAGCTCAAGAGCTCATCATTTTGCAGAGCCACCAGTGCGCCCCGTTCAGCAGAAGGTCCTCAGCACCATGATACCGTGGGACACTAACCTGCATAACAGAAGATGTTGGCACCAGCAAGTCTGTGTTTTGTTCTAGCACCAGGAATGTTGATACACACAAGGAGCAAGTTCATGCAGAGTTTTTTCCTTCTGCTTTCTCTCATCTCCTAAATTTGCGCCTTTCATTCCTCCCCAGCTCTGTTCCCACCACACAGAGGGACCAAGATGGTGCCTCGTGTCGTGTCAAGCTGGGGGTGTGTATCTCTCTGATGGGTTATTTTTGTGTTCATCTCAATGAGCCATGACTTCCAAACAACCTGTACCAGCTGAACACCATTTGGCCAACTAGGAAGGTGTGTCCTTCAGAGCTGTCCAGCAAATGTGGGTTTGCAGATGGCTCTGTTGGGGCTGTGGACTACCCTGGGGAAGGGAACAAATGCAACAGCAGTTGCTTAACAGCTGCAGAAGCCATGCTGATACGTTTGGTCCTGTATCATTTCATGCTCAAAGCATCTTTGTGACATGTACTCGTGCCTGCTTCATCAGGGCAGGAGAAACCACTTGAGAGAGAGTATTTTCATGAGTGTTGCCTAGAATAAATCACCTGTCTTTAGATAATCATCTAAAACTGTCATCAATGTCAAGCTCTTTAGTTATAAAAACCCCAACATTCACTAATTTGATGGTTTTTCCAAGCTAACTAAGGGTTTTGCTTTCTTTTGCTGTAAATTCCAAGCACCCGTTGGTTGTTAAGTCTCTGCCAGTGAGTAACCTCGTTTTAAAATCTCACCTCCCTTTGATGTGGTGGTAATATTTAGCAGAAGAACAGAGGGACCGCACCAGACATGCAAATTAATTGCTGGAATGGAAACGAGAAGGTGTCAGGTGAAGTCGCTATGGTCTGGTAGTACTATCCAACACATAGTTAATGATCTGTCAGCATTTTCTATTAGCTTCTTAATTTTAGTGAATTAACTGGTTTGCAAAATTAAGGATGACTTCAGATGAAAGTAGCCATCTGAAATTAAGATGAATGTGGAATAAATAAGCAAATAAGTTGCAACAGCTGGTGAGACCTTTGTGGGGACAGTTTAATGATGCTCAGAAATTCTTATGCATCTGGAAGAGGAGGCTTGGCAGATGGTATTGTTTCAGGCTTTGGAAAGTACGCATCACTAAAACAGTGGTGATGATTTTATTTTTTTCCAGCTGAACCTAGCATGAAACATAATGTCTGATTAGCAGAGCATAGGAAATTAATGAAGGGATTTGGGAATAAAGAGTAAATTCTGAATCCAGCTAGGCTAGGAAGTGAATACTGCATCCAGATCAGGACTGTGGGAAGGGTTTTAAATGTGAGCCACAATATTTGGTTAAATTCCTATATGCAAAGCAAGCCCTTGGCTCAGGGAGGTGCCACCTTTGAAGTTTAACAGTCAGATTTAGTTAGAAATTCAGGTTTTCCTGGTCTATCATGTAACACTGATCCTGGTAATAAGATGGTGAGGAATTTAAGAATGCAGCCAAAGAAAAAAAGTGATTCATGGAGTTGCCAGAACTTCTTGTATCACCTACATTTGCTCTGCAATACTGAAGTGGCTTGTTTATAGGGAAAGAAGCATGTGCCAGTGGGACTTTTAATTTTCCTATGGTATTACCAAAATTCATCTCTTAGCTGTTTGTGGATTTCCCAGGGATTTGGTAAATGTCCCATTTCAGAGAACTGGGTGCAATTTTTTAACTGAGAGCCATATGAAATTTACTGATTCATTTCCTAAAGGAGTGTAATGCCTGTGAATGCATATCTGAAAATTCAGGACCCTTTTGTGCTAGAATTACAAATAGAATCACAGAATGGTTTGGGTTCGAAGAGACCTCAAAGCTTCTCTCATTCCAACCCCCTGCCATGGCAGGGACACCTCCCACCAGCCCAGGTTGCTCCAAGCCCCATCCAACCTGGCCTTGGCCAGGTCCAACTTTGTAGCTCTCAGTTCTGTGATAGACTCATGGGTATTAACTGTAAAAGTAGGTAAAAGAAGAATATCTTCTTGTATATACCTTATTCTTGAAGACTATCTTCACCTGATGTGCTGGTAATATTTATAACTTTAGGAGTGTAGTAGGGAAAAAAAAAAGAGATAAATGCTGAAATGGTAAATGCCTATGTTTATGGTAATGCTACTGTGCATTTCAGATTGTCTGTCTTTTCTCCCTGAGGCACAGATTTTACTTGTTATTTTTTCCTTACTCTTTTTGGCGAACGCAGGTTTTTAACTTTCTGGTTTTTGAATATGAAACTTCCTCTTCAAGTCCCTTATCTGGCCGTGCCATCCCTGCCTTCCAGAGATGGGTCTGGCTCTTCTGAATTCTGTGTCATAGTCTGGGCTACATTTCAGGTCAATACTTTTATTTTTCAGAGAAGAAAGCAAGGATTAAATGAGAGAGAAGTGTGTGAATCCTTTTAACCGTGGGAAAATATGTCCTTTTTAGGGCAGAAGTGAAATAACCAAGGAAGGCATTTTCCCCTTTATCTCTGCAGTAGCCTGTAGCTAAACAGTAGGATCCTTTCTCCTGCTATCGCTTCCTCGCTGCTCAGGAGGCAGCAGCCATGCTCAGGCACAGCACACTGCAGCCAGACCTCTGCTGGCACCTGGAGCTCGTGTTTTGATCTTTAGGAGCGCTGTGGTTTGGTCCAGGGAAACATATTTTAATGGAGACTTAGACAAAAGCAGAGGAAATAATAACTTCAGTGCAGTTTCTTCTCACCTGTGGAAGCTGGGAATGGGAACTGTTGGAAACAGTGCCTCTGTTGGTCAGCTGAAATGGCTCATCTCCCCTCCAGCCCCAGGCTGTGCAGCTCCCCAGTGCTGCCAGGCTCTTTCCCATCTGCTCTCTGATGCCCAGCGCTGGAGCGCTCCTCCTCTGGCTCTGCTTTTCCATCACCCTCACCAGAGGTTCAAGCACCACTAGAGCTCTGCACCCAAGCTCAAGTGTCCTTAATCCTGAAGAGGATTAAGTTACAGTGCACCTAAAGCAACACAGCTCCTGGGTAAGAGCCGCCACAGATGGATATGGTGGTGCTTTAATTTATGTCCCTTGACTTAGCTGATGGACGAGTCTCCATGCTCCTGAATGCTCGGGGTAGCTTAGTCCTTGCAGATAGACCCTTCTCACCTGGTTTTTGCCATCTTGGTTTGGTACAAGTTTCTCTGGCAAAGAGGCATTCTCCCTAGGGCAGTCACCACGGGGTTTTTCCCCTCTCCTAAACACACTGCTTAAGCCCTGCACGTTGAAGTGTGATTTTCAAGTGGCAGATGAAAGCAGCAGAAAGATGGGAGAGCGCCTGGGCTGCTTGGTGGAAGACCCTTAGAGACAGAGGTGGCCTTTCACATGGTGAGCTATGGCCATGGTTGGTTTGCTCTACCAGGAGCGTGACGTTTGAGATCAGGGGTGCAGTCCCAGAAGGGATCACATCAGAGCTTGAACAGTTAGAGAAGAAAAGTCTACCTCCTGTTTACAAATCAGCTAGATTGGAGATATTTTATGTATTTGTTTATCATTGAATGATAACATTTTATTTTCTTGAACTGTATTTGAAATGGCAAAGAAAGGCACCCCAGCCTACTAATCTGATTGAGATAATTCTGATGCAGATGATTACTTACGTCAACTTGAACTCAGTGTAGACCTAAAGAAATTACATGTTTCATTTTTTAAATTCCATTTGGCAAGAGATGAATTGATTGTAACGTTGGAAATGGTCACCTCAGATCCATACACCAAACCTCAGTGTTTATTACTTACAGGGATACTTACTGTGTATTACCTGTAGGAACCAAAGGTGTGTTTGTTGTGTGCGGGTGGGCTTTGATCCCCTGGTGCCCCCCAGGCACCACCCTGGCTGGGCATCACGCTCAAGCACCATGCACGAATCAGTCCAGCATTTTTCCTTTTTCCAATGTGAACTTTCATAGAGAAAACAAATTACCAGCAGGAAATGTTTGTCACTGCAGGACGACGCAAAGATGAGACGATCTGTCAAGTCAGTTGATTTAATGCGTAAGTGCTACCAACCTGCTCCGAGTGACGAGGCATTTACAAACAAATGATGCTGGCAAGGGGACATCATAGCTATCTGGGTTTGCATTAGGACATCATTTACATTCAAAATGACACGGAAAGCTGCTGTGGTCCGAGGGGCTGGGGAGAGCAAATGGGATGATGTGAATTTGTTAAAAAGTGGCTCTGGCCAGAGCTGCGAGTGATTGATGAGCAATTAAGTGGCAGGGCTCCTGTGGTGGACCGCAGCCTGCTGTGAATACTCAAGAGGACATCTATTTTGGGTTTCTCTGCTTACAGTGATAGAAATGGGTTTGATGGTGTTTATCCAGAAACAGTGATAAATAAGGTTGACTTCTTCCAAGAGGCTGGTTAAGATGAGTTTGAGCAAGGAAGTGTGGTGTTGCTGTTGAAGTCATAGCAATTATTGCAGTCTGGGTTATTAACATTATCCACGTTTCTTCTCGTCACTCTTTGGTGCTGCAAATAACTGCTTTAAAGTGGCATTTTGTAACTTCTGTGTCACTTGCCTCTGCTGCTTTCTGTCCCCTCAAACAGCCAAGCATGCTTGAATGCCATGGGAAGCCTGTGCCAGGGAAGGCAGCTCCTTTCCCTGCAGTTTGAAATCAGAGGGACTGGCACCAAAGGTAAGGGCTCTCTAAGGCAGTGCCCCCAGAGCTGGTGTGCCTCTGCTTGGAGGGGACTGATAGAATGGATGCAATGGTCATGATTGTGTAAGAGAAGAAATTGGGGAGGTAAATCCTCTGTCTGTGCATACCGATGACAGACCCACCTGTGCACATCCTCTGCATGCACAGTTCTCTGTGCACTTCTGTCTTTTGGGACTGCTGCTGATGAAAATAAGTGTTTGTGCAGGAGAGTTACCAAAGTAGTTATCAAAGCTCCATGAGCTTGAATCAAGGAGCCGACCAAATTTACACAACCCACTAAATGGTGTCAGTAGTGACAGGGAGCACATCGGGCTGGCTGAGACCACATCCTGAAATGCAGGCTGGGATGAAAGGAACATGCTCTCTTGCATTATTTCTTCTATTTTTTAACAGTTTTAGAAATGCTTTAGCAATATTTGCAGTAAAATGGAGCTGTAAATTATTTGGACCATGAGGCAAATTTGAATTTGGGGTTTTTTTTCCAAGTTGCTTTATTCTAACAAATTTTTCTAACAGTGCATTAAAATTGTTTTTTCATTTACATGATGCTTTTCTGTTTCCTTACTACCACTCTGATAAGGCCTGCAGCTCTCCTGCGTGTTAATATTCCTGTTTTAATCAACATAATGAAAAGCAGAGAAACAACTTCTGTAGGACACAAATCAAGGCAGCAGCAAAGCTGTCTGTATGATACTGGTGCCCACTGGCATGCTGAAAGATTTGGGACCACCTGAATACGCTCTATATGTTTTTGTATATGTGTGTTGGATTTGAGCCAATATAGCTGGGGGTCCCTGTGCCTATTTACTTTACATCTGTCCCACAATTGTAGTTAAAAGCAATTATATAAATACCCTGCTCAACTCAAGTTTGTTGTGAAGCCAGAATAATGATTTGATAGTGGGTACAGTGTAATGGTTAAATAGCTCATCCTTTGATGTATACGAAAAACTCGGCATGTGGTTTCCCAGAAGAAAATTTATGATTATAATAAATTGTGGAAAAATAATTTCCCCTGCCTAAAGTGAGCTCACTGGCATGGATGGGCTCCTTTTTGCCCTGTAACTCCAGTGGATATTTTCTGCAAGCATATATGTAAGCTCTCCTGCAAAATTCCTGCCAAAATATACATTTATTTTACCAGCTTTATAGTATTTTCAGGGAAATAACAGGCACGCTTCATTTTGTACCTATTATATGTACTCCAGCATACCAACCAAGAAGGATGCTCTTCCGTGATGCCGAGGAAAAACCTTGAACTGAAGAGCAGCAATGATGGTTTAGCTCTCTGGATTGCAAAAACGATGGAGAGAGAGTGGTTTATGTTGATTTTAGGCAGGGGATGAGTGGGCAAACTATGATGGACAGGCATGCACCTTCACAAACTGCCAGAAGGGTGTGGGATGGGGAGGGTAGGATGGGCTGAGTATGGGTTACATCGGACATATAGGTGCTCCTGCTGCCAGCACAGCCCCTTCCCTTCCCTCCCATCTGTGTTCAGATCCAGTCAGCAAAACCCAAACCTCTTCCAGCCACTTGTCAGCTTATCCATTAAAAATAAAAAGTGGGGAAACAGTGGTGTAGAAATAAAAGCTGTGGCTCCACAGGAAAGGCAAGTGTGTATAGCCCCTCGTTCCTCTCCATTATGCCTTACAAATAACGAGCCACCAAGGGCAGGTCAGCAGCAGGGAGAAGTGAGCAGTATGAATCCAGAAATAACACTTAGAGTGCCTTTCTAGCATGAAATCTCTGCGGTGCAGCTTGGCAGTGCTAGTTGATCCACTCGTTCAATGGGACACAACCAGCAGGTGGGTTAACCTCTCCCCTTCGATTGCTGTGATAGCTGCTTTGTGTCAGGGGGTGCTATCTATAGCAGTTCCTTTTGTGGAATCTGAAGTTCAGGGGAAAACAGATTTTGAAATAGAGATTCATTTTTTGGCTTGTGGAAAATGCAATGGAAAGCATTCTGCTAAATGATCCCCAATCAGTTCTACGGCATCCTAATTTTCACTTCAGGTTCTGCTGTGTTGAAGGAAAGCTGGAAGGTGACCTGAGAAAAGGTTGGGATTCTATAATCTTCAGGGAACATTTTTCCTAAACACCAAAGAAATTTTCTAAACAGTTGGGGTTTTCTTCAGGTTTTGGGATAAAACATCGCGACATAGAACGAACAGAAGTTTCCCTGGACCCAACTCAGTTTTGCCTTTTCGTTTCTCAACTAGCCACTTGGTTCTGGGCCAAATCAAAGCAGTATTTCCCCCTAGCTGTGTCTCACCACCCTGCTGTGCATGGGGCTGCCTCCTTCCTTCTTTTGGGAAGTTTTTTTCAGCTATCTAATGCTTCGTAATTTATTTTCAGAGCCTTTTGTTTGACACAGTCTTCTTCTAGCAATTCAAGAGGAGCACTGACAACACATTAATTCAGTGTTTTTGCTGCATCTTGGGCTCCTCGCTGTTTAATTAATTCACAAGTATTTCAGAAGTGTTGGTCTCGGCACAGTGTTTTCTGTGGTTCATACCGAACAGATTTCTGTTCTCCTCTTTCCCAGATTCACCAGTCTATCCCCTTGCTCTCAGACTGGTAAAACGCCTCTGCAGCTTTCATTCATCTCCCAGCCCAGATCTTGTAGCAAGATGCACAAGAAACGGGCTTTTGCATCCTCCCACCAGCCACTTGGTATTTCCTTTGGCTTCGTTTTACCTTCATTTTACCCTGTTTCTTAATCTTCTGCTTGATTTGAACATCTTCTGAAGCATCACAACTCTTCTTAACTGCTACGTGCTAGCCCCTTATTTTGTATAACTTAAATACTCATTATTGAACCAGCAGCTTGTTGGGTTTATTTCTTTACTGTGACAGGTCAGCTTCTTCTCCTTACTTTCCAAAACAGCAATAGGCATCAGAAGTGGTTAGCCAAAGTGTTCTACTCTCCTGGTTTATTTCCTTTTTCTCCAGAATTGGTAAATACATGACTCACTTGTTATCCAGCTCTGGTGTCCTTTCAGATTTACACATCTCCTGATGATTTTTTGGTGCTATTCATGATCGTATTGTCAAATACAGAAAACTTTCATAATTTCATCACTCAGGTGCTTTCCTTCAAGCAATCCAGAGACTTATTTAAGAGCTGAATAACTGGGCTGTTAATAGGCTCTAGAAGCCAGCCTGTGTCCTTCCCACTGGATGGCAAGCCAGCAGATTGCTCTTGTGCTTTCTTCCCCCGTCCAAAATCTTTATTACTGATGAAATTATTGCAGTAATAAGCTCTTAGCATCGTGAGAGTACTACGCACATCTTTTTGCTATTCCAAGGGCATTCAGCCACTTTTGAGTGGGAGGCGACCAAGGTCTGCACCGAGCAACTTCCTACTGATGATCATTGTTCTTAGGATATTGAGTGATCATGGCAATAAATAATATTTATAGACATTTCTGGAGGGTAGTTTGAAGTAGAATTTCTTTTTTTTTCAAGGAGTGAAGATCCTTCTTTTCAACAACAGCAAAGAGGAATGCCTTTCAATACAGCATGTCTTGAATATATTTTCTCAGCATTTCTTTCATATTGGGAAAGGAAGTTCATTTGTATAGGTCAAGGCCATCTCCATATGAGCCTCATGGCTTAGTTGCAGAATGTGACCTTGTGGACTCAAGTGCTACTTGTGGCTTCTTTTTTAATTTTAATTCTAAAAATACATATCCACAGTCCTTGGTAAGTTTCCATGTGACTCCTCAAGGTTTCTCATTTGCTAGAAGGGTTTAGAATTTTCTTCCTATTTCTTTAATGGTGTAATGTTGGTTTCTGCAGTTGCTCATTTTACTGTGCTCCAAGTAGGATGCCTGTGACAGCTTAATATCTGTAATACCAAAATGCAGAGGAGGCGAAGGCAGCTTTTTAACGCCTCAGTATCATCAGAAGAATTGTTACTATTCACTACTTTAAATCAACATTTAAGCATATTCCCTTACAGAGCAACAGCTTGCTAAGCACGCTTTATGGTAGAAATGGATGTCATCGTTGTTAATGATCAGCGACGTTGGCTGCTTCCGTGTAATTAAAAATACCATTGACTATAATAACACGTGCAGTTGCTTGAACGTTTGCATCATTGTTGTTCAAGCTTGAATGGCTGAGCAGCCAATTAGTCATCGAGGAGACGTGCAGCAAAACAGAAAATAATCGTGGCAACATCCTGACGTTGCATCGATTAACTTGTCAATGTAACTCAAAGCAGCAATACAAATGTTGCAGAACAGTGTCAAGACTATGATTATTTTGCATTTGTCTATGGTAGCAGGTGATGTCCAGTTTTCTTCTCCAAAAGTGAACTTTTTATGCCCTTCCCTGGGAAAATAGGAGGAGATGGAGAGCTCTGGTCGTTCTTTGTGGCGTGTTCTGGTCACCTTTGCAGGTATTATCAAAAATTTAGTGCTTTTGAGCTGGATTTACAGTGTCTGTTTCCATGATGATGAAAAATTGTAGGTTCACCACGTCACCAAGAGAGTCACGGAGCATAAGGTGGACTTGGGTAGCTCTTAATCTCATTTAGATTTCTTGAAATCGCAGCAAATTAGGCCGGTCCCAATCATATTTCTACTCTTCTGATACATAAAAAAAAGTGTCTGCTTTGAAGTATAGCAGAAAATCAGTGTAAGTATAGCATGGGCTTTATTCAAATACATTACATCTTTGTGTGAACAAATATAGTGTGGGGTTTGTGTTTGTTTGTTTTTTTTTAAGAATGAGGTCATGTCCTTAATAAGCACTAAAGCCTGTGTCATTTTCCCTGCTTCCCTGGAAACTGTGCGCCAGCAGTGATGAAAGGGTACAGGGGGTTTGGGGTTTTTTAATTCAATCAATTATTTTAGCATCTACAAGGTATTAAGCAGTACCAAATTGCTATAGAAAAATATTTTAGAGGAAGAAGGTCTACATCAGTCTTGCTGTTACGGAATCAGAGAGGTAAGGATGGAGGGAGATGTGTTCTGTTACGGAATCACACTGGATTATTGTGAATATGAGCACATGACAGCAAGATAGTTTCTTGTAGTGTTTAGGCTTTGTTTCTACAAGCATTTCAGCAAACCACCATGAGTCTATAAAGCGTCGTGTCTTCAGGTACTGTTGAGCAGCATCCAGCACAGCCTGGACTCTGCTGTCGTGTTATAATCTATAATAAGGATTTATCACCATGTTTCCCTACTCCAATACACTAAGGTCCTTGTTTTCCCTTTCCTACTCAGTAATTTCCAATGTTTTCTAGTGTGCCTAAAGTGTTTGAATAGCCTCTGCTTTTTATGAGAATACACGACTCTTCCAGGAGATGGCTCAGACCGACACTGAATGGAGTAAATAACTGAATCCCAGTACAGTCTCTTACTGCTGTAGCTTTCGAGTTAAGCCTCAGGAAGAGCTTCCCTCCTGCCACAGCATCAGATGATGTATATGCAGGAGTTCTACATTGCTGTAAAATATATCTATTAAGGGGTTTTAATGTAAACGGGTTCCTTTTTTTGTACACAGTAAAATTTTTACTTTGGAGGAGTGAAGAAAAAAATTAAATGCCCAAAGAATAAAATCGACACGTATTTGCCTCTGAGCCTTTTAAACATATGAAAACAACTGCTTCGGATATTGCAAAATACCATTAAATTTTAGAAAAAGTCCCACATCAAGAAGTTGTTGAAATTCTTGGGTTTAACCCTGTGGGGTAGTGTTGGTGGTGGGGATGCCTGAGCAGTATGTCTCCTGTTCTCCTGGCTTTTCTCAAACCTTTACAATTAAAGGCCAGCGAATGCTGCCAGCACTTGTAACCTTAAGAGCAGATTTGTTATTGTTTTTCGAGGTTGAGTTTGTTGGTTGTGTTAGTTTTTATTGCAGTTTGATAAAGAAGAAGGAAAAGTGTCAGTAGTGGTACTCGTCAGATGAACATGATGGACTGCAGCAGAAGTAATGGCTCTTGTGGAAGGTTCACAGGCACTTGGAGAGATGTGATGCATCCTCTGGCGATGCAAAAATCATCTGTCTCAGCCTTGTGTCAGCTGGAGTTGTCTGGGAATGGGTAGAAAAGCAAGAGAGATGCATGCAAAAGGCTTTAGGGTGGTCGTCTCTAAGTCTTCTCTCCTAGGAGGGGGTATGTGGTATGTAGTTAATGTGCTCCTGAGGCTGAGTAAGCCATCTCAAGCATGCTTAATTATATGTTTGTTCATAGCTGCCTGTTTAACCCTGCTTCTCAGTCTGTGCCCACACACGGTGCCTCCTGCCCTCCCAGTCAGTGTCCAAGAAGTGCTGGTAATCACGAGCAGCGACCAAACAGGACATCATCCCTCTAAAGCCGAGGTCCCCGTCCAGTGGAGGGCTGTACAAACCTCTGCAGTTTCAGGGTCTGCTCTGCCTGTGGTTTCACACTGGCAGACAGCTCCTCTACGGATGCTGGAGCTTTGTTAGGGAACGTTGCACGGTCCCCGGTTGACTGCTCGGAGGAGACACCACAGTTGCTAGGGAAACCGAGTAGAAAACCAAATCTTGTTTGCTTCATGTTTGGGATGAAAGCGCTCTCCTGGCCACCAGGGTTAATACCTGTCCTGTAACCTTGCCCTGACACGGGTAGTCTTGGTTCTCACTTAGGGGAGCAAAGTCCACAGGGCTGTTGTCCCTTCTGCACCTAAGAGTGGCTTTTAGTTGGAGCAGCACAAAAATTAATATGATGTTTTTGCAAGCCTGAAGTCATGCTGCCTGACATTCCCCTGATTGTACCAGGAAAACACATCTAGGAAAACATATATCCAGGCTGAAGTTTTTCTATTTGGGGCAGTTAGGGGTTTTTACAGAGTCTCTAAGAGTGTTTGAGCTATTTTCTGGCGCTCACAGTATCATGTGATCTCCTCTTCAAACCCAGTCACCTGGTTGCAAGAGGCTTGTGCTATTAAATGATTTTGAGCAGTTTTTGTTCCTGATTATTCCATAATCTTGGATTAAGAAGTGATTGCTATTTGACAGGATTACGCGGCCAAGTAAGGAAAGGTTATTTTCTGTGCTTTTTACAGCCAGAATACACAGGACTTTGGGGCACTATTACATCCTTTACAATGCAATATTTCAGTGGTTTGGAGTCATTCTTTCAGGGTTCTGTATTTTTGCAAAATGACTATGTTTTTCTGCACATACACAACTGAACAAAATGTATTTGCTGCCCTAATTTTGCCATAAATAAAGGTGGTATATTCTCAGTCTAAGCAACACACTACTGCTGTGTGCTGCCATGAAGTTTTCTGCTGCTGGTACTGAATTACATTTATGCAAAATGCTATGTTAAGAATTAATTGGGATTGAGAAGTACCGTTGTCAGTAGCAGTTAAAGCTTAACAAGTCTGTCAAGTACCTGGAGAAGGTTTGTTCCTTGATCATTTATATCTGACTCTTTAAAATATTTCTTCTTTACTTCTCAAAATCTGGCAAAACCTGCTGTTTCTAAACACTGCAAGAAAATTAATGGTATTATACAGATTGCACGGTTCATCTTGGATTAAGGCTGCATTTAGTAAAGCAAAATACTTATTAGAACTAATTGTTCTCCATCAAAAATGTTGCTCCCGGCATCAAACTTTGTACAATCTCAATATCATGAATTAGTTGCAAGTCTTACATCAGTGGTCTGGAGTGCAACAGGCATCCCCTTTCCCGGTGATCCGTGGTTAATGGTCTAGTTCACAAATGAGTACCAAAAGTAGTTGGTTCATTAAATCAGTATGAACCTTGCTTGTTTTACAAGAGGGCAAAATATCCTGTCCTTTTCATAAGAGCCTATTGTTATATTGGGGTGATCTTGAAAATGCAAAGGAGGAGAGAAAAATCTTTAAAAGCAATTACTTTGAACATTTTTGTTGCTATAACAACGAGATGCAGTTCTTGATGAGCTATCATTTCCTTAATGTTGTTAAAAAGTTTAGTTACCATAACAACACAATGCACTTTTGTTTTCAGTAACTGATACTTTTTTACCCTGTGCTTGTAGAAGCAGCCTGTGGGTTTGGGTTTTTTTGTGTATGAAATACTTCAGGTATATCAGGACACAACAGGAGGTGGGGATGCTGTGGAGCAGGTGTGGAGGTGTAAGGCTGGAGGTCAACAGAGCTGATGTGGTTATTGCACTCGAGCGTTTAGCTGCGTGCTCTCAGGAAAATGAGGTGTGCTGGCACCACTGGGTTGTGTCCAAGGTTCCTAAACAGTCGTCCTGGCCCCTTTTGAAGTGTTGTAGAAAATACACCACTTCTCAGCTTACTTTCCTGAATATGTCTATATGCTCCTTCAGATGTTTTCTGCCTAAATAATTTGGTTGCTGTTCACAGAGATGTAAAATTGTCGGACTATTCATATATTCTCAAACACACTTCTGGTTTTAGGTGTACTCTCAATCCACGCTGCATAGGCAAGAAGTTATTTGCCAGGGGTTAAATGTCAGGTTGATAAATGCTGCATTTTAAAGACCCATGTTTTCCTTTGGGGAATTACTTGCATCTGGGTTGTCTGTACTTTAAATGAAAAGTTAAGAAAATAACATTAGTTCAGAATGAGAAAAGAGAAAAATCAGATCCTGAGGAAATGCTGAGTGCTGCAGAAAAAACGTGTTCATGTCAGTGTGTGACAGCTTTTTCCGGGCTATCCAAAGAAACCCGCGGCAAATAAATAAATAAGATGCAGTAAATTATCTTTTCCAATTGCTTTTGTTTAACTCCCCAATACACTGCTGCTGCTGCATCCTTGGCTTGGCTGGATTTTCTCATTGCTTTTGCATCCCCTCCCCTCTCTCTGCCACCTCTCATTTTCGGGACGCGGGATCAGCCCGGGCTGTGGGATTGCTGTAGCACACGGGGAAGGATGCTCAGGCTCTCGGCTTACCGGGCTGTCGCATTTCATCACTGTTAGCTTGTGAGCAGGAGAAGGGGGTGGGAGGACTGCTGGGGTTGGGTGGCTTTTCCTGGTGAGCGGTTGGCGTAGGCATCTTCGCTCATCCTGGAATTTCAGCCGCTTCTTGAAACCTTCTCATTTTGACTGGAAAACCAGCTGGAATTTGAAATGAATTGCTGAAAAAATGAGTTTTGCCCCCTAAAAAAAAAAAACATTTAAAGAAATATATATCAATTTATGTGCATGTATTTGAACAGTCCTGCTGTAAATGTGGAAGGTAATAGAGCACAGGTGTGTTGTGTTGGGGTTGAGCCTCAGACTCTGTGTGAGTGAGCCTGGGAGGACACATGTGGACTGAAGAGGGTGGAAATCTCCACTGCATTTTCCCGTGGGCACGGCACCCTTTCTGCTGCATTTTTTTCTCATCAGAATAGTTGAGGAGAGTGATATAATCCCAAAAAACCTGGCTTTGTTCCTTCCCATCCCTCCTTATCCCTTTTCCTCTCGGACAAGAAAGGAGGAGTTTGATTGCATGTGTAAATGGCTAAAGAAGGGAAAAAAAAAAAAAAAAAGAATGTCTAAACACATCTCTTTGACACTCCGGACTTCCTGACCACCCAAAGGTTTCTGTAAATGCATTTTGGTGAGGAATAAACCCCCTCACAAGTCTTTAAAAAACACCTTGCTTCTCAAATCGAGATGCATGACGTGCCATTTAAAGGTGCTGCCCAGAGCTTTCACTGCGGGTTAGGAGGTACAGGTTGCTTAGGTCTGGTCTGCTGATCTTCGTTAAAGACCAAAACACTTGAGTCTGATTCTTCTCTCTTCTGTGGCAGAACAGGATGAACCTCCATTGCTGCAGTTGTGTTTAACAAGTGTGAGTTTGGGAGGGTTGCAGGGAGGAGAAGCAGGTGGGGGATGGAGGAGGCAGATGCTGCAGCTTCACTGCACGGTGTCATTTGTAGGAAGTTTTAATTTTTTGAAATGACAGCAAAGAAAATGCATCTTTGTGCTGTGGTTTTAGAGAAAGTGTTTGTACCACTCATCCAGTGTTAGATTTCAGTCCTGAGTTACCTGCCCAAAGTCAGTGTGTGTGTCTGCAGAGTGTTGTGCTTTTGGAAGAGAGGCACGTAATTAGTGGAGAGAAAGCTCCAATTATAGATTGCCAGGCAGCATCTGGATTAAAAAAAACAACAACAACACAACCCTGAACTGTCGTTGCTGATGTTCCTAATTTGCACTAATTAGTGACGAGCCCCTGTCTGTGCTCGCCCTCTGCCTCCCCCAACCAGGCTCTCGGCCCCAGCAGAAGCAAACTCCAAATGGCACAGCCTGGGAGGAGAAAAGAGAAGGGTTTTGATCTGCGGAGATGACCAGGAGCAGCAGAGGGATGGACACACAGCACGGTGCAGGGGTCTCACAAGTCCAGCCCTATTCTGAGCCAGTGGGGAGCATTTTAAAGAGAGATTTCAAGGAAGATAGGAGGTAGCATCGTTATTCTGAATGAGCCTGGGGAGCCCCGAAGAGAGAGCCTGCAGGATTTAGATATGTGGTGACATTTATGCTCTGTGGTATTCCTCTGCATTTCCAGCAAGCCCTTGTTTGGCTGCTATTGCTGCCTGTTGTTACAAGCACAATTATTTTGATGCGTGCGGGGAGGGCGAGGGGTGTCGTACCCTCCGAGAGCCGAGGGATGGATGCCAGGAGGAGCAGCCCAGTATCCCTTCTCAGCCTTTCCTCCAGCGCGTGAAAAGCTGGGGAATGAGATGCGAGGTGCCCGTTTTTAAATTAATACCTTTAATTATGAGGTGCACTTTAAAAACACTGCGCTCATTAGATTAGTGTTTATGATTAGTGCTTATTACCTAAACCTAATTGCCTCAACCACCTCCTATCTTTTTTTCCTTTTTTTTTTCTACTTTATTTCCCGTATATCATTATGGTTTATTAAAGCAGTGATGGGACTCAAGGGAGAGCTGAGACAGGCTAAGCACATGTGAGTTGTTCAAAAACCAAGCCAGAATTCATCTTGAAACTAAATTTCCAAAGTCCCAGCCCCAAATTACCAAAATTTAACACTACCTCTGTAGAGCAAGGAGGAACGAGGTATGCAAGTGAGCACTTCCATCGTTTCTCCTTTCCCTCTCAGGTGCTCAGGTTTGAGGTAGTGTTTTCTGCTAGAAATTATACATGGAAATAGCAGAGCTCTCTATATTTGCAGCTGGATGTATTATATTTTTTTGGGCTCCATGAAGTTATCTTTAGCTGCATTGCAATTAGGTTGCAGAGTCTGTTTGAGAGATTTACTGCATAGTACAAATTATTTTAGGCTTTCTTTTTTTAGTATTTCCTCTCCAGTCAACCGAAGGAGCTGTTTACAAGAAAACAGTTTTTCCCATGTAAATACTGCTACATTTTCTTGACAGTAAAATATTTTACCAATTTATGTGGATTTTCTTGAATTGCAACCGGGCTGGTTCCCAGGTTGCTTAAAGAACATTTCATGTGGAGAGAGTTCATTTGCAACAACTTTTCACTGTAATTTGGTTTAATTGGTGAGATTAAGAGTGATTATTTTCATCCAGCTCCCAACCAACAAACTCACTGTCCCTGCTCTGTGTTTTTGCTTTATCAGTCAATAACATAGGTGTAACCAAGTCACCTTATAGTCATAATTCTTATTTTCTCTCCCCTTTGTCATGATCCTAATAGCTGTTATATTCATTGCTGAGGTCTTTCATAGGGACAGAGCCACATAGGATAGTCACACAGTCACAAAGGATAGTCCTCTGGGACATTATCAAGTTTCTGATGGGCAAATATTAAAAATCTAGGATAAGTGGCACACAAGTCTTAGGAGAAACAGCTGAGGGAACTGGGGGGGGTTCAGTCTGGAGAAGAGGAGGCTGAGGGGAGACCTCATTGCTCTCTGCAGCTCCCTGAAAGCAGGGGGTAGCGAGGGGGGGGTCAGTCTCTTCCCCAGGTAACAGTGATAGGACGAGGGGTGATGGCCTCAAGTTGTGCCAGGGGAGGTTTAGATTGGATATTGGGAACAATTTCTTCCCTGAAAGGGTTCCCCAGCACTGGCCCAGGCTGCCCAGGGCAGTGGGGGAGTCCCCATCCCTGGAGGGATTTCAGAGCCGTGGAGATGTGGTGCTGAGGGACCAAGTGGTGACTGGGCAGTGCTGGGTTGATGTTTGGACTCGATGATCTTAGAGGTTTCTTCCAACCAAGGCTGTTCTCTGATTCTATGATATATAATTGAAGTCTTCAAAATCTAGAGTTTCCAGAAGAAAAGCCTGCCCAATCCTCTTTCCTGACAGCTGTTGCATCCTGGCCTCTGGGGAATTGCAGCTGAGTGATGAGAAATTATCCATGATGTGGGTTTGAATAAATACAGAGTTATTTAGCACAGGTGTTTCTGTGATTATGATGTATTGATAAAACATGCTGCTCGGCCAGCCTGAGAGTTGCATTTCTACTTGTTTGGAGGGATGTTGGGGTACAACACAGGGAGGCTGAATGCTAACAAAGACTGCAGAATGGAGGTTAGCAAGGGGAGTGGGTGGCTCTGGCTGTGTTGAACACAGGGGCATCTTTAAGTCTGTATTAGTACTGTACATTTTAAGGAATGTAGCAGATTTTCCTTGGAAACTTCACACGGAGCAACTCAGCATATTTCCACCTCAGAGCAGCTCTGAGGAGAAGGACTTGGGGGTGTCAGTTGATGAAAAACTCAACCTGAGCTGACAATGTGTGCTTGCAGCCCAGAAGGCCAACTGTGTCCTGGGCTGCATCAAAAGAAGCGTGGCCAGCAGGACGAAGGAAGTGACTCTCCCCCTTTCTTCCACTCTCCTGAGACCTCACCTGGAGTGCTCTGTCCAGTTCTGGGGCCCCAACACGAGAAGGACATGGAGCTGTTGGAGCAGTCCAGAGGAGGCCACAAAGATCATCAGAGGCTGGAGCACCTCTTCTATGGGGACAGGCTGAGGGAGTTGGGGTTGTTCACCCTGGAGAAGAGAAGGCTCTGGGGAGACCTTATAGCACCTTCCAGTACCTGAAGGGGCTACAAGAAAGCTGGAGAGGGACTTTTGACAAGAGCATGGAGTGATAGGATGAGAGGTAATGGCTTTAAACTGGAAGAGGGGAGATTTAGATTAGACATTAGGAAGAAATTCTTTCCTGTGAGGGTGGTGAGACACTGGCCCAGGTTGCCCAGGGAAGCTGTGGCTGCCCCTTCCCTGGCAGTGTTCCAGGCCAGGTTGGATGGGGCTGGGAGCAACCTGGTCTGATGGGAGGTGTCCCTGCCCATGGCAGGGGGGTTGGAACGAGATGATCTTTGAGGTCCCTTCACACCCAAACCATTCTGTGATTCTGTGATTCTGTGATCTGCAAAGGAATTGGAGGAGGAGGAAGGTGTTGCTGTGTGACATGCTGTAAAAGTGCTGCTGCTGGTGAGGATATGGGGAACATCTTATGGCATCTGCTCTGATTTCCCAGGTGACTTTGTCCAGGATTCAGGTACCAAAGCTTTTTGGGTTGCCCAGGGAGAAGGGTTTGTAGCTCCTGTTACCTAGCATGTACTGATAAGCCACTCAAGTCCCATGAACTGCTTTCCTCTCCCATCTGCCACATTGACTTTTCCCTGCACATCCAGTGCACAGTCTTCCTTTGCTAAAGGTTAAACAAGCAGTAATCTTGCAGTTTATTTTGAATTTTAAAAAAAGCAATACATCCAAATGAAATAGTAAAGGTGATTGCCCGTAGGTGAATTCAAGTCAGAAGGGATCTCGGGATGTCTCTGGTCCAAGCTCCTCAAAGCAGGGCAGCTCTGGGGTCAGGCCAGACTGTCAGGGCTTCGTCCTGGTGGGTCCTGGGAACCTCTGAGGATGGAGCACAGCCACTCTGGCAACCTGCTGCACTTTTAGGCACCTGAAAAAGGTTCATTTTCTCACCTAGAAGGCAGTCTGGCTGTACCTCTACAACTCTTTCTGTGTTCTTGGTAGATCTGGGACATTTTGAGAGTGACAGTGGATTTGAGGGGACTGAGCTACAGCAGCTTTCTCACAAGGGCAGTGTAAAAATGCACCCTGGGAATCTCTCAACAAGCTCTGCCTGCTTTTATAATTGTCTTGCAGCATTTCAGCACTCGTAAGTTCTGACCTAAAAGCAAACACTGTGTCAGCACATCTAAAGGAGATGGAGAGTAGGGATGCAGAAAGGGAGGATGAGGTGGACAGGGTTGGGTTTATGTTCTTATTTTTCGTAGCAGAAGGTTTGTCCTGAGATGTAGTTCATCTCTCCCACAGTTGAGAAGACGTGCTCTTTGATAACTCCAGCGTTCTGTGCAAAGGTCAGTCCTCCAGGAAACGGTTTGCCATGGCAGAGGGTTGCTGACCTTTGGCCTCTGTTGACTGTGGATCTGTACCAAAAACTGACACAGGACAGATGTTGTGTATAAGCCTCTTGAACTGCAGTTGCTGTTCAGAGTAGGGAAGTTTTAACTTTCGGAGCAGAAAGAGGTCAGTCTGAATGAAATGCCTCCTCCAGTTGGGGTGTGTCACCAAGCTCATGTAGTGCTTCCTTCTGAATGGGTAGAAGTGGAAAACAGTGAATTTTCTTTGCAGTATGAAACATTTGCAGACAAATTTACCAATGCACTGAAATGCTGGACATATAATTTTGTAGTTAAAATCACAGAAGGAATTTCTAGTTTGTTTCATTCACTTTAGCAGATACCCCAAACATGCTGCTATTCTGAACACTCAAGATACAACTCTCTTAGAGCTTTACTGCTCTGGGGTTTTTTCATTATATGCCTTTTTATTTTTTTTCAATTCAACTAGAGGTCACAAACATCATGGTGAACTTATTCTATAAAAAGTTATTCTATAAAATGCTTTACTGGCAACCTCAGGATAGTGAAGTGCAAAGCATTGAGGTGATGCAGAGCTCTTGCTGCTGCCCAGCCACGGGTGAGATTAGCTCCTGGGCCTGATACATTAAAGTGAAAATTTATGGTGTTCCCAACGGGGGCTGAATAGCTTTGGTCTCAGATCTTAGATAAAACAGGATCCAGGCACTTGGAAACATCTTCCCAAATAAAGGGGATTTTATGCATGTCATTTAAAGACTTCTTGATCAGCCATCTTCAGAAGTGACTTCCAAATCATCGTATAAAAATACATTGTCAGGAAAGAGAGTGGCCCAGAGGCTGTAACAGATAATACTAGCATAGGTAAACCAGTGAACCAGTGTCTGTTAATGGTGTGATTACAAAGAATATGCTGAAATACTTAATTTCCAAGAAAAATGTTTCCTCCCATGTCTTAGGCAACGAGCTGCAGAGAGGTGGGGTGAGGGACATCAGCACGGTCGTTTATTTTCCAGCCTAAGGAACAGCAATACATAACTGTGCTTCAGTGGAAACACTTGCAGAATATCATTGTATATATTGTTTGGGGTTCTGAGTGGTTTTTTTTCCCCTCCCAATTTATTATGTGGAAATGGGAAAGAAAAAAGAAACTTTGTTAATGGAGACTGAGGATATACACCTGCAGGATATGTGTGAATACACACCTGCTGCTTAGTGCAAGCCAGCCCAGAAGCAAAACCAAGTGTATGTGAGTCCCTGATGTATATTCTGTTACTGGGGTAATTACTGGGAGATTACTGGTCAAGGGCCTCCTGGAGAGCTGAACATATCAAACACAGGCTTTGTTCCTCTCAGCAGTTTAAACCTGTACAAAAGTAGCAAGAGGAGGGTCAGTGGGAGTTTCTGGCCTAGGGAGATGTGAACGACGAAATAACGATGTTGATGCCTTTGTGTGAGAAGTGAAGTCTCTGTGTTAGAAGTTTTTGAGAACTGATACCTGAAATGGTAAGCACGTCTCTCTCTCATCAAAGATTGCACCCTGTAATCAAACAGCAAATCTAGTACCTCGAATTAAGAAAGGCTTACAGAAAAATGGTGTTGTAGCTCATGTGAGTAGTTTGAGATCAAAAGCACACCAAGCTTTAGAAGAACTTTTAGTGGAAATACTAATTAAAGACAGAGATAAACACAGCTGAGTAACATGGCAGATCCTTCAAGAAGGTGGTGCTCAGGGCCATGATTTAGTGGTGAATTGGAAGCCCTGGGTTAACAGTTGGACTTGATGATCTTAAAGGTGTTTTCCAACCAAAACAATTCTATGATTCTGTGAGAAGGGCGCCCATCCTGCCATTGGAATCTCCCCTGCCCCATCTGAAAAGTGTGGATTATTACTATAGATTTCTGATAGAAAACTGAAAGCCTTTCCAAGACTGGGCAACATCTACCATTTCTGCTAGCAGGTTTTCAGCAGATGTTAGTTTTTCCTCCACAATGATTAATTTTAATCTAAGCAATATAAAAACTTGAATGTAAAGCATTGTTAGGTACCATTAATTATTTAAAATAGTTTCAGATTCCCAGTTACAGTTACTTGCAGCTCCCGTCGTGATTCTGGAGTCATCTGGCTTGAAAAATATCCCATAATACATTTAATAATTCAGTACCATCTCCTTTGGTGCTTTTATGTCAACTGTTAGAATGACATTTAATGCCCATTAGAAGGCTGTTGGTTTTTTTAATACTATATTATGCCAACACTGCTGTACATGTTGATTTTAATTGCATTTAGCTTTGGTTACAAAAAAAAAAAGTAAATAAATCACTAAGAAAGGGTCAGATTGTTCCATTTGACCTCAAGCTGTTTGTATTTTAACAAGAGATATTTTAGTTGAAAATTTTCTTCTATCTATTGTATTAATTATAAGTCAGAAGTAATGCAAGTTAAAAACGAAGGTAAAATTGAACAGTCTTTAATCGGTACAAAATATTTTCAGAGCAAATTTCAAAATTAAACTTTTTTACAGTTTTGGTTTGTTTTTTTTTTAAATAATAGAATTTACTGTGAAGAAATAAAAGCAAGTCTTACCCATCTGTAATGCTCTGCTATTAAGGTGATGTAGTGTATTTCTCAGGCGAATGAAACTCCAGGGCAGGACAATTCCTTAACTATTCCCAGAAATAGTGAAAGTGCCCCCTATTTCTGATCCAGTGGTAAAATAGCTGAGTTTTTCTTGAATGACCTCACAAGAATCTTATAGAACTCTATTCTGGTGCCAAAAAGAAATATATAGCAAGTATATAGCAAATCCTATACTCTACATATAGAAAATAATTCCTATTGCCTTCTGTATGACTTTCTTCCATTCCCCTTCTCCCTCTCTCTCTATTTGGAAGAACTGGCACTTGCAAATAAATTGGATTTGGCCACGTCGTTCCCATGCTAATCAATCTCCTGGCCTCCCAGAGAGCCTTGAAAGCCTGTTGACAACTCCTCCTAAATTATAAAAGCAAAGAGACTGCCATGATGCACTTCAGGGTTGAGAGGCTGTAAAAGGGAAATGCTTTGTCTGTAGCTTTTAGATATGCCAGAGCATTACTTGAACCCCAAAGATAGCTTTTATTAGTCCAAGCACTCAGCCAGGGAACCAGCCAGCCCTATTAGTTTTTTTCCATATCAATTGGTGGAATGCAATTCTGTCAACTCTGTCATTTCCCAGATGCAGAAATCTCTGGTGGGAGTGGGCTTTTGTGAGGTTTCCTCCTAAATGAGGAAGCTGCTCCCTGTTGCTCAGTGTTGTGGTTGTGTGTAACAAGTACACAGAAGAGCCGGGCATACCTGAGACTTAATCTGCTTATAAGTTGGTTTTGCTTGCAATCCTTGTATTCATTAGGGACTCGGTAACGTGTAACACTTCATTTTCTGTTAATTTGAGCTGGAGACTCAAATATTATATATTTGGTGGAAGATGATGACCTGTAGAGGACCTAATTTACCCTGTTGTTAGCAAATGGGACAAGTCCCCCACCTTTGTGAAGTCCTTTTTTCACCTGGGTGGCTCGTGATGAAGATTCAGACCACATTGAAGTCCATGGACTGTAAATTAGTTCATTCCTGTTTCAGCCTTGCTGCTCTAGCCAGGTTGGGGCATCACTGTGGTGTTGACTTTGCCATCTCAGTGCTTGAAAACAAACAGCCAAGAGTTTGAAGCCTTTCCCGACAGTTGTGTGAAGAAAAAGGTGCAGATAAGCCAGGTGTGGTTGTGCTGAATCCCAAATATGAGCTGCTTCTGCCATCCAGATCCTGGAGCTTTTGATATGGTTTTTAAAAACCCCTTTCCTAACCCCCTCTTCTTCTCTGCCTGCAAAGGTGCCTCTTCAAATCAGTGCCAAAGCTTTCCTGAGCCCAACCTGACTGTGCTGAGCCCAAGACAAAATTGGCTTGCTATCAAGGGTGCAGTGAGCCCAGTTGTTGCTAGTCTGGAATTTAAATGATTCTTGAAATCATTTTGCCAGGAAGAGCAGCCCAGGGCGGTTTATTGCAGCAGGAAGGATTTGGGGGGCACAATAATGTGGTGCAAGAGCAAGGAGTGGATATCTGCTTCTACGGTTGTCATGAAGCCCTGCTGTTTGTCTCCACGTCATGGTATTTTCCCAGATCCAAGGCAAAGATGCCCTGAGTGCTCTGAGCATATTAACATCAAATGAAGTGTCTTGATGTTTTATATATATATTAATGGTATTAGGATGCAGGTGAGCAATGTAGGAATGCACATAATTCTGTAATTTCTTTTCTCTCCAGCAAAAGTGTTTCTGCTTTAGGATTTATTGCATCAAAAGTTTTCCTTTAGACTTTTCAACTAAAAAAAAAAAAATCAACTGCTTGCAATGAGTGTATATCCAGGCAGCAAACACCAGTGACAGAGTGGGGTGGTGTAACTGGGAAATGCTCTTTGGAATTGGGAGTGCTGACCCCTCTGCAAACTCAGTCCTTCTGCAGAGGGAGGTCCAGGAGGGCTCTCTGGTCTGGCAGCTGCTGGGAAAGGTGCCTAAACAACAGCAAAGGCTTGACTGCTGAAGGTTTGCAGAGGAGCGATATGGGGAGAGGTATTTTTTTTAAGGCAAAATGCAGTAACGCTATCCAGAGGGAATAAAGGAAATAAGAAAGTAGGCTTTTGACTGCCTGCTGCAGCTTCCCACTCCTGGGGTGTGCACGGAGCTGAATGCTCATGCCATGTTTTTGTAGTGCAGCATAAATGAGCGCCCCTTCTTCCAGCACCCCTGTGCTTGAGCTGCACCGTGGCACAGGACATCATCTGCTTTCTAACCCCAGCCACAGGGCTCTGTGAACCTCTTGGTTCTGCCAAAAAGCCACCAAAGATGAGGCTACAGCTCCTGCAGATACACCCAAGCAAACAGTAGATACGCTGGGGCAAGCACTGGCTTCTCTGGGACTGAGAGGAAACTTCCAATAAGTTGGGTTGGGCAGCAGTCCTATCTTTAGTTTATTTCTATATTATATAAGGTGTTAGCAGGTAGGCAAAAGTGGTTTTAAAAATTAAGAAGTCAAAATGATTATCTTTTTGTTAGAATAGATTGTGCATATTTCTGTGTATCAGCATATGTGTGCTCTGTGGCTGGGCTTTAATGAATGTTTTCATCCCATGTGGTCTAGAAATTCCATATTAATTTAAATGCTTTTGGATAGAAAGATTTAACTGAAAATTGAAAATTAAGAACAAAGCAACAGCCTATAACTGTTTGAAATTGCCATTATTACAAACGCAGACAAATTGTATTTACCTTTAGTCTTTTCAGGGCTTAATGTATTTACACAGTTTACAAGAAGGATTTTGACTAATCCTGAATGTTGAGAAATTCATTATTTTCAGTGCAGAATTTTAATCAGTCAAGTTAGGTTAGTGCAGAAAGTTTCTAAAGTCTTAATAACTGCAACCTTGCCAAGCATGTAATACTTCTATAAAGTCTTTCCGCTGATTTCGTGCTTTAACTGCAAAACTGTCTTGGAGCCATCAGTGGTCACTGCCACCTCCGAACTGCCTGATGCTGTCGTGTCCTGAGGGATATGATTCTGCAGAGCCTGTGCTGTGAAGCAAAAGCCACACCAGGGATTTCAGTTCAAGGTGGAGTTTGCACACAGTGTTTTGCAGAATGGTTCCATTAGCATCATCACTTCCTTCTCTTTCACATCCACATCTCCTGAACAAGAGTAATGCAGTGTCTCTCCTTCTGTGCTTCCCCCCTTGCTGCTCTGCAGCTTAAGCAGTACTGTTGTCTTTTAGAGGATGACGATGGAGCTCATTAGATGGCAAACAGAAGTCACTTGGGCAGACACTGTCCTAGGGTTGCATGTAAAAATGTGCAGAATGAAAATCTCCTTTGCTGATTCTCACCCTCATGGATTTACTCTTCCCTAGTACATGTATTGTCATTCATTTAACATTTGTTAAAATCATCTAATAAGCCTGGGCTGTATTTTCTTACCTTAATTCTTACACGCTTTTCTATCTGTATAAATACATATGGTGAATGGAGTTACATCCATTTGGAGGCTGGTCACAAGTGGTGTTCCCCAGGGCTCAGTGCTGGGGCCGGTCTTGTGTAATGTCTCTATCTGTACGAGGGGATCCAGTGCACCCTCAGTGAGTTTGTAGATGACAAACAGTGTTGATCTGCCTGAGGGCAGGGAGGCTCTGCAGAGGGATCTCGACAGGCTGTATGGATGGCCTGAGGCCAACTGTGTGAGACTCAATAAGGCCAAGTGCCAGATCCTGCACTTCTGTCACAGCAACCCCATGCAGTGCTACAGGCTTGGGGAGGAGTGGCTGGAAAGCTGCCTGGCAAAATAGGACCTGGGGGTGCTGGTTGACAGCACCTGAACACGAGCCAGCAGTGTGCCCAGGGGGCCAAGAAGGTCAATGGCATCCTGGCCTGTGTCAGCAATGGTGTGAGCAGCAGGGCAGGGAGGTGATTGTCCCCCTGTGTCCCCCCTCAGCTCTGGTGAGGTCTCACCTCAAATACTGTGTTCAGTTTGGGCCCCTCACTCCCAGAAGGACACTGAGCTGCTGGAGTGTGTCCAGAGAAGGGCAGTGGAGCTGGGGAAGGGTCTGGAGCACAGTGTGATGGGGAGCAGCTGAGGGAACTGGGGGGTTCAGTGTGGAGAAGAGGAGGCTGAGGGGAGACCTCATTGCTCTCTGCAGCTCCCTGAAAGGAGGGGGTAGTGAGGGAGGGTCGGTCTCTTCTCCCAGGTAACAGTGACAGGACAAGGGGTGATGGCCTCAAGTTGTGCCAGGGGAGGTTTAGATTGGATATTAGGAACAATTTGTTCCCTGAAAGGGTTCCCCAGCACTGGCCCAGGCTGCCCAGGGCAGTGGGGGAGTCCCCATCCCTGGAGGGATTTCAGAGCCGTGGAGATGTGGTGCTGAGGGACATGGGGCAGTGGGGACTGGGCAGTGCTGAGTTAATGGTTGGACTGGATGATCTGAGAGGTCTCTTCCAACCAGGACTGAACAGAATTGTGATTCTATTGGAACAGGCTGCCCGGGGCGCTGGTGGAGTCCCTGGAGGTTTTTAAGAAACGTGTAGATGAGGTGCTGAGGGACATGGTTTAGTGTGGAATTGGCAGTCTTAGGTTAATGGTTGGACTTGATGATCTTAGAGGTCTCTTCCAACCAAGGCAATTCTGTGACTCTGTGATTCTACATTTAAAAAATCCCAGTTTATAAACATGTTTACATCAGTAACTATGTCCAGGGTGGTTTATCTCAGAACAAAATATAGTAAAAATGTATTTTCTCATTCTGTTGTTTTCTTAGAGCTATCGTCATCACGTAAGGAAGATATACTTCAGATATTCTTCTGTAATCAGAGTTGATTGATGCATGTTTGTCTTAAAGCAGTAAATGTTGTAATGAAGCAATGGACTAGACAAAGCCTCATCCGAGTATTTAATTCTAAATTATCAATCTAAAATGAGATTTCAGTGAGACAGCCCAGACTAAAATCATAAACTTGGTGTGTTTGACAATAGAAGCTGTCAGGATTATTCCCAGGTAATTTCCCTGTAGCAAACTGTGCTTCCAGGCATGCTGATCCCAGGGTTTTGTTCTCTCTGCTGAGGAATGGTCGCAGTTGCAGCCTAAACCAGGTGTGTTCAGCTCTGCTGGCTGAGCTGCTTTAACGGTGAAAGAAGCAGCAGAACCTGTCAGCAACACTATAATAAATCAGACCTCTAGGGAAGGGAATCCAGTAATTTCAGTGGCAACAAGTGTAACTTGTTTTAGAAGACAGCAAACCCTTCCATTTCCTGTTGAATATCGAAATACTGTCACCTCCTGGAACAGTTCCCTGTAAAAGACTGCACAGCAGTATCTTTCTTCCAGGTACTCTCTCTATTAATCAGTTTATTTCTTTGGCTTGGTATAAAACTACTGTTCAAACATTTTATAGATTTTGCTATTGATTTTTGAAACCCAGCTTTTGAGCATCCCACTGACATTTAGTCTTCTGGAGCCCCAAAGATGGGGAGGAGAAATTTTGCATGGACTGTGAGATTTTGTGTGTGTGTGCATGTATTTTGGACAACTGCATGTTTTAATTAATTAATTCTTTTCTATGGTTCTTGCAGATTTGTATAGTTTCCTGGAGAGCTTTGTTGTCCCTCCTGAATAATAGGAGAATTTGTTAAAGAAAAGCAGTATACACTGAAGTTATCCTCTAGAAATGTTTATCTGAAAATGTTTATCTGTAAATCAGAGTAATAAAATGTATGTTGAGGAGCAGAAAGGGAATGTGAAGTTTCACTTGCATGGTGGTGTTCTCCAGTAATACACTTCACTCTCATTTTCCCTCTATCTAGAACTGCAGAGCAGATTATATCTGATGTTCGTTTAATAAAGTGATAATCAGAGCTGCTCTGCTGAGAAAGATTGGACCAAGTCCTCAACTGCTGCCCCTTGCTGATGGGACTAGTAGTTTTATAATAAAAATTAAGCTGTTTTTCTTGTGTGGAGAGGCACCAAATAGTATGCAAAGGCATCAGGCTGCATCCTGTAACATTTTCTGACAGCCCTCAGTGTTTTGTTTTGCTCTGTTAAGAAGACTTATTTCAATGGATGTTGTCTTTAAATTTAAAAAAAAAGCTGCAAACTTTTGACTAAACCTAAATCATAAACTTAAATTCTCAAATTCTGCTTCTAGATCATGTTGACCTTTTTCTCAAAAGTCTGTGGATTCAGCAGCTGTCATTGGATTTGGGGTTTGGGTATGCAGTCATTCTCAGCAATTCCCCTCCAAAATAGACTGAGCTGATCCATGAGTCTTGTGATGTGCTGCTGGACTCCATGGGACAGGGCTCAGTTTTCTTCATGATAAACCTAGGAGGCTAAAGTCTATATTTTTAAAAAAGAGGACATAACATGCAGCTGAGAAGCAGGAAATTTTAATGTAAAAATCATGTGCATTGCCAAATCATAGACTGTAGAACAGCCTAGGCTGGGAAGGACCTCATCTGGTCTAACCTTTCATGGGGAAGGGAGCCTTGCATGATCTTGCATCCTGTCCAGCCACACCTTGAAAACCTCCAGCAGCAGGGACTCCAGCACGTCCCTGGGGTGATTGTTCCAGTGAAGTGTTGCTCTCACTGTGAAAAATTTCTCTTACATCGAGATGAAACCTCTTCTGGTGCAACTTGTACTTTGCCCCTTGTCTTCTCCATATGGCTCCTTGTGGAGAGAGAGCCTCTGTCCTCTTTGCAGCTCTCCTTTAAGTTCTCTATCACTGAGGTCCCCCTAAGCCTTCTCTTCTCTGGGGAGAAAAGACCTAATTCTGTCAGTCTTTCCTCAAAGAGTAAGTTCTCCAGCCCTTTGATCATCTTTGTGGCCCTCCTCTGGACCATGTCCAGCCTATCCATGTCTTTCTTGAAATGTGAGGAGCAGAAGTGGACACAGTACTCCATGGACAGTGAGATAAGCTCTGAGTGGGATGATCACATCTCTGTCCCTGCTAGTAATGTCCTGTGGATACATCCAAGGATCCTATCTGCCTTTGTTGCTGCAGCAGCGCTCTGCTTGTTCAGCTGGTTGGCCACCAGACCCCTAGGTCCCTCTCAGCACGGCTGTTCCCATCCACACAGATCCCTGTACTGAGCTCTTGGGTTATGTTGTCCCAGGTGCAGGACTTTGCACTTGGCTTTGTTAAGCTTCATACAGTTCTTGGTAGCCCACTCTTCCAGCCTGTCCAGGTCTCTCTGTAAGATAACTCACCCTTCTGACATGTCCACCCCACCACCCAGTTTGGTGTCATCTACAAACTTGGTGAGGGTGTTTTCAATCCTATCATCGAGAACATTTATGAAGGTGTTGAACAGCATGGGGCCCAGTATTGCTACCTGGGGGACCCCAAAGATCACTAAGGTCCGGATACCACTCGAACGAGCTTCAAACGACCATGGATTGGCTCTTGCTGCTGCAGGTTTGGTGTTGGGCTGTTGTGTTTCCATGGCTTGTTTGTGCCACCTTAGGAAAAAGTCCTCCAAAGGGGCAATGCAGAATTGGACCTTCACCAAGTTTTCTCAAATGCATTTTTGGGAAGGAAGACGTGCCCTAAAGGTGAGGTTTTGGATTCCTTGGTGGTCACTGGGGGCAGGGGAACATGAGCACAGTGTTAAACGAATGGCAGAATCAAGCTGTGAGACCGAGTCCTCTGCATTGCCTCAGGGTGGGGAAACATCACCCGATAACTTTTATGCCCTAAATATTATGCATCCTTTGCCACCCACGAGGCCAATGGGATTGCTTTCTGTTCCACATCAGGAGGAGATACGGATTTGATGTGTCAAACCACATTTGACTCCTGTCAGAGGATCCCCGTGAAAGTCTCAGTGCGACTCGATGCCTGCTATTTGCACAGTGTGGGGTTTTTTAAATGCTTTGGTAACCACAGACTCAAAAGACACGTGGAGAAAGATCAGTGGGCGAGACGCTAATCTCGGCCAACTAAGCCAAAGCTTTGAGAAATTGAATTGTTGACCTGGAAAACAGGCTCAAGCGTAAGAAATGTCAAGTTGGTATGATGTCCTAAAAGCAAGGGGATAAGAAAATTGAGATATTTAGGGGTAGCACAAACAGAATGGAAACAGATTAGTTGGAACTGCTTTTGATGTGTGCTGTCGGTGCGGCGTGACAAGATGTGGGACACGCATTGCTTAGGTGAGAGGTGGGGTGAAGAGCAGGTATTTGTTGTGTTCATAGGTGGCCTGGGAATCACGTACACAAGTGTGCTCAAAAAATCTATTTATGATCTGTACAAGTCACAAGAAGGGGACAGTGATGGACAAAATCATATATTATCTTGAGTCGGGAAAATGTGAGTCATGAAGGTTTTGCATGGATGAATTTTTGAGCTCCTCTTCCAGGATTATATGGCTCAGTGTGACCTATTCCTTTACGCTGTGGTGAATGAGACATTCGGTATTGGAGTGCTCAGGTCATCGGAAATGAATGAGGGAAACAATTTTGCATACTCTGTAGGCGTTCATTAAAAAAAAATTCTTAAAATTGAAATACATCCACAGAACTAGGGAGAAGAGTGATACAGAATGATAAAGAAAATATTTAACAAGGTGTAAAAAATTCACTGAGATGGTTTTGGTCATATCTTCAACTGCATTGCAGGGGAAAACAGAAAAAATTAATGACTTTGTATTTCCTGATTTAGTTGGCTATTAAACACAAATATCTTCATCAAAATGAAGACAAGAAACCTATCTATTTTACTTTAAATTATTATTTTAGTCTTATTATTTTATAAGAAATTACTTCTATTGACATGAGGCAAGATACGGATTTGAATTAAGCTCTGTGTATATTATGTATTCAGAAATTATCCCTCAGATAGTTTGCAGTCAAGCAGACCAGTTTCAGAAATAAGAGACAAAGTTTAATAGTCGTACCTCTTTTATTTTTATTTTTTTTTAATTGCTAGCACCATATTTTTTGTCAGGTGCAGAGTTTAGAGGTTCCTTAATTATGTCTAGAAAGTCATTCATCAGCTGAAGGTAATATCTTAGCTGGATTTGCTTAAGGTTATGAAACACAGGGCTGGACCTGCACTCAGTTTTTAAATGTTTATAAGCCATGAAGTGAGGATTTGACACAACCTATGTTTGTTTCAGTCTTTGCAGTTGCCTTTTACTTGGAAAATATGCCAGAACGTGGTAGCTGCTTCTGAGGTTTGAATGGGCTGACTTGAGTGAGTGGGTGCAGCTCGAGTATATCATGGGTGATTTAGGCTGCAGGCAGAGCATGTGGTCTGATTTAAAGGAGTCTGTGGTGCAATTGGATTACCATTTAAGCTAATAAAATCAGGAAAATTCAGAATTAAGGTAGTTATTGAAATTGGTAGGTTTGCCTTACTGGGAAAAGCACAATTCATAGAGGAGGATCTGAGCCCTGAGCTGCTTTGCTTTGGGGAGTTTGTCAAAATGCTACTACTTCCATCTGTGTGTGTATCTATATCTATATATCTATATATCTATCTTAAATATAAAAATTATATAGCATATAGATATTTAAGCATACATATAAACCATATTTTTCGTTCTGCTGAGTGATGCTTGTGGAAATCATAGAATCCTAGAATGGTTTGGGAGGGAACCCTTGAAAGGGACCTTAAAGATCATTGTGCTCCAACCCCCTGCCATGGCAGGGACACCTCCCACCAGCCCAGGTTGCTCCAAGCCCCATCCAACCTGGCCTGGAACACTGCCAGGGAGGGGGCAGCCACAGCTTCCCTGGGCAACCTGGGCCAGGGTCTCACCACCCTCACAGGAAAGAATTTCTTCCTAATATCTAGTCTAAATCTCCCCTCTTCCAGTTTAAAGCCATCACCCCTCATCCTATCACTCCATGCCCTTGTGAAAAGCCCCTCTCCAGCTTTCTTGTAGCCCCTTCAGGTACTGGAAGGCTGCTATAAGGTCTCCTTGGAGACTTCTCCAGGAAGAGAATCTACTGATTCTGCTAGTTTAGTAGCTGAGCATGAGGACATGTAGCCTGTAGTACAGCTCTTAGTACTGTAAACATTGACAAGTACTTGAGTAAAATGACTCCCAAAGGGTAACTGAAGTCCTTAGCTGGATTTAGTCCCTGAAGTACTCTCAGTCTGTTGAGAAGTGTACTTCTGGTGTAATTGCGATCCCTCAGACGTACATCTGTTTGTCTTACCTGTTGGCATCAAAGGAAGTTTCTTTTTAATCTTCTCTTCCCCCCGCCCCCTCCCCCCCCCAAAAAAAAAATAAAAAAAAAAATAGACATTTTAATGGAGAATCTACCCTCTGACTTGGCAAGTGTTGACTGAGAACAACTGTCCTGGAAGAGAAGTTATGAGCTGTAAGGAATTATAAACTAGTGAAATTAAGAAAAGTCAGGTGAACCACTGCACAAATAAAATATAATTTAATTCTATTTCCATACACATGAAATGAGAATTTCTCTAGATATGAATGGAGAGAAAATGCAGTACTTTAAGACTGAGGAGCCCATAGTTATGTGGATACCAAAGGAGAATATTGGTTTTAGTTAGAATAAGGTCTTTGTGTTGTGATGCCTATCACCAGCTTAAGCTTACATTTTCTCCATGCCTATGATACCTTCTTAGCCATTCTCCAGTCTTTGCTCTCTCAATTCCCCATTAAGGCACATTTTGCCAGTTGATTGCCTTTTATATAACTTGCAATATTTTATTATGGCAGGTGAAATCTAAGATACTATTCCTGAAAATCTAACCCACTGAAATCTAAACTACTGTTTGTGTAACCAGCCACCTCTCCTTCTCACTGATTAATGATTTTCTCAAGGCCTAAATCTCTATTAAAACAAAACAAAAAAACCCACCTGAAGTCCAGTGTAATAAAGTACTGTCAGCATCAGTTTTGTAATACATACAGTTTTAACTCCTATACAAGAACCATGATTGTCTTTAACACCATCCATTTGAGAACAGAAAACTGGCTCTGATTTAAATGAAGGTAGACCTTGGTCCAGTGTTTTGGGAATTCCTCTTCAGTGGAAATACACTCAAGCAGGAAAATAATTGGACTGATAGATCAAAAATGTGAACATGAATTGCCTCTAATACTTCACAAATCGAGTCTAAGGGTACTTGAATTCAGTATTTCTTAGCCAGGGGAAACTTCCTGATGAGGTTGGAAGTGTCAGGTATCTATCCTCATGATTAAAATTGGGGCGTATTATGTACCAGACGCCAGGAAATAATATAATTAAACCCCACACTTTACATAAGACCAGAATGGAGCCTTCCATCCAGAAGGAAAGGGATTATTTACTTTGTTCAATGCTTCTGCCTTAATCCAGTGCCACGCAAACAAAACTCTAAGCTCTTACAAAGTAATTTAAACGGAAGCTAATTTAAACCCTCTAAACCGAAGCAATACGGCGTCTTGATGGGCAAACGTGGGTAATTACTTTTCAATAAATATGAATGAAAGCAGCATCTCCAGTGCAGAGATAATTTTAGTCGTAGCATGTTGACAGCATTGTTGCAACCCCATTAGTATTGACAGTGGAGGCTTGTGCGACGGCCAGGCAGGAGCAACACAGGCTTTGAAAGTTGTTTTAAATGCTTTAGGCGAAGTTTACTAGTTTGGTGATTGCTTCTGCTCATAATCAGTGTAATTCAGTAGAGAGCAGTGCTGTTTTGAATACAAACCACTATTGATGAGCAGCTTTTGGAGTGCAGGAAGGTGCTGTCATGTAAGGTTGGCGTCAAATTAGAAGAAAGCTAACAAAGCCCCACAGCTCTGTCTTCCCCTTCCATCCCACTGCTCCCTTAGGTGCTGGCATGTCTAAAAGAGGTTTTTATTAAATGCTTCCCAAAGAAAGGGTGTGGCAAAAAGATGCAAATCATACTTTTTAAAGCTAAAATCCAGGTTGCAGTTACTTTCAAACGTCGTCATCTCCAGCAGTTAATAAATGCTATGTGAACAGTAGTAGTATTTAACACAGTTTTTACCTTGCTTTTTTGATGAAAGCATGAATTAATGAGCTGAGCTTGGATCAGTCAGTAATAAAGTCTTATAAGCAGCAATACAGTTCTGCTCTGATGTTTTAGTCTTCGTTTTCCTCTTAAAAATTGTATTAGTTGTCAATGTTTGTGAAACACTGTTCAGCCTGCGCTGAGCCTTGGGGTCTTGGTACAAACCATGGATTTCTGTGAGAGAAACTTGTCAGGATATTTCTCTTGTTCTGGGGTTAAGTACTGCAGTCTTTTTGGATTTCAGGCTAGATTACAAGTGACAGAGTTGGATGTCACTCCAAAAATAGACTCCTTTCCTGGTGAGGAATAAGACATTTAAGACCTTGCAGTAGTTGAGTGATTTTTGTTTGACTCCCAGATTAGATCATTGTATGCTACACTAGCTGAAAGTACTGACATGGCCTCAGAGTCCACGTCCTGAGTACTTTTAATAAAATTTGCATACTTGGCTGAATTAAAATTAGCTCAGGAAGAAATAGTTCAGCTGCTGACAGTGGAGCCTACAGGTAAATTTGTACATATGGAGTTTTTTCTTTTAGATAATGTCCGACTTGTAGCATCTTCATCACCCACAGCTTGCGTAACCACATATTTTTTTTGATCTTGCTTCCTTACCCTGACAAAGGAGAGGGAGATGAGACGTACTGATATTTGACAGTCCTTCAGTTTGAGGGCAGTTGTTATTCCTACGTGACTTTATGATGTTGGCTATCAAAATCCCTTTCCTTACCCATCCATCAACGTTGGGTCTTGCTTTGATTCACTCATGGAAATGTTGACATCCTTGCTTAGCTGCATAAATAATAACCCAGAGCCTCAAGCTGACAGGCACATTTTTTATATTAAAAAATGTAATATATATATACACACACATTCGTAGCTACCTAGATAAGTCTATATGTAGGTATGTGTATCTGTATAGAACAAGCATTTATGTCCATATGTGATATGTCTATATATCATAGAATCATAGAATGGGTTGGGTTGGAAGGGACCTCAAAGATCATCTCATTTCAATCCCCCTGCCATGGACAGGGACACCTCAATGAAGATATATCTGAAACAGTGCATGTACCTGTGTCCTTTCTGTTCACATTTACTTTAGGAGTTAATAGATTGAAATACTTCTTTTCTCTACAGGAAAATAATGCTTGGAAAACTGTAAATGTTTCATTGTAGCATTGTCTGAGGTTTTCCATGTGATATTTCAAGGAAATATGATGAAGTCGTCATTTACATGTTGTGTGTTACTTAAATTGCAGAAAAGTATTAAATGTCATGAGTAAAATTTTTGGCTATTTTACTGTGCCACTGAAATACATAAAAAGCCTTAACCTTTTAAAAACTTCAAAGTTCTAGTTTATTTTTATCTATATTAGCATTGAACACGAGCCAACTTCCACTTTGATTAACCTTTTGTAAATACAGGTAAGGAAATAGAAAAAAAATAATTTAGTATCCCTCAAGAAAAAAGCAAAGCAAACCAAATCACTGAAATTCCCCAAGAAGGAGTCTGTTTCCTTCCCAGAATATGGCTGGTCTCTGATACTGCAGCCAAAATCCTACTACTGGGCAAAGGCTTGTTTTACTTTTATGCTTGATATCATTCAAAACCCCAAAAAACCAAAACAATAAAGTCCAGCCCAACAAACCCCCCAAAAAAGCAACACACACACACACAAAATTATTATGAATTAGTGCAGCATCACTAGGGGCTGAAGTGATTTTCTTGTAGAAAGAGGTCCAGAGCTGTATTTTAGGTAGACCTTGGTGAGCTGGGGGAAGGGTTTGGTGGTGTGTAACCCCATGGGGCTGGCTGGTTTGGGACTGGAGAGGCTCCCCATGTCTGCGCTGACAGCCCTGCCCTGTGTAATGGCAAACCTGGGCTTGGTTCAGTTTGAGCTCAGCTCCTCCAGCCCATAAAGTTGCTTCCTTTGGTTGACCAAGATGCTGTATTTTATCAATATCAATGTATTTTATCAATGAGGTTGGGCTGCCTTTTCAGTTCCTCTCTGAGGAGATAGTTTTCCAAGTATTAGTGTCAATGCCTTTTTTTTTTTTTCACATGGTATAAACTGCAGCTTCTTTATTGTTGTCTTTAACATTGAAGGAATAATTTGCAAACCCTCAAGGCATTCAGCTGGCTCTGGCTTTGCCAGCCAGAGCTCATCTGCATGGCAATTACCACACCAGAAACAGAAAACAAAGGTACAGAAGCACACACCATGGAGGGTATTGCTGTATTTTGGGTGTCAGGCAGACCCTGGTTTGCTGCAGACTGTCTGTGGTTGGAAAAAAAACCCACATAAAACCTGTCTGTGTCCTACGCTTCCCCAGGGGTTTGAACTACACTGCAGAAAGAGCAAGTCACCAAGCCAGGCAACAAGATGCCATTGAGTCTGGGTGCCCTGCCAGCAAACAAATGCAGTGTTCCCATCGGCTCAAGCACTGGGCTTTGCTGTTAAACTGCCTGTGGTTTTCTTACCAGGTAATAGCTGAAAAGAAGGCGAGGTTGGATGGGGCTTGGAGCAACCCATGGCAGGGGGGTTGGAATGAGATGGTGTTTGAGGTCCCTTCCAACCTAAACCATTCTATGATTCTATGAAATATTAAGGATTCAGCAGCTTTTATTTATTTATTCCTTGTCATCTCTTCCAATATTATTATTTGGAGTAGTTCCTTGATGTTAGAGGTAGCCCATAAGGAAGAAGAAATGCTTGAATTGCTATTTGTGGTGGTCTCAGTGTTCTTTCTGGCAAGAGGAAAGCTGCAATATCATGTGGTTTAGGAAAGTAAATAGTGGAATGACTTTTTCTGTTGGAGATAAGCTCCTATGGGTTGAACTCTCTAGTGATGATATATTCGTGTCACCATGTCTTGACAAAAATGGCTTGTTTTCAAAGGACTCATTTCCTTCTTTACAGGAATTAGAGGTTAAAAATCTGAGTGCATTTAGCTGGTACAGATGGATTTCTACTGTTGACAGTGTCACGGCCATTCTGGCCTCAGCTGAATGTAATTGAGATTATGTAAAAACTATCTTCATTTTCTGCACTTGTAACTGGCTGGAATATGACAACCACTAAAACCAGCTTTTTAAAAATACTTTTGCTTGACATTCATAATATCTTTGATCTGTATTAAAAAGTGGAAACACCTTGAAAGGTTGAACGGTGATGCCAAATTCCTTTGCCGAGGAAGAGAAGCAACAGCACATGCCAAATGCAACAGGACCCCGTTTGCAAAAAAGTAGAACCCTTTCAGGTTTCCTCTGGCTTTTGTTCAAAGCTATTTAAACACTGCTTAAAATGTGGAAATTTCAGGATTTGCATAAGAGAGAGACCAGTAATGCCAGCATTTGAGCAACTGGTGCTTTGACTCTCATGCTGGTTGTGGGAACCATTGGTGCATCCTGGGCATGACTTTGCTAGGTAATGGAGATTGTGGTGAAAATAGTGGTGTTCTCTTTATAGACAGAAGAATCAAAGAATCACAGAATGGTTTGGGTTGGAAGGGACCTCAAAGATCATCTAGTTCCAACCCCCCTCCCATGGGCAGGGACACTTTCTGCTAGAAGACTCAAAGAAGAAGCCTCAAAGAGTTTAAATAAGACCATTGTGGTTTTTTTCAGTGCTCTCTTAAAATTTCATTTTAGGGAGTAGGGTCAGCTTCATGCAACATGGACATCCAGAGGAACCCATCCACTGCCCTGTGTCACCCCCACACGCAGGTGCAGTTTCCTTGGAGGATTTTATGGACACCTCCTCAGCCATCCCAGCAGATATCTCCAGCACATGGTGTTTCTCAGCTGCTCTGAAATGTTGAGGAAAACAGAAATATTCAACTGCATACAAATTTTTTACTCTTTGCTTTACATTTTGAGCTTGGAGGAGGTTCCAAAGACAATATGTATTGCATGTAGCGTGTCTATGTCTCCTGTTTGCATAGCCTGGTTAAAGAAATGTAGGGTAGGGAATAAATATGATAACTAAATCTCTAAGGCATGAATGAGGTTGCTGAATTTAATACTAAGGCTCTGTCCTGCAGCCAGTGTACAGGCAAAAATGTTTCCAAAAGCAGCTTTGTCAGGGAATAGGTGGTAAAAGCAAATCTCATTTGATTTTTTTTTGAGGGCTCCTGGTTTTAATGTTGAAACCATCCTTAGAAGTCTTATTTAGATTTGTGTGAATGGCAGTTTATATCCACATTACAGAGAAGGGAAAATGAGAATAATGTGTCCCTATGTTGAAGAAAAAACAGGTGAGAGACAGCTCATCTCCCCATCTTCCATAACATTTTTGAGTTATGCCAATTAGTAATTTTTTCTAAAAAGTTTTCTTCTAACCCGCTGAGAAATGACTGAAAGGAGCTGACATATTCAGAGCATAAATGCATTTATTCCAGCTTGGCTCTAACAAAGCATCGATTCACAACTGGACAGTTCTCTGGATGTCTCAAAGGGGTTTTTTGTGGTTTATTTAATGAGTGTAAATGAAAAAATTCCATGCAAAAATGACTCCAAATAAATGCTTTCCTAAAGAAGGAAGCAATTTGCCTGCTATACAGTTTTATATGGAGAATTTTCAGCATTTAAGACAAAAGACTGTATACGAAGAAGAAAATAGCTATCTTCTCAACATGTAATTCTCAAGAAGGCTCCTAGCCAATGCTAAAGGTACAACTTTGTACAGTTTATTGTTTTATTGTTAACTGTATACATTGTAAGGTGTCCCTACAGGCTTTCTAAGCCTAAAAGGGGTGTTTAAAACACAGGACTGTCTGTGGTGTACCTTTTCAGGTCAGACCTGGCTGATAAACTCTGGAGATGATGCTGAGTTATCTCCTTGAGAGACTTGAGGTTTGGACCGAACCTTCCCAATACTTCTTACATTTCAGTCTTCTGTCCTTTAAGCTTCCTGTCCTTAAGTGAGAATGGTTATTTTTTTTGCCAGCTGTGAGAAATGCAACACTTGAAACACCTAGTTCTCTGAAGTTTTCACTTATATGTGGTCTCTGAGGGACTGTTGATGGAAATACGGAATTTTGGTTAAAAAAAATTGCATTGCTTTCCTGTTTCTGGAACTACATTTTTGGATCATCCAGAGCTAAAATGTATTTCCTTCAGTATGTACCTTTAAACTGAGCATCCATGTAGTGATTATAAAAAAAACCCCAAAACACCAAACAACCCCACCTACATTTCAGAGGATAATTGTAGACGTCAGAAAAAGTCTTCAAAAGTCCAGCTATAGATTGGCTTACCATGAGCTAATACCCCGTGTGCTGTTGTATGCCTAAAATCAGTCATTCTCTCATCAGCAAAATTGCCTGTCCATATTTTTTAAGCTGTTTTCCGTGTTTGTGAAATCTTTTGATGCGTGTTTCATATCAACTACAACTTCACACTCGTGTTGTATGAATTTGGTTCCTCATACACTGTCATTTATAAGTGCAATGGCATTTTGGACTCCTGTTGATCTCCAGAAGATGTTTCTTGCTGCTAAACTTAATAGCAGGAACTGAGAGCTCTGCACTTTGCCTTCAAACTTCTGCCGAAAAAAAAAAAAAAAGAAGAGATTAAAAATAATGAAGAAACCCACACAAGAAGTAGGGAATTGATACTGGAGCTCCTTGGTGAGTTGTGTAAATGTAAGCATCCCCACTGTCTGTCTGAGCCAAGAGAGTTACCCTGGTGTGCCCTGCTGCACTTGGGGGATAGGTAGGTACATCCTTCAGCACATGTCATATATTTGGAAGGCTTCAATAGCAAGCAGGAACAACTCTTTCTGGTCAGCGATAAAGAGCTCAGAAGAGAGGATGCATTAATTACAGATGCAATGCAGAGTGCACTTTTGGGGCTAAAAGAGCCTGGAAAGAAGACTTAATTAATGTGTTTCTTTTTCCTTGTGTTGTGTGAAAGTCTTCCATCAGCAGAGAGTTTGTAGGGTTTGAAAGCTCTTCCTGTCCTGTCTGGTGCGAGCTGGCGGGTAGTGCAGTTGGAGATGGTACAGTGAAAAGTGTGAAGATTTTTTTCCTTTGTATTGCCATGTATGTGTAAGAGGTTTTCTGGACATTTTAAATATTTGAAATGGGATGGGTTTTATAGCTTTCCTTAAATCTGAGCTAGGAGCAACAGGGCAGGCTTCACCTAGATCTGCTTATTACTCATGAATACTGAGGGAAGCTTTTCTCAAGTACTTTACCTGTTTTTGTGCATTCTCAGAGTCACGTTTGAGTACACGTGAGCTGAGGAATTTAACTGCTTTGGCTTCAAGCAAACATTTTTTTGCCTTTTTCAAATCAAAACATGTGCTTCCATGCAGCAAACCAGAAAATGAGCGGTACCTTTGGCATCTTTGACTGTGTTAGACTTTAATGTGCCACTCATCTCAGGTTTTGTAACCAAAAAGTAGGTTTTTAATGCAGGGATGCTGCTTGGGCGACACAGCATCCAGAGGCACTGTCTGTTTTTGGGAGACCTCCGCTGGCTCTTTCCCACCGATGCAATCGGATGCTCCTGGCTGCCTGTCACTGTTTGCATCACCTGGTTCTCCACCTGGGTTAGAGCCAGAGTTTCCAGATAAAGTCCCCAGGAGTTTTCCATAAGGGGCATTTCTGGAAGGCAGTGGTTTGATGGAAGGTCTGTGCTGATGGACTCCGACAGGCTCAAGTGGTTAGCATGCAACGGGGGGACCCCCTCCCTGGCTTCCCCGGGGTCCAGCATGAGTATGTGATGCTTTGACAGCAGTTTCAAGCTCGATTAACTCCTTAAAAAAACCCATCAGAGCATGCAGTTAGTGCCTCTTTGGAATATATTGCAGCCTCTGAATTTTCTTTGGTCATTGACATTTCCTTTGAAGGCCCAAGTCTGTCCGTGGTGGTAGTGGGAGTTTTGCTGCTAAGTCTTTCTTGCTTTCTTTAATGTAAGATAATTAATCTAAGAATTGATTTGAACAGACGTGATTCAGGAATTGAAGCTCTCATGTACATCTAGCAATGATCAGTGTGTAAGAAATAGGATTAAGGAGTGACAGCGTCCATGATGTTGATGTGGCATCCCTGAATGGTATTACATTAGGTCACATTTTTAATATTAATTATATGCAGCCTATGAAAGCCTTCTTCTTCTTCTTAGGCTGAATTATGTATCCTAGGGTAGAGTTTGCTCCCAATCTGTGTATTCAGTCAAAAAGAAAGTTTATCTTGTCCCAGGAATGCTTGCTTAGCATTCTGTATTCATGGCTTAGTGCTAGTATCACCATTATTTTCTGCAATAGAGCCATAACTATGTAGTTTAGCTAATTTGTAATATAAAAAAATGCCATTAATGATAACTCAGAATACCTTAGAACAATTTAAAAATTCTTCAGCTGAAGAGAATGTACATATTCAGCTCACTTAGGTGCAGTGCTGAGTTAGGCAAAATAGCACACAAGGTAGTAGAGACCATGATGCAAATACAAAACCTGTAACAACATCTGAGCACCCTCTAATTACGCTGTAAAATGGTTCGCCCAAATTTGTGTGTTCTTAGCGCTGTGATTACCGTGTTTCTATCTAAGGAGGGAATTAATTGCTAGACTGAAATCCAGGCAAATCATCTCCTTCTCCTTTGCTTTCCTTCTTCCCTTTCAGTCCAGAAGCTGACTTGTTTCATAGTGTCACAGAATCACCTTGGTTGGAAAAGACCTCTAAGATCACCCAGTCCTGTCTGATAAGAAGGTTGCACTGGATTTCAGCATCCTTAGGCTTAAACTGGTGCTGAAACTGTGATCCTAAATTTTATCTGCAAATGAGTTTAAAACTAAACCTAATCTGGGATTGTGCACTGCTCTGGAGCTCACAGTTAGGCTATGCTTTTTTTTTTCTTTTTTCTTTTAATCAACATGATGCAAGCACAGAGCTATTTTTTTTCATGACATAAAACCACCTGGTTAATTTTAAATTGTTTTTCTACCTCCATCAAGGACAGGTGTTATTTTTTTCTGAAAGGCAGTCAGTAGATGATACCTTATGCTGTTTCACCATCTCATGGCAGCTGCATAGCTCCACGGAGAGCCAGAGCTTGTCTCTGTAGTCAACAGCAAAGTTTGCCAGAATTGGAGCATGAAGTACATTTTCATGTGCAAACACCAGAAAAAGACTTAACAAATAAATAGTGCTTTTGCATTTTAAAATTTGCATGTGTTCTTTTGTTAATGGCTTGTTTCTTTCTGAACTAGCCCAGCCTATGAAACCAAACAGCATGTTAAAGAAAATTTAGTCTATTTTGTTCAGTTCCTTAGATAACTCGGTATCTTTTGCTAAAAACAGAGCCCAGAAACATGAGAATTTTGGGTTTTCTGTTTTCTGGATGTGCTGTGGCTCCTGAGGGGACCAAAACCCAGGTGTGCAATCCATCACTATCCAAAAGGTTGCTGTGCCTGTCTGATAATTGTGTTTTTATGGCTGGATCATAAAATACTGCCACTTTAAGACAGTCATTTCTTCAGTATATGATTTTGAGTCTTTCCCCATGGATTCACAAGGAAAAGGGAACACAAATTCATTTTAGAAACTGTTATAGCTCAGGCAAATGCCTCACCAGTTTGTAGGTGTAAGCAATGCTTGCTTTCAGCCGGAAGATGAAATGATGTGAATCACTCCGAGGAGCTGAGGATGGCTGAGATGGGGATAAATAACTTTCCATCATGAATTACAGCTTAGAAACTGCCCCAGTAAAAGCCCAGTATTGTGTTAGCAAGTCACAGCATCCATGATGAAGCAGCTGTTGGGGTGCTTGCAGCCCCACGTACAGCGGGGACGGACTCATAGATAGAGAAGACCATCATGGGCTTCCCAGGACTAAGCTCGTTTATAAAAATAAATTAAAAAAGAGAACAGAAACAGCACAGAGAAATAGGGGAAGGCTGTTCTTAGTTATTGAGGGTGGATAAAGTGGGCTGGGCTAACGTAAAGTAGGGCACTAGTAAAGCTTTTGTAGCCATGATGTGTGTTGTCAGAGTAATCGTGGACATCTGTTTTTCTCATGCTCTGATTACGATCTTATATTCTACAATTGGCAGCTTCTGTTTTTACTGATAGGCAAGAATTTGCTGGTTCTCTTAACAGATTTTCGTTTCTAATAATTGTGCTTTATCTTGTTGACAAGCTGGAATAGATACTGTGTAGTGATACCCGAGATCAAAGTTATTTCTGAGTCTTAACATAGCAGAAAGCCAATAGCAATATATAGTAACATAAATAATAATGCTGTCATCAGACATTGGCTCTGTCTAGCACCTGAATTTCCAACCACAGAGAGAATAATATGCCCAAATACTGGTTCTGCTCTCTTGGCACCATGTTGACCCAAAATGGTGAACGTGTTGCTGTGATGGATGCAGAAGGAGATGCCCATCTTCACTTCTTGCTTCATTCAGCATCATCCAGGGCACTTGTTCTGTCACCCAAATCCTTCTGCAGCACATCCACAGATGTTCATTATTTCTATAGAGATGAGATACAAAAATTACTATAAACTTAGAAACTTACTCTGTGAAAGGAATCACATGGAAGACTGTCAAAGTGGAATCTAGCCTTGATGGTCCAGATCCCGTTTCTTTGTTAAAACTAGCATCCTCTCACCAGGGTCAGGATTTCACTGTGAAATTTTTGGCTTTGACAAATGGTGAGGTTGTAATAAAATACAATGAAAAACTAAATAGCTATTAGATTATGTATAATGAATAAAATCCGTGATTAATACTGTAGGTTTAATATAAAAATCAGCAGGTGTTTACTTTTTGTTACTGAATGTCTGAGTGGTGATTACACCATTGTACAATATAAAACAGATCCCTCAAATATTTGTCCAACTTCATGTTACTTTGTGTTCTTTTTTTCTGTTCCCCAGATCTAATAATCTGAACGTATCAGTAATGAGGATTGTTTAAAATGTCCTCTAATTAATGAAATAGTATGGACTTTGCAGTAGCTACTTTTAAGTGTATGTTATGTTATGCAGTAGGTATTTTTTAAAGTATCTCTATAGGATGGCAGATGCCTATAAACAAATCTCAGTGGAAGAAGTGTTTCACTCAGCAGTTATGCATTGTTGAAGTACTGTTTGCTTGTCTGCTCTTTGAAAGAAGAGGCTATTTTTTAACTAAGGTTTTGGCTCTGTGTTACAAGAGATGATCTTGCTGGTAAATGCAGAAACAATTCTGTATCTCATCATCTTTAAGCTATCATCGTCGATCAGTGGCACAACTGCTGAAAATTATTAGAGAATTAAAAAAAATCCCAACATCTCTATGAACATTAGTTTAATATACATGCTGGGCTTTTTTACAATGAAACCATCCAAAAAAACACCCCCTCTGGCAGTCTCCTGGAATAAGTACATTAACAGAAATAGGCTCCAGCAAAAATTTGGCAGGTCCCAATGGAAGTGCCCCAATCCGAGCAGATTGACCGTCTCCTTCAGTATTTTGGGGGATGCTGTAATGCTCTGGGTTTTTTTGGCCGTTGGCACATTGGCTCATAATCTGTGTGATCACAGCATTCAGCCAATCCGTTGCTAAAAGAGCAGCAAGAAACAACAACTAAAACAATAGGACAGATTTTTTCTTTGACTCAAATTTGTAAAGCCAGAAAAAGTCTCTGCTGTTGTGTGGAGCATCTGGGCAGGATGCAGATTTCCTGCACAGCTCTTCTGTTATTGCCATGGTTATTCCAGACTATTCATGATTATTTTTTTTTAATCAAAACTGAGTATTTTGAGTTGTGAGGAGCATTGTGAGCATCTAACAATGATGTGTGACTGGGTCTTAAAAGGGAGAATCAAGGCAGAGAAATGGAAAGCTCCACAGAAAAAATAGCAATCCTATTTTTCTGTATAAGCTGATGGCCTCTGAGCTGAGGCTTATAATTTAGGAACAAGGTCTTGAGCTGGTGACATATTGTGCTGTGAAAATGTCAGCCAAGTGGTCTCTCTCTCTCAAAAAAAACCAAAACCAACAAGTCAAGCACTTGAAGAGAAATAGAGATTTAAAAAGAAAAGAGAGAATGAATCTCTTTCTACCCCCTGTGTAAATCCATGGCTTGTGTGTATCCTGGGTACCACGTACACTTGTGGTTCCCTGTCTGGGAAAAGCTCTAGTCAACTGCAGAAGACTGGAAGAAGAGTGAAAAGAGTACTGAAGGTATTTAACAGCTTCCATACAAGAAAACACCAAATAAACTTTCGACTCTTTCATATAGAAAAGAGACAACAGAGCACTGCTGAGCAAGATCTGTAAGAACACGAGTAACATGAAGAGCCAAAGACAGATCAGTTGTCCACTTCTTCCAGTACAGGAGTCTGGGAGATATGCATGAAGCTATTAGCAGGCTGCAGGTCCAAAGAACCAGCAGTATGGGAGGAGATGGACCTTTGGTCTAACCCTGTGTGGCCTTCTGCTCTTTTAATTGTACGTTAGTTTGTAGGAAAATCGGATTTGTGGTAATCTTGTAGCAGAAACCACATTTAAATGTGTGCTCTAGAACCAGTGTTGAAGATCTGAAGTGTGAGGTGGATGGTCCCTCCTCTGCAAACCTAACTTCTGGCAGGGGATTATTGGGAAGAGTGAAAGTTCACGCTTTTGAAGGTAAGGCATTAGCTGCTTTTCTCAAAGAACTTTGTGTTAAGTCTGTCCTGAGAGGACAGCATTTTCCTGATGAAAAAAACCACCTATGCTGTTCATCACTGTTCTATTGCTTATCCATGAAGTGGGAGATATTAATTTAATTTGTCAGAATTACCTGTCCTCCATGGCACAGGGCTGCATACGTTTTGAATTGAATGCAGGAGAGGACTACATGAATACATCTCAAATGAAATTATTTTCCCCCAGTGACATTGATTTTCCTGGTTGGGTATTTTGTGCAATTGAATCCACAACAACAAAGACCCCAATAACTCAGTCTGGGAGCTCTGTCTGATCCTACTAAGAAAAAATAATGTTTCTAAAAGGTATTGTCTGGTTGCAACTGCAAGGGGAGAGGCGAAAGGCATCCGTGTGTGTCTGTGGAGCTTTGCACTTTACAATACAGAAGCCATTCCTATACATTTCCCTGTCATTTATTCTTGTGCTGCTCAAAAGACTCAAGTTACGTTTGAGTTCTTGTGGATTCTTATCTGATCCTTTATCTTGTTTAGGTACTAGGTTTTTCTCTTAGGCATTTACTCATGTAAACCCCCTAGAAACTGCCACTTTCCAGTCCTGTGCTAGCAGGGAAGCTGTTTGAGTTGCTGTCACGTAACTGTTTTCACTGGTTTTGCTTACATTTTAGTTTTCTCACATTTTTACTGAAGGATTTTAGTTGTCTAACAGTCATATCACAAGAATCATGTGGAAAAACCTCTTTGTAAGGATGGTAACTTACCCCTTCTTTTCTAAATAAGAACCAAGAGTCATTCCCATGTTGATGTTTTTGGCAGTGCTGTTGATGCACACTTCTCCATCACTTGTGCTCATCAACAAGAGACCTCTTTGGGTTAATGAACGTGATGTTAATGAGCACCACACTGCCCAAGGCTGCGGATGCAGAGCCGTGATGGTGCTCGGGGAGAGGGAAGGACGAGGGCAGAGCAGATACACAGCACTCTGCTAGTGTCCATCAGCTGCTACGGGCAGTTTGGAGGTGCCTTGAGCTAGAAGAGGTGTCTGTAGTGGTGCAGCATCCCACACTGGTTTTGTCTTCTTCTAATTTTGGTTTTGCAAACAGCGCCTACATTTGGCTCCTGCAGCCTGTGGCAGTGAGGTCCTCGTTGCCATTGTGTTTTGCCAAAGCACTCCTTTTCTGCAGTCAGTTTCTGCTTCTCATGTGAGAAGGTGCAGTGATAAATTATCCAACATTCACCTTTAGATGACATTTCTTCTTTTACAGACATCTGTTATGTCCACCTGCCTCTGCCACCTCTTTCCAGGCTTCCCAGCCTCTTTCCAGCTTTTTCTGTGTGCATCAGAAATAGGCTGTAGCTCCCTTCCAGCCTCCAGTGGTCCTGGAGCAGGTCCCTCAGATAGGACCTTGGTGTCCCTAATACTCCTTTTATCTGCTCCATCATGCTGTTCTACAGTCTCCTTGCAATATGGGGATCAGGGCTGCATGAGGGGTGGAAGGCAAGAACCCACAGTGTTTTTTTAGTGTCACAGCAGAACCTTCTTGGTTCTCTGTTACTTTTCCAGATAACTTTGTCTTTTTGACCACGGCTGAACTCCGAGCTAGGAATGTAGAAGCCCGTAGCATGGTGACTTCTGCATGGCCGTAACACTCTTGCCTGTCAGTTAGCAAGGTCAGCTTTGCCCTTGTGTGGCACTGTGCATCCATTGGCACTGAATCCGAGCCCAGCCTGCGGTACGCAGTGTCCATCAGTGGCTCCTCTTCAGCTTTTACCTCCAAAAACTTCTACATGATCATCAAATTTAACCCCTTTCCTTCACTCTCACCTTCCCCTTCTTTTTCAGAGCATGTTGGAGAGCAGGTTGCAGATCCCCAGGTTCTTGCATGCTTTACCTCTTTTAACCCTACAGCAGAAGAGGGTATTCCCTTTTTCACCCCCAGACAGCTGAGTTTCTGTAAGAGCCCTTATTACAGCAGTGTCAAAAACTTACTTGGAATACATCACAGCGGGGTCACCCTTGTTCACAGGCTGAGTTTAGGGAACGAAGGGATCGAGACCCGGCTCAGACCCTCAGGAAAAGCTGTATTGACTCCTCATACATATTCATACCTACACCGTGTTGTGATTTTTACTGATTTGTCTGGTACCAGAAATCAGATGGAGCAGCATGCAATTTTCTTAGAGCCACTGGGAGTCGTTTCAAAAGCTGCATTGCATTTACCACCCTTTTGTTCCTTTATTGCAAAGGCTGATCTAAGCAGTGGGCTACTTGCTGAAATTATTAGATTGACAGTCGGTGCGTCATATATCATAAAGATGGCATGAGCTGATCTAGGCAATTCCTTACCCTGTCTATTTGGTCTAAATCTTTTCTACTGACTGTTTTATTTATTTTGCATGTCTCCTGTTCATGTAAGATGGCCAGGGAGCTCCCATAGCAGTGGCATCTGGTCCTAATCCAGCTTTTCTGCTCTGCTTTCAATGCTTCTTTTAAAACTTGACATCATAGTCCTACAGGTTCTCTGGGAAGCTTGCTACTTCTGAATTGCTTGGAAAAGGCTTTACAAGGAACCTTCTGCCAGGTGCTCCTCAAAAATCTCTGTGGGTACCACACTGTGGATTTGCTTTTCTCTTGCTAGAAAAATTTTTCCTCATCCAGGTGCTATCACTATTTTTAAAGACTGTCCTTTTCCTTCTCATGCCTTTCTGCACTTTACTGTTCAACCATTGCAGCTTTTTATTGTTTTATTTAAAGTCGTTTTGAGGATAGCTGGTATAGATTTTCTCCGAAGCTCTCATGGATGCAATGAGACAATTATTATACCATCACTAATTTTTCTTTTCCCTTTTGGCTGCTCCCTTTCATTTCCTTCTAACAAGTTTCTTCATTTCTGTGTTATTTTCTCTTTTCAGGCTAACCATGCATTAGTTTTGATTTTTCACTTTCAAGGAGATGCTAAATATGAGTATCGGGTCACTTTTGGGCAGAAACCCTTACCTTACCTTTCGCAGTGGTCTGAGAATTGTATTTCAACCAAGACTGCTGTAAGGACAAGACTTTGATATTTTTGAGACAGTTTTGATATTCACTTAGCCAAAGAAGGATAACTGAGGTCTTCCATTAATTCTGACTTTGCAGTTTCCCAGGTATTTTGTCCGATGTTACAAAGTCCTTTCCAACAAGTTTCTGAGATGCTGTGTATCTTCAGCTTAAAATAAGACATGGCAGTTAATGCATCTTAATTGCATTGCACAGATGTGGTAGGAAGGCTCTGCAGAGGGATCTGGACAGGCTGGATCCATGGGCTGAGGCCAATGGTGTGAGGTTCAATAAGGGCAAGTGCTGGGTCCTGCACTTTGGTCACAACAACCCCCAGCAGCGCTCCAGGCTTGGGGAGGAGTGGCTGGAAAGCTCCCAGCAGAAAAGGACCTGGGGGTGCTGGTTGACAGCACCTGAACACGAGCCAGCAGTGTGCCCAGGTGGGCAAGAAGGCCAATGGCATCCTGGCCTGTGTCAGCAATGGTGTGACCAGCAGGAGCAGGGAGGTGATTGTCCCCTGTACTCAGCTCTGGTGAGGTCGCACCTCAAATCCTGTGTTCAGTTTTGGGCCCCTCACTCCCAGAAGGACACTGAGCTGCTGGAGTGTGTCCAGAGAAGGGCAGTGGAGCTGGGGAAGGGTCTGGAGCACAGGTGTGATGGGGAGCAGCTGAGGGAACTGGTGGGTTCAGTGTGGAGAAGAGGAGGCTGAGGGGAGACCTCATTGCTCTCTACAGCTCCCTGAAAGGAGGGGGTAGTGAGGGAGGGTCGGTCTCTTCTCCCAGGTAACAGTGATAAGACAAGGGGTAATGGCCTCAAGTTGTGCCAGGGGAGGTTTAGATTGGATATTAGGAAAAAAATTTTTCCCTGAAAGGGTTCCCCATCCCTGGCCCAGGCTGCCCAGGGCAGTGGGGGAGTCCCCATCCCTGGAGGGATTTCAGAGCCGTGGAGATGTGGTGCTGAGGGACATGGGGTGGTGGGGAATTGGCAGTGTTAGGTTGATGGTTGGACTGGATGATCTTAAGAGGTCTCTCCCAACCAAGGCTGTTCTGTGATCCTGTGTTGGGTGTATGTTGCAATTCTCTGCTTTGCTTCTTGTCAATCAAATAATGCCTTAAGCCATTTTTTTCTGGAGGATTGTGGAAGAGAAGTGGGGAAAAAAATTCAAGATCCAAATTAAAAGCAACTGCTCAAAACTCTCAGACCTTGGTCAACAAACTGTATCTGCCTTCAACTCTTTTCTGTTAAAGCTCCGTTAAAATAAGCCTCTGCTGCGTCCCCATTTGAATACGTACTGAAACCCCATGTTTAATAAGCCTGCAAGCTCATCTCTGAGGAACACAAAAATACACAATTTGCAAGGATTCAAAGTGATAAAAATAAACATTAAGGATTTAATTCTCCCTGGCCAAATCACCAAGGCCAGTAGTGTACCTGCCTTATTCTGTCAACGAAAGCACAGTAAGGAATAACGCTGGAAAAACCAGTCAGCACTGCAGTTACTGCTGCACATCGCTGTGCCTTATCTCAGTCTGGTTTCTTTCTTCCTTTCAGAGCTTGTGGATTTGCAGAAAACAATTTCTTTCTCATTAAAGCTGTAATTCAGTCAATTCTTGGCACTTTTGAATAGTGGGATCTGGCCCACAGGCCAAATAAATTGAACACGTGGAGTCACGGGGATCTGTAAGCACATAAATAATGCTGCTGAAGTCTGGTTGCTTGGTTGTTTAACGTGTATGTGCATGTATGTGCTGCTTTGGATCCCGTCCAGCGCATTCCACGTCTTGCAGAATCGGAATCTTAGGGCATAACTGTGTGGCAGTTCCCTGAATCAGAGGAAATAATGTGCTGCAAAGGTATTTGAAAGATGGCTGTTACGAGAGGTTGGGCGTGTAACGGTGGGCATCATTTAATGGTAGTACAGAAAAACACAGGGGAACGAATTTCAGGGTGCAGGCAGGAAGAAATGGCAGTTTCAGTAAGGACTGGCAGTTGGTTGGGTCTGGTGGTTGGAGCACTTAAAGGATGTGTGATGCGCCCTCGCTGTTTAATAAGAAGTTCAAGCTCCTGTTTATTAAAGGAGAAATAGATACCTGGAATTGCTCCAGCCCGCTTGGCTGTGCAGGCTGAACTGCTTGAGTTGTTGGAAACGAGCTGTAAAATGCCTTCCCTATGGATTAGGAGAGTAGGTTCTTCTTCAGCATCCACCTCCTCCTCCCTCTTTCATCTTTCATGTTGAAATCCAGGCAGATGCAGGAGCATTACTGCTGTGAGCTGGGGCTCCTGGGCTTGTCTGCATCTTGTCTGCCACACTTTCTCCTAACTACCTGTCCTAAGTTTACTTTCAGTTGTCCTAAGGTTTATTGAAGTCTGGTTTTCCCTGTGATGGCCACCTTCTCTTTTGCCCTTAGTCCTTTGCACCTTCCTATTACCAGCTGCAAATAACCAAGTCCAGCTTTGATTTGTGTTTTATAGCTCTGTGCTTGTTAGCTCCCTCTTTTATGTCCTTTTTTTTCCCCTAACAGCTGAGCTTGCTGCTGGCTCTCAAAACTAAAAAAAAAAAGTAAAAATTAAAGAAATCCTGAACAGCAGCAATGACATTTAGTTAGTTCCAGAGCAGATGAGCAGCCTTGCCAGGGTAAGCTGTCTTCAGTGCATTTTCACCTCATTTGCTGCTTGCCATTGGGATGCCACATCAAGTGCTATGTGAATTATGAAAAAAAATTGCTGATGGCTAGGGACTGGAGAAATTTTCAAATAATTAATAATGTTATTATAGGAGGAAAAAAAGACCCTGTAATATTCCGTTTTAAACATGATTTCTGATCACTAAAGTGCTCTAGTACAGCCGAGATGCCTGCTACCATAGTTAATTTTAAGTTAGCAGCATTTTTCATCAAAGTCAAAATGAGCTGTAATGATGAACTGATGCTTCTGCATATCAGCAAGGGATTCTTATTTGATGTATGTATTAATCAACATCCACTGTTGCTGCATGCTCCTTAATGACTTCAATAAACGCATCAGAAACTTTTTTATTCCAGACTGTCCCTTACAGCACGTATAAAACCCACCAGTTTAGCTGATGACATACACAATGTTATTTTCTTTCTGCATTGTGTATTTAACGGCTCGGAAAATAGCTTCTCATGAATCACATTAAATACTCCGTCACCCAAAGGGAACAGACGTCTACCTCCGCTCTGACAAAACGTTCTTGCGACCTAGATGGTTAGAGGAGCAGGATTTGGAGGCTCAGGACAAGGGTTAATAATTTTCCTGTGATGTGCTGCTGCCTTTGGGTGGAGAATTGGGCTCCTCTCTTCTCACAGGCTGGTGGATCTCCCAGGGCTCAGAGGTGGAAGGGCAGCCAGCAGCATGGTGAGATGGTGGTAGGACCTTTGGATGTGCTGCAGAAATAAAGCTGCAAAACTCCATGTGCTGCTGTGGAAAGGGGAGTTAACCCACCCTGTCATTTTTGGGGGATTAATCTCCCAGAGGAAACAAATTAAGCAAAGAGAGAAATTGGAACTTCTTCATGTGAGCACTTTTGGCCGTGCACTCTGGGGCTGGTCCCTTTTCTCCCAGCCTGGTGTGCAGGTGAGTAGTGCAAGGCAGAAAACCCACTGCTACAAATGCCTTAATTTCTTTATATCCCTCTTCTGCAGAAAAAAAAATCCTTATATTTAGCTTTTTTGCTCTTTCTGCCAGTAAGCATCTGTATTTAAGCAGCCTTTATGCCCTTTGCTTTGCCAGTGGCTCTGTGCACATCCAAGTTTGGTTCAGAGCAGTAGTCTGGTATTGAAGGGCATCCCCTGCCCATCCCCACTCACCGTGGGTGGCTTTGACACACGAAGCAGTTTCAGCACGTGCGAACTCATTTCCTTTTGGTGGGGAGCTCCCATCTGTGTATGATCCAAGTGCTGGTGGATCCACACTTGCTCTTGCAACCCCACGAGGTCCTGCTGCGTTGGCTTGTGAAGCAGGCACACCTAAAAGGCTCTGGAGCACTGAGGAGTGCCTGCACCACACCAAAGTGGCTCTTGTGCTGCCTGAAAGGTACCCTCCTGTTGGCTTTCTGCTCCTCCTGCCTGTGCCTTTCTCCTAGTGTGACATCCTTTCCCTTCCTTCCCTTGTCCTCCACCTCCCCAGCCCTTCTTGTAAACCTTCTTTCTTTTTACTCTTATCCCTTTTTCCTACTGTTATCTTCTGCTGTGGCACCATCTACCCTTCAGCCCTTGGGTGGGCAGGTGGAGGATTTGGTCTCTGAGGGCAGCAAGGGGGGATGGAGGTCACCTGGCTGTGGACCATGGGGTCTGGAGGGACCACCATGTAGTTCTTACCTGCCTGACCCAAGTGTTTGAACCAAACACCTTGGTACAGAGCATAAGGAGGGTTTCTCCCCAGAAAGGGAAGAGGGGACAGGATAGATGCTGTCCTGTTGCTCGGAGAAGGAAGGTGGAGGAGAAGGTTTCTCCCCTGGTCCCATGTTAAATGTTACATGGAGAGGCCAGCCATTGCTCTCTGTGCTTAGGAAAATATCAAGGCAGTAATGTTTTTGGGTTCTCAGGGTGCTTTAAGGCAATGTCGTGTCTTTTACCTCCTGCTTTTTCATCAGATGAATCACAAGACCTTGTTTTCAAAAGGCAAATGCTCAGTCCTTCCGTTTCATAAGTGATATTTTAAAAATGCCCTTTTCCATTTCCCTGCCAATGCTCTTTGGTATCTGATGTTATTGCTTCTGTTTGACTTCTGCTTTATTCAGTCTGTGGTCGTTCACTGGTTTCCAAATACAGAAGCAAGAACAGTCCTACCCAGAGATCAGGTCACTTCAGGAAGATGTAGACACAGAGTCTGGAAAAACAAAGCAAACAGGCATAGTCATGACTGGGTGTCAAATTTTACACGATATTAAGGCTACGCAGGAGCAGAAATATCATTAGATTACGTGACACTCGGCACAGGGTGGGGAGGGAGAGGTGGTGGGCAGGAGAAACATTTTTCAGTCCCACAGCCAGTTTACTCATCATGTGGATAGCAAAAACCCTTTTGCTTGAGGACCCATCAGTTGTACAGGCTATTTTTAATGATTTAATCTGTGGGCTTTTTGCTGTGATCAGCACACTGCAGAAGGGAATAAAAGATTTGCTGGAGAGGAAGCTGCTTGCTAATTGCTTACACAGTTATCTTCACGCAGCTGGACTTGAAGCTACCATCTCTTTTTCCTCGAGCCAGCAAACAACCAGTACATGGTGCTAATTTTTGATCCCCTTTGACCTGTTTGGAGTTAAAGCCGTGCACCAAAGGGAAAAAGCTTTGCAGTCTGTTTCTGATTTCTCCTCCAGAGGGTTGCACTCCCAGCTCCACTTTGCTTGGGAGGAGAGATGCTGGAGATGCCTCCCTGCCATTCCCATGGTCTCAGAGGCAGCCGGTCGCACTGGGGAGGGAGGCATAGGGTAATCTTGGTGTGAATAAACAAATCTTAAATGGCATTAGACAAAGGAGGATCAGCAGCAGGACCCAATTGCTGTTATCTGCACTCTTGCTGGGAAGTCTGGATACAGGGAGGAAATAATCCCCCGGAAAGACATTTTCAATCTGATTATTAGGTACCAGATGATACCGTCTTGTTTTAATATGTGATGCTTTGGGTAATAAAAGTGTGGATGCTCAGGGCTGGACTGTAATTCTTCCGCAAACCATTTTTTTCTGAAGGAGAGGTGAGCCTGCAGTCCCTGCCTTAGCTAGAATTATGTGTTTATCAAGGAGGCAATGATGTGTTGAATAATTATATCCCAAAATATTAACTCTGGTAGTGAATAAAATTTCATACAGACTCCTGGAAGTGATGGCTTGTTAAACCTTATTAAAGTAAACGTGCTGTCAAAACAGGCAAAATGGTGCAGCAGCTCGAGCAAGGGAATTTTCTGACTCACTGGAAACATCAGAGTGTTTCAGCAGCCATACCCAGCTTGCAGCAAAAACATCCACTGTTTTGGTTTGGGCATTTTTTTAAGTGACTAGTTGTATATTTTACTTTTGCCAGCTTTTCCCCTCTGCAGAGCTACAGCTGCTTGAGAACTAAGCAGAAACGTGACTTTCTCTTTGCTTCGCCGGCAGAAGCGAAGCTGCCTTTCTATTTCTTGTTCTCAGAGGCATTGCATGTTGTTGGATTAACAGAGCTATTGAAAGCTTAACAATATTTTAGGCTACGCAATGATGCATGAGCAAAGAGAAAAAGCTTTAGCATCCCAGGGTTCCCTCCCTGCTGTCAGTGCAGTTAATGGCAGGTTTTACTGATGGTGCTGTTCCAGGAGTGAGGGTGACTGTCCCAGGTGCCCTACGTTATCCAGGTACCACAAGCAACAGGTTCCTCAGGTAAAGATGATGATCACAGCAAGCATACATGATCATTCCTCTTTAATCATCTAATAGTTAAAATTGAGGGGAAAAACCATCAAGGCAGACTGAAGTACACGTGGCTTTGCATATCTCTCCAAGCACAGTTCCCGTTTCTTTGCAAGCAGAAAGGTTCTCACACAGCCCCCGTGGGCTGTTTTATTGGTCTGAGGATATGGTGGTTATTGATAGCTAGTTTGCATTAGCCTGTGGTGTTGCTGTACTTTTTTCCCCCAGCCAAACACTATAGTTGGTGTGCTCTTCCCATGGCTCAACACTTGACAGCTTGAAGGTGTCGAAATTAATGAGGGGGAGACAGAAGTTGCAGTGACTGGGAGTACAGAAAAGAAGATGTAAAGAAAGAGAAGATGAGTATTTGAGTCATAGCTTAAACCTCAGATGGAGAGTTAGAACAATAATATCTTGTCACATAAATCAGTTACTTCTGTACAGCACGACCAGTGCTCCTCAGTACCCTTTCTTATATCTGAAGTGTTATATTAAAGGACGAGTGTCTGGCTTTGGGTCTTCTGCCCTGTTCCATGCAGGTATCTCAGATACATCCTGCTACCTCAGATACCTACATCTCCTGTGGATAGGGTCTTGCATGGACTTTGAATTTGTTCAATAGATGAAGTCCCCCAAAACTCAGCGTTTCCTGAGGGCAGAGACACACAGCCCTGGGCAGTGGATGTGGTTTGTAGAGCATTAATCCAGCCTATACTCTGCACGCTACTTAAGCACAGCTAAACCATTAGGACGGATCTTTAATACCCTGTGCATGACACTGCAGGGTTTAGACATGGCTCAGATTCTCCAAAAGCAATACTGAGAGGGAGAAAAGAAAGGTTTGTTCAGTGTCATAACAAAAATAGTCATTTTTCCAGGCAGGCCTGCAGCTCACCCCATGGGGCTGGAGGTGAAGCAGTTTGTAGGAGGGGGTATCGCCAAACTGGGAAAGCTCTGGGTCATGGGGAAAAGGGTGCAGAGGTGGACACCCTGTCTGCAAGCTCAGGCTCTTACAGGGCAATGGAAAGAGTTATGTCTGGGATTACTTCTGTAGGCAATGAACAGCAGGAACAGAGGGGTTTAAGCCTGTCGTTGGTGCTCTCGTGGCATCCCTAAGACATTTTTAAAAGACAAATGCAAAGTAAATAGAGGTGACAGCTGATGGGACAAGTTTCTAAAAAGTGTGCTGGCTGCAAGTGGTTTGTGCTCGAGAGAAAGAAATCCTGAGCCTTCATGTGATGGGACCTGGGAACTCGTGTGCTTTGACACAGCAAAGCAAAAGCTTTTAATCCTCATTACCTGAGACAGCAGGGAGCTGGGGATGAGTTATTTAACCGTTCTGTGGGAAATAAGGCTTTTGGGAAATAAATAAATATTTTTAAAACGTGGAATTATTATAAAGGTCAGTTGGCAAACCACCTCTTTTTTCATCCCAGAGAAGAGCAGCTTTTGTGTTGTTAAGGTTTCTATTTGCTTAACATTCCGAGTGCGCCACCAAGATGCAGGTTAACTTTTCTGGATATCTCAAAATACTGTTCTTCAAATTCCTGTCTGAATCTTGAGCATGATCTGCAGATGGGCAGGAGGGCAGTGAGACTTTGTACACTGTCAAATTTCTGAGCTATGAACAGTGTTTTGCTGAAAATCGTGCATGGTAACGAAGTCTTCACTTCTGCTGCTGTACTTGGGCGAGTTTGGGGTTGGTTGTGCTGACTAAAGTTTATGCAGGTAGTGGTTAGAAACCCATGTGAAACTGAATTGAAATGGGGAAAAAAATGGGTTTTATTTTTCTGCTAACAACACCACAGAGTAATTAAAGGTCTGGTATAAAATAACATTTCAGACTTGTAATGAAAAGAGAGAGAAGGTCAAGGAGAAGCTGGCAATAAAAAATTGAACAGTTGAGTTCAAAACATGTCACAGCTTTGTGGTGAGAATGATATTTTCCTTACAGGTGGATAACTTGTCCTTCCGTCCCTTTTCCTCGGTGTCTTTTTCACCAGGAGAGAAATATCCCAGCTGGAGGAGGGCAGCACCAGCCCTGGAGCAAGGGTTGTGCCTGGGCTCTGCCTTTCTTTAGGAGTGTGCAAACATCTCAGTGTTGGGCTGATTGGCATTTTATTGGGTCCTACCAGTGCCATTGCTGCAGAATGGGATATAGGGCTCAGCTGTCACTGATTTTACACTATTCATAGAGTAACTTGTTCCATTGCTTTGTTTAGACTCATCCTTCACATGTCCTTTTGCATAGCAGAGTGAGGGTGCTACTAGTTCTACTAATAATGTAATGTAAATTAGAAATTCTTTACATTGCTTTCATATGGACAGCCAGGGTTTTGCTTTTCCTTTGTATCTCCAGTTTTTGTGCCATTGTTTCAGAGCACATTTTAAGTTTGCATGTCAAAAGCCCCAGTGAGCAGCTATGAGCTTCAGTAGCAAAATAAATTCAAGAAACGCACTTAAAATGACTCGTACATAACAGAAGTTAAAATGTATGGCAAAACCCCTTCTGTAAAAGCTGTGAAGCAGCTCTAAAAACCAGTGGTGCTACCTTCCTTTTGGGAACTTGGGAGCATATTGCAGCCACTGTTCTACAGATCCAACCATGTGCTGCATCCCAGGGGCAGCTGCACTGAAAGGGAGGATCCAGGAAATGGGAATGGGACCCTGAGAATCCCATTAGCTCCTGCAGCAAACTCTGTCTGCTGGAGCTGTAACGAGTTTTTAGGAATTCCAGGGCTGAGAAAGTGAGCACAGGGATATATTAGTATTTCTTACATAAAGAAAAAAAAACCCAAACCCAAACCACACTCATCTATTCTACACTATGTGCTGCTTTAATTAGGCTTTTCAATCAATAAAGAGCATCTGGTCAGAAAAGTGTCCCTGGTCAATTAGCTACACCTAGTGAAGGCATATATGGCACTTTTCTCATTCTCATTGTTGTTATTCCTGAATTAAAGTGTCCCATGGTGCAGAATTATAAGTGAGAGTGTCTGGCTGTGTAAATGGATTTCCACCTGGCTTCCTGCTGATCTAGCTGGTTCAATGAGCTTTATGAGAAGCTGGCTGTAGGAGCTACTTCTGTAGCTAAATAGCCAACTAGCACCTAGAGCTGGAGGGGAAAAAAAAAAAAAGCCAGTAAAATAAGGGTTTGTCACTTTTTAGAAAGTATCACTAATTTTGCTGTATTTGAATCTCTTCCTTACAGAACTACTTCTGATAACTCAGAGTGGAAAATAATTTCCTAGAGCTGTATGGTGCTGTCCTTTAGAAAAAAAATCAGTTGAGGAAGCTGAAACTGCTGCTCATTTTAGGTCTTGTAGTAGCAAGAACTGTTGCAGAGCTCAGCAAGAGACCCTGGAGTAAAGGTGGAAGAAAGGACCTTGCCGAGAAGTTAAACATTAAAACTGTCTTTTTCCTCTTTTTCCATGACTGTTGGAGGTCTGGTGCTGACTCTGCAGAAGAAAGAGGGTAACTTCCAGCTGGCTTCAGGTGTTAGCACTGTCTTGGGTGGTAATGGAGCAATGAAAGAGCCAGTATTTGGTTTTGAGGTGAAGAGATCACAGTATCACCTAGGTTAGAAAAGACCTTGAAGATCATCGAGTCCAACCATCAACCCAACACTGACAGTCCTCAACTACACCATAGCCCTGAGCACTGTGTCAACATGACAAACACCTCCAGGGATGGATGGGGACTCCCCCACTGCCCTGGGCAGCCTGTTCCAATGTTTGACAACCTGTTCTGTGAAGAAATACTTCCTAATATCCAGTTTAAACCTTCCCTGGCACAACTTGAGGCCATTACCTCTTGTCCTATCACTTGTTACTTGGTTGAAGAGACTCATCCCTACCTCTCTACCGCTTCCTTTCAGGGAGTTGCAGAGAGCAATGAGGTCTCCCCTCAGCCTCCTCTTCTCCACACTGAACACCCCAGTTCCCTCAGCTGCTCCCCATCACACTTGTGCTCCAGACCCTTCCCCAGCTCCGTTCCCTTCTCTGGACACGCTCCAGCAGCTCAGTGTCCTTCTGGGAGTGAGGGGCCCAGAACTGAACACAGTATTGGAGGTGTGGCCTCACCAGTGCCATGTACTGGGGTAGGATCACTTCACTGGTCCTGCTGGCCATGCTCTGATACAGGTCAGGATTCCATTGGCCTTCTTGGCCAATGGATGGACATGTCTACCAGACAATCAGTGAATTCAGGAGAGCTGAAGTCTTAGCAAGGCTTTCTACTGGCAGGGGCAGAGGTGCTTACCTTCTTTTCCAGCGATACCAATATATGGTGCTTTATAGCTTTCACAAGTGCTGTGAGGCACAATTATTGCTTATAAAGTGCTTCAGCTTTCGTTGTAGAAAAGGCATTACACGTGCTGTTCTTTTTGTTACTTTAACAAGCAGACATTATCTGGCAGCCCTGTATCCTTAAAGCAATATTTTCTTCCACACGGAGTATAAAATCTCTTTTGTATTTTCCAGTCATTCCCAAAACACAGCCCCATTACAGTTTTCCAGCATATGTCTCTTTAGGATACTGACTGCTGGCTTTAATCATTCATTTAAACCTTTGCCCCTTATGAATAATCAAACTAGTTCTAAACTTGTGCAGATCATCTTAAAAATTAACCCCAAGTTCTGCCCTGTGAAGTTGTGCTGGTGATATGTATTTTTTTTACTGGCTAGCCAAGCCACTGTACTTCCCGAGATCATTCCTCAGAGCGCTCACCAAAACGTGTGTATTTTTCAAATGAGAAGCATGAAGGAGAGTCTTTCAGCAGAAGAGTTGTCAAAGGGATGATTGTCCAGCCTTGATGGCTTCAAGAAATGGAACAACTTGCAGGATGTATTTACACTGTCTCCCCTGATTCTCCCCGAAGGCTCTTGGCAGTGTTCCTGGTCAGACCCCAGGAGCCACAGGTGTTGCCACTTGGGATTTTCCTCTGGTTTTAGGACCTTTTCTCTCTCCACCCTAATACCACAAAGTCACGTGCAGTTCTTCCATCCCATTTTTGTTTGCTCTCAGCAGAGCAATTCCCCCCTTCCCAAACTGCAGACCCCTGGTGCTGCCCCAGCTCTGTTGCAGGAGTCTGGTTTCTGCACCAGGGAGTCTCACTGACATGCCTCATCTCTTTATCATTATGTTTTCTGTTACTTTTCTAGTGGTCCCCCAATGGCTTCTTCATTTATCAGTGCCTTCCCTTCCAAATTAGGGGAGTATTAAGATACCTCCTTTAACTGGACATGTTAAGTTTCCTTCTTGGGGCTCCTTTAGGCAACGATATAGAAGTGATTTGTAGGGTTCCTTAAAATGTGAATATCTTACTTTGCTTGGTACTTGTAGACACAAGGTTTCTTGGTAATGCTTTTATGATTTTGAGGTGATGGCTCCCAGGCTGAATCTCACCCCCATGAGAGGTTTGGGTTGTTTTCTCCTTTACCTTTTGCAAATAATTGGAGACATTTGACTTCAACCTCTCTTGTGTTCATTGCATTAAATTAGTTGTTTGAGCAACTAAGTTTTAGTCTTATGACCTGCATTAGACCCTTACTGTTTTTTTCATTAGTCTCATGCAACTCACATCACTCTCCATCAAACTCAAAATAGTACTCGAAATATAGTACTATTTTTGTGGCTTTCAAATTATTCTGGATAGATTCTTCCTAAAACTACTTTAAGGAACTGTTTTAGCTTTCATCTTTTATATATGGATGTTCAATACTGTAATGAATAGAATTTCTTAAGTAGTTTGTGAGCTCTTGTTCATACAAGGTAATTAAAAACCTAGAAAAACTTCTGTATCACAGGAATGTAAAAAGAGTAGAACTACATTTATACAGAAAAGATGAATAAGAGATGACATCGTAAAGGTCATGTAAAATAGCAGTTAGCTTTAAAAGAGCATATTAGGACATCTAATTAGCAGATGTTGTAATACAAATGTTGTGGATGTTTTGAAATTCTAAGAAAAACAAAATGATGCAATTAAAGGCTTTCATTAATTAATTAATCCTTGTCACAACTTCTCATTAAGGCCAAGAAGTTGTGAGTCTTCAGAAGAGGACTGAGATGTTTTAAGGGGGCAATAGGAAGATTGGGAATTACATTAGATAAAAACAAATGACAATACATATCCTCAGCCAAACACTGTGGGCCTTAAATTAATTAAAAACACTCAGGCTGAGGTTATTCCTGAATAATTCATTAGGAGGCATGTAGTTTTCTTTGAAATGTTGGGTGAAGGTGGTCGTTAGGGCAGAAAGTTGTATTACTGTGTTCACTCTTCTGGCAAGAAATGCCTTGAGATTTTTTAATACTAGAGGTGATTTTATTCTAGTAGGAAAAAGCAGTTTGTTTATGACCATTTCCATTAGTTTATTTTCTTAGTCATAGCTGATCTTATCCAGGAGTGTTTCATTCCTATGCAAAATGTATACAGTTTGTTGGGATGCCCAGAGTCTTCATAGTTTATTGTGGTGATAACAGAGCTACCTGGAGAACTTCTGTTGAGTCGTGTCTTTCCTGCTTTGTTTCCTCTTCACATAACCTGGATATAGTATTAGTTGCCACTAAGACCAGAGCTAAACAGCAGCCAAAAACAGTGCTTTAAGAAATAATTCAATTCTGAGACTTACCCATTAGCCTGTTTCTGGATGTTTTATACATTTAGTGTGAAAAAATTCCTGGTTTTGCAAGTCTGAAGTAGTCTTTATTCCAGAATGTGATTCAGAACCAGCTTGTGCTTTGAGTACTATGAAAGTGCAAATGGTGCATAGTTTTCACAAGAAAAAGGGGCTTCTCTCTCATGCAGAGAGCAGATTACCTTACCTGTATCTACACCACATCCAGCATCACCTTCCTGGAGGCTCGGGAGATGCATTAGAGATGGCATGCAGGGGTGCAGCATCCTCCTGCAAGGTTTCTCACAATTGCTAGCTCTCTTTCATGGTAGATAATCCCAGATAAACATGCAAGAGCATCTCTTGCTGTAAACACTTGGGTGCAGTCGTGCCAAATTGTTGAGGATTTCCTTGCCTTCCCATCTGAGCATTAGGCACTGGGATGGGGTCTGGTGCCATGGGGGAAAGGATCCATGGCAAAGCAGAGGCTCTTTTTTATTGAAAGATCCTGTAAATCCAAATAAGAAATTAATTTTATTTCTGGCCTGAAAAGAGCTCGAGTGTTGAAGCAGTTGTTGCCATTGAACAACAGTTACCCTTACTCCTCTATGTGAGCAACAGAGCCCAGGGGCTTCTGCACAACGGGGTTTTGTAATGCATGTAATACAGACACTTTTTGATGACAAAATTCAGGTTAGTAAAGCTCAGGGAGGGAAGGAGGGGAAAAAGATGTGAAAGATCAAAATAAAGATGAAATCTGGATCTACCTACTTCAGGTCACAGTAATATGCTGATAATTTCAGTCACTCACAAAAGTACATATTTAACCTCTGCTGTAAAGCCCATTACTGAATGGGCAGCCTGCAGAGAGGTGGATGGAGGTGATGCAACCTCATCCTTTATCACACACCTACACCGCGGCACAGAGTTGCCACCCTGCAGGCAAAAAAATACCCATTTGTAGCCCAGCACCGCAAGAAGTAGAAGAGGAGGCTCCAGGGAGACTTGATAGCACCTTCCAGTAGCTGAAGGGGCCTACAAGAAAGCTGGAGAGGGACTTTATACAAGGGCATGGAGGGATAGGATGAGGGGCAGTGGCTTTAAAGTGGAAGAGGGGAGATTTAGACTAGATACTAGGAAGAAATTCTTAACTGGGAGAGTGCTGAGACCCTGGCCCAGGTTGCCCAGAGAAGCTGTGCCTGCCCCCTCCCTGGCAGTGTTCCAGGCCAGGTTGGATGGGGCTTGGAGCAACCTGGGCTGGTGGGAGGTGTCCCTGCCATGGCAGGGGGGTTGGAATGAGATGAGCTTTGAGGTCCCTTCCAACCCAAACCATTCCATGATTCTGTGATTCCTTTGCATGGTGTGAGGTGGCAAAATCTCCCTGGGGAGTTCTGGGAAAGGACCTATTGAGAAAACAGGTAGCACTGGGATGAAGTTGTCATTGTCCAGTGCCATCATTGTTAGAACCTGCAAACAGAGACATCTGAGAATAGAGGAATTCCTTCCTGCTCCAGCTGTTCAGTACATCCCTTCTGCCTCGCTCCATGCCGTACCTCAAAATGCAGCCTGCTCGGGCATCATCCGTGATTCATGGTGTGTCTGGAGGGGTAGAACAGTTTAATGTGCTCCTTTTGTTTAGTTAAATGTGTTTTTCATCATCATTGTGTGCGACACACATGATGAAACACAAGTAACTGGAAATTACTGTGTTCTCCCCGACGGTCCTTTGTGCAATAGTCCCTGCAAAATCAACCCCAAGTGGAAGGCTGGTTCAATTTGAGTGGAAATTTTCCATCCGGTTGCTGCCAGAAAGACCCTAAGGGATGTGAAGGTGCTGCTGTTCCTTTGCCTGAGGCTTTCCTGGGCAGATAAACAAACAGTTGTTTGAATAAAATAGCCTAAAAGCAGAAGCGAGGTGACGAATCCTGTCTTGCAGTGCAAGGCAATAAAAAGTTTCAGGTCCAATAATGCCACCAGCAAGAGCTTGAGCTGAGGGTGATTCACTTGGTGATCGCTGAAAAACCTGGAAAGGCTTCACTGAGCACGTAAAAACTTTGTAAGATGCTGAAGGATTGCAGGGCTGTAGGAGTATTGCATTTCAGTTTGAAATAACACATCTGTCTGGGCACTATTGTGGTGGTCGCTCTGGTTTAGAGGATTAAAAGCATCTTTTAATGTTTTACTCCTAAAGCTTTGCTGCACTGGCTGTGGTTAAAAGGACATTTTGCCATTGCCCTTGCTTTGCAGAACAGCAACCTTTGCTTAAAAGAGGTGTTGAGAAGATGGTTTTCCAATAATGCTATGCAAAATGAAGCTTTATTTTCAGGTACTTATTAGCAGCTGCACCTGAAGGACTCACCCAGCTACATTAACATGTAATATATAATTTTATGTAACACATATAACAGAAGTAATAGTTATGTTGCTCTTCTGTAAATACTTTCTTCGCTTAAAACTTTGCCATTTCCCCCCCATTTTGCTGCCTTTGCACGTGACACAGAGAAAAGGAGTAGCTCAGATCCGAGCCTGAAGTTCAGGATTTTCAGCTCCTGGGTTCACAAGAAGAAAAGAAGCAAAAGAGAAAAAATGTTGTCCTTCAGCAGTCTGGGTATAAAAAATTAAGAGAATTAAGCCTTGGAGAGGATCAACAATCAACACTTTTGGAAAAGAAGTTTAAAATTGTTTATTGAAATTGTTAATTTGCTTAAATTTTGGTGTAGAGAGGGGTCCAACTCATATACTGAAATGATTGATGTGAATAATTTCAGTCAACTTGTTATCAGAAATTCAGTACTGACCAGGATGAACACTTCAAAATCAAACTTTAATAATAATACCTCCACCCCCATCCAGTTTTGACCCATGAAATCCCCATTCTTTTGCTTCAGCTCTGACTGTTCTTCCCTGTTTATCCAGGAGCATTTTGCTTTGGTTTCAGCCCTTGTATTGACTCACTTTCATCTGGAGTTTCAGATTCAGATGAATCTGTTTGTCAAAGGAGGTCTGGCCAGAAAGCAGAAGCAGCTGTGCCTTTGCTGAGGTTAATTTAACCACTGTGCTTTAACCATGTCTTTTTCCTTATCAAGTTCCTTTGTTAGGAACTCACACCAGCTCCTGTTTTTGATGGGATTGCTCATCTCAAACATGCAATTATAAGATTCTGCAATGACTGCAGAATGCCCAGCATCATCTGAGACCCTCACCTGGAGAGCTGTATCTTGCAATCAGTCATTTAGAGGTCCCAGTCTCGTGTATCCCTATTTCTCTCCATGCCTCAGAGTGAAGGAGTGTATATGACAACCTATATTTTATAACATGCTGCAGTTGTGAGCATGCATATTGGTGCCTTACAGCGTTGCTACTTTTTTTGCATGCCAGCCAAAATCTTGGTGGCTTCTAGGATGGTCAGTGATTGCATTACATGCTGTTACAAAGGCAGAAGGAAACCTCACTTTACTATGAAAAGGAGTAAAAGAGGCAATAAACTTCAAATGTAGAATAACTCCAGTCCAGCTGCTTTGATTGCAGCACAGTATTTTACATTACTGAGTAGTCTTAGGAAACTCCTGTTACAGATATATGTACACACAGCTGTTTTCATAATGTTATTTATCATATTCCTTTATGGTTGTAGTTCTTGCAGTCAGAGAATAAGATATTCTCCTGAAATGATGCTTCACAGAAAATTTTACCTCCAGCATCCAACATGTGCTCTTTGCAGAGGGTGGGACAAGAAAATCTCTGTGTCACTTCTGTCTGTAGCTCTTATTACACAGTTATTCATGGCAGAATTGACTGTGTGCTATACATCCCATATACATATATTTCATCTTGGGGCACTCATAAATATATCTCTTTGAAGTTGTTAATATCATCAAATCTTACAGAATTCATACTGTTCCTTCAGTAAGACTCTAACACATTTACAGAGGATTTTAAGCATAACAGGAGATCATGCTCACACCTGATTATAAGTGTTTTATTGACATTTAAAGCTTTACTGTGATTAGCCATTATTAAAACATCTGTTTATCATTATGCAGGATAAATGTGACTATACAGTACGAGTAGTGATTATAATTAGCAGTACAGAAGTGCATTGTCTGCACTTAACTTTTGCTGAGCTGCATGGTCCTTGTGAGGGGGCTGGTACACAGCTGTATGTATAATTAGGATATATATGAATATATTAAAATATTCATTATGTAGTATGTGATAATCTCTTATATAATTGCATATAATATGTCTTAAATTATATATACTATTACATACATTATATGCAAAATATGTGTGTGTATGTAATTTAGTATATGTATGTTCTTATATATAAGTACAGTTCTGTGTATCTATATAAATTGAGTTACTTGGGGGTACATGAGTGGAATGTGTCATGTTCTAGGCTTGCTAAGTAAGCATCTGGTCCTGTGCCCCCATGAAGATCACCAGCTGCAGAGATTTGCTTTAGCAGAATAATTTCTAGCAGCAATAAATGGATCTTCATTTTGCTCCAGAGGTACTGAATTACATTTGCCATTTACCTAAGTGCATTAAGAGACTGAGTGAGAACATACCCAGAATGGGCCATGCCACAGCAACTCTTCTCATTTTTGGGGATTGATATTGTAGAATCTTAGGACTGTTTTGGTTGGAAAAGATCTTTAAGATCATAGAGTCCATTAACCCAGCACTGCCGAGTCCCCACTGAACCCATTGCTGGAAGGGAAGTCCACCAAGTACCTTCACTGTTCACTATGTACCTGGAAAATAAGTTAGGTGATTGCCATCAGCCACTGGTATAATGTCACATAGCCTATAAACACATCTGGAAAGCGAAGGATGGGGACTCTGCCGTTGAACACTGTGACAGACCCCAACAGGAGTTTGGTCCCAGGTGCTGGTGGAAGGTCTCCATGAAGGACCAGCCAGCCAGCGTTGATACTGGAATGAAACCTTAATTTTTCAGAGCTACTTGTTTGCTTAATATGATGAATCTGTTCAAAGACATTGGGAAGCAGCAGCAGATAGAATTATTTATAGAAAGAATGCACTGTCTTTCAGACTTACGTAAGACAATAGCAAAGAAAGGTGAATTTAAGTTTGCTGCCATCTGAGCCTACCCAGCTGGTGATGTCAGCTTAACAGTTACATCTTTGTTATGGAAACTGTATGAAAGAAATGCAGGTGAAAATTTGAATTTTACTCTAAAAGATGGCTGTACTTTGGAAAAAAATACTTCTGATGAACTAATAAGATGTGTTCCTGGTACATGCTCATGATAGGGCACTGGGACACTGTTCAATATTTTAGTCTAAATAAAAATAATATTATAAACTCTTATTCCACTCATTATTTTCATGTTCACTGCATCTTTTTAAAAAATACTCAGTAATTAGTGGTTTGGCAGTTATGACCAAGTGAGTTACCTTTTTGCCTGGTGTGATAATCATACATTACACTGAATACAAACCATCCTGAAGTGGCCTGGCAGGCTGCAATCCCCTACATTTTTTCACCTAGATAGTAAGTGCCTACTTTACAAGATCAACTTTCCTCGCTCTCAGTAGGTTTACTAGTATTTTACTGAGATTTTACTGACTTGTATCAACCCTCAGCAGCAGCAGTCAGTACAGCAGGAGACCAACCTTTTCAGTGAGTCCCCCCTCACTCATACCCTGCTGAATGATATTAACTTCTTCCTCTTGGATAGAGCTCATCTAAAAATCAATCGAAACCCCTATTTTGCAGAAGACAGTAAAAAAACCCAGAAAAGCAGAGATCCCATTCATATTAATTGTCTCTTCCACTCTGAAGAGAGTGCAAGACTAATTTTATTACAGAAATCTCTCATACTAAAGCTATAGGTCATTCTTTCCCATCAGTTTGATTACAAAACTCAAAACGCTTCTCAAAAAAAAAGAATATCTGTCTTGAAAATGACAAGAGGCTTTAAATAATGTCCTGCATTTACTTAGTTCTGCAATGTGAGTTGAGAAGGAAAAATTTGAATTTGCACTTTGAAGGTTTTACATCCTGCAAATGTGGTTAGGGATGAAAGCTCATGAGCTGGGGTGTTTGTGAGCTAAAGGACCAGCAAATAAAAGCAAAGTCATTTCACAGATTTTTCTTCCTCAGAAGATTTGTAAATATTGTGTTTAAAGTTGTTTTGCTCATTTCTCTGTCCTGTGGTGAAAAGGGGTATGGGGATGAAATGTATTGCAAGTACTCTCTGAAAAAAAAGTAATAATTAATACAAGTGCAGAGTTCTTTAGATTAGTTTTGTTTCATTAAACTGTTTCTCTAAGGAGAAACTGTATTGGCAACTGTATGTATGCATACATTTCTAGTTAATGCAGATGTCTGAGCCACAATTAAGATGAAATTCTGGAGCATCCAATTCACATGATCCTGGGTTTTTTTGAGCATCTGTATTTCATGCAGTGGTAATCTGCTCTGTTTGGTTTTACAACGGGACTTGGCTTCTGAAATAGGTGGGGTAGTGGATGCTGCATAACACTGAAGTCTTGAGAGACCTGAAAACTAAAAATTATTCAAAATGTCCAGAATTGGTATGTGTTCATTCATTAGGATATAGCAGGATTCAGTCCTGGGAAACCTCCCAAGGTCAAGGAGAAATTTGTCATCTCCTTCGGGGGCAGAATTAAACCTTGATGAATTTTGCTGTCTCTGAAGTAGGATAATGTGCTGACATTGTCCCCGGATCACTCAGTGTTGGAGGCAATGTCCCAGGTTACAATGAACTGACTCCCTATTTCTTGCTTGCTTTCAGCCTGCATGGATTTCTTCTCATCTCACAGTTGCTTTTAGGTGGTCTTTGCAAAAGCCCTTGTGCTACAGCTAAAATTGCAGATATTTGGGATCATTTCAGTGCATGCTCAGTCCATTATCCAGCCAATGAGTTTTACGTTACTGTTTTGAAATGTGTACCCATTTTCATGCTTTCTCATGAATGAATTTGTTTTCCTCTGCAGTTCACAACAGGTTTTTCCAAATTTTGACATTTTGCTAATTACATTTTCCCCTTGTCTTGTTTTTTTCCAGCTCTCGTAAATGTGAAACTTTGGGCTATTGATCGGCAATGTTTTCAAACAATAATGATGAGGACAGGCCTCATCAAGCATACTGAGTATATGGAATTTTTAAAAAGGTATGACACTTGTTTACTTTCTCAAAAACTACAGTGAATCTGCCCTCCTCATCTTCTGACCTTTTTTTTTTTTTTCGAATGCAGTATTTGATTTGTTTTGTTCTCATCTCTTTTTTATAATTATTTAATTTTTATTTCTTTTTATTTATTTGCTGTCTAACCATCTGTAAGCCATGTTCCTCCAGCCCCAGGAGGAGTCTTGCTGTGGTTTATTGTCGTTCCTGTTGGGAGTTACTCATTGGCAAAGGGTCACACAGCCAAGGCGTAAGAGAAAAAGCTTTAATATGAGTTCTTTGAAGTGTACCAAAATATCCATGAGAAAAAAAACCCAAAACACAACATCCTCACTAGAGAAAAATCTGGTTCATGAATGGTTGTGGAAGGAAGTGAATTCTAAGTGTGTTCTTGTGCTTCTAGAGGTAAATTGCAAGTTTCTAGAGAAGCAAAAGCTGTAGATTGTGGTAAAATATGTGTTAGAGATGTAAGAAGACAGACGTGAAGCCAAGCCTTTCACTGTTTAAATTTGACTCTCTCAAACTGTCCCTTGGTTTGTGCTGCCACCTCTGACTAGAACCAGTCCTCCTTGCCACAGCAATGCCCAACACCAGCAACTCAGGTGTGCCACAGCAGTGAAGAACAGGCTGTTTCATGTCAGCAAAGCAATTCCAAATAGAAGCATAATGTCACCAGATCCTAGATAGAAAAGATAGCCCAGGTCAGTGTGAGGCTGGAAGTTATCCCTTCGTTATGAAGGCTTCACCACCCCAGGCTTGTCCCAGATCAAAACAGTCCCCACTGCATCATTCACCTCCCAAACCAACAACCCCTTGCTGTGCAGAAGTGGGGAGAGGGGTGAAATTATACCTGAGAGATGATTTCTGCTGATGGTGGATGAGGAGCTCCTTTTCCCCCACGTGTCCCCAGGGGGAAACAGTAACCAATTGCTTTTTTTTATTTTGGATTTGGTGAATTTTCAGCATTGGGAAACGTTTTAACAATTAATTGCTTCATTTCCAGAAGTTGCTTCTTTATTCCAAAGAGAGATTTTGGGGGAAATGTGCTGTTGTAAGATCTGTAAGTTCTCTCACTTTGCAAGCTAGCAATACACGCCCCCCAAAAAAGATGTTTTGGATGAAAAATGAATCCCACATGGCCATATCAGATGACAGGTAGCAGGTCTCCCTAATGTGGACATAATTTTCTGTGTCACATGCTTGGTCTGCTTTTGTTTCTGACCTAATTTTTCATGTGTTTTCAAATGTAAGATTTCTGAAATTGGAAGAACATGCACAGCACATTCACTTGGGCATTCAGTAACATGAGCTGAAGGAGAAGTCTGTGTTCAGTCAACTTTAGATTAGTTTTTCTCCAGTTAGGATTGGAGGAAAAAGGGACTTTGAAAAAAGAATATATAATAATATATAAATATCTATTCTATAGTATAGATAATATATTTAAATATATATATAAATAATATATATACACACTAACTAAATCTCTGTGATGACACTGTCGTGGAGTCACAAAATTGGGCTGTCCCACGGGGTGACCACAGTCCTTTAAGCTGCAGGCAAAGCTTTAGGGATGGGACAGGGCAAGTGGAGCCAGGAGGGTGATCCCATGGGACCAGTACCCTAGGACTGAGTGTGGCTGTACCACGGTCAGCCAGGACCATGGGTAAGGAATGAGATCGTAGCTGGGGCACTGTTAGGTGCTTATGTCTGGGAGCAGAGACCTGCCCAGCTGGTTTTTGGCTGGGTTGACATCCTACCTTCTGGTCTCTCCCTGTGGCCTGGAATTCCACCTGGGGTTATTTTCAGTCATGGCCTCTGATGAGGACAAGGCGTTTCCCTGGAGAGGACCAGGGGCTCCACGGAGATGTTCTGCTGCTCAGAGGTGACATAGAAGTGTAGGCATCAGAGTCTAGCTTTTTCCAGGTGTCTCAGTTTAGGGTAATGAACAAGTAAACTCAGGAGAGAAAACAAAACCTGTTGCCATACTGAAAGGCTTTAAAAAACCATAAATTTGAATGTTAACAAATGTTGACCTTTCTTGTGTGCTGGTGAATGAAACCAAAAAATGAATCTAAGGTCAGTTCTAGCAGGTAGAGCCTCTGGCTCTCTTTCAAAGCAGAAGCTATGCACATATTAAACTCCTAAGCTTTGAGCTTTAATAGAGATTTTCTAGAAGATTGTCAAGATTAATTAGGATGCAGGTTCCACAGAGCTTGCCCAGCTTTAATTTTAAAGCAAATAGTGTGAGGAAGAAACTGAGAAGTGTTTTCTCACACTGTGTCTGAGCTTCTTGGATGCAGCCTATTACAGTGTGTCGAGGTGCTCATCAGAAAGGCCTAAGGCAAGCAAATATTTCTTTTCTTTAAATCTTACAGTTTGAATTTAGAAAAAGTTTTCTTCCTACGCAACAACTGTAGCACAGGACAGATAGCTGTAGGAAGGTCATTGCAAAGTGGTATCTACCCATCATGTCTTCCAGTTGGGCTCTGCACATCAATAACTATCTCAAGCTCAACTTAAATTCCATTTATTAGATTAAATGCTCATTTTTAAGGATACTCTCCTTCTAAATCTTTTTAAGGAAAAAAAAATAGGTTAAATCTTGAAAACAAGGAGTATATCAATTCTTGACCTTATTCTTAGTTGTGGGTTTTTTTTTCTTTCCTGCATTAAGAAATGAATTAAAATGTTCTTGTTAGGAAATCAAATGGAATAGAAACAAAGGTTTAAATGGTACCCATTCACAGAAAGGTCAACGGGGTTGGACAGCATTATTTTCTGCTGATATTGGTCTAAAAAAGTTACCCTTTCTACTCTTGTCATTAGTCACAATAATGGTCATTGTCTTCAGTAACACATTTTCACCTATGAACAAAATGCAATAGAAATGAAGCTTTGGGGGATGAAATAAGACTATGCATATAGTCTCGTTTATCTTGCTGAAAATAAGTGGAGTCTGAGCACTGGTATCTCCAGGGCTCCTTGTAGTCATGGTACAGAATATTACCCCACAACCAGTCTTGTTGTTTTGCTGTGTTTTTCCATAGAAGGAACACATTGAAAACGCAGCTCAACTACTGTTCTCTTAGTTTCACACCCTTTTATGTGCAGAGTATGTACAGTCCAGTCCTTTCTTCTGAATGCCATAAGAAAACCATTAGAAGTACATTACCGGGTTAAGAAATCCATGTCTGTCTTCCTGATGGGCCTGGGTGAGAAGGCTGTCTCCTGGTTTGCTCCAAGGAGTAGTAGTACATAGTTTTCATGGGCCTATAAAACTTGAGATGACTCTTCTGAGTTCTGTAAGTCAGCTGCAATACACTAAGTGAGGAGCAAGTGAACATCCTCTTTTCCATAGTATTTATGAGGGACTGGGCTGTGTATCTCCTTCTGCTGCTTGTAAAGTCAACGGATGATCCTTGAAGTGATCAAAAGATGGCCTAATTCCCTAGCAGCACCTGCCTCAAGTAAGAGATGGAAAAGCCAGCCTACTTTTTGATCCTTGTGTATATGCTGAATGACAAATCATAGCAATGATTCCCTTTGAAGCACAAATTTTCAGTAGCTCACTATATGGCTGAATCAATGCTGGATCAAGCTGGTTTGTAGTGCAGCTAACAGTAAAAAGTTAAAATAGAATACTGTGCTCTAGATTTAATAACTTCTTATGGTATAGGGTTCTTTGCTGAACATTTCTTTAGTTTTTACCCAACTTAGTGCTTTCTGTATATCACTGAATATATTTGCCCTTATATAAGCAAGAAAGAGCATCATTCTGAGTGATGGTTACAGCTATGCTAAGATCAACTGTACATCTCACTGCAATATTCATTGTTACAACTTTAAAATTATTTCCTTCTCAAGCCTGTAATAAAATTAATTTCATTTAAGCAAGATCAGAACATTTCTAGTTAAGGAAACAGCTGTTTATAAAATAAGCTTGTCCAGGAAATAAAAGATGCTGCGGTAAGTGTAATAATTTACTGCTAAATCATAAAATTTTAAAGATCAGAATGCCTTGGGAGAGTGAGTATTGTTTGGGGTTTTTTTGTTTGTTTGTTTTAATACAAAAAACTTCCTAAATGTTCCATGAAGAAAGGCTTCATGTTCTGGTCCACCATGTAAATTCTGAGTCATCTAAGACCCTGAGACAGGAGAACAAATGATGACTACTCTGTGTTGCCTCAGAGGCAGGATGTAGCTTTAGAAGTGGAAACTTATAGAAAGTTTGCACACCCCCACACAATCTTAAATCTTATAAATAAAAATTCAGTAGTGCTGATAGAAAGAAAATTCAAGTATCTTGTTAGCCCAAACTTTCAATTTTATTTTCATGTCAAAAACTTTGATCTGGCTGAAGAAATGCCCACTCTTCAGCCTTTACTGTTTTGTCCTAGCACTTTGGCTTGATCTCCAGTCTCATTAATGGTTTTGACCAACTCCAACTTGGCTTAAGTTGGAAGTTTTGATCTGGGCAGGCATGGCAGAACTGAGCCGGTTGCCTTGAGAAATGAGTGTTCATGCACTTGTGGCTTATTGGTGTGGGGAATTAGGCTGGTAAAGATTTTTGTGGGTAGCCATTAAAATTGGTCAATGTGAGTAGTGTCGTGATTTTAGAGTGCAGATTTTGCATTTCGTGTGTGTCATTTGTCAGTGAAATGAAAGCAAATGCAAAAATGTGTGAAGCTTTATTAAATGACTGTCTTTGAAGGATTGCCTGTGTTTTCACATGAAATGTTTCCCAAAGTGCATTTTAGGGTGAAATTATACTGGATAGAAGTGGGAGAGAAATTAAGAGAGTGAGACAAAGGGAGGAGACTTTGGAAAAAGAGTTGGAGGTCAATGGTGAGTTGATGAAGTACGTACATTGCGATAGTTTCAGCTGACTAAATCAACAAAACGGGTTTTGGCTTAAAGAATACAGCTCTTGTGGAGCACTGGAATGTAGGCAAAGCGAACAGAGGGGACAGCAGAGAAGGAGGAAAAGGGAAATGATTTCTATAAGTCAAATAAATGCATCTATTCTTAGTGCAAATCTAAATATCAGAACAGATATACCCATTCAAACCAATGTCCTTTTAATTCCGAGGTGTTGCTCAAGGCCACAACAGAGAGGACCATCCCCGCTGGGATGGGTGTGCAGTTCAAGACTTTGAAGGCTAGGAGCATTGTCTTGAAGGGTATTCACAGCCACGAGATCTGGCCATCAATAACCTTTAGGATATTCAGATTTTCAAAGATAGTCCAAGGAGCGTCCCTAGGTTGAGCAAGGTGGACTGTTATGTCATATCAGGTTCCATCTGACTTCAGAGGCAACCAAGAAGACAGAGTTAGCTCACCTTGACTTTTACTGTTGCTGTCCAGGCTGACAAGCACCAGATCAAACATACAGTGACAAGAAAGCGTATGCCCAGGTGGTGATCTGCTGGATGGAGCCAGGAGGGCCTGAAGCATCCAAAGAGCGTGTCCCAAGAGCTGTAGATGAGGTGACAAAATGGTATTTCCAAATCTGGAAAATCAGCTCAGCTTCCTCTAACATGCCCCATAGTCACTATAATAAGAAACTCCAGAAAGAGTAAAAACCACATATAGGAAGGAGATACATAATTTGGGTGCTTTGCAGCTTGTCTACATGTAGCCAGTACTCAGGGCTAAACCACAGCAGTCAATCACCCGACACTCCTTCCCCAGTTGAGAGGGAGATTTGAGGAAAAAAAAAAAGGCAGAAGGCCCGTGTGTTGAAGTAGAAACAGATTTAATAGAATAACAAAACTGATACAACCATCAACATTAAGTACAGAAGGTTCTGTTCAGCCCAGTCCTTGATGTTGACAGGAAGAGCAGAAGACCAGGAGGGAGGAGCCCCAAGGAGAGGAGGAACTTCACCCTCACTGAGCTCCCTCCTTTTATCATGAGCATGATGAAGTGGAATGGGATTCACCTGTGAGTCAGTGCCTTGAGTGGAGCTCCAGCTGACTCAGTGCTACTCATGGCTGCCTGCATGGCTGGCCCATGGGTCCGTGCCTGGGGAACCAGGACACAGCTGACCTGGCTTTGTGACTTCTGTCTGTGGAAAGCTCTGAATTGTTTCTTTCTTCTGAAACATTCACACATGACATTTTTCAGCCCTCTCTTTCCTGTTAGCATAACTCAAGTGAGGCTGCTCCTATGCCACCCACAATTTTACTCCAATTTGCAGAGCTGTCAAGTAGTATCTTCCTTTCACTCTGAAGATGTACTGTTCTGCTCTCGCCTTGCACTGCGTGAACCCCCCCAGGTCTGCTGACAGAGGGAAGATTGAATGACTGATCTGCCTTAGAACACATCTGTTACGTGGCAATTTTAGCTGGGAAGCATAAGTGGACAGTCTTTCCCTATCACAAGAATGGCCAGCTTTGAAGAGGGCACCTGGAAACAATGAGGACTCATTCAGAGCAGACGTCCATTCTTGCCTGAGGTCTACAACCACCTTGAGTCCCCAGCAAGGGTTAAAATTACCCTTTTTTTTCATAACTGTGAGTGAAACGATACAATCAGAGAATCGTTTTGGTTGGAAAAGACCATTAAGTTCATCAAGTCCAACTGTTAACCCAGCACTGCCAAGTCCACCACTGAACCGTGTCCCTGTGCACCACATCTACATGTTATTTAAATCCCTCCAGGGGTGGGGACTCAACCACTGTCCTGGACAGCCTGTGCCAGTGCTGGACAACCCTTTCAGTGAAGAATAGGCAAGAGGGACTACCAAGCAGGCAGAAAATAAGCTCAACTTTGAGCACTGTATAATGCCCCTTACAGTTCTTTTGTGGTTTGTTTTTTTTTAAGAGGAGATGGTAGTACAGTTTAGCCCTTGACTCTCTGAAGGCCATGTGATACCCAGAGCTTTAGTGGGGAAGGCTAAGGTGGCTTGAGAGGGTTTGCAAGGCTGAAACTTTAGTTTTCTGAAGCCTGGTTAGATAAACCATGTGTTACATCTTCTGCATTTTGGTTAGATAAATTATGTGCACAGCTAGCTTTGGGGGAAATAGACATGTTGGAAAGCCACACGTTATCACCACTAGCTTTGTGTTTCTCAGCTCGGATTTCTGGCTGTTAATGACACATGGGAGTGCACAGAGAGCCACATCCTAGGCTGTAATTCATGCAATCTGTGCGTGTGTCAACAGGGTGCAGCTGATGGGCTGCCAAGGACCGCCGAGTCCCCCCCGGGGTACAAAGCAGAGGGAGCAGCAGCGGGTTGGAGATGCACAGTGGTGGACATGGTGGGGAAGAGCGTTAATGAGTTACCACAGCAGGGGAGGACAGCGACAGCCTCCGGGATGCAAAATGGATAGCAGATAAGATGTCAGGAAGCAAACTCGGGATGGCCTAAAGGTAGAAAGGAGGTTGTTGTATTTCCTTGGGCAGGCGTGGGAAGGATTCAGGAGTGGTTTGATGTGAGAAGCTGTGTGTGAAGCTGCAGAGGGTGAATACCCAGTGTGCTCACAGGAGCTCTCAGGAGGTCCTCGCACCTCCCAGGCTCATGCATAAAGCATGAAGGCGGGCCGCGAGACGGGGTTTGTAGGATTTCAGGAGCCCTGCGTGGAAAAAAAAAAGCCATGTTTCAGCTTTGGAAATCACACAAAATCTTGTCTGTCTGGTCTGTTTGTTTTTTACTGCATTGCTTGAAATTCAGTTTGTGCTGGAGACACTTGAGGATGTCTCAGAGGAAGTTTCTGTTTGCAGGCAGCAGTGGTTTCACGGCGCACGGGCGGGCGCTGAAGCAGAACTGAAATGATGTGCCGTGGTACCAAACTGTCAATTTTCTTTTGCCCTTTAACAAGAAAAATAGTCTCTCTGATCTTGCAGTGGAGAGAAGGCCAGGTGAAGATTTTTTGTTGTAGTCTTTTGTAATGAGTTATGTTAGTAGCCACAATCTGTAATCCTTCGTGAGTGCTTTAATGCAATGAAGGGGCTGGAGCAGACATCTTTTAAGTAATGGAGGTTTAGTATTGTACATTGTATGTTTAAATCTAAGGAAAATATTGGAGGCAATGCACCACAAGGAAAGGGGAGGAGAAGTGAAGGCGTAAGTCTCATGTTGATTCAGAGCACGAGGAAAGGGGAGAAATAATTGTGATTTTTTTTAATGTGGGAGCATTTCAATCAAGGAAGCTGCAGTAACCCAGTTAAGTGCATTAAGGGGACTGAAGGCAGCAGCCCCTGGACCACCCTGAAGATAGCATTGGTAACAGTGTCCACTGTATTTGAAACGTGAATTAGTACAAATGGGACTAAGTCTGTATCTCATTTTAGTGTCATTGAATCCTAGAATCCTAGAATGGTTTGGGTGTTAAGGGACCTCAAAGCTCGTCTCATCCCAACCCCCCTGCCATGGCAGGGACACCTCCCACCAGACCAGGTTGCTCCAAGCCCCATCCAACCTGGCCTGGAACACTGCCAGGGAGGGGGCAGCCACAGCTTCTCTGGGCAACCTGGGCCAGGGTCTCACCACCCTCATCATAGAACATTCCTCCCTTATGTCCAATCTAAGCACTCCCTCTTGGCACAGACTGTTCCTTCGAACACCAACACGAGTCTCTATGGGCTGTGCTCTATGGGCTGTGCTCTGATGTCCCTTTTGCTGTTGCGGCCGATCTGCGATTTGACAGTAAATAATTTGCCCAAGGCAGGTGACAGTGACTCCTAACATCCATCCGTGGGGCAATTTATGGCTTTGCAGAAATGATGAATTGATGCATCTAATGGGAAGCAGCCAGGTGGAGGGACCAGGGGGTGCAGAAATGGAAACCACGGGCTGTGTGACCGAGGCCACAGGTGGAAGCCGTAATAAGACATCTGTGGATGGTGAGGATTTTGAAGCATTTGGCTTTCTTTGCCCATTTTTTTTAATTCATTTTGGACTTTTCTAGGTGAGGTGAAATCTAATTTGCTGGTAGGATTGCTGTGCTACCCGAGATAACATCTTTACATTTCCAAGGAGAGCCAAGCCACATATGTCCTTTTTTCCCCCATAGTGACTCTGTCGGGAAGGAAAAACACCTTCAGGGATGCACTCGTGATCTCAGTAGGCATGTGGTCTTATTTTGGTTAAAATTGCTGTCCTCTCCTCTTCGATTATTCTATTGTAGTGGTTCCAAGTCAGCATCATGCAGGTAAAATCTATTCTGCAGGTCCATGCATGGCCAGCTGGGCTCCTCCAGCTTACCTGTGTAGAAAGACAATTCCTCGACTGCTAAATGTCAAAAGGTAACAGCAATTAAGCTTTGTAACCTTGTATAGAAAGAAGGAAAAATCATGCATGAAGATTCACTGTTGCAGGGGTAAACACGACAACAAAAAAGAATTCAGCTGAGTCAGCAATCCTGCCATCTAATTTGGAAGAAAGAATTTTTTTTCTTTTAAATGAGCAAAAAAAACCTAAGAAGCAGTTGAGAACGAAAAACATTTCAGGATTCAGATCAGTCAAAATACCCTTATTTGCTGTATGGCAAGCCTCACAAAGGAGATGCTCTCAGGAAGATCAGTGGAGTGTCTCGTTCTCTCCTTTGAAAAGCAAACAAATTTGAAACATTATCCAACAGCAGCTCCAACATGGTTTTATTGCAGTTTTCCTGGAGGGAAGAGCAAGGATTGCCTGTGCTTCTCTTTGTAAAGCTTGCTGAAAGTAACCAGCCCAGGAGCCGTGGGAAGCAAACTGGCAAAGGGGTGGGTGTCTGGGGCAGGCGTGGTAAAAGCATCTGGCTGAGTGGAACACTGAGGTCACACCAGAATGAGGGCACAGCCATCGGTGACGTCATCCTTGTCATACGATGGGTTCACAAAAGGCCTTTCCCAGTAATGTTCTGTACATGTTCCTGCAGGGTTAGGTGAAAGCTAGAGCTCTCGGGGCACTTGTGTTTCTGGAGTAGTTTAACCCCCTGCCTCAAGAAGGAGAGGTGGTGTCAGGAATTAAATCTTGGACTTTTTCTCTTGGTTTTGGCCTTTAGAAATAATGCTGTTTATTTTTACTTTTTAATTTCCAAATACCTTTTTGTCGTCGTTTTTTTTTGTTAGGGTGAATGCTGTCTTTTTTATTTGTCATCAGTTATCATTTCTTCCCATGATGAGAATCAATGTTTATTTTTCAACACCTGTAGAGTCTGATCTCAGGTACAGATCAATCAACAGGGTGTAATTACTGGTAAACCAAGTGTTAGTGTGGTTTTATACTGATAGAAATGGTCCTCTGTTGTCACAGTGGTGCATCAGAGCCATTGGGGATGGTTACATCTGACATGCTGCCTGTTTGGAGAAAGAAAACTCTTGTTGGTAATTGTTGGTCAAAACTGATCACTGCCTAACCATTAGTTGCTGTCCTGATTTCTAAGCTCCAGTGCAAACAGGGCTGAGAAATGACTTACACATTTGTTTTCTGCAGCAGCAAAGAAATGAAGCTCTTCACAGCTCGATGCAGAACATTAGGCATAAGTGGGGATTTTATTAAGGTATTAGGGTTTGTTTGAAGCAATTCATCCTTACCAATTTTACATTTTGTATTGCGTTATTATGTTGATGTTTGTGGCTGTAAATACCGAGAAGATTGGTTTCCATTGCTTGCTAAAATGTAGTGAAGAGTCGACTGATTAAGATTTGAGGTTTATACTGCAAATATTAAAGTAGATGGAATTGTCAGATATTGAGGTTATTTTATTCTGATCACATTATAGTGTGACTTAAATGTTAGGACTCAGGAAAGGTAGCATGATCTGCAGGTAGCCAAGAGAAAGGTAACCAAGATCAGCAGCAGTTAGCTACATCCTGGACAGCCTTGGATGGCTTCACTGAGGTTTCCCTTAGAACAGATTAGGTGAGGTGACAGAACGGAGTTGAACAGTGATGCTGGGTGTTAAAGCATTGAAAATGGATTAATTTCAATGAAAGGTGAGACATTTTCTAGATTTTTCAGAGCATGGTTTATGCTTCACATTTATGTTTTGTTTCAAGATGAGCAGTGATGAGCAGCAGCTGTGACCTGTAGTGGATGGATTAAGTAGTGAAACGTTCTGCAGAGCTGTAGAGAGATCTTGAATAGGCAGTCTCTGCTCTTGTAAAACAGAAGATATCCCCAATGTCATCGTGGGAACTAAAAGATACCCCTGATACTTGACCAGTTCGGTGGCATGCAGGTGAAGCCTGAACCAAAACCACCCATGGGCTCCCAGAGATACACAGCTGTCCAAAGAAGCCAGCTGGGGACAGTCCCAGTTTGGGGCCCCATAGCAAAAGAGTGGAAGAGATAGAAGACAAAACAACATTGAGATGAAATGTGGTGTTTAGGAGATACTGGAGTCAAGAGGCAGCTGCTGAATCATACTGACATTAATGACTTCTGAGATATCTAAAGGGCAGAAGGAACTATAAAAAAGTGAAGTATAGACATGTGATAGAAGAAGCAAAAGGATGCAAGAAAAAATACAGAACTAATAGTGCTAAGGGCCATGCAAGAAGAAAAAACTAATAATAATATTGGTCCCACTCTGGATTGTAAGGTGTGGAAATGGTAATGCTAAAGAAAGAAAAAGGAATTAGAGATGGTGGAAATATGCAGTAATACAACTGTTCAGTGTGTTGATGATGAAGTTCCACAGCTGTTAGAATTCGTTATTTTTAAATTAACAAGTCTAGGTAGAATTATCAAAGAATTGTTTTAAGAATTCTTGAGAGTGGGGTTTTGGTCGTTAACACTGATTTTAATGAATCTTGCAACAGCTCAGAGGTTCCCAAAGTGGAAGACAGAATTTATGTCAGGCTGCTGTTGATTAAATGGGCTCATATTGATCTTGGACCAAATATATAGCAACTGAAATGGGGTAGCAAAATAAGGTGATAGGATTGTGAGAAACAGTGGGCTCGTGGGAAGTAAGCCTTAGGACATCTTCTGGTCTTTTATTGTGGAAGCAAATCCGGATGGTAAGTGTAGAAGCATTGACATTCAGTAATCAGGGACCTGTGAGGAGCTTGACCTGGTATGAAGCAGCTGAAAGCTAACTTAGGAAAGGATGGGAGGCTCTGCATCAGTGACTGGAGATGAAACTAATGTGTTGCTAGGCCAAAAAAGATTGAAGGAGTCCTTGGACCGACTGTCAAAACCAGGACAGCTGCAGCAGGAATCAGAGTACATGGTTTATTATCTGACTTCTACAATTTACTAATCTGTTATTTGTAATTGAACTGATACCCATTCAGGCAAGTATTGATATTATTTGTACAGTTAGGAGGAATCACAGAAAACTTAGTCCTGCAGCCTTTATCCAGGCAGAATACCATAGTCTTTACTCCTTCATTTCTAAGGCAATACTGATACAGTTTACTGGCAATGTAGAAAATAGCAAGGGGTGTGATGCTCATCCATTTATGTCTCTTTTGTGGCCACACATGTTCCCAGAGCGTCATGCTGCCTGTGTGCCCACCCATTACATCGCTCATGGTTTGACCAGGGGGGCTGAGTTGGTCCGTGTCCAGAGCTCCCATCTGAAGAGGTCAAAGCCCTTCAGCTCCCTTTAAGTGATCAGTATAGGATTATTAATCTGTTAATCAGTGGGTTGGAAATCAAAGTGAAACAATGAAGTGCTGGGGTCTGAACCCCAAGCCCTGAATTAAGGTTGACATATGGGTGGTCCCCATGGCCCTTTAAGAGGAGGGGGTGAGTTTGCCTTTTGGCTTTCCTCCAAGGTGCAGCCGACCTTGCAGGGAAAGCCCTTGGGTGAACAAGCCCCAGGTGCCCCCATTGGGTCAATGAGTGCCAGGTGTCCTGCTGTGGGGATAAAAGCTGGGACCACTTGCAGGAAGGGTGGAGTCTGTGTGTGAGGTGGATGCACTGTGCAGAGTTTCTCTGTTGGGGAAGGACCTTCTGACTCTCCCTGCAACTGGGCCCTGGTCAGGTTTGATGCTGGTGAACGTGGGCTCTGTGAGAACAATGTGTAGGTGCCTCTCTCCTATATTATCAGTCTCTTGGCTTGGCTGTCTCCCATCTCTGCCATGGGAGACTTGGTTGCTTTGTTTGTCCCACCCATTGTTGGCCGTGTTGTATCATTCCTGGGGTCACTGGGGTTGGTGTCTGTTATGTGTGATCTGATTGACTTGTTTGTACCCCCAGTGATCACCCATGTCCTGACCCTTTTGTGTGCAATAGAACCTGGTTACTGGTTTGTTCTACTGCTGGCTGTGTCCTTTGTGCTAGGTCTGGTAATTGGCAAAACAAGCACAGCAGATTTAGGGGAGGGTATTGCATCTGAGTGCTCTCAAAGTCTCAGCAAGGTAGACTCACCTTGCTGGGTGAAAAGCTAACCTTCTTTTTCAAGGAAAAGTTTCCCATGAGCCATTCCCTTCTTTTCCTTCACGAGCCCCAAAGCCAGTTTTGGAGCCCTTGGTTTGTGTGCAGCCATTTGATAGTCACAGACATTTCAAAGGTCATCCTTGTGTCTGATATTTCTCATAAAAGAACATTTATCCACCTATCCAGCATGTTACTGCACCAGACAGTCCCTGTTCTATTTTCGTGCTCAAATTGCAAATAGATGTCTACCAAAGCATCTGACAGTCTCCTGTCCTCAAAGGAATCATTCAGCAATGCTCAGGAGAAGGAATTCAGCAGTGCCAGGTGCCTGCTTTAAAATATTTTGCTGTTTCACCAGACAAAGTAAGACTGGCCTTCTTGGTGGCAGCAACTTCGAACCTTTTCTATACTTCTATATAGAAATGTAGTTGAAGGCTTCCAAACTTCACTTCCTTTTGCTCAGTTAATAATCCTATTTTAACATATATCAGTTCCTATGTGAAAGAAGGATTCTATTCTTTATTATTATTATTTTTCAAATGAGTGAGTAACCTCAGCATTTCTTGACAGGTTACAGGCTGAAGTGTAGCTCCTGTATCTTTTTTCTTCCCCTCTTGTAAGAAGAAATGCCTGGATTTCACTGCAGTGTGTTTGATCACATATGGAAGCCCTCAGCTTGTTAGGAGACTTGGGAGTAAATAACAGTTTTATCTGCCTTAAATTATTCAACAGATTTCGAATTACAATTGATTAAGCACTTTCATCTACAAACAAACATGAATACTTTGATGCTGATAAATATCTTGCTCTCATTTGCCCAAATGAGGTAGCTTTAGAGATGCCTGCATGGGACTGAACAGTCTATCAGCTTGCACTCTAAACCAATAGATGCTGAAAACTGACCTGTAGCACCTTAGATGTTCTTCAGTAGTTATTCTGTATGCACATGTCTTCCAGAAATTGGTGTCAAACCATTATTGCTTTTTCTCTTTTGGTCCAAAATAATAGTTCAATAGGCAGTGGAGCAGTCCCCTTAAATGAATCCTGGTGTTTTTCACCAATATTGTTTTATTAACTGTGAAAGTCCATGGCAGAGGAATGCTCTTGCCAGGGTCAGTCATGCCTTTGGGTTAAGATTGCAGGTACTTTTTCTCCTTATAAAACTGCTTGTTGTCTTGAGTTGGTAACTGGAAAACCAGCTGAGGTCTCTAGTGAAAGCAAAACTTCTAGGGAATTACTAACGGGCTCCAAGGAAACCATGCTTATGTGCCTGCAAACTGAAATGCTTAAAATACACGCAATGTTAGGGAGAGAAAGTAGTAGAAAAAGTGCCTTTTTTTTTTTCCCACAGCTGGTGGTAAAGTTTGAGTACAGACTAATTGCTAGAAGGATATCTTAGGCTTTGTGTTTGAAAACTGTGCATCCAAACGGTCTTTTGATCCTAATGAAGAATCTTGAGTTTGCCTGCAAATATACAATGCCAAGCAAAGCATTTTGGCAAACTATTTATTTGGTGAAAAATGCAGCTTTAGGACTGAATAATTTGTTGACAGAATATTTCAGAAATAACGAAAGAAATTTCAGCTTTCTCAGTGATGGATTCCTTGCATGATGAAACTGTTACACGGATGAAGGAAGAGCAGTGGATGTCATTTATTTTGGGTTTAGAAAGGCTTTTGACACTGTTGCCTACAGCATTGTTGTTTGGAAGCTGAGGATAAATGGGCTGGATGCATGGATGGTTTGATGGCTTGAAAGTTGGCAGGTCTGTTGGGCTTGGAGAGAAGTAATTAATGGCTCTGATGTTTAGCTGGTGCTGGTGAAAGGCAGAGTATGTAAGGGGTTGATACTGGGGCAGATACTCCATGTCTTCATTGAGAGCTGGGCTGGTGGGACAGAATCACCTTCAACAAATGTGCATCCAGGTGTAAATGAAGGGAAAAGGATTGTTGGTGCCAACCCAAATAGTGGACCTTCATTTTAAAGAGACACTGAGAAATTTGTCTGTTGGGTGAAAATTGACATGGAACTCAAGATGGAGTACAGGGTAAAGGTTTTGTTCCTGGAATGAAATAACCCCATGCCTTGGCAGAGGAACTGGCTGGACCAGAGGTCTATGGAAAAGGACCTGGGTCATATAGTGGGGACAAGCTGAGAAGGATCCAACAGTGTACTGTCACCACAAATAGTCCATTAGGAAAAGTGTGGCTGGCAGGTCAAGGTAAGCATTTATCATAGAGTCATAGAACCATTTTGGCTGGAAAAAAACACTAAGATCATCAAGTCGGACCCAGCACTGCCCAGTCCCCACTACCCCATGTCCCTCAGCACCACATCTCCACGGCTCTGAAATCCCTCCAGGGATGGGGACTCCCCCACTGCCCTGGGCAGCCTGGGCCAGTGCTGGGGAACCCTTTCAGGGAAGAAATTGTTCCCAATATCCAATCTAACCCTCCCCTGGGACAACTTGAGGCCATCACCCCTCGTCCTGTCACTGTTACCTGGGAGAAGAGACCGACCCCCCCTCGCTACCACCTCCTTTCAGGGAGTTGTAGAGGTCAATAAGATCCCTCCTCAGCCTTCTTTTCTCCAGACTAAATAACCCCAGTTCCCTCAGCTGTTCCTCATAAGACTTGTGTTCTAGAAGTCCCTCTACTCAGTGCTGGAGAGGCCACATCTGGAGCAATGTGGGTTTGGCCCCACATGAGCCTGGTGTGACTGACACAGAGAGGGCTAAGAGGGGGTTTAAGAGCAGTCTGCCATTGCTGCAGGGGCAGTTTCAAAGGTGTGGAGTCAAACTCTTCTTGGTACTGGCAAGTAATAAAACAAGGGACAATGGCCATGGGTGGAGGTCTGGGAGGTATGGACTGGACAAGAAAGTGATTACCTTTCCTGGAAAGGTCAGGACAGATCACCAGAGAGGTGGGGCTGTCTCTGTCCTCGAGAGTAGAACATGTTGAAGTTTATGTTTGTTTTAGAATACTGCTGTGGAAAGATTTCAGGAGGATTCTCATGGGCCAGTGTTGGGTTTGTTGGTGCCTCTTTGTGTTTCGGTGTTGCGGTGGGACAACTGGCACTGGGCAGACTGGAGTTAAAGGCAGTCTGGCAGCAGGTGGAAAGCCATCAACTAACACAGCGTGGGTTCGAGAGGAGGGGAAAAGCCTGCCCTACTGCCATGCCCAGCCACAGAGGAGAGTGGTGGCAGAGACCAACATGGGTATGCTGGTTACTCAGCCAGTGTTGGGTAGACCTCTTAAATAAAAAAATGCCAGTTTCTTAACAGGAATTTTACCCATCACCTTTGTTTTGCTTTCTAGTAGACTAATGGTGCTTAGTGTTTCCAGTTTTCGCATCACATCGCTGTCTCCCTTTTTCAGTCTGCTTTTTTTCTTGCAATAATGAGCATGTCTAAGTACCATTGGCTTCAAAGTGGTGGCACGTGTTTCCTGTGACATCACATTTCAAATCAAGAGTCTAACAATGTAAACCATACTTTAAAAATTGACTGTTAAATAAATGTGGTTATGACTTTTGCAGTCAGTATCTTTGATGGGGGAAAAAAAAGCAATGAAAAAATGAAGGGGTTGTGTATGCATGAGTCGTTAAAACCTGATGTTATTATTTGAAGTTTAGGAACTTGTCAAGGCAAAATGTGACAGCAAGAAGTAATACTTCACGTGATGACCACCACATATAGGAAAATAGGTCAGGTGGGATCAGCTTCATTTCCATGGCAACTGCTTAATCAACAGTGGAAAGGGCTAAGTGCTGTTTCTTTACATGAGTTTCATTGCTGGGTCTTAAACAGGTTTATTTTTGCAATGACCTAATGGGAATCGAAATGACAATAAACAGCAGTTCCCTTCCTAGTAGCCTATGTGTAGTTCACCAGCATATTTTAGGGTCTTTTAGATACTTCTGTACACGTAAGGTTGCAGTTTGTCAGTGCACAAGCGTTCAGCTGAACTGTGTATGGGGATCTCCTCCTCCTGGCCGTGGTGACACAGCTGCAGCTTGGTGGGAGTCTCAGTCTGTAGCTGTTTCTAGCCATCCTGGCTTAAGGACTGTGAGGTTTGATAGTGGGGTATTTTGTGGTTTTTTTTTCCTATGCAGAGATCCAGCTCCAACGTTAAAACTACATGACAAAATGTGAGTGTCAAACTGATGTGCTTGAGGAGGTTACAGTGGTAACAGGGCTTACATATAGTTGAATTTTATCCTTTTATTTATCATGCCTAGAACTGATGTGATAGAATTCCTGAAACAATAGCAGTGTGTGCAAGAAAGCTGTCTGAAGCTTCAAACGCTGTATTTAGCTGCTCTGGGGTGAAATCTTCCTTTACTCCCAGAACTTGCAGGGTGGTTTTGATGAAGCTAAAGGGAAGACCTTGGTGTGCAACTTGCACGCGCTTTGCATGTGTGAAACGTGGAGTAGTTTTATTATCAGGCTTATTACACTGCTTTGACAAATACAAGTTGCCACTAATAGATTTGGTATGGTGGTGAGTCCTAAGCAACAAGAGACAGCCAGGAAAGTTGAGATCTGGGAAGGAAATGAAAACATGAGTAAAATTTCAGATCTTAGAGGGCATATAGTAAATATTTAATGTTTAATGACCGTGTCTCAGCTGACTCACTTATAGCTCATCCCTGAATTCATGTCCATGCTTACACCATTCCCCAAACCTCAAAGTCATGCCTCAGGTTTGAGTGGAGATAGAAGACTTCAGATGCCACTGAGAGCTGGTTTGACGCACTGAGGCAGGAGTTACAACATCAGTAAGTAGTTAGCAGTACATTAGCTTGAAGTCCACGTTTTTATGAAGGGTTTGTTGAAGTTGCAGTTTGTTCTGGAGCTGTTTAGTATTTAGTAAGTGGTTTTTGCAGCATTTTGCACAAGGCTGTAGACTTGATGAAAACAGCCTCTGTCATCGCTGCATCCTCCTGGCACTGGTTTTAGTAGTGCTTAGTAGTGTGGTGTTGGCTGAAAACATGCTTTGGGCTCCGTTATAAAGGATGCTTTAGAAACAAAGATCTGAAATGGTTTGTCTGGTCTGAAACATGGGCGGCCTGAATGAAAGCCTTGGAGGTTAAATTGTCATGGCCAGGGAAGAGAGGGAAACTTGGGATAACTGGAGTTATGCCCCATAGCATAATGTGGTGCTCAGGTAGTTCCAGTTCTTCTTTTAAGAAATAAATGGTCCTGGGGTAGGAGGGATGTTGGTGATACCTTTCTCTGCCAGCCACAGTTGAGAAAGGAACCTTCCTGGCAGAAGTCAAAGGAGGGTGTTATTTCTTCACATTGTCTAGTTGGCTTTTATTTTCTGTAAATCACAAAGCTCCGATACAGGTTCACAAGTGGAGGCATTTTGATAACTATTACTTAAATACATTCAGACATTGTGAAGAAGTGGTTTTTCTCTCTACTGGAAGAGGCTGGCTGGTACTTTTGAAGAGAACTATGGTGGGGAAAAAAAACCCCACAAAGACACCCATATGGTTTTGAAAGCAAACTTGCATGTCAAAGGCTTTAGCCTTCATTTCATCTTTCCTTATGGATGGCTGACTATTACCACATTGCCCAGCTAACCCAGCTGGGGATGAGAAACAGACTGATGGGAAAATGGAAACTGATGTGCCACTTGTCCCTGAAATCTTCTTTTTTTCTTTTTTCTTTTTGTTTGTTTGTTTTTATTGTGTTGGTTTTTTTTTTTCCCGGGCCATTTGGTAAACCTTTGCGGAAAATCTATTTCAACATGAACAAAGATTTCTTCAAGAGTCGGATTAGCTGTCAGTTCAGTTATTTCTTAAAAAACACAAAACACATCAGATGTACTCGTTTGAATAAAGATCACGTAATCGTGTTTCGCTGATTGGAAATCCTTTGGGGATTAATACGTGTCGAAGTCTGTTTGTTCAAGCAAAAATGAAATAGCGTTCGCAGGCTCGGAGGAGCTTTGAAATAAAATGAATTATTACTTCCTCTGCAAATTGGAACCATGCATAGGGGAGCATAAAGCACATGCATTGATCTAGATCCTTCTGAAGGAGCGATTTTAATCTTCGTTAGTAATCTGGATGAATCAGTTGCGGACTGCAAATCACCAGCATCGCTGAATACAAAACAAGCCGTATTGAGATGAAAAATAGGGACAGGGTCTTTGAATTCATCTTGTCACAATGCATAACTCAGGAGCACAACTTGTACTCTGAACTGTATTAAAGGCCAAATGAAGTAAAGAACTGGGCACGCTTCCAAATGAGCAGCTCATTAAACTCCAGCCCTCCGTTGGGTTGTCTGTGAGGAAGCGTGCGGCGAGGCCACCCTTTGATACTCTTTGGCAAGGAATAGCACGTCTAATTTTGGCCTTGACATTACAAAAAGATGCTGTAGCTTCTGCTAGAGACGTGAAAGCGTGCTGCGTTGGAGATGAAGCCTCGATGTAGAAAAAGCTGCTAGTTTGCTATTTGGGTGCAATTAGAGGTGTGAGAGAAATATTGTGGTAATATTGTGTTATATTCACGGGATAATAACAGTGATTCATAAAGAAAAGGGATCCTTTCTCCGTTTATGTTGTGTCTCTGCAAAATGTTCAGGATGAAGGATGCTTAAGTCTGTCAGACTGATGCAATCCATTTGTGTTTATCTACTTTTATATCCTATGTATTGCAGTACTCTGCTTATTTGTCTTGAGTGCCTACAGCTTGGCAAGCTTGGCAGTAGCTAACTTGGAAGGTAAAAGAAGAAACTTATTTGAAATATTTGTTAAAGCTAAATCTTAAGAAGGTGGCTTAGGGAACTTTTTCTTTGCTCTGAGTGGCAGGTTCTGCTCCTCCTCTCAATACCCAAGCAAAACCCCCTACAACCACTCATGACTCTTGATGGACCTAGGAGCAAAGGGAACATGTGACACATTTCCTGAATTATCTTTGTCTGTCATTGAGTTTTACTTTCCCTGGCTTTAGTTATGTATTGCCTCTTAATTTATTATCACTGGATGGTAGCAGTGGATTTCTGAGAGCGGTGTGAGATTACCAGCCTGGTCATGGGTTATAAAGCGTGATGGCTGGTGGTGGCTCATAAAGCTTGTCCCACTACCTGGCCAGCTGCTAGCGGTATTTTCTGATCCCTTTGTTATTTACATGGTTCCAAACGTTGCATCTGTCCTCTGCGTGCTTCTGTAACTTGAAACAAGATGAGAAATATGATGAAGGTGATGTTTTTTAATCTTCTCTTTAAATAAGTCATGGTATGAAATTGGACATTAGTCTTCAAAGCCAAGAAAAAATGTTTGCAATGTCTTTTGGCACGAATCAATAGCTTTTACAAGGAGAAACTCATGTCAGAAGGAATGCTTTGAACATGGTACTCATGCTTTTACCATTGTTTCAGACCAAGTCCACACTATTCCAAGTATTTGAGGTATTTTTAGCTTGTGATCATCAAACGCAGCTTTTTTGGGCAGTCAGTGCAGCATACAGGCATGCAAAGTCTGCAGTCTTGGATGGAGACTTCATCCACTGATGTACAAAACCAGCTGAAAGAGTATGGGGGAGTTGAGAAGTCCAGCAGATAAGGGAGCAGTGGATTCCAATGTGACAGAAGTATTCATAGCTTCAAGAGAAACACCGTGTTGGTGCTGGTTGGAGCATTGTGGTCCGCTGTTACGGGGGTGCTGTGTTGTGACTCATATTCAAATGTGAAGATGCTGTTCCAACAGGAAAACACATTGAATAGGGTAAGTTCTTGCTCTTACTGTGGTATGCTTGAAGGTTAGAAAAGACCCTGCGTATGCCACTCTCCAAGCACATCTTCATTCATTTCTCCAAGTAGAGAACATATTTTTTTACCTGGTAATTGTTGTGTTTTATATTAGCAAAGTACAAGAAAGATTAATTACAAGGCTTTTAATGTGATTAGAAATAGCTGTTTAGATGTGTATCTCATTTCTTATTTGTAATTGTCTTGAGAATTGGCTGTCTGCCTTATACATACAAATAGTAGTTTCCCTCCAGAATGATTTAACAAGCTGAAGTATGAAGATGTAGAAAGTATTGACCTAAAGATAGGCAAGTATAATTAGCAGAAAATAAATAGTTACAGAAGGTAGCCATTGGTGTTTACTACAGTAGGTCTTGTTCAGAAGCTTTTGTTTAATATGATACTGTGCCAAGTAAAATTAACTTATTTGATCACTAAATTCCTACAGATTATAGGTTTGGTAAATTGATTAGTGTGTCTTCCTCAGCCCTAGTTCACAGTGTCTCTTTGTGTCACAGTCTGTGTGAAAATGTTCTCTAAGTGATGCAAGCCAATTTTCAGAGGAATTGCTCCTATTACTTATGTGTATAAGAATGGGAGTGCCTGGGATAGAGGGGTTTGGGTTCATGAGCTGACCAGAAAAAAGGAAAGGCCTTTAATAAACTACATTTTCTCCTTCAGTGAATTGCAAGTGTTAAATTCATGTTGATTTGAAGAAAACAAATAATCTGGCTCCTGTATGGGAGCTTACAACAGTAGTGAAACTGAGAGTAAGTGTAAGAGCCTTCACCAAAGCAGAGAGAAATGGAGGTTTGCTCTTTCTACATCAGCTTTTGAGCCAAAAAATACTGACTTGTATCTGGTAGTTGAAGATCTTTTCTCATTCTTGGGCTGACCTAAACCACCTCCTCAGGGCGATGTCCTAACCACGGTGGTGTCAGATATTTCAGTCTCTGCCAGTGAAGAGACTCCAAGCAAAGAGACTCTCCAGAAGAAAAGCAGATGTTCACCAATGCTTGACCTTGATCTCAGGAGACTCTTGCTTCCATGGGCTTTTTTTTTGGGTGGACAATTAGGGCATTTTTCCATGCCAGAATGAGCAATTTCCCCAGGAAAGGCTGAGAACAGCCTTTTCAGCACACTTGGTGTTTCCTTAGTGAAAGTGTTTTCATGAGATCTTCCAAGCCAAACCGTGCAGCAAACTGTGGCAGCACATAAGAATAGTTTTTGAATGGTCAAAACTGCAGGACTCCATTTTAATAAATACTGTATTTGGAGGAGCAAGTATTCTTGGCTTTCCTGAGCAATTGTTGACGAGTTTGAGTTAAAATGATGTTTTAGTTTTGAAATTGCAATTTTTGTTTGTCACTTATACTTTGAGGATCTGGGGTGAAGGTTCCTACTCTGAGGGTTTTTCCTCGTCTTTAGAAGGTATCAGCTGCATCTTAATGCTGATACTTAAAAGATAAATCCTCTATAAGTGTAGATTTTGGTCAAAAAATAATTACTCAGAGAAGATGAAGGTGCAGAGCAATGTCAGGCCAGGGATACAAACCACCTCCAGCAAAATGCCTGGTGCTGGAGCGTGACCCGAGTTGTTCTGCTGGGTTAAATAATTTCAAACTGCTGTATTTATATAACTCTACAAAGTATTTTAGGACTAACAAGCTAGCAGCACCACAACAACATGGAGCATAGAAAATCCTCAATACTGAATTCCTGGAGGCGTTTGCATTTGAATTAGGGCAATCAGAGGAGGAAAACTCATCAGCCCATGGACACTTTGTGCTGATGCCAATGCAAGGTTCTTGGCAAGGCTCCCAAACGCAACGGGGTGGAACAACAGGGGCTTGGCCCTAGGGCTGCAATCACCAAAATCAGTCAGTTCTGACATGGGAAAAGGAGGCCATACGGAATATTTCATGCTTATGAAAAACAACCCACGTGAGCAAAAGATGGTATTTAATTTCTAAGAGTTATTAAGGTATTTAATTTAAGAGTTGAGCGCACTGCTCTGTAAGGCTCTTTGTGTCTTTGGCCAAGACAGATAAAAACTAAGGAGGGAAACCAAAAGCATTGTGATGCAGCAGCCAGTTGCCTGAGACTGGCTCAAGTCAAGAAAAACAGTTGGGTTTTCTGAATGTTATTTCCATGCATTGTCTACGGGGCCAGGCGAGCTTGAATCTTGTGATTTTCATATAAATTCAGATGTGGAAAAAATCTAAATATAGAGCTATGAACCTAGAAGGTGCATGTAGAGAGCATCTCAAAAGAGCAGAGATACATGACAGGTACAAGAGATACATGAAGCTGCCTTCATCAGCCCAGTTTAATGGAGTCAGCTGTCCACAGCAAACTTAGGGATGAGTTTCTGGGCCTTAAATAAGTGTTGAAGTTCTCTTCAGAGTGGGAATAGAATGCTAAAAGTCTCCCCTTTGCTGCTGTATGTTCATCAGAAAAGTGATCACATAGATAATTTGCTTGTCTGGATACAATCACCTAACATGAAATTGTCTATGTTTTTTGGGTTTATTTCAGGGAATTAATTCTGATTTCACAGAGGGTCCGTGTTGTTGTTAATACCAGTGCAAATCACATTTTTGAAGCAAGCTAAAGTGGAGTCAAGTTACTAATGGGAGCATTTTTTCTTTGGAGGCTTTAGGGAAGTTCAATAAATATTTCCATTTGAGCACAGATCTGTCAGATGTTTTTATGTCCAGTCCAAGACCGGTCTCATTTTCCTGTATCTAGTGCATTTGCACATCATAATGATCATTTTATGCATTTCTCCTCTACTTGCGTGGGATGAATTTTTAATGTGCAGGCAGAAGGTGACATTTTTATTGGTTTTATGAGGATCAGGAATGTGTTTTAAATTCAATTATATACTGTCTCTGGAAATATCACACAAGTGACTTGCCTAATAAATACAACTCATAGATTACTGAAAACTAAGGAGGACAGTAATAACCAGAGTGACTTAAACTGTGGGAATTGAGCAGCATATTACCTGTGACTTCAAAAAATGCAAGGTAATGCATATTAGTAAGAATAATTTAAACTTCATATGGACACTGATAAACCAGCATAATTATTTCTGGAAGAAGAGTTTCTACAGCTCAATGAAGACAAGCTCACTGTGTGCCCCAGCAGTTCACAGTGCAATTAGAAATGTGTACTTTAAAGCAGAGAGAAAATAGAAAGGGCATTCCATACAATGAAAATGATCTCACGGAACACGCTTGCAGGAATTATGCTCTGGAATTGAACTATAGATGAAGACAAATCAGGCTTAGGCTAAAGTGTCCTCAGAGGGATAGTAAAAATCCTTCACTTTTTAATAATTTAGGAAATTACAGCTGACCTGCAGGGGATTAGTATTCTGTTAAGCTGCTAAGGAGGACCAGCTGGCCAAAGCACACAGCAAATCAATAAGATACTGATTTTAACAAGAAAATCCAAACTGCTAGATAGGCAAAACTTGGAAGGTAACTTCCAAAGCAAATTGGAATATGCATGTGCACGGACGCATGCATCCATATACCTGGGATTTCTAGTGCTTTGCACTATGGTGGAAAGATAAAAGGTGTTATTTAATAAAATCAATTTGGATTGATACTTGAAACAACTAAGAGTGTAAACCCTTATCTGGAATAGGAAAATACAGAAGTGTCTATGTTTAGCCAGTACCCAGGGCTAAACCATAGCAGTCAGTCTATCACCCGGTGCTCCCTCCCCAGCTGAGAGGGAGAGTCAGGGAAAAAAGGGAGAAGACCCTTGAGCTGAAGTAGAAACAGATTTAATAGAATAACAAAACTGAAACAACAATCAACATAAAGTATGGAAGTTACTTACAGATAATATTTAAAAGTCCAAACAAATGAGATCTACCCTTCCAAATGGCACTAGAAATCTGGGAGCTTTTGTTCCTTTGTGTGTTTTCAGGTGACAGTTTAAACAAATGTTTCAATACATTTCCATCCTTAATAAACTGTTCTCAGTGGTGTCTTTGTGGGGTCCTGAATGTTTAAGGGACATCTGAAAAGTGACAGTCTCCTTGAGCCACTAAAATCCATTACAACCTCCATAGACACATGCCACCGAATTTTTATTAGAGAAAGGAAAAACCACATCTTTGTAGGAAAATATCTAGTCTTACAGGCTGCCAGTTGAAGAGAGTTGTATCCCAGCTAATGTTGTTCTGGTACTTGCCTGATTGTTAGAAACTGGGACATGAGATCATAATCTCAGTTTATCTGATTTCTAATTCCACTGGACTTTGCCTTCCTTTACCTGGGTGAAAAACTGGCTGGGTGGCTGTGCCCAGAGACTTGTGGTGAATGGAGTTAAATCCAGCTGGTGGATGCTCATGAGTGGTGTTCCCCAGGGCTCAGCACTGGGGCCAATTCTGTTTAAGATCTTTATCGATGATCTGGATGAGGGGATTGAGTGCACCCTCAGTCAGTTTGCAGATGACACCAAGTTGGGTGGCAGTGTTGATCTGCTCAAGGGTAGGGAGGCTCTGCAGAGGGATCTGGACAGACTGGATCCATGGGCTGAGGCCAATGGTAGGAGGTTCAATAAGGCCAAGTGCCAGATCCTGCAGCTGGGCCTCAACAACCCCCAGCAGTGCTCCAGGCTTGGGGAGGAGTGGCTGGAAAGCTGCCCAGCAGAAAAGGACCTGGGGGTGCTGGTCAACAGCAGCTGAACATGAGCCAGCAGTGTGCCCAGGTGGGCAAGAAGGCCAACAGCATCCTTGCCTGTATCAGAAATGGTGTGACCAGCAGGGGCAGGGAGGTGATTGTCCCCCTGTACTCAGCTCTGGTGAGACCGCACCTCAAATACTGTGTTCAGTTTTGGGCCCCTCACTCCCAGAAGGACACTGAGCTGCTGGAGTGTGTCCAGAGAAGGGCAGTGGAGCTGGGGAAGGGTCTGGAGCACAAGTGTGATGGGGAGCGGCTGAGGGAACCGGGGGGTTCAGTGTGGAGAAGAGGAGGCTGAGGGGAGACCTCATTGCTCTCTGCAGCTCCCTGAAAGGAGGGGGTAGTGAGGAGGGCATTGGTCTCTTCTGCCAAGATACCAGTGATAGGAGGTATCAAGATACAAGAAGAGGAAACGGCCTCAAGTTGCACCAAGGAAGGTTTAGATTGGATATTAGGAACAATTTCTTCCCTGCAAGGGTTCCCCAGCACTGGCCCAGGCTGCCCAGGGCAGTGGGGGAGTCCCCATCCCTGGAGGGATTTCAGAGCCGTGGGGATGTGGTGCTGAGGGACATGGGGCAGTGGGGACTGGGCAGTGCTGGGTTAATGGTTGGACTCTATGATCTTAAAGGTCTTTTGCAACCAAAACGATTCTATGATTCTGTGATCTTCACCATCTGATATTTCTCCCAGGTAGGTCATAATTACTCTGAATCCATATCAAATGACAGATTTGGTATTCCAGTGAATGTTAACGGAGCTTTTTGTGGAGGACTTTATCAGAGGGGACCTGACTGCCTTGTTTTAAGTCAACGCTTGTGTGCTCACTCTGGTGCTGTGGCTGTGATCTGCATGTCTGCTCTAAAAATGAGTTACTGAATACTTGGACTATTAAAGGGCATTTTGTTAGATGTTAGTCACCTGAGAGGAGTAAATTGCCTCATCTGCAAACTTGAGGAATGATCGTCAATAAAACAGAAATGAGAGTGAGCTAGAAATGGATTTATGGGAAGTGCTTTCATCACCCGTTGCTCATTCCTTTTAACTAAATTTTGATGTCTGTCAATGAGTCAGATTTTTGTCTAAAATGTTTCTTTGAAAACATGTGTAATGGTATTTTTAATCAAGATGCCATGTGGCCTTGAATAAATCACCATACAGTAAATAACCACATTTGCCTTTGTCAGCTAGAGCTGTAATCTTTTCATGATGGCCTTCTTCCTATGAAAAAAAAAAAAAAGCTGACTAGCATAAATTCTATTTTTAATATAATTTTTGATGGCATGCTAGGTTCCTGAGGACATGCTCTGTTTGTGTTCAGCCTCATTGGATGCTGCCATTGGCAAAGAGGGGCAGCACGGTGCATCCTGGGTTATAGGGCTCAGGGCAAAGATTCGGCACCAAAAATGAGTACGCCGACTTTATTCCTTTCAGAGTCATCTTCCCTGTCCTTTATCCTTCACTGACATGCCTGTGGGCTAATTTCAGGGCTGGATTTCTCTTCTGCTTGCTTCATGTCTGCAGCAGAAGTCCTGAAGTTGTCCCCTACCTGCCTCCTGTATTATTTCTGTATTTGAATATCAACCACGTTGGCTCAGGGAGTAACCACTAAAAATTCCCAAATACTCAGGTTTCAGTACCGTTTTCATCACTCTTTTGAAACAGGACAAGTGGAAAAACTTTAGGGGTATAACCATGGGCAAACCATCCCTGGGTGTCGATGGTCTTAGTCCCCTGTCAGCTCAGAAGGACGAACACAGCAGTGTGCCTGCAGAGATTCCTTCTTGGGTTACAGAAGCATTTGGGTAGCATGCTAATCTTTTGCAATATGTTGATTAGCAATTAATTAAACAAGTTGATAGAAGTTAGTGAGGCTTCCATGTCACAGTGGGAAAAATAATGGAAAAAAAGGACATAATAGATAGAGCAAAGTTAAACATCTGTGATGATTTAAGTGGGGACAGATCCAATGTGTGTTTCCCCTCCAGCACAAGAGCAACCATGACAAAGAGCAACCCATCCGTGACTGGTGTTGGTCTTACTGCTTGCCACCAAACAAAAAAGTTTTCCCTCTTCTCCAAACCACTTTGCATCTGAGGGGTGTTGCAGATTGCAGTACATCAGCGTGGCTGGATCTGCACTTGCATTGATGCTCATCCAAACCCGAGATGCTCCACTTGGAGTGTTACGTGGGTTGGGTGCCGTGCTCCCAACAGGGACGTTGGGATCACAGAATTATCTAGGTTGGAAAAGACCTTGAAGATCATCGAGTCCAACCATCAACCTAACACTGACAGTCCTCAGCTACACCATATCCCTGAGCACTGTGTCAGCACGACTCTGAAACACCTCCAGGGATGGGGACTCCCCCACTGCCCTGGGCAGCCCATTCCAATGTCTGACAACTCGTTCTGTGAAGAAATTGTTCCTAATATCCAGTCTAAACCTCCCCTGACATAACTTGAGGCCATTACCCCTCGTCCTATCACTTATTACTTGGTTAAAGAGACTCACCCCCACCTCTCTACAGTCTCCTTTCAGGTAACTGTAGAGGATGATGAGGTCTCCCCTCAGCCATCCAGGATGAGCCTGGATGTAAGGTTGTGCCTGGTCTTAAAGGAGTTGTCTTCTAACTGAGAATCTGGGAGCTGGTTTAAGGGTTGCAGCCCCTAGGTCGGCTGTTCTTTGAGCAAATTCAGAGGAAGTGCTAAGAAAGCTTGTTTGACAGCAGCTGAATAGAGTTGTACTGAATAATTGAAATTATCTTCCCAGTACTTTTTTTTTTTTTTTTAGGTTTGGGTTTTTTATTACCCATTATATTGCTTGCCTGTCTGTCTTATTCCCAAGATTATATTTTCTTAAGCAATTGAATTTTCAAACCCTATTTCAAATCTGTCAAGCTTTTTGATTATTTCTCCAATACAAAGACACTTGAAAAATCCTCAATATTTAATTCATTTTCAGCTGCATTCTATTTTCAGTGCAAAAAAAAAATAAAGTGCTACAGGGACTTATTGTGCATAGCAAATTTTGGACTCCTGAGATATAAGAGTTTTACTGAGGGGAGAAGAAAATCAACAGCATCGTAAACTCAAAAATTAAATAATTTTCCTCTTCTCTTTGATTTGATAAGGAGAATGAAGCTTATCCTGGAGAAAGAGAGGTAGGTGAGCCAGTTATGGCTTTTGGGGCATTTTAAAGGTATTTGGTGTGTTGAGTCTCCTAAAACCTGTAGTATTACACATTTCAAGTAGAAACTCAATTCAGGCAAAGGTCCATGTAACATCTATAAAACGGCATTCAGAGATAACGGAGCTCTTCTGTGAGAAGACAAAGAGCAACAGCAGCAGCATTCCCAAGAGCATGACTAAAAGCCATTAGAAAGAAGGAATTAAGACGACCTGCCATCTGTTAGCCTTCAGAGCTTCGCAGAGGATGAATGACCTGAGTTACACCCCCAAATCAATACCGCGTGTGCCGTCCTTTCTGCTGCCACCGCCAAATGAGCACGCTGCCGGGAGAGTGGCTTTTCTGGAAGTAGGAAGGGATTTGCTGGCTGTGTATTTTTGCCTCAGGCTAATCTCGAAGTCAGTGTTCCTCCTGTGTCTCCAACTGAGTAGCAATTATTCAACGCTGCCGCGGAGCTGTGCAGGTTAGAAATGAGGAGGACAGGGTTTTTTGCCCATCAGTGTGTTGGGTTAGAATCACTGAATTAGGCTGGTAAGGATGTCCTGGATGTCTCTAACCTGGTGTTACCTGGTGTTTGCACCAACTCTTGTCTGTAGGAAGGTCTGAAGTGCCTCCGTCAAGCACTCTGAGATGACGTTACATGGGGCCACTCATAGTTTCTTGCAAACCTGGTTGTACCATGACGAAGAACAAGCTGTTTCTGGGCTCCAGTGCCTTTTTCATAGCTTTTTTTCTCTGTGAAGGAGGTAACTAAGTCAATCCCTGGAGAACTATTCTCATTGATGATCTACAGATCAAAAGTGCTTTTGTTTAGACTTGGCCCTCAATAAATCATCTCAGATGCATTGATCCAGAGTGAGGAGCTGCAGATTGGCCCCAAAGCCAGTTCTGCTGCTTTTACCTGCATCTGGCTATTGATGATGGCACTGCCAAACAGTGGATCACCCATGCCAACGTGCTACGTAGGAACCTGTTGGGCAGGGTTTCCATGGGGTTTTTATCCCATTTTACTCATCTGCTGTGGTACAAAAAGTCTTCTGACTCTTCCTGTAGTAATTAACAATGACCCAAAAAAAAAAAAAAAAGATATTTACATATTTTAATGCTTGCTTTGTCAATCATGTAGGTTCAGTCACCAGCTTTTGTTAGGGAATAATTTTTCTTTGGAAGTTCAGTATTAGGGATGCATCTCTCGAGTCCCTTTGGTGGGCGCTGAAAGAAGTTGCCTGGGAGAATGTGAAATACTTGTGATTCAGATGACCTTAAAAACATTTACAGCTTATTTTTCTTTTGTATATATGTAATTATGAAAACAGAAAACTATGGTAATCTTTTTAACACGTTCAGTTAATGGTGACAGTGAAAAGGAGGGAGGCAGGAAGCAGCGTTACGGCTGCGGCAAACATGGCAAAACAGAGCCCGTGCTTTGGAAATAGTGTTGTCAGTGTCCTCATGAAAAAGATATTATTATGACAATTTGCTGTCAAGTGCAGTAGACATCTAATAGAGACAAAATGCCTGGCTTCAATTGGTTTTGAAGATGTTGTAAATACCCAGTTTGGAGGAATGAGACAAAATGGACTGTGCATACAAAAGTGACTTGTCACTTCTTTAAGCCTACCATGTGTACAAAATATTGATCAGTGTTTAAGGATCTCTTGTGAGACACAGCACAAGAGTCAGACGCAGGAGTCTTTCATTTTCTAGGCGCAGTATTAGCATCTTGTGTGAGATAATGTTTCTTGCTTGACTTTTTTTATCCCAGTGCTGCAGTGATGCATTTGTAGTTTCAGTCGAGATCAGGCTTGGTGCACCCACTCTGGGATTGGCCATGGAGGCCGAGGGATGAGGGTTCATTTCACACACAATGCCCTAGAGAACCGGAAGAAAATGCTGGAGCAAAGCTCCTTGACAGTTGTTTTGAAGAAGTAATTATTACATTGCAAGCCACAGACAATTTAATTTTGGCTGTATTGCGAATGCAGGATCATAGAAACAAAACACACAGGGTAGAGGGGTGTGAGGCTTCTTGCCACAGCTATCACAGTATGTCAGGGATTGGAAGGGACCTCAAAAGATCATCCAGTGCAATCCCCCTGCCAGAGCAGGAACACCTCGGTCAGGTCACACAGGAACACATCCAGGTGGGTTTGAATGTCTCCAGAGAAGGAGACTCCACACCCTCTCTGGGCAGCCTGTGCCAGTGCTCTGTCACCCTCACTGGGAAGAAGTTCTTCCTCACATTTATGTGGAACCTCCTATGTTCCAGCTTGCACCCCTTGCCCCTTGTCCTATCACTGGGTGTCACTGAGAAGAGCCTGGCTCCATCCTCATGACACTCACCCTTCACATATTTATAGACATTAATGAGGTCACCCCTCAGTCTCCTCTTCTCCAAGCTAAAGAGACCCAGCTCCCTCAGCCTTTCCTCATAAGCTGTTATCTCTAATAACCTATGTAATACTGTTGGAAAAGACAGGTGAGTTGGAAGGTACAGAAGCTTTCCTTTAGGACTGTCAGTATAATCTGATATGCAAAAATGAAGAAATACCAACTGCTAGAGCAGAATAATCCCTATAGCATACTCAAATTATAATAGCAGGTGTAGGTTTCCTCTGTATGCTGACACAGGAGCAGCACTGCTGGGCAATGTGAATCCTCTGGCTTGAGTAACCAAAAATGTGCCAGCTTCAAGTTTAGTGATGTTTCCAAAGTGGTGGTTGCTGTTGAGCATATGTAGCTCTTTGGGAGCAATTGTCCTTTTCAAGATGCGTAATCTTGTATAAAAGCATGTAAAATGGGTGAAGGGGTTTACGTAGCTGCTAATTTCTCTCTTTCCTTCTCATCATGACAGCAACAATTTAATTTACTTTTTTAAAAAATTGTACAATCTCCCCAATGCCTGCAAAATGAGATGCAGTAGGAGGGCTGGCTCTGATAATGAACCCCTGTCAGGGAAAGACATGGATTGACAGAAGCAAGGGAAAACAATACTCCAGAGTACCTGAGCAGCCTATTGAGCAGGAACAGAGCCAAAAGAAGGTGTGCAACCACATCCCTTTGCCATCGTTTCACATGCCCTGTGTGCATCCCTCACGGGGGTGTCCGAGTTTTGGCCTCCTGATGTCAGCAGACCACTTCATCCATTAGCATCGTTATTCCTCTTTCATCAAGACACAAAAAATGCAACCCTTTACGCTTGCTTTGTTCTGGTCTTCTGCTCATAGGGGGAAAAAATCAGTATGTTTGCTCTCTGCATCTCTCCCATTTTCATAGGTATAGCAGCTCCTAGTCTGTAACCAGATGTCTGGGTAAAAAAAAAAAAATGCATTACAGACCCTTTACAGGACTTTCTTTGCTAGAATAAGGTCTGTGTTATGAATGGCAGAGCTTTAAAACTATAGCTGTAACAGTTTCCCCTCCTTTGAGATTAACAGTTGCAAATGATCTTAATGGCTTTGTAGCTTTAGCTCAGCAGACAAGTCATCTGCAGCACCTGCAGAACAAATGTCTTCTCTCTCCCTATAAGTTGCATTGTATGAGCTGCTGTCAGGGCCAGGCGTAAGTATAATTAATGTGAGCATGAGTGACTGTCACTCTCCATCTTCCCATCTCTTTTTTCTCTAGTATTCTTTAAGCTAAGCAAAGCATGCAGGAAATGGCTTCAGGAAAACCAGTCTTAACTTAGCAATTACATTTGTGATAGGAAAGGACTGAGTTTCAGGAGAACTAAATATACCTTTTTTGAAATTACTTTCTGCCCCTTCTGTTATGGTGGGTACTACATATGAACAAAACCCAACAGATTATCTTCCAAAAAATACCTATTAATCTGATGGAAAAAAGAGGAAATGTATTTTTATCACAGAACAGCCTTGGTTGAAAAAGACCTTTAAGCTCATCCAGTCCAACCATTACCCCAGCACTGCCCAGTCCCCACTGCCCCATGTCCCTCAGCACCTCATCTCCACGGCTCTGAAATCCCTCCAGGGATGGGGACTCCCCCACTGCCCTGGGCAGCCTGGGCCAGTGCTGGGGAACCCTTTCAGGGAAGAAATTGTTCCTAATACCCACTCCAAACCTCCCCTGGCACAACTTGAGGCCATCACCCCTCGTCCTATCACTGTTACCTGGGAGAAGAGACTGACCCCCCCTCACTACCCCCTCCTTTCAGGGAGCTGCAGAGAGCAATGAGGTCTCCCCTCAGCCTCCTCTGCTCCACACTGAACCCCCCAGTTCCCTCAGCCACTCCCCATCACACTGTGCTCCAGACCCTTCCCCAGCTCCACTGCCCTTCTCTGGACACACTCCAGCAGCTCAGTGTCCTTCTGGGAGTGAGGGGCCCAAGCTGAACACAGCATTTGAGGTGCAGCCTCACCAGTGATGCACCAGTTGGCAGTGCAGAAGGAACACACAGCTCTCTGAGGCCACACGTTTGTCTCTCCCGCACGCTGACTCTTGCACAGAGGCATCCAGCAGCTGTGTTGGCTTCAGGCACCTCTTGCAGTTGTTCACACTGTTCAAAAGAGACTCCTCCTCCTCCTAGCACCTCTGCAAAAATGTTTGCATTTTCCCCCCAGCAAGCCGATACGTGGTCCTGTCACTGAATGATGTCAGTGCTCTGGCACTGCCGGACACTTCTGACACCGGATAATCCCCATGGCATCTCTGAGCAAGCTGGGAGATGGTTTTGCTGATGATCTGAAACTCAGCCTGCAACTTGCTTACCAGGATGGAAATGCATTTCTGAAGGACCGGAATTAAGTGCCACGTATGGGATGATGCAAAACATAGAGGCAGGTCTTTGTGCTTCTGCTCTCTGCCTTCCTGGCTGGGGTTAGGGTTTATTCTGTAATCAGCATTTTTTTTGTTCTATATGCTGTATTAATATATGGAACAGGGACAGGATCTGTCCCCTAAGGTAGAAGTGTGGCATAGGAGCAATAGAGACTTTGTATTTTTTCCTTCTGTACCTATCTTCTACAAGATCCCACTTCAACTGATACCAACCAGATCTCAGGACAGATGTCAATGTGGGACTACATGGGTTTCTTGGCTGCAACGTGTCCCAATTTAAGAAGGCAAGGAGAAGGCAACAATAAAGATTGCCCAGTAGATTTTTGTGAGCTTCCATGAATAAGGCTGCTAACACATTTCTTAGTTCTTTTGTGTGAGGCCACATCCCAACGGAGCCTGTAGCCTGTGGTCCCTAGCTGACACAACTCAATGGTCAGTGGGTGGCAGCCTGTACGTAGCATTTCCAGCTTGAGTTGTTCAAAACATCAGGCTTTGTGACTATCCTAAATCAAGCCTTGACTTCTGCTGGGTAAGACTGAGCCTCAGTTCTTTCAGAGCAGAGAGACAGTGCTGTAGGGTCTCCAAGTGTGGTAAAGCAAGGACAAAAACATTGGCATTTTTCAACCTTCATTCCAGTTGTGTGTGCAAAAAAAAAAAAAAAAAAAAAAAAAAAAGAATTTCAGGGAATGCAGACAGATTTTATTTCCTTTTACTGACCTGTTTTGATTTTTCAGCTATGCTTACCCATCTGGCCCAAGGCAGAGAACAGTGACAACAACTGCGTTTGTTATGGTGCCAGCCATTACTAAAAGATAAGGGGTTTGTTTCGGAGTTAACCCACGAGGACTGTCTGCCACCACCTACCAAATGGGATGAGCACTTCCACTTTCTTGACACTTTCATGTGTGTCAAGAGATAGATGTCCTGTCAGAGTGCTGGCATCTGGGCCACCAAGTATATGTCAGGGTAAAATCAACTCCCTGGGTCACAGGCAGGATTACTTGGAAGCCCTTGTTGGTTTCGTACAGGAGTAATCCCATGGGATGGATCAAGGCATTGCTAATGGGGGATGTTGCTTCTACCTAACAGTTGAGAGCAGATCACCAGGAATGGAAACCTGACCCTCGTGCTTCCTGTCACCTTCAGGTTGGGCACATCTTTGCTTTTTTATTAGGATGGAGATTCAACATGGACATTTTGGAGCACATCTCTCCTTGATAGTGTGAGCATCTCATCCATCAGTGCAGCTACTTCTCCTTTTCATGCGCAAAGGAGTGTCTGTGAGGCTTGGGGCAGGGAGTCTGGAGAAGATCAGAGGTTGCTCCTCATCCTGTTACCTGCCACATCTATTGTGACAAAGTGTTGTGATGTTTGTGGATTGATTAAAAAAAAAATACCGGGTTTATTGGCATTTGCTATTAAAACTCAGTTTCCTTAAGTTAGGGTCTGGTTTTGCCTTGTTCTGTGCTTCCTTTGTAGGGTGACTCAGATCTTCATGTGGATCTTGGACTGTACTTTTGCAAAGGGGGCCTATAAAATAGGCCTAAGTAGTTTGGTAGAAATGCTTTTTAACACTCATATCACCATAAAAAACTTTGAGGAGCAGGAGGAGGCTGCAAGTGAGTAGAATGTCAGTCGTGGAAGCATCTCTGTGCCATATCCAGCTCTGTTCCATAACCTCATCACACACATTTATTTGATTACTTGGTGATTGTAGCAGAGCTGGAGCCCCTTCTGCAATTCAGTACTTACCCAGTTTCTCTTAAAATATATTAATTAGGCAGCAGAGAAAGCCCATGTCATTTCTCTTGCCCAGGAGTGACCAAGAGATCCAGAGAGTTGTGGTGAATGGAGGTAAATCAGGCTGGTGACCAGTTACAACTGGGACCCCAGGGCTCAGGGTTGGGGCCGGTCTTGTGTAATGTCTTTATCGGTGATCTTGATGAGGGGATTGAGTGCACCCTCAGTACGTTGGCAGATGACACCAAGTTGGGTGGCAGTGTTGATCTGCCTGAGGGCAGGGAGGCTCTGCAGAGGGATTTGGACAGGCTGGATCCATGGGCTGAGGCCAATGGTGTGAGACTCAATAAGGCCAAGTGCTGGGTCCTGCACTTGGGCCACAACCCCATGGAACATTACAGGGCTGGGGAGGAGTGGTGGAAAGCTGCCAGGCAGAGAAGGACCTGGGGGTGTTGGTTGATAGCGGCTGAACATGAGCCAGCAGTGTGCCCAGGTGGGCAAGAAGGCCAACAGCATCCTGGCCTGTGTCAGAAACAGTGTGAGCAGCAGGAGTAGGGAGGTGATTGTCCCCCTGTGCTCAGCTCTGATGAGGCTGCTCCTCAAATACTGTGTTCAGTTTTGGGCCCCTCACTACAAGAAGGATAAAGTCTGAGTTTGCTAGATCTTGCTTTGTTAGGGACAGAGCAAGTCACTTCTTGATGAGGTTAAGCTGCATTTGGTGAGTTTTCTTCTGTCATAAATAATTAATGCATCTGAACTCAAGCGCAGAATGTTCTCCCGTGTGTGTTTTCAGACTTTTTCACAAAGTTCAAAAAATTGTGGAAAAGGGAATATAATTTTTCTTACCTGTGCTGCATTGTCTTTGATTTCCTTTGAGTCCTCTGCTCCTGCTTGTCTTCCTAAAGCGTGTTTTCCCCCTTGCAGCAATCCACTACTCAGCTGGTTTCCTCTGAGCTCTTCCTTTCGAGCTGAGGCTCCATTTTCCTTTCAGTGCAAGTACCCACATGGAAATGCTCTCCAAATCCTTGATCTTTGTACGTAGTTCTCTGAATAATACAGGCACATTTGGGGCGAAGACAGGAGTCTGTTTTACAAATCTGTTTAGTGTGGTTATGGAGAGAGGGGGGGTCTAATTTTATTGACCTGGAGAATCCAGCCAAGCATTTGATACTGTCTTAGACACTTGAGCACGTTTTCAAATCTTGTTCTTTTATCAGTGTTATCATCAACTCTGTTGGCCTGAATTTGTGACATCTTTTAATGGGTCAATAAATGTTGTCTCTGCTGTTTTTTTAAAAGCATTTGTTGTATACAGATTTTTCTGATCCTAAAGCAATGGGCAGTCCTGTAAGACCATCTTCTTATGAGGCTCAAATATGATTTGACTGTATTGTCACTACTAGCTGTTTAGAAGGATACTGGCCCATCATAAACCACCACAGACCTGTGATATTAATTCTGTAATTGTGTGATTTGACACAGTGCGAGTTTGTTTTCTTAACAAGTTGGTTTTCCCATTATCTGCTCTATTGCTGTGTTAACGTTGTAAGCATTTCTCTTAGGATATTAAGCAAACAAGGAAAATTTCCAAAGTCTTCAATAGTAAGATTTAGAATTTGTTCAGAGCTCATATGCTATTTCTCAGTTTCTCATACATTTGATCTATAATAGATGTCTTCCACTACCCTCCTTTGAATTGCACAGACATAATTACCTGTAAAAAAATACACTGTGATGCATTCTGCCGTGGTTTGGGAGTGTAATGGTGCAACCACAGTAAAATTGGTCCATATGTCTGGAAGTGTTATCTCCTTCCATCAGTTTATTCCTCATTTGGGAATGCTACAGTTGGTGTAATGAACTTCCATTTTATACTTAGACATCATATAATTCCTTTTTAGTTGTTTCTGTTTGTTCTTGTTACACTGTGGACCTGTGTGTTTCCACTGAAGAAGAGTATTTCCTAATGAAATGCAGTTGTGGGTGAGTTTTCTCTGGGTGCAGAAGCAGCCACCAAATTGTGCATCCAGAAGGTATTTAGGGCTCATGAAACAAAGGAGGGGTGAGCACCCCAAAGGCACATGCCAGGACTTGCTCTCCAGAGTTCAGGATTGTGAAAAACATGGGTTTGGTTTGGGATTTTTAGCTTCCCAAAATGTGGAGAATAACTTTTATGCAGTTAAAGTGATCCAGAGTAAAAGGTACAACCTTGTGCAGAAGGAAAAACATGATTTGTTTTGGGTTCTATTTACCTCTCAGCAAGGAACTCCTCCCAACAGCCCCCTTCCCTCCTCGCTTTGCACCCAGTCATCAGTGTTGCTGAAATCAGAGCAGCGCACTGGGAATTTCAGTTTCGTATTAGGAACATAGGCCTGTGGTTACAGCATGTGATGGACCATGATAAAGCAACTCTTGAGCAAACTGTTCCTGGAAAAAGCCTCAGTAGATCTGTGTCAGCTCAGTGCCAGACTTGGGCTAATATTTCATGTAGATGCATTGCTAATTATTCTACTGATGAAAAGCGTTTTTAATTAAAGCAGGTACGGTGCTGCTTTCCTGTCTCTGGAACGTACATTGTGTCTGTGTGTTTTGTTTAGCATCACTTGGGAATACTGATGAACGTCAAGTTTTTATGGACTAGAGAGAGGGAGACACCAAGGTATTGCAGAATCAACGATGGGTTGAGGTTGGTCTGGTCCAACCCCACTGCTCAAGCAAGGCCACCTGGAGCTGGCTGCCCAGCACCATGTCCCTGATGCTTTTAAATATCTCTGAGGAGGGAGATATAAAACCTTGCTCGACAGCCTGCAAGGTAGTAGAGATACAGCTTCAAGGTCAGGGTTACTTGCAGGACATTTGGAGACCCAAATTTATATCCCTCATCCTGCCCCATACTGAACTAAACCTCAGTCTGGTGGATCCTGGGCCAGGGGGTTCTTTATTTCTCTCTCAACCAGCAAGTCCAGCCTTGTTAGGAGACAGTTGCCCCCGGAAATGCTACAAAACAAGAGGAAAAATTGCCTTTTTGGCAAAAGAAAACAAACAAACTTGGATGTAAAACTCCTGATGAAGTCTTCAATAATTCTGACAGTCCATCACTGCTCTTCTGATGCTGACCCCTGATACCCTTCGCCACTTCGTGGTTTGAATTTGTTATGTCTGCGTGTGGTTTCAATCTTTTATCTGTTGCCTGTTAAAGCTGATCTCTTCTTCACCTTTTTTTTAAAATTATTTATTTCTGGTGGGAAGGAAGCCTAGCAGGAAAAACTGGCACAGTCATGTATGTGACTGAGCAGGTTTGCCAGAAAGGTTAATTCCAGTAAATCCTTAATTGTTTCTTAGTTGATTACCAGCTTTAAGAAGGGTTCTCCAGATGTTTACTGCAAGTGGTCTCCCACCATAACAAAATACATCTTGGCTGCTCGTAGAATTTCCATGATATATTCTGGTTTTCTGGTGAACATTTGTTCAGCCCCAGACAATGAGGGCAAAATATCTTTGAAAGATAGATGGGAGAAATGCAGCTAGATTTATGAAATGTATGTATAGAGGGATCCATTAACTGAGGTTTCTCTTGTGTTGCAGTGTTCCCACATTCCAGAGCCTTCCTGAGGAGATACTTAGTAAACTTGCAGATGTCCTTGAAGAGGTAAGTGCTTTTAATTTTGAGAGCTAATGAGTTCAGAGTCTGCGAGCCTTCTGGTGAAAGTATCCAGGCTCTTTTTTCCATAAGAACAGCTTCACAATTTTGCTCTCAATTATAGTTGACTGTTCCAGCATGTCTTGATGGCGAGAGGAGCTGTGTGAAAAATGAATCCAGTTTTGAACAGGGCTTACATTTTTTTAATGGGATTTCTATCCAAATGGGGAGCGAAACAATCATTTCCTGTGGTGTGCAGAAGAGAAACTTTTTTTTCCAGCCTTTGGTTCAGTCGTGGAGAAGGGGGAACGTGAAAAGATTGTCTTTAAAGCCCTTAAAAGAGGGAGGGGAGTAAAACCAGGTGAGCTGAGAATGAACCCAGGGGTGACATGCTACCAGGGATGAAATCAATAGCCCACCTCAAGTGTATTTACACCAGTGCCCACAGCACGGGAAACAAACAAGAGGAGCTGGAAGTCATTGTACAGCACGACAGCTATGACTTAGCTGCCATCACAGAAACATGGTGGGATGACTCTCATGACTGGAGTGCTGCAATAGGTGGTTATAAGCTCTTCAGAAGGGACAGGCTAGGAAGGAGACGCGGTGGGGTGGCTCTGTATGTTAGGGAGTGTTTGGACTGTATAGAGCTCGATGGAGATGAGGTCGAGTGCTTATGGGTAAGGATCAGGGGGATCCTGGGCCAACAAGGCAGATATCCTGATGGGAGTCTGTTACAGGCCACCCAATCAGGGTGAGGAAGCAGATGAAACATTCTATAAGTGGCTGTCAGAAGTTTCACAGTCACCAGCCCTTGTTCTTGTGGGGGATTTCAATTTCCCAGCTGTCTGCTGGAAATACAACGCAGCAGAGAGGAAACAGTCTAGGAGGTTCCTGGAGTGTGTGGAAGATAACTTCCTGACACAGCTGGTACGCAAACCTACCAGGGGAGGTGCTTTGCTAGACCTGCTGTTTACAAACAGGGAAGGTCTGGTGGGAGATGTGGTGGTCAGAGGCCGTCCGAGGCACAGCGACCATGAAACGACAGTTTTCAATTCTTGGAGAAGCTAAGAGGAGGGTCAGCAAAACTGCTACCTTGGACTGATGGAGGGCAGACTTTGGGCTATTGAGGGCACTGGTTGAGAGAGTCCCCTGGGAGACAGTCCTGAAGGGCAAAGGGGTGCAGGAAAGCTGGACACTGCTCAAGAAGGAAGTCTCAGAGGTGCAGGAGAAGGCTGTCCCCACACGCTGTAAGACAAACCAGCAGGGAAGGTGACCAGCTTGGCTGAACCTAGAACTTAGGGGAAAAAAGGAGTTTACAGCCTTTGGAAGGAGGGACAGGCAACTCACAAGAGTACAAGGATGTCGTTAAGTCATGTAGAAAGAAAATTAGAACGGCAGAAGCCCAGCTGGAACTCAATCTGGCCTCTGTCATAAAAGACAACAAAAAATGTTTCTACAAATACATAAAGAGTAAGAGGAGGGCCAAGGAGAATCTCCATCCTTGACTGGATGTGGAGGGAAACACTGTCACAAAGGACGAGGATAAGCCTGAGGTACTGAATGCCTTCTGTGCCTCAGTCTTTAACAGTCAGACCAGTTATCCTCAGGGTACTCAGCCTCCAGAGCTGGAAAACAAGAGTGGGGACCACAGTAGACCCCCCCCAATCCAGGAGGAAGCAATCACAGACTTGCTACGTCAACTAGACCCTCACAAGTCTGTGGGGCCAGATGGGATCCACCCAAGAGGACGGAGGGAGCGGGCAGGAGAGCTTGCCAAGCCACTCTCCATCATGTACCAGCAGTCCTGGTCAACGGGGTAGGTCCCAGATGACTGGAGGGTTGCCAATGTGACACCCATCTACAAGAAGGGCTGGAAGGAGGACCCGGGGAACTACAGGCCTGACACCCTGACCTCGGTACCAGGGAAGGTTATGGAGCAGGTCGTCTTGAGGGTGATCACACAGGATGTCCAGGACAACCGTGGGATCAGGCCCAGCCAGCATGGGTTTATGAAGGGCAGGTCCTGTTTGACTGACCTCATCTCCTTCTATGACAGGGTGACTCGCTTGGTGGAGGAGGGAAGGCTGTGGATGTTGTTTACCTGGACTTTAGTAAAGCCTTCAATTGTCTATCCCTCACCACTCTCCTAGAGAAGCTGGTGGCTCATGGCTCAGACAGGTGGACTCTTTGCTGGGTTAAAAACTGTCTGGCTGGGCCCAGAGAGATGTGGTGAATGGAGTTAGATCCAGTTGGAGCCTGGTCACAAGTGGTGTTCCCCAGGGCTCAGTGCTGGGGCTGGCCTTGTGTAATGTCTTTATCAATGATTTGGATGAGGGGACTGAGTGCTCCCTCAGTCAGTTTGCAGATGACACCAAGTTGGGTGGCAGTGTTGATCTGCCTGAGGGCAGGGAGGCTCTGCAGAGGGATTTGGACAGGCTGGATCCATGGGCTGAGGCCAATGGTAGGAGGTTCAATAAGGCCAAGTGCTGGGTCCTGCACTTCGGCCACAACAACCCCCAGCAGCGCTCCAGGCTTGGGGAGGAGTGGCTGGAAAGTGCCTGGTGGAAAAGGACCTGGGGGTGCTGGTCAACAGCAGCTGAACATGAGCCAGCAGTGTGCCCAGGTGGGCAAGAATGCCAACAGCATCCTGGCTTGCATCAGCAGTGGTGTGACCAGCAGGACCAAGGAGGTGATTGTCCCCTGTACTCAGCTCTGGTGAGGCTGCTCCTCAAATGCTGTGTTCAGTTTTGGGCCCCTCACTCCCAGAAGGACACTGAGCTGCTGGAGTGTGTCCAGAGAAGGGCAGTGGAGCTGGGGAAGGGTCTGGAGCACAAGTGTGATGGGGAGTGGCTGAGGGAACTGGGGGGTTCAGTGTGGAGAAGAGGAGGCTGAGGGGAGACCTCATTGCTCTCTGCAGCTCCCTGAAAGGAGGGGGCAGTGAGGGGGGGTCGGTCTCTTCTCCCAGGTGACAGTGACAGGACGAGGGGTGATGGCCTCAAGTTGTGCCAGGGGAGGGTTAGATTGGATATTGGGAAAAAACTTTTTACTGAAAGGGTTCCCCAGCACTGGCCCAGGCTGCCCAGGGCAGTGGGGGAGTCCCCATCCCTGGAGGGATTTCAGAGCCGTGGAGATGTGGTGCTGAGGGATATGGGGTGGTGGGCACTGGGCAGTGCTGGGTTAATGGTTGGACTGGGTGATCTTAGAGGTCTCTTCCAACCAAGGCTGTTCTGTGATTCTGTCTCCTTTCAGTTTTGACAGGATACTTAGATTAGAGGTCAATATCATGCCTCAAAGGAGGTGTCATGGAAAGGCTGTTCTCATAAGAGTTACAGCCGAGAGGGACCATGTCGTACACGTTGAGATGTTTGATGGTCCAGATGGAGTTGTGCTTTGCCTACCTGACTATAACACTAGTGTGCCAGGGTTTTAAGGAGTCTTTATTTAAAAAAAACCCAAGCAAACACAAAATCAACCAGACCACAAACCCCCACAACAACGAAATAAAAATACCCCAACCAAACAAAAAATAAGCCAACCCCAAAAAATACACCCTACCAAAAAATAAAAAACAACGCCCCAAACCAAACCTCATTATCTTGCCTTGTAAGTGAATGTGTGGAATGGATGTAACTATTTGAATTGCATTGCAGGCAGTTTGTCCACATAGTTTATTCACATAGCACTCTGTTCGGGGTCTGCAGGACTGCATGTGATTAAATATTACAGAAACTGTTAATAAAACCTTTCAAAATGTAGTCCTGTGTGATTTAACTGCAGCAAATCCCTGTGTAGAACAGTATTTTATTTCATTCCTTGTTGGTTTTTCTCATGGAGGCCTTGCCATCGTGAGCAACCTTAATAACTGTGTTTATAGAAAAATGTTCCCCTCTGCTATTGATTTTAAGAAATGGTGCTGCTGACATTTAAGTTGATTTTTTTTTTCCCCAGGACATTGATAGGACATTGTTATTTCTTTGCCTTTTTATTTAGTGTACAGATAAATTCTGTAATCCAAACAAATCAGGCGTTTGTCATACAGAATAATTGCATATTCATAGATAAGCTTTATTTCCTTTACTGCCAGAGAAGTGCTCAGATTTAGAGAGAAAAGGCAAATTAACTCGATATGCTGTGAATTGAATATGCCTATCTCAAAACCTCATGCCTAACCAAAAACAGATAGTTTAATTTGCTTGGATCACATAACCAGCATTAAGCTCCTTATCAACAGTTAAGGAAAAGAACAAAGTCGATAAAACTTTTCCAGGGACACTTCAAATTTCAAGGCATGGGGAAAAAAAACATAACAAACACCACTGGAGAAATGAGGCACAAAAGCAGCATCTTTGAGGATAATTCTGTGCCCTTAGAGGGGATGCTATGACAGGAGATCATCCCAGTCCATACTGGGATACAGCTCCCAGTTTCCTACTTGGAATCACCCCTGGTTTCCCCTCTGGGTTTGTCTTTGATTTAACATACCATGTTTTACATAAACTAAAAAAAAAAATCACTTTACTATGATATTATGCATTTTGTGTCTAACAATATCCAACGTATTGAAACTAAGCAGCAATAACTTTATTTTTTCCTTTCTGTTGCTGTAACAGGGGTTGGATAAAAGTGACTGATTTGGCACAGTTTGAGGCAGAGAAAAAGAAAAATCTCTTTCTTAATGTCAAGATTTCATGCAGTTTTTCTTTTGATACAGTGCTGTGAATAATGCAACACTCCTGTCCTACATTCTTTACGTCTTAAAAACTGTTACCTAAAACCCAGAAGCAAGGAAGAAAGCTGGTTTAATTGCCCATTATCCACATCAAACTGGGAAATGGCATTAGAAAGACAAGGGGAGGAAAAAAGGGAAGTGTTTGATAACATCATTTCATTTCTATGATTGATGGAAATGCTACAACAAGTTCCTTGGATAACTCAAGAATTAATAAAACCTGCAGGAGTTTCCTTTTCTCTTGTGGTGGGCTCTGACCTGTGCAAGATCACTCCTGTCAATGAAATTACTCATATTTTATGCACATGAGTAGAAACAAGTCTATTGAGTTCAGCTTTCACACGTTCAAACCGTGGCTACTGATACGCTGTGATTTTGCCAAGAAATCTCCCAGGAATGAGCTTTCTAGGGGCATAATTTGCCCCATTTCCAGGCCCTTGTTCTGTAGATGGAGGTTTCTCCAGCTGTAGGTTGTTCACCAATCTCAAAGCAGCTTTAGGTTGCACCTATAGCCCTAGTCCCAAACTAGGGGACTAGACTTAGACCCAGCTTTCCCCAGCACCCAAATTTCAAGCCTTCTGTCTTCTTCCATGACGTTTTTAAAATTATATTAATATTTCTCAACATTACATATTAACGAGCATCAACGTGAAGTATAACTGACCTCATTAACGTCTCAAACCGTTGGGTAATCGTGGCAGTGATTTTCACCACAGTGGGAACACAAGCATCCCTTCCAGCTCCGGGGTTGATATAGTTTGGTTGTAATGTCATCCCTGCTGGAAGAGCACTGCCTGGCCCCTGATTTCATTGCATTGTTTATCCTCCTGCTTGCCAAACATACTGTGTGAGTTAACAAGTAATATGTTTCTGCAGTTTGAGACATAATTCTTGTTTTCCTTGGGTTTTGGTAGCTCGATGTGTTAAGGAGATGAGGTTTATTCTTGCCTGTAGGACAGACCTCTCCAATCCTTTGCAATTACTTGCCCCAAACCCATTTGTTGCAAAGCTCCTGTGAGACTGATCCAAGTTGTGGGGCAGGACAAGAAGAAAGATTTAAATTAGTGGGTGTTGAGTCAAAATAAACGCAGGGGTTTGTGCTCAGCTCAGCCTCTGCCTCGCATAAACTCAGCTTTTGGCAGGGGAGGGAGGCTGTTTGGGAGAGGCAGGGAAGGAAGGGTTAATGGTGCTTATGCTATGCAAGGGATGAAGGACACCAATTCATCAGTTATTTTGTACAGGGATCAATTTTTATCTTTGTTTTCTAGTAGGGTGGTGTATATCATCTCCTCTTCACTGAGAGTCTGGCATGCGAGAGGGAACACGTAGCACTAGAGTCTAGGAAAAGCTGAATACTGAAATTTGCAGAACAGAATTAGCGTTATCCCCAATGTTTTCCTAATTTTTCTTCCTTAGTGCCTGCTTCTTCATATTTTTCTTCAGTCAAAAAAAGCCTTTTTTGACCTCCCTCTGACTGTTTAAGCATCATTCCCTGGGCTGCTTCTTCCTAAAAAAACCCTGTTGCCGGATACCTTTGCCCTCTGGTGTGTGTGCTCACAGCTCTGTTGCTTAACAGCATTGAACTGGTGGCAAACAGTTTCACCGTGCCATATTTTGGTAAAGAGTGCCAACATGTCAATGGTTAAATACTGGAGGATTAAGGTAGTTGGAAAAGATAAGAGCTGCCAGGATGCTGCTTAAAGAGAGCTCTGTGGACCTCCTGTCAGCAGCCTTCAGCTCTCACCAGGCATTTGGAAGAGCTTTCCAGGAGGAAATGAGTCCTTCTGCAGGAGGCAGGGTGGGTGCTGAGGAAAAGGAAAGCAGTGGCAGGCAGAAGGACAGCCGAGCTTGGGAAGATGTTTGAAATGTCTGGAGCAAGAAGGATGTTGGGCTGGGGTCTGCGTTCCCAGTGTGGCCAAGGAGAGGGGTGAGCCTGTAGTGGACATGGGCAGTGCTTGGAGACTTCGGGCTGGCATCTCCATCTCTCTTTTTTTCTTTTAAATATTTTTTAAGTAGGGTTTTCCTTTCTGTCGTGAAGTTGGTTCACTTTCTGGTGGGCTTTTTCCTCTTTCAAGGGTATCTTCTATGTCATTCAAATGTAAAGCTTATATCCTGAGGAGATTTATATCTAAAATCAGTAGCTCAGGTAACAATAAGTATAATTGAGGTGTCTTGACCTTGTCTTTTTTGAAACCATTTCCAGTTGCTTATGATTTTGATGACTTATCCATTTGATCTAAAATTATTCATTGCAGCTGCTGACCCACAGGTGATTTTCCTGATATTTTTTTTTCCCCCCAACTAAAACTACTAATCCTATTTCTAAGGAGGTGATTGCTTTGCCCATGTGTCAGGGAAGGACTTGTTATCCGCCTGGATATCTGTCCCAGCTCTCTGGAGTTACGTAGGGCTTTTCAGGGTAGGGGAAAGGGGCAGGAATTCAGAGAGCCTGGGGGAGCTGGAGAAAATAATCTGTGGTTTAAAAGTTTTGTAGTTCTAAATACACAGAAGGGGGCTGACTTAAGGTTTCCTTGGCGTATTTCAACTCTGGCATTTTTTAAATCCTGTGTACTTGATGTTCCTTTGCTGTTTGGGATTTAGTGTACTAATCCCTAGAAGATGTTATATGTATGAATCTGAGCAGTCTGAGGGACAGGAAGCAACAAATACAATTCCAGTTTGGTTACTAAAATACTGGAGGTTCGTTTTGCATAGATAATGTCAAATCTGAACTACGTCAAATGGATTCTTCTTGTATATTGTGTATCCAGAACTCTAGATAGCTTTGCCAAATATATATATTACAGCTACATCTATATAAATATCTGTACATAGTATTTTATGATATATTGCAAATAGGTAATGCTTATGTATTATATATGCATTATAAAATAGATATTTAAATATAATATAAATATGACTAATTGCCCTAAACCAAGTATGCAGACCACTTTGTTAACTAGTCCTGGGTTTTCCTTGCTCAGTACAGTTTGGCTTGGGAGTGTGTTGGGGCCCTGGCACTGCTGTTTCCCAAGTCTCCCAGTGTGTGTTCCAGAAATTGTTTCACTAGAAGCATTGATTCTGCAAAATAAGTGCTGAGAGCATGGATCACAGTGCCTGTCAGCAGCCCTTTAATTAATGCCACCGTAAGCTTATGTAATGAGGGTGGCTTGCCACTCTATTTTTTTTTTTTCCCCCAATTAAAGAATGAATTGAATAAGGCATGACTGGTAAAAAAAAAAGAAAATTCACCTCTGTTGCTAGTGGTGCAGGTCCTGATGAAGAGCAGCAAGCTTGGAGAAAGTTTCATTGCACAGTTGAGCTTCACAAGCCAGCTTGGACAGACCTGTCATGTTTTGCCAGCCTTCGTGCGAAGATGCCAGCCATCCTTCTTGCTCCACATTGTGAAATGAGTATGGAGCAGAAATTCATGGGATGCCTCCATTTAATTAACAGAGCCTGAATACAATCCTTCTTTTATGCAGAATTGCATGGCAACAGTGAATAGAACAGGAAAAATATGTAAAATTAATTAGCTTTCAATAGAATTAGTATTTCTTTTTCTGCCTAAATAAGACTGAGGATTGCTCTCAGGTGAAGGAAACTAGGTCTATGTAATCCTTTGCTGGTCCATCCTGCAGGTAACAGTAGCATCACTTGAGATTGCTAAACTGAGACCCTCTATGCTCAAGCAGAAATTATGGGCTCAGAGCAAGACCAACAGGGATTGAGCAAGCTCTTCATACAAGTGACAAAGAAATTACTAAAAAAGTATTGCCAGATGAAGTAATTTGCAAGCAAACTCAAAATTTCATCAGGTGAATGATTCAGTCTAACTAGGGAATAAACTTCTCTTTGGATTTGAGGCTGTTTATTCATTTGAAATAAAGCTGAAGAACAACAGGACAAGTTATCTGTAAAATCAAAATTTGCAACCAAACTGACTAAGCCCTTTAACTCTCCCATCCTAGTGAAAAATGCATGTGATTATTTTGGTGGTTTCCATGGCCACTCTGCCCTGGTGGAAATGAAACCCAGAAAAACTAAATGAGACGATGCTGATATGGGACACTATTTTTTTTTCTCTACTTATTTGGGATCTGGTACCCAAGGTGCATCCCACCCCACTGCTTTTGTTCGATGGGAGCGGGGCAGAAAGCTGCCTTTGGGCCAGGCAGCACTATCTCTATGAACAAAAATCAGACAAATAATGTCTTGTGTGAATAACAGGGATGGAAAAACAGATTTGGGGGAGCAGTGCGTTTCATAAAATGGACACTCAGGTGAATGCCCAAAATAAACATGTCTATTTATCTGTTTCATATGACTGTGGTTGAGGAAAATAGAGCGCTGGTGGTTAAAATAAAGTGCTGGAAAGCCAAGATGTAATCAAGTCCTTGACTGATTGGCTCTTTTTTCTCAATTTTACCCCGTTTCTAGGAGAGCGTGTAATGCAGGAAATGCTGGAGCTGTCTACACCACCAGAGCACATAGACTTCTTTGGGAAAACAGTATAGGAGGGTCTGTTAATAGGGAAAACTCTCTAAAAATATGGAAATAGGCTTTACCATAACGATGGGATTATTAGGAATGTATGAGGAGATGACAGTATCTCTGTCCTTTCCAAAATGTAGATATCATCATGAACATAAGGAAAAGGTTCAACATCCATATGGCCATGACTTTGAGTTGTATCTTATGTGTCTTAGAAAATAAACTCAAAAACTTCACCTTCACAAGGGCTGCTGAGGTTGGGTCCCTGCAGACCTGTGCTGGATTGGCTGGGTTTCACAGTCAAAAAACTGATTAAAAATAGCAGGATTTGTGCTGCAGGAGGGTTGGACTAGATGATCTTCAGAGGTCCCTTCCAACCCGTATTATTTTGTGACTATGAAGCTCCTCTGAATGCCAGTTCTCCTTTTCTAGTTGACTCGTGCTCCTTGCTGGTGGTGATAGGTAAGCTCTGGTTTGAACCATTGGCATCAGTGGGAGCTAGGGGTTGATTCACCCTTCAACAAACCCCCTGGTCAATAAGGGGTTACTGCTCTGCTCTGGCTCATGGCAGAGATAGTTGAAGGCTCGGGCTGATGCTACTGAGCAGAAGTGGGGAGAGGCAGTGGGAGAGGACCCCTCTCCCTTTGGCTTAGGCTCATTGACATGGATGGTGCAATCACAGGCCTGCTCAGTGTAAAGGGCAGAGATGATTAAGTGGCACTGATGAGCCAATTGTTAAACCCATTGTTTGCAAAGAAGTACCTTGGACCTCAGATGTGAATATTTTTGTGTACAGCCAGGGTGATCCTTTAGTGCTGGATGTAACAATCTTTTTTTTTCATGTGTATCTCTAAAATACGTTGCACTTGTGTTCTGCTTATTGCAGTAATGTGTTAAAGGTTAGTTTTGAAATTCTTCAATGTGTGTGTCTGTCCTGGTTCCCCAGGCACAGCCCCCAGCCCAGCCATGAGCAGCCCCCAGGCAGCTGGAGATCCACTCAAGGCACTGACTCACAGCTGTACCCCACACCTCCTCATCATTCTCAGTGAGCGTAGAGTTCCTCCTCCTCTCCCTGAGGCTCCTTGTTGATGGTGCTCTGTTCTTGCCCTCAGCATTGAACCAGGCTGAGTAGAACCCTTTCTGTTTTGTGTTGATTGTTGTTTCCTGTTTTGTCATTCTATTAAATCTGTTTCTACTTCAGCTCACTCTACTTCAGCCTTTTCCTTAATTTCCCAATTCTCCTTCCCATCTGAGGGGGGAGTCTTAGGTGGTACACGAACTGCTACGGTTTAGCCCTGAGTACTGGCTAACTGTAGACAGTGTTCATCTTTCTTGGGCTCCTGTTCTGTTTGTATCCCATCCCCAGGCTGCAAGGGACCTCAAGGTCTCATGGGTGTCAGCATTGCAGGGTTTGCTGTGCCGTGTCTCCAGTTTAGCAAGAAATAATTTCTTGTCCCTGATGCACCCTGTTCCTTACCAAGGTCTTGGCTAAATCCTTCCCTGGTTTTTAAAGCCTTAGCTGCAGCCCTTGCAGATTTGCTGACAGAGATCTTGTTTCCAAGTTCTTCCACTGACCCTCTGGGCCAGCTGGGTCTTTCTCTTGCCCTTTCTCCACAATTTCTATTGCCTCTTCTTCCCTGTCCCCTCCATCATTTACCATCAAACCCTCTGTTCTCCAATAAAATCCCTGTAATGAACGCACGTGAAGCCATTTCCCTTCCTTCCACCCACTTGGCAGGATCAAGTTCAGGTCTTCTCACGGTGGGACCTCTTGGGTGTTAGCGGTGGGTGCAGCTGATGAGCAATGCAAACCTGCCGGTCGCAGAGGGCTTCTGCCAAATGCACTTTGCAGTCAGGGAATTATGTTCTCTTTCTAACTGATTTTTATGAAATGAATGTTAAAATCTCTCAAGAACAGCTTGCATTTACTCTGAAAATCCCAGCAGCTTCAGAAGGATCTTTTTTTTTTGGAGGCTTTCCATGGGGAGCTGGATTCCTCCGGAGACAGTAGGAGTTCATTATTTAATTTACTGTCAGAAGTACTGCTGCCCTTTCCTCTGGGCTTATTTTCTAAACCACAAACACAGGATCTGGTGGGGGGTTTTTTCCAGTGCAAACTGTAAAATCTGCTGAAGTTAGGTCAAAGCACTCCAGCTGGAGAATTAGTGTCCTACAGCCATCCGAGCACGGGGGTGTGAGTATTAATGTAAATCTCCACGAGAATCCCAAAGGACGCTCAGAAGGGTAGGAGTTTGGGGTTGTAAAGAGAGATTTCCTCAGCTACCAGTGCAGCCCCGTAGCTTGCCGTGCTGTTGTGGAGCTGCCTGGAGAAGCTGTAGCCTGCTCATTAGCATCAAACATTAGCTATACTCCTGGAAGCTATGCTAAGGCATGTGGAAAATAAGGAGGTGATTGGTGACAGCCAGCATGAGTTCACCAAGGGAAAGTCATGCCTGAGAAATTTGGTGGTCTTCTATGACAGGGCTGTAACGTTGGCGGAGAAGGGAAGAGCAACTGATGTCATCTACCTTAACATGTGCAAAGCATTTGATACTGTCCACGTGACATCCTTGTCTCTAAATTGGAGAGACATGAACTTAACAGATGGACAACTCGGTGGATAAGGAACTGGCTGGATGGTTGCACTCAGAGAGTTGCGGTCAACAGCTCGATGTCCAAGTGGAGGTCAGTGACAAGTGGCATTCCTCAAGGGTCAGTATTGGGATTGGTGCTGTTTAACATCTTCGTTGGCAACATGGACAGTGGGATGGAGTGCACCCTCAGCAAGTTTGCAGATGACACCAAGCTGTGTGGTGTGGTGACACGCTGGAGGGGAGGGGTGACATCCAGAGGGAGCTGGACAGGCTGGAGAGGTGGGCCCATTCCAACCTCATTAAGTTCAACAAGGCCAAGTGCAAGGTCCTGCACATGGGTCAAGGCAATTCCAAGCACAGATACAGACTGGGCAGATAATGGATAGAGAGCAGCTCTGAAGAAGGACTTGGGGTGTTGGTTGATGGAAAACTCAACCTGAGCCGGCAATGTGTGCTTGCAGCCCTGAAGGCCAACTGTGTCCTGGGCTGCATCAAAAGCAGTGTGGCCAGCAGGTCAAAGGAGGGGATTCTCCCCCTCTTCTCTGCTCTAATGAGATTCTACCTGGAGTACTGCATCCAGTTCTGGGGCCCCCAACACAAGAAGGACATGGAGCTGTTGGAGTGGGTCCAGAGGAGGCCACAAAGATGATCAGAGGGCTGGAGCACATCTCCTGTGGGGACAGGCTGAGGGAGTTGGGGTTGTTCAGCCTGGAGAAGTGAAGGCTCCAGGGAGACCTTATAGCACCTTCCAGCACCTGAGGAGGCCTCCAAGAAAGCTGGGGAGGGACTTTATACAAGGTCATGGAGTGACAGGACGAGGAGCATTGGTTTTAAACTCAAAGATGGTAGATTTAGACCAGATATTAGGAAGAAATTCTTGGCTGTGAGGGTGGTGAGACACTGGAACAGGTTGCCCAGAGAAGCTGTGGCTGCCCCCTCCCTGGCAGTCTTCCAGGCCAGGTTGGATGGGGCTTGGAGCAACCTGGTCTGGTGGGAGGTGTCCCTGCCCATGGCAGGGTTGAAACAAGATGAGCTTTGAGGTCCCTTCCAACCCAAACCATTCCATGATTCTATCCTGTCTGTTCACCAGCACCCAGCAAGGAAGATGCAAAAGCCAGTGCTGGAACCTGAATTTAGTTTTGTAGTTGCCTTTTCTTCAGCTTCCTCTTGAGTAGCATCATCCTTTCCAGCATATCACACTGTCCCCCTGCATTATGTGTCCCTCTGTCATTAATGAACGCCTCGCAGCCAGGTCACTCGAGCAATAATGTGGTTGATCAGGGCATGTGGCGACAGCAGCACTGTGGAACAGTTGCCAGCAGAAGAAAATACCTACAAAGCTGCTTCAAGTTCCAGTATTATATTTTTATTATAATTTTCAGTTTCAGTGGGTCAAGTGAATGTTAAAGCTGTCTCTGATAAATCGGTGATAAGATGCTAATTTATAAAGCTGCCTCCCTTGCCCTCACCACTCTCAGGTTATGCAGGTTTTTGTGTATGTGTTTGCTCTTTGACAGGTTGGGCTAAACCCAGCTCTGGCCTATCTGATAGTCTGTCACAGCTATAAAAGAAAGGAAAAAAAAATTGTGAAATTGGTTTTTTGTTGGTAATTTTAGATGTTTTCCAGGGTTTCATAGATATGGAAAAAAGGATTTAACTAAATCTGTAATTTATTGTTTGCACTGGCAGATTTGCAGACTCTCATTAGAAACATGCAAGATGGGTGTGGGACATCGGGGAGGTCACAGGATGCAACTCAGGAGACCCAAGTACATGTCTCCTCCATGACCCAGCCATGTGCTTACTTTTCCCATATCTGTTAGTTTACTCTTTCCAATTTTAAGAGGCTTTGCAGCATACATTTGGGCAAAGCACATGTGATTTCTATTTTTCTGTGCATTTTATTTGTTACTTTTGCCTGCAGACAGGTCAGGGCCATCGGGTAGGTGGTTGCCCTTCACTTCTCATGTTGAGAGAATAGAATATATCAAATTCAAATTGAAATCTAATTCAAATTTGTGCATCTGGCTGCTTGCGCTGCAGCCGATGTGACTCAAGCCCTTCCACCCACAGCAGTGCCCAGAGCCAGGGCTGCTCCTGCCCTTCAGACACGGGCCAGAAGCTCTGCTGGGATATTTCCCTTTCCATCTGAGTAACTTTAAAATTGAACTAGAAAATCTAGATGAGACATTAGGTAAGAAATACTCTTCTAAAAGTCCATTTGTTCCTAGTGATGTGTCAGCAGCAAGGTATGGCACCATCTTGGTCCAATGTGATGGGCAGGGTACAGATTCACACAGCAGATCATAGAATCACAGAATGGTTTTGGTTGGAAGAGACCTCAAAGCTCATCTCGTACCAACCCCCCTGCCATGGCAGGGACACCTCCCACCAGCCCAGGTTGCTCCAAGCCCCATCCAACCTGGCCTGGAACACTGCCAGGGAGGGGGCAGCCACAGCTTCTCTGGGCACCCTGGGCCAGTGTCTCACCACCCTCACAGGAAAGATGATCCCTTTTAAAATAATATGATGCTTTGACTGCTGATTTTAAGGTAAAACAAAGTTGTACAATGTTAAAGAACTGTATCAATGAAAAAAACCCACCTGAACATCTGCAACAGGCACAGTTCCTCCTGCACCAGCCACCTAAGCTCAGGACTAACAGTCTGGCTTGCACAGAACAACTCCAGGGTCTGATAGCAGGATTAAAAAGGAGATATTCTGGCAGCCTGAGCTCTCTTGGCCACCGGATGATTTTCAGGATGGATGTCCCCGTTGACAAGGTACTTGCTCAGTGCCATGGCTTCATGTGAGCATGGGGCAGAAGGAGGCTGGAGGCTTGGCTTTGCTGTGCTGGCTTCTTGGGAAGCCTGGAGGGAGAGTGTGCATGTCACTGGGCTGCTGAACATCTCCTCCTGGGAGGTTATTTTAATAGCAGTTTCCAAAAATCCCTGCTTTTAACCTATGTGTCACTTAATAAATATATAAATAGATATAGGGTAATTTTGGTGGTAATGAGCCAAAGAAACAAAATCCAACTTTGTGCTTGTTTGAAAATATTCTGTGATTTCCAGTTGCTAACCCTGAATGGTCTGAAGCAGAAGAAGTGAGTCATTTCTAATAAAGCTCTTTTTATCTGTGAGGCGCAGACAATGCACTTTTATCTGTAAAAGCAGAAAAATATAATTAGCAATTATATTAAAAAACAAATATTAATTAACTTGATGGGTGTTTTCCCTTTGATGGAAGCTCTTTTCTGGTGGTTTCTCCTATACCATTGCCCACAGTGACACCTACTGGCATATTGAACAAGGCTGGCTCGCAGGCTGTAGCCTCATGAGCAAGTCATGACAGGGATTAATTGGGAAAAACGAAGAGGACAGTAAATGTGGTCGTGAAGACACCTTGGACCACCCAAGAAATGGTGCTGGGCCACCAAGCTGTGAAGGCTGGCCCTCTGCTCTGTGCTGGGACATCAAGCTTTGAGTCTTCCTGCACCAGCTGAAGAAGAGCCTCTGGCAATGGAGCAGCTCATAGAATCCCAGCTTTGTGCTAGGCAAAAGATCAGATATTCAAATGGGGAGATCCTCTTCCCTTCCCCAGACCTTGGTGACTTCTCAGATGTACCCTGGCTGGCAGGTGTGTCTTTTTTCAGGGAGTTTACGTTCCTTGGGAAAATGAACTTGCTCACACTCACTTGAGTAGCTTCCATTTTTGTGCCTGTGTATTATTAAACATTCAATTAAGGTCTTGGGGATATATTTGAATTAAATTCTTATTCCCCACTATTGGCACGGTATTTGCACTATCTCCTGAGTTGTAATAATAGTAATTGAAAAGTGTCTCTGTGATAGCAGAAAGCCATTTCCCCCTTAATCCATGAAGTAGTAGGCATTGGATATCTTAAGAGATAAGCACAAGACTAAGCCACTGGAGGAAGGGAGGAAGGCGTGAGAAATGGAGTCACTGATGTGGTGAAATTGAAACGGCCGTATTTCCATACCGTGCAGCAAAACACCATTTGAGATAAGTTTTCTTATTTACATTTTTAATACCTTGTGGCCTTCTGTCCTTCTTAATAGGGAATTTCCCGTGAAGCTGCCCAAAGTGGAATTTCTTACCGCTGAAGGGGTTAGATCCTGTCTGCCAGATCGGGCTTGTGAGGGGACGTGTGAGGCCAGAAGGGGTGATGAGTGATTGCAAGGCTACCTGCTGATAGCATAAATTTATCAGCCACTGAGACAGACTGCTTGGGAATGGCTAAATCCTCTTCCTGTGCTGCCTTTCAGCATCTGGCTGGAGGAGAAGCTTTTTGATTTGACTGTGTATGAATCGTTGGGTTAGATAACAGGGGTTTTGGTTTTGGCTGTGTGTGTGTCTGTGGATTAGTTGATTCAGATGATTCCTCCTGACCCTGAAAAGGTAAGAAATTAAAATATGTGTTCCTAATCTTCAGAGCTTCCAGGGAGTTGAACACAGCATGGAACTTCTGCCTCTCATTTGAAGTCTTCAGGGAATATGGAAATGATCCTGGGACTGCATTTTGGGTGTATGGCTTCAGACCCTGTAGTAGCAGAACAGGGGTGAAACTCATCATTTCAACACATTGTTACAAGAGGTCACTGAAAGCTGTAAACTAAAGCTTGGAGGTGAACCTCTTTGTAGAGCGTTCCTGTAACAGATCTGTCTTCAGTAGCTCTTTTGGAGCATCCTTGTAATAGATCCATCTCTACCTGTATTGCAATGCTGAAGGTGGCATCAGTGCCGTGCCAGCTGGCATTGATAATGGATATCTGGAATGAAATGAAGGTGTGGGCTTTCATCCAGACAATCTAATGGTCAAAATGTACAGAAATCAAGTATGATAGCAGAGAGATCAGCCTCTAAAATGCATACTGGATTAGACAATGTATGTTTCTCTGAGAATTTAAAAGGAAAAATAAAAGAAATCCAGATGCGTATCATCTTGGATTCTGCATAATGCAATATTGCTGCAGTATATAGCAAGTTGTGTTTAACCTGATCTTTCTGACTTTGGAGCATGTTCTGGGTACATACAGCCTCTGGTAGAATTTTAAGCAGCCTAATAGCTTATTGAGGCAACCTGAATTGCTGGTGTAGCCCATAGCCTAAGGACAATGTAGCATAAGGAATTGGGACTGACATAGTTTAATCCTGTGGTGCCCTCTCCTTGGTTGCTGTGCCTCCCTCGCTGGTGAGGGCTTTGGAAAGGCAAAGCCTGGTCCTGTAGTACATACCCAACCAAGAACTCCAGGTGGGATTTGCAGATTTTCTTCACACCATTGAAAGTCCACTCAGGTCAGTTCTTCATTGCTTTCTATCCAGTGGAAATACTGAAAACACTCAGACCTCACTTGCCAGCATGGCAGGAAAATTAATGCTATTCTCATTTTTTTAAAAAAAGGGGAGTTTTGCAAATGTGAGGGACAGTGAAGAAGTTGGCTGTTTTTTTCTGAGACTGTTTTTTTTACATAAGATTACTTGTAGTCAGATCTCAGAAATGCATCATGGACACAAAGAAAACCCAGCTTTGCAGTGGGTAGGTGCTCATCATCCCTGGCATTACATGCCAGATGGGAGGTGAAGGGTCAGAGTGTGCTGGGTCAGGTTAGCATCTCCCCAAAGCCCCCCGCTAGAAGCACTAAGTAGCACTTTGATCCCCTCCTCGAGTCATTTGACTCTCCAGCAGCAGCAGGCAGCTTTGGTTAACAGATGCCTGACATCAGAAATGAAATATTAGCTGGATGCTTGGGGGTTGTATCACAGAGATGCTGCTCCAGTGTTCGTCCTTGCATTTCCCCCAGTTGGAGGGGGAAAACGCACAGCTGGGGTGTCAGGAGGTCTCCTGACCTCAGTACAGCTCACTGCGTGTTTGGGTGCTCCCAAAATGGGGGGGCAATCCACCCCCAAGCCAGCTATTTATTGGGAAGAGACGAAACTCAGCTTCCTGCTCAGCCACAGGTTTTTGGGGATCAACCAAGTCTGTCTTTGGTTCTCAGCTGGAATTTGTGGAAAACATGAAAGAAGGGGTCTCTTGCTGGAGATCTCTGTCCTTCAGGTGCCCCTCTTCCATTCAGCATTACTCTTGTGCAGAAAAACAAGACTCTAAGTGTCTCAAAACTAATATAAAATGAAAATAACTGACTATATTAGTAATTCAGAGAGAAGACAAGTGCAAAAAATAGCTCATAGCTGGGAAAACTTAGGAGACCACTGCAGTGGAAAATGCTGATGTCCTCGATCAGGGCATCAGTGGAACAGATGTGTTCTCCTCCTCCCGTCCCTCCTGATTTCTGCCCACCATAAGAGACTGGGAAATGTAAATAACACAGCTGTTATCAGCACATAGCTTTATGCTGTTCCCTTACCAGGGTGAAGGTTTTCCTTGACTGTGTAGGGGTGAGGTTTATTAACTGTGAGGATGGGTGATCCCAACTCTGTTACAGTAACCTCAGTCCTATGCTTGTCCACTTGGAAATGCAAACTGGAGTTTTCCAAAAGCCATAAAAGGTTTAATTCTCTCTGCTTTGGAGTTCAAAAAAAAAAACACCTCATGAAATTATCTCTGGGTGGATGTGCTGTCCTTGCCCAGTAAGGAAACAGTCAGCTCTCTGTTAGCAGTGCTGCATCTCATGCCAAAAATCTGTCCTAGATTGCGTTTCCCAGCGTCTGCTTTTCTTTTCAGGACTGATATTAAGATATATTCAGAAAAAAAGATGCTTTAAAGAGCACAATAGATGTAGGCAGTCAAATATTTATACCTGTAATCATTGCATGAGAGGTTGGTGAAGATGTTAGTGTTGCAGGGTTAATTCTTGACAGGCTTTATCTTTTAGTAATCTAAATTTTTACCATGTTCTGAATTAGTAATGTGGTAATTTTTTTTTTCCTCACAGCTTCATGTGTCGTTGCACAAAAGCCTGAAATGTTGTAGGCAGCAGAAACGTCTGCTAAAATTTCCTTTAAAACAAATTCACAGCAGAGTTCCCATTTCAGTGCGCACTCAAAGTTCACCTGTTGCTTTAATAAATATATTTCAGGCAGATATTGTACCTTGGTTACTCCAGTGTAGTTCACTTCCAGAATTCCTTGTAGTCCAGAGTGCTTGTTGGTAGACTGGGTGTGTGGTCTGAGTTTGTACCCGTCCTGTCTGATAAACCTTTGCTTTTTTTTTAAATTAGTGCAATTAATGAGGGCAATCGAGGGAAAAGGAGAGTATTTTCTAGCAACAGCCAAAATCAGGGGAGGTATAAAAGGGAGTGTAAGCTGTGAGTGTTTAATTCATCTGGTGCCACAAGGCTCACGTGTGAAGTCAGAACTGGTTGTCACCTGCACAAACCCCTAAGGAAGTTGCCAAACTGGAAGCAACTGGGGTTTGAATTGGGCAAATTACCCATTTCAGTGAAACTCTGTCGAGACTGACTCCATCAAATGCTCTTCACAATTTGCTGCTCATAAAGTCAGTGTCTAGTGACAACTAAAAGTGGTGCATTTGCATATGGGGGGAAGGTAGAGCATCTTCTTCGAGTCAGACCACAAAAAGAAAACATATTTCATTGCAGTTTACTTGAAGAGTGGCTGAATATATTCAATTAATATCCTTTTTTATTCCTGGTGGTAGATTAGAAAATTAGTTTGGATCCTCATGGCAAAGCAAATAACTTGTCTGAATAAGCATACAAATTTTAGAGCAAATTAGGAAAAATATATGAAACAAATATATTGATTTACATTGTTTACTTCCAGTTTCATTTTTGCAAGGAACTGATTGCCATTTTAATAGTTGTGGAACCGGTCTTTGGATTTACAGAGGAAAATTAGTGTTCCACATACATTCTTCCATTAGAAAGAGAAAAACATATCAGAGCTATTCAGGAAAAAAGAGGAGAAGAGCAGCTACTTTTCTTGCATTTCAATGAAATGTAATTAAAACCCCACCTACTTCAGTTGCTTGTGATTGGAGAGACATTTTATGGTGTGACAACATAGGGTGATGCCATTTCTGGTTGTGTGTCCTCAGAACAAAGCTGGCTGAGTTGATGTGCTGTCCTATCTCTGTAGTTAAAAACAAAGCACCTTTCCCTTCCCAAACAGGCTATTGACCTGGAGCGCCCTGAGTCACAGCAACCTGTTAATGCTCAGAGTAGGCTGGAAATGTCACAGGACAGGGTTGTTCAGGTAGAGATTTCACTCCTACAAAAGCTGATGTACGAAAACAAATGTGTGCAACTGGTCACTGGCACCCAAACGTTTTTCTCATGTTAATACTTTGAATTTCCAGTTGGCAGCTTGGTAATTTTTTCCCCTCGAGTTAACATCAACCCCATGCAACTTGCTATATGATATTTTATTTATTTATTTTCCCCTTGATTTTACTGTTCACTAATTTTTAGTCAGGGTAACTGATTAATTAATTCCACTCTGTTGCCTAGGTATCGTTTCTCTAATTACTTATCACTCAGTTAATTCTCCACAGTTCACATGGAGTATCAATGAATCAGTTATTACTTTAGCTGGCAAGCAAAGCATTGTTTTTTCTACTCCAATTCGTTGACGACTTGATCTGTGGCCTAGTACCACTATAAGCTTCACCCAACTAATTTGCTGTCTCATTAGCACCTTCGTCTCTCATGGGAATAAATCCTGTTTTTTTCCATATCAGTTCCTCTCTCCCCTTCCTGACCAACCCTCTTCGCTAAAGCTTTTCTCCTGTTTCTCTCTTAATCCTTTAACTACCTCTCCTTGAGTTCTCACCCTTCATCTTTGAGGTTTGTCTTGACTTTTTGCCCTCTTCATCCCCATCTGTCTCCCTTTGAACATTTCCAGCCTTTTCAGCGTCCTCTCCTTCCTCCCTTTCTCATCCTTCTGAAATTCCTGTTTCTTCTATGAAGATCATCCTGCCCATTAATCTACTTTTATTTCTCTTTTCCTGTTTCTTTGCCTTTAAGGAAATGAAGTTCTCCCCCACTGACAGCACTTCTGCTGTTGATCTCTTCTGGTGGCCTCTTGTGATGCCAAATAAATGTGTGGTGGCAGGGCTGAGCTTCCTTCTCTGATCCTCTCATCCTTTCACCCATTCTCATCCTTTGAGCATCTTTACACATGGTCTTTCTCCAAGAGCATCAGGATTTTCAGTCCTCCTTTTTGCCCAGTCACCTACTTTGTCCCTTCTTTCTCCTCATGTGTTTTCATGTCAGTCTTTGCTGTGCAGCAGCTAGATAACCCCCTCTCAGTAGCTATGCTTCCTACAAAATCACTTTTGAAAAGGATGTTGGGCTGCAGGCAACAGCTTGGGCATCTCTTGAACCTCTGCCCTGTGTGCTCCCACTGAAGGAGGTTGTCACTGACCTGGGGGGGCAGCAGGGACAGTGTCAGGCTCGGAGGACAGAACAGTGGTGGCCCTCACACTAGCTGGTGACAGCACTTTGTGACTCAGTCTTTTCCAGGCAGAAACAGATGTTTGCCTCAGCACCACGGAGAAAAAGTGGCTGAGAGGTGGTCACCTCCCAGACTGTCTGAGGCTTAGGAAGCCTGATTGCTCTCCAAAAACAGTTGTCAGACTGCATTACAGTAACCATGGGGATGGGACAAGAGTTCAAATGTGGTTTCGAATGCTTTGGGTCTACTTTTAGAGTTGATGAAGCCAGGAAATTTATTTAGCAATAATGCATTAAACTAAATAATGCACCTTTTTTTTTTAAGGTTCTCTTTCCTCCTTGTTCTTCCTTTTCAGTGCAGAGTTCATTTAGGAATCAAAGCTGTATCTCAAGTCTTCATTGCAAACCTTAATGGACTTATCTAGTCCAAATCATCCTGGCTCACTTTCTGTAGATGTCTCATCATCTACTTGATATTCTGCAACATCCTGTAGTCTTAGAGGTGACTGTATATAAATCTTTGAAACTCAACAAATCTTCATCTACACAGGACAGCTTCTACTATTCAGGCAGTCCCATGGCCACTCAAGAGGCCCTGAACATGCTCAGGTTTGCTCAGAACTGTTGGTTTTGAGAGTGGGCTGGGAAGAATCTTGAAGGTGACAGCAGGACTTGCCTCCTGCCTGAGAAAGTTTTAGTTATGTCAGATCAGAAGGTTCCAGTAAAGGAAGAGTTGAGCAAACCTTATGATTATATGAGAAGGGACAGAGGAGCCTCCTTTCACCACAGGACTCTTTGCTGACTTTCAAGGAGTACGAAAGAGAGAAGCAGCTGCAGTAGAAGATTGCTCATTTGAAGAAGGCATGGGGAGCTGTACAGGAGTGCAGAAAAAGCATTTCTTCCTGTAACAGTGCTGCCCACAGCCTTGAGTGGTGAAGATGCTCAGGAGTGGGAGAAGGAAAGGGCTAAAAGCGTCTTCTATCTCATGCACATGTCCTCCCTTTTGAGTGCAGGAACCTGGGCCAACATTTGCCAAATATGATCCGTTATACATTGTGTTGCCTTTTATACATCCCTGAAAATCGCACTTACTGGGCACTGAAGTCCAGTGGAATCTAGAAGAAAGATGACAAAATCAAAGCAAAAAAAAAAATGTGTTTTTCATGACTAGAGGATGATGCCACTGAAGTTTATCCCTACTTCATGCCCCTTTCTTTAGTATTGCTTGGGACTTGTTTGATGAGCCTTGTATCTCATAAAAGTTACAAGTGGTCCTACTTATCTAGTGTTTATTACCATGAGGAGAATTGTGTTAAGGTTGGATGATCTGGTGTTAAGACCTTAACTTTTATGGTGTAAAACGAAATGAAAGTGGTCAGTTGTGTGCTCTGGGTTGTGGAAATGCCAGAGATGTGGCGCTGCCGCTTTCTGCCATGCAAGGAGTTGACCTTCAGGAAGCTCCTGAGTGATCACAACTGTAATGTTGTATTTACAGGCCAATGTGAAAGTCTTGAATTCATGGTGAAAATTCAGCCTGTATTTCAGGACTGGCAGGTTCACCTAAGGAGCCATCAGAGCTCTGGTCAGAGTTGGAATAATCACAGTTCAGAGATTGTCTTTTGCTCTAAACTGAGTTGGTTGGGTTTCTTTCTTCCACAATTTCCATTTGTGTAACCTTATCTCCATACTTGTCTTGCCTTGTCCCTGGTAGTGTTGGTGGGTACCACCCAGCAGCTCATATGGGCGAAGATCAGTTCCAGCTCAACTCCTGGATGTCTTGTATGACTGTGGGACACTGCAATTGGAGGGGGTTTGGAGAAAAAGGAAGAGGAGGGTACCAGCCCCAGCTCCATCCCTGCCCATGTCGCATACTCCCTCCTGCACAGCACAGTAAAATTCAGATTCATGGAACAGTACTGCCAAACCCTAAAAGAAGCAGCCAGGAAATTAAAGCGATCATTTAACCAAAGAACTTCAAATTATCAGCATTTATTGCATCTTTACATTTCAGAAACAGCAGAGGGCTGTTTGTTTCATTTGGTTTTGTACCCAGTGGAGTAGGTGTAGGCTGTACTTGCGTTTGCTTCCATGAAATAATTGTTGAATATACCTATTTGATGGTTCAAGTATGTCCTGTTATATCCCCTTCACCTGAAGAAATCAGTATCACTGAGTTCTCAGAAGCACATATTATATCTTGATGTTAGGACGTTTTGATGGGTTTTTTGTAGTCTAAGAAAAAGCATTTCTTAGCATACCAGTTGCTCCTTGTTTGAGTTGTAGCTTGTTTTGTTACCAGATCCTCACCCCCAGTCTCAGGAGGATGCAAAGACAACCTCAGTCAAGGCCAGATAAACCTACCTTTTGGAGTGGTTTGTATTATTCCACATGCTGGGCTTGAGCATCCGCACACGAATGGTCCCTTTAGGTCCCTATTGCTGTTCAAGGGATGTTTTTGCAGGAGTCAGAAGCAACCTGTAAATTGCAGAAGATGCTACAATTGGAGAAGACACTCAGACTGTCCAAAACATGCCCAGGAGCACATTGTTTTCTCATCGCTGTCACATTCCATTAAGAAGCCACAGAGAATCAGTGCAGCACGAATAAAATGTTTACCACAAGGCTGTACCAAGGCAACAGTCTCCTGTAACTGTTACAAAACAGCTTTGACTTTGAGATGGGTAATCAAATATCTAGTTTGAATTTGAATAGCTTGATTTTTAAGAAGGAGAAGTAAGTTTGTAATCCATTAGTGAGAAAAGGAAAAATTTCCTGCAGAAGACTGCAGCTCAGTTAGGGCCAGCTGACTCTGAAAACAGGAGTTTGCAACCCCAGGCTGCCGTAGGGTCAGCCACAGGTTTCCAGCTCAGGTTCACAACCATTTGGGATGGTGGAAGTGTGCTAATAACACACTAATTCCTGCTGTGATACCCCACCATGGGCCACTCTGCACTTCCTCATCCCCCAGTGTATGGTGTCAGGTGGACGTGCTGCTCAGCAGCATCCCCCCTCTGTTGGGTTTATCCTTCTCATCTGCCATCCCAACCCTATGCTCCATGATGGTGTTGAATTAAAAGGCATGAGTTAACCCTCACTGGCTGTCAACCATGCATCTTTCTCACATTTTTAATTTCCCACTTGCTTAACTCCACCTAAGCTGCTGTTTGGAGGGGTATTAAGACATCTTGAGTACCAAAAATCAGACCTGCCGGCTGCATTTTGATTCACGAGCTCAGTAAGGGGAGGACCACAATATGGTAATTTTGCCCTTAGGCTATTTCAAGAAGCAGCATTTTTAGGTAATTCGTGGGAGTGAGACACACAGTAAAACCAGGAAAACAGTTTTATGATTCCTAAGGAATTCAATACAGAAGACCAATATTAACCTGCTTGGTTTTGCAGCATTTTTCAGCAAAAAAAAACCAACCCATTTTTAAAGTTGTATTTTATTAGCATTGCTTTTGTCATTTCACACTGAAAAAATGTTTAAGGCAGAAAGTCCAGAAGAGAACCAAAAGTATTTTGAAAGCTGCTTAGGTTTGGACTTTTGCTGATGGTTCTGTGGAGAAGGATTATACATTGAACACTGTCATCAAATCCGTGTTACCCTCACTGGTTTATGTGGTGCAAACAGGGCTGCAGGGAGTGAAACTCCTCCTTTCAAAGCCACCTTTGTGTTTGTGCTTCCCTGAGGTGACCTTTGGCAGGGTTTTGGCCTCTCGACACCACAGCTGGTGTAGGTTACATAGCACTCCAAACACACAATCTATTTTCCACCTTTTTCCAGGTCTTGTCAGTATAAATACAGCAGTCAAAGGGATCCAGCTGGAGGGAAAATGAGGTTTTCTGAAGTTTAACCGTTGGGTTGGTCTCCAGCATCAAGGTTTCTCCACGAAGCCTGTGTCAACACTTGGTCAGGCTTTAAAAGCTTCTCAGTTTTTGATGGTGGTTGGGAACTTTGTTCAGTTGAAGTTGGCGAGTGACAACATGAGGTCGGTGGACCAAAGCCTTCACCCAGACATGGGTGTCTGAAGTTGCAAAGCTCATGTTTTCTCTGCGGTGGGTGAGGTGTCCCCTGGTGTGCTGTGGAGGAGGACTTCATCACAATGTGGTGGCACTCAAGGAGTGCTGAAAGTGGGGCAAGGCGTCTGAAGGTCTTGTGGTTGGCACATACATATGATGGTCGCACAAGGCCAGGTCCTGCACAGTGCCCAGATGTTGTGCATGCATCTGGCCTCCCTTGGAGGGGTGTCCATCTCTGCTCTTCTGCTTTGGCTGGTCCCACCAAACAGTCTTGTCTCTTTGGGTGCAGTATTGGGAAATAAAAAAGCAGATGTTTCCTCCAGCGAGTTTATGAGGTGTGAGTTGTTTCCTTGCACAATAGAGGATTGTGATGGAAACCTCTCTGGGAAGTACGAGGTGCAGAAATCTAGATGCTGCAAGCACCTGATCGGGTTTGTACGTGGGCTCAGACAAGCCCATTTGTTTGGGTCTTGTATCAGTGGGAGGTTTTGGTTGGTGAGGACTTGTGGTTTTGGTCTCGAGGAGCACAGTGAATCAAAAAGCAGTTATTGTCAAAATCTGGTGCTATTTGTTGTTGCAGCTAATGCCTCACTGTTTCTAATTTTGTCAATATTCAATGCAAGGTTGATGTCATAAAAGTCCAGTTAGTTCTCAAGAGAGCTTTAATTACATGGGGTGTTTCTCCACTCAAGGCTGGGGCGGCACGTGGCATTCTGCACAGGGTGGAGGGTTTCATAAAGCAGGATAGTTACTTTTTTTAGAGCACAATCTGACTCGATCATGGGATGCTCTGTGCCTCTGTGAGTTCTTCTGTGGGGCACATGGAGCACATCAGGGAGGCTTATCAATGTCTCACCCTATCAAACCCATTGAGCAAACATTGTTTTTCCCCTTGGCGCTGGGATTTTTTCTCATCTTTAATTAAAATTGGGAATAGAAGAAAGGGAGAGGAAAAGGAAAGGAGATTTTTATAGAAGCTGCTATGACTGAGCAAACTGGGGATCTCCAGGAGAGAGACTTGTAGAGCTGGTGGGCCACACAGGACTTTAAAGAGAGGACAAGCTTGTGTTAATTTAGGTTGCAACATATATTTTGTGAAAGAGTCAAGCTGAGGTTGTATGCTGAGGTTGATTTTAATCTAAACATCTGAAGAGCTGGGGTCTGAACCCCAAGCCCTGAATTAAGGTTGATACATGGGTGGTTCCCATGGTCCTTCAAAAGGAGGGGATGAGTTTGCCTTTTGGCTTTCCTCCAAGGTGCAGCCGACCTTGCAGGGAAAGCCCTTGGGTGAACAAGCCCCAGGTGCCCCTATTGGGTCAATGAGTGCCAGGTGTCCTGCTGTGGGGATAAAAGCTGGGAGCACTTGCAGGAAGGGTGGGGTGTCTGTGTGTGAGGTGGATGCACTGTGCAGAGTTTCCCTGTTGGGGAAGGACCTCCTGACTCTCCCTGCAACTGGACCCTGGTCAGGTTTGGTGCTGGTGAACGTGGGCTCTGTGAGAACAATGTGTGGCTGCCTCTGTCCTATGTTATCAGCCTCTTGGCTTGGCTGTCTCCCATCTCTGCCATGGGAGACTTGGTTGCTTTGTTTGTCCCACCTATTGTTGGCCGTGTTGGGTCATTGCTGGGGTCACTGGGGTTGGTGTCTGTTATGTGTGATCTGATTGACTTGTTTGTACCCCCAGCCATCACCCATGTCCTGACCCTTTTGTGTGCAATAGAACCTGGTTACTGGTTTGTTCTACTGCTGGCTGTGTCCTTTGTGCTAGGCCTAGTGCCTGGTAAAACATCTAAAGGCCATTTAGGCACACAGTGGTACATGCATGGGGTTAAAGTCTGGCTCTGGTGTTGCATAGAAACTGGCCTTGATGAGGTTTGGTTTGGGTTTTTTTAAACAACTTTATTTCCATTTTATCTTTTTTCTAAGGGGAAATGATAGTTTGGAGTGATGTTGCCGGTTAATACAGAGCTCTGTTTGATACCTAGATACCAGTATGTTTGATATACGTTGGATATTCACATCTACATCTAGCTTGGACCTGCCAAACAGCTTTCTTTTATACTTGAGTAATATTTTTCTAAGAAGTCTGATTTTTTTTCATTCCAGTAGTGTAAATTTAGGATGTCTTTCCACTTTCAGCTATATTCTAGGCATGTTTAAGCTTTCACCCTAAGTATTAAAACCTGTAGTAGCTGAAGATGATGATAATGTTGATGGCAATGGAGAGCTTAAGGATGGGAGTAAGGTGCAAGTGTTCACTACTTGATCCTAGTTCAGATGTTGAAGTTCTTGCTTTTCCTAAAATTGAGATTTCCTGAATGCAAGTCTGCTGTTCTGCCTGCATTGTACACATGGCTTTTATATCAAGGTGTTGGTTTATTGAGGGGGGGGGGTGTGTGTATATATCAATCCATAGTGACCTTAGTTGATATATTTTACTTCATGTTTGAAAGTGGCTGAGAGGTTGTGTAGGTCTCCTGTGCTTTGGGAGAAATACATTATTTTCTACCTGACCTACCTTTAGGTTCTGTGATATAGAAGCATGAAGGGAAAGAGTTGCTCAGGTGGGCTGTAGCTCCCACAGGTGACATCTAGCCCTTGGCAATGTTACTCAGTTGAACTCAATGCTCCCTTTAAGTTCTTGGTGAGAAAATGAGGATTATAAAGGAAAACAGATGATTACACAGGTCCTGTTGCAAAGATTTTCTAGTATGCTGTGTTTGTAACAAACCAATTAGGTTTTATTAAAGCAACACAACTCTTAGTTCAGCTCCTTAATTTTGTGTAATCACAAAAGGTATTGGGAAAATCTCAGTTATTATTAAAGATAAGGGTGCTTCTGATCCTGAAAATTCTTATTTAACACTGTGGAAGAGAGCAGAAGCTGGCAGTTGACCGAGGCAAGGATCTGGGAGTCAGCAAGTTGGTGTTATACAGAATTTACAGTGGGAGGAAAAAGAGTCAGAGAGAAATAAGGTTGAGGGGGGGCAGAGGATGGGCTGGTCCGAGGTCCTGGAAACACTCTGCTGACACCATGCTGGCTTAACGCAACTGAGAAATGCTCCAGGACTTTGAAATGCTAATTGGGCTGGCTCTCTAATTTCATTTTTTTATTTTTCCCACTCCTGTTGGGCTTGTCTCAGTGTCAAAGTAAATTTTAGGGGAACATGAGTTTATGTAATCTGTACATGACTTCCTCTTGCTTGTACATATTTCACATTTGTTTCCTACTAAAACATTTTGGTTAAGGATCTGTTCTTCTTTCCCTGAGAAAGCTAATTAGAGCTTTCTCTTGTTTTGTTTTTTTGTTGTTTTTCCTGCCTGACACATTCTTTCTGTAATATAATGTTTGAGTTCAGAGTTGAGCTCCACTGGAAAGACTATTTTTTATTTTTTTTTTAAAGTACTTAAATGCTTATGGGAGTTAAACCGTGTATGGGACGGTTTAGGAAGAAATTCTTTACCATGAAGGTCGTGAGACCCTGGCCCAGGCTGCCCAGAGAAGCTGTGGCAGTGTTCCAGGCCAGGTTGGATGGGGCTTGGAGCAACCTGGGCTGGTGGGAGGTGTCCCTGCCATGGCAGGGGGTTGGAATGAGATGAGCTTTGAGGTCCCTTCCAACCCAAACCATTCTGTGATTCTAGGATTCCATCCCCATGGACATCCCTGCATTGCTAAGGAGAATGTGGTCTCCTCTTACTGGTTTGTACTGGGAATTTTTTTTATGGAATAGCAAAGTGGGGTATTAGGAGGCCAGGGATTCATTTAAGGGGTGATAAAGCAACTCTTGCTCTGTAGAGAAGTACCTTAAGGGCCCAGTGTTACGTTACAAAACAATGGTCTAGTTAGCATGACAAATGCTCTGAATTTTGTAGCATATATAATTCATGGAAGCTGAGCCTTTATCCTCGTTTGCCAAAGCTTATAAAATATACATTTGTGGTTGCTGGTGTATGAGTGTTCCCAGCAGTAACTTCTCAGCTTTATCATCGCTGCTTTCTTGAGCGCTTTCTCAGACTTTGATGCCAAACTAGGACCACGATGCCTTAGGTTAGAACCTTTTTCCCCCCTGCTCACACAAGACTCTTGTAACTGTTAGCTTTTCTGCCTGCTTGTCTCAACTTTGGCAGGTCGTACAGGTGTGTTTCTGCAGCCTGTTTCTATTTGGGTTTTCTCCGTTCCATTTTTATGCTGGATTTCAGCTCTGGTTTTCTGCTCGAGAGAAGAAAATGTAAGATTAGTTAATACAGTCTGGTCAACTCTTTCAGCTAGGAATTAATTTCTGTGTTTTGCTTTTAATTTTCTTGTGGCCTGGAGGAACTAAGTCTTAAAAAGTATGCTCAAAACCCGATATGATACTTTGGTTTCAGTGAAGTCTGTCTGGGATGTTAAATTAACTTTCATCACTGAACTTTGATATTGCCTCTGAAAATATGGTATTCTATGCAGAGTCCCTTTCTCTTGGGAGAAAAGTCTAAGAACAAAAAGATTCAAGTTCTAAACCCCAATCTGCAGAGTTACACTAGTTGCATAATGGGTTTTTTTTATTTATTTGCAATTGCAGAGGTGGAATAGAAATATTTATCTATTTTAATAGCCTTCTGGAAAGTCTTTGACCCATATATACAGGGCTCTGAGGCTAGAATTTAAGAAGATGCCAACAAATTGTTGTTCTCTCCATCAGAAAGATCCCCTTCAACAGAGTCTGACTTCCAACAGCTTGCTAGAGCTCAGCCATTGAATTTAATCTTGCAAATGCAAGTCCAGAAGAACCAGTGGAGTCAGTCTAAAGCTAGTAAAGACACATTGAACCTGCTTACTTTATGGCTTTGCTTTTTTTTGGTGATTTTAATTCAAATATTATTCCTTTCTATGTGCCACCACACCATTGTAAAGCTGTAGGAGTTGTTCATTTTCTTTATGCTGTTCTTGGACTGGTTTTCTCTAGATGAAATGGAGCTTGTGCTGATGAAATATGAATCATCTATATCATGAATAATATGGGCAACATTTGCCATTGCTCTTCTTCAGATGACTTTGTATAATGGTACTGTATGTACCTGAGGAGAATGTATTACTACCTTATACCTGGCACAGCTAAAAGCAAGAGGTTTGTAATTATTTTTATTTGCATGTGTGAGCACTTATGCACTTTGCCCACGCTGCACAGTGCTTTCAGTCTAAATGGACATAAATAATTTGGTTAGAAGGGCGAAGCACACGGATGAATTGATTTGGGTTAGAAAACGAGTGTTTCAGAGGAAGAGCATTGTTAGAGGATTGGGAAGGACAGGTTGATTCAAGCAAAAATAATTGTGGTAAGGCCGGGTGGAACTAGCTGTAAAAGAAATGGGCTGAAATACATAAATATGAAGATGTGGACTGCAGAGAGGTGCCAGTGAGGAGGAGGTCAAGCAAAATAAAAGCTCTGTGTGATTGGGCACTCAAGGAAGGACTAGAGGAACACGATCTTGCAGTATTTTGAATGAGATTAAAGGCCAGCAAAAAAAATATATACAGTAAGCAAGAGATAGTGAAGTAAGGGGCAGTTTGAGAGCCCTCAAAGCTCACATTTGTTCTCCTTTCATTCCTTGTGTGGAAGCCTAGGTGGGAAGGTTGGGAGGACTCATGGGTGGGAATCAGAGATGGCAGCAGGACAGTGAGTCTCGGTGCTAAGTGGCTGGTAACTGGTGACTAAGACCAAGAAATGGCCTTTTAGGAGGAAGGTTTGGTCATGCTGAATGTGTTATTTGGCCAGAAGTTGACTGTCAAGCTATAAGGCAATACCAGCTGAAAATTGCACAGAAGTCATATAAGCGGTAGCAGTTTAATATGTCTAATGAATATAGCTTGCACACATAAAAGTGGAAACCTTTTGACCAATCATCAGGTTTTTGGGTGCCTACAAGATTCCACTTGAGAGAGTATGATCCCAACACCTTGTAAAATCAGGCCCTTTCAAGGAGTCTCAACCTGGATGCTCACAAATGTACATCCTCCAAGTCTGCTATCCAGAAACACCCCACGTAAGATTTAAAACTCTGCAAGTTTGTGTCCATGATTTCCTCCAGGCATTTTTCCTCTTTTCCTACTCTGGCATGTGGAAGCAGGAAAAGCACTGTGGTTTTCAGATCTATCAGGGCAACCCACAAGTCTTCCTGACCCATCTTTTCTGGTCCCTTTTCTGAAGACTGACATGATGATATATGATATTTCTGATTCTGATAGAGAACTTTATTTTTTAAGTTATTAATCTTCTGGAGAGTCTGAAGAGTATTAATTACTAATAACATACTGCTTTGGCATTCTGATTTTATTTACCCAGATTTTTTTTTGGGATGGTGTAGAAACCTTCAGCCTCACTATATGTATTTTAAAGAACTAACCTAATTAGTTCCATATTATAGTTCACTTGCAAATCTTTTCTCTTTCGTAGGACAGTTACTTTTCATTAATATCCCCATATGCCCAGTGCTCCTAAACCAAGGAGTAGTTTTTCTCAGGTGCAGCAGATACACTTACATGAGCCTTTACCTATTTTTTTTCACATTGGAGTCTGTTATCACTCTGCAAGTGACATCAAAAAGGTTGAGTGTAAAGATAAATAAATAAATAAATAAATGCAGGACAATAAAATACCCTTGAAAGAAAACATCTCAAGCTTATCCAAATTCTAGGATTCTGATTAATTCCTCTGTCTTTGCTCAAATCCTTCCTTGCTGTTGTTTATACATACTTTGGGATTTCAGGATCTGGTGACCTTTTCTGAGGCTCTGTGCTTGGGTGTTGTCTAAAGCTACACTAAAGTCGGAGCACAGGGGTGTTTTTGGGGAGGTTCTGCCACAAATCAGTGCTGGAGCATAGCAGACCTGATACCTGCAGCTCTCAGTGGGGACTTGATTAAAAAAAAAAAAAACCCAAACATCAGTCATTTGTCCAGTTGGAAATGTAGGTGAAGATCTTAGGCAAGAAGCTCTAAGCGTCCCCCTGCCTCTGCTTGCTCTCAAACTGGCATTTGTTGATTTTACAGGGGGTAGAGCATCTCTAAAGAAAACTCCAGGGTTTGGGGGAAACTCAATATGAATGTAGAGTCTTTATTTAGAACATACTAGCTTTTATTTTTTGGGTCATGTCTAGATGCATATTGGTTTTGGTGGGGTAATAGAAGGGATGAAGCTGTCCTATTAAGTCTAGATGCAAGCGTTGATAAGCTGTGACATAAATTTAGCAAGGAATATTCCACAAACAAGGCAAAAAAAATTGATGGAACTATAATAACAGGAGTAGAGCAAAAATTATTTGTTGAATAAAGCCCTTGCTAGCAAAGCTGGAGAAATACCAAAACCAACTAAAAAAATGGAAAAGAACTATTTTTACAGGAGACATATTATTGCAGTTTAGTTCATGTACTGTATTCCCTGAAAATTCCTCTGTCTAGTTTACTTAGTATAAATGGATTTAGGCCATGAGGATAATTTATCTGGGCAAAAGCTGGCACTAGCACAGCAAGAAGAAAAATGGGCAAGCCATCACCAGTTCTATTTTAATTATTGTATTCCTTGACACAGGACAATTTTTACATCACGGCCAATGTCAGACTGGGATAAAATTGGTCCGGGGTTGTTTCCATAAGTGTTATCCTGCAAAACTGCCAAAGTATCTGCTGAACTGATTCTGTCTCTGATTCTGTTTGTTCATCTCAATTTTTTATGGTTTTTTTTTCTTTTGCAGACACACTATGAAAGCGGAGAGTACATTATACGACAAGGTGCTCGAGGGGACACTTTCTTTATAATCAGCAAAGGAAAGGTAAGTTGACACCCTTCGAAGGCAAGTGGGATGATGGTGACGGTGCTGATGTGCTCTCGAAATTCAGTGCCAGCCAGCGCTTTCTCTCTCCCCTCCCTGAGGCACAAATGTTGCAACACTTGACATTTAATTAAACTTCTTGGCGCTGTGTCAGTAGAGAAGAGTGGCCTGAAGGGGAAAAAAAATAGATCTCATGCTGTTTTACACATGTGCTCACAGTGAACACTTCGGGGCTCGAAAACAGTTGTTGAGTCTCTCAGTAAATGACCAAAAAGCTCAATTCTTTTTTTAACAGTTTACCCTACAATATTCCATGTTTTCTTTGCTAAGTATCTCTCTTACAAGGCTGATTTCCAGACTTCATTCTCATGGCTATCACTTCTCAGCTTCTCCAAATGAAATAATAGGAAGACAGAGAAGTCTGAGCTCTCTCCTTGGGGAAGAAAAAAGGTCTAAGTTCCTGTTCCACTGCTCACAGGGAAAATATGCTTTTTGACCTCTTTTCCCATAAAATCCTGATGGGATTTTATAGATGGTTTTTTCCTTCCATTCAACTTTTTTGTTTTGATTTTTTTAGCTGGCCTAATACTGTGACACTGGAGAAACATTTGGCTTCTTTCCACGTAGCAGGATGGAGACATTCAGGGGGAATATACAGTGATTTCCCACTGCAGCTGAGATGTGATACATTGAAAGTAAACAAAAATAGATAAATATTCTTGAAAGTAGGCCAGCTCCAGCCTCCTGGTTCATGGATCTGACGTTTGCACCAAGGTACATATTAACGTTGGCCTTGCGTAATTGTGGGTAGCAAAAACCCCATGACATCCACTGAGGAAGAGTGTGGGTGTTGTACATACCATTGGGTTGTTTCTGAGGCAGCTATCAGCTCTCGGGTACTGAAACTAGATTTTTCACTGACGTCTTCCACTTTCTGTCTCTGGGAGCCAATCTTCATCAGAAGAAAAAAAAAATGGCCTTTTTTAGATGAGTAAGATAATCATGGACACATTTCTGAAACGAAGATAATCATGGACTGCAGAAAGCCAAGTTTGGTATTCCCTCATGCCCTTTTGCTTTCCTCTACTCTGAAGTAGTATTTTCTCTTCTCCCAGAATAAGGACAACCATGACACATGCTTCAAAGCCTCTCTTTTAAACGTAACAGCACCTCTATCCCTTGTTGAGTGTTTGAAGCCCTCCTTGCCATGTTGGCAACCATGCTTTTGCCCCACTTGGCCAGCTGGATGCTGCCCCTTCCTAGCAGTCCTCAGTCTCCAAAGAGAGGACCTTGGTTGTACAACCCAAATCCCTGTTGTTGACACCAGCTGGGCAACCAGTTGTTGACCTGCACCTCCTCAAGCCTTCACACCTCACCTGCAGGATGGAGGAGGAAACCATCTGTGCCCTTGGCCATTGCTCCAGAGCCCTGTAGTCCTCCTTGAGATGCTCCTTGGCTTTATCCCAGGCCTTTGCTACTTTATCTTACTGAGGCAGCTGATGGCCAGAGAAAGGGAGCTGAAATCAAACAGTGCACATCACCTTGTTAAGAAATTCCCAGACCCTCCTTAGCTGGATCCTGATGGCTTGACAGAAATTCACACAGGGTCAGTTAAATTTTGCCCAGTTTTCTCTTCCAAGCTTCCTGATTTGCAAAAGAGATATTAGTGACTGATAGAAGATGGACAGAGCTGGGGAGTGTTTGATTTAAATACTTGTGTTGGGACATCAGAGCTCCACAGTGGGTGTAAGAACTAACCCATGCTATGGATACTGCCCAGCGTAGGAGGAATAGAAACTCAGCAGTGAATCATGGGATAAATAGCAATGGAATAATAAATAAAAATATCCATGTATGCTGCCTGGGACTTTCTGAAGCAAGGGCAAATATCCCATGCTAAAACCCAACCCAGGCAGCTTAATAAACTATAAAACAAAATGCTGGCTGCAGCTCCTGTACCTGGGACCTCACATGCACTTTCTGCATTCAGTAGCATCACGTGAGTCTCATCAGGGAAAGCTACTTTTAATAAAAACTCTGCCTTGTCTTTGATGTCAGATTGTCTACGCTGACAGTCAAGTGAACAGAGAAGATTTTTTTTTTTTTAATGTTTCTGAGCCCAGCATTTCTTTCAGAAATGCTTAGAAAGACTTGTGCTCCATCTGCTTTCAGTCCATGCTCCATGGATGTTCCTTTTAGGAGCAAAAACCTTTTCCTGTTTTTTTTCCCTCAACTCCATCCACCATACTTGATCCCTCTCCTGAGCTCATTTAGTTTATTTATTATAGTGTGTTTCCTCAAGTCCAAGTGAGTAGAAATGAAAAGAGTTTTCAGAACACTCTGCACACAGAAATCTGAATAACATGTGGGATGAAACCAGCTCGGTCCCTTCTGCTTGCTAAATGCTGCTGTTCCTTGCCTGCTCTGTACCTTGCCTTTACAAAGAGACAGCATGTGCCCTGCTGTGCCATTGTACACCATTTTCCCTTTAATAGGCATGGCATGGCACCAATTTAATGCCAGATTGTGCAGGTTCTTCATTGGTGCCGTGGAGAACTCACACTCCCATAATCCCTTTGCAGTTGTTACTTAGCATCACTGAGGGTCACAAAGAAACAGCTTAAATACGTATTAAAGTTCCCTTTGTTTGTCCAAGCTTTTTTTTCATCAGCTACAGATCATCCATTACGTGTTCCCTACCTTCATCTGATCTTCGATGAGTCACTGCTGATGTTAAATGTAGTGTGGTGTAGACTGAGTGCTCATTCATGACTCAAACCCACTGGTTTTACCATCTGTAAAAAAAGATGGGAGAATGTACAGACCACAGTTGTAAATTTAATGGTGAAATTAAACTGGAATGTCTCTAAATCTGAAAGGACATTTCTGACATCCCATATTTTGGCTTTGTGAATTTGCATCTGCAAAAGATCTGATTAAAGCTCAGCAGCCTGAAAGAGTAGATGAGTTTCCTGTGTATGCAAGGTACCTCCAGAGAGCTGCTCATCCCAATTAAATTTTTGACTACTCGGGCTTTGGAAATGCCTGTTCCTCTCCAATGGCTGTAGGTAGAACCTGGACAACAAGATTTATAGATGGTTAATGTTGGGAGAGGTGATCCCCACCATGCACTGATAACAGGAGGTGGTATTTCACCTGCATTCTCATACCATAAGAGGTATGAGTTGCCCTTGATAACAGCTGAAAATGAAGAAATATTTCTCATAGAGCACTATTACATCAACAACATTCATCTGTCACAGAGCCTTTCACATCCTTGGTATGTCTTGCCATCCTCAGCACCCAGCAGGATGTCAGGGCTTCGTCATTACATGGCACCTGGGATTTGTATCCCACACTGGCATGGGAAACCAGAGCCAGGGGTGTTCAGATGATCAATTACTATTTTTCTTCTGAAATTGTTTCAGAAAATAAAAAAGACCCCCTGGCAATAGGAAAACATCGCTCACAGAAGTGAAGTCATCTTCCTGTTGTTGCAGTGCCATCTGCAATTTTGGCTTACACTAGGTTATCCTGCCCATGGTGTTACAGTGGGTAGAAAATCCCCTTTCCATCAGCAGTTATTGCTTTCCTCTTTCATTGCAAAAATAAAAGATTTAAAAATAAGATGATGTTTTCCTTTAAACTTCCATGAAAATACTTGATTTTTTTGCTCCAGCTGGAGTTATCTCCTCCCTGCATTTGGAAGCCAGTAAAATTCATCCTGTAATGCTCCATAATTTCAGTTATGTCTAAATGTAGATTATTTTTGTTAGTCCTTTCCCTGAAGTGAATTTAGCAACGCAAGAAATCACATGGAACAGAGATAACAGAAGCCTGAGCCACATGTCTGTCTGATACACAGAAAATATTTGGAACATATTTCTGCTGCTGACTCCCTACGGGTGATGACTATGTATGTGCACCCAACTCCATGTTTTGAGTTAAAACCTTCAAAAAAATTCAGGTATTGCATTTTTGCAAGAGCAGTAGGTACCTGAGTGGAAAATAACTGCTCATTTCCTTGGATGGTTGGTTGGTGATGCTGAGGGAAGAGTGCAGGACTCTGGAGAATTACATGGTTCCCAGAGGGGATACAGACCAGAGCTTTTTCTGAGAGATCTGGGAGATGACAAATCCCTCTCCGAACAAACAGGGTTTATTTGATAATTAAAACTTTTCTAAATTCTGGGGGGTTTTGGCTTTTCAACAGGTGAATGTCACTCGTGAAGACTCCCCCAGTGAAGATCCAGTCTTTCTCCGTACTCTAGGGAAAGGAGATTGGTTTGGAGAAAAAGCCCTTCAAGGGTAAGTGCTCCTTACAATGTAGCCCTTACGTTGGGATAATTTTTCAAGGACTTTTTCTGCAGCCTTCAGAGGGCTCTTGCAATTTGGAAAGAGACTGGGAGTGGTTTTATGCTTTTGGAGTTGGGCTTTGTCACTTGGAGTTGTGCGTGGCAACTTACTGGGGAAATCAGGTTTGTTCTGCAGTTGAGTGGCCAAATGTGTATCTTCCCATCTTTGTAGGCATCAGAAAGTAGTCTGCCTCTGCACTGTCTTCCCTGACCATGCATTTGAAGGTCAAAATGTTTGATGTTTTGCAACTCTGGAGTATTTTTCGTGCACAGTAAGAGTACAGATGTGCTGTGGTAGACAGCTGAAGGCAGGGCAGTGTTGGTGGTTTTTAATTCTTATTGTCTATATATTATTTTCATGGAGGTGGGAATTGTATGTGAGCGACCTGTTTTATAGAAATGTATTCCTTTGGGGGTGACTTTGAACTAAAAGAAGAAAAACTGTAAATCCATATTCAACAGGTGACTATTATTTAAAAAAAAAAAAAAAAAGGTTTATTTTCTTAGGGAGGAATAAGAATAGGGATGGTAAAACGTGCTTTAGGCAGGAATTTGGGGCACCCATTCATCTTCACGGACAAACACTTCATCCCACTGCATAAAAGCTATTGGGCTTCTCTTTGCTGCTGTGATAAGGTGGTCAATCCCTCTTCAATCATAGAATAGCCTTGGTTCAGCAATCAAATCTCAAGTCTTGCCCCTGCAAATCCCTGTTTTAATTTTAAAATACTAAGGTTATCAAATAAATGTCATTATTTCACTTACTTTATTAATGCTAAGGTAGAGATTAGCTGTATTTTTAAATTTTCCCCCACAAACACACAAGATAGAAACACTTCTTTCTTTTTTTTTTTTTTTGTTAAGAACCTCACAGAAACTTGACTCACAGAGCTGGTATATTTTTTTTAGGAGCATCACATATCTCAAGACATCCACTAATAGGGAGAGCAGGCAATAGTGTGCCAACCAAAGCCATTTTTAAAGAAGACCCAATATGGGAAATAAGAGACTTCCTCCCTTGCATCCCTGAACAGTTCTAGTGACATGTGGCATCACCATGGTGAGAGTTCCTCTGTGTTTCAAATACAGGATTTTGGCTGGCTGCCTCAGCCTGAGATTAGTTAATTTATGCTAAATACTTGTCTGCATATATTTAAATATTCAATACACAATACTTTTGATCTTCTGAAACTAAACAGAAACTTAATAATTGAGAATATGTTCTCAATGTGCAAGGAATCACAGAATCACAGAATTATCTAGGTTGGAAAAGACCTTGAAGATCATCGAGTCCAACCATTAACCTAACACTGACAGTCCTCAACTACACCATATCCCTGAGTGCTGTGTCAACCCAACTCTTAAACACCTCCAGGGATGGATGGGGACTCCCCCACTGCCCTGGGCAGCCCATTCCAATGTCTCACAACCTGTTCTGTGAAGAAATACTTCCTAATATCCAGTCTAAATCTTCCATTGCACAACTTGAGGCCATTACCCCATGTCTTATCACTTGTTATTTGGTTGAAGAGACTCATCTCGACCTCTCCACAACCTTCTCTCATGTAGTTGTAGAGAGCAATGAGGTCTCCCCTCAGCCTCCTCCTCTCCAGACTGAACCCCCCAGTTCCCTCAGCTGCTCCCCATCACACTGTGCTCCAGACCCTTCCCCAGCTCCACTGCCCTTCTCTGGACATGCTCAAGTATTTCAATGTCCTTTTTGTAGTGAGGGGCCCAAAACTGAACACAGTACTCAAGGGGTGGCCTCACCAGAGCTGAGCACAGGGGTAAGATCACTTCCCTGCCCCTGCTGGTCACACCATTGCTGACACAGGCCAGGATGCTGTTGGCCTTCTTGGCCACCTGGGCACACTGCTGGCTCATGTTCATCCGGCTGTCACTGAGCACCCCCAGGTCCCTCTCTGCCTGGCAGATTTCCAGCCACTCCTCCCCAAGCCTGGAGCGCTGCTGGGGGTTGTTGTGGCCAAAGTGCAGAACCTGGCATTTGGCTTTATTGAACCTCAGCCCATTGGCCTCAGCCCATGGATCCAGCCTGTCCAGGTCCCTCTGCAGAGCCTCCCTGCCCTCAGGCAGATCAACACTGCCACCCGACTTGGTGTTGTCTGCAAACTGACTGAGGGTGCACTTGATCCTCTCGTCCAGATCATTGATTCCCTGGAGAACACCACTGGTGACCGGCCACCAACTGGATTTAACTCCATTCACCACAGCTCTTTGGGCCTGGCCATCCAGCCACTTCTCTTTATCCAGCAAAGCGTGTGCCCATCCAAGCCACAAGCAGCCAGTTTCACCAGGAGAATGCTGTGGGAAACTGTGTCAAAAGGAAGGCATAATACTGAACTGTTTTTTTGCTAGGGATGCCTGAAGTACTGTACTCCAGGTCTGCTAATGAGCTCAGTAATTCTGTAGTTAGACTTAAATTGAATAGTCTGAAAATATTGTCAGGTAAAGCATTCAGCCACTCAATAAACTGCTGATAAATTAGTATCTTTCAGCACTGAGTAAAACATCACCGTTCAGCAACGTGGTAAACCTTTAGGATGTTTCCACTCTGCATGTGAAATACAGTTATGTCTGAGAGCTCAAGATAAAATCAAATTTCTTAATGTTGGGTTCGTTTTCAGCTTTGACTCATTTTTCAAAACTATACTGGCACTTGCTTAGCAATACTTAATCACATGCTATTAAATTGTATGCTGTGCTTTCCTCTGTGTAGGATGTAGTAACAACTAAAAGACATTATTGTCTTAAGGCTAAGTCTATTAATCTATTATTTATAATACACTTAATAGCTACAGCGTTCGTTTGGTGATAACAAGTATCTTCTAGTCTCTCACAGAAATACATATACTGACATAGACATCGGGTGATGATACACATTATTCTGGTTTTCACTCCCCTGCCAGATGGCACACATTATTTCACAGTATCCTGTTACACACCAGCAGGAACAAAACAAGTCATGAAATGATCAGCCACATTATCTTAGAGCAGTACTCAAGGCTCTCAACTGCTATGCCGTTCTCTTACCTTCCCGGAGAGTTGGCATCAAGATAGTAGATGTGTAATTTACAGTACAGCAATACATAATTTACTGTGTACTCACAATGTTATTTTTTTGGTGATGTTTTCTTAATTGGAAGGAAAACATTTTATAAGGCTATTTACAATAATTATTTCTATCGATGGGGAAATAAAAATTCATTCAAATAAGCAAAGGAAAAGAGCTCAATGCAACTTTGTGGCTCACATACAAAAACTAGCTAATAATTATAGTGTGCTGCCTCGATGGTATCACACAGCTGAATCCTTGCACAGGAGCATCTGTCTGGACCACTCTGCATCCTCTTGATCAGAGGTGAAGTTTTTGGAGCAGCCATCTATTTGTCTCCTTAGATGGAAAACGTGTGCTGTAGTCTTCATTGTACAGTCTGACAGAGGATGATGGGGGAAGAAATGAAGAAAGAAAAGCAAATGTTTAGGAATGTTTAGGAGAAGGTTTTTTTCTCGTTCAGAAATTGTGTCGTTTTGGGGTTTCACCTGGTTTGGGGATCCAGGAAGAGCTCCAGACCATGGGGCAGAAGAGCAGTGGTACCTGGCAGAGGGCTGATGTTTTGGAGAGGCAGCAATGGGATCCACCTTGGTGAGCAGAAGTGGGATTTTTGAAAGAAATATTCATAGTTCGGTTCATAACACTTTGACCAAACTGGCCAACCCTTGAGGTTCAATAACTGGGATTTTCTAATGAGTGCTTCTGAAAGAGGGGATCCCTAAACACTCAGCAGTCTTGGGTCTCCTGGGTGGAGGTAAGAGAGAGTAGCCCAGATTGAAGCTGAGACAGAGCTTGCACTGGCCTCTACCATCTACATGTATGTATTTTTTATATATCACTGTGTAAATATAAATACTGGGAGTGCACGGTACTGAAAAAAGTGTTGGAAATAAGGATGCTACACTTCGATTTAAACTTGCACAGATGTATTAAATGGCTTTAGCAAGGGTGTTTTCCATGTAGTAAGATGAAGATGGCAGCTTGCTCACAGAATCACTGAACCACAGAATCGCCTGGGTTGGAAAAGACCTCTGAGATCATCAAGTCCAACCATTAACCTAACACGGAGAGTCCTTGACTACACCATATCCCTGAGCACTATATCAACATGACTCTTAAACACCTCCAGGGATGGAGACTCCACCACTGCCCTGTCCTGGTTCCCCAGGCACAGCCCCCAGCCCAGCCATGCAGGCAGCCATGAGCAGCCCCCAGGCAGCTGGAGATCCACTCAAGGCACTGACTCACAGGTGAATCCCATTTTACTTAACCATGCTCATTATAAAAGGAGAGAGTTTACAGAGGGTGGAGAGTTTTTCTTTCTTGGGGCTCTTCTCTCTTGCACTTCTGCATCCAAAGGATGAGGCTGTGTGTAAGCTTGTATACTTTATGTTGGTGATTCTATTATTAGTTTTGTTATTTCATTAAATCTGTTTCTACCTCAGCCCATGGGGCTTCTCCCTTTTTCCCCAATTCCCCTTCTCAGCTGGGCAGGGGGCACTGGGTGGCAGAACAACTGCTGCAGTTTAGCCCTGGGCTGCACACAGACAGTAGCCTGTTCCAATGTCTGAGAACACTGAATCTTGTTTTAAAGGGTGGGGGTTTTTTTCTGTATTTCTAGGCTGTTGTGTTTGAAATGAGCATAGGAGGAGGTGCCTGGGGAGTCAAAACAGGGTTATAGAAACACAGGTTTCTTTTGAAAGCAGCTTAGTTTGCTCATTTGTCCATGTGAGCTGTCTTTGAAGGTATTGACATTATTTGGTTTTCGCTTAGTTTATCATCTTCAGCTGCATTGATTTATAAATCCACATGGGGGGGTGTGTGTGTGATGTAATTAAGCAGAAGCCAAACACTCGATAGCAAGGAAAACCATAGTGGGATTACAGCCAGTTTGAGGAGAAAGGGCATCTTGGTGGCTGGTTTGACTGGTTTTAGGGCACAGTGTATGGAGAAGGTATGGGAATTTGGGGAGCCTTCTGGAGTTGTGGTGGGTTGGCTGGTGGATGGGACCTCTGGAGGAAGCTCCACAGAGAGCCCCAGCTAAAGAGTGTCCTCTCATTTGTAAAGAATAAAATACAGATGATTTTGTTTATTTTTTCAACATGTTTGTGGTGCATAGGGCAAAGCTGACACTGTGGCCTTTGGGTTGTGCAGGCGGTGCTCTGCCACGGTGACAATTATTGTGATATTTGAGCTACAGTAACAGATGTGTATGTATACATACTTCACAATGATTTGAAAATGAGTATGGTAGTGCCTGTCTCTCATGGGACACAGCAGCATCTTCCTTTTGAGAGAATTTGGGCTATTTCCCATGTATGCCTCTGCAGGCTCCTGTGTAGTTATTTTCTCAGCATTACAGAATCCATCTCTCCTCTAATTCTCCAGAATCCCTGGGGTAGGTTTTGTGTGCTGATAATTTGCAGGAGCAGTAAAACAGTATGTATCTGTATGGGTAGGAGTGTGAAAACACAATTTCCTTGCTATCCAAAAACTTTGTACCGTATTTCCTACTTGAAATAGTGTGAATTGCTGTGTTTGAAGTTGTCCTCAGGCATGGGAAAGAAGTAGTAATGCATGGGGAAATGCTGGTGCCTCTTCAAATCAGAATAGTGGCTGGCAATGTCAGAGCTTTATTTATTCATAAATTAATGTAGGAACTGACTGTCATCCCAAAAGCTCTTTAAAAGGTCCAGTAGCTGATGGCTGAGATGAGAATGAGACAATAAGTAGGGCATTAGAGTATTCTCAATGCTATAGAGTTAGGTTTTTTGAATATGTAGTTGTTTTCTCTGGTTGCAGACAGGGTTATGAGTCAGACTCCAGAATTAATTGTTTTTATTAAATCCCTATAAATGCTGCAAGAGGTGCTGGGCTTCTGCTCACGTTCCTCTCCTCCCTCCTCTAATTCCAAGTTTGCTTCTGTTGAGTTGCAATGATGGTACTGCTAAACTGACCTTTACATTAGTCCTTTTTTGTAGATAAGAAGCTAAAAATTCAATTTTTCATTAAAAACTTAATTGCCAAAACCCAGAAACCTGTTTTAAGTGCCTTGCCTTGCTATCTCATTTCTTCCCTTTTCTATCTTACTACTTTTTTTTGTTTCTTTTTTTTTTTTTCCCCCAGAAATTCTTTTCCCCTGTTGTTCCCTAATGGCTTTTGAAGGACTACAGGGATTTATTTACTCAGATGAAATGCTGGGGGAATAAGACTGATTCTCAGCAGTTAGAAAATAGGTAGCTTGGTAACTGATAAAACAGATTTGCATGCTGGTGGCTTCAAACATGTTTGGTTTTGCAAAACCCACGTACAGTGCCCTGTACACTGTCTGGGAAAGGAAAAATGCAGGCTGGAGTGGCTTGGATTTTATGTTACTTTTTTTTTTTTTATTTTTTGGTGAAATGGTTTCTGCTTCTCACACTGCTCTTCATTCTTGCAGTAAAACAGGGTATTTCTCACACTCTGTCAAATACTGCTCATTCTTTTTCCCCTTTTGTTTGACACACACCAGTTTCTGCTTATTACAAATCACCTGTTGGGACTTACCTAACAAATTTTAATTTCCTGAAAGCCCTGTCATTTCTCTGTGCCCTCACTATGCCTGAACAGTAGTGCCTGGAAAAGCTTTTTCAATGTCCTCAACTGACCTTCTCAGTGAACATAAGTCATGTTTCTTCACTGGACACCTTGCTCCCAATACCATTCTTCCACTTTATTGTTACCATCTGCTGACCTATTAACCTGATTCTCTTGAATTGAGAGACTGGGATGGAGGATTGGAAATGTTTATTGCTTTATGACACAGCAGTAAAGATTTCCAAGGTGGTTGCATAAGTATGTATGTGGCAAACAGGAGTCTCACCTCAGAGTGGCATTATAAGGTAGAGATAGATGTATATTAAAAAAATAAAATTAAAAATATTTAAAAGTATATCTTTATCTCTGATAGGATAATATAGTTCAAATTCTATTTCTCCAGGGAGAAGTGCTAGTCCTGTTGCAATCAGTGAGCTTGGGAAAGAGGCATCCAAGCATCAAAGAGTTTTGGGAGGGGGGGGCTCTGGGGAGCAGCTAAATCATGGTGTAAGAAAACAAATGGGATCTGTGATGGGAAGTGGGCTGTGCTGGCCTGCCTGGGAGATTTAGGGAAAGTTCCCACCCACAGTGATTTCTCTTGCTCATGGCCTTGGCACAAAGCCATTCCTTGCTTACTTGTCATGCCAGAGGTCATGATGCGAAGAGATTCACTATTCCCATTTCAATCCAGTTAGAAGCAGGGAAAACGGATAAAGAAAGAAGAAAATACCAGCCATAGGATAGAAATTCAGTCCAGGAAAACGTAGTTTTCAAGCCAGGAGCCCTGTGGGGATGAAGTGGTGGTCATTATAAAATTGAAGCAGTGCTTCACATGATGGTGCACAGGAGAATGAGTTAAAAAACAATAAAGACTTTTAACTTTGGCTTATAGGAGGGAGCAAGTTGAGAAGCACTTTATCACCATTTTTGCTAAATAATGGGGCCTCCCTGGGGGTTTTGTAGCCCTTCTCTTGCTTGGCACCTGCAGTGCTGTGTGTGTAGCTCACAGAGTGTGGATGTGACACCACCTCCAAGGAGCGGCTGGAAGTTTTTTCATCCATTGCGTCAGCTCCTGTTTACTTTTGTGGCAAGCATTGGGTGATCTTAAAAGGTATTTCAGCTGTTACAGCTGTATTTCCCATCCTTTTCCCCTCCCCGGGTGGATCTCTGCCCATAAAGTCAAGTGAGACCTGGGAGGTGGGAGTGGGGAATGATGGCTGATGGTCAGAACCCATCATCTGAGATGCAGGGAGCGCCAGGAGCTTTTAAAGGATTTGGAAAAGCTGTTGGTAGACTCCTGAAATGAAACCTCCCGGAGGCTTTGGAGGGTAAGAGCTCAAAAGCCCGAACAGCTGGAAGTGAGGAGGCAAAGTGACACTGAGATAGTGTCACCATATGGTTGCTCGTGGGGTTGGCTTTCTTCCTGCAGGCATCTGGCCCCTGCTTGGGTCGGGAGAGGTGGCTGGGTGGACCTTTGCTCTGAGTGATCTCCTAAGGGCACACCACAGCAGTAATTAGCTGTTACTAGAATGTCTCCCTGTCCTGTCAAGGCTGGCTTCTGGCGTTTGGGTGCCCTGATCTCGAAGCCCTTAGAGCATCACTCAAGCACAGATGAAGATATTTTATGATACTGCTGTTGCAAAGTAAATTATGAAATCTTCATTGGGGCCTTTGCGATTTGTTTAATTACGTTATTGCAAGCACCTATTGATCACTGATGTAGTTGCTTCACTTTCTCACAGTACACATTCTTCACCCTTTATTTCCTCATAAAACACGAGCCAATATTGCATTGGCTTGTGCAGGAGCTTGCAGCGAGCGTCTTCAGCTGGTTGCCAAAAGCTCTTGATGCTCCAGGAAGTTCCCTGGCAGGGACTAGGCTCCCAATTAAGGGACTCATCCAAAGCCTTTTAAAATGAGCTGGCAGGTTTGCCCCAGTTGTTAGGTGTACTCTAACTCACGGGAACTATGCCTTCATCATCTAGCCAAAATCTGTTTTTTTTGGAGCTGTGTTGACTTCATCCCTACCCCTTCTGTCCCCCACCCCCCAAATCATATATGAAGAAATGAAGGAGAAAGGACCCAGAGGGACAGAGTGAGATGTGTTGGCTCGAACAGCATCCTGCCTGTGAGTGCTGTGTTATGGCTACCAAGATAAAAGTTACCTTCTGCTTTCCCATAGGAAAGAATTTATATTACTGGCTCATCTTGAATGAGAATACAGAATGGGTTGCACCAGGTGAAAGCAAAGGTCCATCTAGCCTGGTGTCCTACCTTTTTACAGGAACCAGAATCAATTACTGAAGAATGTCCTGAAGCAGAGCTGGTGGCTGTGTAATTTGTAATCCTTGGTGGGTTGTCAATTTACTTTGCAAACATGTGCAAGCGATTTTGAAATCCATGACCTTCTGTGGCGATTAGTTCCACAGTTTGTGTGTAGGATGAGAAGAAACACTGGTATTAATGTGGCTCTTTTTTTTTTTTTTTGGATGGGCCATCTGCTCTTCTTATAAGAGGCCTCCCAGTACTCAGATGTGCAGTTGACTTCTTGATTTGCAGAGAACTTGAGAGTGATGCTTCAGACTACAGATGTGGCCACAAGCTATTCAATGTGAAGATGAATAACAATTTTTCTTTATTATGTTTACAGTTTCTAACATCTTAAATGACTTGACAAGTTCTCTGGAACTCAGTCCTACTTTTTCTTTAACCAGGACCACACTTTTATATAAAAGATACTTGGAACTAGAGCTGATTGCAGTATTGTTCTGTGTATTGACAAAGAGCTGTTGAGTCCTCAGTTTGAGGTTTTCTTGCTAATTTGTGTGCTGGTGCTACAGAAAGCTGGTAATGTCTTGGTCAAGTAGGTGTTGGTGAACCTTCCCAAAAAGCTGTGTGGCTTTTCAGATTTCCTCTGTGTGGCAGGTTCCACAACTACTGCTCTTCCAGGCTCGAATAGGCAAAGGGTTTCTTTAGGACCAAGGTAATACAGCACAGAGAGCAGTTGGAAAAATTATACCCACAAAGGCTCTTTCAATGGCTGTGTTTAGATGATCACTTAAAAAGCTCAAGTAGGGCTGGAGTGAAGTGGTGAGATATTGAATTGGGGGTTTTCAGCTGCTTGATTTTCCCCATTGTCAAATATCTCGCTTCCAAATTTCTTGAATTTCGGGGCGATTGACTTGGAAATGAGACGCAGCTTGATTTTATAATAACGCTGAACAAAAGCTGTTGCAGTTGCATGACAGTAAACACGGTATTAAGAAGGAAAAACAAGTGATTATGTACTTAAGCAAGATCAGTGAACACCAGAACTGGAGTCTTTTGTGCCTTATCAGTTGCCTGCCTTGTGCTGCCTTTTGAGCGGCCGCTTTGCATTTCACAAGCCTCTTTACATAAAATACGTAATCATGAAAATACATCAGTTACTGAAGGTATATGGACAATTGTATTAATAGAAGGCTTGTGCACAAAATATGCCTTTTTTAATTTATTGTCTAAGAGGAAAAGAAAACCAGTATCTGGCTTTTTATTTACTCTAAGAAAAAAAGGTCTTTGGGGGGAAAATAGCCATTAGGAGACAATTAGCAGTAAATTCAAAATTTTACTACTCCTCTAACAAAGTACATAAAGTTGCTTCATTTCCTACAGGGAAGTTATGCTCGGAGACAACTTCATGATTCAAATGTAGTTAATAAATAATCAGGTTGTTTTGAGTCTTAAGATAATAATTGTTAGTTTATAAGAGCACAGCTTATTAAAAGTTGTGGGTTTTTTACAACTGAATCATAGCCTGGGAACTAAAACTGTATGTTTGCTTTCCTTTGAGGATGCAGTCCTACAGAGCAAGCATGTTGTTCCTCCCACTGAGTTTAAAATACATATAATATTGGGCAACAAGACTGTGTGAGATGGAGGACAGCAGAATTACAGGGGGGTGGGTTATAGTTACAAATATATTTACTTACTCTTACTGCAGGGAACGTCTCTGAAAACTTTTCTGATGTCTTTTTGCCTGAGCTTTATTTCAGAGCTTGAAAGAATCTCTATTGCTGAAATAGGAAATACCATGAAGGTGTTATATTGTTTTTCATTAGATAACAAAGCTGCTGGAGCACTATTCATATAAAAGTATGTGTTCTTATTATCAGCTTTTAAAAACAGCATGATCTAGGGGATGTATCCTCTTGTATGAAGCGGGATGAGTGAAACCAGTTAGTGATAGAAATGATTGCAGGGGTCAGATCTGGTGGTTCTTGCTTACTCAAAGTAGAAACCTGAGACTGGGGTTTGCTTTCCTCATTTGGAGGATATGAAATAGCCTGGAAAGGCTAAAGGCTGCTTCTGGTGCTGGCTGAATCCTCCAAACTCTTCCCCTTTGCCTCTTAGGGGTTTTTTTGCAGTTTTTTACCTGTACTGTGCAAAAAAAAAAAATTTTAAAAAAAAACCCAAATACACCCTTCACCAAATTTTTGCTTGTAGTAGTTTGGATTTTTTTTACATTCTTAAACAATAAGACTTTTGTGGTGACGTTACTGTCAACAATAAATGTTAACGATTGAATCGAATCATTTTATCCTAAAATTTCAAAGTTATGGTACTTTTGTCAAATGATGCTTATGACAAATGTTTCTAGTTGGAAAAATTTTCATAATCCAAAATAAATGTGTTAATAGGGAGAGGAGAAAAAAAAAAATCCCTGTAGAAGAGCTCCAGAGGAAATCACACATTTTCTTGGGTAAATGCTTCCATCAAAATACTCCCACTAGCTCTGTTCAAGTTTGTAAGCATTAAAAAATTACTTCCTTAAAAAAAATAACTACTGATGCTCACCAGGAGAAGGAATTACTGCCAGCTGCTCTGTGTAACTGCTTGTGATTCAGACAAGATAATTCGTGTTCGCTGACCCTTGGAGCAGGTTTAGAACAGTATCTGATCATGAGGGGGGGAAAAAAGAGCAAAAAATGCTCAGGTTTTTTGCCTACCTCCTCTATCATTAATGCAGCTATGCATACATGTCAATGTACAGCCTTGGTTGTCATCACATTTCATGGCATTAACAAACAATGCCTGCTTATGGCACCTCCTGGGATGGCTGCTTTGATTTACAGACAAACATACTGTGATATGTGATGTGGTTCCTCTTCAAATCTCTTCTTTTTGTACAGAGGATGGATTTGGTCTTGTGTGTTAGGCTTGTAACTCCATATAAAATAACAATCACTTATACATTTTTCATGCACGGAAAGTTGAGTTTTTTCCTGCAAGGGTGCACAGTAACACAGTATTCAGATGCAGTGCCTAGTCATTTTGTGTTCATTTTAAGGCACCATCTTAATATGAAGTAGTATTTGTAAATCATGAGGCTTAATATTAGTACCATGTTCCATATAGAAGCGTATTTAAATAATTCCATCTCTAAAAATAGAATATATTTCCATGGCTTTCATTTTGCATGCTAATTTAAACACGAAGGGCAGGCTGTTTAAATTGGGTAGCGATTTTAACACAAGCATGATTTAGCCATAATATAGTAAATTAGGTCCTTATCCTAAGTTAGTGTGAGTTTGCATTTAATACACCTTTCTAATAACATGTTCTTTTCTTAACCATGTTTTCATATTCAGTGTTAGGAACAACACATGACTTTTTGATTTCATGTCATCCAGGTTACTCAGCAGGGAAAAAGGGTCTTCACCATTAGACACTTGCTATTTTTAAGATGACTTTTCTCTAACAGGTCATCCTTCAATGACCTGATTCCCTTTCTGAGCACTCCTACCCATCAGGATCCCAACCCTGATGTTCTCCAGCATCGGCAGCTAGCTGTGGGTTATCTCCTACGTGCAGCAAACCTAGAATCCTGATGACTTTGGTTTTGCTCATAGTAACACAGTAGGTTATGAGTTAAGAGGAGGAATACACAACAGCACTAAAACTAGATAAATTAGCACTTAAGAAAAATTGGATGGATTGTATAGCTCTGCAACACTGTGAAATAATCAATGTCCCTTCTTATTTGTAGACTTTTTTTCCCCAGGGAGTTGCATATCCCACCCAGGTTTGCTTAAGGGTCAGGAGCCTTCAGGTTCACAGGAACACAGTGACCTGTGGTGATTCATCCTGTGCTGAAACTCCTTTGCCCCCTGTCCCCTCTGCAGCTGCCCAGGACACACAGACAGCTGGGCTGGATGGCATCCCAGCCTCATGGAGGGCAGCTGAGTCCTGCTTGGAGGTGTTGACTCAGTTTCCTTTGGGACTGAAAAAAGAAAAAGCCTCTGAGTGGCTGCATGTAATAAGTATTACCAGTGGGAAGGCTAGTGATGGACATCTGTCCTCCAGATTTTGTTACAGCTGTCCAACCATAGTAACAGTGAACGGCCACGGACACTAGAGCTGGTTATTTGTCTGTATGAATGCCTATTTAATTCTATTTTGTTAGGAACTCTACAGTATTAGAAGGCCATTTTAAGACCATCCTTTTCAAGTAATGTTCATTTAAATTGACAAGAAGCCATCAAAAGAGCAATGTCCTCATTTATGGCATTTAGTTTAAGAATTTGAGCCTGGGGTGTCCGATTTGGAGGGTTTTTTTTGGTTTCCTTGCTTGTTTTGTCTGAGGAATGTGCTTGGTGACGGGCTAAAGTGTCTCTGTGGCAAAGCTATAACATCATTTGCACCCAAAAGACTTCACAGTTGTGTTATATTGGCCCAGCAGCAACGCAGGGATAAGCCTTTTTTTTTCCCATCCACCTTTTTGGATGGCTTTTAGCTTTTTTCATGGCTGTGTTACAGGGTGGGAATCTTTCCACTTCCTGTGGATCTAACCATCGGGGACAGTAAATAAGTGCCAGCTGCACTAGCAGTGGGAGATGTGCTTGTGTGTCCTGTAAGCTGATGGTGAGAAATTAATTCCTAATCCAAACATGACCACAGCACAAGAAACACTACCTAGGCTGGCAGCTTGGTCATCTCTCCAGAGAGGGGAGATCTGGTGCCCACCCTTTGTGAAAATGGCTTTATTGTTGGAGCAGATGCCCATTGGATGTGTGGACCTCTAGACCCAGTCTCTTCAGGTTTGCTTTTCTCCTCCTCATTTTCCCTCCCGAAGTACAAGGAGTCTTTTACACTGTATGCTATTCCTATACTGTATATATTTCTATTTCTTGACAGTCATCAGTCTCCCAGACCCCTGCTTTGAATTTATCACCTATTAACTTCAATTTGAAGTCTTAGAACAGATCTTTTCCCCATTCCAAGGCTTGGCAGAGGGGCTGTTTATGCTGACGATGGCAAATCAGGCTCTGTTGGCTCCCTTTTCAGTCACGGCCTCTGAACATGAAGTAAGTTGCATTGACTGATGCAAATGATACAGTTAAGCTTTTAAGTACTTGGCATGTTAAAGCAAATACGTGTTGTCCCAGCCTGTCCCTGTCCCTGTGGGGTGTCACTGGAGCCAGCCTCAGCCCTGTGATCTTGGGAGAGCAACTAGACTGGCTGGAAGTAGCACCCTGAGCATTTTAACATTTAAAAACAGATAGATTGTGTTATCATTAAACAAAGTCAGGGCTTATTTTAGGCGAAGGTGCAATCTGAGCACAGCTTTTGCAAGACACGGCAGTGCTCCTGTTACAGCATCAGGACTTGGTGTGCACAGCTCGTGTTACCTTTATGTTTGTCTCCCATAACAAATGTCTGAAAGCCAATTTCATGAAATGGTTTTCCTCTTAGCAGTGTGTGTTATTTGTAGCATTGGTGTGGGTGTTCACTGAGGTATCTGTTTACTTCAGGTTTGGGTTCTTATATGCAGCATTATTTAGGAGTGCTCCTTGTAGGTGCTTAGTGACCTACTAGCATTTTGTTAGACTAAACCATGTTATCACTGACCCTCAGAAACTTCCCCTGGGGCTCAAGCTTTCCAGTTTTAAGTCAAATTTAACCAGGGAATGGACTATAGCTGTGCCAATTGTGTGGGACAGTGTGTGAACCAGTCCGACCCCATGGATGGAATGGGAGCTGTGCTGGCAAGCCACCCTCAACCACCATAGCCAGGATACTGCAAACCCTGCGAACGGGGCTGGAATGAAGGTTTGTTACTGCAGCAGCCTGGTAGACAGTGTTGGTTTTTCCCAAAGAGACACCTTTGGATGTAGGAGCCTGAGGCAGCTGTCACTGATGCGTTAGGCTGCTGATGAACAAAGGTGAAGGAGGAGCCCACCCTCAGTGCTGGGATTGACCTTTTGTTTCAAGGTCTTTATGGGACAGACTGGACCATGCTGCCTTTTCCACAGCTGAGTTATCTGCACTGTTAAAGCCTTGCCATTCCACTGGCACCATTGATCAGCATCTGGCTGGTTGAGAGCCCATCCAGCCCCTCTTGTGGTCACCAGAACCACTCCATTCTTTCCCATGGCCCTGTCTTCCTGCACCCGGCCCTGCAGCAGTTGATTCTCTGCAGGTTTAAGGCTCCAAACTGCCTCTCTCTTTTTGTCCTCCTCTAAACACAAGGTACTTATCCCCAAATCCATTTTCTCTTGTGCTGCCAGAAATCCTGCAGCAGGCTGATTCCCTTGATGATGATTGTCTTCCCTGTTCTGCCATCTCTCTAAACCACAGTCCCAACTGTCTCTTCAGTCCTTGACCATCATTCATCCAGCTTCTGTCTCCTTTCTCTGCCCAACAGCTCACGCTTTTCTCTTTCTGAAGAGAAAATAGGCAAGATAAAGTTCTCCTGACTTGCTGTCCCATGTCCCACTGCAACTCTGTCTTCTTCCTTTGCTGCTGCAGATGCAAAAAAATTCTTATCTGGTCTCTTCTTGGAGTCATCTTCATGGCCTCTGTTAATGTATATCTTATCTGTAATCTGTATCTTTATTCTTTCCCTTCATTTCTTGCTCTCTCTTAGATCTTATCCTTCCCCAGATGAGCATATTTTGACCTCCTCAGTGTCATGGTGATACGAGCTGCTGCCTCATTCTCCTCTCTTCTTACCATTGATAATATTTATTGTATTGAAAGCTGTTGGGATTTCTTGTCTTAAAGCATCATTGACTCATGATTTAAGCTAGGTGGGACTTGCAGATGGCATCTCGTACAACTCCATGCTAAAACCAAGTCTAATTAGAGCAGGTTGCTCAGGGCCATGTCCAAATGCATGTCCATGCATTACCCTAAATGCATGGATTTTTTTGTTTCCTTTTTTCAGCTTTTGGTCTATCAACTCTACTGTTGATCTTTTAGTAAAGCCACTGTTATGCATTCAAGCCAGTAACAGCAATCCTATTTTGTCCTTTTAGAGTTTTCACTGAAATTTAGAGCTGCCAACTACGACCTTCTCTTGGCATCTCTGACTCTTTACTATAGGTGGAGGAGTAGCTGTGTCTGTTCTTCAGCTTCTGTGCGGGGTTTTGCAGGGGTTGTTTCCTCCTTTGTGTCTTTTTCCTCTCTTCACTGGAACTTCAGCTCATTGTCTCTGTCCTGATGTCTCGCAGCTCATTTCTGGACATACCTCCTTCCAAACAGGGAGGTATGCTGGTTCTTTGATACCTCCTAGAGACAGCTGGCTGCCAGTGTGCTTCCAATGCAGACTTCCCACTGGTTTCTTCCTTTGTGCACAGCAGTGCTGTCCTGTCTGTCCTTCATGTCTCCAAGGCACATGTCATCTTCAGGCTTTTCTCTAAAACTCCACCTCTAAGCTGGGTTGGATCTGTCAAGTTCTCTTTATAGAAGGTCTCCAAGATGCTTTCATGTGACAAAATCCTCCAGAGGTTTGATGGCCTTCTGTTATTCTAAAGACATTGTAAGACTACTGCTGCTATTACTCTTACCCTAAATGGTTGCTTTGACCAGGACCCTTTTATTTGGGTCCTGACTCCTCTGTTTTCTTGCCCCAGTCACCAATTACTTCATCTTAGCTTTCATTACTCACCACCATCCAACCTTTTCCTGTAATCACTAGTAATTCTGGCATCTAATGCCCATTTACTGTGCTTCTCTAAAGTATCTTTGTGCTTCTTCCTGATGCCCCCCAGCCTGGGAGAAGTTGCCTGTAAAGACCCACAAAGCTGTCCAGGCTTCAGCCCTGCTTCGAGCTCATCTTTACTACCATGTGTGTAGTTGTTTCCCAGGAGTAGAGCCCTAGTGATGTGCCTCTCACCTCTTGTCATTCTGACCTGTTGTATACAGTTTTCTTCTATATATTTTCTTCTGTTCCTCATCAGCCAGCCACTTCATCTTGGTCTTGCACTGGAGCATAGATTTTGGTGCCTACATAATAAATTGATCCTGCTGTAGTTAAGAAATACACAGTTCTCCACCACTAGACCCTCTAGAAAAAAGCTAATTTGCTGACAATAAATTTCCTATATTTATTTCAGCAAACATAGATGTTTGTTAGCGAGGCCTCTGCAAGCTTTTGCTGTTTGAAGTACAGAGTGATTGTGGCCAGTTTGCAGATGTAAACAATGCTCTCGGAATTTATGCCATCAGTGCAATGCAAATCATCCCAAGTCCAATGGTATGAGAGGGGAAACACTGAGCTGCGTGCATTGGATTGAACACAGCCATTTTCAGAGTTTTAATTGTGTTTATAGTCAATAAAAAGGGAAAGAGCTCATTTATGAGTACTAAGGCTGTGGCCAACCTTCATCTCAGTTTAATCTTAGGTTTATTCAGGGTGAAACAAGTGTTACAGGTTTATATGGCAGAGCTTCCCTAGTGTAGCAATTTCACTCTGACTGCTAAAGGGGCTGGCAGAGATTTAAATTCATACAATTTTTATATTGCTATCAAATTCAATTTTTTTCTCCCCAGCCTTTAGGCTTTGTAAAATCAAGTTCTTGATTCCTGGACTCTAAAGCTGTAAAACGCATATCTTTAAGGCACTTGCTAAATTCCATTATTTCTTCAATCATGTTATAATTAAATGAAAAAATGTTTTCAATTATAGAATTGAGAAGAAGCTGGAACATTTTAGAATAGTTTTTGCCATGATCTTATAAAGATAATAATGGCTGTTACATCAGGTTAATAGTCATTTGTCCTATGTGCTATTTTATTTTCCCATTCCACTGTGTAATTTTAGATATAAGATATTCGAGAACTTTGCACAGCTCAGGACAACTTCTTTGTAATAATTTGAGTCTTGACCTCTTTTCTTTGTTTGAAAGACCACAAACTAGTGAAAAGGAAAATCATCAAGAAGTGCTGTGGTTGTTTTGTTGGCTTGATTTTGCTCTCTTGGGTCCAAATACACTTTGTGTTTTCCTAGTGTTTAATTTTTTTAAAATATTGCCTGTGTTGATGTCACAAAGAAGGGTTTTTTAAAAATTTCTTCCAAATTAAGTCATCTGTTCTCTTAGGTAACTTCAGTGTTGAGGTGACCAGCCCAAGTCAACTCTGAGGTAACACTGGCAAGTGCCTAATGATGATCTAGCTAAAAATCTACAAAAGGTATTACTGTGAAGATACCCTTCTTTTTAGTTCTTATGTCCTCTGCAGTGTCTGAGTGTCTTTTGCACCATGCTGTGGCAGAGATGATGTGAAATATGTAGATGAGTTTCTTCTGGTGCTGGATGTTAACCTTCAAAATCATTTTTAATTTCTACAGTTGAGTCGGTGAGGTCACATTTAACCCAGGGGGGAAAAACCAAACAAACTGAAATTAAGTCAGGAAGAGGGAAATACATGTAAAGTTTGTGTATTAATTTCTTTTATAGACTGAAGACATACAGCTCCTTCATGCCAAACTGGTGTGCAACTCCAGTCTAGAGCCAACTGGTCTGCACACTTGATTGCAGAAATGGTCAGGAGTGTCTTCTCTCTCTGCACTGAAAGGACAGGAATTAAGCATGGTAAAATTCAATGGAAATATTTGGAAGTTAAATGGAGCAGAATGTATGCAGCAGTCCATAAACAGCCTGGAAAAACTTTGCAGAAATTACACACAAGCTTTTATGCAAAAGCTGTAGAGTAAGTCTTTCTTCCATCAAATAGCTGGCAGGAAATGCGTGCTACCCACTGCGTCTGCTGGTGAAGCCTTCCCTGTGGTTTTACTGTCTTGACCTTGGACATTTGGAAGTTTCCTCTGGTAATGGCTGAAATTTTGCAAAAGGAGATGGAATGAATTTTAAACTCAATATTATTCTGTTCTGAAGGCAGGTATTTCCAACATCTTACTGCATTATCCTACAGTAATGTGCTTTTAAAGTAAAGGTGACTCTAGTCATCTAGCACTCTCTTCAAGTGCTCTTTCTCTGACTTTATCTGCCTTAAGGAAAAATGAGAGGTGGCATAAAAAGGCATTTGATTCTTGTTATTCAGGTGACCTGGAGTTTGTACCATGGTTTTTAGCAGTTCTTAGTGGCAGAATGAAAGTATGTTTTAGTCTAGAAAGTGACCCTTGTATTACCCAACTCTTAATCAGTTGAATTTACTGGAGAGAGGGGGGAATCATGTACAAGAGAGACAAAAATCAGGTGAATGTTCTCTGAAAGGGAGCTCTGAAGGTCTGCTTGAATCAGATCCCCCGCTTGAAGCAGGGCTGTTACAGATGCTAGAGCAAGTTCATCATTGTCTTATCCAGCCTAATCTTGAAAATCTCCAAGGATGGAGAGTCTGTCACCAGCCAACCTATTGCACTGCTATAAGTTTTTCTTAAGTTTTCCATCGTGTCCAACCTGAACTTCCTAATTGACAACTTGTTGCTGTTGCTTTAAAAAAAATCCTGGACAAAAAATACCAACAGAAGCAATTTAAAGCAAACAGTCTGGCGTTTAACAGGGATTACTGCAGCTATTTCCTTCAAAAAGCTGTTGAGCCCAGTCTTTTATTGTAATGAAAATGGGAATATATCGAACCTGCTTGGATTTTGCAAGGCGGGGGGGGTTTCCACCAGAGCAAAGGAATTAATCCATATGCATTTTTTAATCTTGCATCATGTGTCCTTTCTGGACAGGTTCCTTGAGAACTGGAGAAAGATTTAAGTAATTTGGCAGTTTTGGAGAGATCCCTCTACCTAGGAGAGCTGAAGATCTTATGAACACTGGAGAAGTCTGAACCTTTCATGCTGTTGTTTCGTTGCCCTGATGCTGCAAAGGATTTAGGAAAGATTTTAAACTAACCCCAGCATGTGTCCTTGAGCAAAGTCCGATGTGTTACGGATAAAGATACTGCCTCTTGGAGCAGGGCATCTCAGAGGAATGCAAGCTCATTAAGAAAATGTTTTATTTTAAAACTGTTCATGACGGGCTTGTAATGAAGTATCGTGGTTAACCTTATAGCCTTATTTTCCCTTTTTTGTCCTTTTATGGCTGTAGAAGGTGTTTTTCCCATGTGGAGATACCAGATTAAGGATAGTGAGAGAGTGGAAGGGAAGTATGTTAATTGTGAGGAGCTTTGATTTAGTAATGAGACGCTGACACTGCGACACTGTTAGGAGTTCAGGAGAAGCGCTGGACCGCTTCACCATTTGTGCACCTTCATTTTCCATCCGGGCTCAAGATGTTATCAGTACCCAAGGCTTGCAGAGTCAACCACAGGAAAAAAGACCCCTCAATCCAGCAATTTGCACAAATTTTATTGCTGATACTCGCCAGTGGCTGCAGAAATCCTCAGTTTACCTGTGACTTTGGTGATGGTTTTGTTGGCCATATTTGCATACTTAAATGCCTACAGTGTTTCCAAATTATTTGCACTTTATTGCCATACTTTCCAATATTAGTTCAACTCCGTTGCTTTTCTAGCCAAGGAGAATATTTTAATATGCATGATTAAGTTCCCTCTCATTTCTAAAAACACAAGGGAAAAGCAGTCATGGTTATTTGAAAAGCGTTGCTTGTGCAAAAAAAAGGAAATAAAGCAAACCACCATGTTCAGGGAATTAGTTGACATATGTGCCAGTAGCCATATGGGAATCCAGCCGGCTGGATTTGTGTCCTGAAGAGCCCTGTGCCAACAGAGCGAGTCCCCAGACACATTTGGGATGTTCAGAGTCAGCTGGGTTATCTCTGTGCAGTGCTTCTCTGCCATGGAGGCAAACATTTGCATTTCAGAATTAGCTAGGATAAAAAAAAAATTGTTGTCAGAGGTTGTTTTTCATGAACAGCAGATCTAACTTAATAATGCTAGGCATTAAAATAATACCAAAGGATGGTATTAATTCATCTCAGTAGGCAGAGTTTACTGCATAATGTAATACCTGATCAAATCCACGCTACTGGATTTCAGCGTGGTCATCGGCGTGTGTTTTCTCTTTCCTTTGTTATGAGCATGTGATGAGATTTGAGGAGCATGATCTCATCTGATACTCTGACCACAAAATGAGCAGCCCAGCTGAGCCAAGCGTGCTATTGATGTGCATGCAGTTGAAAATGAAGGTGGAGTGTTTGATGGTAGGCTTTGATAAGGCTTTGCTGGAAGTCATTTGCCAGTAGCATTGCAGAGGTTCACTAATTACTGCCCTGACTCTTTGCAAATTTTCCCTCCTGACATAATCTGTGGTGGTTTATGGCTGTTATGTAGCACCATCTGCAGTGAATCAGGACCTGCTGGGGAAGGATACACACCAAGAGATATGGTTTAATTAGGGTATGTTTTCATTAGTTTACTCATCTGCCATCAGGCAATAACTAACTCAGTGCTTGCAGGTTGTGTCATCTTTTTTCCATCCCCTCACCATTTCTGGTCCTAAGTGTCTTCTGCAGGAGCTGTAGGGACTAGCGAGAGGCAGGTCTTGGGCATGGGTTTCTCAGCTTCTCAACTAATCAGAGCGTGCCAGTGGGCTTCACTGAGGGTGTATACATGGTGCATATATGCTCAGTGAAGGCTAAAGGACCTCAGCTTTCTCCTTGCCCAAGGACATGCTTTAGTTGTCCTTTCCCACGTCCCTGTTTTCCATCTCTCCTTCATCCACTGGTAGGTTGTAAGCCTTCATGCCAGCTTTGTCTGATTTTGAAAGGAAAAAAAAATAAAGGTGTAAGTTCCTGCACTCATTCCTAGAACAAATTACACAAATGCATTGGAAACAAGCTTTCCTTGCTTTTGCAGATAATGAAGCAACAAGGTTTTTTTTCCCAGGTCCAGAAGAGCATGCAGAGATAGTCACTGGTGTCTTCAGTTTTGAGCTGTAGAGACATCATGTGGCGTGTCCATAGGTCACTGTCTCTCCCAGTCATCTTTTGGTGACAGGGAACTGGAGAAGCAGCTTTTGCATTGCTTTTCCAATTTTCATTTGAAAAGTTAAAAGCTATTTTGTGCAAATGTTTTTCGTGTCGTAGACAGAACAAGAGAGGTGCAAGAGTTTGGTTTCTTCTCTGCTTCAGCAGGTCCTGGCCTGAATAAGCTGTAAAGAATCAGATATGTAACAAATTCCTGTGCTTTTACTTAAATGAAGTATTATACTAGTCTTCCTTGATTTAAACATTTTAAACAAGGAAAAATTAAACAGAACTCCCAAGTTCTTAATTGGTTTAATTCTGTACAAGTTACTCAGAAGAGCATCTGTTTTCATTAGCTAGACTTTGATCTCAGATTTTATTCATGCTATTTAACTGGATGAAATTCTGCTCATTAATATGTTTTGAAAATTAATTGGTTTACTAATAATAGGACTTTGTTTCCTCCAAGGTTAAAATATCAATATATCCCAAAGTGAAGTAATTATTTGAGAGTTTCAGGGTTTTTTCTCTTCCCTATTTGTGTTTATCACTAGTGACTTCTTAAATAATATGCTAAAGTGCAGCTGTGGAGTTCATCATGAGGAAAAATGGGTCAGAGCCCATTTCGTGTGGCTCTGTATGCCAAAGTCTGTTGCTGCTCCTCTGCAAATTACTTTTCTGCAAGTAATCTTTGCAAAATTGTGTGGTTTGCTACTTGTCATTTATTTTCAAAATACTTTCCTAAGAGCCTATTAGTGTTACCAATTTTTTAAAAAAGTAAAGAGACTTAGAAAAGCAACAATAATATGCATGTGTGGATATATCAACAGTATATATGAAACAGTTTATACTGTTCAGAACTCACTAAAGTGGGACACCCGCTCTACTCAACTGCAACACAATTTATTTTGAGGAAATCTGTTTGCAAATAAATGGTTTCCTCTTTACCTGCACAAGTTTCGTGCTCTTTTGGCTTTGTCTAGCTGTGTGTCATCTGGCTGAGGCTGGTAGATATGTACCTTATGCAGAATAGGTCTACAAGACTCCAGTTTCTAGAATCCTTCTGATTTGCCAAAGATTTAATTGAATTGTCCTTGCATGTGATAATTAACACTTAATATATCTTAAAGACACTCTTGGCACTCACTGGCTGTTTGAAATAATAATGTATAAAATATAAAATAATAATGTGTGTGGTAGGATGCTAGAGCACTTTTTAATTTTTTTTAAATGACAGAATTGGTTGTTTCATACCTCTGGGTCATTTCACGTAGGGAATATTATTAATTACTTGCTAGTGAGACACTAGTTCATTACAACAATTCAGAATAAATTACAAGTATAATTGGTTTAAATGATTAATAGATTTGGCAAGCAAGTTGGTATTAACTTCCTAGTATCAACATTACGTCACTCAGATTCTGCTTTAGTCTTTTGTTTCATCCATACTAAAATTAAGCCATGTTTTACCCTCAAACATGAATATTAATTCCTGTAGACAGTGTTTGCTCTTCTGTCTTATCTTCTGAAAACACTGTACTAAGTCATATAAATGTAATTGAGTGACTTCTATGAGAGGCACTGGGCATGCTCCTGATGGAGTGGGCCCAGTGGAAATGGCTTTCCCACCAGTAGAGGTTGATTTCTAAGTGTTGTTGCCATCTCAGCAATGGGAAACAGCCTCCTGCAGGTCTGTTAGCAGCTCTGACTGCTTTTGGTGGACCCTGCTGCATCACACGTGGTGGAATACAGTGAAATGTGGCATCCTTGCCTAATGCTCTACCAGCTGCAAGACTGACAGGTGTTGCATGATGAATATGGGTCACTTAAGAAAAATAAATATGGCCCAAAACTGCTAAAAAAAAAAAAAAAGTGGATTGGCTGCTTCTTTGGGTTCCTTGTGTCCCTTGTATTTTGCATTAGTGCAAAACGTGCCTATTCCCCACACTGGTTCTGTGTAATGGTGGAAGAGCTGAAAAAATGCCATAAGGTGAAGTTAAAGCTGGTGAAGATTCAGAAGGGGGGTAAAAAAGATGGAATGAGTGAAAATAGGGTGGATAAAAGGAACCATTGCAAGAACAGGTAGGTGAAGTCTTTGTTGCTATACAAAAAGAGTAAGGGACACTGCTGTCATGCCTGCATGTGCAAAACACCCCAGCAGTGTCATTTGCAGGACTTTTAAGGCTTGGTAGTTGTACATTTGTAAGTAAATTGTCTTGTGGAAGCTGCTTACGTGGTGGGGAACTCTGCTTTCACACCATTGACTCCAGTTGCCTGCATGGGCCAAACTGGGACGTGACTCCTGCAGTGTCTGCTTCCAGGCAATCAAAAACTTAGCACCTAAATGTACATTCTTCTACTTGTATCAGTTTGACCCATAAATGATTGATATATAATTAGCTCCATGAGAAATTTGGTTTTATTTGCTTAAATAGAGGACTTTCACTTTTCTCTGTCATGTTCAACATATTGCACAAGGTCTTTGTGGTTGTGACAAATTAAATAGTGATGCAGCAGGCAGCAGCAGTGGTTTCAGGAAAGGGCTGGGGTGATCCTGCTTAGTAAGCATGCAAAAGCCTGCTACCATCCAAATGTCCTTTTTAAAACATGTTAAAATGAGCATTTCTGGGAAGGAAATGAAAAGGTTTTGTTCTTTAGGCTCACAAGGCAGGAAAATATACAGATTCCTATTTCAGAAATCCTTGTGTAAACACAGGAAACATTAATTTTTGCTGGTAGAAATTAAACTGGAAATATTTATTCCCTATTTCTAAATACAGAACAGTTGTATTCATGCTGAGACTAGATAATCTAGTCTAACTTACATCCTTGTCACATAAGCTGATAATGCATACAGTCCCTTTCTGGCATTGGTCCATAAGATTGAAATCTTACTGTTACGTGCAGAGTTTGGTACTAAAAGTAGGTAGAAGAAAGTTGTAAATCCCTGGATCTGTCACAGACTGATGGGGCTCAATATGTAAAAATTAAAACAGTTGATAAAAGTCTTGAATGCAGTGAGTAGAAAAGGGAAAAGCTTGGAAGGAAAGGAACCAACTGTGTGGGACCATCACCATAGACCTGATGTCCTGAGAAAAAAACACCTGTCAGGATTGAATTCCTGCCTTTTGAATTTATTATGGCAGTTCAGTTTATAATTGCAAATAGAACTGAGCTGGAATTGAAGTTTTGCTGTGTGCCTTGAGGGCTTCAGGCAGGCTGTTAGGACCTCGAGGACTGTCTGTAGAAGACCTGCAGTGGCCTCTTGGACACTCACACCTCCTCACACCTGGCATTCGATGTGTGCTTCAGAGTGCATTAGCGAAGCAATAGCCCTTGGCACATCCCAAGGGATGCTCAGCAGGATGTCAGCAAACCCAGCTGTGATGGGATGCGTGCAGTTACACCGTTTTAAATCTGATAAGGTTCCACACACAACTTGGTAGCAAAGGATAAGGGATGAGATATCCATCTCTCCTTTACCTTTAAAAGACTGCAACAAGAAGGATTTTGGTGAATACAGGGCTATCTGCAGTGTATCTCCTCAGTGTGTTCTCACAGCTGTTGTCTTACTGAGTTTCCCTTCCCGAGCAGGTGGGTCCCCCAAGGGTCTGTGCAAGTTGAGTTTGTCTGCTTAGTAAAAAGGCAGAGCAGACCCCACATCAGCTAACAGCCTGTGAGTACCTGGCGTGCAAGTGTTTGCACCCCAACGCTGCCTGTAATCCCTCTGTTTCCCCAAAGCAATAAGAAAAGCTGATTAAGATATATAAAGAGGGTTGCTGGGGGGTTTTTTGGAACATATCTCATCCTGGCTGTGGGCATTGATGATTTAGTAAGTGATGGTTTGCATTTTCTAGTGTTAACAGCAGGATGAACAGCTGAGGTGAGGATCCCAGTTCCCTCAGTTCCTCTGCCACCTGAGCACAGCATTCGAGCTGCAGCCTCACCAGAGCTGAGTACAGGGGAACAATCCTGCTGCTCACCATTGCTGACACAGGCCAGGATGCTGTTGGCCTTCTTGGCCACCTGGGCACACTGCTGGCTCGTGTTCAGCTGCTGTTGACCAGCACCCCCAGGTCCTTTTCCACCTGGCAGCTTTCCAGCCACTCCTCCCCAGTCCTGTAATGTTCCATGGGGTTGTTGTTTCCCAAGTGCAGGACCCAGCACTTGGCCTTATTGAACCTCATCCCATTGGCCTCAGCCCATGGATCCAGCCTGTCCAGATCCCTCTGCAGAGCCTCCCCACCCTCAGGCAGATCAACACTGCCACCCAACTTGGTGTCATCTCCAAACTGACTGAGGGAGCACCCAGTCCCCTCATCCAAATCATTGATAAAGATGTTAAACAGGAGTGGCCCCAGCACTGAGCCCTGGGGAACACCACTTGTGACCAGGCTCCAACTGGATCTGACTCCATTCACCACAACTCTCTGGGCCCAGCCAGCCAGTTTTTAACCCAGCGAAGAGTCCACCTGTCTGAGCCATGAGCCACCAGCTTCTCTAGGAGAGTGGTGGGGGATAGACAGTTGAAGGCTTTACTAAAGTCCAGGTAAACAACATCCACAGCCTTCCCCTCCTCCACCAAGCGAGTCACCCTGTCATAGAAGGAGATGAGGTCAGTCAAACAGGACCTGCCCTTCATAAACCCATGCTGGCTGGGCCTGATCCCACAGTTGTCCTGGACATCCTGTGTGACCACCCTCAAGATGACCTGCTCCATAACCTTCCCCGGTACCGAGGTCAGGGTGTCAGGCCTGTAGTTCCCCGGGTCCTCCTTCCAGCCCTTCTTGTAGATGGGTGTCACATTGGCAACCCTCCAGTCATCTGGGACCTACCCCGTTGACCAGGACTGCTGGTACATGATGGAGAGTGGCTTGGCAAGCTCTCCTGCCCGTTCCCTCCGTCCTCTTGGGTGGATCCCATCTGGCCCCACAGACTTGTGAGGGTCTAGTTGACGTAGCAAGTCTGTAATTGCTTCCTCCTGGATTGGGGGGGGGGGTCTGCTGTGGTCCCCACTCTTGTTTTCCAGCTCTGGAGGCTGAGTACCCTGAGGATAACTGGTCTGACTGTTAAAGACTGAGGCACACAAGGCATTCAGTACCTCAGGCTTATCCTCGTCCTTTGTGACAGTGTTTCCCTCCACATCCAGTCAAGGATGGAGATTCTCCTTGGCCCTCCTCTTACTCTTTATGTATTTGTAGAAACATTTTTTGTTGTCTTTTATGACAGAGGCCAGATTGAGTTCCAGCTGGGCTTCTGCCTTTCTAATTTTCTTTCTACATGACTTAACGACATCCTTGTACTCTTGTGAGTTGCCTGTCCCTCCTTCCAAAGGCTGTAAACTCCTTTTTTCCCCTGAGTTCCAGCAGAAGCTCCGTGTTCAGCCAGGCCAGTTGTCTTCCCTGCTGGTTTGTCTTACAGCGTGTGGGGACAGCCTTCTCCTGCGCCTCTGAGACTTCCTTCTTGAGCAGTGTCCAGCCTTCCTGCACCCCTTTGCCCTTCAGGACTGTCTCCCAGGAGGACTCTCTCAACCAGTGCCCTCAATAGCCCAAAGTCTGCCCTCCATCAGTCCAAGGTAACAGTTTTGCTGACCCTCCTCTTAGCTTCTCCAAGAATTGAAAACTGTCGTTTCATGGTCGCTGCGCCTCGGACGGCCTCTGACCACCACATCTCCCACCAGACCTTCCCTGTTTGTAAACAGCAGGTCTAGCAAAGCACCTCCCCTGGTAGGTTTGCGTACCAGCTGTGTCAGGAAGTTATCTTCCACACACTCCAGGAACCTCCTAGACTGTTTCCTCTCTGCTGCGTTGTATTTCCAGCAGACAGCTGGGAAATTGAAATCCCCCACAAGAACAAGGGCTGGTGACTGTGAAACTTCTGACAGCCACTTATAGAATGTTTCATCTGCTTCCTCACCCTGATTGGGTGGCCTGTAACAGACTCCCATCAGGATATCTGCCTTGTTGGCCCAGGATCCCCCTGATCCTTACCCATTAGCACCCATAGAATGGTTTGGGTTGGAAGGGACCTTAAAGACCATCTTGTTCCAACCCCCTGCCAGGGGCAGGGACATTTCCCACTAGACCTGTTTGCTCAAAGCCCCATCGAACCTGGCCTTGATATGATCATAATATGATACTGAGGGACTCATATCAAGTCTTTGAATAAGGTAGCATGGTACAGAGCTAAAAGTTTTTTAAAATTCCCATTTTTGAGGTAATTTGATTTTCTTTCAGAAACCAGGAAATACTTACATTTTAGTACTGAGAGACTAAGTCAAAACCCAGTTTCTTAAACTACTTACCTTTAGTCTTTTTCTGTGGGACAGGAGAATTCTTATTAACTGGTTTTCTTCATCACTGTCTATGTGTTTCTGCTATGGGATAAGTGCAGCAGGGCTCTGCCTCTGATACTTATTTTAGTCTATGGCTCAGGGACTCAAAATAACCCCAGCCCTCAGTTCAAACACCTTGTCACATGCAAGCACAGGCAAATAATGATGTATAAAGGCCATTAACAAATATTTTAAGTTTAATTTGTTGGTTGTAAGCACAAAACTGTATAATGTGGTTTCATGGATTTTTCTCCGAAAAAAGCAACACTTACTTTTTAAAAAATGTCTTTGAATCTAAAAGTTTGATAAGTTTAACTGAGGGATGCCTTTGTTTTGCCTACATAAGCCTGATGAGAATCCTTCCTTGAAATGTGCATGTAGTATTTTAATACATTGGGAAGATATTTACTTGTGTCTAAAACTTTGCTATGCCATGAATGCACCAGAATGTCTCATCTTCAGAAAATTCATTGAGCAGAAGTTGCATTCCCATAGAGACACTGCCATCCTGGTGGTACTCTTATTGCCCAGCAAGGAAGATCCAGATTGTGAATATTAATACTATAAAAATACGTGGAAAGAAATGCAATTCTTGGTTTCCAGGTGACTTTTGTAGAATACTTAGACTACTCTATTCAAAAGCTGTCTGTAGAATTGAGCCATAGACCACCTATCTATAAATAAGATTTCTGGGCTTGCTACTGCTCTGATCACTGCAGGCACAATGCACGTTGTAGGTAGATTAAAACAAAATCCCCAATAGCCCATTCTTGATCGTTGATGCAGGCTTTGCATTTTGTGGTTATAGAAGATGATATAGACCATAATGCAGTGAAACAGTGCAAAGTGATCTTTGTCATAGTCATTTTGTAAAGCTGTATGTGAGTTATGAAAAGTGATGCCCACAAATTACAAGCCTGGCCTATTTAAAATTCTGCTGCGGTCTGCTGGCATTTGAGCTAAATAATGATTGTAGGGAAGAAAGCCCAGGGAATCTTTCTGTTACTATTGAGTGGTATAAAAGGGGTTTTTTTTTCTTGTTCTGTAGATGTTATTACTAAATCAGTGGGTTTTAAGCAACTTGATCTGACAACAAAGCAGAAGCAAAGCCCAAGTGCTTTGTTTTAGATAAAGTTTTCTTTCCTATGGGATTTTTGCCTCAATTATAATCCTGCCTAAACTTTCCAGCTCTGGATATAAACAGTTTTATTTATATATATTGAGGTAAAATGAAGTTCAGTGTTAAATCGATGAAAATATTTGGAAGCCAACCTGCTTTAATATTCTTGATATTCTTTATTTAAGCTTTGACTCATCTTTCTTCTTCAGATAGGCGTTTTATTTAAGCCTTTTCATCCCTTACCAAATTTCAATAAGAGATTGCCCCTTTTCACACTTGGAGTGGTTTAGTGCAGACCCAGAGAGGGATTTCATCCCATCAGAGGAGCTTGGTTGCATGCATGGGGCAAGTCACTCGGCTCTCAAAGGTTTATGGTTTAGGTTTATGGTTTCGTTTCAGGTCCATCTGTCATTTCAAATGTAGATTTGAATTAGGAATACAATACATACTGGCATATGTCTGCCCCCATCAAAACAGGTATGGTCTTAATTCATGTGCAGCCATGTAATGGGCTAGGGCTCTGCTGCATGGGACTGTGGTGTAAGCAGGTGGTTGCTGGTGACAGTCCAATAAATTCTACATTGACTGGAGGGCTGAGAGGCTGGAGGGGAGCTGCAGTCCTGCTGTGCAATAGCTTTGCACACTGGGTGTGTGAAGGAAGGGGAGAATAAACTTGCCCCCACTCAAACATACTGATGCAAGTTGTGCTGCTATTTCCCATGTTAAATGGCCTCATATTCAAACATAATGTTGAGATTCATCACAATTTATTCTTAAATATCTGCTTGGCTGATATAAATTATAAAAGAAGGAGAAAGTTTCTTGAAGAGTTATAATTCATTCAAACTATGGCTGTAAGAATTGCTTAGATTTTTATTGAGTGTTCCCTGGTGCCAGCTGCTGAATCTTCCACCTTGATATTCAGGTATTCATCCACACATGTCATATAAAACTCATATAAAAGAATATAAAACCAGCTCTTGAAGCAGTAAAATCCCTTGTGTCAAGGTGGTGTATGTCCACCCAGAAGACCAGCTGTGCTGCAGTACAAAAGAGATGGTATAACATCATGCTGTCGAGGCCAACAATCATTGCTGCAATAAAATACCTTTTCTGGGGTTGTTCAAGGCAATAGCAACAGTCATCTACAGGCCACCATCAGTAGGAGACGAGGCTGGGAATGTGGGTCTATCACTTTCCTCCTGGGAATATGCAAGGTGACAACCCTAATTGCTCTTGTAACACTTCTATCATACTCCCTGCAGCATAATTTCCTGTAGGTCAGAGAAGTGTCACTCCCCACCAGTGCCAGAAATGAATTCATTTCTTTCTATGTCAGTTCAATTCCTTGGGTAGGATTCTCACGGTGACAGAGAAGAGCTGCTGGTCACAGGTGCTGTTTGTAATTCTCTTAGACATGTCAGTTGTAAAACGTAATTTAAAGGTGGGGGTTTTATTTAAAAAGAAAAAAAAAAGCAACACATTTTTATCAGCATAATATACTTCTGGCAGTTGCAATATTCTCAGATAATAAATACGAGGGATTATTCCTTTTAGAAGGATGTGTTTATCAGAGTTTATTTTGATGTTTTTCTGCAGCTGTTGGATAGAGAAGACTCGTAGAGAGTCAAACATTGGATCTTAGATGCTTGCTCTGTGATTCCTTGCTTTCATTTGGCTTTACTAAGGAAATACATTCTGGAAAACAAGATCTGCAAAATCCTGTGGTAGGGACGTGTCGCATCCTATGTGTGTGGTGCAGTGTGTGACACCAGTGATCTTTATTGGTTGAAGATTAGGCTCTTTTTCAAGTTCAAGCTCTATTTTCAATAGAGTGTTATTGGTTACCCTGGTACTTTAATTTTTTCTAATCTAATTTTTTCAACTTTAAAGACTGCAAACCAGATGATTGGTGTAATACTTCAATTGGTGTTTTCCAAAATACTGTTTGTCTTGTCCTCATCACAGGAGCGTAGAGCTGCTCGGGTCAGAAGGGACCTCTGGAGCTCCTCTGGTTCAATCTGCTCCTCCAAGCAAAACCAGCTTTTGTTTTCAGGCCTAGTAACTGTGAGATTTTTGCTTGGTTTTATCAAGTAAAACATTTATTCTTTCTTTCTTCTTCTTTTTTTTTTTTTTTTTTTATTAAATGAAGAGCAGGTGCTGGAGGGGAGGTGGTTGTTATAGCTGGCCATGCTGTGACTGTGGGCCAAGTTGAAGGTGTAGAAATTATGACAAATAAAAGGTAATCAAAGCTATGAGAAGAAAGTAGATTTGGACTTAGGGGATCTCATTATCTCCATCCTCAAGCTCAGATCAGTCTAGTTTCTGAAACTGGACGTGTGAATCTATCACGTCACCAGTGCTGTTGTAAATGAGAAGAGCAAGAGGCATCAGAAGCAGTGGGGCCATTCAGGCAGCGACAAGCTGGAAAATGGCAATGGCATACAATCCTTAATTATCCTTTCCTCCCACATTTGTTACAAAGGCTCGGATGAAAATGCTGCATGGTGTGTCTGTGCAGGAGAACCCTGTGTTTGGACAAGGGAGCCACAGCAGGTATCATCTGTCTGGACTGGAACACAAGGTTGTATGTGGCACCACAAGCAGATGCAGAAATCAAACAGTGTGAGATGCTGTTCTAGGAGGCATTCAGAGGTGTATTCAGTGGGAACAGGACAATATTTGCACCTCAGTACAAAACCCCAGTGAGATCTGGTCTGGAGTATTCCAAGCCACTGAGGACACATGTTCATGGAGAATGAATTCAGACTGGTTCAGGTACAGAAAAGCCAAGAGAGCTTAAGACAGAAAGTTAGGAGACCTTGATTCATTTAACTCAGTGAAATAATATCTGAGAAGATTTTGGGGGGTTGTATATAAAAGGGAAGAAAATAATTATTTTAACCTGAGGATGGTTTTGGTCCATTGGTTTAGGTTTAAGCTTTCAATGAGTAAATTTAGGCTGGGAAACAGTAAAAGGTGACTATTAGAGAAGGTCTCGAAGCATCTTCAATGGCTATTCCAAGAAAATTGATTTTAATTTGAACCTGTAAGTTTGTGAAGGTTATTTTGCAGCATATCTGAAATAGCAGGAATATAGGCTTCGTCATCCATGCGATTCAGGAAATTCCCACCAGTGTTAGGTGATGTCCAGAACCAGAAATGAGGATCCCCAGGAGGTGATCCCATTCTTCTCCAGCTCCAGAACTCATGGGAAGTCCAACTCTGGTAGGAAACCATGTTCAGTCCTCACCCCACAGACCCAGAAATCAAAAGTGGTTTAGAGTCTGAGATCCAATTCCAAGTAATGATGAGGACAAAAATGCATGTATCTGCATGTCTTGACTGGGAAGAGTCAGTATGTTACCATCCCTTAACACAGCAAAGAGAGAGAAAGTGATCCCAAAATTAAATTAGAGGTTTACCTTTGAAAACCATGGAACTTTTCCACCAGAAGATTGCAAGATAAAAAATCAAATCAAATTAAAAAAATCAAATCAAATCCTGATATGCTGTACAAAGCCTTTAGCATGACGAAGAATAGTAAAGGAATATTTAAAGGCAGTGGGCCAATCTCTCTCACCTCAACTAGGTGACTGTGAAAATTAGAATGTAAATTAATTTAGGGCGTAGATCCTATTATAATCATGGAATCCTGGAATGGTTTGGGTTGGAAGGGACCTCAAAATTCATCTCATTCCAACCCCCCTGCCATGGGCAGGGACACCTCCCACCAGCCCAGGTTGCTCCAAGGCCCATCCAACCTGGCCTTCCAGGGAGGGGAACACTTCCAGAGATGTAGGTTTCTACAGACACCAAAAAAAAAAACCCAAACCATCTGGAGTTCACAATATTTCCTGAAGGCAAAGACAGCCACACCTGAGTTAATATAAGATGTTAGAAAGCCAAAACCATTATTCTTTCTGTGCGTTGGTGAGTGTTTAGGTGTCATGTCCTCTCCTTTTACAAGGTGTGAGCACGAATTCACACGGACAAGCCCCAGCCCCACATGTATTTCTAGTGCAATTCTGCTTTCAGACATAGACAATCATTTCCTACTGAAATAGATTTAGAAAAAATAAATAGATCCACCTCTGCAGTAATTAGCATTAACTACATAAATGTAAAATGCCATGCAAATGAAGATGTGTGCTGCATAGATGCTTCACCAGTAGAAGAGCGATGAAACTCTCTGGATTGCCATCCATGGTGATGGCACATATTTCCACAAACTCAATTCAGGCATGGTTTTTTAATCTGCAGAGAAGTTACTGTTGTGAGTTGGAGTATCGGCAGCTTTGGGGTTATTTGTTTAAAGTTGTGATTTATTGTGTGGTGTGGTTACTGAACGAAGAGGGTAAATGCTGCCCTGAAAGGACTTTCCCCTGCTTATCTGGGCTGGGTGCAGGTGGAGCATGAAATCTCTTTTGGCTTTCTCAGTGCTTCTCCAAAGTTTTTAGCCTCTCCTTGGGCTGCAGCAAATCGATTTTCTTCACTTTATTTTCTAAGACTGTATTATGCTTCTTTCCAGACACTGTGCAGTTGGGTTTGGGGCTTTTTTAGTAAATATATTTGTGGTGATGGAGCATAATCAATGGGGGTAGAAGTAGTTTTTAAAACATACTGTATCCTTCTTTTTTTACTAGTGATTTCTGTAGGACTAAAAACAGGTTTCTTTGGATGATGTCTTTCACAGGTGAAACATCTTTTGCTTTTTCGCTTTGGTTTGATGCATTTTTTAAGCAGTTACCTTGTGCTGGTTTATATTAGAAATGCAGCTGTTCCATAGCGTGGCAGGTTTTGTGATTAGTCAGTGGTTGCTTAAATGGTGAAATCACGAGAGAGTGCAAACTGAGCATCTGAAGGATGAGGGGGGTTTCTTGTCCCACCTTCACACGTTCAAATAGACAAGGTGGGGTGACAGTTTGGCCATGCATATCCTCTGGGCAAGCACAGAGGTTTAGGATGTGGTTATAGGGTGACCTTAAGTGAGCGTATAGTTGTGTTTGTGCCAGAGACTGGTCCTGAATTTCCCAGTTCCCTCTTGGCCATGTGTTCTCACCACGTCCCTTTCCCTAGTACCAGTGATGACTGACCAAGGAGTGAGTTGCACTGGTCTACCAGAAAACTAAGCCTGCAGGTGGTTTGATATATCTTAGATCAGCCTAAGGTGATCTCAGAACCAAAGTATAAAATCTGCCCCATCACTCCGTGCACAGAAAGGAGAAAATAAGACTGAAGAAAATAAGCAGGTTTACATCTTTACTGATGGTAAATTTTGCCCATAATTTTCCCTTTTATGCTATTCCCACCATAAATTAACACACAGAACCAGAAACTGAATACTCAGACTAAAATAGGGCCCCGTGGGCCTGTCAGTGCTGCAGCCCAGGATGCTGCAGAGGGATGCTCCCACTGGCTTTGCAGGAGTTAACCTGACCATCGGAGGAGTCGAGGGTGACAGTGTGGAGCCCAGCATGGGCTGATTTAGTCTGTGTAGCTCTTCTGAGTGCTCCTGGTACCCACTCCAGCTGGCTGAAAGTTTGATCAAGTCTCTACATGCTACAGTATAGAGCAGTGCTCAAATGAAAGCACAAGCTGGATGGGAAGTACAGGCTTGCTCAGAAGAGCTAATTGCATCAGCGGGAGGCTTTGAGAGGTTTGTGGAGGATGCTGATTTCTCTCAGGAGCTCTGCTAGCTAGTCTGGAAGCTATCTGTGAAACCTCACTTAATGAGATGTGAAAAGGCTGCTGAAGAGCACCAGAGAGCATCTCCAGCTCCCTTGCTGCACTGGCATCAGAGTCTGGTCCTTCACGTCGTTAACCGTCGGTGTCCAAGATACTGATTATGTTCTTCTAGTCCAAGGTGAAGGGTTTGGGCACTTTCTGCTCTGGCTCGTGGTGCTTTTGTTCCTGTTATTGGTATGAGCTTTCATGCAGCAAATATAAGAAAGGCTTTACTGTAGTTCGCCAAGCGAAACATTCTGAGTGAAACTGAGTCCTGGTGTGGATGCTGGTAACAGGGTGCTCCTGCACTCCTAGACACAAGGAGGGGATGGCCGAGGTCCCAGGTCCCTCAAGTCTTACCAGGAGCAGCAGGTGGGCAGAGCAGGGCTATAGAAACAAAGCTACAGCATAAGGCATGGTCCATCCAGGAGATGGGACTCAAGCTATCTACATTGCAGGTCCAAGGTCCATCCAAGAAACAGGGCTAGAGACAAGTCTGTACCAGGGTCCCAGGCTGAGCTGAAATGAGGCTCCTAGACCATGGACACGTGATGTTGGGTGAAGGTCCCAGTGAGACTGCTCAGGGCAATTAAAGCCTGTTGGCACATTCAGAGCAGAAACAAACTCTTTATTTTGTTAATATAAACTTAAGTCCGTGACGTCAATGACCACAGTTGGTTAGTGTGGAAGAAAGTCAAAGGACTTGTGGGGCAGAGGAGGGATGCAGTGAATTTGGCCTGCAGAATGAAGAAGAGATGGATAGACCTGGATGAGTCTGTAACATGGGGGAGGAAGGTAAGATGGGCACAGTCACCAGGGTGAGGGTACTAGGATCCACTGGTGTGGCCAGAGCACTGACCATGGGAAGGGTAGAGAAGAGTATGGCACAAACCACATGCCTTTGGTGGCATGTGTAGGGGAGTGGGAATTTGGTACTGCAGAAGCTTGGTGGTGGAGGCTGGTAGTGTCAGCCAAGGACAAGTGTAGTGAAAAAATAGCTCCCACAGCTTTTCATCTAGATCCTGCTGCTGGCATCCATAAAGGAGAAGCCATAATCCCGTTAAAACTCCCCTTCCTTTCTTCGCAGTGCTTAGGAATTTAACAAAACCATTATTTAAAATATAGTTCATCTTAAAAAATAAGTCATGAATTCACAATAAACCCTTAAAAAATGTTCTCAACTGGAAGAGCCCCTTATCATTTGCAGATAGGCCAGATATCTTTGTGATGAGATGTGGTTTCAATAAACAAACACATTGTTCATCACTTCAGCATGACAAAGGGTATTTGTCCCAGTGCTCTTATGCACAAAGAAGCCGAGCAAGAAAAAGAATGTAACAGTCATAGAAATACTTGAAGGGAGGGGAAAATAATCCAGCTATGCAAGGACCTCAGCCTCTGCGAAGCTGAGTCGTTTCCACTAATCTGAGTGAAGACTCTCCTGTGTTATTGTCGGGTTGGGGATATAAATATAGTGGTTACAGCTAGTAAGGCTGGCGTGGTACCAGAGTGGCACAGCTGAGGGATAACCTGGCCCTGCCTCTGCAGCAGTCACGTGTGCACGGCTTCAGGAGCGTGCCAGCAGAGCACAGCCAGGCCAAGTGGATGTGGCCTCACTGCTTCTGGAAGCGAAGCCAGATGCCAGTTCTGGCTAATTGCTGCCCACATCATCTAATGCACCTCCCTCGAGCTCCTCACAAACTAGTGCACTCACCTATGAAATAGGTTTACAGATATTATCGGGTACATTAGCTGCTTCTGAGACTGAACTGTGAGCACGTGAGCCTCTTGCACGTGGTTGAAACTAACGTTGCGTAAGCGCAGGGTTGGTGGTGGTTGTGTGCAATAGCTGTATCCTGTTACTGTAACTCTCAGATCACCCTGTGATTTAGTTTTGATATAGCTGTTTGCATAAATAACAGCAGATTAGTAACTCACTGCTCAGGGAAAGTGCTTGTGGCAGAGGTCATAGACTATTTCCTGGGTAGTTAGCAATTATCAATTATAGATTAAATATGATGAGAATGTACCAACAGTGACACACTCTTTATCAATGCCAGGACTGTGTGGTTCCTAACCCTTTTGTATAGTTGCAGCCACGATTACCTCGCAGCCAGGATTTAGCAGAAGAACCTGATTATGCCTCACAGCAAGGGGAAAATCCTCATGCTGACTGTCAGAGGAGTAGGTACCGTCAGATTTACGCCACCTTCATGGCAATCAAGTGGTAGCAGATTTCTCTGCTTCCAGATCACAAGGGGCACACACCCTTCTCTTCTCAGAATAGTTTTCAGGGGACACAACCCCTGCCATGTTTCCTGTGAACCAGCTTGTGATCACATATCTAAATGTGAAGTTGCATTGTCATAGTGCTTCTGCTTTAATTAATACTGTTTTTTGGCAAAACCTAGCGGTGTTACATCTGTCGATATCGGCGTAGGTAGTCTGATAATGTAACACTGGTTAATTCAGCAGCATCACTGTCAGATCTGTAATGCCAGTAAAAATAACAGCAGCCATCTCTTGCGTAGTTTCTTCTGTCTGGAGACCCAGGGCACCACATAGTAAGTTAAAGCATTTTTCTTCTTGTAATGTAGGAATCTGATAGTGACATTTTGCAGCATAGTGAAACACCAGAAATAGTCATGTGTATAGAAATATATTCCTATATAGGTATATAGTGAGAAATAGGACTCGGAGAAATGGCTTGTTTGAGGCTGGGCTGTAGGCAGTGGCAAGGCAGACAAGAGAGCAGTCACAGTCCAGTGAGGTATTTGTAACAGCAGTTGTCTCCCCAAGTGCATACAGTGATTGCAAAAATTACACATACCTATATATTTTAAATTAGGACATTTGCATTCCTACCAAAATAAATTATATTTTATGTAAACTGGACTTGTTTTTCTGTAATTCATGAAACTGAAAAGAAGCCCTCCAGGTGATTTCCTTTCCATGAAATAACATCCATCATTAAGCAGAAAATAATTGTCAGGCTTCACACAGCATCTTGAAATGATCCCAGCACATTGTGACTCATTGGGAGGATTTTGGGTTAAGACTTGGTGTAATCTGAGCAGCTGTTGGGTGTTTCATTTGCTTTTAGAAGTGTAAGGACAGAGCAGAACTTTTTTGACCACCAGAGTCTTGAAAGACCTGTTCACCATCTCTGAGTCTTTAACTTCATAAGTACTGAAGTTATTAGGAAGGGTCATTTGGGTTTTTTTGTAAATCCTGTTGTGCAATCCTTGCCAGGGCTTAAACTTTTCAGCTGGAGACACTGGGAGTATAAACATATTTTAGAAGTACAGTAATGAAGTGCTAGTGATACACTCACAAGACATAAAACAAATTATTAGGAGAGGCTGGTACATTTTCCAGCCTATTTGGATAGTTGGATAGACAGGTTTTTTTTTCTATTGAGTAAAAAACCCTATAAAATAGTATTTTTAAACCTTTTTCTCTGAACAAACTGCAATCTCTATAAGAGATGTTTCCATTTCCCAGTAGCCATACAGACTAAATTGCACAGGAGCACAGGTGGACGTGTTCTTTTTCATTGATGCCTTCAAACTGGGATACCTTGAGGCAAAATCTCTCTCCTATCATATTTAATTCCCTTTATAGAAGGTATGATTTTAATTCCGTCCTCTGTTGCAACTATGGGGATTTTCGTAGGTTTTATTAAATGGAATAACTCTTTTCAAGTGAAGCTTTTTCAACTTGCACATTTTATTAAATTCACATTAAAAGTTTTTGAAGCTTAGTAGACCACATTGTATTTATTGATTCCAGTAACATATTTTTACAGTCAAAACCAATGGCAAATAGATGTTGTGTTCTCAGAAAGCTCAATTGTTGGGAGACCCAACATCACTCTACAAGTGGTGTTTTTCTCCTATGAAAATCAGTCAGTAGATCCAGGTCACTGATACAGACCATGGCTTACACCATCTTCCTGGGAAGAGTGGTGGCCTTCCTATCTAAATGGGCTTGCAGACTGCCAAAAGGCTATTGGCTGCGGCAATATCCCAAAATCTATATTTAGGATTGTTTAAAATATTTTAATTATTCTCTAAAAATAATGATGACAACCCATTTTTCTTTGACCAAGTAACTGAAGGACCTTGACCAGCCAGCAAGAATAGATGGGTCAGTGTCTGGCCCTTGGTGGTTGCTCTCCAGAAGCTGCTGCTGCTGCCAGGAGAGGTCTTTGGTAGAAAGCTCAAGTCTTCTGGGACTTCTGGAAATGAGTGTTTAGATCATTTAAACCTGAGAATTGTGTTAATGAGAGTTTTCAAAGAAAAGACAGAAAGAAAAAATTAGGTCTTCCCTGGTGGGTTTTAAAAATTTGCTGCAGGAAGACTATCCAGAGGTTCCTAATTTACTGATATTCAAGTTATTTAATGCCTTTTACCATATCCCAGCACTGTAGACTTGACCTTGTAACAGTATTTTTAATAAGGTTGATTTAAAGTATTTAGGACAAGGCACGTTGGGAATAAGTGAAAGGGGGGGGAAATCAGTCATGAGCTTGAATTTAGTGGTAACATCTCAAACCCTGCATCTCTGTCTTCCCTTATTTTGTTAGGTATTTTCTGATTACGCTGTGACTTTCACAAAGGAGATAATTTGTATCTTTCTTGGGTATTCTGAGGAGCAGTACCCAAATTTGGTGATCTTCTGAAAAACAGCCCTAGCTCTGTCCTTGGAAGAGAGGGTTTTGCCTATCCATGGACCTAAACATGTCTCTACTATATTTTAGCTTGAAATCAATTTTGACTGAGAAAATGCCAGGCAGGAGACCAGCAGAAGCAGCTCAGCTGTAAACCTGGTATCTCCTGCAGCAGAGTACTTGCACCTCCTTGTAAATGTAATTTTGTACTGGGGGGCTGTGTCTGGGATGGGATGGTGATCCCAGAAGCTGGGCAGATGTCACACCAAGGTTGGACCAGTTGTGTCCATCTTTTGGGGAGAATGCAAAGCAGTGTTTGCTGCTGGCAGTGTGACAGCAGGTTTCAAGCAAATATAATGGTATATTGTTTAAGTAAACCATCCAAAGGTGATTTCCATTTATTTGAAGAATTGTATCGGCGTTACTAAGGGATGAGGTGTGGTAGGAGCTGTGAGAGACGGTGTTGGAGCAGGACTTTGATGAATCGGGGCATGCAGAAAGGTAAAAATGGAAACAGATGGAAATAGTCTCGAAGATTTTTAAATCTAAGACAAATTTTTACAACCTAAGGGAAAATTAGGGAACAGAAGCTGACGTGTGACCTTATCTCTGATTTAAGCTGCCCATATCTTTCATATTCACATTTTCCCACACAGCTTTATGAATAGTGTGATCAGTGCATCAGAAAAGTTCCTGGAAATGGTTTAAAAAAAAATTATCATCATTCTTAAATTAAATTGTTGGCAGCAGAAGCAAAGTTGTTGAAACTCACCAAGTTGGATGTGGTGAACTGGGCAACAAATTGTAACGAGAAAAAAGTATATATGTGCATTTCTTCTGTTAAATAATGTACTTGTGTTTGTAGTGGCATGGTAGCACCCTTTGGAAGGGCTTTAGGAGCGTGGATAACGTCGCCACCTCGTTCCACTGTGGGGTTCAGGAGCTGAGGCGTGGTGGTACAAGGTTTCCTGCCGCCGTCTTTGGCACATCTTGTGTGCAGCCTTCTGCCTCTCTGTGGCTCCAAAATACCCTCTGCTTGTATTTCCCAATGATGCACCCTAGAAACCCCCTGCAGCAGCTGTGACCTTTCCCTGAGTCCCGCAGTTTGAAGCTGGAGGGGCTGTAAAATACCAGAGCTCGCTCGGGGGACAAAATATAGTAACGGGCTGGAAGGAAGCAGGCGTTTCCCTGGGAGGAAATAGTGGGGGCAAACGGTAGTGATGGAATATTCGGAGAGTGAAGGTGGTTCTTCTGATGAAGAGTGCTGTTTCTCGGGGAGCAGCGATGAGTACTCCTGCGACGAAGGCCAGAAAGTGTCCGAGTCAGTGCTGGCGAGCGAGGCTTTCACAGAATTGCTTGTGCCTGTGGATGATGTGTGTGCTTAAAATAATGACTGGTTGCATTTAATGCCATGCACGTTTGCTAATTACTGTTGCATTTAATGCCATGCACGTTTGCTAATTACTGTTGCATTTAATGCCATGCACGTTTGCTAATTACTGTTGCATTTAATGCCATGCACGTTTGCTAATTACTTTTGCATTTAATGCCATGCACGTTTGCTAATTACTGTTGCACTTAGTGCCATGTGCTGCAGCTGGTGGCTGCCTGTCGAAATACTGCCTTTAAAACACAGGCTGATTTTGCCTGAAGGTGACTGAGGTTAATTCCATGGCATGGCCCTAGGTATGGTTGTGTTTTTTTAAGCATGTGTGAGGTGTTGGTGGGGTTGGAAGCCCTGAGCATGTCTTGTATTTCACAGAAAGGTTTGATGTTTGTATAGAACTGAAAATATGTTCATTTTTTTTTTTTTCTTCTGTTTTTAGAAACTTGGTGAGATTTTTAATCCTGCTTGCAGCCTGGTGGGTAAACACCCCCTGAGACAAGAGCAGGTTTATAAACCCACTTACAGTCGATTGAGACTGTGGAAGCAGAAAGCTGCTTCCCCCCATCAGTCCCTTCCTTCAGTCTTTGTGGGACAAGGGTCCTGCAGCAGTGGCAGAGGGGGGTTTGTGGGCCAGGTTGTGCAGGATGGCTTTGGAGGAACCTAAAGATAGCAATTTCTTCAAATAACACTTTGTATCTGAGCCACTTTATCATTAAAAAGAAAACAACTGTCTTTTCCCTGACTGAGCAGTTATTTCTACTCATGCAGAACTTAAGGGAACCTCAGAATCGTGTGATTTTCTGCACTGCAAGAGCCCTGCCATCCCTCTGGTTGGGTGGCTCTGTGACGTGAGGTGCCCTTTGGGAAAGCACTTGCCTTCCACATTAATTTCATGCTGATTAAAAGAGCGTATTGAGCACAAGATAGTGGAAACCATAACAGTTATTTGTGCCTTTTAATCTCTCGTGTGAAGGTTTATTTGAGATGTTTGAACTGAAGCCACCAATAGCTGTATTTTCATATAACTATAATATAGTAACTGTAATCATGTCTATAATCTATAAAGGCATAAACTGTCTCTCTTTTTGTGGCTGAAAACCATCTGAGATAATGGGACAAATAAGTTTTAACTGGAATTAATGAACAAGCAAAAACTTGCACGTTGGTTTTAATGTATTAATATAGCAGCTCAAGTTGGCTACTGCATCTTAATAGGATATTAAAAATTATCATTCCTTATCTTCTCTATCTTTACCAAAGTTTTAGGAGTTGATAGATCACTGTCTGCTGCTATTCGTCTACTTCTTTCTACTTGCTTTAAATTACCATAATTTTGTTTATCAGGATGGATAAATTGGCACTAATACACCCTTAATTTCATTGAAAAGAGACTCAAAGATGCCATTCAAACGTTGACTTGAATATTAATTTTTTTCCATTTGCATTACTGCTTGCTCTGTTTAAAAGATATTAAAGATAGCTCAAAAGTAATTAAAATTAATTAATGATTACCCTAAAGGGAGAATGCACATTACTCTAGGAGTCTACATGCACCACACTGTTCTTTTGCTGTATTACTGCATTAAGACCTTCAATCTTTAAACAGGGGAACTGCTATTTCTAACAGCATTTGTAAATCTGATTTTCTGCTTCAGTAGAAATGTACAGTGGTTTTCCAGTCTAAATGAATTAGGGGTGTTTAAAAGAAGTGGGTCTCTTTTGCCTGTAATCCACTCACCCTTTGTATGTGGAAAGGTTTGGAGTGGATTTGAATAGAACAGTGACTTTGAGTCCTGTACGTTTGTTTGGCCAACACAGGAGATACAATGACATCTCTATAACCCTGGCAAAACACCAAATCACTCTGATTAAAATGAATTCACTTCATATTTTTATAGCTTGGCTGGGCCACAGCCAAATTCATGGTGAGGCAGAGAGTGGGAGAACACAAAGAGTTTGGTAACGAAGATACAGAAAAAATACTAAAAGTGCAATATTTTTGATTTATGAAAAGTGCCAGCACAGTGTTTTAATGCCAGTACCTTTCTAAAGCCCCTTTTATAAGCACAGTCCCAGCCTCCTCCGTGCTTAGGCAGCAAATGCATTGCAAATCCTATAGCGTACCATATACACTGTCCCTGCTCTGACTATCAGAGCTGACATCCTACATAACTGGATTCTTGTTCCAACGTTGAGATATTACATAAGTTTTGGGTGAGGAGGACAGGAGCAGAAGTCTAAATGTTCATAAATGATTTATACAAATAGTTAATGTTTTGATAAAACTGTTTCTGTGCACAAATGTGCACAGTAAGAGATGAGGCTTTGCCTAAAAGAGACAAAAAGCATGGGCTGATGGGTGGCTGGGTGTCTTATGTATAAGGGGGACCTGTTTCTGTTTTTCTGCTCACGCGTGGTTTTTGGCTTTTGCACGTTTGAAGCGTGCATGGATGATGAACATCAAATCAGCCCAGGGAAAAAGCTGTGAAACCCAGAAACTTATTCTCATTTTTGGAAATTAAAAGATTGTCATGAAAATAACACAGCTTACTTAAGAACTGTATTTTTTTCTTTCAGGGAGGATGTCAGAACAGCCAACGTCATTGCAGCTGAAGCGGTAACTTGTCTGGTCATAGACAGAGAGTAAGTATTGTTCTGCCTTTGATCGTTTTCTCCAGAGAGGACATTTAATTTTGAGTAATACAGTCACAGCATACATATGTCCTTGATGAAGTAGAGGGAAGGTCCCCCTAAATCAATAAGACAAAACTCAGTAGTGATAAATGCAGGCAATTAAGAGGCACAGAAAAACAAAATGGAAATAAATGAGGAGATAGCATCACTGTGGAAACGGATCCAGGCGTTACAGTGGAACACAGATTGAGTTTGTGTTGGCAAAATGTCACAAAAGGCATCAGGCTCCTGGCAAATGTTAGAACAAGGTGGTGTTATTCTAGTCCTTGTGGGGATGGAGAGCCCTCATCCAAAGGACGTAGACCTCCCTGAAGCTCTGTGGCTCAAAGGAGGGAGAGGAGCTCAGAAGAGTAAAATAATGTCTTATGTAGGGAGCTTGAAGGAACTAGGGGGGGTTCATCTAGAAAATAAATGCCCGGGCTCCAGAAAACAGTGCTACAAATTCAACTGCTCTCTACAATTGTTGGGAAATTAGCATTACCTTGAAAATTCAACATGTCTCTCGGGGTGGTTTTCCAGTTGTGAGGGCAGCTGGCATAGACCATCAAAAGGTATGGACAAATCTCCCACAGAAATCCATCCAAGGGAATGTAGTATAGATCTGTTAAACCATGGGAGAGGTGGGTAGGATGGATGGGCATTGACTTTTCACTGCCTCCCCCAGTGCGAGAACCCAAAGAAACCTGCAGGAAGGAGGCGAAAGCTGAAAGGAAGCGGCTCTTCCTGTGGTGGTCACTCACAAAGCTGTAGGAAAACAAGAAAAATTTGCAGGTGTTCGAAAGGAAAAGAAATGCATTGGATTTTTTAAATATGTAGGACCTACCTCTGCGCTAGGAACTTTCAGAGAGGTGTAGGACAGTGCTGAGGCAAATATCACAGATGGTTGTTCTGTCCTTGAACTCTTCCGTGGACACATAATCTTGATGCAAAATACCATCAAAGGTCAGATGCTGGGTTAGGAGTAGCCTCTGAAGCCCTTCTTATATTCTGATGAGATATATGAGAGATGCTCAAATATCTTGTAGGGATGATCTACATAGACTCAATCCTGCTTTGACACAAGTGTTTTGTATTCAGTTATCTTCATTTCTAGAAATCTAGTATTCTGTAATGGCTGAACTGGGGAATAATACTATAAAAATCCTAGATCTTCTGATATGTTGGTTTGTTTATGAGCAATTAAAAAAAAAGTTATGGTCTATGTGTTAAAAACAGATGGTGATCTTCAGGACTGTCAGCTGAGTGGCTTTCTGTCACATATACAAGCAAGGTATCCTGGTAGTTAAGACACACTATCCCTTCTTGTTCTGTGGAACAAAGAGAAGAAGAATTGACATAATTAGATAGTTTAGCAAGCATCAATTCAGAGAAATACAAAGCAACAAGTAATTTATGCATTAAAAACCCCCAAATAACTAGTAATTGCAGAGTCAGTCATTCTTGATCATTTTGCAGACTGCTTCTTTGCTTGTCTTTCTCAGTATGTAATGCCCTTGAAATAGTAAGGAAATACAAGTTAAATTTAAACTGATGAAGCTGTAGCTAATCTACACCAGAGAGTCTGGTAATGCTCTGCAATTAGTAGCAGAGTAACACTATTTATAAGAATCTTATTTATAGTGCAAGAAAAGTAATGCTATTTATAGCACTATTTATAGTTCAAGGAAGGCTGTCCTGTGTCCTGACCAGTTCTGACTTTATTGTCATAGGTCTTCTCTTAGATTATTGTTTTATAGGCATGTGAATAACTGTAGAAGCTAATTTTAATATAGAGAAAATCTACTAAGGCTTCTGCAAATTTGGAAAATTGTGCAGACGCTGTTCTGGTAATGAGAAAAAATAGCGTTTTTTTATACCCAGATACACAGAATATTACAACATTTGGTTTGTTCTGGTGGCCATGGTGAGTGTTCATGTTGACTTATACACAAGGTAGCAGTGGAAACTGGAAGTCAGCTTTACCTACAGTCGAAAGCAGTTCTGCGCAGGAGGAGGAGTGACGCATGCCATTAAGGTTGCCTAATATTTTCTATTACAAAACAAGCTCTTTGCCTAATCAGATGTAACTATTGAAGCAGCAATTTTCATGCTCTGCCTGCGTCTCGATCGGAAACATTTCAGCAAAATTGATGTTGCAATTTCAAAGAACAAGTTATGGGAAAATGATCGTTTCCTTAATGGTTAATCCATTTCTCTGAGAAACCAGATAATTTTAGTCTTACTGATGGTGGGGGTTAATACGACTCATTGGCACTATCTTGTCACCAGGGTAACTCTTCAGCTTCCTTGTAAAAGTCTTCCCAAGACAACCTGAAGTTATTCCACAGAACACCTGGGAGCCAGACAACTGCTGTAGTCCCATCTAGTTAACACACTCTGTAAGAGTCACACCTTGGTATCACAGCAAGTTATTCCTAAGAGAAATGGAAGACTGATCTCTGGATTTGGCCATCTTATGAGCAATTGCAGGGCTGTTCTAGTTACTGGAGGATTTTTTAAGGGTAATAATACAGAAAACTTTCTTTATAGGGATGAGGCAAGCCACCGAGCAAGCTCTAGGGGAGATGGGACATTGCTTAAGCTTGAAAAGGTGAAATGGTTTGCCTAAAATCATTACTGAAATTGCAAAAATATGTATTAAAATGCTACAGGGATGAAGTAGTTGGAGTTGAAAATACCATGAGGAAAGCCAAACAGTAATATGTGCTAGGTCTTTTAATTACCAAACTCTTGTGATATCAGTGCTGCCTTGCTTTTTGAGTTCCTTGGGCAACGCTGAGGCCATTACAGTCACAAAAACACCCCAAAGAGGCCTGAAAAGTAGTAGAGCTATTTCTTTCAAATCTACGTAGACATGCTTTGCAACAGTGGATTTTCAGCATCCTTTTCTGATGTAGAAACGAGCGGAGCTGTGATCTAATAAACCAACCTGCAGCGCAGCAAGCATTTGATGCGTCCAACGGACTTTAAGCCATTTTGTTCCCACTTGGACATTATCCTGAAGATATTTGTTATGAAGGACAACACTGACATTCTTTCTGTCTTGCAATTATCTTTTTAAGTCCATTCCTTTACCAGAATAATTAATTTCAATGGGATTTGGTCCTTAATGCTCTCTGGCTTCATCAGCAGTCTCCACCACACAGGAGGTGAGATGAAGCCAATCATCTGACTCCAACCAAGCTGTAGGAGAAATTTCAACTGACTTTGCTAAGGCTTAACATAAAATTATGCTGTGTTTCACTCCCAAGCGAATGAATAAACCTATGAGTTGAACATCCATTTCTCTGAATTGGAGAAATACAGATTTGATGGGTGGAGTGGTTGGTGGGCAAGGAATTGGCTGGATGGTTGCATCCAGAGAGTAGTGATCAATGGCTCAATGTCTGGATGGAGATCAGCGACAAGTGGTGTCCCTCAAGCATCCCTATTGGGACTAGTAGTTTAATCTTCATCAATGACATAGTGGGATCAAGTGCACCCTCAGCAAATTTGCAGACACCACCAAGCTGAATGGTGCAGTTTACATGCCTGAGGGACAGGATGCCATTCAGAGGGGCCCTGATTGAGAAGTGGGCCCATGTGAACCTTGGGAGGTTCAACCAAGGCCAAGTGCAAGGTTCTGCACCTGGGTCAGGGCAACCCCCAGTATCAATAGACTGGGGGATGGATTGCAGAGCAGCCTTGGGGGTGTTGGTTGATTAAACGCTCAACATGAGCTGGCAGTGTGCACTTGCAGCCCAAAAAACCAATCGTATCCCAGGCTACATCAAAAGAAGTGTGACTGAGACAGTAGGTGTGTGTCTGATTCAATATTAAAAAAGGAAAATTGAGACATTAAAGGAGCTCTTTGGGAAATCATATGGATGGGGGCACCTGCAGTTTCTTCATCTAATGGACTTCAGTTCTCAGAAATCTGCATCATAGAAAGCTAACACATAGAGGAAATGATTTATGGGGATTTATAGGAGTTTGTGTTTGGGAACGGCTGAAGAGAGTTGACTAGCTGGTGTGAGTATTGACTACTGGTGTGAGTATACACAACCAGTATTTAGAAAACCTGTAGGACATGAGGCAAGTGTCAGAGGTGGGATTTTCAGGTGAGGTAGCTATTGTGGTACAGTCGTACAAGCTCTACAGTACATTGGTACCTTGGGAGTAGCATTAATTTTGGCCACCCAAGGAAGAGGACTATGACAGCAAATAGATTATTTGCTGTAACATTAAGAGTTGTCATGTCATCACAAAAAAATAATGTAGTACTACGTGGTCAGGTTTATTTCAAAGAAAGAAGTTTAGAAATCAGTAAGAAAAATTTCCAGGGAATTTCACTTTATATTATAGAATCATAGAATAACTATGGTTGGAAAGGACCTCTAGGATCATCAAGTCCAACCATATTCAAAGTTTCAACATGTCCATGCATGCTGTCGTTGAAGAAGAGGTTCCACTAACCCAGGAGGGAAACAAAATGAGATGGCAACAAAGCTGATCAAATGAGGATGACAGCTTTGCTAAGGGATCTCAGCACCAGGCAGGCTGGCATCTTCATTCTCCAGCTGAATGGTGAGACAGGGTTGGTTTGGCCAGGCTGCCTGGAGGGATGTTCTTCCTGCCAACTGTGAAGCATAGTCTCAACTGGGGAGCTTGAAATTGGCTTGAAAAGTTCTCGAGAATCCTCATATTGTTCGTGGGAATTGTAAAACATCTGACCATTTCAAGGAATTTGTAGAAGCCTTTGGGTACTTGAGGAGCCAGGCAGCTCATTGCAAAAATACACATTTTTCTTCTGATCAAACATATGATCTAGGTCAACATGTTGATGGTTTATAACAGTTGTTAGTTGTCTGATGTCTTTTATTCATTTTGAATTCCAAGAGCAATTTTTTCTTTACAACTCATAGGCTTTCTGTGTTTATGACTTGCTAAGACCCTTTGTGTGAAATAAACCTGAGACTGTTGCTAGTGAAGTATTTCCTATAGTGATACTGCAGTAATTCATCCTCTAGCAAGAAGCTCATTGTAGGAGATGCACAACGTTGTTGCCTTCAAAGTGTTTCAAGCTTGTCCTGTCATAGCTTGTCTCAGTGAGTTTTCGGGCTCCCTGGAGGGGTTATTAGGTTTGTTGCAGAAGTGCAGTTGGACTGCTTGGAGAGAAGTTAACAGTTACTATATGATGGATTGGTCCTCTAGGAAATTTCCTATAAAACACCTTCTGATAAAAATCATGTAGACACAAGCAGGGACAACCTCGAGCATCTGTTCTGTAAATCAATTTGAATAAACACGTACAGACACACTTTATTTGCAGCTACTTTGTATGGAGATAAAACAGGAGGAAAAGGTTCAAAACTCTTTCCTAACGTTTTGAGCATCATTGGCACCCTGAGAGAGATGTTCGTGCGACTTTTTTAAACTTTTTTTTTTTTCACATGTGCCTCTTGAAACTGAAAAAGTGTTTGAAAATGTTCATAGATTCTCCTGAACTGTAAGAATATTTACACTGAAATTCATTCAGGTTCATCTTTAATATATATGTGATTTCCTTTTTTTTTTTCTTTTCCTCCCTATAATTTATTTGTGTTGTTAACAATGTTTTCATGGAGCACCAAGGTTTATCAGGTGTAAATGTTGTGGGTGCTGGCAGCACAAAATTGCCTAATGCCAATGTTGGAGAGAGGAGCTGAAGGATAAGAGCCACTAAACCTCAAGGCACAGCTGCTGACAGAGGCCAGTAGTACTACAAAACTCCATGATATTTGCAGATATTAAGTGCTAGGAGCTGTTTTTTCTGCTTATTGTCATCTTCGGTTACGCATATCAAGATGATACAGGGTTTTTTAAGGAAATATTTTAGGTATTTCAGGTATTTTTAGATTTTTCACTTTGGTTTTTTTTGTTGGGGTTTTTTTTGGGTTTTTTTCCATATTTGAAAGCCTGGTTTTGTTTTTTCACATGCATAGCTATGAGGTGTCAAGAAGGGTTACTGTATCAACCCTCTTGGCAACAGAAACTGAAGAAAAATAAAATAAAATAGAAAAGTATTATCCTGGCATAACTAACTCTATACAAGCTGAGCTGAGCTCTTTCATTGGAGATTTTAGGTTTTGCTGCTTTACTGTTTTTCACAGTTGGGGTGAAGCTTATCCATGGAGAAAATTGGTTATGAGGAGAGAAGAGAAAAAATGAGAGAGGGCTATGTGGAGAAAAAAAACAAGCAAGCAGTTTTCTGCTTAAATCCTTGGGAAGTTGTGACTGAGATGATACTTCAACAGCATTGAGATAGGCAGTAAAAAAGTGAGTCAGGTGAACTTCAGTACCTTGCCCACTCCTAAATCTTGCTTAAGATAATTTAATAAAATTTAAGGATGTTAGACAAACTGTTGCTACTCCTATCAGTGACTTTTTCTTGTTTACCCATACAATGTTTCACTAGACAAGGATTCATTTGCATTGCCAAAAAAAAATATTGGATATTTAACCCCGCCACACTTTCCTGAGCACATGAAAGCAAACCAAGCCTAGCTGGTTTAAATTGCATTTTAAGCCTCAAGTCACGTCTTAGAGCCTTCCAGGAGGATTATGGTCTTACTGTGTCTCACTTAATTGCCTAAATATCCGTTTGTGGTGCAATTGAGCATTAACATACACATCTTGCTTTGCTTTCCCTGTCATCTTTCAAGGGTTTGGCTTCATGCTATAGCTCATCTTCAGCACGAGAGAGATAAACCTTGACGTGTTGCATGAGCTGATTTTTTCATATTTTCACTGCTGAGTAAGGAATTTTGGGTCAAAAATATTGAAAATTCCAGCCTGCCCTGTTATAAAAACCCTAACGCCGTTTCCGTGCAGGAGCAAAGGGGTCTTTGCCTTCTCTTCCTCATTAATGAGCTCCTGATGCTTTCCCTGTGCTGCATTAAATGATTTCCTAGACTATATCATTTAAAAATATTATGAATTGAAGTGGAAAACTCGGGGAATTTGTGTGAGCAGAAGACCTTTTCCAGAGTGGTGATGGCTGTAACGATGCAACATTGGAAAGGCCTGTTGGAGCAAGCAGCTCTAGATGAAAACCAGTATAAATACCTCTCCCAACTGGGACCTCTTGCCTCATATTTATTATAATAATGGGTAAAATATGGCTTTTTGCAGCTGCTGTGCATAAAGCAAGATAATTAAGCCTCCTTTCATTCTTCTGGAAGTCGTGTCTCTGCTCGCCACATGCACACAGGGTACCTGGCTTAGGGTCAAGCATCTCCTCATGCAGCAGGACACTTAAGCACGCACTTAAGACCCCATGGCATGCTTAAGCTGTTTGGGCAAAGCATGATCCAGAGAGTTTCATCGTGCTCGCTGTCAAAGGGAGTGAAAATCACCCTGGTTAACCTCGTAGGTCGCAGGATATTGCATTTCCCACAGCTGCCCTCGGCTCAACCCAGATACGTCAGGTCCAGGAGTGCTGCTTATTGCTGCATTTCCACAAGCAGTTGGGGTTCGGAGCGTTTCGGTCAGTAGGTTTTTCATCTGTGGCTCTTTGTCCTGCATAATGTCAGGTGATCTGAAACCAGGTGATTTAGGGGGGGAAAATGCAAATGATCTTCAAGCTGTTACCTTAATTAACCTGCCCTGTGTTTTCCTCACCCACTGAAGAGCATTTATTCTCTTTCATCCTCAAAGCCTTTGTTGAGAGAGGGTTGCATTAAGTATTCTCATTATTAAATTTGTAAATTTGGTCCGAAATGGGGATTTTATTTCTTTTTTTCAATTTTTTTGAACTTCTCAAAATTTTTTTCAGCTGTTTAATAGCAATTTCTGTTCTTCGGCTCTCTGGTGCCTCAGGAGTGTCATGGACATGTAGAAGCCGGAGGAACTACAGGACTTTCATTTCTGGAGCTGTGAGCTTAAGGCAGAGATTAGTTGAGAGACTGTAGTTCGCAGCAGTTCATCCTTTCAAATTACTCTTCTCATTTTGCAAGTGGTGCTTGCTTTCTTGGAAAAAAAGGAAACCTATGTGTGACGGACACGCTGGGAATAATGGAAATGTATAGTAGGAAACTGTGCTTTTCATCTGGAATATTTTCAATTACAGGTATTAATTGATTTAGCTCATTAAAATTACTAAAAATATTCAATTTCTATTTCTTATTTATTGTCTGATACTGTGTTATATCACTACTGAAGACATAACAGTTGTATTTTTAATTTTTTTTTCTCTGGAGTTTTACTTGTTGGTTAAATTGGTCATTGGGCCCATTTGTTTGAGTCACTCACGATATAAAAAGATTTTCTAATTCTTTTTCCAATATGTCTATGCTCTTTGTATCTCCCCTGGGACAGAGGATGGTGTTAGGGGACTGCTCAAGCTACTCGCAGCTGGAGCACCAGGTGTATCAGGCACTCCTAACATAGCAGCCCATCTTACTCAGTTTAGCCCAATTAAAGCCAAATTTTCTCTTAAATGTCATTAAGTAATTTGGCTTATGACAATTTGCTTGCCTTTCTGCCCTCACTTTCATTTCCTTCTCTTTTTTTTTATCATTTTTATTTCTCTTTGTGGTGTTATTGGCTGCTGTTTCTCCAACGATGAGAAAGCAAGGATAACAGAAATAAAGATTATCCTTCACCATGAAAGCAGAGGGATTTCTAGGGTTGCTGGTTGGAGGACAGGGATACGATGGTGGCACCTTACCATTGTGGGACTTACCAGCCACACTGACAGATTTACTCTGAGACTCATCTTGAAAGGAGGAAAAACTTCAGCAGTAATTTGTGGGTTCAGTCCCTGAAAGAGATGGATAAATAAGTTTGGATGCTCTTGGCATTGGTTATTGCATTTTTCCCCCCTTCACCATGTCTGAGGCCGTGTTTCCCAGCAGATACCCAGTCCTGGCCCTGGTTTGGTTGGTCACAGCCATCCCTGGCGTCAAGGGGTGGCCCCTGGTTGCTGCTGAAGAGCCGTGTTGGCTTGGTTGGTTCCCAAATGGAGACTCTTCCTCTCTAAAAATGCCCCTTTATTTTTACAGCTCCTTCAAACATCTGATTGGTGGCCTAGATGACGTTTCCAATAAAGCCTACGAAGACGCAGAAGCAAAAGCAAAGTAAGTGTCTGCTCGTTGTGTTCAGCATAAAATCATAACCTCATTTTTATTGATGGTACATCACTGTAACTCAAAAAAACACTGACTTTTCTCATCACAGTAGTGTAAAACAGCTTAAAAAGCAGTGAATTAGGTGCTTACTCTGAATTTTCCTCTGGATGAGCCTCCTTGTGTGTCCCTGGCTCTCTGCATGAATGTGGGAGGACCTGAAGATGGGTCTCCTCAGGTCAGTGTCCAGAGCCAAGTGGTCCCAAGGTCCATCTTAATCACTATGTTTGAGTCCACAGAAGCATTGGATCTTCAAAATTTATCACAAAGTAATTCTCTTTATATATATTTAAGGTGAGAACTACAGATCCTGGGAGGCTCAGGTAACAAAGGAAATTGTCGTTGAATATGATCCGTTTCCTTAGAGAACCCTGTCAGACGTTTTCACAAAGTCAAAACATGTTCTGAGGCAAAGAATGGGAAAATGAGTTTGTCATTTTTGAATGAATACTAAAGCTACTTGAGTAATATATTAATCTTTTCAGAAGTGAACTGTAGTGTATTGTTTTAAAATATTTCCAGAAAAAAAACCCTCTTCATTCATTCTTGATCTACAATTTGTTTTTAATAGGGAAACTTCATTATGTCTGTACTTGATTCTAGACCAACAATAAAGCTTTTGAAGAGGAACCTGCTCTGATTAGAGGGATACTGAATATGAGTTGGCAAAAGTATTTAAAAGAGAACTCAGGTTTCTGGGTTTTTTTGTTTTATTATTACCACATTAAAGAAGGACTTGGATGTTTTCTCAAAGTCAAATGCTCGGTGTGACTGTTCATCAGTGGTCTGCAGCTGTCTAAATTTAAGATTGCTCTTAAGTTATACATAGTAACTTCTCATTAAACCAGAGGGGTTTGAAATAGTGTATGACAAAGGAATTTGGCACTTCTGTGGAGAGAAAATGACAATTACTTAGTTGATTAAAAATAACTTTTTGTTTGTTTCAGAAAGTAAACTTAGTTTCTTGGACAAGACTTGCTAATATTGCAAAGTACCCAGAAATTAAGATAGGATTTTCTTTTTTGCCATCTTTGAGTGATATTTGAAATGCATTTTTAATCGTGTTTGTTTAATTCCAAGGTATTAGAAGGCACCTCAGTGTTGCATTTTTGTTTAGAATAATACTTTCCTGCCCCAAACCAAAGATGTAAGCTTTCTTCTTCAAATGCTTAAGTTCCCTAAAATTCTTGTTGACTTAATTAAAAGAGTGGGGGGCTATCAGCCTCTTTTAGCATCCCAGAAAATAGGTATTTGGGGTACAGAATGCAAAGTTAAAGGGACGCAGTGCTGTAGCAGCAAACTAGCTGTTAGATATTGTAGATAAATATACATTATTATGTATATTAGATATTAGTACCAGCTGAAAACATGGCATTTTAGTGCCAGTAGCAGCTTATGCAAAGCATTTTACAAAGTGTTGGAAAATTAACTTTAGCAGCTTCAGGGAGATGGTCCCAAGTGTCCCAGGCATGTGCTGTTATTATTTTAGATTTATTTTCTTTTTAGTGTTACTATTTGGATTATGTTGATTTCCATCTGGATAAGAAGGAAGAAAACATTGGTAATGAAACTGGGGGGGTTTGTTTCTAGTAATGACATGATGTTATTATCATTGAAGCTTTTATAAGGTTACACCACAGCCCATTAACACAAAGCAAAATTTGCAAACAGGACTCGCATTCCTGTTTCATAGGCTGTCTTTTCACATCTACAGTTTTAAGCTGTATTATTAATGGAGTATTACAAAGTAATTTGCTCTCACAGGCAATGTTGCTGTATGCTGATTGTATGGCAGTCTTTTTTGGGATCGTTTTGTGAGTTTTAGGGAAGGGCTTTCAGGATCCCTTGTGCACTTTATAACGTGTCTTTAGGGAGGCTGCAGTTTTGGACCAATTTTGGGAACCAATGGGCCAGTGTTGACCTTAATATTTTTGAGGTTTTATCCTCTTTATTTGTCTACTTTTCTTATAATGCCAAGTGCTTCATTCCAACAGAAGGGCAAAACGAAGGATTCTTGGTGATGGAAGAATCATTTCCCAGAAGTAGGAATCGATTAACTTTGATAGCAGCTTTTCTATCTTAAAAGTCAGAGGCCTGTGCTTGAGTCCCATCATTTGAGACTGTAGGTGACAGTGACATCATTGCCCTTCGCATATTGACATTTTTGACTTTGAAAAACTGGAAGGGATCAGTGTTGTCTGTCTGGAGAAACACTAAAAAAAAAAAAAAGGAATGCTCTTTTGAAAGATATGGCATTTAGTAGTCAAATACCAGTTTGCTCAACTCCTTGAACGCAAGTACATGCCTGGAAAAAGATGAATAGAAGAGGGGGAAAATGGCAAAGATACTCAGAGTAAAGCAAGATGCATTGGAAGCTGCTGCAGAAGGGTTTGTTGCTCAAGTGTTTGTATTTTATATCTCGCAAGATAAAACTCCTCTGGGAGAAAAGTCTACTTGGCAGAAATTTTAACCTGGATTACTTTTCAAGCAGCTGTTAATTAGCTCCAGTTGATTGTCCTTCAAGGGCTTATCTTTTCTGAGGAGAGGTTTGTGAAAGGGAAGAACTCTGCACATAGAGCGCATTCGGGTTTGGTGAGGCTTTACACAAATCACATTTAAAATATTCTTCCCTCTTTTTGCATCCTTGTAGCTAGCATCTCATTTTCAGTGCTTATAAGGCAGGTGGCAAAAGGCCTTTGGATTGATAGAAATTTTCTGTAGACCTGTGTCTCGTTCTATCAGGTGGATCAGGATGATCTGTGCAAAGGTCAGACTTTAAGCAGACGTAACCACACAAAGAACATTGTTGTGAGATGTCATATGGAGTGTCAGGGCCTGCTTTTGGTTGGTGTGGTGGCCAAGTTGAGGACCAAAATGTGAACAATGTAATATTATTTTACCAGTTGCTGTTGGTTAAAATATATGAACTGAAATATATTTACAAAATGGCAACGAATATATTCTCATAAATCTACCATATCAAGATGATTATTAAATTCCTGTTAATTTGTAGGCTTCTGTTCAGCAAAAGCACAGGTTTAGACTATATCCAATGCAGATGTCATGTTCCTAAGCAGGACTTGGGCCATGGGCAGGAGTTCATTGCAGAAATATTTATCAAATAGTGACACTGATGTTTGGGTTTTTTAAATCTCCATCCTTAAGCATGACCCTAGGGTTACAGAGCTGGTAGTCCCAGTGCAGGGCATGACTGAGAGGACATTAGGCAGAAGTAACAGGGTCAGAAGATCTTTCCATGTATCCAACAGTCCTCCAGATCTGAACAACTTGTTGAGCTTATTTCTTAGCAACCTGGTGTTTTCCCAGCTAAGCCTTGAGATACAGTTAAGGTGCTCCTAGGACCTGGGAAAATGTTCTAGCAATCAAACTGCCATAGGCAACTGAGCTACCACTTCCTACCCTTGGGCATGATTTGAAGGAAAGAGCAAGCTCTGCTCAGCTCTTGAAGGCAAAGGAAATATATACTACCATTCAAAAATAGTTCAGCTGAGCAAAGGGGCTTCCTGCACCACTAAATGAGGTGTCATGGAGGGACCATGGCTTTAGGTATCTGCATACCGGCCGTGATGGTTATGGATGTGTCTCTGTTCTGCATGGGCACCTTTGGATTGTGTCCTAAATGCCTGGCTCTTGGCCTGCACGGGCAGCCAGGACGCCCAAGACAAGGTTGTGTCAGTGCTTCAGTGGGAAGGTGCCAAGCAGACCTCAAAGAAAGTTGTGTTCTTCAAGGGCTCTGGCCTTCCCTCAAGACAACTCTATCTAGGAAAGCAAGCGTGCACCTGGGCCACTGAAAGCAGCAGAATTCAGCAGAGTTGCTCATATGCCCAAGTTGAGTCATCTTTGATGATGCTTTCTGAGTTTCCTTAAAGTCAGGACTATAAAAATTGTAGCTTTCATTGAAATTGAAGAACCCTTTCTTTTAATCTTCACAATTGCAGAGACTGTCTTTATAACATGAGCTTATTCCAGCATCAGAACTGATTTACTTGTTTGCAACTAATACCTTGCTGCCCAACTATGTGTTTTGGAGGTGCTTTTCCCTGTTTTTTGTGAGCCTGCAATTGGCAGTTTTCCTTGATGTCCATTCTTTATGTTCAGTCTCTTAAGTCAGAAGTCATCGATATATCATCAGTGGGTCTATAGAATTATTATTTACTCCTCAGATGTATTCAGATAAGTTAATAATTATTAATCAACTCAAGAATATTGTAGTTACATCCTACCGAAGGTGAAGGAGAAAGACAGACATTTAATTTGGTTCACATTCTGGGAAAAGGAAAGTTTCAGGAGAATGGTGCTCATGTCCCGGTGTCAGGCCCAGCCACGTTGGTATTTAGGGCATGGAGGAGATACCTAAATAAGCCAGAGACCCATCTAAGTGTAGATTACTTCCAGATGGAGCTGCTACTGCAGTTCTCATAAATCCAAGAGGAAACAGGTGGTTTCTACTGGAGCTGTTGGTGCCAAGTGAGGTGAGGGTTCAGCGATCACCGTTAGCTCCAGGCACACAGATCCCTTGTGCTGGCATCTTCCTCATCCAGAAGACTCCTGAAGTTAATCTCTGCACGCTGCTTCAACTGCTAACGAGGTCAGCAGATGAGGTCCCCTCTGGCTTGGTCCCACCTTTCTGTGACACGGCTGTAGCAAGGGAGAGCCTTTCCCATGTCACAGAGACAAGGACAGCAACAAGGTGGCCCTCACCAGCATGCTGGGGAAGCTGGCAGCTGCCTGGGCTTTGCCCTGCCAAACAGAGCGTATCCACACCAATGACCAGCGTTCCTGTGTTCCTTTTCTCCCGTCACATCCAGAACTACCTCCTGATGTTGATCTTCTGTGGGAGCAGGGCTTGAAGTTAAAACCCTATTGAAGTCCAGACACTGGTGCCTTCGTGCTCTTGCTCCAGGCTCTCTGCAGATGTAGGCTATTTTGATTGCACTGTTAGCGTATTTTTTTTCCATTCCATCTGTGTTGCAGCCCTGAGGGAATACATCTTGGTACTCACAGCCAGAATTGTTTCCTTTTCACAGGACTCGAGGAGGCAGGGACCTTTGTGTAGGTATACGATGCCTTTTCCTTGCTTAGCAGCTCTGACCCCCAGTGCCCTTCGTCTTTATTTGAGCTGTGTTTGAATAAAGAGCTCCATCCAAACCCTTTATTTTACTGGCCAGAGTCACCCTTTGTTCCACTTTGCACCTCCTCTCTCACTACATTTACTGCATCCCAGCCACTCATTGACTTAGTTTTGCTGCAGAGGGTGATTATTAATATTTTTTCAATTTCATACACATACTTTGTAGATACTTTTCCCCTTCCACCCTGGCTTGAAAGGTAAACTTGATTTTATTCCAGTGAGAAGGTACAGATACAGCTTTAGTTTGATCAAGCAAGGTGGTACGGTGCCCTGTATTTTTTCCTTGCACTTGCTGGACTGAAGCCTTCTCCTGCTGTCTCTCAGCAGCTGGTAGCTGGTGTGCAGGTGCCATCTGCTGTTGAAGGCTTCCCCCGAGCTCTGTCCAAATATCAGGATGCAATCCCCGTATCCCTCAGTCCATCCACTTTCTCCCTTGCCAGCGTGTTTATAAGATGAAGTATTTCCAAGTGGCCTGTGTGGTTCTTTGGTGGTGTTTCTTGAAGGGTCTCTGCTGGCTCTACATGTGGCTCCTTCCTATACAGCCTTTTCTTTTGCTTCATGAGGTCATCTTTGAGAGTTATTTTAATATTTGAAATTGTCTCTGGGAGTTGAAAGGGTAGGTCTGGGTATTAGTAAGTAGCACAGATCCAGAGGAAGAGATGTGTAGGGAGAAAAATGTTGGTGACAAGGACCTGCTGTACAAAATATGTGCATTGCAGTGGGGTTTTCCTTTGGGCTATTTCCAGTCTGGGTTCCCTGGACTCAGTGTTAAATAGTGCTTGGGGTGTGTAAATCAGCTCCTGGGGCACATCTTCCAGTTTAGCATCACTAGAGAGTAGCCCTGTTCTGGTGCTCTTGTCCTGCTCAGAGATGTGGAGGGACCCATCAGGGGACTCGCTTCGTAAAACACACTTCTCATCTGGGCTAAGAGATATTTTGAAGCACCTTGCCTATAAATACAGCTCTTTAGTGATGACCTGATCACAGGATTTGCCTGCAGGTGGCTGGCAGTGATCTGATCATAGATATTGGTGTACCTGTAGTGTAGACACCTGCTCTTTGGGGGTCTGTGGGTACCAGGGTACAAGTTCTGGCCAACCTCTCCATAAATGTATTAAAGTTGGAGTTGGCCATGTCGAAACCAGGTTATCTTCATGCAAACTCCTGTTTTGGTAAGATGGGAAAGCTCTGCAGATGCCATATCTGCAAGCACACTGGTACGGGGTGGTTTTGTATGGATAATAAACAGCTCTGTGTATTAGGAAAGGATGCTTTATATTTCTTTATCTTGTTTCTTTTAAAAATATAGATAAGATAAGCCAAGAAAGATTAACCCCTGCCAAAAGGGAAATTTTCAGAGTTCAAAGTCCCAAAATGGAAGTTACTAAAGAGAATGATTTAATTAACATCTGACTTTCTGTTGGGAAACTTTGGAAAACTTTGGCTGCAATAATTCACCAACACACGGAGTATGATTAGATTAGTAATTTTTCTGCAAGAGAAAATATTTTCTGGCTTACAGCATTAGAAAGGTCTGGGCAGCCTGAGAGCTGGAATAATTGGCTCCATCTCCCTCGGTGTCAATTGTTTTCTGAATTAGGGACCATATGGGAACTAGCTTTTGCCTTGGCTATCTGTGATGCCAGATTGGGGGAGGGGGAAACATCATGGGATTTGCAAAAAGGGGGGGAAAAACTCATCAATGCTCTAAAAAGTAGAGGTTGCAATCATTTCTTTTAAGCTGTGTAAATAATTAAAATAATTCTCCTACTTGGTGGGGGCTACAGAGAATTCATAACTGGCCATTGATACCTGTTAAGTTTGTGTGAGTTTAAATATCTTACATTTAGAAGAACCAAGATTTTCAATGGCTTTATTTGGCCTCTGGTGTGCAAGAGCTTTTTTTTTTTTTCTTTCTGCTGGAGAATTTTGCGTATAACAGAGTTCAGCCTTAAATAATTTGTGATTTCATGCTGAAGCCATTGGTAGTTTGTACCTGAGTCTGTTTGCATTTTCCTAACTGCTGCAATAAATAGGTGTTTACTTAGAAAATCCCTTCTCAGAAATAGTATTGAAAGGCAGCAGCTCATCGAGATAGCGTGCAGGGTGATATCCCTAAATGAAGGTAGCAGGGACTGCTGATTTGCATTTTTATTTTGGAAGGTGAATTGCTGTTTGCTGGCAGACTTGCATTACTCAGGCAGAGATCTGTGCCAGGTAGACTTTATGGCTGCTTTCCTCTTGAGAAAATGCATTGTGTAATGCACTGTGTCGCTCATGAGGGATATATTAAATTAGCTTTTAAAAACAGGTCATATTTATTTAGGTAATAATCTATATGCTTTTCTCTTGCTAACTTGACCTTTCTCTATGATAATGGGCTGTGTCAGATGGCAGCACTAGGGAAGAAAAAAAAAAAAATCAGTGCCTTTGAAGCAGGCTGCTATTATAGTCTTTTGCTGCATTTGTTTTATAAAATTAGGGCCTGTACTGATGAAATCGGAGTGCAGCAGAAAGCTTTCTGAGGGTCATGAGCTTCATTCCAGAGGAAGCAGAAGAATCTTGTGGCAAATGCATCCGTGTGCTCAGCAGTTCACGTTGTGCAGGGTAACACTTGATGGGAACCGAGGGTTGTGCATTAGCAATATTAACCATTCCTTTGGCGTTTATCTAAATACTTTTTTTCCCAGAACTGATGAGTATAATTGTACTAATCCCATGATGGTCTTTTAGAGCTTTGTGCAGCACAGTCTTGGTAGCTTTAAACTGAAACCTTGGCAAACTCTGGCATCCGTGAGGGATGGAGAGGCAAAGGTAGCATTAAAATATTTTTGCAGTCTCTGGATCTGTATGTTTGGCATCTGGCACAGTTTGGAGCTGTCCTGAAGATTTACCTAAATAGCTTTAAGGATTACGCCACTGGAAGATGGGCTATTTCTGTCCCACTTTCATCAGAAGGGCTTAAATAACAGAGAGCCACTTGAACGGAGACAAATATATTATAAATGAAACTCAGTGATCCTTCTACTACAGGGAGCTACTGATTTTTAGAACTACTGGAAATAGTTGTAGGATGATTTGTGGCTTTTCCAGTGCCAGAGTTGCCTCACCAACTCATATGAGACCCATGAGCAGTTGGATCAGAACTCACTTTTATGACCAAGTGTTGGTAAGGGAAAGGAAAGAAAGAAACAGAGAGCCAGTGAGGGCTGAAGGGCAAGTATGTGTGTGGTGCTGGCACCTGGGGAAGGCTTGGGAGGAAGAGATTTGGGTTCTGGGGAGGGCAGCAGCAGGGGAAGAGGTGGGGAACACTGTCTCCCTACTGCCAAACTGTCTCAGCAGAGTTGGAAAAGGTGCTGCCAGATTTCTTCCCATTTACCTGAGAAAGTTCCCAGGCTGGGCTGTGATGGGAATAGCTCCAAAGTTGTGAAACATTGGTGTATACAGTTCTTTAAACAGCAGGGAGAGGAAAAAGAGCAGAGGGTGGAGGTCCATATTTCAAAGATAAGTGAATATTAATTGTTTTCCCTGTGAAAGTTAGTAAGCGTGGTACTGAAAAACTGCATAGCAATTTCGTTGACCTCTGAACAGTAATTGTGTTGAATTCAGAGATGAAATTCAACCACCGAACTGTGAAATGGAAGAAATTTAATCCCACTGTAAGTGAGAGACTCAATGCAGCCATAACTGAAGTTACGGCTGACACCTCCATCCCACCAGCAGCTGATCCACCAAAACAGACCTCTTTGCTTCTTTCCCTCCTCCCTGTAAAGAATACATAATGGGTTTTCCTGAAGGCTCAAATTAATCTCCATTATTTTACAGTCTCAATGTAGTCCACATTAAACTCAGGATTTCTACCCACACCTCACCCTTACCTAGTGAGCAGGAGCAGTGTTGGACCACTGTAATATTGGCAGTGTGGTGCCACCTCTATCGCCAACACTCAATGGCAAGGCTCTCTTATTTCCATTTCTCTGGATTTTGCCAACCATGAAGCACTAAACCAAAGGCAGGCCAAGAGGTGCTGTAGAAGAGCAGATGATGCTGCTGAGATGGGTCTCTGCCTTTGCTGCTGCAGACAGCAGGACCCACCCAAGGCAACGCTCCCCTCTTTGGGTGCAATGGGAAGGTGACAACCTGCCACCACAACTTACTCTGTAACACTGAGTAAAGGCAGTTTATTAAAAAAAAAAAAAACACACAAATTATGCTTCCAGTATTGTTGATGGATGCTGAGAAACTGCTGCCATGTGATGATAATATTATTTTTTTCCATTTGCAGCACTTGGGGCATCCCAAACCCTGCAGCTGGGCAGTGCACTTATTTATCCTACCTCCACTTAGGTTGATTTGCCCTCGCTTGCATTCACTGTATTTGCTCAGTACCTGACTGAATGCTCCATTAAATGATTGGAGAAGAGCTGAGCTCTAAATCTTTAAATCATCTGCTTAAAAAAAAAATAAAGGAAAATCTGTTCTCATGATTTAACTGTTCCCACAGCTTTTACGTAGGTATAGCAAGATAAAACATCAAAAATATAGTTAACATGAAATTTTGAATACGTGAGAAAGCTCAGTGTCTGTAAACCTTTAAAGAAAAGATCAAAGTCTGATCTTCCCAGTTATATTGGATGTTAATCTAAAACTACCTGAAGGCTTATAATAGGGCTATTGTAATTAAATTTCTGATGTAAGTTATAAAGACCTCATCCATGACTGTATTTAAAATTAATCTCAGTAATAGGAGTGAAGTGTTTCTAGCTCTGCTCAGCCCACCATCACACGAGACGTTTTTGCACTGCCGTTGATTGTCGGGTCGCTCCACAGAGCACAGCAAATAACATAATTTGTTGATGGCAAAACAAGGGATTAGCCTGATACAATGGGGCTCGAAAAAGCATTCGTGGAATTGCAATCGCAGTTTGCTCAGCTGTTGATTATCTACTGCCAATAACCCTGCTGTACCTTCACCCAACCCATCAGAGCTACAGGTGCCTGTTCACATCCTTGTACCCATCTTAGTCTGGGATTAAATCACAAGCTTGGCTAGACTTTGTCACCCTCCCTAATCCTTTACGCTTTAAGAAGATGCTTTCTAATAGAGGTGTATTTCTCACACGCCGCGATTTTAATGGATAGCTGTTCCTTATTTCACGTAGAAGCTGTTCCTGTGCAGAAGCGATACCATTCATCTTGGATGGCAACATGTAATTCTTATTGCTTGAAATTCTTTCAGGAGCTGGGAATCAGAAACGGGCTGGCAGCAGGCCAGCAGTCGGCGGTGACTCTTTTAACGTGCAGGGAAATTGCCAGGGGGTCCCTACAGACGCTGGTTTTGCAAAAAAAAAAAAAACCCAAAATAAAGCTAACTACTTGGCTGCTTTGAAACATTAGCCATCTCCTTCAATTCCCTTCAATTCCCCCAGCTTCCTAGCTTGCTTTCTGATTTCATACACTTAGGGAAATGAATGCCTTAAGTTTAGCTTTGAAGAATGTTTTATGATCCCATTATCAACCCCACTGCTTCCAAATAAGCTATTTTAAGTGTGCAAGAGTTCAATTGTTATATTTTACATCCGGGTCGGATTTGGGCACAAAAGCATTTGTTAAAAGTTGAGCAGGTGTTTAGCAAAGACCTCCTATATAGAGAGTATTGACAAGAAAATACAGCTCCAAAGTTCACATCTTGGGAAAGCAAGACCTGTATGGGATTACTGGCACTTCAAATGTGCCCTTGCTAAGTATCACAGCTGACATTTGAAAAAAAAAAAGGCATTGCTTGCATCTTTTATTGTTGCAGCCTTTGCAAAGGGTAAAGTTCTGCAAGACTGAGTGCTGGGAACAGCCTTCCCGTGGTCATGGAGCGTGCTCAGTGCCTCACAAAGCCCCCTCTGCATTTAAGTATAATCAGATGCTTTTCTTCCAGTCAACTAAACCAAAATTCTGGTAACCTAAACTTCCTTTCAGTGAACTTGTTGAATGCAGAAACAAAAAAATTCAGAGTATTTTCTATAAGTTTCAACCTCTCTAACTTTTTAAAGCAGATTTTTATCATTGCCTTGTTCTCTGGGACAGCTACCATCTATGGCTCCTAGAAATGGAAAAAATATTCAGACTTCTCAGGAGAGAAATAGAAGGTATAAAGGCCGGAAGCAAGTAGTCCTGTACCTTCCCTTTCCTAAAGTGATGCATAAGGGTTGGTGATGGTTGCAGATGAGGGCGTACACAGAGGTAGGAGTCTCTGGAGTGAAGACTCTTAGAGAGTCTCCTTGAATAGCTTCGAGCATTTTGCAGTACTGCTTTGAACACAGGTGAGGGAAAGAAATTCAAATGTTTGTTTGACCTGCAGCATCTCCTATGCCAGTTACTAGAGGAGCTGAGCATAAAAAAGCCAAGCTCTAGGTGTGCCAGGGGCCATAGCGCTCAAGAAGTCAACAGGAGATAATGAATTCCCCTTTTGAGTCAGTGAATGTTGGATGTCACAGTTTGACTTGGGGGAAAAAAAGTAAATCATACTCACCTGAGCTATTTTAAAGTTTTCCTAATTTTCCACAAGTTGTAGTGGATGGAAGGGCTTAGAAGATGAACATTTCTAGTAGAGGGCATCACTCCTCCTACTGCTGGGGCTCAAGAGAAGCTTATCCGTGTCATGAGGGTGCTCAGAGATAAACACTAACAGGGTATTTGTAGATGAGTGCTTGGAAGTGTCTTTAGAAAAAAATTACTACATTAATGTATCTAAATGATACTTTATCACTGACTTCTAAAAACTACTTGGAGCTTGAAATACTTTATAGTTGCGTTAGTATCTCTCACCCACTTTCATTGATCTTCTTATGATGTGAAGAATCCTACTATCGTATTGACAGTCTGCCAGTGCAGTCAAACTGATATTTTCGTGGCTCCTGCATCTTTAATAAACCGCTTTCACTAGATTTTTGAAGCTAGTTCTGTTAGAAAAAGAAATAATAATCCAGGAACACATTCAAAGTACATCAACTTCTTCAAAAGTGTGAAGAAAGCATCTGGACTTTGTTTTTGCTCAGAAAACTGTATTTGCAATGGAAGTGTTCTTTCAGAGAACTTCAATCTATACACCAATATTCATTTAAAATTATAAAGTCCACCTTACAAGGTCCTAAACCCCCATGAAATGAGTGCTTGTTGCCCCATTCCCGCTACGCAAAGCTCTGGTTTAAATAGATGAGAATTAATAGTGATTTCGGATGGTTGGGGGATTCAGGGTTAGGCCTACAGATGAGCAGGAGGTGTTTGGTTTGCTCCAAAAATGAATAATCTAGAAAAAGATTCACTGTCAGAAAGTGGTGGCAGCCTGTTAATAGTCAGCGCTCATTGACTCTGGTCATTAGATTTATGTGCCCTGTATCTGTTTGATAAGGTGTAGCGTTATCTCGCGTTTCCATTAGAAAGGAACCCGTGCCGAGCGCCTGTTTCTCATATTTATACATCTAATAAAACATAACACTGCCAGCTTAGACCCGTTCAGTTGTATTTTACGCTTTCGCTCGTTACTCTCAGTTTCTATGGGAACCTGGGCTGTTAACAGCAATAGAGAATAAAGAGATGAAGAGAGGGCTTTGAGAACGTAACTCTCTTTCTCTGCTGAATTGCCAGCGTGGTAGACCAGGCACAAACACGCTTGGAGCCAAATAAACTGGGAAGGGAGAAACCAAGGCAAGTCAAAGGCAAGAAAGTTGATGGTGATTGAGTTTCCTCCTTCCAGAAGCATCTTGATTGGGTGCTTGTATGCTTTTTGCTTTGAAAATCTATCTATGGTGCTTAAAAGTTAGGCTTACGTTTTCTGAGGAGATAACGATTTGCATTGCTTGCCTGCACGTCTATTTTAGTGCAAAGTGCTCTGCTGCCAATAAAAACATTTAAAACCCTTTTGGTATGATTAATTACAGCTCCTGAGTTGGAAACTCATGTGCAATTCCGTACGTTTTACAGAGAAACATACTCTAGTTGATATAGTACAGGGTATCATTTAGCATCTGCTGCTTCAGTGTCTGTCAGTGAATCAAGGTGAGTAATGTAGATGAGCAGAAATAATTAGTAGGAAATAATTGGAAAAACTTCCTTAAGGACGTTTCTTGCAGCGCCACAGTGTGTGTAGGAATTCCTTACAAGATGTTTGTGTCTCAGTCTAACTTGGAAGAATGTGAATGCTTTTATAGAGTTTTGAAGGCTGTGCTAAAAACATAAATTTTCTGTCTTTTAACAGGTCCAGATTTAAAAAACAGAGGATTTGGCAGTCTTGGCAAGGATATACACACACAAAAAGGCTTAGAAGCGGTGGGGTTTGGTAGGGCTAATACCAATAAGACTTATAAGCAGTTCCTGAAGCACAGCATTCATTTGTTTTAATGTTCATGTGCATCAAGGTGTGGATGTTGATAGCTGTGTTCCTGTATTTAGACACGTCTATCAGCAGCGAGATGTTCCTCACAAAATCAGCTGAAGCAAGGGCACCCTTTGGGATGCTAAGTTGTGTTGTATTTAGGCTGATTTTTCTTGCAAATGCTTATTTTTAAGGTCAGGCAGGTCTGTTTGAGACCATCTGGTCTACGGGCACTCTCCAGAACCTGCAGCAGGTTGATGTGGGAATTGCCTGGTGTCCTGGTTCCCCAGGCACAGCCCCATGGGCCAGCCCAGCCATGAGCAGCCCCCAGGCAGCTGGAGATCCCCTCCAGGCACTGACTCACAGCTGTATCCCACACCTCCTCATCTGCTCATGAGAAAAGGAGGGAGCTCACTGAGGGTTCAGTTCCTCTTCCTGGGGCTTCTGCCTTGTGGTCTTCTGTTCCTGCTGTCAACACCAAGGACCAGGCTGGGTAGAACCTTCCATACTTTGTGTTAGTAGTTGTATCAGTTTTGTTATCTCATTAAATCTGTTTCTACTTCAACCCACGGGCCTTCTGCCTTTTTTCCCTGATTCTCCCTCTCAGCTGGGGAGGGAGCATCACGTGGTAGTCTAACTGCTATGGTTCAGCCCTGGCTACTGGCTAAACATAGACACCTTGAGATAACCCCACTCTTGACAGATGGCTTTTCCTCTCACTTCTGCCTTCCTTGAAGCTGATTTGAGTTGATATTGCTGAGTTAGGTTTAGTAAGTCATAGTGTGAGATGAACTTGTGTGGCTTCCTCTACTCCCACTGTTTGGGTCTGGAAGGAACAGGGTGGCTAAAAACCTTCTCAGTAGTGTTGAACAGCACCATGGATAACCCAAGGGGAGTTGCTTTTTCTTGTCCTGTGACTTCTTGATCTGAAAACCAGCATTTAGGATCTACTAATCCAGGGTACTACCTCAGGAGTTGATAGTGTTACATTATCTCCATCATTCCATGTTACAGCTTCAGGATGTGTCTCAGCCTCTGTGCTTCCTGGTTGCTTTGGTTTTGCAGTAAAGTGATTTAATGTGATCTTTTGCAATAATGTTCAAAAGGGCAGTGGTGAGCACTTGATCTCTTGGCTTTAACCATGCCAGGAAGCTGGTTTTGTGGGGCTTTTGAGGCATCTCTTTATAGGTGGTGTTACCTAGTTGGTGTTACCCTCATATATATATATATATATATAAGCAAGCTGTCTGTTGACCATGAAATTGCTTTTGCAGTTTCTGTCAGAGGTGACAGCACATGGGCCAAACCCTTGTTCAAACTGATTTTTTTTTAATTATTTTTTTTTCAATGAAAGAAATGTCATTCTCCACTTTTCCTGGGCAAATCTGTGTCACTTAATGCTGTTATTTCCCTGGATTATACAGGCATGACTTTCTATCCTCTGCAACATCCTTTTGCACCTCAAAGTATCTTTTAATTGTTTTGAGAGAAGAGAATGAATTAATAAAATAGCAACTAGATGTATGTGAAGATAAGGTTCGTGACCACTTGAGGAACATGAACATAGACAAGTCCATGGGACCTGATGAGATGCATCCCAGAGTCCTGAGGGAACTGGCTGATGTAGTCGCTAAGCCACTCTCTATGATATTTGAAAAATCATGGCAGTCAGGTGAAGTCCCTAGTGACTGGAAGAAAGCAAACATTACACCCATTTTTAAAAAGGGTAGGAAGGAGGACCCGGGGAACTACCGACCTGTCGGCCTCACCTCTGTGCCTGGGAAGGTCATGGAACAGATCCTCCTGGCAGCTATGCTGAAGCACATGGAGGACAGGGAGGTTATTCAGGACAGCTAGCATGGCTTTACTAGGGGCAAGTCCTGCCTGACCAACCTAGTGGCTTTCTACAATGGAGTAACTGCATCAGTAGACAAGGGAAGAGCTACAGATGTCATCTATCTGGATTTCTGCAAGGCCTTTGACGCAGTCCCCCACAACATCCTTCTCTCTAAGCTGGAGAGATATGGATTTCATGGGTGGACTGTTCGGTGGATAAGGAATTGGCTGGATGGTCACAGCCAGAGGGTAGCAGTGAATGGCTCGATGTCCAGATGGGAGATGGTGACAAGTGGTGTCCCTTAGGGGTCTGTACTGGGACCAGCGCTATTTAATATCTTCATTAATGGCATTGACAGTGGGTTTGAGTGTACCCTCAGCAAGTTCACTGATGATACCAAGCTGGGTGGTGCAGTCCATGTGCCAGAGGGACCTGGGCAAGCTGGAGAAGTGGGCCCAGGTGAACCTCATGAGGTTCAATAAGACCAAGTGCAGTGTCCTGTACCTGGGTCAGGACAATCCTCGTTATCAGTACAGGCTGGGAGATGATGTGCTGGAAAGCAGCCCTGAGGAAAAGGACTTGGGAGTAGTAGTGGATGAAAAGCTGGACATGAGCCACCAACTTACAGCTGCAGCCCAGAAGGCCAAAGGCATCCTAGGCTGCATCAAAAGAAGTGTGGCCAGCAGATCGAGAGAGGTGATTCTGCCCCTCTGCTCTGGTGAGACCTCACCTGGAGTGCTGTGTCCAGCTTTGGAGCCCTCAACATAAGAAGGATGTGGACCTGCTGGAGCCATCCAGAGGAGGCCACAAAAATGATCAAAGGGCTGGAGCACCTCTCCTACAAAGACAGGCTGAGAGAGTTGGGGTTGTTCAGCCTGGAGAAGAGAAGGCTCCAGGGAGACCTTATAGCAACCTTCCAATACCTGAAAGGTGCCTATGAGAAAGCAGGGGAGGGACTGTTCACGAGGGCATGGAGCAATAGGACGAAGGGGAATGTCTTTTTTAGGTTAGATGTAAGGAAAACGTTTTTCAATATGAGGGTGGTGGATCACTGGCACAGGTTGCCCAGGAAGGTGGTGGAGGCCCCATCCCTGGAGACATTCAAGGTCAGGCCTGATGGGGCCCTGAGCAACCTGATCTAGTAGAGATGTCCCTGCTCACTGCAGGGGGGTTGGACTAGATCACCCTTGAAGGTCCCTTCCAACCTAATACATTCCATGTTTCTATGATTCCCTTCCCTGCTGATTCATAGGTAGTTTTCAGGATTTATGTTTTGTAGATACTTGTCAAGGTAAGCAATGACGCCTTGGCTACCAGCTTTCCATTGATCCTTCTGGTGTTGCACATCCCCATGATCTCCAGAAAGTGGTCTCTTCCCACCTCCATTGAAGGCTTTGGATGTCTCCAGGGGCTTACAGGTTGGAATGATGTTGACACCTTCATAAAGGCTTACTAAAGACATAGCCCATTTAATTAAAACAACTGAGTCGGTTATGGAGTGTAGGTTTACCCTGCTCAAAGCTGGCAGGGTGCCAAGTGAGCCTAAGAGGACCAGAAAGGTCTTTTGGCTGGTGATGAACTTTGAGGGCTTGAGAAGTTGGGGAAGAGTAGCTTGCTGATATCTTCTCTGGGCTAGGATATTCTTGGGCATCTCAGAGGAACTCCACTGCTCAGTGTAGAAGACCTTGACCTGGTAAGATTGGTAAATCTGATCTACTGTTGTACTATTTGTAGCATCATGCCTCAGATCTGTAGGTGGCAGAGAAGAGATGAATGCACAGAGAGGTTGATTGTGTAGTAGACATTGAGGACTCAGGTGGCAGGTGCAGTGCCATCATTTTGAGAGCTCCTGAAATGAGATCTGGACTCCCAATCCAGACGGTGGGCGGTCAGACCCTGTGATAACCACACAGGATCTTGCTCCATCCCCCACAGGAAGACGTGGGGGAGGAAAGCTGCGATGATCTCAAACCTCTGCCCTTGAGTTCAGAGAGGTCGCCTGCTGTGCGCTGCCCAGTTGTTTGATCTACTGGACACTCGACCTTTTGGTTTACAGGGGAAACATAATCCCTCCAGTTCATAGCTACTGACTCCCACACACTTCTGAGCGTGAGACCCTGGGGCTCCCTCGCTCCTTCCCAAAGCTGGGCAGCAGCAGGCAGAGCTGCAGCTCTCCTAGTCTCCTCAGGCTTTTGGGTCACCCTCGTGTGACTTGCATCTGGAGTTGTCCTAAGTAGGCACCTAACATCAACTAGTGCTCCTGGGGAGTATCCAAACCATATCAGGATGCTTCCAAACACAAACTGAAGGACAGTACTCCAAATTGCAGGCATCTTTGGCAAGCTTCTTACCCCTCGCTTCAGCCATAGGGTGGAACTGCTGTGAAAACTAAGGATTAAATGGAAAATAGCACAGAAAGGATGGGTTGGTGCTGCTGCAGCCCAGTGGTGTCAACAGTAATAAGGTATGAAATTACACAGGCAAAGATGACATAGTAGGAAACACCGGGCTGCTGGTACAAAGGCATGAGATTGATTTGGGTATAGTATCTGTTCAAGAAGATGCAGCTACCAAAACCACCCCTACTTGGAGACTGAATAAAAAACAAGTAGTGCATAGACCTGATGGTTGAGAGCCAATATTTTAAGGTCCTATATGACTGGGTCACAAAGGAACATCTCCAGACAAAATTTCATTGCTTTTTTTGGAGGGCAACCTGCACAGTGCTGCAGGTGAATAGAGAAGCTGTGCAGTAGGTAAAGAAATCAAGGGAAATACAGGAGTAATGTAGGGTATTAGAGCAGCTAAGCAGGAAACAAACAGCAGGTATGGAAAGTGCTTGGCAGAGGGCAGCACATGTTGGCGTAGCCCATCTCTCGACACCAGCAGCGGCTGCTGGAGTTGGAGGCTGGGAGAGAAAAGCCTTTTTTCACAGCCTTTTGGCTGAAGTAGGGTTGTCCTTCCCTCTGTGAACCCAGAGGCAGGGTTTGGAGCCCTGGTAGCTTTGGGAATACCACAACTGCTGTCGAGAGGGCTATTATAGGTCTTGTGGAGTCCTGCCTAGAAAGCACCGAAACCCACTCTACTAGGAAAAAAACCACTTAATTTAATGTGATAATAAGGTAAAACACTGCAAACTATTTAAAAAGCAAATTTTTATTTAGCCCTGATGGATGCAGATGTTCCTCATTCCCCTGTATCACTTTGAAACAAGTTCTGCCCCTCCCTGGCTTGCCTGGGATTAATCAGGAGTCGGCAGAGTTTGATGCTGAAGTGCCAGACAGTAAAATTTCACAAAATTGTGCTTGTTTGGCATGTAGCTGAGGTCAGGCCCTTTCTAATCCATTTTCAGGCAAAGGGAAGCTAATTCGAAACCACCACTAATTCCAGGAAAAGAAGAAGGCATTAAGTCTCCTTTGGGAGTTTCAAGTGACAGCGTAGCCATTAGCAGAGGGGAAATGCAGGAAGACAATCTTGATCAGAAACCATGTGTTTGGATACATAGTTCTTCCCCAGAAGCCACTTTATACCTTTTGGCTAAGTGTTATTTTATTATAGTAAATGTAAGTACTACTCAGTCTCTCCATCTTCTCGGGAACAGCAGTTAGAATTTTGTTGTTTATTAAAGATGCTGAAAGAAGGAGAAAAAACTACTTGTTATAGGAAGTGTGGGATCCTCTTTGAGAGCAGGAATGGACTTTTGGAAGTTTTTATGTATAGACTGACCACTGGGTGATATTGAAGTGTTTGCAGTGCAAGAAATCCCTGCTGTGATCTGAGCTTTGTATCATATCATGGAGTAGAGATGATCATCCCTTTGTGACTGCTTAGGTTTCTGTTGTAAAAAGCAGCTCTGAGCATCCCTGTGCCACAAAGATACATCAGAGTTTAATGAAAATCTTGGATTTATTACAATAGTAGAAACAGCTGCACAGTCCTGCTCTTATGTGGGCCAGGGAGGATGCTAAGCAGTGTTTCCTGGTCCTGAAGCCCTTGTTATGGAGCCTCTCACGAGGTTCATGACCACCAGGATCAGTTTGGTGTGCAAAACTCTGCTCCTTTGTGTAACACCTTTACAATAACTCCTGCAAACCCGTCAAGCCTCGAGAGGCTGCAAGGTTATTGAAGGAAGTATCACAACATGCTTGCTCTGCTTCTCCATGCACTTCTTTGCAGCTGTTCTCCAGAGGAGATACTGAGCAAAAGGGACCTTGGACCTCATCCCAAACATCCCACAGGTAATCTGTTCTCGAATAAGTCTCCTAGTGTATCTTCATTTTGCAGATAAGGAAGCAGATATGCAGAGTTTAAGCAAATTAACCAGAAGTCAGAAAAGCCAAGGCAGAGCTGGAGCTTGCCCTGTCCTGCTCTCTCCTGTCTTCAGTCCTCAGAAGTAGCTGTAACTGGCAGAGAAGGAGACAGAGTGGAAAAAGCTTCACCTGCAGAATTAGTTCCTGTTTAATGAGCTCACATAGGGTCATTCTAGCAAATAGCAATAAAATTTTGACATTTTTGGTTCTGGTTGTGAAAGAATTAGCCTGTAAAACTTGGATAAACGTGGAGAAGAGTTCCCTATCGTGGACCATGTTCAGCATTACCCCAGATGTTAAGCCTTTAGATACTTCAAAAAACCCCACAGATTTTAGTGGTGTCTCCCTTCATCAAGTAAACCTTGGAAATGCCAAACTGCAGGTAATTTTCAGGCCAGTGAGTCCTGGCTTTCTCAGTCATTACTCATGTAGTCATTTCCCTTTGACCTATTGCTGAAATTTCTCTGAGTGTTTCCCAGCACCAGGGTGGACCAGAAGGGCATGGAGGTACCAGGTGCTGTAGGTCTGTATAAAGGCAGGCTGGTTTCTGCTCCTGTGCTAGTAATCCTTGACAGTGAGTCTCTCTTCTTGACCATGCCTGAGCACTGAGCTGATGCTTTCGTGGGACTGTTGTAAACTCTTGAGAGGGAACAATCATCTCAGAGCCTGTCTTTTGACATTAGAAGTTTGGGTTATTTTTCCTATGGGTATCAGTCCATCTCTGATTTCATCTGACACTTTTGCTGAGTCTCCTAAGGTCTTTCTGCAGCTCTTCATGGTTCACCCTGTTTTTTTTCTACTATTCTGAACAGCTTAATGTCAACAGAAAACAACAGCACTCTGTTATTGAACCTTTATCCACATGAATTTTAAATCAGTTGAACAGCACAGGTGCCAGCACCAAGCAGGATGGCATGTACCTGACCTTCACTCTCTGAAACAGTTATTTCTCCATGAGAAGACCTTTCCTTTGTCTTCTGACAGCTTCATGTCTTGAATTGCCTTTGCTAGGGAACCTTCTGAGATGCCTTTTAGAAACCAAATAAACTCTGTCAAGCAGATCAACCTTATGTGTGACCCCTTCAATAGCTCCAATATGTCCCTTTGCAGAAGACAGCATATCAAATTTGTTCCTGTGTTCACTGATTCTACTCTTGATGATAGTTTTCACTGATAAATATACTGATAATACAAACTGTAGCTCCCCAGATCAGCTCTGCAAGCCTTTAAAAATATTTTTATTGCCTCCTGAGGAAGCAAGCAACTATGTCAACCTGACAGTCAGCACATATGTACATACTTCCAATATATTGCTGCTGCCTATAGGAAAGATAGGTGGGGAACATGGGGGACCTTGAGTGTTGCAGGTAATGCAGGGAACAGAGGCAAAGGGGCACTGGGAGAGGAGGTGTTGATACGGGGTAAACTGGGATTATTGTAGTTGTTTTATGAAATAATGATGTGGTTTTGAGAAAGATGGAGCTACTCATAAAAGCAGGATAGAAACAAAATTCAAATCTGTAAGCATACAAGAGTGGCTCCCGAAGGCCAAGCCTTGCTAAAGCTGTTTGAAACACATGGGTGTGTGGCAACGAGCTGATGGGTCGCCTGTGGAAACGTGAGATATTCCTGCCCTCCAGTGGAAGCATGGGAAAGTGCCTTTCAGAAGTTGCCTCAGCTGGAAAACGGGTGGGAGCCTGCAAAGGGATACTAAGAAGCTGCCAGGAAACTCATTGCTTTTGATCCCTGGGTTTTCATTGGTATTTCTCAGCAGAGCCCCTTGGTCTTATCTAGGTCCACCTGCCCATATGTGCTGGTACACCCATCATTAGCTTTACTCAATTAAATTTTCCAAATGTGGGGCACTGAACCAAATAGTTGATGTGTGGCTTGGAGGTCTGTTTTGGGGAGCACTCAGCCGTGTAAGTCATGTTCAGCTACTGGGATGCCATGAGCCCCTCTCCAAAATGAGCTGGGTACATGGGAGGTGTGCTAGAAAATCTTTTCCTCCGTTAGAAGAGTGGCAAATGAGTTGTTAAACTGCTGTGGCATTGAGGAGTTTTGAGCCTTCCAGCTTCCTGGTATTCCTCAAATGAAACAACTTGCACTGCGTTTCAAGCCTGGGAGTTATCTGCAGTAGAAAAACTTGGAGCTTAGCGTGGTTGGTTTCATTCCTTTTTTTTTCCCCTCTCTCTAATTAGCATGTGATAATATTCAGATGTTGGCAAAGCACTGGGGAGTTTTCTTATGTGGTGAATTTAGAATTAGCATCAGTGAATAAGTGAGAACTATGCTTTTTCCTCATGTTCGCCACCATGTGTTAAATAATGTCTGATAAAGACTTCCTTTTATCTAGTCAAGACAAGTCCTAAGATTGAACAGCTCATCTCTCACCATGTAGAACACAAGCAGGCTTCCAGACCAGGCACCAGGCACTGGGAAACACAACTGTCTGTTTTTTAAAATGCTATCATACATTAGGAGTAGGGCCCTTGAGCTTCTCAGTTTGTTCCAGTTATATACAGACACATTGGAAGTGCCAATACAGGAGTGGCCTCACTGCATCCCGATGTAGCTAACCCCGTATCCTGTTTCTGACCGTGCCCGACAGCAGGTATCTAGAAAGGAGAATCAGAGCAAGGAGATGCTTATTGGTTTGTGATCCACCAGTCTCCAGCGATTTGGGACCCAGGGACTTCCTGCAGATAGGTGCTGTCGGTGTATTTAGTTACCCTTGGTATTTTTTCTTCCCCTGAATCTGCTTAACTGCTTTCCATGACACACCCAAGTTTTAGACCTTTGTCATCTCCTACCTGAGTTGTCTTTTTGCTGGGAAGAAGCCCCTAACGCAGTCCTTCCTACAACAGAAACCAGTCCAGACCTGTGCTCCTTGCCATCACACTTCTCAGTACATTTTCCAGTTCTGCTCTGTAGATTTTGAGGTGGGAGGTGGAGTACAGGTGGACAAATCAACCCATTACTGTGTGTGTAAGATCAAGATTTTTTTTTTTCCCTGATGTTCATTTCTACAAGATTTCAAGTGAATGTATTATCTTGTCCCTCGGTATGTCCAAGTGCTTGTGCAATTTTTCACCTTGGCTTTTTGTTTGCGGTGTTTGGTGATTTAATATCCTTAACCAATGTTGTCATTTTACTTATTTCCCCCCTTTTTACAGATCATCTATAAAGATGTTGAGCAGGAAAGATTTGAGCACTGTTGGCCTTCATCCGTTAGGAAAACCATCCATTTATTACTATCTGCTGTTTCCTATTTTTAACCTTTTTTTAATCAATGCAGAGACCTTTCCTCTTATCTCATGGCAGCTTAATTTCTCTGACAGCCTTTCAGACCTTGACAAATGTCTTTTGGAAATCCAAGCCAACTATATCAATCAGATCTCTCCTGCCCATGTGCCTGTCGACTCCTTCAAAGAACTCCAGTAGACTTGTGAGGCGTGTTGGCTCTTCCCCAAAGAAGTCAGATTTATCCATGTGTCAACTAATTCTGTTAGGACAGATGTTGGGCTTAGTTGAGTACAGTGCTCTGGATCACATCAAAAAGCCACTTCCATCCCTCGGCGAGCAGAGCTGGTTACAAACCACAGTTAGTAGTTCACCTTGAGTTCATGTAGAAGTGCTGGGTGAACACCATCTGGGCCTGGAGATAAGTTCATGTTTGTTTGGTCGACTTCAGCCTCCTACTGACACTTCAGTTGGAGGCAGTTACTGTGGTGATTCCCCTGGAAGGAAGATTGCGGTGGGAGGATCTCCCCAATATCTTCCATGTTGAACCCAGGGCTAAAAAATGCACTGAGCTTTCCTCATATGGCTTTGTTCTTCTCAGTGTGCTCGTCCAAGAGCATGAGCCTCTGGAGACCCTACAGCCTTCGGTCAGACTCCTTGCTGCTGCTGTGATTGAGAAGGAATTGTTATTTGTTTTTAAGCCTTTTGAAGTTGTTGCTGACATTTTCTTTTTATTTATTTTATTTTTTGTCCTGCCTTATGGTGGTTTTCCTTTCAACTGGACAGGGTTTGATTCTTTGTTTTCTTTTTTTCTTTTCTCTTTATTGATTTGTTTGAAACCACTTCATATCTGAAGGATGCCTCCATGCTTTTAATGTGCTGTCTCATCCTGCTCTTCAGCCACACCAACTTCCTTTTGACCTATCCTAGGTCCATGTTTGATAGAAGTCATGTTTGCTGCATGCTTCCAGATACCTACGTGCTGCTGCTAAGATTAATTCTCCTATCCAACTCTTTTTAGCTACTCTTTAAATTCCCCTGTTTCAATTTTTAAGTGCAAGAGCAGTGCTTTCATTTTAAACCTCTTTTCAGACCTCCAGCCATGCTAAATCTCTATACCTCATGGTTTCTGCTACAGCGAGGTTCTTCAGTGACAGTGCTTTGAACTGGGTTTTGCATATTGTTCATAGGTCCTAAAATAATCAGGCCAGGGCCAGGGTCAGGGATATTACTAGGAAACTCCCTGGTCTGGTACGGCCAACAGACTACTACCCACTGTTGGTTATCCAGGTTGGTTACTGTTGGTTAACTCCAGGCCTGTCAGCCTGACCTCAGTACCAGGGAAGCTTATGGAATGGTTCATCTTGGGGGAGATCACGCGGCAAGTGCAGGACAACAGGGGGATCAGGTCCAGCCAGAATGGGTTCATGAAGGGCAAGTCCTGTTTAACCAACCTGATCTCCTTCTGTGACCAGGTGACCTGCCTAGTGGATGAGGGAAAAGCGGTGGATGTTGACTACCTGGACTTCAGCAAGGCATTTGACACTGTTTCCCACAGCATTCTGCTGCAGAAGCTGGCGGCTCATGGTCTAGACAGGTGGACTCTTTACTGGGTTAAAAACTGGCTGGCTGGGCCCAGAGAGTTGTGGTGAATGGAGTTAGATCCAGATGGAGACTGGTCACAAGCGGTGTCCCTCGGGGCTTGGTCTTGGGGCCAGGCTTGTTTAATGTCATTATCAATGACCTGGATGAGGAGATCAAATGCACCATCAATAAATTCGCAGATGACACGAAACTGAGTGGGAGTGTCGATCTGCTTGAGGGCAGGGAGGCTCTGCAGAGGGATCTGGACAGGCTGGATCCATGGGCTGAGGGCAATTGTATGAGGTTCAATAAGGGCAAGTGCCAGGTCATGCACTTCAGTCACAACAACCCCCAGCAGCGCTACAGGCTTGGGGAAGAGTGGCTGGAAAGTGCCTGGTGGAAAAGGACCTGGGGGTGTTGGTTGACAGCGGCTGAACACGAGCCAGCAGTGTGCCCAGGTGGGCAAGAAGGCCAACAGCATCCTGGTCTGTATCAGCAATGGTGTGAGCAGCAGGAGCAGGGAGGTGATCGTGCCCCTGTACTCGGCACTCGTGAGACCACACCTTGAGTACTGTGTCCAGTTCTGGGCACCACAGTATAAGAAGGACATTGAGGTGCTGGAGCGAGTCCAGAGAAGGGCAGCGAGGCTGGTGAGAGGTCTGGAAAACAGGCCTTATGGAGACCTGCTGAGGGAACTGGGGTTGTTCAGTCTGGAGAAGAAGAGATTAAGAGGAGACCTCATTGCCCTCTACAGCTACCTAAAAGGAGGCTGTAGTGAGGCTGGTGGTGGTCTCTTCTCCCAAATTACTAATGATAGGACGAGAGGAAATGGCCTCAAGTTGTGTCAGGGGAAGTTTAGATTGGATGTTAGGAAGAAGTTCTTTCCTGAGAGGGTGGTTGGGCACTGGCACAGGCTGCCCAGGGAGGTGGTGGAGTCGCCGTCCCTGGAGGTGTTCAAAAAACGAGTGGATGAAGCACCTGAGGCCATGGTCTAATGGTCTAGTGGTTAGGGAGATGATGGGATAAAGGTTGGACTTGATGATCCTGGAGGTCCTTTCCAACCATGGTGATTCTATACCTAAAATTTTAGTCTTGACAGATAGTATATCTAGAGTTTGTTACACACTCATGCTGGGTGTCTTGTCTTTGCTGAGATCTTGTTAGAGCTCCTTCAGCAGATCACAGCCACTCTTGCCCATCTAGTGGGTGGTCAGTAATCTCATCCTAGTACTCTCCTTCCTGGCGTAGACTGGAATTTCCATCTGCAGATGATCTGCCTGACTTGATAAATTGATTTGTTAACCTGATTTTACACATCACTCTTTCCTTAGGACAGTCTACTTGGTGTAGCCTGCATGTTTCCAGCATCTTCCATGGCTGCTGCAATGGTCATTCCATGCCTCCTGTATGTTTGTCATACCATAGCCTTGTTGAGAGCTAGACCTTCTAGTTCTCCCATTTTCTTTCTCAGACCTTTCTTAGCTGTTTGTGCAATGGTGCATGCACAGTTGCTTTGGTTTTTCTATTTCTCTGGATTTTCTTTAAATTGACCCTTTGTTTTGATGATTTTTCTTGACTTTTGCCAGATACTGACCTTCATTATTTGTGTAGAGTTGTTAAGCTCCAGGGGAACCTCTGCCCCTGCAGAGTCTCTCCCACCTGGAGCCAAAAGGACCTGCATAGCCCAAGACATTGATTTTGCTTTCCAAAGCAATACTTGCACAAGAAAGCAAAACCTTAGCAGATAAGTCAAAATTAAAAGCGGGTTTGACACAGGGTGATACCGGGATGGGGTTGGTTATGTGGAGCTGAGTTTCACTGATCTCTTACCACAGTTTCATCTGTCTGCCAGAATAAACAAGTGGAGTGAAAAACCTCGCTTTGTTTGCACACGTACTTGCTTTGTAAGGAAAAATCTGCTTCCTGCCAGCTCCCACTTTTTTGGTGGGATTTTATGTAATATTCCCCTCCACTCCGCCTTCCCCTTATATGTCACCTTTTTTTTTTCTTTTTGGAAGTAAATTAGGATGAAACATGCCAGATGCAACAACTTCCACCAGCAGTGCCAGCATGACTGGAGCACTCTGATGTTGGCCAAAGGAATAAAAGCTTGAGGGTTTTGCAGTAATGCTTTGGGAGGTTTAGTCCAGCGACCCCAGTACAATCAATAGCTCTCACTGGTGATCTGTGGGCATTTTAGAGGAGCCACTGGATTAAGAGAACATCGTCCACCCATCTACTACAGCAACATCTCCAGGTCCTATCACACATGGGTCTACTTGACAATTTGGAAGAGGCTGCAGGAAGCATTGTAGAAACATCTCTGGGCAGCCCTTGGAGAAGGGACACCCATTCCCTCGAGGCAGACCTCTGCCTCTTAGCAGCTGTCGAACTGGAAACAATCTAGCAAGTGATTATTTCCTAGAGGATTCAGGTCATTTGCAAAAAAGAAATTAGGGCAAAACATAGCGCTCGCTGATGCCTGAATCCCATGGGACGTGAACAAATGTCCGATAAGTAGCGAACATGGCAAGTTGGACAAATAAGTATGTTGAACACCAGCAATACATCAATCTGTACTCCACATTCTTTAAAAAAATCTAAGAGAACGAAAACTGCAACCAAATCTTCTTAATCTGAGCATTGCTGTTGCCATGGTGAACATTTACTTATGTAAACAACACAGTCCCACATTAAGGCTGGAGGCAAAAGGGCCATTTAGTGTTTACATGCTTGTATAAGCAGATTTGGGGTTCGTGGGATCTAATTAGCAGTTTGCAATTAGATCGTGAGATTTTGTAAAGTAAAAGAGCAATGAGCAGAACTAACTGTGATTTGAGCAATTTCAAGCTGTAATTAGGCATAATTTTCCTTGAGATCACATCTCACTTTCCAAGGATTTAATGTGCCCATGGCTCTTTTCTGGTGACTCCTAACAAGTTTACTTAAAGTAACTTTGGTGCTCTTCTGTGGTACCTAGCGGCACCTTTGAACCAAGTTTGGTAACTGGGATTTGACCTTACAGAGGTCAGTTGGAGTTTTAATGTGAAATGCTTTTTTTGCTGGGTACTTTTCAAAACCTTGGTGTTTTCCAAAGGAGAAAATAAAAGATCTATAGGTATTTCCTCTGAAGTCAATCAGAAAAGCGAAAGGAAAAGTGGGAAGGTGATAGAACAGATTGTTCTTGGTGCCATCTCAAAGAATGTTGAGGAAGAGGGTTATCAGGAGTAGTCAACATGGGTTCACCAAGGGGAAGTCATGCTTGACCAACCTGATAGCCTTCTATGAGGACATAACTAGATGGATTGATGAGGGCAGGGCAGTTGATGTGATCTACCTTGACTTCAGCAAGGCTTTGGACACTGTCTCCCATGGCATCCTCACAGCCAAACTTAACAAGTGTGGACTGGATGACTGGGCAGTGGGGTGGATTGGGAACTGGCTGAAGGACAGAGCCCAGAGAGCAGTGGTCAGTGGGGCAGAGTCTGGTTGGAGGCTCTGACTGGTGGTGTCCCCCAGGGGTCAGTACTGGGTCCGGTCCTATTCCATATATTCATTAACGACCTGGACGAAGGAACAGAGTGGATCCTCAGCCAGTTTGCTGATGGCACAAAGCTGGGAGGAGATGCTGACACACCAGAGGGCTGTGCTGCCATCCAGCGTGACCTGGACAGGCTGGAGAGTTGGGCAGGGAGAAACTGAATGAAATTCAACAAGGGCAAGTGTAGAGTCCTGCATGTGGGGAAGAACAACCCCATGGATCAGTGCAGGCTGGGGCTGAGCTGCTGGAGAGCAGCTCTGGGGGAAAGGCCCTGGGAGTCCTGGTGACCACAGGCTGACCATGAGCCAGCAATGTGCCCTCGTGGCCAAGAAGGCCAATGGCATCCTGGGGTGCATGAAGAGGAGTGTGGCCAGCAGGCCAAGGGAGCTTCTCCTCCCCCTCTGCTCTGCCCTGCTGAGGCCTCACCTGGAGTGCTGTGTCCAGTTCTGGGCTCCCCAGTTCCAGAGGGACATGGAGCTACTGGAAAGAGTCCAGCACAGGGCCACTGAGATGCTGAAGGGATTGGAGCATCTCCCATCTGAGGAGAGGCTGAGGGAGCTGGGTCTGTTTAGCTTGGAGAAGAGGAGGCTGAGGGGGGATCTCATCAATGCTTATCAATATCTCAAGAGTGGGTGTCAGGAAGACAGGGCCAGACTCTGCTGGGTGGTGTCCAGTGACAGGACAAGGGGCAATCTTGGAGGATTCAATCTTAACATCAGGAAACACTTCTTTACTGTGAGGGTGACAGAGCACTGGAACTGCCCAGAGAGGTGGTGGAGTGACCATCTCTGGAGACATTTCAGACCCATCTGGACGTGTTCCTGTGGGATCTACTCTGGGATCCTGCTCTAGCGGGGGGGTTGGACTGGATGATCTTCAGAGGTTCCTTCCAACCCCTTCCATTCTGTGATTTTGCTCAGGAATTATTTTTCTTTTCTTTTTTTTTTTTTTTCCTCCCATGAGTTCCAGCTTCTAGGTCCCTATCTGAGCCTACCGTCATAGAACAGTTTGGATTGGAAGGGACCTTTAGGGGTCATCTGTTCCAATCCCCCTGCCATGGACAGGGACACTTTGCACTAGACCAGGCTGCTCAGAGCCCCATCCAGCCTGGCCTTGAACACTTCCAGGGACATGCTTTAGTTGGAATCAGGTGGACCTGGCTTATAAGAGAAATGACAGAGAAGGAGGAAAAGAAGACTAGGCAAGGAAAATAGGCAGAAAGAACAGTCTGACACCTCATTTTTTCTCTGTGAGTTCTTTTTTCTTATCATTCTATTACAAATGGGCAGTGGTGGAGTCCTCATCCCTGGAGGTGTTCAAGAGTTGGGTTGACACAGTGCTCAGGGGTATGGTGTAGTGGAGGACTGTCAGTGTGAGATTGGTGGTTGGACTTGATGTTCTTCAAGGTCTTTTCCAACCTAGATGATTCTGTGAAAAACCCTTGATGCTTCATCTTCCAAATATATTTTCTTGTCTACAGATCAAAACTGTTAAATTCAGAATTTATGAGAAGACTAGAAGTTAATTAGTGGGTTGCCTCCTTCCTTTTATAATACTTCTTTTTCTTCTAGATTATTCCAACGCAGTTAGCATGAGGGACAAACACACGTGCAATCAGCCATGGGAGGTTTATTTTTCACTGACTTTACAAGTTTAAGGGTTGGACTTGATGATCTTAGAGGTCTTTTCCAAGCAAGGCTATTCTGTGATTCCAAGTTAGGAATTCAGTGCTAAAATAGAATTTGGTATTGCCAGGTATACCCAAATTATAGCTGATTAGCTGGTGAATCTAGGGATTTAAACCTGCATTTTATCTCAATAGGGACATGTGATTTAGGAACATAAAATAGGAATTAATATAGGCAAAAAGTCCCTGGCAGTTCTTCAGTGAACTGCATTTGACTCAAGCCACATCACCCTGCAGTGGGATGTTAGATGTTGTGCCACAACCCAACAACCTAAATCTAATATTTTATTCCAAAAGGCTGCTTATTCATACTATCATTAGCCTGTGAGAAATGTGCCAAGAAGGCCATTAAGACATAATACTGCAGAATGCTGGCGTAGCAAATATTAAAAAGCCAAGTGAAGTGCATTGCACTCTCAGTTGGTTCCCATCAGCCAGGCAGAAGAGCTTTCTCTTTGCGGTCCATGTGTCTTAGAGAGCGATAAATGGTTTTTTGCAATTTGATCCTTACCCCACAGTCCTGTTATAATAAGCACAGCTATAGGGAAAAAGGAAAAAAAACCCAATAGCTTTCTTGAAAGTAGGGATGGGGTGGCCAGGACGTGAAACTCAGTGGACTACAGTGAGCTAAAGCATACAATAGTTACCTTTTATCTAGCAGGTGTAATATTTCAACTGAATATCCTTAAAAAACTCACTGTAAAACTCAAAAAAAAAAAAGGAGGCCCACATACCTGCTGGCATCAAAACGTGGTGATCTTGGGGTATGTGTAGAGGGAGGATAGTAAACCAGTATTTCTTCTACCCACCTGTGACAAAGGAGAGGGAAAGGAAAATGGCTAGGGAGTTTTGCTGTCAGCAACTATCTGGTGTTCAGTCCCTCACTGCTGAGCCAAGATACAGATGCAATAGAATGGCAATGAGGCATTTGCTTTGGTCTTCAGCTAGCAACACCCAGAGCTTGGAAAAAAATAAAAGATTAAAATAAAAGAAAAAAGGTGGGGGAGAGAAGAAGCAAACCCCCTCCTTAAGCAATATATTTTAATACTGTGCAGAACAGGAAGCACCACCAGAGGAAGGAATACTCCACATCCTCCCTCCACCCCTTTTAATTAAAATTGATTAAAGTCTTGGGTTTGTAAGTCAGTCTGTCCTGTAGAGCATCTTGTTTGAACTATTTCAGGACGTGGTTCTGGGCATTAGGTGTATTACAAAAGTGCAAATGTTATTTTACCCCGAAGCAGGGCCCCGAGAGAGTCCTGCTGGAAGCACCAGGCTGTTTCATTAGAAGCTGAAAAAGAAACATGTGCATCTAGAAAATAAATTGAGCATTTCAATGACAACCTCCCTTTGACTTCCAGTGAAAACCAGGGACCCAATTCCCTAGGAACCATCCAGATAACCTTGTGCTCTGTTGAAAGTGCTCTGCTTCATGCCTGTACGACATTATCACCCCCCAGGCAGCTGGCCTTTTCTATCCCAGGTTGTTTGGTTCTTCCACCAAAATTGTGCTTGTTTCCAGCACATGAGCATTGTGTGGATGTGCAATAACAGGGTGCAGGCAGGCAAAGTACACCCACATTTGTACAACACCCTTATGTCCACTTGGACTGGGGAAAGAAGGTTTTTCTTCAGCAGTTTGATTGGGAGCTTAGATACACAGGAGCAGTTGTGTGTTTTAAAGGAGCGATGCATTCCCCTGTGTTACAAGAGGAGAGGATCCCACAGCAAACACCTGAATAAAGAGGTGAAATTTGGATTTTAGGGGTTTTTTTCCTAATAAAGTTGTTCCCTGTGTTCAGATAAGGTCCTACTGCATTGCTCGTACTCGTGCTAGAGAGAAAGTACAGAACCCAATAGGCATAAATTGTTTATAAGGTATCATCAATCTCTTGGCACATTTAGGAGTTCAACAATATTAGCTCTGAAGTTAAGACCCTTTAGAGAGCCTGGATGATGAGAAGGTTTTTCTGAGCTGTTGTAACTGACTGTATTTGAGTGCATTCAATTCCATTTCTCGGTGAAATTGGACTCTGTGCACTAGCAAGTCTTCAAAACCTCACAATTCAAACAATTCTTCTATTTGCTTAACTACTGAAACAACTTATGATGAGCTCAGCTTGCTAAAAGAGCGTGATATCACGTTCACATTGCTGAGTTCTCATTGAAAAGTAATGTGCTTTTAAAAAAGAGGAGGAAAAACTGATTTCTCTGTTAGTTTTCTAACTTTATGTTTCTAATTTCAGATCTCCTTCCCCTTCCAGAGGAAGTTAGAGATGCCATAGCTCTAATGTCTGTTTTAGCTGCCACTCAAATGCTCACTTTCTGTAAGAAAATCTAAACCAGGAGGTATGCTATTTCTCCTGATGTGAAAGTCATTAAAGGCAAATACGCTGCGAGGTCATGTGCTGGTGGGTCCAGGGGAAATTCCATCCCTGAGAACATGAACTTGAAAAGAAAGACAGCCTTTCTTTCTGATGCAGTGGCCCGTGCAGCCGTAGCTTTTGATTGCCTCTCCACCACTAGCACATTGCTTTTAAAAATCCAAACAAAATCTCTCTTGGTTTGGATTTTCAGGTGAAGATGTGAGATGTAGAAGGAAGTGGTAGCAGCTAAATTGGGAGTTAAAGCCACTGCACTGCTGACCTCAGAAGGATGGTCTGGAAGAAGGAGACCTGAACTAAGGAAGAGCTGGGTTATTAGTTATCATCATTTCTCCCTCTATCTATTTATTGATCTACAGGTACATGTAGATAGATTGATACACATATTTTACTTTGTCAGTGATATTTGGAATTAGAAAATATGGAAGAGTGGAAGATGAGTTTGACCTCCTTGGTCTTCCTTGGTGCAGGGCAGCAAATCCTTATCTGCAAATAAAGCCTCTCTAACAAGTTGATGAGTAATACCATAGCACCCATCCCTCCCAGGAATGGGTTAGCTTTAGTCTAGCAAATACCAGGCAGAAATCATTTATGGGTGTACTAGCATGCCATCAGTCTGTTCTCAAAACCCCATTTGAATACAGCTCCGGGCCAGGTGGGCAACAGCAACCTTACTGCTGATGGGAGAGATCATATTCATCTTGTGCTGGTACTTTCACCCAACAGCTCAGTGTCTGCTCGGCGTCCTCCTGCTGTCAATGGCGATGTCTCAGTACAATTTTGTGATGCTGTATTTGTAAACAAGCTAATAAATGGTGATAATATGACAGAGCTTGATGTAAATTCAGCTTTACTGTGACATTATGATGGGCAGGAAAATAGGTAAAGAGCTGGTCTTTTTATTGATATTTTAATGTTTATCTGAAAGGGATGTTTGGAAGTCACAATGTGCATTTGTGCATCGTGAGAGAGACGGGCATCTGGTACCAAGAAGAAGAAGCACAAGACATAGACAGGCATTTCCCATACAGGGGATGATATTGAGGAAATAGTTACTGTGTGCTATCACTGCTTGCTCTACTTGTCTGTGGTTTTGGGGTGAGCATTGCCCTTTCAGCCAATATAAATCCACAGAGAGGTGAGAGTGCTCTTCACCTTGCAGGATCAGACTCTTAAAGAGGTCTAATGAGCATGTTATGGTCTTCCCCAACAGGGTTTTGGGTTCATACCCTTGGTTATTTCTTTTTGCTGCAGCAGTTTGCCAAGGGGCATCTCCCTCCTCAAAGTGTACTGGCCCAAATGGATTGATACCTGGAGGCAATGCTAGATAAGAAGGGTTTTGCACGTGGGGTGGGACCTCTGAGAGGATGAGTGGCAATGCATCATAAAGAAATACGAATTTGCTCTCAATGGCTCTCAAGAATTTGCTTTCAGGCATTCCCAGGCTCTGGATCTTGCTGGTTGTGTAAAATACACTGTCGCTGTGCCATGCTTCTGTCTGTTGCCTGAATGTGGCCAGATCTTCTGAGCCCCACTCAAACAGGGCGTAGTGGAAGGTAAGGATCTCGTGTGGACGTGACACAAGGTGCTTTTTATTTCGCTTTCATAGATTTTGCGTTGCCCAAAATCACTCAAAAATATGTGAACCTGAGCTTTTTGGAGTAATTTGAGCAGGCAGGGAAGAGGACATGGGAGCTCTACTGCCATTTGCTGCATCTGCTCTTCCTTACATTGCTTTCAGATAATGAAGCCTCCTCGTTACATGAATTCGATCCATGTCCTCTTCCACTTTTCATTCACATTTGGAATTGCATCTCTCTTAACTCAATAGCATGAGGCCAGTCCAGAAAGCCTGCCATGACTTCAGGGTACCAGGTGGGCAAAGAGCAGCCAGGTGCCATGAGCAGACTAGACCCAGGTGGGTTATTTCACCAGGGCTAATATGTGTATGTTCAGATGTATAGAAAAAATAGTCACAAATAGAAGATTTGGGGCAATTTTTGCTTTCATTGATCACAAAGTGCAGCATCAGTTGAAGCAGCATACTAGAAAGAAATTAGTTATATCTTAAGAACTTAGCTATATTTTAACCATAAGGAGGTGGACTCTCTTCTTTAGTGGACACAGACATAGGGTTTGCTTTTGTGATGTATTTTTTCCCCCACCCCACCTGTGGCTCTTAGGCTGACTTCACGTGTGTATTCCTGCAGGCTGGGTCTAACAATCACCATCCAAGTATTGCAACCCAAGTTATTCTAGTCTTTGCAGAGATTCAGTATTTCTATCTGCAGGAGTGTGTTGCCTCAACAATAGGTGTTACAGTGATCAGGCCAGCTGGCAAAACTGAATATAAGGATGACAAAATAGCTGTTAAATGATCAGGTGTCTGTCACCAAGGAAGGCTCTGAAATTCTGTTTTTTTCCACCCAAAATGGTTACGTTTACTCTTCCCAGGCAGTTGGTGGTTGGTTCCCATTTGGTTGCAATTTACATCTAGTTGGCAGCGCGCAGGTGGAAAGAAGCCAAGTTTTCTATCAAGATGACAGTTTGGTAACAGATGTCTAATGTTTCCCAACACATTTAGCTCATGTGATAGGAATTGTGAGCTAGTTTAGTAAAGCTGAGCAGTTGGGTGATTGCAAACCTTTGCTCCTCGCATTTTTCTCATTTATCCTTTTTAGCTGCCTAGGTAAAGGTGATTCTCTCTTTTTTTTTTTTTTTTTTTTTTTGTGTGTGTGTTTGTAGTTTTGGGAGGAAAAGCTTGGAATGTGTTTTGGAGTAATTGTTGCCCTAGGAGGCAATCACTCGTTTAAATGGTTGGAAACCTCCAGCAGTGCAAGAAGCCACATGTTTTCCTCTCCCATTCTGCATAACAGGCATTGCCCAAATGCTTGGGCTGTGGCTCCTGTGCTGTGGTTTCAAAGTAATGGGGCATGTGGTTGATGGTATTTAATCCTGATCCTCCTGATTGCTCTGGTTTCTTGCATATGATGCCTGTCCAAGCCAAAGAGGAGGCTGAATCAAGGCATTTTAATTAATGACTCCTTAAGAGTATGTATTTTATTTGGAATGAGAGAAAGAAATGGTGGTCCTAAGCCCCAGCTCTTCCATAGGAGGGCACTGATACTCATTAGGGCAAGATCATTACGGAAAGCTAGTCTTTTGAGTGAGCTTTCAGTAGGTACCTCTGTCATTCAGATGTACAAGAAACCTTGGAGAATACCTTGGGAGATGCTGCAGGATTCTTTTGAATTTGACCTAGATCTGAGCATTTCCTCCTCCATAATTTTTTCTGACGTCCCCTATGGAGAAGATACCGCTCCTGTTAGCTATGGGAGTGGACTGTAAGCTCTGGCAGCATTGGTTTTGTAGGGTAGGTGACAAAACCCTGGTTCAATAAGCAAAAAAGTCCCATTAAGAGTGCACTGGGAGTTGATACCTGGCCTCCCACAAGCTGTTGTGAAAATCTCAGCCTTAATTTTAAGAGCTCTTTATTAAAGAACAGACTTTTTGTTTTTTCTCTCTATGTGGATTACACATTTTCTGTATCTTGTCTTCTTGTGCACTTCCAGCTATGATTTTCTAGGGATTTAGGCCTGTGATTGTTGGGGAAAGAAGCACAATTACCAAAATATCCAGAGAAGGGCTCTTTCTTAATTATGTTTAATTCAACTAACACCAGAAACCCCCAGAAACCTCAGAACAGAAAGTTTGAGCCTTGCATCTCCATAGCTCCAGAATGTCAGTGAACATGGGTGCGATGCTGATCAGCATTCATGCTTCCGAGCTTGCCCGAGATGTCTTTCCAATTCACCTCTTATCTCTTGATTTAGGAACTTAAATCACCAGCTCTTCCAGAGGTCAAAAAAATCATTACCTTGTTTGAGAAGACTTAGAGCACCAATGTATGGCTGTGTATTTAGAATATAACTGCCTTTCTCATTAGACTGCAAAGTACTGGATGGGAAGAGGCTGTGGCATCTGCAAAGTGGTACCCAGAAGAAATATACCCTGGCCTGGCACACATGTATTTTTCCCACAGAGTGATGAGTTATTACCATGTCATCATAGAATGATAAAATCATAGAATTGTTTTGGTTGGAAAAGACCTCTCAGATCACCCAGTCCAACCATTAACCCAGCACTGCCCAGTCCCCACTGCCCCATGTCCCTCAGCACCTCATCTCCACGGCTCTGAAATCCCTCCAGGGATGGGGACTCCCCCACTGCCCTGGGCAGCCTGGGCCAGTGCTGGGGAACCCTTGCAGGGAAGAAATTGTTCCTAATATCCAATCTAAACCCCCCCTGGTGCAACTTGAGGACATTTCCTCTTGTCCTATTGCTTGTTACTTGGGAGAAGAGACCGACCCCCCCTCGCTACCCCCTCCTTTCAGGGAGCTGCAGAGAGCAATGAGGTCTCCCCTCAGCCTCCTCTTCCCCACACTGAACCCCCCAGTTCCCTCAGCTGCTCCCCATCACACTTGTGCTCCAGACCCTTCCCCAGCTCCACTGCCCTTCTCTGGACACACTCCAGCACCTCTGTGTCCTTCTTGCACAAGTGTGGTCACTGTCCTGACCATTAATCCCATCTCTTTTATATTCCCACGGAATATCCCAAGTGTCATCCCCAGTATCTGAGTGTAGCAGATTTCTTCAGCCTGGTCCAGAACTGAATGTTTTCCTACAGACACACCAATATCAATTTTTAGACAACTTCTCTACTTCTTTGCACTGTTCTCCCAATGCCTCAGAAGGATCCCTTTTCTTTTGGAGGTGATAAAAGACACTGAATTTGTTTTTCTCTATAATTTTGTTGGGCAAGGAGCACATGCTGCAAAACCTTGGGAGTTTCTGTTTAGGGAGCAGCACGCTCAGATTAAGGAAGTTGAAGCACAGAAGTTGAATTCATAGTCTGCATGTCATGATGAGGATTATGCCCTGATTTTTGATTTAGGAGGTGGTTTGGGAATACTTGCATTTCAATATTTTTAAGTGACTGAAGAGATTTATTCTTCAGCTTTGCAGGGCTGAAGTGCATAACTCCCATTAGAGGATTTTGATTTGAAAGTGGACTTTGACCTATGTAGCTGGGAATAAAACAGACAGCAGATGTGGCTGTTGTTAGTAAGCATGTGAAGGGCTTGCTTGATTGATTTTACATGTGTTTTGGTTTTACTATGTACTTTTGTAATTTCTTTTGGGTTTTGGATGCCTGTTGCATAGTATGTAGAAAACTGCATCCAATTTGTTTTATAGGCTTCATTGCCCTTGTATGTACTAACAACACGAGGAGTCTGTCAAAGAGAATTAGCCAAGAGATTTCAAAAAGCAATCTCAATAATGCTGCAAGTTCCTTTTTTAAGCAAAATAATGAATGAACATATTTTTTTTACTTTAAAAGCCATCAGCAGAGCTTTCAGCTTCTGCGACTCAACACAAAAAACAATGAAGTTGGGACTGGAGCAGCAGACTGCATCTTCCATTGAACCAAGGGATTTTGGGACAGGCTGAGAGAGTTAGGCTTGTTCAGCCTGGAAAAGAGAAGGCTCCAAGGAGACCTCATAGCACCTTCCAGTACCTGAAGGGAGCTACAAGAAAACTGGGAAGGGACTTTTTACAAGGGATGTAATGACAGGACGAGGGGTAATGGGTGGAATCTGAGAGGGGGTGGGTTTAGACTGGATATAAAGAAGAAATTCTTTACCCTGAGGGTGGTGAGGCACTGGAACAGGTTGCCCAGAGAAGCTGCCCCCTCCCTGGCAGTGTTCAAAGCCAGGTTGGATGGAGCCTTGAGCAACCTCATCTAGTGGGAGGTGTCCCTGCCATGGCAGGGGGGTTGGAACAAGATGAGCTTTGAGGTCCCTTCCACCCCAAACCATTCTATGGCCATTCTATGATTTTCAGGAGAATTGGTGGAATTTGCAGGGGCTGGAGCTATCATCCTGCTTGCCTTGCCAGCACCACGCCATGTTTTACCTAGTTTTTGTCCTCTCACATCTTATGATGTGAACTGTGCATCATTTTTCTAGGATTTGGTCATCTTTCAGGGTAAAAGGTATTATAGGGAAAAAAAAAAACCATTTCCCCTCTCTGTCCCATGTGGTTTTGGAGACCCTAACCCTTCTGACTCACTGCTGTTTGGCATCTTTCATCCCCTGCATCCTCAGCATTGAGAATTCCTCACTAGTGTCCCAAGGACAAAGATGGGGTAGCTGGTCCCCTGCCTCCCTGGGAGCATGAGGCAGCTTCCTTCTGCTCCCAAGACTTGGGCAAAGGTAATGCAGGGCGTCTTGACCTGAAGTTTTGCATCCATTGTTTGACTCCTGAAGGGAAATTTCCCATGCTTGGATTTCAATTTCCTAGCAATTATAAATCATTAATGGTATTTAACTGGTCTATACATTTATCATGAAAATTAGACCCGTCTCGTTGTTCTGTCACCCTTAAAATGATGTGTCTGCTGTGATTTAGACAGGAGCGTATAAATATGTCTGTCCTTCCTTTGGCAGAGGTTTTTCAGTGACAGGTTTAGTATGCACGTCATGATGAGTATAAAGTGATCGATAAGTAGCTGTGTCACACAAGGTGATCCCAAGTTCGAAGCAAGCTGGGTACTGATTGGTATCCAAAATCAGATGCCTCAGGCTGCTGTGGCCACAGGATCAAGGTCACTGAGAGGATCTGGTGACAGTATAAACAATAAGGCAGAGCTTAAGCAATTTGTCCACAGCACCCCCAAGATAAAATTGTGCTTTACTGAGTTGGATTTTAGGGCCTCAATGATGTGACCTTCCACCTTTCTTGACATCTCTTTTTATTTTTCCCTTTTGACTTCAAAATTTTGTATTTTTTCCTCCCCCAATGTCATTGCAGTTTTAGATAGCCTGAAGAAGGTGATTTGGAGGGAATAAGTCAGTAAATCAATTCTATCTCGTTACTGAATTAGAGACAGGCGTGATGGACAACATACATTAAAAAGACAGGCAGGTGGATACATCTGTATGACTGTGGTTAACACTCTGATGTTTTATCTTTGCACGAGCGTTAGCACGCACAAATGAAGCATCCAGGTGAAACAGCAGATTAAGGTCTGTCTGTTAATTACGAGATACTCTGGCTAAAATTAAGTACTGAAAGCCAAGCCAACTCCCCCTTTACACCCTCCGTGCCTCTCTCCATAATCCTGTCACTGCTCTTTTCCCATACAAGTCTGTGTCACCAGCGGCCAAAGGTTGTACACGCACGGGGACTTCTCCAGCAGCTGAATGTCAAACTTTATTGAGTGGGTGGATCCTGTTCATCCATTTCCCTTCTGAGCCTTTCTAAAAATACCCTAAACCTTGACAGGGAGCTATTTTAGAGGAATCATATTCATGAGGATAGTCATGGGAAGCTTATTTTGGCAGGCTTGCATGTGTTCAATTTGCATGCTTCCTTAGTCAAGGGCTTGGTAAACTTGCATTGCAAGCCACTTGGACATGGGCTTGAGAAAGAGCATCTGGATTTTGGGACCTCGTGGATCGGGACATCTACGCCAAGTGAGTTTATAGGAGTGAAAGGAGTGAAGATATTCCTGTAGGAATGTTGATGTGTGACTGAAGTCATTCATTTCAGGCATTTGCACACCAGCTCGCAGCTTATCGGATCTGATTTCATAAAACCTGGCTGTGATTTCTCTCCAGGGACCTTAATGATCTTGCCACTTCCAATAAACATTTATAGAAACTACTGCCTGCCTGTGGATAAGAGAAACTCCTATGAGAGACTTTTTCTTCCAAAAATACTTAAAGATACAAAAAAAAAACCAACCCACCATCCACAAGAAGATCAATAGAAAAATGTCCAAATGTAGTGTTTGCTGGGTAGCTGGAGCTGAATTGCAGTACCAGACATTTGCACTGTAGGCATGCAGCAGGTTTGCTTTGCTCACTTGGAAAACTTGCACGTCGGAGCGAAGCTATAATTGGGACCAGCAAAACAATGAGTGTGAAATAAAAGCAAACTGTAAGAGATAAGATGGAAATTAAGCAGGTAAAGGCTGTTCCACGCTCATGCCATTCGGGTACGGTATTGTGCAGTACTCATGTTTGCACCTCTAAGAGATTTCCATTTTTTCGCATAAAAAAATCCAGATACGAAGCCGAAGCTGCCTTCTTCGCCAACCTGAAACTGTCCGATTTCAACATCATTGACACCCTTGGAGTCGGAGGGTTTGGACGAGTTGAGCTGGTAGGTAACCTTTTCTTCTTTGAAGTTTGCGTGATGCCCTAGCATAAGTACTGTGTTACGAGTCTTTTAATTTTTCTTTGTTATTACACCCCAATAACTGGAAGAAAATTACGTTACGGGATTATGTATTTTCTAATGGTTGAAGAAAGCTGAATTACATTTCCCATTGAATAAAAATGTATGAATAAATGCTTTAGAATCATAGAATCATGTAGGTTGGAAAAGACCTTTAAGATCATCGAGTCCAACCTTTGCAGTAACCAAGAAGAATGAATGTACTAGGTTGAGAGAGGAGGACACATCTTCTCTCTCCAAGTTCTATGTTTATGACAATCAAATGCCATTTAAAAACAACCTGAAGAGTTGGGTGGCCATTAAGCACTAAGATTGAAAGAGCAACCTAAAATCTTACTTAGCCAAAACTGGAGTCATGCCATGATGTCTTTTCTAAGCGGTTTCTAACTCAGGTCTAGAGGTGGATCTACTTGCTCAGCACGAAAGCTGTAGATTCATTGTCTGAACTATGACAAAGCTTTGCAGAAAAACGTTTACATTCTGCAGAATTTTAAAGAAAGGGCAAAATCTGAGCTTGCTTTTTGCTCTGTTTGGATGTAGAGCTCTGTAGTCTTTTTTAAAACAAAGCCTGAGCGGTGGAGACTGGAACAGCAGCCGTTGCATGACCCAATCGTAATATTATATAAATACCAAAACTTATAACAGAAAGAGGGAGCTTGGTTTACATCGTGATGCTGACCACAGAGGAGCTTTAGATACTGGACACCAGTACAGTATGTCAGATACTCCTCTAAGTTCGGGGCAGAAAAGGGAACAGAGCTACTGCTGCTATCACAAAACTTCAGGGAAATCCCTGCTCTGTAACCCTGTGGGAGCCAAACACACCTGTAAAGCTAGGAACTGGAAAACGAGCAAAATGAAGTGTTTTGGTGATTATTGGTGACATAATGGGTAAATTCTGTGTTAAAAGTGCAACTGGCTCTTCTGCGTGATTTATTTCTGACTTTTCCTGTTTGGTTGTATGTAAAATCATGTGGAGGAAAAGGTGTCCCTGCGAATGCTAGTGCCTTCCTGGGGTTTGGGATTGGACGATTTGTTTATTTATTTATTTGACATTAGCAACTGTTGTTTTGGAAAAGAGTCACAAGAGCTCAGCCGCAGCCCGGGAAGGCTGTCCTTGCCCCGCTCCTTCTATAGTCATCTGCTGTGGAGGATGCTTTAGAGCAGGAGTATGATTTGGGTTGCACTCAACCTCCTGTTTGAAGGCCCTTCCCCCACTGTTGACATCAGCATAAAGCTCAAGAGATTTGTCTCCTAAATTAACATCGCCGCTGGCTTTGTCGCTTGAGGTGACCTGTAGTGAGGGACCAACCAGTTTGGGGCTTGTTTTGAATCTTGTGAAGAAGCTTCTGAGGTTTGTTTGCATTTCTAAGGCTTTTTTGACACATGCTGTCAAGCTTGGAAAACCTCAAGCTGTTCCTGGAAAGGTCCATGTGTTTGTCTTCATGGGGGGTTGCTTATGGGACCCTCAAACCACACAGATATGAAAAGAAATTGGACTGTTACTGATGGCCATGGGCCAGTCCTCTACCTCTGGCTGCTCACTGAGGTGATTTGGAAGCTTTCAGATGTTGACATCTTGAAAGTTTGAAGTCTTGTCAATGCATGACGCTTGGCCAGGTGTGAGGAAGAGCATGAGTAGACCCTGGTGCCTCAGGGGATGGAGCAGGGAATGAGTATGTCATCTCAGGTTCATATCCCACCACACACTGCTTTGCAGAGGACAGGGATGTAGGTCAGGTGTCTTCAGCCTTCATAAATCATCTTTCCTCAACCTTATTGCTCTTGTCTTTGTTCTTTAATTTCCTTTTAATTTAAATCCTGTGTTTCTAATCCTCAGCCCCAGGTCAGTTATTTTGGATTTAAATCAAGATTATTTTAGACAGCTCGGAAATAAATAGATTAGAGTATCTGAACATAGGGCATTAGAGTCATTATTGCTGTGAAATCAGTTCATGTAGGTGATGGCTGAGCACAGGCAGACTGAAAACCAGGTCCATGCCTTAACACATGCCTTTTTGTTATATTGATTTACACAGTTATCACTTCCAACAATCACTCAGAGATGGAGAAGATTTTAAATCACTCACTTTTGTTACAAAATTGCAAAGAATAATATATTTTCTCCACACCCCATCACAAGCTTGATTGAGACTTGGTTTCAGCTACGTCTTTGTTCACTTTTCAGGACAGGTAGACCAGTGAAAACCTATAGACTTACCCACCATCCCTGCCCATACACAAGCTTGGAGGGAGCTGTGCCTTCTGCAGCACTCCTGTGGGCAACATATGGCTTGGGACATCCTAAAGGCAGCAGACAAGAGGCAGATAAAGGGCAGTCTCAACTTTTAGCCCTGACTTGACAAACCATTTAATCATCTGTTGTAACATTCAGCAGTTTCGTGGAAGTCGGTGGCACTCAGAGCACATATTTCAACCATATGGTCATTAAACCTTGGGCTGGAAGGGACCTAAAGAGATCATCATCCAGGCAGAGCCAAATATACCCAACAACTTCTGACCCATTTTCCCTAATTTGTCAGGGAGGTCTTTAGGGAAGGAGATTCCCAGGAAAGGTTTTTCTGATATTTAACATCTCCCTGCTGTAGTTTGTACAGCTTGAAGTACAAATACGTACAGCCCTTGAGGTTGAAGTGTATGTATTTGAAGACTATTATCATGTGAACCCTGAAGAACTCTTCTCTTTAAAAGAATAAATGCTTCTTTTGAGCTTTACATCTAATTCATGCTTTCTTAGGCCAATGATCGTTTGTGTTCCTCAGTCTCCAGCTAGTTCTCACCTCTTTGGGGTGATGCCCAAACCAGGCATGTTAGTCCAGCCTGGACCCTCCTCTGCTCAGGTAGAGCTGAACAAGAAGGGGCAGCACTTTGCCACTACTCAATGGTGCCCCTTTTATTTCAAGTCATCGCTTCAATTTGTAAGAATCAGTTTGAATTCCCTTGCTTTTCTCAAAAGCACTCCCAGCACTCTCAGGCTTGATTTTAATAGGTACAAAGTTAATAACATTCCTCTTATTTCATAATCCAAGCCATTAATGCAAGTGGTTTAGGTGCCACATAGTAGACAGACCCCACTGAAGTTCTTTTGGCTTGATGGTAGCCACTAAAAGTTAAATTCCTTTACAATATGGGGATTAATCAAGACATATGCATAAAAAATAAGCCTTAGTTTCAGCCACATTTTACTGGGACTATACAAGACCTGTTTAAAATGGACAGTATGGCATTGTTCATTTTTATTCATGCTTTAAGAGAAATCTGGCCACAGATTCTGAAGTGCAATCAGAATTTAGTATAGCCTCTAGCCTGTTTCGTAAACAAAACCGTTAATGAATTAATTAGACAGCAAGAAAAAAAACGCTGTAATTGTCTTCCAGTAGACTGACAGATGCATAATTCAGATCTTCATTAGTGGAAATTTCCAGTTGCGTAAGCTTTTTGTTCCAGCTATTACAAAGCTTCTTATTAGAAAGATCAATCTTCTCTTTGAAATCTCTTAATTTTTATCTTTACTTGTCAGGAATCCTTTGGTTCCCTTCCTTTTGAAAGAACAGGTATTTTGGGTGCCATCAAGGTGAGGAAACTGAGGTGTAAGTGAGGGATTTGAAGATCAGGTACCTGAGTAAATCCCACGTTCATCTAACAACAAAACTCCTGCTGCAGAGCTGAGCAAAACACTGGTTGTAAACATTTGGCCCTTTTTCCCTTCCCTTCCTAACTATATTCAGGGTGCCCAATTTTAATGATGCTGTCACATAGGGCTGGACCACTGCAGAGCTATTTTTTTTTAATTTTTCTTTGATTTTTAATTCCCAATGGAATTAAATACATCCTTTGTAGATGGAAACATATTCTCGGAGCTTGTCTGTTAATGGAAAGGATGGTGTCGAGGTTTGGAAAGATGAGATGCCATTTGCAGCCCATCAAAGATTGTCAGAGGCCAGGTCAGGATATGAGCTGTCAAGCTGGAGGCTTGAGCTCAGACTGGGGGCAGGAATAAGACATAAAAATAGGTGCTATATTGCAGACAAAGCCAAACTTAGGAGTGGGATCGGATCACGTACAGGGTTGGAGAGTTTAGATCCATCTGATATTTTCAAGAAACCACAGTAGTGAGTTTTTCCATTTGGTTTAGCATATTTTAGCTGTAGAACACTTCTTCTGCTGTCTGCTTTTCATTGGGATGTTTTTATGCATGAAACAGTTTACATTCCTCACTGCTTTTCAGCCTTTTCTTTCTAGTCATTTTTGAAAAATAATATTTACCTCTGGGCTTTATAGAAAGACACAAATTTTTATACATTTCCCAATGCCCAATGCTTATAAAACACTCAGTTGTGCACGTTGTCAAGCGTTGAATATCAATTTTCAGTACAGGGGTCAAAACATAGAATTACAGGTTTTTAGCACAGTTCAGTATTTGATTAAGCAACTGTAATTGTTAAATAGCTGAGGTTTTCTAAGGACCGTGCGTGTTTTAGTGTCTACTTAGGTGTATTCATAGAGTGTAATTTTACAATTTATTTTCCGGTAGAGTCCCATAGCGCTCGGACTCTGATATGATATTTAGTGCTTTCCCAACCACTTGAATCTAGGCTTTTTCAAAGCAAATAAGGACAGTTTCCACCCTGCTGCCCACTTGTATTTCATTCTTGGTTCATCCTTCAAAATTTCAGCTTACAGGATATCCTAAAGACTTAGTTTTTATGCCATTATTTTTCTTTCCATCTTAGGTCTTTTTTGTTATTTAGTCTTGACTTATTTTCCTGTCTAACCCAGTCCTGTTCCCAGGCAGAGTGCAGCTAACCCCAAACCAATGTGGCACTGAGCACGAGGTGGAATGGATATAGTGAGAAGCACCAGGTAGCGTGCTTGTGGTTCAGATGTGCAAACCACAATTTCTCTCTAAGCCTTAGGTCAGGAGAGCAGCTGAATGTGGCCTTAAGGGCATGCACAAAGTACCTTCAAAACTCTAACGGAGAGACCGGCGATGCTGAGCACCACAGCAGGCTTTGAGGTATCAATATAAGCAAGATATTCCCTTGCTTGCCCTATAACAAGTGCTGGGAATAAAGCAAGTTGTAAGACAAAGAGTATTAAGATGGGGAGCTGTGTTTCATCCTGGAAAAACAGAAATATATTTAGCACTAAAAGCATGCTGTGCTCTTGCTGGGGGGGACGAAGTGGCCGCTTTGTTCGTGCAGCAGTTCAGCTGTTGGGATTAGGAGAGCTCAGCTTGCAAGTGCTGCACTCAGCAACAGCTGCTGCTATTTTTGTTGGTTTGAATGCACCTAGCTGGGAAACGGCGGAAAATAAAAGAACCTTGGACATGCCCAGCAAAGCAAAAGCTTTTGCACTTAGGTTCCTGAGCACTGCAATTGAGTCAGGTATTATTCAACGTAATACGAAGATATTCACGTTTCATGATAGCACTGGTTTGTGGCTCCATTATATCTGAGTAACACACACAGCAAAATGCACAGCTAGCAAAAGCCGTTTGGAAAAGCATCCTTCTTGTTGTAGAGGTATCACTGTGCCTACACAGGGAGCTCAACAGGAGATGTGAGCAACAAGAAACTTGTCTGTGAGTTGTGGATAGAAGAGTTCAAGAAAAGCTTCTGTCCAGCTCCCAAAATCTCACCGTTGCCATGTGTTTAGGAAAAAAGACACATCTCCAGAGTAAACGAAATATTTTGTGCTTGCACAAACTCAGCTGCCTGTGTGTGTTCCCATTTAGCTGGGAGTTTGGCCAGCTCCTGTGAAAATCAGCAGAAAGGGCTCATGAGCAAGGTTTTTGTGAGTGTGGTGACCAGGCACTGTGGAAGGTCATGTTCAAATACCTCCATTATATCAGTGAGAAGAAATCTGGGGGTTTTTAAGTGGCAAACACCATTCCAGTTGTAACCTCTGCGTAGCTGCCAAAATGAAGGAAGGGTAAACTATAAATATGTGTTCAGCTCTGCTTTCGTGCCCTCGGGTCTGTGGCTCTTTCATGGCTTCAGGGGTCTGAGCAGGGTACCATAGTGGCAAATATTATCTGTAGCAGCTTCCTGGAGAAAAAGAACCATAATTGTAGGGCTTCTTGGAAAACCCACGGCCATGCAAGAGCTGTAACCCGCAAGCACAACATCTGGGAATTCAGGAAATCAGAGGAGCAAATTCTTTGCTCTCTTCTCCAAGATGATCAGGCAGGAAAAGAAGACCAGGCGTGAATAAGTACAGTTAAAACAGCACATCCTCGGGCTACGTGTGGCAAGGTGCAGGCACCTCACTAGTCTTTGCTGGAAGTAAATCCTTCTTTTGGGGATTATTCCACATCCTGGTAAATATTTATTAATGTTCACAGGTTCTCGAGGTCAGCTTGCATTGTATCAGTTCGGCTCTCACTGGAGTCGCACGGAAATTGTTCACATTGCAAATTATATATATTACACATATATGATTTATAGTAAATACAGGCAAAGAGGAAGGATAAGAAACATACAGATACACCCATTTAGTCTTTTTTTTCCATCGAGGCCTGGATTTTGTCTCATTGATATCCATTTTCCCAGAAAGTCTGAAAAAGCACTAAGATGTAAAGCCGTGTTTATAGGTATGTGAGTTATAGCTGTGGTAAAAAAAAAAAAATCATTAAAAAATCAGGCACTGTGTGTTTTGGAAGTTGCAGAAGTATGTACACTGTAAAGCAAAACAATGCTTTTGGAGAAGTTCCAACATTTTCATACAAGCACGAGGAGCCCAGGAGAAGCCAGCTGAGGTCTAACAAAACTAGGACTTGGAAAAGCAGGAGAGGTTGGATCTCTTCTCTTTCTCTTGTTCTTCTTCTTCTCCTCTCCATCTCTCCTTTTCTTCTTCTTTTCTCTTCCTCTCTTCTTCTTCTTCCTTGCCTTTGCATCTTGTCCCAATCTTGTAGCATTCCTCTTCTACTCAACTCGTTACCAAGACATCTTCACCCTCTCCGTACTGAACTTCTAAAAGTTTCTTTACTGAAGCAGCATTATTTTCTCAATGTTGAGAAGTTAAAGGTAGTCCTCTGAATTCAACTTACTAGCAGCAAACTGAAGCCCATTTCCCTGCTGTGTCCTTGTGTCCTCTTCAAGAGGACTTCTGGTTGAACATATTTTCAGATAGTGACACATCTGTTTGGGTTTGCTCAGGGATAACTTTGTCACAATGACTCAGACTGCCAAAAAACCACCTGGTGACATGGGAATGGGGCATCACACTGAAGCACAGCCAAAGAGGAGATGATGAGGCGATGACATGGAGTGGATGGAGCTCCCCAAGTGACACGTGACTGCGAGGCACGTGGGGAGCGGGCAGCTTTGGGGCTGGCACAGAAGAAGGCTGCTTGCTTCAACTCCTGTCCACTCTGATGTTACAGGGCTTCCTTGCTTCAGAGGTCTGGAAGGGTGCCACCTGAGGAGGACAGGAATAGCTGCCTCTTCATGAGGTTGGCAATTGGTGTAAGCAACTTGGAAGGGGCTAAAAGATGGAGGAGCCTGACTCTTCCTGTGTAGCCCTGCCCAGTTATTATCTGCTGGTTGAAGATGCAGCCATGGCTCCAAATCTGATTGCGTTATCTCATCACCACAGTGCTTGGGCCAGAATATTTTGCAAAATATTTATCTCTTTTTACTTTATGTTTATACGATATATATGCATATAAATCCATATGCTATATAGATTTTATATAGTTACATATTTACATTTTTTGCATATATGTATGCAAAAATATATATATGAAATACATATATATGCAAAATAAAAGCAGCTGTTTCTTATTCTATCATACTTCTATTTTGCAATTGGCTCAGTTAGTTATAAACAACATTTCTGTGGTTATTTTTGTCCCTGGGATGCAGTTCATTTCCTGGATAAGAATCCTGCAGGATGACCTAATCTAATTAGTTTTACCTCTTCTTTCTCTAGTTTTGTACATCACCTCTTTAAGGTGATGTTTGGGCTTTATTTAACTACACTCCCTCTTGCATTTTCTTGTCTTTTGGAGAGAAAATGTATTTCTGTTCCCCAACTGAAAGACTTTATGTTCTCCTCCAAACGTTCATTTCTAGCAGAGAGCTCAGGCAGGTTGACCAGGAGGGAGTCCAACCAGGAGAGCATCAGTAGTAACTGCAGCTTTACAAGGATTCACTATTTTGGGGATTATTGCAGTAGAAAGGATGGTATGGGTCTGTTCTCAGCAGAGGTTTGCTTTGCAGTTTGCAATTAAGTCTGTGCAAGTTGGAGACAGGATTGCAGACATGGACCATGTGCCAGAGCTCAGTGATGAGATGGACATAAAATGGAAAGCTGAAACGTATGTACGAAGGTGGAGAGAAAAGGAAGGAGTAGACACAGTGTTATAAATGTTGTTTCTATTTTTTTTCCTGCCACTGGGCCTTTCAGCAGATATGCAACTTTAATATTGTCATTGAATGTGAACATTTACAGTGGCCTTGATGTTTGCTCTTACCATCAGTGCACTGAATCTCCAAGAGATCGTTTTGGGGATTTTTGCGTGACAGGGCGATGACTGGGTAAGGTCAATGCGAGGAGCAAAGTGAAAAAAGGAGAAGGGAAGAGACCAGAAGTTCTTTTAACTTTCAAAAAAAAAAGGCTGAGAGAGCTGGAGGTTGGTGGTTACCCTGTGTCGATCCTCTTAGTGGCTCAGCTGCTCTCGGAGAAGAGCAACTGAAACCCAAGGCTCCAGCAAGTCTCCACTGAATCAATAGTCCTGGGGCCTTTGAAATAGAAGATATTGCTTCCAAGTGAGTGAAAGCTGATCATCTCGTGAGCTGTGTAGAAAGGATGGCTCCTTTGCAGACTGCCTGCCCTGGAAAACTGCATGCTTTTGCCTTTTCTGAAGCATTTAGGAGATTTTTGTGGTGGGTTTCTTTGAGAGGCTGAGTTTGCTGCCCAACATACCCCCCTCCTTCTGAGCCGAGAGTCAAAATCCCTGTGGCTTCTGTGGCTCCTTGTGCTATTTTTCTCATTATAATTCAAGAACAGGGTGTTCTCAGCAGCCCTTTCTCATCTTCTTAATGTTAATCTTTTTTTAAAAAAAAAAAAAAATAGTCTAGGTGTCTCCTGGATATTTTTTTTTTCTACTTTTAAAATGAAATTAGGATTAGACATGGTGTTTTTTTTCTATTAACTATCATGAGCTTAATATTATAAATTACTCTTTGTAAGAATAATAGAAATGACCTGGAGCTCCCCAGCTTTACATCATAAAAATAGTCCTCATTAGCAGTTACACATTTGGCAGAAACACCAACGCGAGGGGAGGACTCGGGCATGTTGAAGGAGGAGAAGTCTGCAGAATTCATTTTCAGGTGGACAACCAGGTGACCCAAACTGTCAGCCTTAGATTTTGTACCTTGGCAGCTTGTTTTGGTGCATCAGCACGTTTAATGCAGATTAATCCCCCCCCACACTCTCAAACTCTCACAAATCCTCTGCGTTACGAAGCATGACAGGAGTGGGAATGGAAAATGGATCTAAATTCTCCCGTGGCATTAGGTCCAAGTCCTGCATTAGCTAATTGTAGCCACCTGATTGTTCTATATTTAAACATTTGTGGCAGTGATAACGTTATCAGACACCAAATAAAACTACTGCTCTCTGCTTCCTCATAGTAATTTCCTTTCCTGCCCTTACTTTGAAGCTGTGCAGGTACATATAGGAGAGCAGGTTACTTCCCCAGGCTGTCCATCATGGGCCCAGGCATCCCAAAAAAAACAATAATTAATAAAAGAAATAGCCCTTTTAACGAAAGACACAAAAATTGGTAGTCAGGATCCATGGTATTAAAGTGATAATACCAGAAGTGGACACATTGGGATTTGGTCATACTATGCTTTATTATTAAAAATTGGAGTTTATTGATCTGAGCCTCCACCAGGTCGTTGTGTTTATTTTTAACACTGATGTCTAGTACACATCAACATTAGGAAAATAGGAATTTATGTTTTAAGTAAGTTTAGAGTGCTAAATACCCTTTTTTTCATGTTTCATGTCCCAGTTGACCGAGAAGTATTCAAATTTGGTCCTGGAGCTACTTTCTTGGTTCCACTGTTCATTAGGATTTCTCTGTGGAGAGCCCAACCTTTAAAAAAACAGGCTGAAAGAAAACAGATCTGATTGGTAATACCTCATAGGGATTTGCACTGACTTTGGTCTGAAATCATTTGTGTGGCAGCTGATTGTGCTTGTCCATCACCAGATAGACAAGTCTGATGGGAACCCAGGCAATCTGAATTGCCATCAGAAGCAAGAGGGATAAATTCTCCAGAAGTAGATGCATAGTCATACTAAACCTTAATTGATTAATTTTTTTTTTGGCAAATTTTAAGAAATTCTGCTCAGCACAGATTTTACCTTAAGTTTCATCATGTCTTCATTCCCTCTGTGTCACCTCACGTCTCTCCCTGCTCCTCTGAAACAGCCTGGTTCAATTTAGATTGGATGATATCAAATCATTTACTTCAGTTGAACTAAAGTCCAAATGCCATTTTTTCCACGTGAAACAAACAAAAAAAAAGCCACCAAACCCTAGCCCCAAACCAAAAATGTTTTTATCACTTTCAGTCTGCCATAAATACAGAACTTGTTTTTGCTTTGAGCTGTGGTCAAACCACATAGGGAAGGCAGCGCCGTGTCGCACCAGCTCAATAAATAACTGGGCAGCTCTACTGCACAGATGAGGAAAGATGGTTGTCTTTATTTTCTGTGGATTGTTTAGCTCTTTATGCCCTGTCTCCCTGAAGATTAAATGGCAAACAGAGGCTTTGTGCAAAGCTGATAATTTTGAGTCTCAGTGTGAAATGCAGAATAGCACCTTTGGAAAAAGAAGAGTTTCATGTGGGCTTGGAAATTCATTGTGGCTGCCGGGAAAAATAAGAAGCCTCAAACCTGGGGTCCGAAACCCAAGTGGTTTTAAAACAGATAAACACATGCATATGTATATACATACTGAAGAACTTATGGTAAAAACTTTGACCATAGGCAGGTGGACTCTCATTTATTAGGGTTTACTTCTGAATCATTTCTGGTGGTGTTGGAAATGTCTCTGCCAGCTGAGAATCAGTCTTGTGGGTTTGATTTCCTTAAGCTATATGTGGACATTCAAGTGCCAGTTTGATTTGTGACAAAGATGGGATGCTGAGGATACCATCCCTTCTTGCATTTTCTCTGTGACCTGAACTGTTACATGAACAAAGTAAAGGCAGAGGAAACTGTTCCAGGTTATGATATGCAACCTGGGCAAGGTATGGAAGGTGCTATCAGCCTGCATTTCTATTACCAAGAAAATATAAAATTAGATATTATATTAAATAAATGGCAATTGCATGAATGTTGTCTCCTCACCTGAAAAGCAAGCTGGATTTCTGATGGGGCTCGTTGACAGGCAACCCGCTCATATGCTAGTTGAAGCCAAATTCCTACAAGAAAACCAAAGCAGAAGTCATCAAATGGCACTTTTTCCTATAAAGAGGGAAAAGCATTTAACTGGCTGTATTATTTTGAGCAGCTGCTGGGGGAATTTAGCAAACTAGGAGGCCTGATAGGTCAGTGTCGAGGTCTCTGTTGGTGGTGACTAAGAGGGGATGGCTGAAATGAGAAGGATGGCTACATTCCAGTGGTCTCTGGGATGGGTACCGGTCCCTCGGGGCAGGCTGGGGATGTCTCAGGGTTCAGAAGTTACCAGGGTGACGCCGGCGAGCAAGCAAACAACTCCCTTCGACCTCGTCTCAGGAAGCAGGCTAAAATAGGTTGCTGAGGCTGAAGGTTGAGAGTAAAGACGTGAGCAAGCAGTGCTGTCGCAAAGCCAGCTCTGCTTGCCCTCTGCAGGCATCCGAGGACTGCGTTGCCCTGCCAGAGCCAGCACGTTTGTCCCTAGCTACAGAAAAAGGCTCTGTGGAAGCTGTATGTTAGCTGGCAACATCTCCTGAGCCGAGAGCAACGCCGGCCGTTGGGTTCTCCCTGAGACACGTGGAGTTTTAGGAGTGGCTTTTCGGTTTGGCAATAGGCCAGGTGTTCAGAAACGTGGTTCGTACCGCAGGGAAGCTGATGAGTGAAGAGATGAGAGGAGTTATTTGAAGGGAGGGTGGTGGGATTAGTGGGTCCCCACACAGCTGGGACCGTCACAGCTCGGTGGGGAGGTGTGCCCTGCTCCTAACCCCTGCGTTTGCCTGCTCTACCCAAGGTCCAGTTGAAGAGTGAAGAATCGAAAACGTTTGCCATGAAAATCCTGAAGAAGCGTCACATAGTGGACACGAGGCAGCAGGAGCACATCCGCTCGGAGAAGCAGATCATGCAGAGCGCGCACTCGGACTTCATCGTGAGGTACCAGCCCTCCACCTGACGTGCTGCCATGGGGGGGAGCAAAGCACAGCCAGTCTCAACAGGTCATAAAACCATGCAGGAGTAATCCATCCAGTACTAGGAAAACACTTGAGCCATAGCTTCCCTGCAAGGGACTTCAAATACAGTGCAAGGAACAAGGTCTTCTCCAGGCCAGCGTGAGATTACTCTGCTCATGGAGGACATCTGCCCAAACCTAACCTACACTCATGTCTTAACTGGTTTGCTTTGTCACCGTGCCATGCTCACAGGGCTCTGTGGTTCCCACAGCCCACAGCTCGATGGTACTGGCAGGCAGTGCTCCATAGACATTCACATGCTCCTCTTTTGTCTGAATTTCTGAATTTTCCTTCCTGCAAAGGGAAGCTGGAAGGCAGGCTTTCATCTTTTGAGATGGATAAAGAGTTGTATCCAGTGCTTCTCCTTCAGGTGGAGCAGATAAATCCAGTTCAGCATCCCTCGACTCATTGCAGGCCAATGTGCTAAAACCACCCCCACCCCCAAAACCTAAGCAGAGGCAATTCTTCAGTGGATAAAATCAGTTGCCAGGCATTTTTGTTGGTTTTAACCCTAACAGCAAAGTTCTCTAACTCTTGGAGGACTGTGAGTGTCTGTCAGCAGGGAACAGAGCTGGTTCTTTATGTGGGTTAGGTCAGGATAAGAGCAGTGGGTGGTGAGGACCTCTGGCAGGGCACTGCATTTCACTGAGCTGGAGGTATCTAAAAGGGCAGCCTCCCATCTAAGCCAAGGGTGCTGCATCCCACCCTCAAAGCGATGCCTGAAGCACTTGCCTTTGGCCAGAGGAGATCAACCCTGCTCCCAAAAATTGCTCCAGAGAGACATACTAACCCAGGGGGGGAACCAAGCCCCTGTGATAAAAATGCAAAGGACGGGCACCCAGCAGCCAGCGAGGGGCTGTTTCCTTCCCAGGCTGATCCCTGGGATTCCCCCAGAGCCTGTGGCTTTGCCTCTGATTCATGGGTGACAACTGCAGCCTGACACCCAACCCGGCTGCCGTTTCCTTTGCGCTGTAGTACTCAATTCACACCCGTGCCCCCGTTACCTAAGCTAGAGCCAAATATACCTTGTGGGCTATTCCAGCCTTATTGGTTTATTTTCTGAAGCTGTCTCAAGATGGAGATGTAAAGGGAGGTGAAGTGTGGGGCCAGCCAACCAGAGGGACACTTGGACACCATATCCAGAAATAGCCCCTTCTAAACATAAAGCCCGAGCCTGCAAATGTTTCTTAATGGAGCCACTGATATTCATAGCTAATGAAATAAATACTTCTTTCCTACTTTTGAGTCTTTCACTAGCCAGGTAAAAAAAAAGGATGTGTTAGCCGTAGGTCTTGTCCTTCCATATCATGCAATAATTCCCATCCCTTAGAGTAACAAACCTCCCTGAACTATTTTTAATATCCCATGGGAATCCTGCACTGGGAAGGGACTTTCCAAGCCATAAAGCCCAACCTTTTGCTACTGCGTGTGCTGCAGCTAGAAAATCCACTCTGGTTTATCAAACTCTGCGTCTGCATTTCCCCCCTCACTTCTCCTTTTGCACATCCACGGGGATTTGAAGTTGTTACCGTTTCTATCCTCAAATTCTTCATAATCTGTTTATGCCCTTTCTTGGGCCAGCTGGGATAATATTTTTCTGGGTGCTACAGGCAGAAATCTTGTTGCTTCAGTAGATTAATTGTATTTTGAGATGCCAGGTGAAAGGTGGGTTTAAAGTGATCTTGGAGCAACAACACAACCTGTGGGATATCAGAACAGGAAAGACAAAATGCCCAAAGAACCCAATTATTTTCTAATTCATCATGTTTGTTAAAAAAACCTTTGCAGAACAGTTCAGTTATTAAAATGCATTCAATCAGGCAGAAGAAGCCATCACTAAATAAGACTTACTCATAGAACTAAGAATTTCACAGAACAAACTGTTCTGTGTGGGTTTGGCAAAGGGCCGCACACTCGTTGAGCCGTGGATGTCTGCGCTGGATCTGCAGACATTTAGATGAATAAGAAAAGAAATGACTAAAAAGATGAATTCAAATATTGTGACATTTTCAGCTTACAACTGCTTGATCTACTGAAATAGTGCAGTTTCATTGTATAAACTTAACGCTTCCATTACAGCTGATAAATAATATTTGATTTTTTTTTCCCCCTACACATTTTAGGCCAGATTTGATGCCCATAAAATTTTTTTCAGCAGGGCTACCTTAACTAGAGAAAGTAAAGCATTATTCAGTGGCATTTAAATTACTGTACAATTAAAAATATTTAGTTACTCATATTTTGGATTCTTGAATACACAGGTTTTCTGTAAACCTTAATGTAGATTAAATGTTTATTAAGATAAATTCAATTTTGTCCAACTGGCAAGGAACAGGATTTTTTTTGTTGTTAAACCCCATAAATTTTAACCATGTGAAATGGTCATTAAGTTTGTTCCAACTTTTCCTGGGAAGGATGTTATCACTGAGGTTTTAAATGTCAGTGTAGGTAATCCTAGAGTAAGGAAATCTGAAACACAGGGACATTTTTCTTTCCTTTAAATGCTGTTGTGGCTGTAAATAGTACCTTTTAGCTACAGAATATTCCCAGGTAGATAAGCACTGAGCATATTCAGTACCCAAATTCCTGCCTCCATCACAGCTTCACCTACTGGGATCTTTTTCTGTTAAACACCAAAATTATAGTGGGTACTACTAAGCCATGTGCTGGATGCTACACAAACACAGACAGGAGACAAATGTTGTTTAGCATGGTGATGGGAAAGCATATTGGAGCCAAGCTGTAGCTCCGAGAAGTTTTGCCACGTTCCTTAAGTTAATATTTAACTGAGTGCCTTCAAAAGGAACCAAATCCTGCTGTGTTTCCCCCCCTGGTGCATCACACAGCTCCATAAAGGATATTGATGACTGGATTTATCACTAGCTGGGAAGAGCTAGAATCTGCAAACCCACCTATTTTAATTTCCATCGCCTTGCATCAGCCCTTTATTTTTTAACTCTTGGATATTCCCATGAATGGAGCAAGCAATCACACCATAACAGAATATCCCTCAGCATCCCCTTCCGCTGCAGAGCTCAGGTTTTTAAAATTATTTGCTAAACAGTGCAGCTGCCAAGAAACCTTCCCAGCATCCACATACAGCAGGCTCATTCCTGCGGGCAACCTGAGCCGATAAACTCATGCTTGCAGGGAGAAGTACAAAAGTAGCGCAGCATCAAAATTCAGTAATGAAGCACAAATTGGGTGGCGCTCCTTTGAGATGATTAAATGGAAGGAGGACTGCAGATCTGCAGCTGGGCTCTAGCATGAAGAATAACGTGATATGGATGTTAGAAAAAAATGGTAGGAAAACTTTTTCGAGCACATCTGGCAAGTTGAGTGTCAGGTTACACCATTGGAAATGGCAGATCTTATATTTAGCACCCAGTTTTTACATTTAGCACCCCTTCTTCTGAGGTCCATGATACACCTCACCACTCAGATGCCCATCCTTCTCTGCTGCAATATTTCCCACCTGAGAAGAGACAATGAAATGTTCTCCTTCAATGGAGCACTAGCTCTGAAAGGTCCCTTTAGTCTTGTGGTGCTTCCTGGGATGGAAACCACAGTCCGTGAGAAGTGGGAACACTTGGTGCCTTCACTTCTGTGGTGGATTTATTTATGATCTCCTTGTTTGCCAACAACAGGCTCTACAGGACGTTCAAGGACAGCAAGTACCTGTACATGCTGATGGAAGCCTGTCTAGGTGGAGAGCTCTGGACAATTCTCAGGGACAGGTGAGTTTTAAGAAACTCTTAAAAAGTGGAATGTTTTCTAATATGCCTCCAGATAACCAAAGGTCTTTGTGGGCAATGTCTGGATCTTACCATGCTATGTTTAAGATCCCAGAAAGGTGAGGAGGTATTTTTGTTCCTATGCAGTTGACTAGAGACAAAGTGAATCGAGTCATAACTGAGAATAAAGGCTGATGTAGCGTGCATCCAACATGTACAAGGCTTTGTGTAAGTGGAGATACCCAGACGTACTTTCTCAGGGCCTTTCTGAAAAAATATAGAAGGTCATGATGGTAGTAATGTGATAAATTGCATCCATGACAAGTCTTTGACTGCCCTTTCCCTGTATCTTGATCTCTAAAGGGTACCCCTAAATAGCCAGCAGCGTATTTTAATTTAATTAATTAATTAGATTTTTGATTACCTTGAACAATAACTTTTTACAAGCACAGAAATCACAGCTGTGTCCTTGGTGCCCATGCTACCATTGCTCGTGTTTAAGAGCCTGACTGGAGGCTCAGGCACCTGATAGAGAATATAAGGGTGACAAAGACTTTGGTCACCACTTATGATGGCAGAGAGTGACCCTGCAGGGTGTGACCAGGCATTGCAGGAGGTGTGACGTCAAGGCCAGTCTCACTGCAGCCTTGCAAGACACGCTCTGGAGACAGGGTCCTTCCAGTGTGGCACCTTCAGGCATCGCTGCCTGGCCATTTTAGACTCTGGACTTAGAAACCAAGGCCCTAACGTGGCAGTGGCGTTAGTGAGAGTTCCCAGTTGTGAACAAAATCCATGGGAAGGTGCATTTTCAAGGTAAAAAAAATGCAGGCTTCTTCAAAGCCTTCTGAAAAAATCACAATTTTCCATCCCAGAGCAAGACCTGCTGTTTGCATCGCAATGCTCGCTCCTGTGCCCACCTTCTGTAAGTGTGAACAGCAACATCCACCTCTGGCACGGAGGAAATGTGATCAACAACGTCTATTAATATTTCTTAATATTTGTGACACAGTCAGGTATGATAGCAATGACCAGGAGGAAATCAATAGTTCTGCATGGGCTTTAGTCCAGGTATCACATATTAAACTCATCCAAGTGGGAAACAGGATCACGCAGCACATCCACACCCCGCAAGGAGCACTACACGGCCGGGATGCAAAAGTGCTGTGGAACAAAATAGTTGGGGGAAGTATGTAATTACATACCCCACTGTAAGGCACAAGCAGATGCAGTGCTGGTATTTCCTGCCCTGGGAGGGTTTGACCTTGCGGCGGCGGGGTTGGGTTGCGTGCGGGGAGGCAGCAGGTGGGTTGCAGGGGTGTACGTGGGACAGGCACACAATATGCCCCTGGGGCAGGAAAATCACAGAATCACAGAGTGTCAGGGGTTGGAAGGGGCCTCAAAAGATCATCCAGTCCAATACCCCTGCCAGAGCAGGAATGCCTAGGTCAGGTCACACAGGAACATGTCCAGGTGGGTTTGAATGTCTCCAGAGAAGGAGACTCCACACCCTCTCTGGGCAGCCTGTGCCAGTGCTCTGTCACCCTCACTGGGAAGAAATTCTTCCTCACATTTATGTGGAACCTCCTATGTTCCAGCTTGCACCCATTGCCCCTTGTCCTGTCATTGGATGTCACTGAGAAGAGCCTGGCTCCATCCTCATGACACTCACCCTTTACATATTTATAGACATTCATGAGGTCACCCCTCAGTCTCCTCTTCTCCAAGCTAAAGAGACCCAGCTCCCTCAGCCTTTCCTCACAAGGGAGATGTTCCACTCCCTCCATCATCTTTGTGGCTCTGCACTGGACTCTCTCAAGCAGTTCCCTGTCCTTCTGGAACTGGGGGGCCCAGAACTGGACACAATATTCCAGATGTGGCCTCACCAGGGCAGAGGAGAGGGGGAGGAGAACCTCTCTCCACCTACTGACCACCCCCCTTCTAATACACCCCAGGATGCCATTGGCCTTCTTGGCCACAAGGGCACATTGCTGGCTCATGGTCACCCTGCTGTCCCCCAGGACCCCCAGGTCCCTTTCCCCTACGCTGCTCTCCAACAGCTCAGTCCCCAACTTACACTGGCACATGGGGTTGTTCTTCCCCAGGTGCAGGACTCTACACTTGCCCTCGTTGTATTTCATGTAATGAAATGCATAATTTCTGGTAATTCTTCCTTTCCTAACAGCATGCCTTCCCCAGACAGTTAAAATGAGAACCCTAGCAAAGTCAGCAGGTGCCGGGTGGCGTTTTTCATTGTCTTTGTCAGAGGCTGATCATTTCGTCTTGAATTCTCTCGGCTTTAACTTGTGGTTCTGCTGCCACCTAGCTTAGATGCGGTCCCGAGCTCAGCCAGCTCCCAGTGCACGCTCCCAGCAGGCAGGGGGACGTGGTTTGCTTTGGAAAACTGGTTGCAAACTGGTGCTGAAACGAGGATCCAAAAGTGCAGTTTATGCTGAATTTGCAATTAACACTTCAAGTCCCAGCAACTGTATTTTTTCTGTCTTTTGTGTCGGTTCTGAATATTAGTACAGGAGTTCTTGTTCTCCACAGCTCAAAATACCTTTATCACCCAAAAGTCAGAACTTATAATTTAAAAAAAAAAAAAAAATCACCTTTTGCTTACAGGATAATGATTTGTAAGTTTTACTTCTATGAGATGAAATTAAAAAACCTGAGATATTTTAGATATTTGATATGAAGGTGGGTTGAAGGCAAAGATGCTGATTTCAAAAAAGGAAATGCAATTAAATTTCTATATGAAGATGAGTTCAGCCACAGGCACTTTCTGGCTATCAGAGTGATTCTACTCAACTGTATAGATATTCTAACAGTAGAGTGAAGTCCAGTAAGGGAAGAGATCTAATCGCTTTATCCCCTTTCCCTCTCTCTTTTATGCAGAGGTTCGTTTGAGGATTCAACGACCAGGTTTTACACAGCGTGCGTGGTGGAAGCTTTTGCCTATTTGCATTCCAAAGGGATCATTTATAGGGACCTCAAGCCAGAAAACCTCATCCTGGACCATCGAGGTTACGCCAAACTGGTGAGTGCCCCCAATGCCTGGTTTGCCAAAGTCACTGCTACTACCAGACAACTGGTATTAGTGGTGGAGGAGAACACAGGGTTCAGAAGTAAAGTCCACCCAGCCCAGGACCCTGTCTCTGATGGTGGCCATCAGTAGATGCTGATGATCAGGACAAGGGTGTCATCACCCACCACTGGGATGTTTTCCCAACCTCCAGCAGACTGAGGTTCAGGGTACAACTGAGCTGGGAAACAATGCTGGCTTGAGATTCAGATCTGTGGTCCTGAAGTGGAAATGTGTAGAGAAGAGCATCAAGAGAAATCCATCCAGCTACTTTGGAGCTACTGAAAAGACTAAAAAATTGGTGTCAAAATACTGGTGGGAGAGGGGGAGGACTTGCATCTGTGGGCTTTATGGGCAACTGGTGAAGTAAATTTTGCAAGCTAGTGTTTCTGTGTCAGGTTCTTTGTGTAAGCAATTAAAAAAGGGGGGGGTTCTTAATAGAAATAATAATCATGACGCTGTCATGGCTAGAAATTATTATTATTAATGGCTCTGGACTGTGTTGCTGGACCATGGCCAATACTTTAGGAGGGTCGCTTGTGTTTTAGCACCAATGACACACCTGACTGACCTGTGCAAACTCCTCTGGGATGACCATGTAAGGCTCTGCCTGAAACTTGCTCTTCCCAGAAGGTCGTGATCGTTCTCAGTGCTGTCCCCCTGCAAGATGCACCTCCTCAAACCAGGATGGCAGTGTGTGCAAGACCTCCACCCCTCAAATTAGGGAGTTTCTGATGGGGTTCACTCATACTACTTTTTGCCTCAGAAATCACTGTAGAGGTCCCCTGCGTGTCAGGTACACCCAAATGCCAGGTGGAACCACGGAGAGGGGGAGAAGTAAAGCAAGACTTCCCTTGGTGGGAGGTGCTGGAGTACGTGGGTACTTGGGACTGTCCTCCCCACCCCAGAGAATGTGGCTGGGGGGTTGTGCTGGTCCTGTCACCAACCCCCAGCTCCGTAGACATTTCAGTCTTCATGGACACATCCATGATAGCAGAAGTGTCCCAGATCCCTTGTGGGACTGGGACTGTGTAGGACATCTTGCTCCTGACCAGCTCAAGGTGTAGAAGCATCTCACAGCCATCAAGGGACAGCAGAGTGTGCTACAGACCAGAGCTCTGGGCCAGCACAGCGCCGAGGCAGGGGAGGGCAGAGGGGTAGAGCTAAAAATGCAGCCAGCCTGTTAATCTGAGCTCTGCCCGGGCCTCAAAGGATGGGTTTGGTTCCCAGTATAAACTGGTTTTCCATGCTTGCCATTGCACTGCTATAGGGGCACGCTGAGGTTTGTGGGCCCACCAGCACATCCCAACAGCCTCAAGCAAACTGGGAGGACACTCGTTGTACTGGATCGCTCTCTGTAATGGGAATCTGAATTTTTCAGTAGGTGCCAAAATGGTCAGTATTTAGCCTAAATAGTTCTTTGCTAAATCAGCCTGAGCTGTGAGTGATAGGAAGTTCCATCTCCCAAGAAACCCTTGGTGCTGGAATTTATCTCCCTTTTATATTACAACGGATAAATCAGCAAACAGGTCACTGCTGTTGCCTAGTTCTGGCATGACCCATGATGCTGTCGTTAGGAGAATATTCCCATGAGGAAACCTCCTTTCTGCTTTGCTTCACTTCAAGAGGAGGGGAGCACCCAGCTGCCATTGCCTCCCGTGCACTGCCCTGATGGTACTCCGCTCCTTTCCGCAGGTCGATTTTGGCTTTGCAAAGAAAATAGGATTTGGAAAGAAAACATGGACTTTTTGTGGCACCCCGGAGTACGTAGCCCCCGAGATCATCCTGAACAAAGGTCACGACATTTCGGCTGACTACTGGTCACTGGGAATCTTAATGTATGAACTCCTGACTGGCAGGTATGGGCATCGGGGACGGCACCGCCGCGGAAAATAGATCTGGATATTTCTGCCGTTGTCACCCTGATTAGGCGAGGGGAAGGTTCAGAGCTGGCATGTGCTGCTGAACCTAGTAATTAGTTTTTCCACTTTAAATCACAGCTTTCATGCAGAATTCTCTATGGGCAAGACATTAGCAGGCTTTTTTAGGAAACGCTGTGAAATGACACCAGAAATTCATTTTTGGCCCCAGGGGAGCTGAGCGTGGTGGGGAAAGGGAAAGGGTTTGCAGTTCAACTGGGGAGGTGCAGTGATGGGCTCCCCATGTGAAAAGGAGGAGGTAGACCTGACACCATGGGGACTTGAGTCCCTATATCCATCCCTTCCCTTATCTAGTTTTGGATGTATATATTACTTCTGATGTTGGCAGTAGTGGCTTCCTGGCACTTCCTCACCTTATCCCCCATTGCTCGCTCCCAGGATCCAGGAGCTGGAAAAAGATCCATCACCTCAACCTGCTTATCCTTTGGGGCTGGACCCAAGCCCCTGTTCTGTAAAAGTGATGGAAACCTAATTAATCCCCCACTGAAAGCACACAACATCAAACAGAGAATAAGTCCATGAGCGTGGCTCAGACCTTTGTCCCAGGGGATGCTGGGACATGGGCCATCATGGAAAGAAGAGGTTTAGCATGTGCTGCTCTGGAAGTACTCTTTGGTACTTCCCTGCAGCCAGCATCACTGATTGTATCAGAGCTCCTCAGCTGAGAAATGATTAAGATCAGAGGAAGCAAAGCATTGCTGGTTGTCTTCTACCTTTTCTCATTTCAGCAGGGTACTATGTTTTGCTCTGTTTTGGTTTTTTTTTTAATCAATCTTCAATGCTATTTTAAAGACAAGCTCTTAATCTTCTTTATTTTCCTCTCCCCTCTGAAGCCCCCCTTTCTCAGGCCCAGACCCCATGAAGACCTATAACATCATATTAAGGGGAATAGACATGATTGAATTTCCAAAGAAGATTGCCAAAAATGCTGCTAATTTAATTAAAAAACTATGCAGGTAAGCGCATGAAATATAATCACCTTGATCTTATTTGCAAAGAAACGAATTGTTCAGAAGGATTAAGAACACAACCGATTTTTCTATTTGTTTTCCAGGGACAATCCATCAGAAAGATTAGGGAACTTGAAAAACGGAGTGAAAGACATCCAAAAGCACAAGTAAGTGTTCTCTCCCCCATCCATCAGATCCAACCCATGGGAACATGCATATCAAACACTTCAGTTTTCTGAAAAAAAAAAGTACTTTTCTTAAACTCCTTTGGCCTTTCCCTTCTAATCTGCTCTAGCCTCTAATTGAATTTCCATCGGGCTTTTTTTGCCCCTGGGTTCTGGTATAGGTGCCAGCCTTGCCTATGAGCAAAACACACTGCACACTGACCATTAGCCTGTAAGGACTTTAGTACAGAACAGCATTTGGAAGCACTCCAACTCAACCACTGCCCACTTGGGGTTTTTTCAATTGCAGAATCATTTTCCAAGATATTCCTCGATTTTCCTTCCTCCCCTCCCACCCAACACACTTTCTTGCTACCCATAATGTTAATTCATCATCCCTTTTGGTCTGATGGGAGAGAGTTTATAAGTGATGTCTCATAAGTTTTCACACTGCTGGAGGGGGATAAGAACAAGGTAGAGACCGATCGCAGAAGCAGGTTATCTCATCCATCCATGCTCGTCCTTCTCCCATCCCCAAAGCAACAGGAAGGAGTTGGATGGACATTTTGGGTGGATGGGGTTTGAGCTCAGCTCAGGGCTCATCCATCCACCTAAGCTGCCATAGCTTGAACAAAGCAGAGGTGCCCAACCTACAAGGAGGACATCCCTATGCATGCCCTTAGCTCCTAGCCTCATACAAAGAAAGGACATTAGGGATCTCATATGGGAGGGATCAACCCTATAGAAAGGAAGGAGCAGCTGCCAGGACACCTGCAGTGAGGAACAGTTTTCTTCTGAGCACTGGTAATTTGTACTTGCCATGGTATCGCCACTGGGTTGCTACACACACTTCATTTTCAGTCCCAAAAAAACATATCTAAAGATGACAGGAAAAATTACTAAGGCTAATTGGACAATTTGAAGATGACTGCAGGGGTTGAAAGCCACTGTTTAAGCAATTTAAATTTCATTTGGTGCTACAGAGAGACTTTTGCCATATGTCTGACTGTTTCATCATTCCCTCCCTTCTAGATGGTTTGAAGGCTTTAATTGGGAAGGGTTACGAAAAGGGACGCTGACACCTCCTATAATACCAAGTGTAAGTTTTCCTACTTATTTTCTCCTTCATGGCCAGTAAGTTCCTTCTACATGAATGCTGTGAGCTTCGGGCACAAGTACACTGGAGTGAAGTGGCAACAGCATGTGCTTTTTTACTTCTGCAGACGCTTAAAGAAGTCACTTTAGAGACATTTCCAGCTATGCGTGGTCTCCAGGCGGTCTCTTCTAGGAGAAGGTGGTTTGGGGAGGGCATGGCTGTGATGAAATGCCCTTCACAGCAGGAGATGGGGGCAGGATCGCTCCCTACTACACATTTTTCTCTTTCTCACCTGCTCCACTTGTTCCTTCATCTACTTTTCACATTTCAATGTAGAGCTGCCACTTTCAACCCTTCTCTCACGTGCGTCTTCTCTCCTTCTCCTTTATTCTTATTTCTTTTGGCGAGGCAAGTGGGATTTGTGTGCCATCTCCCTTTTCTTTTGCATTAACCTTTCCTTCTGTCTGTTCTTTTGTGCTTTTCGCCCTTCTCTTCCGCGGCGGCCGTGTCCTACATGCAAAGCCCTGTCACCGCCGAGTTTATGTTTAACTGGGAGCAGACGCGAAGGGACAGCTCGACTCATTTTCCTTTGGAGCAAAGCTCTTCCTTTGATGTCTTTGTGAGCTCTTTACCCAGAAAGCCCGCTGCAAAGGGAAACCAAACAGGATTAGCTGATAGAAATTACCTTGGCCCCTTCTGTTCTGCAGCCTTCCCTCCTTGTTTCAACTTAATCCCTTTCTCTCTGTGCCTCTCCCGTGGGATCACCGGGAGAATGACATTAGCAATCATGTTTAATTGCACCCCGTTGCTCCGTCCGCCCGTGGTCCTGCACCTCCTGCAGCAGGGGCAGGCACGGCTCCGGGGCTAAAGCTGCCATCCCAAAGTTTTCTTAACAGCTATAAAAGAGTGAGAGGGTTTTACATCCCCCACTTGTGCCCTATGGGCTGCAGAAGGTGCTGGCAGTCAGCGGGAGAAAGCAGGACATTACAAATATCTGCCCAGAGCAGGATGCCCGAAGAACATTATAAATATTTTATAAATCAGAACTGTGGGGTTTCTTTCTGTTCAGCTTCTTTTTAGTGATGATTAATCTGTCAGCAGTACTGTTTGCCACATTTCAAGTCAGATAATAAAATAAAGTTTCCTCCCTTACATCCAGTTTCAGTTCCTGGTTTACCTGTGCAGAATGTCACTGTGGCCTGAAATTGCCACAATATGTTTCTTTAATGATTTTAGTGGATTTTTAGTTTAGTAAGAGCATTTCCAGTACTGCTTTTACCCAATATACACATGGACCCTGCATGTCTAACCCTCAGACAGCACAACCAGCAGCAGTGACTTCAGTGGGCATGAGTTGCTCCCTGATGTCCCCAAGCTGGGACACTGCTCCGCCACCAGAAATGATCTCTGCTCCTTTGGCATTACTGTTCTCTGGCCTGTTTTGCAGAAAATCACACTTGCTTTGCTTTTTCAGTTAGGTCCAGTGTGGCAGCAGGAAAGGGTCGTGTGAGCACCCAGCCCACCTTCTTGGTGTTACTTCTTGGCCTCCTCAGGGCTATATATTTGTGGGACTGGTGGTGTCTCCTCCCAGGGACCACATCTGTGATTGCTCCCAGGAGAGTGATCTCCCTTTTGGCCAGCACACCACCATCAAGGCTGTCCGAAGTAGACAGGAGCATCCTTCCCTCTTCAGAGGACTCCATCGTTCTTCCAGGACAACTTCTGCCATACATGCCCTAATCCCAGTTCAACACAGCTCATTTTTTTCCTAGAGCTCTTAGGACTAATACCTAATACCTTAGGACTAATACCTAATACCATAATGGACACACTCGTGAGATCCTCTCCAAAGCCTGCCTCCATTAACTAGTGTACCTCATCCACTCTGAAGCTGCCAGTCCTGCTCAGCCTTGTTTTCCACAACCAGCTCAGCTGCTTTGGCAGAAGTCCCAGCTGCCAGTAAGAGCTATATCTGAAAAGTGACCCGAAATATGTAGCTCTGGGGGAAGAAGTCCATTTTTCCTTCAGTCAGTGCACCTCTCCTGGTTAGCTGGAAAGGAGCCAGCAGGGCTATATTCAGAAACTACCTTGTGTTTTTAAGAAGAAAGGCCTTTCCCCAGCTCTGCTCTTTAGCCCTCATCAGGGGTTACGTGGTACTACTGGTGAGGCAATTGAAAGATGCTGCTTAGCTCTTCCATGGGATTTTAGGAAAGATCTCAAATTACAGCATGCTGCTAGAACACAGCTTCAGGGAACAGCTGAGCCTTGATACCATCCCTTAAATCTGCAACAGTAGCTGTCCTGAAAAGCTTCTCCTACTTCCTGACTCTTGCAAAGATTTGCTGTCTTGCATCACAGCTCTTGCCTTTGAGAAAGACACGCAGATCTCTGTGCCATAATTCACCTCGAGCCCTGATGTCAGGTACAGCTGATACTGACATTTATCTTCTCAGATGAACAAGAGATAAATCTAGAAGTGTCCCTTCTTGTCTGCAGAGGGCATGGAGAGGGATGTTTGTCCCCATGTCTCTGACAGTGAAGGACTCTCAGAGGTCTTTTCCAACCAAAGCCATTCTATGACTGCAGGTGACCTGGACCTCAGAGCTGTGGAGAATCATGCAGAACAGCATTAGCATCGCATAATGTCAATCAGCAGAGTAACAGCTCATCCAACCTTTCTTCCTCAAATGGTATTTCTTCTAAGAAAAAGAAAACCCTCACATTTGAGGTGTTGGATATACTCAGCTTTTTTGTTTTGCTGGATGAACACGAAAGGCAACCTCTTTCCCAAGGCAGGACTTATCTCCCATAACACCTCATCCAACCTGAGCTCAAAACACCCATGCCTGCCCTGCCAGGGCAGAGTGGACATCTGCAGGGGAGCCCTGGGGAGCCCCACAGATGTTTCCATCCCACGCAGTCCACTGTCTGTCACTGCAGAGAGGCTTTTGTGAGAAGCTGGTGTGCATCTTCCATGAATGACCACACCAACTGCATCTCTTTTACGTTGGTAGCTGGTATCACATATGTACATCCTGGATGCTTCTGCTCCCAGAGAGAGCTCACATGAGGTGGGCTGAGAGAAACAGAGGTGGTCCAGCCCAAGCAGGGAGCACCCAAGGGTGAGGACCCTGAGGGTGAAGGCTCTACAACTCAACAGTGCCAGCACCAACAACGTAAACAGATCTGGATAACTCAAAAGAAATGAATTGCAGTATTCGGTACACAGTGAGGCATCTCATCACTCTACTAAGCTTTACAAGTTGGGTTTTTTTTCCAAAATAAGTTGGATATTCCATTTCTCCGAGATGTTTTCAGCAGCAGGAAAATGCTGGTGCATCTGAGCAGCAAATTAAATTTAGACCTGAAGTTGGAGTTCTTGTTGATCAAATAGTCTTTTCCTAAGGCTTATACCAGCACCCAGCATCAAACACATCTCGTGGACTGTAGGCTGGGCTCTGGCCACGGCTTCTCCACCAGCTGCACGAGTGAAATGGCTGAAAAATACAGCAAGTGTTTCCTGCAGAGCGCTCCTATGGCAAGTGCAGTCCCCTCCAGCCTGCACTGGCTACTTGGGGCACGGCTTAAAGTACTGATTTTCTCTAGTAAGACACTGATTATTTTGGTCTGGAGAGCCTGCTGGTCTGGTTTTGTATTGTTTCATTTTTTTAAATTACACTGACTGCATCAGGGTCTCATTGTAAGAATGTTTCAGTCATCATCATAAAGCAAAAGAAGTAGAAATTACATAGCTATGGTAGATTTTAAATGGCATTATTTCCAAAACAGAAACGTACTTGGCCTTCACCCTAGGAAGATGGGTTTCTCTGGTAGGCTCCCTACGCTGAGCAAGACTTGTCAGGAAACTCAGAGGCAGCAGGGCTCAGCTCACAGCCTCAAATTCAGGATCCTGGAGCCTTCAGTTGGAAATCCTGAGCTTTGGAGCTGCCCAGGGCTTTTCCAAGTCTGTTTTGCCAACCTTGTAAGCATGGGTAGGGTAAGCATGTAGCATGTTGAAGTAGAGGGTTCAACAGCAACTGTCCTACCCATGGTTACAAGGTTCTGGATCATTAGAGCAGGGGGGCTGTGGGAAGTCCTGCTGGGATTCAGCAAAACGTAGTTGAATGCAGAACTTTTCTCCCTTGCTGCAGTTAGCAGTGAATGTTTTCAAACGATCCTGGTTGTGAGATGGAGAGGAAATGTCTGCAGAAGTCCACTCTGATGCCTGTCCTCTCCTTGTCACTCTCTCCTTTCCACAGGTTGCATCTCCAACAGACACAAGCAATTTTGACAGCTTCCCGGAGGACAGTGATGAACCACCCCCTGATGACAACTCAGGATGGGACATAGATTTTTAATGTATTTCTCTTACCTGCTTCTGCCTTGCTGAAGACAGCTTCCTGGGACACGGCTGCCAGCGAAACTGAAAGAACTGGGGAGGATTAGTGCTCGGGGTCACCATGATGCCTTGATTGATGCTGCTACAGTAACTACAGTGGCATTAGGACTTCTTGCTTAGATGACAATAGTGCTCTTCATGTTTTACGTTCGAACTTAAAATAGCAGTTGACATGGTGGTCCTGACACAAAGCCTTTCACCAGTAAAGAAATCTGTTTTCTATCACTGCGACGACCTTGCTACGCTCTTAATTCTAAAAGTCGAGGGACACGTAGTGTAAGGCGCACTTAATTCTAGCTGCAAGGTACTGGCTTTCTCAGTAGGGTCAATAGTAATTTATTAAGTGCTGTAGCTAAGTGCAGTGCAGGATTTGGGCTGCTCCCACCCTCCAGACTCTGTAGGTCTTTTCCTGTAGGACAGTGTAGGAGCCAAGGAGGACCACAACGGTACCAGTCAAAGAGTTCACGTCAAAGCAGTGGTAAAATTTGTCCTTTTTCTTTCCAAGCAGTATTCTTGACAAGACTGAATGTTACCTTTCCTCTTTCTGAGAATTTTGGTTTTTAGCCTGGTAAAACAAAAGCACAACTGCTCTAGATCCTGTTAAGGCAGATATGGGTCGCTTCTCTCATACAGCTGGGAACATACCATAACACAATGTTTGGGGTTTGTTTTTCCCCATTCCCTTGGTACAAATACATAACTGCATGGAAAAAAAAAATAATCCATTTTACATCTAAAACAGTGCTTAAATAGTGGTCCTGTAATAAAGCGACAGCAGCCCACTGGTCTCTAGCAATTAGGCATAAAACTACACTTAACTCTTTTTAGACCCCAAAGGGAAGGTAAAAGACCCATAAGGTACTTTAGAGGTGCTATGTACATCCTTCATCTGTGAGTATCAGTTGAGTCAACCACCATTTCAGAAATATGTAGCAAGAGGCATCGTTCTCCAGCACGCTCTCGGATGGTTTCACATCTCCATGGCTGCATCTCCTCCGTGTTTAGCACAAGGCTGCTTTGAATGAACAGGCAGCACAGGGCCACTTCTCTGGCTCTCTGCTTGTCATATTGCCAGTCCAAATGTAATCTGAATGCCACACCAGGCTAAGGAGCTCCACAGGAAAGTCAGTGGAATTAAATGGATACTGGATGAGTTTGTCCAAGGTCTCCCTGTCTCCAGTGTCTGGGTGATCATGTTTAAGGCACGGGGATGGCTAGAGCTGAGTCAGCTCATATGAAAGAAAGAGCTGGGGAAAACAATATCACACTTTTCCCTCACTTCCACTGCTTTTCCTTTGCTTTAGTGCAGCCTCTCCTGGTTTGTAGGACGTAACAGAGGGATCCTGTTCCGGATGCCTGTTTGTTGTGTGTACGTGGGACTGAGAGTTTATCCCATCAGCTGTCAGTCTCTCTAACAGACCCTGCCCCCAAAAACCAGCAGATGCTGCCCCGTTCCATCTCAGAGCTGCCAAGAGCTGTTGTGTACACTGGAAGTCAAGAGATCAACTTTTGCTGAGGAGTCATGTATATGACTTTTGCCTACATAGTACATGGAAAATGTCTGTTTTAACGGTAAAAAAACATTTCCCCAGTGATAGATCCCAACTCTGAAAAATCATTTCCCCCATGCGAGATCCCAGCTCTTTCCCCTGTTCCTTATGAAAGCGACTTTACAACAGAGCATATTAAAAAGGTGGCTTCTCACCTTCTTTGCCAGCACTGGCAGTGTCTGCTGTTCGCCACCAAGCTGAAGAGCTCTGTCATCGCGACCCCTGTGAAACCAGTCTGTGCTGCTCACTTTCCTTCCTGATTTTCCAGTGGGTGAGGTGATGGCATTGGCACAGTAACTTAGGTTATTTCTGCTACTCATTCATCATTAAGGCTTTGTTTGCCTTCAGAAACCATAGGGAAAAGACAGGAACGACGTCTCCTGGGAATTAACGGTGTAGGGCAAGTACACACTGGCTTTCCAGCCGTTCCCTGAGGGATGGAGGACAGGGAAAGCTGATGTGGAGCACTGGGACTAAAATAATCACCAGGCATCTCAGCAAGCAGGCTGCTGTCTAAAAGCTGAGTGCTTCACCCTGGTTTTTCACTCGGCGCACACGGCGACGTCGGGGGAGAAAACTCGTTGCATTTGTTCTGTTTCTGTTACCGTAGGGAGGAGTTTGTCCCAAAACAACGACAATATTCAGTAGCTGAGATGCAGTTGTCAGTCAAGGGGTTGCCAGGAGGAAAAAGCATCACACCGATTTTGTGGGTGCAACCCGAAAACGTTACAGGGAGAAGGGTGTAAAACGGGCTGATGAGTTATTTTCCTTTCTGCCTCCCCCTTTTTCCTTGTGCCACGCAGGGTCATTAACACCCGCAGCGTGCCCTGTACCAAATACACGTTTATTTTGATACCAGACCCCTCACTCGACTTTCACCACCTTTCCTGAGCGCATTTTAAGCAGCATACTTAGCATATGTATATGATAAACACCTTCATTTATAAGTAATATATTTGAGTTGCATTATATATATTATATATATTCACCACAAGGGATTGCCTCTGTGTTAGGACGTACTCACAACACTTCCTTGTCCTTCCTTCTCCGTCTCCTTTTTTAATAAGTGGGACAATGGCATATTTGCATAAGGGGAAAGCAGGTCCCGTGTTTAAAACGAGTGGGTTTGGATTGGTGTTGGTGAAAACACAGACGATCCGTAGCTTCTCACAGTGCTGCATTATCCATAGCAAACTCTTATTCACCAACAGGACCACAAGCGAATATTTATGTAAATAGGTATTTTCGTGTTGATATTTTGTGGTACACATAATAACGTTTTCTTTTAGAGTTCCATGGCATTATTACTTCATTTTCTTATTTGTAATGTAATGTTTTTAGCTCAAGGTAGACTTGAATTAATGTCATAATTGTCAGTATTATTAAACTTTATGTCAACTGTACTGTTAACTCATCTGTCCCATAGTTTTAGACCATGACTAGCTATCTGGCATTGTTGCAAGTGCCTTAAATCCATGGCATCCTATTAAAAAAAAAAAAAAAAATCTACAGATTTGGTGTTATGCTGCATGACAAAGACAAACACACCTCAAAATGTCGTCCTTTCTTAGCTTGCTGCGTTTTACAGTTCTTTCTGCTACCGATTTCTAAGCCTTTATTATATAATATTGATGAACTACAGAAATGATGAAGTCGTTCTCTTATTTCTGTTCGATGTACCAGAGCTGTGTATCTGTTGATGAGATACAGAGTCATTTCTGTGAAATGTATAAATGTTACGTGCGGGTCAAATTAATATATGACATCCTAGCAGTCCGTAGACAGGTATTCCTGTTTCGCTAAGCTGTGCAGATTCAACCCATCGTGTGCCGTCCAGCGTCAAACCTCCCGTCCCACACGACCCCCCGAGATCCCCGACAGGCGAGGTGTGCGACCCGCCCTGCGGTGCTTTGGGACCTGAAACCCTCACACCACGGGCTTTTGCACCACTCAGCAAAACAGGATCCGTGCTGCCCTGCCCCACTCCCTCCCCCTGGCTCCCACACGCAGCCCGCGGAGCTGAGCTGGGAAGCTGGGAGCTCCTCGTGTAACACCGGGGCGGTTTGGGGGCTTTCCTGGCAAAAAGGGGGAAATTCTTCTTTGGAGTCGCCCATCGCTCCGAGTCCCAGCTTACGCTGGTTTTCCACTGGCCCTTTGTTTTATAGTCTCGTTTTCTTGCATCCCAGAGGTTTTGTTTGTGGGACAAACGTCGGTCACCCCCGGTCGTCGGCCGGTTGCACTCTTTTGATGTAGATTTAAGAACTATTTTTTTTTGTTTTTTCATGAACTTTACCCGCTTTTGTTTTGCTCTGTATTTTCCCTGCAGCTGTAATTGCCGAGTGCCTGTTGTATACTTTATAGAGTTGAAATAAAAATAATTACTTTTGAACGGCGTGTAGACGTCTGTCTTCCACAGCAGAAGCCAAGTCCAGGAGAGTGCTTCGGCTTAGTGATTAAATCAGTTTTTTTACTCTTGTTTATGCAATTCCCTTGTTTGTGACTAAACAAAATGCGATGCTTATAGATGAGTCCCGGGGTCCTGGCTCATTTCTTCATCCAGATTTTCTGCAGGATGCAAAGGCAAAAGGCCACAATTAATGTACTTCAGTGCTTGTTTGAGCACTGGCATCACCCTAAGCAGCCTGGCCAAAGCCAGTGAGGGTCCTGCTTCAAGCAGGGCTGGCACAGCGTGACACACACACACACACCCAGTTTATTTCCAGCCCAGATGATCCTGTGAGCGTGCTAAGCAATCAGCCCATTTACAGCATGTTTGCTCCCCAGGGAGGAAGAATCCCCTGTGTATTTTGCTTGCTGCCAACGTAAGGGAGTCGAGGGCACGTGGCTGGGAAGGGACTGCGCTTCCATGGGGTGTGACTGCCAGCAACACCCGTGCCAGAAAACAGTGCTGTCCTTGTCATCACTGTCCCTTACAGTTGATGCTGGGAGGTGGTGGCACGAAGGCACTTGGGAGGTGGCGAAGACGTCATGTTACGGCTGTAAATCTCAGTGAGGTTGAGGTGAAGGGTGTCTGTGTGAGCACAGAGAGAGGTGAAGACTGAGGATAACGGCAAGGACACATCCATCCAGGAAGGAAATCACTTTGCTACCTGCCTCAGCCGGGAAACACCACGAAGGGATGCTGCAGGGCGCAGCAGTGACAGGTACGGGGCAGTAACACAGCAAACAGCCCAGGGTGACACGGCCCTCACCTGGGGGAGCACGGGGATTTGGGGGCAAGGTGTGGCCCCTCATGCTCCCAGGGTAAAACCAGCCAAGCTCCGGTGTGCCTGGCTGGGGGGGACATCAGGTGACTTGGTGACACCGAAACTGTCCCAGGCAATTATTAGCCCAGCCTGAGCCTCTTGGGCCTGAACGGGTGGATGGCAGCTCCGGGCAGAGCAGCAGCCGTGCTGGGGGGTGGGGGGAGCGCTGCTGGGGGTGTCACAGTGGGTTTGTGACCCCCCAGCATCACACACACCCCCTCCCCCGAAGGGACCAGCTTTGGGTCTTTTGCCTCTATTTGCTTTCTGACCCCCGCTGAAGGATGTGAATAAGCGCCCTCCGCCACGAGGAGTAATCCAGTTAATTACCTAATTGGGGGGGTGCTCCCGGGGGCGGGGGGGGGCGATACCCCCGCGGGGCCGCCAGGGGGCGCCGTGGTGCCGGCGGCGCTGTGATGCCCCGGGGAGCCCCGAGGGCGGCGGTGCCGGGGCTGCGAGGGGGGGGGGGCAACCCCTTGATGTCCCCGCATCAAAGGGCCCGCCAGCCCCCCCCCACCATTGCTGGGGGGGCATCCCCACGGACGCGCGGGGAGGAGCGGGGGGGGGGGGCGCGACGGACACCGACGGCCCCTCCGTGTCCCGCTTCCCTCCCCCCCCCCCCCCCCAAAAAGCGGGCCGGGGGTGCGGAGCGCCCCCCCCCCCCTTCCTGCAAAGCTGCGGTGGCGCCAGGGAGGGCACGGGGCGGGGGGGGGGGGGGGATGTGCATCTTTATAAGAGACCAAAGGGGCGAATCTGCCATCGGAGGGGGGGGGTCGCTGCACCCCACCACGGCTCCCAGGGGTTGGGGGTGTTGCATGGGGTGAGCCCCCCCCTCCCTTTCCCGCCCCCGCCCCCGCCGGGCGCCGCGCCGGGCCGGAGACAGCGGCGGCGTCGGGGCGTGCGGAGCATCTGGCGGGGACCGGGGGGGGGGGGGTGCCGGGATGGAGGGGGGGGGGCTGCCCTCGCCGTTGCGAAACCCCCTTTTCCCGGGCCGGCGGCCAATGACAGACCCCTCAGGGCGGGGTGGGGGTTGGTTTTGGGGGCTCCTCGGCACAACCCCCCCCCCGGCGGCCCTTTGAAATCTCATCCGCCGTGCCCTCCGCCCCGAGGGGCGGGCACGGGAGGCAGGCCCCCGGGGGTATAAAGGCGGCGGCAGGCAGCGCAGGTAGCTGCTGCTCGGGGGCCGCGGGAGGTGCGCAGCGGACGGGACAGCACGGGGGACGCGGGGCCGGGAGGGGACGGCACAAGGATGCGGGGGCTGGTGGCGCTGCTGGCGGCGCTGAGCTGCGCGGCCCCGGCGGGGCGGGCGGCGGCTCCCGGCGGCGTCCTCAGCTCCAACGCCATCAAAGGACCCCCCCAAGGAGGGGCGGCCGAGGCCAGCGCCGCCCCCGCCCCCCCTTTCGACGGCAGCAACAAGCCGCCGCCGGCCGCCACCCGGCAGGTAGGAGCGGGGTGCGGGGGGGATGGAGGCGGCGGGGGGACCCGGGGGACGCACACCCCGGGGGTGGGAGTGGAGGCCCCGCTCTGACGCCCTCTGCCCCCCCCCCCCAGCCTTTCCCCTGCGCTGAGGACGAGGACTGCGGCCCCGAGGAGTTCTGCGGGGGGGCGGCCCGCGGGGGGGGCGCCCCGCTCTGCCTCGCCTGCCGGAGACGCCGCAAGCGCTGCCTGCGCGACGCCATGTGCTGCCCCGGCACGGCCTGCAGCAACGGTGAGCGGCGGCAGGGCTCGGGCAGGAGGGGACACCCCGCGCGTGCCCGCGGGAGGGGGGGTTTGGGGTCCCACCCGTGGCTGACAGCCGCCCCGCTGCCTCCCTCAGGGCTCTGCGCCCCCCCGGAGCATCCCCACGGAGCTGCCGAGCTGGACGAGATCGGCACCGAGGCCGTGTCCCGACGGACGCCTGCTCCCGCCTGGCTCCCCACTGCCAAAGGTAAGGGGGTCCCCGGTGTTGTCACCCCGCTGTCCCCTGTGGACCTGCCCACCCTGCCCCAGTGTCCCCCCGTGGGGGCGGTCCGGGATGCCCACCCTCTTTGCTGTCCTTCCCTGGGGGATGCCCATGCTGTCCCCAGTGGGGTCAGTCTGGGATGCCCACCCTCTTTGCTGTTCCTCCCTGGGGGATGCCCACGCTGTCCCCAGTGGGGTCAGTCTGGGATGCCCACCCTCTTTGCTGTCCTTCCCTGGGGGATGCCCACGCTGTCCCCAGTGGGGTCAGTCCGGGATGCCAGCCCCACCCTGCTGTCCCCATGGGGATGCCCACCCTACCCCGTGGGAGCACCCCAGGCTGAGCACACGTCACTCGGTCCCCACACAGGTGAGGAAGGTGACTTCTGCCTGCGCTCGTCCGACTGCGCCGCCGGGCTCTGCTGCGCCCGTCACTTCTGGTCCAAGATCTGCAAGCCGGTGCTGCGGGAAGGGCAGGTGTGCACCCGGCACCGGCGGAAAGGCACCCACGGCCTGGAGATCTTCCAGAGGTGCCAGTGCGCCGAGGGGCTGGCGTGTCGCCTCCAGCGAGAGCACGGCCCCGCCGACACGTCCCGCCTGCACACCTGCCAGCGGCACTGAGCGTCGCCGGGCGGACGGACGGACGGACGGACGGACTCCGGCCGCGCCGGAGCGGACAGTTGTTTCTCAAGGGAACTCCTTTTAAGCGACTAATTGCAGTACGTTACTGTGTTGTGAATACTCGAGCTGGCACTTAGCTGTACATACCGCCGGGACTTTCAGGGACTTGGTTTCCGAGGGTGCTGCCCCGTGCTCTCGTCACGCCGTGACTGTGACTTTGTACACACTGGGTTTTTAAATCTAGGTCAAAGGATGCGACCGTCTGTTGGTGAGCAAATAAATTGTTCTTGAAAACAGCCCGAGCTGCCTGCCTGTCCCTGCCTGCGCCTGGCTGTCACAGTGCCCCTCTGTCCCCTGCGAGGATGTGCCATGGGGGGGAGGCAGTGCCCAAAGAGAGAGGAGGGAGTGGGGTAGCTCATGGCCAGCAACCCCCCAGGAAGGGCTGTTTGGTTATCACCATTCAGCTGGTTTTTAGGGGTTATGGTGTGCCATGGTGGCTATGGGCTGCAGGGCCAAGGATGGGCACTGGGGCTCTGCCCTCTGGGAAGGGCAGGTGGCAGCAGGACACCCTCCTGCCTCGTTTTTCCCAGGGTGAGGAGGGAGTGGAGGAACACCGGAGGGGCTGTGCTGGACCACAGTGCGTGGTGGCCACAGGATGGGTGCTGAGGAGCACAGTGATCTTGACTGCTCCATCAGGACAAGCTTTGCTGCGTGCACAATAAAGACCTATTTTTTCATTTCGCTTTGCAGCCTGTTGCTATCAGTTTGCTCCCTTTTGGGGTGGTTTGGAGGGAGGGAGAGCTGCAAGCACACGTTTTTCCCTGTTTATGTCTGTGTACTGTCCTATTGCAAGTGGTTGTAAGCGTGGGTGAAGGGAGAGTGAGGGCCACATTCTGCACCGTGCAAGCCCAGCTCTGTTCCCCTGCCATCCTGGCAGGCTGCCTTCAGCCTCCCTGCAGTCCAGGGAGAGTGTTCAGGGTGCAAAACCATGCTGGAGTCTTCCGTGCACAACCCAAAAGTGCTTTGGAGCCAAAGTCCCAATCTGACTTCAAAGCAGCACATCCCTGGGTGGCTTTAGGGACATCATGTCCTGTTTGCAGGGGTGTTCCAGCAGTGCCACACCGTGTCTTAAAACACAACCTGATCACTGGTGTTCACTAGATCACTAGTGGGTTTGATGTCTCCAGCCTTAATGCTGCCTATTCAGGCACCTCAGGAACTGCACTGGTACGTGGGATTGCTGAGTGTGAACCCAAACCACAGCTCTCACAGGAGTCTGCATGTACCAGCTGGTGCTGAACCAAGTCCACAGCTACAGAAAATGCAAAAAGAGGAAGCAAACATCCCTAGGTAGTGGGAAATTATTAGAAAGAAGGCTTCTCCTTGCACAGGAGATGGGCCAGCCCTGGCTTTCCTCCAGCTCTTCTTCAAGGCTGGGGCCAGGTGGCATCTGGGCAGGCTCCAAACCAGAGGGTAAAACACTGGTGCTCCTTAAACCACCTAAATGCACCTGGGCATTAGTGCCCACCAAACTGCCTGCAGCAGCCAAGGAAGGCTGCTATAGCCCAGGCGACTGCAGTCAGAACTGTGGGTGCCAGAAGCTGAACAGCAATCCACGGGTCACAGTGACAGTGCTGGACAGCACATGTTTCAAGTCTCACTGTCCCTGGTCTGGGCTCAGGAGTAGCTTTTACTATTGCAGCATGAGCTGGGGTTTGAAGCAGCCCCCTGAAAGAGTTCATGCCTCAAAGGCTTGAGTTTAGTGCTTTAATCAATGTGCAAGGCTTCAAAAACTTAAAAAAAAAAAAAAAAAAACCAAAAAAACCCCAACAAACCCAAAAAAAAAACCCAAACAAAAGAACTCTTTAAAAAACACATAGTTTAAAAAAATTACTATTTTAGAACATACTTATTATTATAAATTATGATTATGCCCAGTCAAAGTCCACGTCACTGAAGAAGTCAAGTTACCTGGCTATAAACAAAAGCATCACTGACTACTTAGGTAAGTTCAGATCAGATGTAAAGGGGGCATACCTTGTCCCTAGCACATATAAAATAGCATCATCACATTTAGAGGGTTTTTTCTCCACACTGTTACAGCACTCTGTCCTTCCCAGAGAGACCAACACAGCTTTGACACCTTGGAAGGCAGTGAAAAATACACTCAGGATGTATTTAAATAGCAATTACTCATTTATTTGGTTCAGAATCACATGACATCAAACCTTGGCCCCTCACAAGGACACTTGGGTGGATGTAGAGCTCAGCTGGCATTGTCACACCCAGCTCCATCCTCGCAGACATATTTTAGCACCAGGATGGCCTTGCAGTGACACCCAGCACTCTTCAGCACAGGTACCTTAATAAAGTGATTATTCCAGTCTGAAAAACCTTGGGTACCATTTCTTGTCATTGTTGGTATTGTGTTTTCCATCCTCTTTTTGTTTCGGGCAGTTTGGCCATCTCTGTGTTTGTCTGTGCATTAACCAAAAATTGCTTTATGCTGCTTATGCCTTGATATTCTTAAAAAAAGTTTTTAAAAGACCATTTTTAGCAGTCCTTTTTAGGCCAGAGGAGCAGCTCAGGCCAGCAGTGAGTGCCTGGCACAAGGTGTAAGGGACCCTCAAAGCACAGGTTGCACCTGTCTATCTCCTGTAGCCCATGCCCATCGATGGATGCTAACACAGCAGAACCCCAGAATAATTAGTTTCATGGCTGGATTTTAAAAAAGCAATGGTTTTGTGGGTTGGTTTTTTTTTCCCTTCCTCTTACCACATCTCAGCAAGCAGTCAGGATCTCTTCCCATTGCTGCCCCATTTGACCTCTTTGAACAGTTTGTTCTTCAAGTAGGAGAAATTTGATTTAGTAACATCCCTTAGAAAAAAAATCATGACCATCTGACCTCATGTCCATTAAGACTTAAAAAAATGTATTTTAAAGGACAGATTTTCAGTCTTCCCTGTCCTGGTGCATCATTCAACCCCCAGGACCTGAACCCATGCCAAGGACTTCTGCAGTCTAAGAAGTCAAAATATTTGTGCCAACAAATGTACCTTTTAGTGCCAACAGCAGCTCAGAAATGTGCATAAATAGTCCCTGAGCCCTGACCTGTAACTGTGGTCACAGGGAGGCAGAAGCAAAAGCTGTCTGTGCCCCCAGTGCAGGGCAAAGGCACCTGGAAGATGGGGGGGGGGCATCTGGATGCACCGAGGAATAAATAGGCAGCACCACCATGGTCCCTCCTGTACCACCCATTCCCACCAGCAGATCCTCTGTATGTCAGAAATACCTGAATTAAAATAAGGGAGTGGGAAGTTGATCACATGTTGATCAGACTTAGCAAAGATGGGATGCAGCAAGCCCTTGACTTTGAACTGGCTGGTGTGTCCGGATCTGGAGCTCATGCTCTGATTCAGAGAGAGAAGGTACAGAGAAACTCATTGTTTCAGCACAGCACACACACAATCCAGTAACACTCGTAGTAAAAGGCATCTTCCCCCACATGCCTGCTCTCTAATAAAATTATTCCCCCAAAAAAAGACAGAAAACCCCCCACCTTATTCTAAGCAAACAGAAGAGCTGATAAAAGAAGCAGGTTTTGGTGGGCAGGGAGGACTAGCACCTCTTCTTTACTTGCCATTCCCAGTTATAGGGCTGGAAGAGCTCACAATAAAGCTCTATAAAGTGAAATATTGTTATTTATAACAACTATTTCCCAGAGCATTGCAAAGCAGCCTCACCTAATGACTGGCTGCTGGCAGCAAGGCTTACACAGCCTTCCGCAAACCCAACCCTTCCCCTTCCTTTCTCCTCCAGATGAAATCCCGTATCATGCACCGCTGGTGGGAGGGTGCCCTCAGTGCTGGCATCCATAAATAAGCATCATCACTGCTGTGTGGACAGCCCAGCCCTACACAGAGTGTGGGGGTCCAGCACTTGCCCTGCTTGTCCCTTAAACCAGGTCCAGTTTGGCCAAGGTGTGCGGGAGGACCTGGTGGTACCCACTCTGAGGTTTCACCTGTCAAAGGTCTAAAGGAGAGCAGAATAAAAAAGCAGCACATAACTTGGCAGGGTTTGAGCCCCCATGGTGGGATGAGACAGGGTTTAAGGGGTCTGCACAGGCTGGGTTCATGCCTGGTGCATTCCACATAATCTCCTGACAGCTACAGCTTCAGTTTGGCAGGGTTTAAAGGTCCTATTCCCTTCAACATCCATTTACAGTCTGATTTACCATTCATTTGCCTATCAATCAGTTGCATTTCTGTTCCATACCCTTGTTACATACCCTGCACCTCTGCAGGGCTTGGCTAAAAATAATGGAGCAACATCCCAGAACCCCAGCCCCATCCCTGTGTGAGTGCACATGCCTTCAGTGATTCGAAGGGAAAATTGAATGGCTCTTCTGACTCGGCTGTGGCTTTCCTGAGGTGAATTTCTGCACTCTGGATAGAGATTTCAGAGAAGCATCATCAGAGAGCCCCTCGCTGCTGCACCCAATGACAATATTGCCATAAAAGCATCCATCTTACAAGGGAAGAAGTGGGGAGGATGGGACACGGTGCAGTTTTTACTGTCATTATTTGTGCCGAAATGAGTTTTCAGGGCAGCAAATCCTATTTTCTTCTGATTTTCTTCCTGTGTTCTTTCAGAAACTAAGTTGACCCCAGGCCACCACAAGAGGAACACAACTCCTCCCTATGCCCATACAGTGCAGGGCAGGGTTACAAAAGTCCTTACATCCATCCATAGGCATTAATATGAGAAAAAATCATTTATTTTAATGCTCACCTCTCCTGACACAGAGCAAAAAATGGCACATTTTGGCTCAGAAAGATGAAAGCCCTGAACAGAGAGAGCAGGTGAGAACCTTGATGGATGTAATGCAATACAGAAAGCTTTAGGGTTTTTTGTTTGTTTGTTTTCCCTTATATTTGGGGCTGGGTTTTCCTTGTGGGGAGTTACCCACCTGCTGAAGCTGCTCTTTATTCTGAGTCTTTCAGGTGAGGGATCAGTGAAGCAAACCTTGATCTCACTTGGGGTGGGAAGGGGAGCATCTAGCTCCTCATCACCCCTTGCAGAGCATTAAAGGTCTGGTTTCCTCCATGCCTCACGCTCCTTCAAGCAAACACACTACATTCCTGCTAACCCAAAGTGATGTTTATTACTATTTTTTTCCCTAAGTAGGGTTGTTTTTTTTTTCTTCTTCCCCCTCCAGTGCCTGACTTGTGTCCCTAATTAACACCTTAAGAGGGGGGTGAGGATAACTGAGATACTTAAGGAGGGCACTTCTGGGCAGAGCTTCTAATCTACCTCTCAGTGAGGGAGGGGACCCATTAGCAGGTGATTTAAGTGAGTAATAAGTCCATCAGCATGCAAATGGCCACAGCCCGATGAAAGGGTTGACTGGGGAGGGTGAGAGCTGCAGCTGGGCCACAATGGGATGTTAAGCCTCCCCCCTCTGAGCATCTGGCAGGGGTGTCCTCCACCTCTCCAAATCCCAGATCGAATGGCTGGGTGAGTAAAGAGCAGCAGCTGTAGCTGAAGGGATGGATATTGTGGGGTGGGCAAAGAGCCAGGGCGAGTTTTGCATGAGAAAGTGGTGCTTTGCCAGTCTAGGAGAAGCGGTTAAAGGAATCAACAAGGAGGTAGAGGAAGGTGATCCAGCTGATTGCAAAGACCTCGGTGAGGAGCCTCATCAAAGCTGCTGCTGGAGGGAAAAAATGGTTTTCCCCCTTTGAAATAACTGGGGAGATGCATGGGAACACACAGTTGTTTGTGGTGGAAGGGGTCATGGCATCCTAGAAGCTGGGAATTGTGCTTTTCAGCTCTAATTACTTTTTTTTTTTCCCCTTAAGTGTTTTTAACAGTAAGTCTGTAGGTCAGTTTTGGAGTCAGGATAGGTAAATCAGAAAAAAAAAATAAAAAAATTGAAATCCCAGTAGCAGACTAGGAAAATATTGCAGGATAATACAGCAATACCGAGTCCAGAAGCATATCCTAGAGCAGAACTCTGGAAAATAAATGGTAAGGAGGTGAGGGCATGCTCCCTTGTAAGGCAAGGTTTGGCAGCTCTTCTCAGCTGGAAAAGAGATGACTAAGGGAGGGTAGGAGAGGTCTGTGAAGCTGTAAACAATGCTGAGGAGGTGACCGAGTGGTTATTTTTGTTCCTTACAACACAAGGTTGAGATGGACTGTTCACCCAGTGGGTTTAAAATGCACGCAGCACATGGCCTAGTTGTGTAACTGGTGGCCACAAAATGACAACTCATGAAATAAGTCACGTGGGGACAAGGCAGATTCATAGAAGACAGAGGTACAGATGCAGTGACCTGCTGAGGAAATGTGTAAATGCTGATTGTTGGCAGTGGGGAAGATGATACTGTAAGTGTCTGGGGGTGGTTTGTTGGGTTTTATTTAAAAATTATTACATTTGTTTTGTTTTTCTTGAATATTGGCTCCTTAAAGCCCTGCTGTTGGAGAATATGATCCGGGGCTGCAAGTCTGTGGGTGTCAGACCCACAGGAAAGTGTCGGTCTATTTATTTATTTATTTGTAGTTTTAAACTAATTGGTTCACTATGTTGATTTTTGGGAAGGATAAGTGATTGTGCAAGAGCTCCATCACTGGAAACACAACCCTGAGCCCCATCTCCCCCTCCAGCCCAATGTCCCTGTTGAAGTGACCTCCTGAAGCTCCAGGCTGACGTGAGCAGTGCATCCTCCATCTGTATTTGTTGTCTCCAGTGAAGGACTTCTTGTAGTGGGCTAGGTTATCTAACTGCTTTTGCCTTAAGGTGTGGATGCCCTTTGAAAAATACAAAATTAAATGTTTAATTTTTCTGAGCATTCCTTAATGTTCATGATTTTTATGAGGTTGATGTGAAAATACACTGACGCCATCCTAAAGCACCAATGAATGGAAAGCCTTCTTGTGCTACAGTCTGGAATAACATGTTCAAAAGTAGGTTCACTTGCTCTTATTTTTTTTAAACCTGAGAGCCAGTTCACCACAGATGAAAATATTTCTATATTGGTTTGAGCTTGCACCTCAACGTTAATTCTCTCTTTTCTACTGATCAGTGGGGAGTTTCTAGCTCGTGGTGTACAGGTGGCACTTCACAACCTGGTAAGAACTCAGATAATCCTGCTCGGGTGGGACCTGGACTTCACTCTTCTTTTTCAGAATAATTGGATTCATGCAAGGAATGGTAAATCAAAACTGTAATTAATTTTATAAATTTAATTTATTTTATCTTGCATGTTTGGGGAGCGTCTCTCCATTGATATGTAGGAGAATGAGAAAGTAGGGTATTAAAGGTCCTGCCATGGTCCATTTTTCAGAAGTGGAGAGAGCATCCCTTGACTCCTCCTCTAATGAAAAGCAGGTTTTTTTTGCACCCACTGCCAAGCTGAGGTCATCCTGTCTTTGGGAGGAGCTTGGGAAGGTCCATGCAAATGACAACTCTTTGTTAGTTTGTGAGAGCAGGCTGTGGTCTGTGAAATGTGAAGTGAAATGCTAATGGAGCTGATTTCCATCACAGATGTCTGCCCAGGGTTTCTGCTCTTCTCTTCCCTCTTTAACTTGTATATGAGCAGGTCTCTGCTGCCTTTGTGGTGGCCTGGAACTACCCATCCTCCCAAAGGACTGGCCTGGGCTGATCCTTCCCCATCACGGTGGCTTTGCTGTCCCAGACATCTCACGTTAGCGAGGGTTTAGCTGCCTTAGCCAGGAGGAATGCCTGACCATAAATGATCATCCACAAAACGTAATTTCTTTTGGCTGTGACCCAGCCTGTACAGGGGGATGAGTGATGGCCACAATAGCAACAAACCCAGATCTTTCCCCTATTTGGAGACCTGCATCTTACTTACATACCACACCCCATGGGCTGCATTTGGAGAGGAGGTAAGGGAAGAACCTGGAGCTGTTTTCAGATGGGACTTTATTCCACTTACATCCACAGTGACCACTGAACCTCACAGGCTCTTGAGTTTTCAGCCTAAACGACAACTCCTTTGTGCCCAAATATGCTTCTATGTGTAGCTTTTCATTTTTTAAAAGCCTGTCAGGGTTACAGGGTACACACTACTTTTGTCCAGGCATCTTTGCTGAGGGCACAGCCTGACCTCTCTGCCCCTGAGATGGTTGGGGCCAACACCTTCACCCATGGGCAATACTTCTGCTCAAACCCAGTGTTGCCCCAGAGTATTTATGTGAATTTTAGAGAAGGTTTATTCATGCAAGACGTTGCCTTGGCTTCCTCTTATCAAGACAAGGCACCACAATGAGCTATTTTGAAGTATTTTGTCCCATTATGTGTTGGGGAGACGTTCCAGCTCCTCTTTGGCACTGAGTCCCTTTGGAGGCAGATGGGGACTTTCTAGTCCATGAAGCCTGGCCACGTGCCAGTGATCTACTCTACTTCCAGCAGAACAATAAAGGGCTGATCCCATTCCTGAGCTGGATGCCCTTTAGCTGAGCGGTCTAATATTATTTCCATCAGAAAGCCAGCAGCACTTGTTGGTAGCAGCTGCTGTCAGCTTATTTGTCTGATCAACTAGGAAGCAGCGGGAATGCAAAAGGGAAGCCCTTGTGACCCAAATTATTGATGTGTTTTAGTCACTGTTGTAGGATTTTGTATTCCCCCAGGAGCTCAGAAGCTGTGAACAGCCCAAGTTCAATGCTGTTGAAAGCTGGCAGTGGCTGCAGTGGTCCTACTGCACTAAGTGGTGGCACGGGCAAGGAGAGGTGTGATGAGTTCCTGGAGAAACCAGTTCAGTGTTTTCCAGGTTAGATATTTATGCCACAACAAGGCAAAGTGATCAGTGGGGGAGGAAAAGCCCTTCCTTCATGCATGGAAAATTTCCAAATATGAGGGTTTTCCAGAGCTGTAAATAACTTATTTATATTGATTTTGGTTTAGATATCACGTTCTTAAAAAATATCATTTAATTGTTGGCCAAAGCCTTGTACTGGGAGAAGAGGCCTCCAGCTTCCATCTGACCTGTAAAGCTCGTTTGGATCATTTTTAAGCCCAGCAAGGTTTTTTCTGGACAACCTGGGACAAGGAATCATGATGGCACATAATTCTGGCAGGTTCCTTATTTTCCAGAAAAATATCCTGTTTCTGCCTTTATGTGCTTATTTGTATCATGTGGATTATAAATACCTGTTGCATTTGTAATGGGGTCTTCATCTCACCATAGCATTTTAAAATGTCACAACAGCAACCAGAAGAACATTAGTTTTTCTCCCTTGCAGATCTTCCAGGTTTCATTGCTTTTTAGAAATGAACTGACACGTTGGATATTGAGCTGTGTGCTACCCTATAGGTTGCTATTTGACCTTTTGTTATTAAAGTTCATAAAGTATTCATCAGCAAGCTAATGGTGAATGCTTCTGACGCTTGGAAGCTGTCTAGTGCCTGATTTTCCTGCTGTTGAGCAACCCAGGTATTAGCTGCAGCCCTCCTGTCTGTGTTTTCCCCTTATTCTTCTGATGCTTAACAGATCGTACGTCCACGCTGCTGAACTTTGGTTCTGGATTTGGGAAAAGGCCAGGTTCTGCCCTGTGAAGTTTCTGATGTTGCACAGGGTCCTGTTGACATGTCCTATGGGTGGTGGCAGCACATCCTGCCAACTGTGTTGATGTGAACGTGGCTGTGCAGCCCAAGCATCATCCTTAGACTGGGGGAACAAGGTTCAAAGAAATATTCAAACACCCCCTGGAGATGAGATTGGACCTGAGTCATGTTCCTGATGTTTTTCAGCTTCTGTTTTTCAGACAGCTCTTCTTTGTGTCAGAAATGCAGTGGCCTAGAAAGCCAGACCTTTATTCCTTGGGCATCTTGATCGTTGCTTAGATCTGAGTCTGTTTTAAGCTGTGGATGTTATTAAATAAATAATTACTAAAGCAAGAGCCTTTAAAAGCTGGTGTTTTCTTTGTTGTCATATCTTAGTCCTGAACACTTCTTACTATTAAGTAGCCTATTATTATTAAAAACTTTCCCTGTCATTAAAATTTGAAGACCATTGCCTGCATCTGCCTGTTATGAAGCTAAATGTATTGTGTAGGAGTGCTTGGGTAACTCAACAACCCCAGTTTCTTAGTTTATCCCTTAAATATTGTTGAGCCTCAGAACATCAGTTTGCATATATTTTGGTTTCTATTTCCTCCTTTTCAACATCTTTTTAATAACTTTCAAATCGACTCCATCTGAGGATTTCACATCTAATGCTGTGAAACAAGATAGGGAGCAAAGGCACGTGCTTCTTGATTCAGGATGAAGTTCTGAGGCTTGTCTTTCCAGGCTTGTATTTTAGGAAGGGCTCTGCTGGGTTTTGTTTCATACTGGCTTTATATTTTGCAGAAGCACTGAGATGGGATAAATCTGTGTGAGAATTTTTTGAATAAAATTTATGGCTCCTCACTGAAACAGACTCAATCCCCTTTTGTGGTGAGGAAGAGGAATGTATGCAAAATTCCTGAAAAAACCCCACTATTTTCCTCCCAATGTGATTTGGTGTGCACGAGAGCTATTTAACAGGCATATGTAAAATAGAGATGAACAAGAATAACAGTGGGTTTTGCTGGGGCTTTGTTTTGTTTACTTCCTTGGGGTGTTTTAAGGAAACAAGCCAGTTAGGTCACGACGAGCAGCCACAGCACAGACAGAGCTTCTTAAGGCACAAATGGGACTCCCTATCTCCTTTCTTATCACTGCTAAAGCTAAGATGACTGATGCAGAGCTTCTGTTGCAACCTCTGGCTAGAAAAGTTCTTAAAGCTCTTAAGCTCTCCCTCTCTCATCGTTCAGGCTGTGTGTCACGTTATGAATGTGCTCATCTCTGCTCTGGTTCCAGGCACGTGTCCCACGTGGTTGCATCCTTATCCCCTGCACTTCTCTGCCTCTTGTGGCACTGACCTGGTGGCCTCATTCGTAACCCAATGGCAGCTCTCACGTGGCCATCCACCTTCTGATTTACTGCTGACTTGTCTCAGCCCTCTTGTATCCACTTGACAAGCTGCTGAAAAGATCCTTTTCTTCTCATATTTTTGATGGGATTTGATTCCATTGTCACAGAATCACAGAATAGCCCTTCTGCTTTCTCTCCTTTCCACCCCTTCCTAGCCCTTTACTCATCCATCAAGCATAGACAAAAATGTCTTGACTTTCAAGACATCCAGCATGATGTTTTGATTGTCCCATCCCAGTCCCACCAGTCCCCTGACCTTTTAGAGCCCAGACATTGAAAGCTTCTGGCAAATAACCACTTTCTGTGCTTCCCCTTGCTGGAAGCTACCCCGGAAACTCCAACACAATCACTTTGCTTTCATCCTTTTAATCACCTGAATTAATCACCCAAAATACTCCCAAACTCCTGGGAAAGGAGAGACTGCTCAGCACTAACTCACAGCACCTTCTTCAGCTTTTTATCTTCAGCCCATCTATTATCTCCAGCACAACCAGAGTCTTTTTTCACTGGTTGGATGGATGGATGTAGGAGAGGATCAGGAAATGATGATAATAGGTGACAATAAATGACAACAAAAGAATGGGGGAAACACACTATGCATTGAAACGTGTGCTTGCACATATTGCAGGCAGAGTCTTGAAGCAAAAAGGACGCCTGCCCTGTGGAAGATAGCGTTCAACAAGAGAGAACGAGCAGTCTAGACCTGAAGTGTACCACCCGCCCATGCATATTTGGTAAAAAACAACTCTGCCTGCTGGATTTTATTTTTCTCACTGAGGTACACGTTGCTCTTAAATAAACATGATTATACCCTACGTGGAGCTGCAGCTTGGTCCAGACGCTAAAAATAGCAGTCAGAAAGTAGAGACTTCAATTAGATGCATACTGCTCAACAATTTAACTTCTAATTGGCTTGTGGTTATTCCCCAACTAGGAACCAACCCTGTTTTGTTTAAAGGATTGACGGTCTAGCAAAACAGAGACCCGAAACAATTTTTTTTTTTAAAGTGAAATGCCCAGAAAAAGAGACCTGTGTGTCGCATGTCGAGGAACTCGCGTGCTTGTATGCTGCTCACCATTAGCTATTCTGCAGCCCAGTCTCAGCATTGTGGGTTTGATACTTAGGTTCAGCTCCACATCCTCTCCTCAAGTCCATTTCTGTGGCCTCACAAAGTTTTTCTAGCCTGATCTGGGTTAGATTTGGTTCCCGATGTAACTTGTGGTGCAGTACTGTCAGTTGGAGGCATACCAAGAGCATCTTCACTTCTGCCCCCTGGGGCTGCAGTCTAAAATCTATTTTCCTTTCAGACAGCCACATCGGATCCTCCATCATCTTCATTCTCTTAATTTTCATCTGTGTTTAATTCTCCTTGTTGACTCATCCTGGCAGCAGGAGAGCTCAGCATGTGGTTTACCATGGCATCAAAAAGTGATGCTTGTGCCTAGGAAAACTCATGCTGGGTTTCAGCTGGTCACACACAAAACACAAAGTGACCTTCAGCATCAGGGGGGTCATTTGTCAGACGCTGGCAAGACCAGTTATACCTCAAAGCACATCAAGCCGGGTGCAGAATGGGAGGAGGGTGACAACAGGGCTGAATTTTTGGCAGAATGGCAAAACCACACCACTGCCCACGCCCCATTTTAGCTGAGCTTTGAGTTTAATTCTGCACTGGCATATGGTGTCTTCAGAAGACAAAGCTCTTCCAAGGCTCTGGTGGGATAGAGTGGTGGATTTCAATGGTATACCAGCAAAAATTTCTAGAGTTTCCCACGTGCCCAGCAAGGATACAGGAGCCTTTGCATCTGCATACAACCAGGGCATCATTTCTTATTTTTTTCCCCAGGACACAGGAATAGTCCTTTCCTGCCCTTATTTCCAAGCCACCAACTCAACACCCACAGAAAATTTGTCTACTGCTGTCCCATGGTCACCAAGGCTCAGTCTTGTACCTGTGACTATGACTTAATGGGAGGAAAGCACAACAGTTTTTGGGGAAAAAAAAACCCATAATCTGTAAGTAAAAGCAGCACATGTGTTAGAATGTACTCTATATGTGGCTGGAAGGTGAATTCTGGGTGTCTTTCCCCAGTGCTGCACCCCAGGGGATGTATAAGAAAGCATTTACACCATTGTACTGGGGAAGAGAGCACACAAATAGCACCACGTTTGGTCTGATTAAGCTGAAATTCAGGTCAGCCCTTCTGCCTAAAAACATGTCCCAGCAGCCAGCCCTTCCTTGTGTGAGTAGGTTTCACTCCAGCAAGAAGCATCTCATAAACCACCATGGCCTGAATGGTTTCAGTTTTGCATTATTCATAGAATCATACAATCACAGAATATCCTTGGTTGGAAAAGACCTCTAAGATCACCCAGCCCAACCACTAACCCAGCACTGCCCAGTCACCACTGCCCCATGTCCCTCAGCACCACATCTCCACGGCTCTGAAATCCCTCCAGGGATGGGGACTCCCCCACTGCCCTGGGCAGCCTGGGCCAGTGCTTGACAAGTCTTTTGGTGAAGAAATTGTTCCCAATATCCAATCTAAACCTCCCCTGGCACAACTTGAGGCCGTCACCCCTCAACCTGTCACTGTTACCTGGGAGAAGAGACCAACCCCCCCTCACTGCCCCCTCCTTTCAGGGAGCTGCAGAGAGCAATGAGGTCTCCCCTCAGCCTCCTCTTCTCCACACTGAACACCCCCAGTTCCCTCAGCTGCTCCCCATCACACTTGTGCTCCAGACCCTTCCCCAGCTCCACTGCCCTTCTCTGGACACACTCCAGCAGCTCAGTGTCCTTCTGGGAGTGAGGGGCCCAAAACTGAACACAGTATTTGAGGTGCAGAGTTCAGTTCTGTAACTACCTGACTCCACGCCAGTGATGTCCACTTACCCAACACTCACATGGGCTGGGATAACAATGACAATGATGTAGGTTTTGGCCATATTCTTGCACTGAAAGTGAAACTCTGCCCTGTGTCCCTGTGGTTGATAGAAGCACAGGCAAGTGTCTAGCTGCCCTTGAACTGCTCATGAATTAAGTAGTAATGAAGCTATTTTAAGATGAAGAGTACAGCTCTGGGAGAATAGTCATGTATATCTACACCATGGGGCAGCTCTGCGTAAAGAGCAGAAGGGCAGTGGGTCAAGCCTGATCTCCATAAAAAACTGCTTTTCTAACATAGGATGTAGCTCTTTTACTGCTAGACTTGGTATCTCTTAATTTACTGCATCAGGTGTTTCATCACAATTAATTAGGAAAAAAAGAAACTATTCATACTCCAAGATTATAAGAGTGGGTTTTTTTTTGTGTGAAACAGAGTTTATTATGCTCTACAAGCAATGAACTGAATTAAAGCACAGAACTAAGATAATGATTAGATTAAGAACAGCTTGACAATTAGCCAAGGGATGCAGTTAGTCCTGAGAGGCGAGATGGTGGCATCACTGTGCAGCAGTGACACTCCTGCTGTGTGGCCGACAGCCAGAGAGGCTCCCATTTGAATTGCTGTCTTGCCAATTATTGCGTGTGTGGGCTTGTTGGCTTTTCTTTAACTCCTGTAATTTCAAAAGAGAAAATGGGATAAGAGCAAAACTGCACGAGGGGCCGTTCTCCAGCCAGGTGGAGGGTCTGCATGGCTGCTTATAAAGACAGTTACTGCGTTGCCACATACTTGGTCATTGTACAACTCTATTAACAGTGGTTGTTCTGTAGTGTTACAGCAGCACAAGGCCCAGAAGGCTCAACTGCTACAGCTGTCCCACTGCATAAATTCATCCCAGTGTCACCACGTTTGTCAGCAAGTGTCCACAGGCAAGCTGGAAAAAAAATGCAAATTTCATTGCACACAATGGGACCAAGATTACTGCCCAGAATTGTAGGTGAATGCACATTATTTTTTTTTAGGGTCAAATTCTTGGAAAGCAAGGCTTTGTCTTCTAATATGGATTGTTTGCCAAAGTGCCTCCAGGTCTGGGATCCAGAGGGGTGAACTGAAGAGCCCACATCCCACTCCTGGCCACCACCACAAGCCCATCCATCATCTTCTGGGACTTCCAAGCAGCAGCAGAGCTGGTGGCCCCAGTTCTCAGTTCATTGTCTTGCTCTCCTGCAGACTTTCCAGCCTAAGGAGAGAGGTCTGCTGCTAAAAGCCTACAGCATTAACTCTGACAAATGTAAAAGTAGCTAAATAACAGGAACAGGAAATGACTACTCAAGGTTTGCCAGCCGCCAGCCAAATGCTAACCTGCTCGAATAATTTTCGAACCCAATTTACTAAAAACTGTGATCTGGAGTTAAACATAGCGAGATGCAAATAACACAGGGCAAGACCTGGCTCTGGTTGGGTCCTTGCTTTGGTTTGCAGACCTTGGAATAACTCTCCATGCTTATTTGGTGCTGGGAAGTGCAGAGGGACTTCTGGGGGTTGCAGATGCTCAGCACCTCCCAGGAATCGCTCCACATTTCACAGTATCAGGCCCTTGATAGTAGGTTACCACTTCTCCAGGGTGCACACAGTATACTTAGGGATGCGTTGAAATGAGAGACTGCAGATGAACAGATTTCACCCGGGATCCTTTCATTAAACCTTGGACAGACACACATGCAAACTGAATCCCATCAACCATGGAGCACGAGGCAGCTGTCTCCAAACCCTATTATTGGAGATCCCAGCGTGGAAAGACTTGGCCACCACACTGAAAAGCCATCACCAATTCATTCCTGTCCAGAGGGCCTTTGGACATGGCTGGTAGCATGGAGCACCCCAAAAGCTCACCCTGTGTTGACTGCTTGCCCTTTGCTAGCTGGGGTTGAAGGTGCAAGGAGGAGCTATGGGAGACCTGGGCTTCCCATAATTAAATGGTTGGGGTTTTGACCATGAAATGCTCTGAATTTAGGCTCGTTGCCTGTTTTGCGTTTTTGTCTTCCCAAATTCAAGAAGTCCATTCTACCTTTCAGCTTCTCCACTATGTGGCACAGAATTTTTCTTCAAGAGACACCATGAAAGCTCATTTCAGTTTGGGACCCATGGAGGTGAGGAAAGGGGAAGCCAAGCCCAAGGTAGGACATGCCCGTGGATCTGTGGTGTTCATGAACTTTCCAAATTAGGGATTAGGGAGAAAGGATTTTTACAGATGATACAGAGGAAGGGGGTGCTAGTAGGGCATGGGCATCCCAAGTGTCCTTGGGCAGTTAACACTATGGCTTCTATCAAACTCCTGTCTTGAAATGCTGGGTACACTGGTACTGAGCAGTAAAAGTGGGATCTTGCCTCAGGTACAGAAAAATTCAGGACCTGCTGCTTCAGAAATACAAATTGAATTTCTGGGACCAAGAAGGTGCTAAACCCTCAGATCAGTCCAAAGTTCTCCTTACTTATAGTTAGGAGCTGAAATGTTACCCCATGAGCACTGAAAACCTCATTCTGCACAAGACATCCAGTTTTGCTGGACCATGGTGGTCCATCCCAGGTGTCTCAGTGGTGGGTGAAGCAAGCAGGGGACCTGTTCATCTCATGAGGGCCCACCAGAGGAGGAGGGTGAGGGTAAAGAAGCAGGGGGAAGGCAAGCTTCTCCTCAGACTTTTAATTCAGTTAAATTAGGTATCTTTTTTAATTTAATGGCAACTTGCTGGCTGAGGAATAGATTTATAAATGATTCAGTGGTGGGACTGAAGCTGCCAGCAGCTGCCAGGATGCAACATCTGGGCACTTGGGGCTCCACAGCTTCTCATGATAGGCAAACACTTTGCTCATTAGGCTCTTTTATTTACTTATTTATTACAGAATAGTCTTGTGGGTTTGTGTTATTTGGCCTGAGACATCACTGCCCTCTTATATTCCAGGTGGTGGGGTTTTTTTCAGAGCACTCCAGGGCTGTTACAGTGACAGCCAGCAAAATACATTTAGTTGTGAGCTTTGTTTTTGTTCTCAGCCATAAATATGCTCTGTATGTGGCTCATGATATATTGAAGTAATTGGTGCGCTCCTGTGAATTTGATTGGCGTTTTTAAAGTCGTGCTTCAGATTCTTGCTTCAGTTTGACTCTAAACAGATAGTGGTGATAACCTGAGGTGATAATCTGAGCTGCATGAACTGTCAAACTCATTTATAAATTTGTCACCCAGACAAAATTAGACCAGCAGAAATTGTTTGGAAACGGTGGGGCATGGCAGAGTGGGTGATGCAGCTGGCCAAAGGGTGCTGGTGAACGCTGTGGGTGCTGAGCACTGCTGGAGAGGTCAGAATGTGATGGACAACACCATGGAAGGGAACAAAAAAAGCCAGTCCAGGGCTATTAAATGCCCAAACATGCATTGCAGCTGTTGCAATGTGTTTGTTCCCAGTGTGGTCAGTAATATAGGTTGTATGCACCTGGAAATACACTGTATAGAGCACCTAAAGATGAAAAAAAATTAAAAATGCATGATTGCATGGCCACTATAATGTAGGCATACACCAGTGACCAGCAAAAATAAAAGTTACATTACAGTCAATGAAACTGTAGCTTGGCAGCTGAGGAGTAAGCCCTTCAAGGGTCAGATCAAGTGGACCAGAATGGTGCTGGGTGCTGTGTATATAAATAAAGTGATGCTGTTAATAGTAAACAGCTCTGCTGCTCTTTTAAGAGACATATTTCTTCAACACATGCAGAAAGTTAAAGTTACAGCTCTGTGAAATTTCAGTTTGCTCTCTCATCTGTTTATCATTTACTCTTTGGATGCTTGTGCTAAGAATTTAGGCTTTCAGAATAATGTTTATGGTAGGTGGTCCCTTCAAAGCTGCTTTCTTTCACTGAAACATTTTGATTTGCTGCACGAGACTCATGCAAACTTTTCCTTTAACTGCATCCAGCACCAGGATGGACTAGTGCAGGAAAAAGTACTGTGGCAGGATTTCCCATTTCAATATAGTTGGATGCTTTGAAGTGTAATTTTTCATTGAATTTTCTAATTTTTCATTGAATTTTGGGGCCAGAGAACTTGTTTGGGGTTTCCCCCCCCTCATACCCAAGTCAAAAGAAAATGTTTATATGCATGATGTTACTCTCTGTATATCAATGTATAATCTAAACGTAGATATATATCATTGCTTTTATACACATGCATGCACACACATCAACATAACGATAACTGCCCTTTGTGGCGAACTCAGCCATAAAATAAACATACTTTCTGCTTTAGAAAATCATTTTTACAAAAGAGATAGATATACAATTCTTAGGGCGAGGACGTGGGATATCAACAGAAAGATGGAAATGCTTTCCCTCTGTCTGTTCACCTAAAGAAGGCAGCATCACATTCTCCTGAATAAACCATGGGAGCACTTTCCCCTAAGAAAGCACAAAAGAAAAAAAGGCTGCAAAACAAGAATTTAATCTTTAATATCAGAAATCAGCACAGCCATGGAGGCATGTAGCAGGACTCCTGTTTCACATGGGGTGGACACTGTACATGAAGCGTAGCTGAGCATAGGGTGAGTGGACACTTGCTGTGGAAGTGATGCACAGAAGCACAAAAAAATCAGCCACAAAAAGCTTTAAAAAATTAGTAAATCAACATGGAGATCCTTTTTACTATTAGCAAAACAAAATGAAAATGAAAAGAAAGCGGGTTTTCTTAGGTTACTGTTACATTAGCTCACAGAATCACAGAATGTCAGGGATTGGAAGGGACCTCAAAAGATCATCTAGTCCAATCCCCCTGCCAGAGCAGGAACACCTAGATCAGGTCACACAGGAACATGTCCAGGTGGGTTTGAATGTCTCCAGAGAAGGAGACTCCACACCCTCTCTGGGCAGTGCCAGTGCTCTGTCACCCTCACTGGGAAGAAGTTGTTCCTCACATTTATGTGGAACCTCCTATGTTCCAGCTTGCACCCATTGCCCCTTGTCCTGTCATTGGATGTCACTGAGAAGAGCCTGGCTCCATCCTCATGGCACTCACCCTTTACATATTTATAGACATTAATGAGGTCACCCCTCAGTCTCCTCTTCTCCAAGCTAAAGAGACCCAGCTCCCTCAGCCTTTCCCCGTAAGGGAGATGTTCCACTCCCTCCATCATCTTTGTGGCTCTGCGCTGGACTCTCTCCAGCAGTTCCCTGTCCTTCTGGAACTGGGGGCCCAGAACTGGACACAATATTCCAGATGTGGCCTCACCAGGGCAGAGTAGAGGGGGAGGAGAACCTCTCTCCACCTACTGACCACCCCCCTTCCAATACACCCCAGGATGCCATTGGCCTTCTTGGCCACAAGGACACATTGCTGGCTCATGGTCACCCTGCTGTCCCCCAGGACCCCCAGGTCCCTTTCCCCTACGCTGCTCTCCAACAGCTCAGTCCCCAACTTACACTGGCACATGGGGTTGTTCTTCCCCAGGTGCAGGACTCTACACTTGCCCTTGTTGAATTTCATTCAGTTTCTCCCCGCCCAGCTCTCCAGCCTGTCCAGGTCTCTCTGGATGGCAGCACAGCCCTCTGGTGTGTCAGCCACTCCTCCCAGTTTGGTGCCATCAGCAAACTTGCTGACAGAGCACTCTATTCCCTCATCCAAATCATTGATGAATATATTGAATAGTACTGGTCCCAGTACCCACCCCTGAGGGACCCCACTAGTCACAGGCCTCCAACTAGACTCCGTCCCATTGTCCACAGCTCTCTGGCTTCTTTCCTTCAGCCAGTTCACAATCCACTTCACTATCCAATCATCCAGTTTCTAGGCAATAAATGCTCCCTCACAAGTAAAATGCCCCTCCAGACACATGTGGGGACCACTGCATTCATCTGCCTTTTGCTAAACAGTAAAAATCAATGACACTTCAGGCAGCAAGTGCTCAAATCTAAGAGAAAATAATGTATTTGCCAGTGACCTCGACTCAGCTCTCATCCTTTTCACGTGGGCTATTGCAGCCTGTACGTGACTCAGGTGCAGGGACAGCATCAACCTGCCTGCACGGAGCCAGAAAACCCAGCAGGGCAGAAGAGGTGAAGGAGGGTGAGGGCTGAGTCACTGGGGAAAATATGGGCACCAAATGCACCGGGGGAAAACCCAGCTGAAAAAAAAAAAGAAGGGCATGGTTTTCTCTTGAGATGCATCACTCCCAAAGGAATAATGCATCACTGAAGATGCATCAGCTCTTTAAATAAGCAATGGGTAAATGGATATTATAGGTGAAGTATAATTTTTTACATTGATTTTTAAATTTTTTTCTATTGATTATTTAAAAAAAAATATATATATTGCTTTTTCTCTCTCCCTTTTGGCTTAAAAACCCCAAAGCAAGCAGCCCACAGGCTGTCTCCCCACAGCACCGCGTTGCTGGTGTGGCATCCTCATCTGGGCAGCAGCTCCTCGCCGCAGCCCCGCGCCGCCCGACTCGCCGGCCTTGAGAGACCCTGGCAGGAAAGCTTCGACTTCCTCCGCAAGCCTTTGTGCGCTCCGGCGAGCCCATAAATCAGCCCGCTCACGCTGCGCGACCTCCTGACATGAGCAGAGACAGGAAGATGGGGAGTGCGAACGACAGCGCCGCTCAGCAGGTGACCGCCGACGAGCCAGCTATGATTTAAGTGCCTGATTTTAAAAAAAAAAACATCAAAATGACATGTCAAGACGTGGCACAGGGAAAATTGGAGGTAAGAAAGCATGGGGGATTGTTATATTTTTATGATAAAGGTTTTAATTTAACGTGAGACCCTCTGCAGCGTGAGACCAGATGTCATTGGAGTTGGTTTCCTTACCCTCTGCCTGGCTGCGAATGGGAAATTCATTGAGAGCAACACCCAAAGACCTGCACAGCTGTCAGCAACACTGGGGTTGCGTTGCTGCTCCAAATATTTGGAATTTTACCTCTTTTCCTTTTCAAACTGCATCGCTTTCACCCTCTAGTGCAGCTCCCTCCACCTCTCCTCCCTGGCATCCGGGCGCACGTGCTTTCTCTCAGCAGTTTTGGACTGGAGGGAAGGCAGAAAAAGAAGAAATGGATAAATTCTCCCTTGAAGAACCATTACCTATTAGGGTCTGGAGCACAAGTGTGCTGGGGAGCAGCTGGGGGAACTGGGGGGTTCAGTGTGGAGAAAAGGAGGCTGAGGGGAGACCTCATTGCTCTCTGCAGCTCCCTGAAAGGAGGGGGTAGTGAGGGGGGGTCGGTCTCTTCTCCCAGGTAACAGTGACAGGACGAGGGGTGATGGCCTCAAGCTGCACCAGGGGAGGGTTAGATTGGATATCAGAAAAAATTTCTTCCCTGAAAGGGTTCCCCAGCACTGGCCCAGGCTGCCCAGGGCAGTGGGGGAGTCCCCATCCCTGGAGGGATTTCAGAGCCGTGGAGATGTGGTGCTGCGGGACATGGGGTAGTGGGGACTGGGCAGTGCTGGGTTAATGGTTGGACTGGGTGATCTTGGAGGCCTTTTCCAACCAAGGATATTCTGTGATTCTATGGAGAAACTGCTCCACATGCTGCAGCATCCTGGTGGGATTGCCTTCAGCTGAACCACACGCCGAAATTACAGTGTTCAGATTGTTCAGAAAAGCAATAGAAAAACAAACCTCAGTTTCTTTTGGTGGCTCCGTTTACACTTTGGCTCTACTTCCACTGGCCAACTTTTTTTGGTTGGTTTGATTTTTTTTCCAAATGGGAAAAAGTCCTGTATTTAAAACCAGTCTTGCCCTACCCATGGGCTGACAGTCACTGCTCAGGTGCCCAGGTGAATGTGCATGTGCATGTTCAGCTCCTATTTCCAGCAAAAACCCTGCAGGAGGACTCACTGTATCTGTTGGAAATGGTTTATCAAGGCCAGGCATCTGCCTTGGAGTTCTCCCAGTAAATCCAGGTCTGGGCAGCAGTGGTTCAGCCCATACCATGGGCAGCATCCTTACCCTGTAAGGAGCTGGGTCTCAGCAGCACAGGACTTTCCTTGTCCTGGGTGAGGGGAATATGCACCATTTGGGGATGGATGTCTCCTCTAGCCAGCTTGTGCATGTCAGCAGCACAGAGGCTTGTCCCCACACCCGTGTCCCTTGCTTACCTTTCCCACTCGGACGTTAATGGGATAACTCTAGCCAAGTGCTTTGAAGATGAAGAAGAAAGAGTAGGCAAACAGGGGCAGATAAACAGAGCGCTTCATCTTCTGAGCAGCGCTGGGCGAAGAGTGCTTCCAATTATTTTTCCCAGTGTCTCCACGTACTGGAGAAGACACAGGCCACAGCTGAGCTCTCCTTCCTCCCCCAACCCAAAACACACCATTTGATCCATCCCTGCAGGACGCTGCCGCGGAGCACACACTGATGCAGGGCCCGAGCTGTGGGTTAATTCAACAGCCATTAACCTAAGTAAAACTATAACCCGCTGAGTAAACATTTCCCTATTGTTCCTAGAGATTGCTGTGCTGGGAAGTCATTAATAACCTGGAAGTACATTCAATTTATCTTTGTTTATTAGCTGCTTTTGTCAGACGTGAGGATGGTCCTCCCGCTATTTGAAGTATCACACTATGACATTAGCCCTGACTGCAGCCTCTGTAAAGTCAACAATCTGATATGGTCATTAATCTCACACTTCAAAAGGAGAGGCAGGAGATGGAGTAGGAAGATCTCACATCTGCTCTTCCACTTGCCGATTGCCACAGCCTGACTTCGGATAACGGCTCAGTCTAACATCCTGCTAGGACCCCCAGATTTTCACTTCCAGACAAAGATGACCAGCAGATACGACACAGGACCTGCAGGAAACCTGCACCCTGAGGAACAAGAGCTGGAGATGTTCCACATGCTCCCCATAGCGCCTCAAATCACTACAATTAAGTGAACGAATCCCATCCCTAGTTTCTAAGTGCAAGGCTGCATAGGTACACCCTGGATAGATCCAGCTTATTTTTGAATTAAAGCCAACGCATCCTTCCCCAAATTCCAGTTTAGTGCAACGGGCCCTAGTGGACCCAGAACTCCCCACTGTGTCTGCAGCTTCAGAGGAAGCTACAGCTCACTGCAGACCTCCCAGGAGCTGAAGGCACGGGAGAACCTCAGCTGTGAAGGTCCATCACGACGAAGGTTAAAAGAATATCTCCTCCAACTTGTTAAGGAGCCATTCCTTCATCCATTATCCAGCCTTTTGAGCAAAACAGAGTTAGAACACCCACTGGACTTGCTGTAGGAACAGTCTGGCATGTTGGATATGGGTCAATGTGAAGCGTAACCCCCTTATTATTCTGGAAGGAATCACACAATCACAGAGTGGTAGGGGTTGGAAGGGACCTCTGAAGATCATCTATTCCAACCCCCCTGCTAGAGCAGGATCCCAGAGCAGATCCCACAGGAACACGTCCAGATGGGTTTGAAATGTCTCCAGAGACAGAGACTCCACCACCTCTCTGGGCAGTTCCAGTGCTCTGTCACCCTCACAGTAAAGAAGTGTTTCCTGATGTTAAGATTGAACCTCCTGTGTTCCAGTTTGTGCCCCTTGCCTCTATTGTATTAAAATAATGTATTATTTACTTACAGCATTTTTTCCACGTGCTTTCACTACTGCTAGCACTGCCACACGTCCGGGACACGAGTTAACGTAACGAGCGGAGCAGGAAAAGCCAATGTGTAAAGTATCCTCTGTGGTTAAAGCAGTGGCACATTGAAGCCAGCACAGCCAAACCAAACCATCATTTTCTTCTGGGCAGTGTTTGCTAAAAGTCCTACGAGAGTTTGCTTTCTAAATAATTTCTTTCCTACCCAGGCTCGTAGCACAAACCACGGATGATAAAGCTTTGCCCTCCATGTACAGCAGCTGCCCTTCACTTCTGGGGAAGTCCCAGCTATTTCATGGGTGGGAGGAGGTATTTAATAGCACAAAAGAGAAATTTCATTAAAAATGAAAGCTTAAAACTTCAGGAAACTTCATTAAAGTTTCACTAGGATATTATTTTTTTCTTACTTACCTTTGTGGGTAAAAAGGAATATACCACCTCTCTTCTTTGAATGTATGACCTACAGAAACACTTCCTTTCTCTTCCCTTTTCATTTTAAAGAGAGAATTTTTTTAATTTTATGCTACCCAGCCCCCCCAGGAGCTGTGATGTGGGGGTGGGGGGAGATCTCCCCTCCTCCCTCTCCTCCTTGCCCAGCTGGATGGATGCTCTCCTGATGTTGCAGATTAGGTCCAAACCCCTCCAGGCAAGGAGGAACTTCAACGTGCATCTCCCACGTCCTAAACGGATGCTTCAATCACCACGACATTGCATGAGGAGAGGAAGGAGGGTGCCTTCGGGAGGGAAGGAACTTTTTTTTCTTTCTTGAAAAAAGGTATCAGGGCGAAACCCAGCGGCAGTTTCAAGACCTCCAGAATAATGAACCCTGCCTGGGAAGAGATACGGAATCCTCTGAGCCTTAACTCTGCTTGTCCTTTCATCATTTTCTGCCAGCTGGCTTATGTGAACCATCATCTCCTCCTCTCCAGGTGCCCCTAACTCAGCTCTGGTGGCCTGCTGAGCTGGCTGCTTGAGGCTGATCCAACTCCTCTGACACTTCCATCGTAATATCTTTTTGTTACTGCTGTTTTAAAACCTCCAACACTTTTTTAATGATGCACACCTCCATATAAAACATGTTACACACTACGCAGGACTTAAACACTGAAAGCTGCAATGTGGCTCATGCAAGTATTCACTTTCACTGCACACTTCATACGTGTGCTAAAGGTGGTGTATGTAAGGTAGTATTTACCCACAGCTATTGCTCATGCAGATGCATGGTGCTCCACAGCATGTCAAAGGAGAAATTAAAATAGACTTTTGATGAAAAATATTTTATTTTCTTTTGTAGCCTTACAGAAGTGTGTGTGCACTGTGTGTTTCAGACGTGCCCATGGAGGACACTGTTTTCACAGCACGTACTCTGGGCTTGGTCTGTTGTGCAGGGCAAGACCAGTCAATGGCTTTGCAGGGCATTTTCAGGGAAGACCAAGTAATATCTCCTCCATCATTTTAGATCATATCACTTAGTACACAATGCAATTTATTTGTGATCATAAGCCTTGGGAGGATTTTACTCCTTTTATTATAAATTCATGTGGGCAACAAAACAAAGAATAAAATTGCTGTGTGTCATCTCCATCCTGTGAGAGAAAACGTTTCCTCTCCCAGATTATTTCTTTGGGGAAATGACCAGGGACAGGCACCCAGACCTTCACACGAGTGGCATTTAACCATTTGCTCTGTAACTGGGGGAGACAAGCGTGGGCTGGAGAGGGCTCGGTGTCTAAACCCTGGGAGTAGGTAATGGCAGAAAGAAAGGAAAGCGAGATCTTTGATCTCGGTGAGGTGCTAATTTGTAAGATTTGGGGGTTGTTAGGGCCTTAGGAAGCCAGGGCCAGCACATCCACCAGGGTGCTTATCTGGCAGGGAATTAATGACGCATTACTATCTCCACACTCAGCCATTTACCCGAGCGTTTGAAGACAAGCCTACATGTCAATGAAGGCATTAGGGCAGACACCTTGAGCCCACTGGGTTTATCTTGCTGCTGCTGACAGGAACAGTAGGTGACACAGAGACAGGCAGGGAACTTCAAAGTTTCACAGGCTGAAGTCTTGCACTGAAGACAAACAACCTTTGCTGCTGGGTCCCGGACAAACAGCTGGGTGGGGAGGGCAGCTGGGAGATGAAAGGCTCGTCCCCTCTGTGCTGGCCTGAGCTGGCCTTCATTCAATGGGGGGGGGGCTTGTTTTAATGGAAACTTTCATCTCAGCCCTCCTGAAAGCAACGGTGCTTTAAAAGGAGGAACTAGAGGATTTGAAGCCAATGAAGAGCAGAGAAGTCACCTGCTGCTTGGGCAAACACAACAGCCAAGCGGAGGGTCCATCCCTGGCTCTCTCCTCCGGCCCCTGATGTTGTTGTTGGGGGATAAAATACAGCGTTGATTTCTGAAGGACGGGGTCCTCTGTGCAGCAGAGCCACAGGGAGGGAACAAGGGAAGGAAAAGAACAATATGAGAAGTAGAGGCATTTGCCCAACACTTTTCTATACTTCCAAATCTCAGTTGCCCCAATAAATGCTATTGCCTCTCCTACAAACCTCACCCCTCCTGCAGACCTCCACAGTTACAACCAGCACTTACTAAACCACACAACCAGCTTTAAAACACCATTACCCTAAAAGCTGTATGATAGCTTTCAAAATTTTCACTTTTAAACAAATGAGATATTAGTTTAAAAGGTATTGAGGTGTTATTTTCATGGTAAAATGCTAGTCCTTGAGCCCAGGATTAATGTTTGAATTGCTGAGCTTAAAACCTTATGTTTTGGCTCTCTGTTGTGATTTGAACTAATATGCATCTAAAAGAAAAAGATTACATGAAAACCCTTAAAAATAAGTACAACCCCTATTTCACCTATAGCTGTATTGCACACTATTGAGAACAAATACATAAGGACCAACAGAGTGGCTCCTGGTTGCGTATTTTAAATCTCTCAACAATATCAGGCTGAATAAATATCTCAATAACATCCCCAGGCGTGGGACTGCTTTTAAGAAATGACATCTAAATTTATTTGCTGATGAAAACACAGAGCCCTGCAGTTAACCTATATGCTTGTGACTCAAAGATTTCTCCAGCTAAACCTCGAGGTTTTTCTCTTTAATGCCAGTCATTTCATGAACAGCTCAGGCCACTCGATTGCGACACGCTGGGAGCGGGACAAGCAACATGATGAATGTCACACTTTCCAAAGGTGTCAGATAAGGTGCTGTGAAGGCTGCAGAGCTGGTGGCAGGTACTGGTAGCTCCTTGAGGCCACCTCAGTGCCAAGTTGGGTCAGAAGGAGCACCTCTGCCCTCTTCTGGGACAGCCACAGCCTAACTTGGCCTCCACAAGAATTTAAAGCCCCTTGGACATCCAACATCACTTGTGATGGTTTGAGGAGGACAGCAACTATGAAGATGTGTACCTTAGAGCTTGCAGCTCCTGCACAAAATCTGGGCATTTACATCTCACCTGGGCTCTGGGACTCAGCCCCTTTATCGGGGGACTTGGGGTGCATGCAGAGAAGGGGTGCACTGCGATTTGGAAGTCCCTCTCAAGCCAACACATCCCTCCCTTTGGCAACCAGCAGACACAAAACTCATCCACACTTCAGCGTGCATCTCGATCTCGCTCGCTTGTGGTCCAGGCTTGCTTCTGTTTTTTTTTTTTTTTTGGCTGCCTTTAATTTGTGGCCATTCAGTAACCACTAGTTGCAGGCCTGCTGGGCTCAGCCCCCTTTACAGAAGCTGTTCTCTGCAACCACAACCATTTTAGAAAAATCAGGATGTGATGGAATATTTACTCTTTGATTGTTTAACAACATCTGAGAATTCAAGCAATTCCCGTAAGACCCCAAGGAATGCGGAGCCAGAGGAGGAAAAGCCGTGCCAGATCCAACTCCTTTTCATTTCTTTTGGACTGTGGAAACCAGAGCTGAAGAAAAGCTGGGATAACGAAGTGTACGGTGGTTTTAATTAGCTGCAAACCGACACATTTCTGGAATGTGGGGGCTGATTGTGTTTGTTTAACGATGAATAAATATGGAACAGTGTGGGTGGGTGCATAAGATAATACATAATGCTATAACACACAGGGAATAGAAGGAATGTAGCTGCAACATCACAGCCTGGTCACATCACGGATGGAGCGGCGCAGCTGTGCTCTTCCCAAGGGAAATCTCTTAGTGGAGGATTTGGGGTAGGCTCTTTGGGTTTGTTTCAAATGTGCCTGGGAAGGAGCTTTTTTGGAAGAGGATATTGCCCATTGCTGTGCACTTGCAGAAGAGACGAGCATGGGGCTGATGTCACACCTGGAGCATTAAGCAAGTGCTTTGCCTGGTGAGATGCTGCACAAAGCTCCTGGGATACCGTGTGGTGCTGACACCCGCTGTGTTTTCCCGTTTTCCACCATTACAGCACACAGCTGGGAATGTGCTTCTTCTAGGGCTGAAGCAGAAGTCTTTGCCAGCACATCTACAGAAGCAGAGGACCAATCAGCCCTCGCAACCAAAAGCTGTGAAACAAAGAAATTGGTCAAGGGAACACCCACTCTCCATACCCCAAACACTCCTTGCTGGTCAGTGCAAGGCTTTTAGTGCAAAAGTCATGAAAATATGATAGTATTTTGACCCCAAGATCAGCACGAGCAGGACAGAGCCATTGGGCCAAGACCTTGCCAACAGCCTGTCTCTTGCTGTCCCTACAGAGGAGGGCAGGACCCCAAGCAACCAAGCTAAGACACAAAGGATGGGAAAAACTCCTGGTCTCTGCAGAGACTGGTAGAAACCTGGGATGAATACGGTGCACACACATATACATTTACATACATATGTGGTGTAATAAACAATAATCAAATCTTCTTTGGACTGTCCTGGAGGCTATCACGAAACACACACGAAGCGACAGGCTTTAGTGTCGATGTGCTGGCTCACCCTCCCTCCAGCCATGTGCCCCCTCACGTATCAAGCACGGGTTGGGAACAGGTCACATTCCTTGCCCCCAGAGCCATTCCAGAAGACCACCATGAAGATTTTATAATTTCTTTGTTTAATGATGTTTTACAGCTGTGATGATGCTGTATTGTATTCCTAGGTTATATTGACAAAGGTAGCTGCTTTCTGTGTGATTGCCCTTCATTTAAAACATAACATAGTCGAGAGGCAAACACACCTGAGACTGAATCCCTCACCCAGGGATTTCAGCAGGAGCAGCAGGGGCACTTTGCAGGTCATGTTGTCCTCTCTGCCCCATTGCTCCTGCCTTGATAGGCCTGCCTGAGTCATCTGGAAACCCGTGGGATACATCAGGAGGGTGATATGATTTTGCATGCCTTGCTTGTGAACCACCTCTGAAGTATTCCTGGTACAACAATTACAACTCTGAAGCACACAGCCATGAGAGCAAGTCATGAAAAAAATACTGTGAAATGTCTTATGTTGAAACTGAAATGCCAAAGCACTTGGAACTGTAAGAAAAAGTCTTTCAGACACAAAGGTATGCCAGATTTAAGGCAGGTTTCTACAGCTTGGTTATTGATGAGATATTATTTTACTCTCCACAGGACACAGCCGTAGTTTGCATAAAATAGATTGGACCTAAAATCTTGACCTCTCTCTTCCCATCCCAGCCTGTTTTATCCCAAAACCCATGGCAAAGCCCATCTCCAGCAGACCATTCAAGCAGAGAAACTGCTGCTCATGTGAACAGGAGTGGTACACGCTCCCTGCTAGCGCCTGCTGCTGTCATCAGCACGTAAGATGGTAGGCTGGAACACTAGACAGGCCCTGTAAACTAGAAACCACCACCCTGCCTCAGCCTTGCAATGAGGTCACCCCAGAGAATTTGGTCATTGTGGCAGCTCGAGGACGTCAGAGCAGCCAAAGGTCCCATCTTGCTTGAAGATGCCACAACTGGCGTAGTACCTGCAGCATCACTTCTCTTTCTCTCTGTATCGCTTTTAAATCACATCAAGAAACTCCCAGCTTGCAGCCCCTGCCGTGGTGAGCCGGACCTTTATTATCCTTTTCCTTTCTGGCGCAGCAGCCAAGAATGAGCGAGTCGAGCCCACCATTATCAGTCTCTCTGGAAACTCAAACATCTGGCCTTGCATCTTGTGGCATCCTTTCAAAAGATCAGCCAGGCAGCTGCCGAGCACATGTGCGAAGGGAAAGCGCTGCCTGTTGGTTAAAGCGACACTACAGTGAGAGCATTCACTCTCTGCAGCACTGCCATTGCTGGGGGTGGCTTCCTGAGCCCTCTGAGATTTCAGGGCAATATAAAGCAGCTCCCACACCAATGGTGAACATTAAGCTGAATGCAGGGATGATCGTTTTATTCCCCTTACAGAGTAATGGTTTAGCAAGTCACTGAGAGATGGAATGCTCACATTTGTGGGATGTGCTCTGAAGGGTTCAAGCATCAGACATTGCACTGCCAGCCCCTAGGTCTCTGGTTTTGGGTAGAGCAGCCAGAAGGACGTGGCAGAGCTTTGGCTTGGCACTGCCTGTATGAAAAAGGATGCCTTGGAAGTGCCTGAGTTGCACTAATGTCTGGGGAAAACAGTTACTTGGAAGGTATTGCTTGAGTCTGATGGGGACAGAGCAGAGCAGGACCTGAGCCTTCACCAAGGTGTTCCCAGAGATTTCCAGCATGCAGGCCATGACATAGCTCTTGCTACGGATGGAGACTCTCCAGAGAGGATCCAGAACATCTGCTGTGGCTTTGTGCACCACTGGGATGCAGACATGTCCCCCCACATCCCTGGCACATTGGAGCATGCTGGGAAGCATGACACCATAGGTGTTGCCTCCTGCCCTCACAAGGCCCAGTGCTAGATGTTGGTAGACACCCCCAAAATGTGAGGACTGAGGCACCATAGCAGACGTACCACCCTGAGCTTCCTAGGAAATTGTTCAGCAGCTTCTGACATGAGGCTGCAAGTTGGGAGATTTGGGCCAGTGAAGCCCGTTTGCTAGGTGGATGCAATAGCCTTATCTACTCACTGCCAGAATTTTCACCTTATGGCTTGGGACAATTTTTTGGCACATGAATATCCAGTTTTGGTCCCAGACAGAGGTTGAGAAACCATTCCTGGAGTTGAAACCATGATGCTGCTTAAAAATTATCTCCTCCTATCACTACTGGGGGTGGCTGATTTTGGGCAGGAAGGGGAGATCATCCCTGTCCCCAGGACAATCCACAGCATCAGGGGTCTGTTACATCCCCCACCTGCTCCCTCCTACACCTCTGGCTGGGGCCGAGATGACCGGACACCCACAGCATCTTCACCTTTGTATTTCTGATGCCGATACTGGGACACACAATATTGCAAACACAGAGCTGCTGTGTTCAGGGTAAAGCCAAATAATACAGCTGTGGAAGCTAGGTTAGATGCCAAAGTGCTCTTGGACAGAAAAAGATTTTGGATGTACAAGGGCAGAATACACCTGTATCAATCTCAGGCTCCATATAATCACAGAATCACAGAACAGCCTTGGTTGGAAGAGACCTCTAAGATCACCCAGTCCAACCATTAACCCAGCACAGCCCAGTCCCCACTGCCCCATGTCCCTCAGCACCACATCTCCACGGCTCTGAAATCCCTCCAGGGATGGGGACTCCCCCACTGCCCTGGGCAGCCTGGGCCAGTGCTGGGGAACCCTTTCAGGGAAGAAATTGTTCCCAATATCCAACCTAACCCTCCCCTGGCACAACTTGAGGCCATCACCCCTCGTCCTGTCACTGTTACCTGGGAGAAGAGACCGACCCCCCCTCACTACCCCCTCCTTTCAGGGAGCTGCAGAGAGCAATGAGGTCTCCCCTCAGCCTCCTCTTCTCCACACTGAACCCCCCAGTTCTCTCAACTCCTCCTCCTCAGATGTGCTCCCAGCTGACAGGTCTAAATTCATTTGTCTGCCTTGGAGAAGTGCTGGTGTGGGGAAAGCTGCTGGCAGGTCAAGGTATGCTTCAGGCAGAGGCTTATATTTGCTGAGAGCTTGAGCTTTGTGTGTCTACCCAGGCTGGGAACTCATCCCAGCACCTTCCTCCCTTTCCTCCATCTCTTTTCCCTGTTGCCTGCTTCCCGTGTCCCCCGACCCTCGAAGGACACAGCACCCAGTGCATTCAGCAGGTGAAGCGTGCAGAAGGCAAACAGCTGCCCACAAGAATCACAGAATCACAGAATGTCAGGGATTGGAAGGGACCTCAAAAGATCATCCAGTCCAATCCCCCTGCCAGAGCAGGAACACCTAGATCAGGTCACACAGGAACATGTCCAGGCAGGTTTTGAATGTCTCCAGAGAAGGAGACTCCACAACCTCTTCCCTGCTTCTCAACCCACACACGCCCACGTGTATCAGTCACTCAGAGGAGTTTATATCAGACTTCCAGCTCCACAGAAGGGCAGGATGGCCCAGCTTTCTCGGGGGTGATGGAGAAAGCGGTGCCTTTGCCTCTCCATCCTGCAAAAGGGGGGGGCAAAGCATGTTTTTCCTGAGGGCAGCGGTGCAGTTTGCAGAATACAGGGTTCAGCGTGTGCTTCAGCCACTGCAGGAGGTGGGGTTTGCATTGCCAAAAAAAAAAAAAGGAAGAGAGAAAGCCTGAAGTCTGCTCTCACTTTCACTGACTTAATTGTAGCAGGGCTAATTTCAGTGACACCAGCCCTGCTTTGCACAGTGGGGCAGGCTCCTGCCTTGCACGAGCTGTTCCCAATATCTCACGGATGGACAGACGACGCACGGTCCCCCTGTCCTTCGAGCTTCCCCTTGGCAGGGGGAAAAGCGTTACCAGTTTGCAAACGCTTAGCACCCCGACCCAACGGAGTTGAGGAGAAGTGCTAGAACTAATGTAAACAGAGAATTACACTATTACAGCTGCATGTGGTGTTATAATTACACAAGAATGCAGCTCAGCCGCTGGTGCATCATATGCGCCACACTGTCGCCAAATTTGCAGATGTTCAGTCTTACTTTTATTAAGCATGACAATGCCCAGCAGGATCTATTTTCTCTGATTATACTCAAATGGAGAGGAATATTAAAAGGCAGGATAATTAAAAATATATGCCTAAACAAAGGATGTGTCTACAATTCTTTTTCCTAGCGCTTTGAAATAGTTCAAATTTCTCGGCTGGCTCGTGTATACAGGGAACCAAAAGGATGTCTTAAATTCAGACATATGTCTTCATTCTGTTTAATGTGCCAGAACAAAAACATAGCTCGAGACCACCATGAATTGATTTTTAAGCGACGGCTCCTTATTCCACTCTGCCAGACTCCAGGGCAGATTTTGCAGCTAGGATATAATAGTTTCCTACAAGAAAAAAACCCAAACCAACAGAGATAGAGCCTATCTGTTGAATTTTATGGTGGGGATGTTGCATGGGGAGTGTGACCTCAGTTCAGGTATTAACTCTGTATTATTAAGCATCACATTTTAAAACAGATGCTCAGAGGTGCACGCACGCAGGAATGCTTTGCAGAAAGTCTTTGCGAGTGGCATTTCATTAAATTGTCTCCCACACTTATGGCAGGCCCTGAAATAATTGTCATGCTTTGAGTTGTTTTGGGGGATGAGGATTCGAGGAAAGCAAACAACCCGATCCACAGGAGAGCCAGTGAGGTGATGGGGAAAGGCAAGGCACTAACACAGCACAACTGGGAGCTGGAAAAGTCAGAAATGGTGTGTTAGACGTGGGAAAAGGGAAATATGTGCTATGTGAGCACACCACAAAAGGGCACCCGTTAAACTTTGGAGTGTACGTGCTTTCAGGATGCAGTAAATAGGGGAGCAGGGAGCGGAGGGGCTGGGAGTCCCCTGGCATCAGGAACCTTCAGACCAGGAGATGGTGGCAAGGATGTCTGGAAGGACGAGGGACAAGGCGCCAGAGGACGGGCAGTGGCTCGGGGTGTGGTGCTGGATGCTGCCTGTGGAGGGAGAGGCAAGGCTCTGACGTGTGTGAATCCACTCCGAGAACCCACCACCCCAAACCAAAACCAAACCAACTCATTCAACCCCTGCAATACCTAGATGCATTCCCCAGTGTTCTGCCACCTGAAGGATGCTGCAGCTCCTAAGCAGCTTGGACGTTTGGGGGCAAGGAGGGAAGAAAAGTTACCAGAATTAAGAGGAAAAAACACCCAGCTCTGAACCCATTATACCTTCCCTCAATTCAGCGCAGCCCTGTGGGGCCTGTGGGTGCCTGGCAGCATCCCAAAATAGGATGGTTAGCACTGAAGATATGGGAACTCTGATTGTCCCCTTCAAACGCAGCATCCCCACTGCTCTGCAAAACCAGCCTAAGATTTCCAAATCCTTGTTTGAGTTTCTGACTCTTTTTTTAGCAAACCTTGAGCAGATGAGCCCGTGTGTTCCCTGGTGTCTCCACCCCGCTGGGACACAGAGCCTGCTCTGCAAAGAGCGACCAAAAAGTTAAAAGCAGCTCAAAAATCGGTCTCAGTGCCTGAAGCTGAACCCCAAACACTGATCTGGAAAATCCCCAGCCTCCTGCCTTGTCTAAGGGGGCTTAAATGCCACAGACACCTCAGCTGTGACCAAAACCCCCCCCAGACACCTCAGGCTCAGGCGAGGGGTCAGTATTTCATCTGGAGACTCTTTAGTGGCAAACATGCCAGGAGCCCTCAGGGTAGAATGGATCCTCTCTCTCAGAGCTATCCCAAAATAGCCACATATAGCAACACAGTCACTATGCTTTCAACTCCCATCTGCAAAATAGGTTTTACATGGTGATACCATAGAGCAGTTTCCCACAAGGGCAAAATTTGGGTGTGTGGCCTCTGGCTCAGCAGTGGGGGCAGTACCACAGCCTCAAAAATGAGTTTTGCCTTTTGGAAGTGCCCAGTGTAGCCATCCCTGGAGGACACCAGTGCTTGTGGGCCATATTTCATTACTGTGATTTAATCTAGAATAGAGCAGCAGATTTCCATGGTTGCCTCATAATAATGGAGTTACTCCATCCTGCAGCAAGCCTTGTATTAATCTAAGTAAGTTTATGGTTTCCTATGTTTTCCATAGAGTCCTACAAGCATCCCAGCAGTGATGCTCAGTTTAATGACTTTACACTGGCTGGGAATGTCCACACTCCTGCAGACTCTTTGCACCATGGATACTCAGAACTGGATTTACAAATGCCATCTGCTATTTGTTTTCTCACTTCTTCCCGTATAGAAATAGCCATTATTTGGCATTACCAATGCTTTAGGGGAAGACTGCACACTATGCAATTGGAAGATCCACTAAGAGCAGTGGGGATGCTTGGGGAGCAGTGAAATGGCTGGGAAGGTGAGGCTGCCCTGAAAATGGGAAAGTGGTCTGATCTCCAGCAACAGCTGAACTGCTCTTGTCTCTCCCATGGCAGAGCTGTGTAGGATGCTGAGGGCTCCCCCCACCCGAGGAAGAAAGGAAGTGAGGAGAAGAACAGTGAGCAAAAAATAGGTTATGCCAGGAGGAAGTCTGGATTAAGCAGCCAGATTTCCTCTACATAAATCTCACTGTGAAATAGCTCATTAAAACACAAGCTTTCCCCTCGCTTTCAAACACATCTCTTGCTCAGAGAGGTTCTCCAGGACCCTAACGAGCTTCTCTGAAACATTTGCAGGTCCTTCTGGACAGAGCTGCTGGGGTTCTGGGGAAGCATCCCTGCCCTTGCCCATGCCCGGTTGGCTTTCCCAGCTCAGGTCCTGGTGGTGAAGCAGTGGGTCCACACTCTCAATTCACAAGTGGTCCTCAACCTTCTGGAACACCTCAATTTCAAAGGCAGGACCCATCCCATGAAGGACCAGGCAAGCACACAGCACTGTTTGCAAAGCCTCAGTCAAAGCCATAAGACCTCGATTCCTGCTCCTCAGTTTTCAAATCTCCTTTTAGGACCTTTGGCAACTTATTACAAAGGTTGGGGGGTTGTTACTCCCATCCCCTCCCCCCTGGTGCTTTGTGCAACCAGCCTGGAAATAATTTGGGTAGGATGGGCTCACTGGGATCATCCTGCAGCCAAGCAGTCATGTCTCCCAGCACTGAAGAGCACACTCCTTACAGGGTCACCTTCCTACCTCCATCCTCGCAGGACCCAGCTATAATCACAGACCAATAACTAGCTTGGTACACATATATATATACATGGACTTCCTATACTTTTTTTAGACCATATCTGTTTGTACACACTCAATATATGAGATCAAGGAGAGAAAAAAACCCCCACAAATCAAACCCAGCCCTTCATGCTTTGTTTTCTCCCACAATCATTAAGTGTTAAACCAACATCTGGATGCTCTGTAAATGTGTTATTTAAGGAGAGAGAGTTCCCCAGAAGTGTTTATTTGCGATGTCTTCGTCCCTGTGGCAGAGTGGCTTTTTGACGTGAGGCTCATTGGCAGCTCATTGCATTGAAGTGACTCTTTTGTAGTCTCAGTGTCTGTACAATTGCCAGAGCCAGAAGATTACCACATTAAAAATACACGTCAGTCTCATTAAGGAGCAGTGTCTAGCAACATCCGGCGGGGAACTCACTGGTGCAAGCCTTGATTTAAAGGCAGGATTCACTCGCTCAGACAGGGAGGGAGCTTGTGGGCTCACTAGCACAGTTATTCCTCTCCCTTTTTGTTCCGTGGCTGGTATGGGCTTGTTTAGTGAGGGGGGAGGGATGCTTAAGGCATCTTCTGCTCCGTTGCTTGCTCTGGTCCCCAGCCTCCAGCACAACTCGCTCAGCACAGACCCCTTCTCCTGCCAGGTGATGGGATGTGAAATGCTGTGGCTGCTTCAAAAGCAGCCAGCACGCTGCAGGTTTCAGTTTCAAGCCCTTTGTCACATTGAAAAAGTAACCCTGGTGGCACCTCTTGGGGGAGAGACGAGGAGCTGGATACCACCACGCCTCATCGCATTCATGACACCGAGGGGTAGATGCAGTGTGAGGAGCTGTAGGGCATGGCACCACAGGAGGGATGCAGGCAGGTGTTAGCTGCTTATGTCCAGTACTAAGAGCTGAAAAAATCTGTGGAGTAGCTCTGGTTGGTCCTAGTACCTGTCAGACCCCTCCTGGCATGGGCATCCATTCCCATGGCAGCCTTGAGCAGTCTTGAAGGACCTCCAAGCGCAAGGCTGAGTGACAGGCTCCAGCTGAGACACTATATAAATTGTAGTCAAACAGCACAAAGAGGAGCCTGTCCTTCCACGTCCTCCTCCGCTTCACCAACTTACAGAGGAGGAGAAGAGCAATGATGTGCTCCACACACCTGGGAAATGGCTTTGGAGTGCATAACCTGCCACAAGCATGGCTGGAGTTTAGAGATGAAGCATCAGTGACTTGAAAGGCAATAATTCTCCTGGACATCATGTAAACCAAATCAACATGCTAAAAAACACAGTGTAAAAGCATTGCTCTTCTCCTGGTGTGTCAGAGCAACGTTGGGCTTCAAGGAATGGCAGGACAGACTGCTGGGAAAAAAGGGAATGAGTTGCATGGAAGAAACCAAACCCAATCACGTTGCTGTGAACATGATTCCAGCTTGAATTTTACATGTAACTTGAAATACATGGCTGGATTTTCCAACGTGGAGTTCAAAACTAATTGAAAACACATCAGCTTCAATAAACTGAAGCTGGGTGGCAAGGGAAGATGTGACATGCTGGGTGGAAACACTGCTGTTCAGCGTGGCTGTTTACAGGAGATGAGATGCTACCGTCCTCAGTCAGTGAGACTTGGTTGAAAATCCCGTGGGGGAAAGCAATCCCGTGGGGGAAAGCAGCAAAGCAAACAGAAAACCTTAATCAAAGAGTTTTAAAATGAGCTCAGGTGCCCTGTTTCCTGCAGCACTCCGATGGTGCCTGTTCCTGCTGTGTGCCAGGATGGGGTGAGAGCTGCTCCGGGCTCGTGGCGTTGCAGGAAGGTTTGCTCTCTGCCGTTCGCTGCCCTCAATACAAGAGGAAGAAACAGGTTGTCAGCCAGCTCTGGCTTTTCAGGAAAAGGTGGTGTTTGTACAATAAGCATGGTTTGTCATGTGAGTAATAATAAAACATAATCTCTCCCTAATTAGCCTTGAGCCAAGAAGTTGCACAGCATCAGGGCTCATGTTTTTAATTGTCTCTCGTGGAGATCATCTCCATGCTCTGGAGAGAAATTAGAAAAGGAAGGAATTTTGTGCAATTGGATTTTATTTTGTTTGCTTTTTTTGTTTCCCCCCTCCAACATATGGCAAAGCACATCGTTTTGCACTGCCACCATCATACAGAGCAGGCTAGCTCCAACCAGATGTGCTGCAAGGAAAGGATTTCTGTCGTCTCCTCTCGTGGCATTGACTCTAGAAGGAACTTGAGAAAGTCAGCCTCACAGAGCAAATGCTGGTCTTTCCCATACCCATCACTCTCTCCTGATGAACCTCCTTCAGAAAGCAGCTTTCTGACAGCCTCTCAGTATTTGGTAGAACACAGTGACCACACATGGCATTAGCTGTGCTGGATGTCACGCCCAAACTGTGGAGTATTTGAGAACACACATACCCCATCTGAGAGCTCTGGATGCAAAGCCTGGCTTCCTTTTCTCCTATTCCTAGCAGTGTCTTTGAAAAGCATTTGACAGTGAGAAGGTGTCTACGTGTAGCCTGTACCCAGGGCTGAGATTTAAGCAAAAACAAATGAGAAAAAACACTGTCCCCCATGGCATCCTCACAGCCAAACTTAGCAAGTGTGGACTGGATGACTGGGCAGTGGGGTGGATTGGGAACTGGCTGAAGGACAGAGCCCAGAGAGCAGTGGTCAGTGGGGCAGAGTCTGGTTGGAGGCTCTGACTGGTGGTGTCCCCCAGGGTGGGTACTGGGTCCAGTCCTATTCCATATATTCATTAACGACCTGGACAAGGGGACAGAGTGGATCCTCAGCAAGTTTGCTGATGGCACAAAGCTGGGAGGAGTGGCTGACACACCAGAGGGCTGTGCTGCCATCCAGCGTGACCTGGACAGGCTGGAGAGCTGGGCAGGGAGAAACTGAATGAAATTCAACAAGGACAAGTGTAGAGTCCTGCATGTGGGGAAGAACAACCCCATGGATCAGTGCAGGCTGGGGCTGAGCTGCTGGAGAGCAGCTCTGGGGAAAAGGACCCGGGAGTCCTGGTAGCCAACAGGCTGACCATGAGCCAGCAATGTGCCCTCACAGCCAAGAAGGCCAATGGTGTCTTGGGGTACATGGAGAGGAGTGTGGCCACCAGGCCAAGGGAGGTTCTCCTCCCCCTCTGCTCTGCCCTGCTGAGGCCTCACCTGGAGTGCTGTGTCCAGTTCTGGGCTCCCCAGTTCCAGAGGGACATGGAGCTACTGGAAAGAGTCCAGCACAGGGCACTGAGATGGTGAAGGGATTGGAGCATCTCCCATCTGAGGAGAGGCTGAGGGAGCTGGGTCTGTTCAGCTTGGAGAAGAGGAGGCTGAGGGGGGATCTCATCAATGCTCATCAATATCTCAAGGGCAGTGTCAGGAGGCTGGGGCCAGACTCTTCTCAGTGGTGTCCAGTGACAGGACAAGGGGCATAAACTGGGACACAGGAGGTTCAATCTTAACATCAGGAAACACTTCTTTACTGTGAGGGTGACAGAGCACTGGAACTGCCCAGAGAGGTGGTGGAGTCTCCATCTCTGGAGACATTTCAACCTGTCTGGATGTGTTCCTGTGGGATCTACTCTGGGATCCTGCTCTGGCAGGGGGGGTTGGACTGGGTGATCTTTGGATGTCCATTCTAACCCCTACCACTCTGTGGCTCTGTGATTCTGTAATTAATAATACACTTCCACTTCTCCACTTTTTCTTTTGTTGTTGTTTTTAAAAGCAATGCCATCTAAATTGTGTTTGTGCAATTCTGAAAGGAAAGCCCTCAGCAAAATTAAGCAAAATCATATGAGAAGCAGCTGAGGGAACTGGGGGATTCAGTGTGGAGAAGAGGAGGCTGAGGGGAGACCTCACTGCTCTCTGCAGCTCCCTGAAAGGAGGGGGTAGTGAGGGGGGGTCGGTCTCTTCTCCCAGGTGACAGTGACAGGATGAGGGGTGATGGCCTCAAGTTGTGCCAGGGGAGGGTTAGATTGGATATTGGGAACAATTTCTTCCCTGCAAGGGTTCCCCAGCACTGGCCCAGGCTGCCCAGGGCAGTGGGGGAGTCCCCATCCCTGGAGGGATTTCAGAGCCGTGGAGATGTGGTGCTGAGGGACATGGGGCAGTGGGGACTGGGCAGTGCTGGGTTAATGGTTGGACTGGGTGATCTTTGAGGTCTCTTCCAACCAAGGCTGTTCTGTGATTCTGTGATTTATTTTTTTTAATGGGAGATGCTACTTTCCTTCAGGATTTCTAACCATCTCTAACAATCCCATGTAAGTATAGGAAGGAGAATTTCATTCTCCTAATGACTTACAACTAAAACATTGCTCACATAGTTAGCTACCCAACCCCCCCTGGATATCCTGGCATTTAACACTACTGCATCCAGCTGTAGATGGAGTATCAGCCCGCTCTCCACCTCTCCTATGAAGTAATCTGACAAATTTTCTGATGTGCTCCCCATTTTGCCTTCCTACTCATATTTCAACAGGATAATCTGTGTATGTCAAAACCGCAGTAAATGGCCTGGAAAAAAGAATGCATTCCCTTGCTCTAGATGGGATACTCCTATTTAATTCACGAAAGCAGCATGTTTCTTTTTTTGTCCTGGAAATAGCAATGGAAAAAAAAATAATTCACCTCTGCCCACTGCTTTGCTGTTATTACTGGTGATAAAAGAAGGCAATGAGCCTGTAACTGTGGAGTATTTATTTCACTGCTGCAAGAAATAACTTGCCAAAAAATGGAGTTGTATATACTAAGTTCCTCTTGTGCTCATTCACATTGGCTGTTATATCACACTTACTCTCTACTCACCACAGAGGCAACATTCAACAACGATGTGAGCTGTCATTCTGCCAATTTACTCCCCAAACTGGCAAATTCATGGCTCTTTGTGCTCAGAAGGAGAAAGCTGGAGGGACAGAAGAGCAGTCCTCCCTGATCCTCTGTCCTTTAGTGCCGTGGCATCATTTAAACAGCCCCATGTAAAGACTCTTTCTCCTAAGTGCATCCCATATACCATTTTGCATTATTGGCATGGGGACATGGCCAGGGTTTCAAGCACTGGGACTGACCAGCTCAGCAAGCAAATGGCTTAAATGGGGACAAGAAGATCCAACTACAGGTAACAGTTTGTGAGAAGGGACAAAACACACAATGCTCAAGACAATACCAGGGTTTTTTTGTCCTGATTTACTTTCCATTACCTGTCGTTATTAAACTGGTGTTTAACTATACATTTTCTTAATATTAACGTTGAAGCAAATTTTTCAGCACCCATGGTCTACCACGCTTTGGAAAGAATTTGAAAGCAAATTGCTTTTGGTAAAATTACATTAGTGTGCATGGAGAGTGGTTTAAGAAACTCCCAAAAGACTGGGTCAGCCTTGGCACTTCTCTGGGGCACCATTCCTTGAATTTCACGGCTTTGGTGCAGCTATTTGTGTATTTTAAATGGTACCTTTGATCATGTTTTAAATGAAGACCACAGATTAGCTGCTGCCACACTCTCAGCCTGGTGTCTTGTCCAGTGAATGTGCAATGACTTTGGGAGGACATTGACAAGAGCATGTTTAAATAGCAGGTCCTGGGCTGGACTTCACAGTGACATGTTTTCACACAACCCAAAAGCAGCCTTTCATTTCTTTGAGACCATCGATTCAGCTCTTTCTAGCCAAAGTAAGACCTGTAGGGAAATTTTCTCTGTGATTAACAACTTTTTCCAGTCCTTTCTGATATTCCCCCAGTGAAAAAAGGTGACAAATAAAGTCTCTGTTGACTTCCACCAACGAATTCACAGAAGATCAAAAAACATCTCAGTGTCCCACGTGAAAAGCAAGGAAGCCTAGAGGCAGAATGCCTGCTGGAGGGGGGACACCACGTCTAGCGTGCAGTTGAGCCTACAAGAGCACGCAGCAGGCGTGTGCGCAGAGCAGCGGCCCCTTGTGCACCGAGCTGTGAGGCTCCCACAGGCGTGTTATTTTACTCTCTCGTATCAACTGTGACTGTACTGTCATCAAAGACAGGAGGCAGTAACTTTATAGTTATACCCATTGGCAGTGTCTTTAATTTCCTACCAATCAGCTTGGGTTTGACAGGTGTGCTGCTAAGGCTGTGATTTCCTTAAGCCTGAGCTAGCTGTTTTATAGCACTAAAATTAAACTCCATTCCTAAGGGGCTTCTAGGATTTTCATGCTTCCAGAGTCTGCAAACTCAGCCAAATCTCTGTCAACGGGCCAACGCTCCAACAGCATTTCTTCTGGATTTTTTTTTTTTTTTTGAAACTTCATAGCTAATGGAGGATGCCAAAAGTGTCCACTGATTATATCTTTCATATATTCAGTAATTATTCCTCTTTCTAATACCCTGCCCAGCTCTTGGGCTTATGCTGCACCACTCAAAGAGCCCCTTCACACAGTCCTAGAGCTCAAGTTAGAGGTGGGCAAACTTTGTGGTGTTTGAGGTTTTGTGAGTTTGGCAAGGTCTGTTTCAGGTTCACGGAGTTGCTTGCTAATTTAAGGTAGAAAAGTGTATTTCACCACCATTTCACATCATATTGTTTTCGTCCAAGGTACACAGTTTGCAAAAACACAAACATATTTTTCTGCCTTGGGAGAGCAGAACACTCTGAAAGTGCACAGCAGCACAAACAGGCACTCTATTTATTGACTTATGTATATATAGTTCCCCCTCACACTACCTAAAGCGTGTATTTTTTATTTCACCCCTTCTCTTGGGTTTTTTCCCTTGCCTTCCTCCCCTCCTGTTTTTCAGAATTTAACTGAAACACAAAGTGAATTGCATTTTGGTTTCCGTGACTAGGTAAAACTGTACAGATTGTAGCTATAGGGTACATCCACTATCCTGTTCCATCCTCCAAATATTCCAACTAAATTAAATGAAGATGAGCTCACATACCTGGCAGTTACGAAGAAAAATTGAGAAAACAAATATGCATGCTAAGTCTTTAGGGATGTATTCTTTTACTCAACGTATCCACCAAAAATGTAGAGTACATCATGTTCCCCTGGTTCAGCCAGGGTTGGCTCAGTTAACCACATGGATTTTCCCTCAAGGTATTTCTTTTGGTTTGAAAACCTGCACCACAAGCCCTGAAGGCAACCGGAGGGGCTTTAAAACCTACCCCTAATCACACCACCAGCGGCACTGGTATTCAGCATCAACCATCAATCAAGGCAAATGTCACACACCTTTTTCTCTGCTCAGAAAATTATCAGTCATTTCAGGATCTGGAAGGCATCAGAAATGGACCAAGGATCAAGATATGGTGGAGATGGGCCCATCCTGCACCGCTGCAAGGGAGCACCCGCCCTGAAGTGGTTGGGGGGGACATCTACTTACCTACAGTCCATCCAAAGAGTTGCCAGGACTGACATATTTATTTGCAATGTTTACAATCAAAGGATTTGCCACGTTTTTTCAGAAGGGAAGCTACTCCAGTGGGAGTGGTGTGAGACAGGGGGATGATTCACAGCTTTCTTTAGGCGCCGTTGTTCTCACAGTCAGCTCTGCAAGCAATATATCATCTCCGGGCTTAGATGGGGCTACGTCGTCCTCTCACATGAAGCGTCTCCGTTTGCCTCGTTTCACGTTTTGCCTGCCAAACCCTGGCCTGTCAATGGGAGCACAAAGTAATTAAGCCAGAGGGTCGGAGCATTGTGTTCGTTTTCCTCTTCAAGCCAATTTGTCTTTCTGAACTGACCACTTACATCATGTGCTGTGATCTCAGTGCTGATACGAGCTCAAGTTGCTTGCAGAAACCTGTGCCCTTTGTTCAGAAGATAATAAGTACCAGCCCTCTGAGTGCCTGCTGAAAAGAGGAGAAAAGCTGCTGTCTGCTCCCCTGTCCCTTTGGGTGCCTGTGTGGTCACTGGAGAGCAGACAGACCCTGTGCTCTGGTCCAGGCTGCACGATGGCACGTGCTGTGTCGAGAGATGCAGTATCACAGCAGCTCCCAAACAGCTGAAATCTCTGAGAGAGCAAGGCACTGCTCTCCGAGTGCAAGGGGAAAACAAATAAACCCCTCAGATTTGCCATTTGGGTCATTAGTTAAACTAACTGCAGCTATACTCTCTTTAATGATTTTAATTTCTGCTTTAATTTATGGATATAACAAGCTTATGCCTAAGCTTTACCAACACTTCACCTAGTGGCTCACGTTCCAAATGATTTCATCACTGGCTCTGCAGATGAGTAAAGAGGTGCTGTTAAAGGAGAATGGGGGGGGGAAGTGCTTGCCAGTCAAGATTACAACTTGTCCTTGGAGCTGACATCAGGTAGAAAAGTCCTTTTGGAATAAAAAGTGAAGCATTAAAAAAAGAAGTGAAAATGTGGAGGGGAAACACCCATTTTCCTAGCTTTTTCAATTGCTATAAATTGTTTGGGTAAACTAAAAAAAATGCATTTTGGATGGAAAAAAGGGTTCTGACCCCAATATGATTTTTTTTTTAGGTTCAGAATGATGCTTTCACCAATATTCTACCATCCCAGCTCTTGTGAATGTTTCCGGTTGAGCCATCCTCTCTGAAAACACAAAATGTTCTTTTTCCCATATTCAGAATGAGCAAATTGGGCAACAGCTGGTGAAGGAAAGAAAGGCGAAGGAATAAGGTATTATAAAAAAAATGATGAGCCTGTTGCTTAATGCCTCCACACTTCTTCCTGCATGTTGGCTTGCATCCTGTTGAGCCCTTCTTGTCTGCATGCAGCAGAGGGCAGGATTTTGGCCTGTGGACATGTCTTTCCTAAGCCTGCCTTCATCTGTACTGATGAAATGTCAGTGGTGTCGTTGTACCATTCTTTCAAATCATCGGGGAATGTTTACAAGTATTTAAAAATATGTGTATTCCTAGTTCCAAAATAATTGCACCTACAGGAAAATGGATTTTCACTCTAGAGTTTCATAGAACAAATACTCATTTTAGCTTTGTGATAAGAAAATGTGTTTTCTCCTTAGAAAAGTGCAGTGTATCTTCCACTATTACAGCAAAATTTCTCAGCAGAAAGAGATGAAAGGTTTGGTGAGACTTTCTCACCTCCTGTAAACGTAAAGCTGAACTTTCTGCTATTTTCCACCAGTAACCCCCTTACATCTGCATTGGAGAGTGGGGCCCTCCCAACAGGACACTTTCATCATTTCCCAAAAACATTTCTGAAGTTTTGGTTCTTCCAGTGATGCCTCTTTAGACGACAGCATTTGGTCAGATCAGAGTTGGTAATAGCTGGTCTGGTGGGAGGTGTCCCTGCCATGGCAGGGGGGTTGGAATGAGATGAGCTTTGAGGTCCCTTCACACCCAAACCATTCTAGGATTCTATGAAATGTGTGCTGGAGAAGATGGGAAGAAGATGCCCTCCAGTTGAAGGCACACAAAATACTGACTTCAACAGGAATAAAACCAGACATTGATTTTGCTGATCCAGTACAATCTGAAGTTTGTCTTGTAATCCAAGGCTCCCTCTCCTGCAGCTATAATTACTTGAGTCGTGTGGTTCATTAATATCTCTGCCTGATACAAGATGCAAGTGAGGTAAGTACAGCTCCAGACCTCATCCTGTATCATTAGCAGGAGCTTTTGCATTTAATGCTGAGAATGATTTGAGTGAATAATTGCTTTCTGTGACCTGTCATAAATAAGGGACCATTATAATCAAACCCTCAGCCTTGATTTATACAGGCTGTTTGCTCAGGCTGCCAGGATTGAGCCTCTTAATACCTATTGTTACCGAGGGATTTTTGTGGAAGTTGATCTAGTTTAATCAAAGACTTGCTGCTTCTAATAAGCTTTAGGAAAGCAGCAAGAAACAGAAACAATCCTGTCTGAATGGATTTCTCCTACTCTTCGTGTTTGCTCCAGTCTTGAATTATTAATTGCTATGACTGTGATATGCTTTGATTTATTTAAATCAAAGCATGCTTCTTTGGCTTCGCTTGCTCTCAGTTTAACTTTTAATAGACACTGATACAAGACATAGTGATACAAAGAACATCTGTTTTTGATAAATGACATCCGGAGATGCATGGGACTACTGAATGCAGAAACTCCCAAAATATCTGCAGGTTACTTTGCATCACAATAGACACTTATTTTACTTACAATACCAATAGCAAAAGAAAAGAATTTATTAAAATTCCCACATAAGCACACGGATATTGTAAGAAACAAAAAGGGTCCCTTGTAAAATTGTATTAAACAAAGACTGGGAGGCTGAGTCTCACACATCTGAAGTCCCCACATACTACTCTGACCCTGCAAAGGACATTAAAGTACATATGATTATGGCTATATTGAAAAGGAACATAATTGTTGATACTTCCTCCTCAACTGGCTACAGTGAAATGCAAATTCCAAACCCACACAATTACCTAAAATGCACTGAAAAATTACTGTCTTTAAGAAAGAATCCTGGGCAGTTACTTTCTTTCGCTGGCTCTGCAGCCCTGGTGCAGCTCTAGAGGCAGGACATGTTCCTCATAATGTCCACTGTCCACTGTCCACAAGCATAGCAAACTGGGCTGCTCTGAGTAACTGAGAGGACATATTTTTTATCTTCTAAATATCAAAGAATGGCACCTTTCTGTTAAAATGGCTACAGACTGAGACAGTAGGCTCATTGCTAGGGATCTCCCACGCTTCAGTGGTCTCTATAGTGTGCCTTTGGCTTCCCCAGCACACACTGGAGCACTGCACTGTTGAGCTAAGCCAAAAGAGGCTCAGGGTGTTGTGCCAGCTCCAAAGCTATGGCCAAATTTGCAGGGGTGTGAACTACGATGGGCAATGGGAGGTAGGGTGAGCCTAGAGTGTGTGGCTTGAAGGCAGGATCAGGGTTGAAGTTTTGGTGCTGGCTCATGCTGTCTTAACCCTCAGTGCTGTAACATGCTTCTTTATGCTAATGATATTGGAGGGGAACCTGGGCTAGATGCAGTCTCCTGGCCATACAACTCTGGCTTTGGTTCCACCTATAACAATATTTTTCTTGTCTTTGTATGTTGCAAAATGCTAACTGGACACACAAAACTTCAGTGAAATAAAGATGAAAAAGACGTATTCAATATGCCTGACGTTTCTCCCAACCCCATCAGTTATTTTCTTTGCTTTAAACCAAGCAGCTCAGAGGCAAACCTGTCAAACAGCCTCAGCAGTCAGTGTTTCCTTGAATTTAGAAGTCTGAGTACAAAGGGTTAAGTCATGAAAGGTTATTGGGGTGGAATTTCTAATCCATAGCATTATTTCCTTGTTTCGGGGTCTCTAGGGTACAGGGGCTAGTCACTGTGGATAATGTAACTTAAATACCTTCCTGCTGTCAGAGGCAGAGGAGAAATGCAGAAACCAGGACACTTTGCAGAAGCATTCCCATATGGCGCTGGCCAAGGATGAATTTATTTGCTAAAGAGAAACAACTCCTTTAATCTGCAGGACACAATCAATAACTGATAAGGATCCCAGCAGCAAGACAGGGAAGTCCCATAAGATAACTCTGGCAGTTCACGAAGGCAAAGGCCGTAAGGAGAATTAAGATGTGCCACAGGGTTCGCCGTCCATCACCCAATCCTCTCTGAAGTCAGGGAGCCTCAGCGTAATCAGTTGACCAGATCGTCTCCTGCAGAGCTATTCTCGTTTTGATGAAGGCATTGGTTTCTCTGTAAATTGTTTACTCTCTGGACTAATTCTCCTCCTTTATGAAGTTATTAATGCTGTAAGCAAAAGAGCTAAATTAAGAGCTGAATAAGCTAGAAAGAGTTTTGCTGAAATCCATGGCAATATATTACCTCCTTCCAGGTCTGAATGTGGTCTGTAATTTGCAGATAGGGTCAAGTCCAAAAAATGCTGCTTGGCTGTTCAGAGACACAGAGGAATTAAAGAGGCAGGGAATTTGTCTAACACGAGGCTCTGGGATACAGGAAAGGGCAGTACTCTTTGTTTGCCAGTCCCCAAGCTCTGCTGCTTTACTTAAACATCTGTCGCCGTCCTTGGTACAGAGATGTCACCCTGAGCAGGCTGTGACCGTTGTCATCCCGTGTCTGGATTCCCCTCTCTGATGCTGGAACAACTTCAGAAGCACACCTGAGGACCTGAATTAATAAATAAATAGGAATCAGATCACGAAAACACAGAACAACACATTTCTGTTCAGATGTTTTTACAGTGTCTTTTACAGCACTACAAATACAAAAGACTACGTTGTATAAACACTTGAGTACTTCTACCTACCCATACTCCAAACACATTCATCACTGGCTTAGTGCAAGATTTCATCATTTGTGGAGTGCTGTATTGCTTCTGTCCAGCTTAGAGCATGTTCTCAAGTATTTGATACCTGTTGTCACATAGAAATGTGTCAGAAGTGTCAGGTCACGTGACTTTACATATGTTAGGGCAAGAATCACACGAGGAGTTGGTTTTGTACTTTTAAACCATTAAAAATCCCCACCCCATACACTTATTTTAGAAAATAAGACGGAAGAGATCCATCTTTATTGAAGAGTGACTGAAATCACTGCTGAAGTGAGGAAGTCAGAAAAGGGCACTGCAAAGTGGATGTGAACAGTGTTGGGTTATGGCCATAGTGGATGGATTGTGGTGGGCTTGTCCTGAGACAAGGAGGCTTCAGGTCAGTGGGAAACACGGTCTGTGAAAGCCTGAAGCCCAGGCATTGCCCAGCAGAGGTGGGGGACTGCAGCCTCGGAGGACAGGCTGAGCTGGCTGGGGGCAGCTCCACACTGGATAACTTTCTTGGGCACCATCTAGCTTTACGAGTCTGGAGCAGACAACACCCACCCACTCCGTGCAAAGGAAGGAGGATTCTCATTATCTTGTCTGTGGGGGGGAACAAACCCCTTCCCCTTTGAAGATGAGCCTGTGATCATGGCTGTTTGCACATTTTTCTAGATGTACATATTCAAGGGGTTTTATCCCAGCACAGCTCCTGAATCCTAAAGGCTAAGACTAGCTTATCTGAAACCTTTCAACCTATTCCCATTATTTCATTGTTCAGAAGTATTTATAAATGGGGGTACAGAGTTACACCAGCGAAGCTTAAGTGAAACCACTTAAGACTCTTCCTGCAAATAGGAAAAGGAGGTTATATCCTGTGAATTCCAGCTTGCTTCCTTTGCTAGGGGATTGTTTGGGTAGGTAAGGATTGTTCAGGATAACCAAACTAGCTAAGTGCATGCTTACTTAAGTGCTTTGCTCAGTCAGAAACATAATGGGCTCAACAGCCCTAATGCTATTTAACCCTTTAGTATACTAAAACGTAGGTTGTGCACTGCACCAGCCAGGGATAAGATGGTGGTAGCAAATGATCCAATGTCCCCGCCTGCTGGGCTCAGGCCCCAAGAACTGGGACACAGTCTGGATGAGCAACTTCTAATTGGGTTTGTGTGGCAGTCCCACAGATCATTAATTACCTGTGCAGCAGTCACTGAAGGGCACGCTCCGAGTTAGAAACTGATGCTACCAATTTGCTTAGAGACCTGGGAGCTGCACTGGAAAAATACACTGCAACGCAGTGCAATCTTTTTCCAAAAGATTTGCTGTGGTGTAAGTGGTGCTGAGAGTTGTATGTCTGATTCTGAAAGCAGCTGTGAGCTGGTCCCATTACAAACACCCCTGAAAGCACTCACTGTCAGGGTCTTCTCTCACCATCACCACAAGCTGTTTCTCTGCAAGTGCTTTCAGGAAGGTTTTGGCCCCACAAGGAGCCTGGCTGCCACAGTGCTCGACACTGCACCAGTATAATGTTTAGGTACCTGGGTTCTGGTGTAGGACTGCAGTGAACTCATAGATGTATTTTACCAAAATGTCACTGTACAAAATACTCTCCAAAAGCATCTGTAACCTTCTGCTGCTGCTGTGGTGCAGGATCTTCAGCCCTGCCCTGACAGGCTTCTGAACTCAGAAAATGCTTTATTCTTTTCAAGAGGAGGGAAAAAAGGAGGAAGAGATGGTGAAATTGCCTATACCTATAAGTGATGATGAGTAAAAATGCATCCATTGAAATCTCCTTAGGCAAAACCCGAACCTTAACCAGTTTCCCCTGACCTGAGAAGGATGTTTGTCCACTGGGGGGACTACCTGGTCCAGTGGTCATCTTTTAAGATGAAGCAGAGCTCAGGAGAGCATTTTCCACTTGACCACAGTCAGACATCTCTCAGTACAGCACTGGACAGCTGTGCCCCACAGAGCTGCTCCCTCCCAGTGGGACAGGGGTGAAAGTAAGAAAGGTAAGAGAGAGGAATCTCATTGGCTGAGATAAAGACAGTTTAACAGGTAAAGCAAAAGCTGCATGTGCAAGCAAGGCAAAATAAGGAATTCATTCACTACTTCCCATTGGCAAGCAGATGTCTAGCCATTCCTGCAGAATGTCCATAAAATGTTCACTGAGCTCATTTAGTCCATGACTTGGGTTCCACATGTTACAGTGGTTACACAGGACAGGAGACACAATGTGTTGTTGTGTGGAGTTATTGGGCACCAAAGCTAACTTGGGTTTTGTCACTGCTGGGCTACAATCCTTTCAGGGTGTACCTGCTCCAGCATGGGCCACAGTCCCTTCAGGGTGTACCTGCTCCAGCATGGGCCACAGTCCCTTCAGGGTGAACCTGCTCTGGCAGACCTTGTTTATGGGCCACAGTCCCTTCAGGGTGAACCTGCTCCAGCCTGAGCTTACCCATGGACCTCAGTCCCTTCAGGGTGTACCTGCTCCAGCATAGGCTTATCCATGGGCCACAGTCTCTTCAGGGATGCACCTGCTAATGCATGGCCTTAGCCACAGGTCATAGTCCCTTTCACTTGAGTTCACACTGGAGTCCCAGTACAGCAGCACACGAACATCAGCGATGCCCTAGACCAGGCAGATATTCCCTGAAGGAGTGCAGCCCATAGGAAGGACCCATGCTGGACCAGAAGAAAAGTGTGAGGAGGAAGGAGCAGCAGAAAGGAACCATTATGGACTGACTGTAACCCTCTCACTCCCCACCCACCCTTGGTGGAGCGGGAAAAGAGGAGTTGAGAATGAAGCAGTGAAATTGAGTCTGGAAAAAGGAAGGGGTGAGGGATGAAGAAAAGTGTTGTTTTGTCTCTGTTTGTCACCATGTAAATCTATTTTAATTGGCAATAAATTAAATTAATTTTCTCAAGTCAAGTCTTTTTTGCCTGTGACATTAATGAGTAAGTGACCTCCTTGTCCTTACCTCAACCCATGAGCTTTTTCATCTTACTTTCTTCCCTGTGCTCTTGAGCAGGGGGAGAGAGAAGCTGGATGGGTGTCCAATAGCTGTCCAAGGTCAATCCACCACACAAGCCTTTCAGTACAAGCTCCCCAGAGTGTGCTGGCAGCTCAGCTGATAGCTGTGGACTAGATGAGTGGTCTGTAAGGTAAGGGAAGCAGGGGCTGGATTGCCAGTCCCAAAAGTGTCAACTGTTTGAAGTGCATTTGTTGGGTCACTGGAGTGGAATTCTTCGAGTCAGTGCTGGGGGCAGTGCTGGCTAACCTCATCAGCAACCCAGATAATGGGATGGAGAGTACTTTCACTGAATTTGTGGGTGATGCCAAACTGTGCAGACAAACTGAGGTGCTGGAGGGTGGGGTGGCCATTCAGCAGGACCACAGCAAGCTGCAGGAACAGGCCAGAAGGTGCTCCATGAACTTCACCAACAAAATAGGGAAGACAAGCCTCGTGCACCACCAAAGGCTAGGACTGACTGGCCAGGGAGCAGCTCTGCTAGCAAGGACCTTAGGGTGCTGCTGGACAAGAAGTGGGCTCTGCTTTGAGTCTACATTTGGACTTATTTTTTTCTGTGAGTCTATGACCTTATGCAGTTTTAGGATATATTCTATAATCCATATTCTGAGTTCATAATAAAGTGGTAGATGATATATACTAGAGATACACAGTACAGTAAAAGTCTTAATAAAATAAAAAAATAGTAGTCACTATATAATGTTGAGCTGCTACTTGATTTAAAAAGTTTATAAGTCCCTAATGGCATAACAAGCTTAGCCATATTTCCTTGGTTTGGCCAAGCTTTACGACCATATACAGTGTGACAATGCATACTTGATGGCTTGGCTCTTATTTCCCTTTTTTCCCTCTACAGAGCTCTTCTTCCAGAGCACAGCTCTCTGTGGCCCATAATAGATTTCTTCCACGAGATGTAAGACAAACAGAAGAAAAGGAGAATTGTCTTAAGGCAGAAGACCAAAACATGCCATTCCAGTATGTGTGGGCACCGTAGGGGGAGTGGGGGTAGATGCAGCGGCGTGATTACAGTGGTTAAGGGAATCTGATCTGCAGGCTCAGCAGCACACGGGGAACGGTCACTGACTTCAATGGAAAAGACAGACCTGTTCTCATTATTATTGAGGGGAAAACCATAAAAGCCAGTCTGGATTTGCATGTGAGTGAGAGGGCTCCTGGTGCTGTTCAGACTGCAAAGCCACACAAAACATGCTCCTTACTGCATCCAGGAGTGTGGCCTCACCTGGAGCTTCTCGTAGAAAGCACACGGAGAAACCCAAGTTATTGAGGATCTGAAGTGTGCTACACCCCAACTGAACAAACTTACTAGTGGTGTATGACGGGAGGGCTGAGCCACTTCAGAAGCTGTTGCTACAGGAGCACAGCTCATGGCACCATGGTTGCCTGTGCTGCACTGGATGTTCATGGTCCCCTCTACACATCATGCAACCAATGCTACATGGAGTAAGTGAGCAGTGTTGATCACACAGTGGATTCAAATGGGGAGCCCCAACTGCCCAGGAATCCTGCAAAAGATCGTGGACTGGCCAGAAGGCAGAGATTTCAGAGCTTTGCCCACGGACGTGACTAGTGCCCAAGAGGCTCCACCACACGAGTTACCAGAAGGTGAAGGGCACTGTGCTCTGTTTACTAACGGATCCTCTCCTGTTATAGGAAACCATAGGAAGTGGAAAACTGCTGTATGGAGTCCATACAACAAGCCATCAAAGCTGCCAAAGAAGGGGGCAAGTTAAGTCAGTTTGCAGAAGTGAAAGCCATCCAGCTGGCCTAGAGATTGCCGAACAAGAAAAGCAGGCAGTACTCTATCTCTGTATTGACTCATGAATAGTGGCAAATGTCCTGTGAGGGTGACTACAGGAATGGAAACAGACCAACTGGTAATGCAGAGGGAAATCCATTTGAGCCACTGAATTGTGGCAAGACATCACTGCCCAGGTAGAAAACCTTGCTGTAAAGATCTGCCATGTAGATGCTCATATGCCAAAAAACTGCACTACTGAAGAACACCAAAACAATGAGCAGGTAGACCAGGCTATCAGAATTGAAGTGGCTCAGGTGGACCTGGACTGGGAACGTAAGTATGAGTTACTGGCAGCTCTGTGGGCCCATGCATCACTGGGACACGAAATGTACAGTTGGGCTCATGATCATGGGATGGACCTGACCACTGAGGTCATCACACAGGTCCATTTTCCCACACCTCTCCCATACCATGATGGGATGGTAGGGTGATGTTTGGTTGCTGGCCAGGGTCAACCTGCCACCCTGGCCATGGACCCTGTGATCTGCATCCTGACCGTGACTTGCCTGTGCCTGGCCTCAGCCTGTCCCCACAGAGGAGCCCCACATCCCAGGGCTGGGGCTGTCCCTGGCCATGCTATCCCCATTGGCTCTACTTCAGCAAGTCCCTGGGTTGAGTCAAAGGCTGGAGTAGGGATAGGGAGTCTCCAGGCACAAATGAGACCAGGCAGGGAAATGACAACTGCTTCAGTCACCACACATCAGCTCTGTTCAATATGTTTAGTTGCACAAATCTGTCTGCTTAGCTGTAAATATTTGGGGTAAGGCATCTGTGTTCACTCAATCTATATAATACCCAGCAGCGTTCAGTGATGGAGCTGCTGCCCAAAGCTGTACAGTTGTTACACAAAACTACAGCAGCTGTATTTCCAAAGTGAAAATTCACTTGTGGCACTGCTAGAATAAAACAGGCTGAGATGGGTGGACCTTAACAGAGAGAGCATTTTGATTCTACATTTCATTTGATCTTTCTAAGAGCTTTTATTTTTTTCCTACTGAACTTTAAGGCTCTGGTCTATCACTCTGACCAGGTGTTGAGCAGGTGCTGTTCAACTTCACAACAGATTTGCAGTCCTGACACAGGACAGCTCAATCTTAGTACAGTATGTATAGCCTATATAAATACATTTTACAGACAAGGAAATTCAGGGAAGAGGTGGGGACCAGCACCTGCGTCTGTATTGATTAGCCCCAGGCATTGTGTATTATCAGTCAAGCAAGTGTCTGAAAGATGCTAAGCAAGCTGAGAGAGTTTGACACCTTCTTTTTCTCCTCAAAGTGCTGGAGACATTACACGTGTGCTCTGCAGCAGAGACTGGTCAGAGGAGCAAGGTCAGTTGGAGTTACATCAGACAGATGTGATCGAACCCCAGGATTGAATGGCATCGCCTGAGAGTCCTCAAGGAATTCAGCTGTGAGACTGCAAAACTGCTAGCCAGGGAGTGTAAGCTGCCACTGCAGACTGCTGCTGTGCCAGGCAGCCAGAGGGAAGGGCTGAGTGGGCTCCTTGACGCTGTGGAATAAGTCAGTGTGGAATCAGTCCTGCTGCTGACAGGGAAGGGAAGCAAGCAGTGAAATCTCCAGGCTTGAGGGTGACACTGAGCTCTGGGTCACCATTCTGGGAAGTCAAATGCTTTGCTGGCAGTGGGAAACTCCATAAGGATCCCTCAGGCCAGAGCAAAAGGGTAGAAAGGACACAGAGGAGTGTGAGTGTAGATAAATATAAGCAATGTACTTAAGAACAAAACAAACCAGAGCCTCCTCACCTAATGCTGAGCTCTGAACTGGCAGTTACAGCCAGAACACATCCCAGAGTTAACACTGCTGGTTTTCTGAAACCACAGCTCAGTTTACAGTCCCAGCCTGATAACAAACTTCTGGGAGATTCTGCCACTGGATGCAGGACCAGTAGGTTAAAAAAGGGTTAGATGAGCCTGTGATCTCCTCAGACACTGTGGCTGGACCTTTAAAGCGGCCAGGCTCATGTGCTTGCCATAAAGAGGATTCCCAGTGACAGCACCCCGATGGGCTGCTGATGTGAGCACAGCGTTTTCTTGTGTCTCAGATGGCACTCCTAAAGGCTCCTTCAGCTTTAATGAGGAAATCAGCAAAGCATAATGTACTTGAGCCCAGTTCCTCCTGTACCTTGTCAGGTCAAAGCAAAGCCCTGCCTGGATGAGTAGTAATTTCTGACAGCAGTTGACAGCAGACACTGTTTTATTTGTGTTTGGCAGACTCCTTCCAGTATGTTTATGCATGACAAGTGTGATATCTGAACTCTGATTTGGAAACCCTGCTGTACTTGTGATAAATTGCTGGGAGTGTGCCATCTTAGATCATTTAGAGCTACACATTGCACTGGGACCCTGCAAAAGCACAAGGCAGCTCCGTGGAGCTGAACACAGATGATCTGCATATAGTGAAACACAAGTTATTGCATAAACTGCTGCTGCTAGATGGCTTCTGTAGACACTAATCAAACCGTATAAATCCAATTCTGCTAGTACAAGAGCTGTATCACTGTACCAAAAATTAATTTCAAATGCATTACCAGGCTTAGAGAAGGGTGCCTGAATGAGCATGTAGAAATCCAACAGCAGTACTGGCTTGACTTTTTCCTCTAAAAACAAGAAATGCTGTCATAACCAGTTTGTTCCCTGGGATGTGATCTTTCCAGTGACCTTAAGTCAATTAATTTTTCTTTTTCTGATCAGGGAAAAGATAAATTAGGTAACACTCCTTAACAATCACAAGTTGTGTTCCCTTGTGTGTTGTAAATTGTCCAAGTTCTGGAGAAAGGCTTCCTTCTTAAATCCTCTAATTCTTTTTTGCTTATTCATAGTATGTGTATAATAACATGACAACCATAATGTTGCATGGTACTTGAACATAAAGCCACATATAAGTCCCTTAGCAGCTACTTGGTTAAATTAAATAATAAAAATTAATGATTAATGGCAGCTATAGTGCCTATAAATGCTGTAACTGATGTGAATTAGCTCATGAACTGTAATTATAAATTCTCCGGACAGCCTTGAGGAACACAGAAATAAAACCTGCAGCCTAGAAAATACTCAAAGATGCCTCTCTCAGGAGTTCTTTGCAGATGTTATGGAATCTATAGGTTTCTTTAATGTTAATTTGCATGCACATAACGAATCTTCTATTTAATAGGAAAAAGCTCCTTGGGCTTCAACTGAGCCAGATTCTCATCTTGTTTCTGGTGTAAGGTATATTCAGTGGAGTCTTCAATGTACACAGAGATATGGTTGTGCAAACTTTCATTTGCCATTTTTGGCAACTGATCTGACCTTTCACCACACAAGTGTCATGCAAGTGTCAAAGCCAGCTCTTCCCTCCCCACTGATGCCCCACACACTAGCTGTGATGGTGTGCAGTAGCGTACGGGCTGATGTGCTGCTAAAGGTCCCATGGGCTGTGTGTCACACTCTGTAGGACTGCTGAGCCAGTTACAGCTCATTTTGCACTGGTACATTGCCCTGAATATCTGTGAAGTGGCAGTGAACCCATCCTCCTTTCATTCTCTTTGGGTCCACTTCTAAACAAGACTTCTGGAGCTAGAGAGAGGACACCTTTAACCTAGGTGACATCTAGGGACACGTTGATGCTCTCCAGGGATAATTTCTCCAAAAAAAAAGCAGCTTGTTTAAAGCAGCTTAATTTTTGCAATAAATTGAACTACAAACTGCAGAGCACATGGAGCAAGGAAAGGTAGGTGATATGTGATGAATGCAACTACAAAAAAATTCTTAATACTCTTCCTTTCTGCTTTCACACATTGCTAAACTTTATACTTCTTGTAATACCCTTTTTTTTGTAATAAGCCCCCAAACTAGATAGAAGGAAAGATTTTTTTTTTCAAGATTATTGCAACAAAGGGGGACTGCTGGACAAAACACACATCACTTACTTGCAGGATCCAAACCCTTTAAATGGACCAGTTGCCATACAACAGCAGTATCAATTTCTGATTGTACACAACTCTTAAACACGTGCAGCACAAGATACAGCCTGGGGCTTGGAGGATGTTCTAACTTGCAAAAAACAAGTGAGGAATAATACAGAAAACATGCTAGTATCAGAGTCAAACTATCATGCAATGCTCTGTATACTTGTGTATATATAAATAGATGAGCTTTGAGCGTAAAGTTTCTTAAATTTTATGGCTTTAGATTTCTATGCTTACAAACACTAAGTGAAAAATCAAATACTTGGCAGGGGAAGAATCTGTGCTTTTACTTAGTAACTGATAAACAGTGTATCATGCTGTGTAATCAACAAAACCAGTTAACACTTCAAATAGAAGGAAAGACTGACTTCTGCTGCCATTCACGTGAGGAACAGAGTGTCTTCAATGGAAGTGACATTGGTTCCTCAGTCTTCAAATGACACTCGGGCAGGGAGGCTGCTTCTCATGTACTTTCTGGTGCTGGCATCAATGGCCAACGGAATCAACTTGAGAGCAGCCACATACTAGTTCTCTCAGTGCAGCATGTAATGGTAGTCAAAAGGTCCTCCCAGAAAGCTGCTCCCAGCCCTGTTGGGAGCACTGAGGCCACTGTTCACCACCTATGTCCTCTACCAACAGCAGCACACATGAACAGCACCCTCCTCACTGCCCAGGCTAGATAACTGTCTTTACCACCATACAAGATTCCTGCAGTATTGATGGAGCAAAAATAGGTCCTGTGATTGGGAAAGAATCTGGGCTACAAGTTATGTTTTTGGGGTTGGTTTCTATAATATTTTTCCTTCTTAAAGCTGCCTTTCTACTCCAGAACCTCAGTGCTGTTTGGGTGAGACACACGATGTTGGGGAGAATGAGGGAGGATTTTCTGAGTGGCACTTGAGATTCTGTGTATGGAAATGAATATTAGAGAAGGAGATTAAATCCATGATTTTTCTAGGGCTACTGTTGTTACTGCTTTCCTTTCACATAGCCTGCAGTGCAGACATAGCAAGCAACTGGAAAAACTGACTGGCAGTGAGAACCATAGGGATGAGAGAAAGAGATCAGGAGCATTCAATTCTCCAACCCTCCTCCCCACCTCCAAGTTAATTCAGTGTGGGCTTTTCTTGATCAAAGTTCCTACCCCACAATATATTGTAATTTATGTGTGTTGGAGGCATACAATAATGCTGAGCTAATGTGGTTTTGTACTTAAGTAAACATGTTTTCAGAGTTACTAATGCATGACAGAAAGTGCTGGGTTGAAGTCTCTCCTGAATTAGAAGAAGAAAGAAAACCAGCTATATAAAAGGAGCAATGTGTCTCACTGAGTAATGTATCAGTCTGCAAGCCAGTACTTAGTCTTTGATAAGGAACTATTTTTTGTAATTATGGGGCTGAGAACCAAGCATCCCATCATACCTGGGCTCTTCTGCAGAGCATGCAGCTACTGCCTTTGAAATTTTTATCCTGTTTATTAGAGCAGTAAAAGGCATACTCCATTCTCAGGTCTGAGGTAAGACACAAATATCCCAAATGGCTTTTAAATAAGGAAAATAGCACATCAAAAAGTTTACCTTAGTTGACCATGAAAGAATAAACAGTGACACGTACTGTCATGGGTAGGATGTAAATTAAATACTATACTTATTTTTCTGTCTAGTGGAGTTGTCAGATTTAAAAAATGCTGACATGCAACTGAGCAACACATCATTAAAGAGACATGTTATTTCTCATTTTAAAAGATCTTCTTGTAAGATTTCTTTGGAGACCTATTTGGGTAGGGGAGTTTGTCTGCTTACATGGCAACACACACACACAAAGCCCAAGCCCTTATCATTGGTGGTGCTTTCCTACCATTCCCTTAAAATGAGATAGTGAACTATAATAATGATTTTGTTTGATGTATTTTTTAATGTATGTTCTAAAGGATCTCATCTGATAAACTATCATGAGAAACGGACCTTCCACAGCATTTCCTAATACAGCACATGGTTTTCATCTATAAAGTAAACCACAATAAGAAAACCACGTGTTAACAGCGTGGGAACACCAAGAAGAGAGACCTTTCTTACTGTGTTTTGAACATTATGAGATTTCTAGATAGTTTTGCACCACTGACGTCTCTTTCATCAGTGAGATGGATCCCAGAGCTTGGTCAGAATAACAAAAGCAACTTGAACCAGGACAATTAGAAAATGATGTGTGTATGTGTGTGAACTGAGATAAGCTGGTAAGCTTTACAGGTATTTCATAGGTTTATGTGAGAGGACACTGTACTGATGGAGCAGTTTAAAACTGAAATGCATCTGTATCCCACAAAGCTCAGAGTAGAAACCCAAGTGGCAGGAGCTCTACTTCCAGAGAGTCATGACAAACACTCGATTGCACTAAGGATTCAGATAACCAGATGTAGACAGAAATACTCACTACAGACAGCACCCACAATACCTAAATGAAGCACTGGTGTCTTGGTCTTGAGTAATGCTGTGATCCTGCCAGCACTCACTCCTGCAAGCATCTTCCTCGGTGCCAACAGAGCAACTCTCATTTGAGTTTCCTGCAGGAAGGAAGGAAAGAAGGAGGACTCTTAAGGAAAATAAATACCTGTGAGGGCAGGAGATGACAGTGCTCTGTGACTGCCTGGGTGGCATGGAGAAGAGGAAAGGGGAACTGCAGTCTGCTGTCTCATGCCACAGTAGCCAGCCACAGAGAACCAGGAGAACAGCAAGTTCAAAACAAGCCAAGGAGATGCTCTGTCATACCACATCCCATTAAACTGTGAAACTCCTTGCTGCAAGAGTAGATGCTTGAGCTCTGCATGCATTCAGAAGCATTAGACTGTCAAATAAAAGTCTGCCTCGTGCAGAAATAACACTGCTGGCTTAAGAAGTCCTCCAACCTCCAAATCACTGGGGAAAAGGGAAGAGTATTTTGGAAAACTATCACTGTATGCTCAATCTGATTTTATATTCTTCCCTAGGCACCCACTGCTGAAGACAGGAGAAATGGACTTGACAGACCTAAATGACTTTGTAGGCTTCTTTTCATCTTTTCTCCTAAATGTAATTGTGAAAACAAGTAACAGCTCAGAGTCTGCAGATAGGGAAGAAAGGTGTGTAAAGAAAGCATAGCAGGAGATGGACAAGACAGTGTCAGCTAGAGCTTCCTCCTCAACTGCACTCCTGATGCCAGCTGTGACAAGTAGATCTTGTGACAACATAAAACCTCATAGTCATAGGAAAGGTAAAAGCACCTCCTAAACACACATACTCAAAATATAATCAAATTATGCAAGTACAGGGACCACAATATTTTCCACTGCTATTGAAGTGAATGAATTCAACACATTTCACTACAGTAAATAAAAGTATCTCAATGTAAGTGCACACTTAAGTTTATTAAGGGCACTTAAAATTAGGGCTGCGCTCAAGAGCTTAGAGAAGCCACTGAGAAGTGGGCTTAAAGCATTTTCCTGAGCTGGGACTTTCCTGCATTGATAGTCAGCTACACAACTGGAGAAAAGAGGAGTAAAACCTAAAATAGATGCATGCACACACAAAAATGCAGAAAGAGCATTTCTTTTTATGTCTGTCTGCTAGGCTTAGTGGGATTTCTTGGCTAAGTCTGAGCTAAATATTACTGAAAATAGCATAGTACTGTAGTTATTTCAAAGCACTGTCTGTATTTGTTCTGTGCACTGGGTGGGCAGGAAGCTTCATTTCATAAATCACTTTCAACGAGACAGTAGGCTATAAAAAGGGAGGGTTTTTTTCCCTTTAGTGTTTTTAGTTCTGAAAGTTCTGAAGTGGCACAGCCTACATACTGGGAAAAGTTAAAAAAATATGTTTCTTGCTGCTCTGCAGACCTTCCCTTGCACACAAGAAACCTGGGGAGATGTCGGGCAGGCACCCCTATGCTTGTAGGTCATGTTGCTTAGACTGGGCTAAAACATTGGTCAACAAAACTGCTAGAGCATCTTCACATTCCCAACCCCATGCAAAGCCCTCCACAAGCAGCTTCAGAGCACTGCCAGCCTAGGGAACCCATCTGGAGGAATAATTGCCCAGAAATGAAAATGGGTTAGTTTTCATCAAGGGTACACTTTTGGGTACAGTCGAGTCAGATGTGCCGCAGGACGGAGCAGCAGGAGGAAGGGTTGGAGGGAGAGGGGATGAGTACACACGTACAAGAGCCTATTTAATCCAGTGAATCTGCTTAGAAAATAATTGGTAAAACTTTGTTAGGTTGAGCCTTGCACTCGAAAAGGAGCCAGCTGCAGATTAGGTTGCTCCCTGTGGCAGATATTAGGAATAACAGGATAGGAGAGATGCAGAGTCACCTGCCCTCAGTAAGGAAAAAGCTGCTGTCTGGTTCAGCTCACTGAATCACAACTTTTCCCAATTACATGACAAAAAATGGAGTTCTGCACATCAGTACCTAAAGTGCCCCCTGCAATTTTGGCACTGGCTGGACCTGGGCTGCTGAAATACTACAGGGGAATAAATGTCACTAGGTGAGTGGGTTTTGCCTGGGTTGGTTGTCTCTCCCCACTGTCAGCAAAACTTGCACAAACAGTGTTTAAGCAGCATGGGAAGTTCACACCTGCTGAATGTCACGCACCGAACAGCAACAGCTCCAGTGAGACAGCCCTCCCGCATCCTCCGCTCCAGCCTGCCCTGAGAACTGAAGGCCTCAATGAGACACCACCAGCAATTTTAGCACCACTCTCCCTGGGCTGCCCTCCCAGCTTTTGGCACTGCACAGCTTGGCAGCTTCCTGAGCGAAGAGCTGCCCGCGCTGGCTTGCTGCCTGCAGACACGATCCCTTGCAGACTAGCTCGCATCTTCCACATCTGCAAGGAGCCCCCATGCCAGGTCAGCCTGATCCTCCCTGGTGTGGGAGAGCCCCTGCAGCCCACCTCTGCATTCAAAGTTGCTAGGCTTGGAAATGCTGCAGCTTCTGTCTCTGCTCTTGCAGTTCTGGGATGAAAATGGTGGCAGAGGCCATACTCTGATCAGGGTTAGCCTAATTTTTTCTTTTTTCTATAGAAAAAACCAGATTGTTCTGGTTTTGGTAGAAAAAGGTGTGCAAAGGGCTCTTGGAAAAATAGTAGTAAACAGGTAATGATTTGTTTTAAAGGCAGGATTTGCCATTCTTTTTACACCACAAACCCAGCCTATGAAAGCCTAAAATACGGTTGCTAGAAATAGTTGAAAAATAATAGTTGAAAAACTCCTCCAGCAGGAACCAGCCTGATGGACTGAACACATAGGCAGTCTTAGCTGTGATACTACCCATATATGGGAAAGAATACTAGTTAAAATTCATATCTGAGGCTACATCAAACTTACTTTGTGAATTACATGTTGGATTGCCTTTTAAAACCACTGCAAGGTTGAAAGACTTGTTTTAATCCAAATACCAATTTTTAGCACAGTTTTAGATGGGAATTTTGGAACTGGTAAGCAAGACAATCCAAAATATTGTCTGTGGAAAAAGATGCCTCTCTTGTACTTGGGAAATACCATTTTGTGGACATCAGAGCAGAAGCAGCAGCCAAATATTTAACCTGAATTCTTTTCAGTTGTGCTGATGCAAGTATGCCTTCTGCTGTTGCCAGCTGACACCACTCCAGAGTGCAAGATCACTTGCAGAGAGTTTATCATGGTGGAGTTCATGGCAGATTACAGCCCTTCAAGTTTAGATTATTGCTGCACATCATGCATCAGTGGAGTAACTCGTAAAAAAACCAACTCCAACCAACTCCAAAGCTTTCCCTAAAGCATGGTGGTATTCCCTGACCCGAGACAGTATTTCAGTGGCTCTCCACTGTGGTTCAGATGTCACTCCGTTGTATTAACTGATATTGCCTTAGAAGAGAACACCAAATGCTGGGAAGGCGCCTTTTATAAGTGGATTCAATCTTTTAATTTTCCATGGTAATTATTAAGATGAATCATTAAACTAAGGCTGCCAGCTGCGCTCTGTTAGACTGCAGCCTCCCATGTTCAACATTCCCTAGCTGCTTTTAGCTCAGTAAGTTTGTCACTGGATTTCCACGAATTTGCTGAGTGTTGAAGTTTGCTTTTAAATTCTCTTGCAATCACACAAACCACACAATAAGGCTCACCATTGTAACTTGATTTACAGAAAATGAGCTATCTGAAAACTAGTTCTAGTGGTGGTGCTACATTGGCTAAGTTCATTGTGACTCATTTTGTATCGCTCTGATCAGAAATAAAATTAAACTTTTGAAAATTAAAGCCAGAAAAAGTTTGCCCCAAACCAAGACTCTGAAATGTAAGAGTATTGGTTCAAGATGAGTGATAAATAGCAGAAGTTCTCCGTTTTCCACAATGGTGTAAACAGTTAATTTGAGAGTGTGGTTGCTATTGTTACATATTTAAAGCTGAAATTTGCTATATATATCATACTTCAAAAAAAGAGAGCTCTGCATGTCAGACAACAACATTTCAGCTCTTCTGTCTTTCAGACATGGATTTCAGGCCCCAAAGGAATATATGTAAGGCTGTAGATAAATAATACTTTACATAGCAAGCGTGTGCCATAAGCTTGATGTGTGGGGTGTACAGCCATTTTTTCACTACTCGCCTCAACATGCTAGAACAACATATTTGCAGGCTGAATTTCCATGCATCTGTAAAGTCAGACATTCATTGTACCCCACAAAACTGTCATGTTTCAAGATGTGGGTATTCTACACTCTATTCAGTTTGAACTCAGGTTGGCCGTAACTCTTCTCTTAAAACCACCCCCAATGCTGCAGTCTGGAAAACCTATAGGCTTTGTCTTTGACATGTTACATGGGACTTCATCAGAATTAGTGTGAATAGCACAAACCCTACTCAATACTAATAGCACAGTACCAGGGAAAGTTGTCTGCAGGGCCAGTCTCACAAGGCACATTGATCTGAGATGGTGTTTCTCAAATGTTCTCGAACAACAGCTTTTGCTGGACAACTGCATGGAAAAAATTAAAAAAAAAAAATATAATCAAAGACCTGATGCTAGGGGAGCTGTAAATCCCCTCCCATCCCTGGTTCAAGCAATAGTGACTGTAATACATGCATTTTTAGTGAAAGAGCCCCCAGGCCATGATGCTGTTGAGAACTACTGCAGTGCATCCCGTGTTCAGGTGAACAGAGAAACCTGTTGTTAGGGCTTAGTCCAGACGCTCAGTGGAGACATTCACTGAGGCTGAAAGACTGCAGACAGATACAAACCAAGCAAGTCAAGAGATGCAGTGACTGGAAACTAGGCCAAAGTCTTTCACAGAACTAGCCCATGAGGTGAAGCTGGGGACCCCAACAGAAGGATGCTGTGGGATCACAGGGCAAGGTGCCAGGAGAGACCAGCTCTGAACGCTGAAGTGTGCTGTGTAGGCAAGTTCCATTCAGGAAATGTGATTCGAGTCCCTCAACAGGATAAAACATCTCCTGGCAGGGGAAGGTCAAGAGGATTACAGCTTCCCTCACACATTCTCTGCCCAGGAAGGCCATAAGGAAGCCATCTTCTTTTTATGAGGAACAATGAAATGATGCTACGGAAGCAATTTATGGGGAGAAGTTCCTGGGATGTAGCTCCAGGAAAAACACCACCTCTCCCATGCAGACTCCAAAGGAATTGTGTTTACAAGCTGTGTGCTGAGCTCCCCTCTGGCTTAGTTGGGTGGAAGGAGTCGACCAGTCTGGACACACAGTTAAAGGAGATGCAAGGAGTGTTACTGTATGTAACTTGTTTTAGGCAAGATTGATTAGATGAGGCAGAGAGGTGACATGGCTGGCTGGAGTGCCTTGGTCATCTTTAAATCTGTATTTTATAGCTAGTTTTTCCTGTACCTTAGAATTTTCTGAACTCTTTCTATGCCTGATATAGTGCTCAGGACTTAAAAAGGTAAGAGAAAGGGCCTCTTAAATCATCTACATCATTCCTTCTGTAGATGCAGGACTGCACCTTTCAAGTCCATTGCCCATTTTCCTTGGTTTAGAACCTGCTGAGCCAGCATCCTGCCCTTGATGCTTAGCCCAGCATTTCATACGTCCCAGGAAGACCGACGCACCCAAAGAACTTCCTTTTTAATTTCAACCCAGGTGAAGGTACTGAGTAGCTAGCTATAATTTATCAAATAATACCTCTCTCCCTAAAAAGATGACATCTTCCAGGCGTCCCTGATGACCCACATTTTCCTGACAAGAGGATCCTAGCTCAGACTACATATTAACACATTAACACATCTCTGCTGAAAATAAGCTTATACTAAACCAGCTTTTCAAAACTGTCTCTGGGAGTTGGGGCTTACTTCTAATTAACTTCTAGTGGTACTTGGGAATTAAATCCTTCAGATAGCGTAAGAAAAAAGCCCTCTATCTTAAGTGTTCACTTCCTTTTCTTATTTTTACCGTATGGAATGGCCAACAAGCTTAAGTTTCACAGCTTAGCTTGGTCGTGGTGCTCATTTTCTGATGAGCTAAAGGATCATAATTTCTTTCTTCTGTGGCACAGCAGTATTTTAAGTAGAGCTAAGTGCTCATTAGGATGAGTAGATGATAACCTAGCCACGTACTTGCATTTCTCACAATACAAACCAACACAGTAGCAACCTATCTGTTGTATTTCCTGCTAAAACACATGGAGCTGTTTTGGAAAGAGCTAAAGTGAACTTTAAAGTTGCTGGTACCCTTGGAAGCTCCTGATTCTGGGATACAACAGCTTATGAAGGGAGGAGGATAGAGACTAGAGCAGAACAGAAAGGAAAAGGATAAGGAGGTGATAGAGAGATGGAAGAGCTGTGAGGCAACACGTTCTGTAAACTGTTTCCTTCTGCGACTTGCTGGAAGGTATAATCAGTCATCTGCTGCTCCTTCTCCTGTGTTCAGGGTGTGTGTTTTTTTTAACTTCCATTGCAGCCCCCAAAGACTGCCCTCCTGGTTTTACTTTTTTTGGTGGTGAATAGTGTATGTTTGTGTAAGGGGTGTCAGGGGACTGAAATTGTGATACCAACTAGCAATTTGGGTGTGTGGGTGAAAATTAACTGTTGTAGTTGGTTATTTTATGGGACCAAAATATGGCTCTTAAAAACCCCAACATTCATCATATGAGCTTTCTCTATCCAGACCATAAAATGTCTGGGATACATAGACGGGAGCCAAGCCGACTTCCTGCCATGAAATTGTGCTTCACTAATGATCACTCCAGTCTGTTTTCTAAACTTGGAGACCTCTTGTTTTCCCCAGAGGATATTATATTGTTTGTCTTTGGGAAAAAGTGTTTGTGTGCTACAATTATGAAGTTTATAGAACTTAAAAATTCACCTGAAATGGGACTACTGTTGTACACACAGTTCAGCTTAGGTACAAAAAGAAAAAAACAAAAAAAACCAACTACATTTGAAGGCTGCAAGAAAGTACAAAGGTGAGGGATCATTTAAAAAGCTACTTGTCTATCAAAAACTATATTTAAACTCAGTGCTGGAAATTCTTTCCTAGGTGGGGTTCTCTCTCCCCCTGCCCCACTGCCCCCAATTCTTAAGTGTGGCATTTCCCTAGCATCTCCAAACACTGCTTTTCCAATCACATTTTTAAATAGAATATATGCTTTTTTTTTTTTTTTCTTTTTAATATTAGGATGGGTTTTGATACTGCCCTGAACTGTTCACTGAGCATCTGTAGAGAGGCTTCTGAAACTAACTCCTCTGCCTGATGCCTTGCAAGACAAAAAAAAATCCCCTTTCAGGGTACTGATGCTATGTCTAAAATGACTTCATATCAAAAAAAAAAAAAAAAAAAGAAGATGATAAAACTGAGATGTGATGGAAAGAATGTGCATTTACAAAGTTCCCTGAGAAAGGGGGTTTTGTAGTTCATCATCACCCTGGCTAGGACTAGTTTCTCTGAGCTGCCTTTGCAGGAAGGAGTGATTTTTAGATGCATATGCCTGGGTGACTGTGGAAGGCTAAATAAAGAAATACACAGGTACCTCAAAGCTGTCATTACCACTGTTTTAGGTGCTACCCAAAAGTTAATCAGTTGTTTAATCCTTTTGACTAATCAGAATATTTTTCTAGAAGGAGAAGAAAATATGAGTCATATTTGGACTTCAGCTCAGGGAGGGTTTTGAGGATCAAAGCTGAGATTTTTGGATTGCTGCTGAATGGAAAGGCAGTGTGATTAACATCGTGCATGCCTGTGACATACTGAGTATTGCAATGCAGCACAGCAAACAGGCAACAGCAGTCACAGTGCATGGTCTGCAGAAAGGAAAAACTCTTCTTCATCCTCCTCACATATTTTAAGTGTCACTATTGGAATTGCATTGGCTCGGACGTGGGAGTGTGACTGTCAGCCTCACACATGAAGCTCTGCAAAGCATGGTCCTGTTTAAAATAGTTCCTTGCTTCCCAGGGCACATAAACTTGAGGAATAAAAATGTTTACCAGCAATACAGAATTCAGAGGCCGTTTAGATGGGATTTTTAATTGGGTCACTCCCTCTACTGGAGGTTTTTTGCCTAGGTCTTATAAAGATAGTGATCACATAACCAATTAATTAATCAGTCATCATAGGATTTGGGGTTTTTTTTTAATAATTTATTTTAACAAGATAAACAAAACTGCATTTAAGTATTTTTTTTTGTAGCTTCCAGAGTAGAAGCTGCTCAGGGCTGGCAGAGCTGTGTATGCACTGAAACACACAGCAGAATTGCCCTGCAGCCTGTCCTGCCTCTGTCCTAATACACAGTCACACAGTGAGGCACTGCAAGATGGTCCATGAGTTAAGAGAAGTTTGAGGGCATGCTTTCTCTCCAAGAGTCTTTAAAACAGCACCTTTCAGCTTCCCAGTGTCTCTGTTTTGGGGCCACACACTGTTAAGGATGCTAACCCACTTTACTAATGGGGTTTTTAAAGCTAACTCCCACCTCCTTTTAAGTATTGCTCCCCAAGAACCTGCAAACTGAGAAAAGAGCATTGCAGGATATATCCCAGTCAGTTTTAGCTTAAGGAGCAGAGGTGATGGGATCACTATGCACTTCAGTAACCTATTCAACTTTCATTGCATAAACCCAGCAGATTAAGAGTATTGTTTTGAAGGCTTTACAGTGCATGCGTAATATTTAGTTAGGAGATGGCTCTGTGTAAATGGTAAAAGCCTAGACAAAGGGTAAGGAAATGTAATTCCAACATATTTTGCTGAGGAAGATTAATAAAACGCAGCAAAACCAAAAAGCTCAATGAATGTTCAAGATGTACCTCACTAAATATAATTAATTCCCAGCTTCACTAAACATCAAGATTGATGTAAGAACTTTTTCCTGCCTTCATCTGCTATTGAAATGGAAAGACTGGGATAATTCCTGAAAAGTTTTGATGGGAAATAAATCATTTCCATTAATTCAAATCCTTGTCAATAGCAAAACTACTCTATCAAAACACAGCATTTCTGCTGTTGTGATGTATTTAAATTTTTGTTTCCTTGGTGGCTCTGGCTACAACACCAACCATGCTCAGAAATTGCACGTCTCAAGCACCGCAAGCTTTTCTTAGCTAGGTTTGGTTAAGCAAAGACTGTGTTTAAGCCAGGGGCCAGCCTCTGTTTAACATGGGCATGCATTCCAAACTCTCTTGTTTTCAGATTGCTGGTGGAAATTTTCACCTCTCCTGTCTGGGTCTTCTTCTGAGCTCACTGTCCCAGTTTTTATAAGATAGAGATTTTCACCAGATGCTTGAAAACTGCTCTGTTTTCCCTCTACCTCTCTCCATTTCTTCTACTGCTGTGCTGCCACACACTCTTTATGTAGTGGTGTCATTGCCTTGGAGATGTTTTCCCAAAAGCCTGGGTCACCTAAATCAGGCAGCAACATGCTCAGGCTCTAACTTCTAGGAATTGACTCTCTTGACACCCTGGGATCAACCACTCAGCTCAGTCCCATCTTTAATTTAGCATCATTTTGCAATGCCAACATCTTGGAGGGATCAAAGTCTTATATTAAATCAGCCTTTTATGTGCCAGGAGGTTAAAATTAATGCAGATCGCCTGAAGTTTGAAATTAGCAATAATTCAAGCCAAAAAAACCTAGCCTTTGTTGTTCAGTATTATCGGGCACCACTACAGAAACCTGTAATCTGTTAAGTTTACACTGTGTGTCATGGGCTTATATCTTGCCTGAGTCAGAGGACACTGCAAATATTAGAGTTTCACAGACGAAATAGGGGATTCTCACATCTCTGTGTAATGCAGGGTGTAACCTGGTGTGGAAAATCTGGGAAGAAAAGGTAAATCTGTGCCTGTCTATGCTCCCACTACCTTTGGGTGAGAAAAATCTTAGAAATTAGGAGTATAGGATAAGCATTTCTAAGAAACAAAGTAAGAACTATTAGACATCTGAAGGTAAAATGCAAACTCCCAAGCTGAACATTGAGGTGTTCAGAATATCCTAAAGAGAGGGCTAGGGAAAAGACAGACTGAGAATGCTGAAGAATAAGAAACATCAAGGCAGCACTGCTATTTTAAATGATGTCTAGCAAAAGGGCGACGGTATTTTTAAAAGCTGTTAAAATGATATTTTTGACTGTAGCATCCAAGAACTCAAAAGTCTTTGAAACTTTCTGAGAAAAATTGGAACCCACTCAACTCTTCTTGATAGCCATGGGGAAATGCATCCCTGGCACGCTGTCCTTGAAGACGTTTGCTCATATATAGTTACAAGTGTTAGGTGGTTAAAGGTGATTGAACAGCATAAGATTTTCCAATTACACCACGATGATAGCAACATCCCAGCCAAATAACCTTCTGATGAATCAGTGTGAAAAATCACAAGGTCAAGTCCAGGCTTGCTGTGCAGGTGGAGCCCTGCTGTGTGCTGACATCAAGCAGGAATCTGGCTGCTTAACAGGATGCTTTGCTGCATATTTAGTAGCTGCAAAACATATATGCTTTATGTTATAACACGTGAAAACAGCACCTGTACTACTTCATGCTGACTACTGTAGCTTGAAAAAAAACCCCATGCAAGCTTTAGGTGAACAGAAGAAAAGCCCTAAGTAAAACATGACACGAGGCACAGTAGCATTGGACTGCCTCAAAATGATGTGCTAAGTGAGAAGGACAAACAGCAGAAGGTGATAACTTCACGTAGCTGTCAGTCAAAGAGTAAGGTAACCTAGAGAGGTGTCATTTGAAGTCTCCAAATTCCTCTTAGGAGGAAAAAGTTGATTTCTCTACCAACAAGGGTATAAAATACACACTCTTTCACTGCCCCAGTTGAAGAACATTGTGTGCTCATCGCTCCCCCTTCCTTGTCCCCAAAATCGTGGTGTTCTTACACAGGAAGTAAAGCAGCAACCCACAGGCTCTACCACATAAACAGAAGGTCAAGAGAAAATTTTCTAGGTTCCCTCAGCTCTACCTGTTGCTAACAACAACAACAAAATATCAAAATATAATGAAAATATAATTTCTTAAAATGTTCTGCCTCCTGGTTATCCACATCCATGCCAGAGCCCACCCCCTGCCCCAACTCACAGCAACCAGATCAGACATGGAGTCCCCATCCCTGGAGGGATTTCAGAGCCGTGTAGATGTGGTGCTGAGGGACATGGGGCAGTGGGCACTGGGCAGTGTTGGGTTAATGGTTGGACTGGATGAGCTTAGAGGTCTCTTCCAACCAAAGCTATTCTGTGATTCTATGAAGCTCAGCTAATGTGGGAGCCAACATCACCAGTCACACACAGCCTGTCAACTTCTAAAAAGTTACAGACTTAAGATGTTTCTAGGTTGGGGGGTTTCTTGCCTTTCTTTTTTGTCCCTCCAAATTGTTGAGAACCCCAAACTGAAAAAGCAGCAAAGAGCAGCTGTGAACTATCAGGCCTAAACTTGCCTGTAAATGCTAATAAAATGAATTATGTAGACTTGTTTTTTCTCCTTCCCTTCAGTTACATGAACTCTCCAGGTTGCTGTGGATTTTCATATGTACTTCCTCAATTCTAAGAGTTTTCAGGCTCCCTCATCTGTTCCCAGCTACATCCTGTAATTTCCAGTGCTGGTTGCTGCACTCCCAATCTGGTCAGCACAACTTACATGTACTTATCAGTGACTCATCCACATATTTGAAGATCTTAAGAATGAATCACATCTACATGCTTGCCGAATTCCTTCTGCTGCCTGCGAAGGAAGGCTCACGCTGACGGACTGTAGAACAGAGCTCAAGACAAGAGACACTTTGATGTTTAGGGACTTGATACGAGTGTGCACACTCTGAAGAGAAGATTTAAATCACTTCATTAAATCAGGACACCTTAACAAAATGCATCCTTCAATTTTTCAGGCCGTAACTGAGCACAAGGCATAATTAAAATGTTTGTTTTTTGAATCTGGCATTTAAAATATGTTGTTGCTGCTGTTAGAATAGCTCTCTGTCAAATCAGATCAGAGGAGGAAGTGTCACTCAGCACAACAGGCCACAGTCTGCACATATAAATTGTCTCAAATCTTCCCTTTCAAAAGTCAGCTGACAAATCAAAATGAGAAGAGGCTATGCAGCATAAATACCAGCTATACATTAAAGACTTTACACAGGGCTCCTGTCTGCTAACGTCTGAGAGCTCCAAACCACACAGAGTTAATGATAATTGATATCATATGGTCTTTATCAAAGCTTCCTCAAGAAAAGCAGCTTAAGGGAAAATCCATAAATGTGTGTCTTGACCACAGTCTACCAATCTTCTTCCGCATTGGAGCCTTTAACTAATTTGTTGGTTTAATTACTGAGGCACAGGAAAGTTTGCAAGAGTGATAATTATGTATTCTTTGATTGCTGATCATTACATCAAGTGGTCTTTTTGAAATAAAAATAAACCCTGAGTGCAATATGTGAACCTGGGAAATCAGTCTGTGCCTAAATCTGGAAGTATAAGGCTGCTACTCCTGGCTGACGGCACCAAGTGAAAAAGCAAAGCGACAGCAAAGTTCCCAAACCCTGAAATGGCTGTGACAGACAGTTAACTGCAGCCTACAAAAATCTGGGATTCCAAATGGGTCAAGCAAGATCAATGAGACTGCGGGCTCTCGTTTGAGGTGGGTTTAGAGGCTTGTTAGGTAACTTCTAATGTGCCACATACTCACATCCTTAATTGGAGGGGATAGGGTAGCCTACTGCACCCTTCGGAACGATCGCTGGAGGAGCTACCAGGAGGTCAAACGGAAGAGAGAGGCAGGGGGAGGAGGAAGTGGTAATTGAAGAGACAAGAGATGATTGTGAAAGTGCTTGGAGGAGTCTGTGTGTCTGGCAAGATGCAACGGGCCAAGCTACAAACAGGAGGCATGGCACTTACTGGAACGAGCTCTTCCCTCCCAGCCTAGAGCAATGCCATCACTAACTGTCCCCAGCAGCTGCCAAAGCAACAAGGCACAGGAGAGACTAATTAACTTCAGTATCTATCTCAGTGTAACAACAGAAATATTGGCCATACATACCCTCACACAGCCATCAGGTGTGTAACTACAGACATCTCTGCTGAAACACCTTTGTTTTCCAGAGGTTAACTGAAATGAGATGAGAGCAAAACCACGTAGACAACAGCTGAATGTCCTGCCTCTGTCCTGGCTCAGTTTACAGTAGGTTCCCTCTGTCCTTTCTACTGTTTATAAAATGGAATATCTTATAGATGTCTGCACCATTCTGCATGGAACTTGGTCAGAGCTTACCTAGGAGACAGGCCAGGCCTCCATCAGCATGGCTTTTTACACCCATGAAAAACTAAATGCAGCTTGAAGATGAACGCAGAGGAAATGTTCTACGCAAACTGAACTACCTTTTCTAAAATATCCTGTCAAGAAGGTGACAAGTGGTGCTGGATGGCACTATGGGCATAATGGAGGAGTTCCGAGTAGAACCTGAAACACACAGGGGAAAGAGGGACTGGGAAGGTGTGAGTTGGACCTTGTGTCACAGACAATGCAAAGTGCAAAATCCTCAAACGCTAAAGGAGATTGCACTAGGAAACAGGGGTGAGAGAAGAATTTGGGCAGCAACATCACAGGTGGAAGTGTCTGAGACACAGAGGTGGTAAAATAGCCCAAGAGACATCAAGAGAGAACATGGCAGCACTTACAGTGCTGTGGGATAACACAAGAAACTGCAATCAAAACGAGAGAAATGAGGAGTCTGATGGTTACAGTCCATCAGAATGGATCCAGATTAGCACAGATCACAGAAGGGGTTGAATAAGGAGAAGCCACATGACTGAATACAAGTGACACATGACTGAATCAGTTACCTGGAGAGACAGAGTGACTCAGGTACTGATGGTGGCTTATGAAGACACTGTTTTTATTTCAGATGCTGAATATCCAGTCTGCCTGACTGGGAACAAAGTGTTTGCATAAGAGGAAATCTGGCACGTTCTCACCCCACTTTTACAGCAGCCCTTACTATTCCTTGGATCCCAAAGGATTCTCTTGCAGATTAAACGGACTCAATATTTTCAGTAGTTCTGCTAACCATTGTTTACTAGTGTTACTTTATACCTGAAAAAAAGTCCTCTATAACCCCCCAAGATATATTTTTAAACTATCACACAACCTCCAGACTGTACAGCTATAATACTTTAATCTTCTCTTCAGAATTTCTCCTCAGATCTCAATGGACCACCTTGTTCTTGTAAACACACCCCAAAGAAGCTATTCTGACATGCAATAGTAAATTTGAGATGCAAAAGCTATATAGGGAGATATAATGCAGAGTTCCTTATGCAGCACACCACAATTTGATTTGCAACATCTAGTTATTCAAAAAGCTTTAAGAACACAGCAACAGCTTTACAGCTCTAACTCCTACACTGTTTGGATTTTTGCTCTCCCCCCCATAGATAAGGGGTATGAAATTCATAACCAAAAAAATGGTTTGTTACTTTAATGTTTTGGATAGGTGCTCTAAGAGCAATTTCAGTTTTCAAAAAGAACATGCATTTATAATTAATGTATCATCTGTTTTCAATGAGGATTTTTTTTTTGATGTAACTTGTACCTTCAATACAGCTACAATATCCCTTTATAAAGCACACCATTTTCCAATACAGACATAACAATCATAAGGAAAGTATCTTAAAGTGTTTGTGTAGTATTTTTAGAGTCGTATCGTAAAATGCAAAACCACAACAGTGTATCATCATAATTCAAATTTAAAGGCAAGAAAATTCAATATTAAGTACTTTCTTCTGCAACTGCTCCAAGAACGATGCATTGATATTCTGCTGCATAAAAGTATAGACAGTATTTCAGCTAATGGGTCTTTAAACTGAACCTTAAAACACTTACAGACATACCAGCCTTTTGTTTGTGATCCACTCCACTGCATGGTGCTGTCACTCACAGGCAAAAGATACTGGCAGACTGAGACCAAGCCTGGAGATCTTCATCAGAACTTGGATACCTGGTTACAAATGGAAAAAAATAATTATACTGGCATTGAACAGTTGGTCTGCAACCAAGCCTCTATGTGACACTCCTTATTTCATATAATTCTACCGTATCCTCCCGAGTGTTTTTCCAGGCTGATGAGTCCTCCTATTTGGTCACTGCTCATACAAAAGTCATGTCAGACCTCTAATTATCCTATTAACCTTCTTATTTTTTTCTCCAGCTGCCCACATCCTTCTAGGAACACAGGGACCAGAACCATGCAGACTGCTCTACACTGACCTACAAGAGATTTGTAGTGTTACAGTCATCTCCACTCCTGACATTTGATCTTCTCCTTTGGCTGCCATTGCACTCAGCCAGTGTCTTCACGGCTCTGTTATTTATAACCGAGGTGGAAAGGGTCAGAGCTGTACATGTAAAGATGAGAGCACTTCCCCCATCCTCTTGTGTGCTGCCACTTTTGCTGCTCTGTATGTCGTCACGTGAGTCATTCAGGCTCAATGTCCATTTGCAGCCCAACACAGTTGGTCCTCGACCCTATTCTCCCAAATAGCTTGGTGTCATCAACAAACTTCACCGCTACATGCTTCTCCCACTCATTTCTCAGAGCACTGAACAAATCCTTGCACAAGCTGCCAGTGATCTTTCTCCTTTCTGAAGGCTGGTTACTTATTCCTGCTCACTATTTCCTGTCTTTTAACTAATTACCTACCATCCCTCTCGTCCCACAGTGCCTTCAGTTGCCAATCATTTTTTTTAAAATCTGTATTAACCAGGAGTCAGGACACACACAGTGATGGGATTCCCTAAAAGAACTCAAAAAATGTGAGACTTAACTTGCAGACACCCCACCAGCTCCCCCCAGATATGTGAAGTTTATCAAAGCATGGGCTAAGTCTGGTCTAGAGGACAGTCACTCCTTATTTGCCCAGTTCTTATGTCAGGCTTCCCAGTCTGTGGTTCCCTCTGTCCCTGCTTTCCCTGTCCTCATGATCAGGTGCCCTTACATCACGTCTTTGGAGCTGGCAGAAAGGCAAAGCTATTTTAAATGACCATTTTGTAAAAAAACATAGTTCCCCTTTTGAAACTGAGCATGACAACAGCAGATACAGGGATATTTGCTGCACGGACAAGGAAACAGAATTAATCTACGTTATACTTGCTGCTGAGTGGTTTGGTACTCCCCTGGTATCATTCAAGCTTTCTAATACTGGAAAGGCTTCAAAAATTTGCGAGCAATTCCATTCCTCTCCTCACTCTCCTACTCTGCTGCCATTTGTGGGTCTCCAATAGGATGAAGTCTCTTTCTTGTTGCCCCCAGGACTTGTGCAATTATAAAACTGTAAGTAGAATCTTTTCCCTTTCCTTCCTTTCTATTTAAAGGCACCATCTTTCTTTTTCCTTTATCCTCCCTTCCCTCCTCCCCGCTGGCAATTTGTTAAAGATCCTGGTTAGACCTTTGTTGTTTTACTGTGGAACAGCCTATCAATACCATGTGTTGATAACAGGACACAGGGGCTGGAAGTATTTTGGGTTGGTATTTTTGATGTTTGAGTTGAGCCTCATTGCCTCCTGGCAAACAAAGATCTGGATGTTGGCTTCACATCTTGTCTGTACACAGCCCAGCAATCTATTAGGGTGAAGTGACTGCTTCTCCCAAATCCATTTGAATCTGTTTGAGAGCAACAGGATCACAGCTGGTGGGGGGATTTCTTAGGGTCTCACAAGTTTCATGCTGGGTCCAAATAACTCTTTCAAATGTAATGGTAGGTAATAATCCAAGTAGTGTTAAGGGAGCCAAACAGTCACCTCAACGTAAGAACTCCCTCAGAAATAGTTTATGTGCAAATTGACTTGCCCTGATTATGTTTCAATGGATAACCTTATTCAACATGTTAACAAAATGATCTGAGCAGAGAGATGAGAAAGTCTGCTAACGACACTCAGCAACTTAAGATAATAAGTGCTGATAAGAATTGCTTAAGGACCATATGAGACTGAAAAGCTGGGCAATAACATGCCAGATCAAGTTCAACATTGACACATGTAAAATGATGCATAAGGGGAAAAAAATACTCTAATTGCTGAGCTGACCATTACCAAATCTTGATGTTATAGTCGCGAGGTTCACAAAAACATATCAGGGCGTTCATTAGAGGTCAAAAAGCAATTCAAATATTAGGAACTATCAGGAAGGAAACAGCAAATGAAACCAAGAATATCATTATAGAGCCAAATCCATGGTTTACCCACAACCTGAATACTCTGGTCTCCTCATCTCAAGAGAGACTGTAACAGATAATGCTGGGAGGTGCAAGTCAGAGCAGTCTTATAAAAAAAACGTAGGACAGCTCCTGGACAAGGAAGGACAGCGCAGGCTGAGACTCTCCAGTTTGGAAAAGAAGCTCTGCCAGTGCATCCTACAAGAGCCCACCAAGAACACTACAGCATGAGGAAGCTGTGCATGAAACCATCTGGTAGGAAGCAAACTGGAGCGTGAGCATTAATCTAAACTACAGTAAAACCTGCACCATTATGCATTGGTTTAAGCCCTCTAACACTTCCATGTTTGGTTCTTGGTTTTTTGATATTTATGTGCTGCAGGGTTGCTTAATTACTTGGGTCGTACTTGTTCTTTTGCAGAAACGGAGGAAGACGGGCTCACAATCCTCACAGCAGTGGTTTCTTTCTTTTTAGCTTCTACTGCACAATGTACAAATTCTTCTCCATTGTACTTCTCTGGCAGGACACAGCCAGACTCAGATGGCCTGAATCTTGACAGAGCAGGAGGCAAGAAATGCGGAGGCAAGATGAGGACCACCTCAGACTCTCTTAATACAGGTCTCCCAACAGTTTGGAGAAGAAAACACAGTTCAGATTACATTTTATAGCATCTCTCAGCTTTTCCTCATTTCTTTGGCTTTAAATAGCTCTGCCACCTGCCTACACACGTAAGACAGCCCGTCTGAGGAGGCGAGATAGACCATCTCAGGCTGCTCTACATGAGGAGCCCCACTGCAGATCACAAGCTCTACTTCTGACACTGAATTTCTGTAGCTCATAATCTCTGGAAGGGCAGACACCCAACCATGGACCTGCTGGTTTAGGAGGCTGTACAAACTTAGCTATGAAAATAGCCCTCCACTACTCCTTTAATGCAGTTTGATCTCCCTGGCAGTGCCAGTATAGCATGGAGAGGGCTTCACAAGTGGCACAACTTATGCAGAAGCATTTTCCATGCGTTTCAAGCTTTTTTCCATCAGTAGTAGACCCTATATTCCTCTCCAACTGAACCACTAGTTACATGCAAAGCACGCTTCTGATGCTCCACAGTGAGTGTCCATGAAGAATTTTTGCCTGTGTTACCTCATCATTAAAGGAATTCAGTTACATGAGCCTGCTAAGGATGTCTGAGTCTGTGAACTCTGCATTTGCAGCATTCTAAATGGACTTGATTTAAATTGATATTCAATGGAAGAAGTTAATCATTAATGACATCCCTACATCTAAAATTGAACACAGACTGATAGGCTCCCTATTTCAATAAGCTTATGCCATCATGAGATGGCAAACAGGGTTGTAAGTGGGTGTAAATGTAAGTTAAAAGAGAAAAGTAAATAACATGGTTTAGCTTAGGTACCGACTGGAGCAAAACTGAAAGGTTTTTCCTGCTGTCTAACCTGCTCTGTGGACATGAACATCCTCATCCCCCACATAAAACACACTCTTGTTAGGATGTATGTAACAGAGTCCTAAACACCAAAGAGGATCGGCTGAACTTACAGTCCATCCCCCCTAAGATTCCTGCAGACTAAGAAACAGACAAAAATCCTGATGACCTACTACAATAATCAAAGAGCAAATATTTTCCCAATATCTCCCACTGCTTTCTGCAAGTGGCATGTGCTCTCTGTCACAGATAGGACACAATTTAGTGGGCTGGATGCCAAGTGGGTGCAGCGAGATTAAGAATGAGCTCAGGCACAGCCAGCACTTGAACCTCCAAAGGTGTTTAAATTGAAGCAATATGTAGCGGCAATCAGGTTTTTCTTAACAGTATTTAAAAAAACCCACGACCAACCGAACCAAAACCCCACAGCAAATACATGCATGCTTGATTTTTATCTTTTATTTTGCCTCTCACAAAACTGCCAGAAAAATTCAGCCTTCCCCCCACCAAGCTGTTTTATATTGAACCAAAGACACTATAAATGAACTCCTGCTTCCTGTTTGTACCCAAATACTGATATGACATTGTTTCTGGAAAGAAACAGTCCCATCCTTCTTTTACATTAAATTGATTAATTGTTTTTCCATTTGTATTCTTTGTGATGTTCCTCCAAACACTCCACAAATTATCTAGCCCTTAGAAAGTCAGAAGTTGTTTGGCTTCCCCCCCCTCCTCCTTTAAACTTGAATGCAGCTTGAGAGCCTTAAGATCTCACATTAGTTTTAACTGCTCCACTGTAGACCTGCTGGCACCGTTGTCACGAAGGGAGGGCTCCCACGCGCCAGGAAGATGCGCTCCTTTCAGTGGCCAGCAAAGAGCCAAAGGCGACCCCTATTATTAGCACTAGTGAGACTAGATTTACCATATTATTAATCATGAAAGTCTGACTCAAAATTCAGACTGGCTTCTACTTACTCCATGGGTCAGGGAGCTTTACCAGAGCTCGTTAACTGCGCTGGGCTATTCATTTTCTCTTTTTTTTCCTAATGCATGAGGGGAAAAAAATGAAATACAGGTGATTCTCCTGTTTGAGGGGTGATCTCAACAAATAGAAGCAGCAGGAGTATTTTGCTTGTCAAGAGGACAGTAATTCTTCCAATCCCTCTAAAGAGATAATGAGTGGCAGCGCAATGCTTTTGATCTGTCATAATTACGAAAGAAAAGAGAGCGGATGCAAAGCTCGTGTGCCAGGGGAAGGTCACTCACTTTGAAACTTCCAGGATTCCCTCTGTGGCTAACCCCAGCGTGTCCCAAACGTGGGTTAATTTTAGGCACGACAGTGGCTCCGTTATACATTCTGTCCCTATAAAATAAGTGCCTTACTGGTGAATCTCCTGTAGGGCAGCTAATAAGTAGGTAGGAAAATGACATCTCTGTACTTTTGACTCGCATGCTATTGCGAGGAAGGACAGCAGGACCGTCTCCTCTCTGGCGTCAAACAGTCCCCCTGCAGCACACATGCAATTTAAATTATTACAAGGCAATGTTACAAGTATGAACCCTGGCACAAAATAAAGTAATTACTTTTAATTAGGCAGCCCAAAAAGTGATGGCCTGAGACTCACTGCCTTAGATGTAGCCTTTTGTTGACTTAACACAGGACAGGTAATGAATGAAACTTCAAAGTGTAAGCAACTAAATTGCTACTTAATTAGTGGAGCCCTAGTCAAAAACACAGCAAAACAAACAACAAAAAAAAACCCCACACAAACCAAACCCTCAATTTGCTTTTGTCAAAGGAATTCAGACAAAGATCCCAGGTCTCAGAGAGGCTCTGAAATTAAGGATTATTCTATTAAGTACATGTTTGCGTTCAAAAGCGCGTTTCTGGGTTTGTTAATACGGAGTTCCTGGAAGGTGCTAGGTTGGCAGTCCTGGAGCCTGACCACAAGGGAACTCGGTGCAAACAAGTTACTAGCTCTCAAATCTCACTCGCCTGCTAAGCATCAAGTACAGATATTTAATCCTCTGAGTGCTCTGATCTGCTGGCACACCCACACCAAGCAGCCTGGCACAGCGAGACAGCTTTCTGAGGGCAGAAACGATGGAAGATATGGAAAAAGAAAAGAAGGTACTGTAACGCTAGGTTTTTATGTACAATCTCTCCCAGTTTTGCCATTTCATACCCAGGATTGCAGAGCTTGCCAGAGCTCTTCTCTGGAAGCCTCTTATGCTTCCATAAGCATCCTGCTGCTTTATCGTACAATTAAATGCGAAAACCATAATGGATCCGAATAGCATAATGAGTTACACTGGTCTGTCATCTCTGGGCCAGCTGGAGAGGGACTTTTTACAAGGGCATGGAGTGATAGGACAAGGGGTGATGGCTTTAAACTGGAAGAGACTAGATATTAGGAAGAAATTCTTGGCTGTGAGGGTGGTGAGACACTGGCCCAGGTTGCCCAGGGAAGCTGTGGCTGCCCCCTCCCTGGCAGTGTTCCAGGCCAGGTTGGATGGGGCTTGGGGCAACCTGGGCTGGTGGGAGGTGTCCCTGCCATGGCAGGGGGTTGGGATGAGATGAGCTTTGAGGTCCCTTCCAACCCAAACCATTCTGTGATTCTGTGATATTACTCTAATTTCAATCACAGATGAAAACAAGCTATTTATTCTTCTCACCCCATTCCTCACATGCTTACATCAGGCTGTAAGCCTCCGCTCCCAAGAGGTGCTCAGGATGGACTGGCAGGAGCCTCAGTGGCTGATGGAGCCCTTATTTCATCTGTCTGCCTACAATCCTGTATTTACTGATGAGAAAAGCAGGAAGGTAAAACAACATTATTATAAAGAGTTCTACCTGGCTCAGGTTTGCCCTCTTCACTGCAACAGAGCCTTCAGCCCTGGACAATTTTGCCCATTTTTAACACCATTTCCTGCCCCCACTTGCCTGTCTCTCACACCTTGTCCTTTTATTTCTCCCCTCATTCTCATCTTTCCCTCCTGCTTGTCGTTCATCTCTCTAGAGCCAGCTTTGTCATCCCAATCTGATGTGCTGCTTTGCACTCTCCAATGCAGACTTTGTGGCTGACGTCAGAAGCAGCACAGGAAAAGGTGTGTGGGGTGATCAAAATATACCACTACATCCTCCTAAATTCTTTATTTCAGGAGTTTTAGGGGACTAAAATTATACTTTTTTTTTTTGAGGCATGGAGTTGTGCTGTCATGTCATATCCTGTCCATCCTCACCTCAAACATCAAAAGCTACAAACAAATTTTAAAAAAGGCAAAGTTTTGCTAAATAACTTATTACCTGTCCAATTCCACATCTCAAAACTCTGGCAACTGCTAGTTCTGGTGCAGTAGCTCCATATCCAGGAATTATTAAACATCAGCTTGTCCGAGTTGCATCCCAGAGTTTGTTTTTATTTTGTGGGGCATGAGGAGACTGCTCTGATGTGCTAAAACTGTTCCCTCTTTAAGCCAGGCTCTAAGTGCAGACACATTTGCCCCAGTGCAAGCTGTGCTTTCTAGCTACACAGAGAAACACTCAAGAAACCTCAGCACTTGCATTTTTTGCACTGTTTTTCACAAGGTTTCATTCAGCTGCACATATAGCAAAGTTCAGGTGGTTCTGATCAATCCCTTCAGTGAACCCAGAGAGGCAGGTTCCACCATAGCTGAATTTTGGTAGCTGTTTTTTTTTTTTTTTTAGGGGGAATTTTCCTTCTCCTCACCTGTCCCCTGGATGAAGTATAGGATATTTTTTTCCCTTTTTTCCCCCCTTTTCTTGGCACAAGATATGGAAAGAACCAGCATATGAAGCCATAGTGTTCAAAAAACGGGTTGATGAGGCACTTGAGGCCATGGTCTAGTGGTTTAATGGTGAGGAATATGATGGGATAAAGGTTGGACTTGATGACCCTGGAGGTCCCTTCCAACCATAATTATTCTATGATTCTATATTCTTTGCAATTACTTGAGAGCAGCAGTGTGCTGCTGGGCAGAACACATCACAACAGAAGGGGCCTCATACATTGACATCCTGAGATTTTATCCAGTCAACGAAACAGTTTCCTCAAAAGCCTCTATAACTCAGTCTGAAGCATGTTCTGAAAAAGTGACTGGGAGACTCAGGGCAAGAATTATATCTCTTAGATCAAAGCCCAAGTCCCTTTGTTAGCCTGGCAAGTAGCATCCTTCAGCTTCCCGGAGGTGAAGGGATGTACAACAGTAGCTCCTGCTTGTAAGCAACAAGAAAGCAAAACTAGGAAGGCAAAAAGTCTTAGAGCCAGAGAACTAGAACTGCCAGTAACTCAAAAGCACGTGTCCCATCATGTGCAGAAGCCACCATGCGTGCCCCAAGCAATACTCAGTGGCTCCCTGATGGCAACAGCCAGAGAGGACTCAAGCCTACAAGTGAATTGAACCTTCACATCTATAATCCTGATCCTATATTAATTAGACTACGGTATTAAGGGAGTTGCTGCTCAATCCTCTGGCAGCTCTGCTCTGAAACTGGAGAGCTTTCCTTCTTTAGGAGTTGTTATTAGAGAACTGTGACCTCCAGTTCCCACAGTGTCCAATGTGCAATCTCAGAACAAGCACCCAAAAGCATCTGGGATGGGGCAGAGCTCAGATCCACTCCACTTTCCACAGCCAGCAACAAAAGGCTCCCCACATATCACCCCATGACACCCCACTCTCTCCACTGCCTCTACTGAGTGCCAAGACCAAGACCAAGACCTCACACTTCACCACCTAAAACCATCATGCTGAGGCTGGGGGCTTAATTCTGAATGCACAGAGCTTTCAATACTCCATGACTGGGTATTGCATCATTGAGTTTGGGCTCCTGCAAAATGTCCAGTCAGAAAGTTTGGGATATATTTAGAAGCAAAGACCTCCCTACCCCCTCCACCTGCATTTTAGCTGCTGCATGGAGAAGTGCAGTGTGCTGGAAGCAAGCTCTGCAAGCTAGGAAGCAGTTCCAGGAAAGCTTTACTCAGTTCTTCGGTTCAAGTAGGGATAACCAAAGGAAAATGCACATTGCAGGACCTCACAGTTAGATAATATCATGTGCTTACAGCAACCTCCATCAAGTTGGCACAGTTCTCTATTGCATGAATCAAACTTAGACATAAGGAATACTTCCAGCTAAGTACAACTGTCTTGTCCATATTCAACTCCCAGCTGACCTCTTTCACTGTATTATTTATGCAAGTTCAGTGATTTGGCAAGTTTTCAGTTACTGGACCAAAATGATCTTGCACTCCCTCTCTCCCTAATTCCACCCACACCAACTGCTTTTGCTTTAGGCTGTGTACAGTGTGCTCCTGTCCCCTTCTCCACTGTCTCCTACATTTTCCATCCATTGAGACAACAGTGTTTTTGTCCAAACCCACATCACACGTGCACACACCAGTTGCCTTTTTACTGGAAGTAAAGATTTTTGAAGGAGGCACTTCCATCCTTCTCCACCTCTCACCAAAACACTGACTGTGGATGCTGCTTTCCACAGGGGTGGTGTAGAAATCAAACACATGCACTTGACAGTCAGGTGTGGTTTTCAGTAGAGAATCACAGCAGCAGTGAATCTGCTCTACAAAGATGTAAAACATGTCTCTACAGAAAGCAACACTGTATGCTCAGTGGCCTTTTTCCCATCACTAGGCACAGCACTATGGAGTACACACGACTTACAGCTTTATCTCTTAGTATACCCTTTTGCCAATAAAAGCAGCAGTTCTGAGATAATTCAAGTGTTTCACTGAAATCAATAGGACTATCTTGTAGTCTTCTCCTCTGTTCCTTTTTTAGGCCAGTGTCAGAAAAATCCAAAGTGTAAAATAGAGAGAGGGGAAGAAAAGAAGAAATTTGACAGAATTTCACCAGCTTTTGGAACAGATAAGCAAGTGCCAGAGGGACACTAAAAGCAAGCATGGGCCAGCTGAAATTGGATTTAAATTAGATTCCTCATATCTTTCAACAATACATAGAAATGATTCTTTTAATTATTTTAGATAGATTGTGAAGTGCTATTTGAAATTTTGTTTCCCAGATATGATTAAAATGCAAATGGAGGGAGAACACATGGACATTGCTGCTGCTACAAATCTGTGTTCACTGAGGAGCGTTTCGCTTGCAGGAAGAGATAAGAGATTGGAGCAGTCTGGCCCTTTTTCCCCAGTCACTGAGATAGCAATAGAAACACATCTGCTTGGACAGTGCACATCAATGCACAGAGTTGCAACATGTTAGAGAGTAAGAAAAATTCAGAGACTGCAATAAAGACCGTTTTGATAACGTGGGTTTTTTAGTATCTAGATGGTGTCAAAACCTCTGCGTCTTGAGGAAACAGGGACCTCGTTGCCTTTCCAGTGGCATGCAGCCATAGGCTCTTCTCCAAGCTGTTGATTGACTGCATTTTGCTATCACATTTACAAATAATTACAGACCAGCTACCTAGCTTTACCATTGTTTTGTCTAAAACCAGACTGAAATATTAATAGTAGCATATCAGAAATCTTTAGTGAAAGAAAACATACATGCATAAATGGGAAATTCTCTTCCAAATCCATTAATAAACCTCTCTAAAAAGCATGTGTAAAGCTGTAGAAGCATTTCACATATCTGATCTCATTAGGCTACTGTTATTTCAAAGTATTCCTGACTGTATTTCTATCACCTTTCTGGATAAAAACATTGTTTTGCAAGGCAATACTTTCTAGAGCTAAATGTATACAAACATGAAGCTCCCAGGCTGGTCTCCTGAAGATGCAGAGAGCTTGAAGAGGTCTATAATCTCCCAGAACAGTCATCATATCTGATTAGTGACAGATAAAGCTGAAGGCCTTTCAGCAGAGCCAGTTCTGAGCTTCCCAATAACATGGGACAAAACTGACTTTTGCTGTTTGGGGAGGAGGGCTCAGGGACATCCTTCCTGCCCTGGGGAGGGGAACAGTGAGACAGGCATTAGAGAAGACCCTTCACTACAGGACTTCCATGGGCCTGGTGTAGAGCCATTAGATTCCTATCGTATTAACAAATTTTCTCCTCCCCGAGTCAGCCCCTGCAGTTGTGACATCTTACCTGCTCAGAGGTATCTATCAGATTAAAGGAAACAGAGATGTAATTGCTCCTCACTGAATAACCTGGGGAACACTAATCCCAAGACAAGCCACAACAAACTCCCCAGTTTCTGCTTCCTCCTCCAGGCATTCCTCGTGCAGAGGTTCCTTACCCCTACAGAAGTCTAGCCTTTTCTGCATAGTTCATGGCTCATTTTCTGAGCAAGGGCAATTTTACAGCTCAGTTTCCTTTTTCCTCAACCTGCTTGGGCTACTTGTAATTCTGCATTTCTTGCCCAACACTTTCTGGCATTTGTCTCAGCTTCCCATGCAGCTCCCAGTTTGATACCAGCCATATCAGCCCTGTGACTTCTCGCCTCCCAGAGGTACCACAGCACATCACTTCCTCCCCATTAACAAAACTGGCCAGGCTCACTTTCACACATTTCTGCTAGCACACTGCCTTAAGTGGTTTACTCTTTGACAGCCACCCGCACAGAGCATTAAAAAAATCACTACACGTGCACGAAAGTCATTAAAGAAACAGCAATTTTGTGTGTTGGATATAGCATAAAGAGGTCATTTGCGAGCAGATCCCAAATGCAAATGGGATCATCTCCTTGTCCTATGTATTTTTAAACCAAAGGCTATTTTCCTTTTGTAACGTCATGCCTTTGGCTTAAAAGCAGCGATGACTTGTCAGAAAAATATTCGAATATAATTGAAGTTGTGGTTCCTGAAAACCATCATAAACAGTTATTCTAGAACACAGCAAGATATTTCATTCACTGACCCATAAATTTCATTATTAAGTTGAACAATTACATGTACATTTTTACAAGCATTCAGCTGAATCATCTGTACACATGCACACTCCCAGCAGCCAGGCAGTAAAAGTTTCCACCTTATTTCTGATGGATGTTTTGATGAAGGCTTCTAACTTGCTTTGGTTTTCATGCTTCAGAGGTAATAAAGTTGTTGGTTATCATAAAGAAACATCAAAAATGTGTTTGCTCTTAGCTATTTATAAAAGCATCAGAAGATGTGGGAAGCTACCCTTCTCTTTGGGTGCCACCGTTACAAATGGGTGTGCAGATACAGTGTCTTATTTAATTACACGTGGCATACCTAGAGGAAAAAACCCACTTTGCTGCCCTCTACAATTACCTGAAAGGAGGGGGTAGCAAGGCAGGGGTCGGTCTCTTCTCCCAGGTAACAATGACAGGACGAGGGGTGATGGCCTCAAGTTGTGCCAGGGGAGGTTTAGTTTGGATATTAGGAACAATTTCTTCCCTCAAAGGGTTCCCCAGCACTGGCCCAGGCTGCCCAGGGCAGTGGGGGAGTCCCCATCCCTGGAGGGATTTCAGAGCCGTGGAGATGTGGTGCTGAGGGACATGGGGCAGTGGGGACTGGGCAGTGCTGGGTTAATGGTTGGACTGGGTGATCTTAGAGGTCTCTTCCAACCAAGGCTATTTTATGATTCTATGATACTGAAAACGTCAGAGGGCAGCAGGAAATCCAGTTCAACCAGCTTCTTAGAAGCATGCAGAAAATGGGTCTGTCAGCAAGAGGTGGTTTCTGGACACCATGTAAGAATTTCAGGATAACAACAGCTATGACATTTTGGCCATTCATAGTACCCCGGTGCCTCTGATACTGAGCCTTGTCGGTACAGGTCAAAGAGTAGAGATGTAGCCCTTCTTATTATGTCTTTATGAACATGAACAACATTGAAATAATTCAATTTTCTTATAATCTCCTATGTTGTACAAAAACTCCCATTGGTGTCACCTTTTGCATCTCTTTCAGGACCATAAGTGTCTCCTCAAACACAGTTTATCAGCTGGAACTACCCTTCCCCTAGGAGGGCCAAGGTGGCAGCCAGGCAAGGATTGAGGAATTGCCTGCAATGCTATTGGGGGTTCTTTGGCTTCACTCGTCCCTAATCTGTGTGCAGGCTGGAGGAACACCCAGTCCCATGGGAAGGCTTAACTTCCAACACAACCTAATCATTGTAAACCGAGGAATTACTCAAATACTGGTATCACAGGCACACTATAAAATGTCAGGGGGGAAAAGCCCCAGCAATACAACACAGAATGGAAAAGAAATGGAAGCAGAAGTTTGCATAGGAATGGTGTTTTCATTGTGTATGATAAATTCTGTGGTATGTTAGGGCTGAAAAGAAGAGTCCATTCTGAGAGAGCAAAGTGCTGTGATCCTATATGAGCTTTAATGACCAGACATACAATTTAACTTGGGGGGATTTCAGTTAATTGAAATTCACTGCTCAGCACTTCAAGGTGGCAGTGAGAGAACTGCTTTGTTCAGATTCATTACAGTGTTATAAAGAATGGTCTGGTATTCTATTACATGATTTTTGTGTGGGAAGAAGTAGTTTGCACCCAGGGAAGAGTTCAACTGCTTAACAGCAACCCCAGTTACAGCCTATGCCTAATGTACACACAAAACCCAATTCCTTTCACAACTGTCAGCAAGTGTTAAGCCAGCCTTGTGCTTTGAGGAGAAGAAAGGCTTAGATCATGCCAAGGACAGGAGCACTCCCCCTTGAAACACCTCAAGAAGACATCCTGCCACTAACTCAGAGCAATTACAGTGCCTGACTCTCACACATCCACGCTGCTGAGTCACAGAAGTGAAGGTGGATCAATGCCATCAGGGATGGAAAGCGCGCTTAAGTAAAAATTACAATAACCTGTCTCACTTCTGTCTCAAATATTATTTTTTTAAAAGGATCAAGTTAGAAATAAATTAAAAGTAGCCCTTTTCTCCCTTCTTCCTAAGTAGAACAGCTTAACTTTCAGCTAGGAAAGGTTATGTTCTCCCACGTACTTTCACACTGTATCAGGGAGGGCTCTACCAAAGTGCTGTATCCTGCACAACACCCTTCCTGGAAGGGAAGAACCAGCTGAAGTGAGGCCAGAGAGTCACTTCTGTGGCATCTGTCTGGAATAACCAGACTCATCCATTCCAGACTACTTGGAGAAGGGCTAGACAGAGGAGACACACGATAACCAACCTCAAACTGATAAAGAGCCACTCAAGGAAACAAACCACCCATCCTCTGGCTCTGCGGTGGACAGGGTAAGAAGCAACAGAGAGATTAAAGGAAGGTTTTTAAGAGAGAGGGGAATAAAGGGAGGGTGTCCAGGAAGATTACAAGTCTTCTGCAACTGAGATGATGCAACAGTTTCATAGGAATCATTTAGTTGCAATCGTTCTTGACTTTGGGCGAGGGGCTGGCCTTACCAACCACTGGACGTCCCTCCCAGCTCTCTTTGTTCCGTAACACTATACTCCCAGTGTTTAAAATTTCCCAGAATACAGGGAAACACCTATGCCCATGCAGAGTCACACCCCAAACAGACGCTATTATGTGGGACAGTGTCCTTGGCAGACAAAGGAGACTTCAGCACTCAAGGCATCTCAGCACCCCTGGGGCAAGGTTCAGTTTTGCTTCTGCAGCAGCAGAATGTGTCCTGAACAGTGCAGAGCAGGCAAGGAGGGGGCACTGGGGCTAAAAGCACGAGGGAGGAGGGATGTCCCCTAACCATCACTTGCTCTCATCATGTTCTTTGGAGAACAGCAGGCCTCCACAAGTCTCCTATCTACTCCTTCTACAAAGAAGAGTCTACCACACTCCAACCCTCTTAGGATAAAGGGATGGGTCAGAAAACCAAGAAAAGAGTCTTCCTCCTCCTCAACATGTAAAAGATGAAGGAAAGGGCTGGGAGGAAAAAGCTAGCAGAGGTCTTGGACAGAAGGGCATCCTTCTACCCTAAGGCAGGAGGCAGCAGCTGCTGCTGTCTTCCAAGTTCTTGCTATACAGGTAGGAGGGAGAGTCCTCTGCAGGCATGACCCAGGCAATAGAGTCTTCTGCTGTGAGCTGAGCTGGCTCAAGAGGGGATGGCCTCACCTCAGGCTTGGATTTGCAAGCTCAGGGTGTTTGCACTCAGCTTCCTTCTTGTGAGCTGCAAACAGGAGAGCGGGGCTCCATGTCGTCAGGAGTTACATAGCAGATATCTTTCACTCCATGATTGCTGACATCTTAGTGGATTCACGCTACTACCACATTTTTCAAGACAATTTGTAACCTTGGCTTGAGAAGATTCGAGAATGAGAAGGACGAATGTACAGAATTACAAGTAACTCTCAGCTGATTTTCCTTCCTGACACTCCATCACCAGCTTCATGTGTGCATGTGAGCAGTCAAGCACAGGCAGTAGGAGCTGCCCTTACGTTATTCTGAGAGTTTGGTTTAGCTCTTCCCCCACCCCCCCCAAGTATTTCTATATATATATATAAAAAAATAGACTCTCTTGTTGAAGCAGTGAAAACCTTCGTAGGTTAGCAAAGCCAATGCTACATCAGAGATGAGCAGATGTTTCCAAAATTAACTGGGTACTTGCCAGGAGAGTGCAGACAGGGCACAATTTAAGCAGCAGGGTGGTGGGGTAAGCAGCTTCCATAACAGAAGTACTGAGCAGGGGATGCTGTGAAGTTACACTAAAAATACATCATCACAGAAAAATGTGTTCTCAGCACCACATCCAGCTATGACCAGGAAAGGTAACTCTTTGATTCTCCAGTCAACCATAACACCGCCTTTCTAACCTTCCTTTACTTCTCCCTAATCCCAGTTCCTGGATGTGGCACACACCACAAGGTATGGGTACTTGGAAAGCCAGAACACAGGAGCGGATGTTTTCAGTGAATCAGTCCTCCTCCAAAGGCAGCCCAAAGGCATCTTAGCATAGGCCTGTACAAGCAGGAGGGAAGGATTAGCAGCTCAGCCTACCCTCAGAGCAGCCAGCTCATCTCTTCAACCGCAGGCAAATGCCACAGTTTACCTCCCTACCCTTCTTTGCTAAAGCCAGCTCTGAACCTACTATCAGAAATTATTATTTTCTCTTTGCAAAGAATACAAAAGCATACTTAGCTCTCAACTGCAGCAAAAAACAGGTTTGCTAGGAAGGAGCGAAGTGCAGGGCTATAGCATGGAGGTAAGAGTGTGCAGATGGGCAGCCCAACATTCCCATGTAATGACTGATTATTTCCTTCTTCCCAAGCAGGTTGCAGAGCACATGCAGCAAGGCACCTTTGAGGGCTGACTTCAAAAGGTGTTTTCCCAACTTGTTCTAATCACCTCAGTATCCTTCTAATCACAGTGAGTGAGATTCTGAAAAGCAAGCAGAGAGTTTGTTCTGAATCACTGAGTTTTAACATCTTACCACATCAACTTTTGGGAAGAAGCACACCTCTGCCCGAATTTGCCTAGTATTTACAGCTATGATAACAGAACTAAGGTACTAATAATCCCCTCAGTGATACTTAGGGACTCTCTCCCTTGTCACTGCAATATGGAAAGCAGTGGTTTTATAAACACTTTCTCATCCAGGAAAAAGCAAGAGGAAGAAAACAGGCCTCAGGAAACAAAGTATACAAGACAATTATTTTCAACTTATTGCAAGGGGAAACAGTCCAAAGTGTGCCCTTTTAAAGTAGCTTATTGCACCTTTGAAGCACCAAAGTAGAGCATTTCACTAAAAGCAGAAAATAGAAAACTCTGGAAGGTGTCAAAGAGGTACAGAGGAAAGCCTGACCCCACAAACTCTTTTGCACTGTAGACAAGGTGTGACAATCACATAAGTACAGTCCATGATGTCAGAAGAAGGTACTGGAAGAGGCAAAGATAAAGAGGAGAGGGAGGTTTTCCAAGCTACAAAATCCAGAATAGCTTCTGTTCTCCACCATAAAATTTAGAGAGGGGCAAAAAATTTAGAATGTCTTTGTTGACTGAAGACAATGAGCTCTCTGCTACAAATCAGGATGCTTCTTTTTGATTTAATTTAATACTAGAATTAATTAGTTGTTTCCTGTCAAGCATTTCTGCAGATTATGTGGTTTCGTAGGCTCAAAAGACCAGATTTGTTCAATTCTGAGTATTTCATAGCTGTGGTTGCACAGCTAGCCTACAGCTGTCAGCAAGCCTACTCTGAAGGAATTAGTCTGAAACACACCTGGGACTTGCCAACTGCAATGCAAATTAGTTGTTATTGAAAAAGATTTAGCTATAATTTCCCACTTTTAAACATTGGCTTAAAAATTTAAGCACACATAGTTGTTCTTTGAAACATGCATAGTTTTAGGGCCACTCAATATTCCTGTTAAGCTGTCTCTTACCACTCTACAACAATGAAAACATGTGAGTGCTGGCGGTGGACCACAGGAAAGGGAGCTTGCTTCTTACAGACCAGAATTAGCCAAGCAAATAGTCTCCATGGAGATAAGACTTCAACCAGGCTGCCACATTATTTTCCTACACAATTATCCATCAAACAGAAAAGGTGATCAGTTGTGTCAAAGATTACTCCAGAGATCTACCAAAACAGACAGCCTGTCTCAACTGGTCACAGGCCATCAAAATCCTTGTAGAAACCAGAGCACATCAGCTGGCATAGTCTTCTTGGCCAGATGTACAGTGGAAAGAAGCAATAACAAAGAAACTGAACACTATAACATCTATACTTTTTTTCCCCTATATAGGCACTGCTACAGAAACTTCTGAAGTGTAGGTTTGGCTTTTGCAAGCCAGCACAGTGCCCAGACACACATTAAATATTCATTTTGATTTTTCTTACCTGAGTACAAAAAGCCACACTGAGGAAACATTAAGAACCAAACCATAAGGTCCAAATTCTTCTTCTCCAGACAATATTTTCATACCATGAGCCAGCACTCACTGAGCTGCACAGTATGTGGTGCTTACTGCTTCTATCCATTTTAAGATTGGCCATCATGCTCACCAATTTTTACCCTTTTCTCCTGCTCCCTCTCCTCATCAGGATAAGGTGTGGCCTTCCAGATTAAATACAGGTGTCCTTGCCTGGCTCAGAGTCGTTTGGGCAACCCAGGTGACTGCTATTACTGCTCATACAGGTTCCCCAAAGCCCACAGAACAGGGACAGCTGAGTATCAGTAACCAACACCCACAGGCAGAGGTAGTTTGCTGCCTCCAGCTCTAACAGCATGGTGTCAGGAGCTGAGATGCAGCGCTAGGTACCCACAGGGGTATTTCAAAGGCTTGCTTGGATTTACCAGCAGAGCCTCAGCAGCTATGCCTGCCTGGAGCAGTGCCAGCGCTGCACTCCCAGGTCCAGGAATACCAAGAGCCCGCAGAGCCAGCACAGTTTTATAGCACAGAGCATTCAGTCCAGCCAGAAGGCATGGCCTCCTCCCTGGCAGATGGGACCACAGCAGTGTTTTAGCTGTCTGCAGTGAATTCTGGATCAGTCTGAGGTCTCTCAAGTGTTAGCCTGGACTTCGGGACACAGAAACAACAGCCATACCCACCAGTACCAGAACAGGTTGGGAAAATCCCCGGGGATCTCAGAGCCTCGCTGCTACAGTCACGCACACTCCGCAGCAATGGACAGGAGAACATGCATCCCCACAGAGGAGCTGAAAACTGTGATGGAGCTGCTATTATCTTTAGTAACAAGCAGTTGTGCAATGCCATTTTTCAGGCATCGACAGAAACAAAGCAGCCCTGCCAGCCCACAGAGTGACAGAGCAGGAGCTGCAGGAGTGTGCCAGCCGTGAAAGCAGCACAGAAATGCTGAGGTGATATTGGCCAGCAAGGTAATTTGCCTTGCAGTGCCTGCCAAACCACTTGTTTTGCTGTTTGCATATTACACCAACAGCATTCATAACCTCCGCGGGCTTTACAGAAACACCTCAATTTTCTTTTCCCGGACTTCATCTATTTTTCTTCTCTCCCTCTAACTTGCACACTTTGCCTCATACACAAGCAACAGGAATAAATTATTACGAGGGATCTTCATGCACATCTTTAGACATCATGGCAACAGAGACACTACTGACAATCTTAGTGATGGATGCAGCTAAACTTGAATTAGCTCCTACCCAGAAAAACACATAGAAGTCTTATCTGAGATGCTGCAGCACCTCTGGAAATAATGAAGTGATTCCACACAGCAGAAGTGGGTTAAGTACGTTTCTTGTTTTCCTAGGAGCATTAATATTTAGGCCCTCCTGCCTGAAACATTTGGAAACTCTCACTGAAAGTCATTGGGCAAACCAGGCTCCACAGTGTCTGTCTGGAAATCCAACTGTCACAGCACAGGAAAAATGGCACATGGGACAGAAATGTAAAATCTACTTCAAAGGGAACAAATTAGTTTTTCACCACCCCTCCCCTCCCAAACTGAATCAGCAAGCACATGATGCACCATGGTTTTCTTGCAAAAAACAAGGACCAAGCCATGGCACTGATTAACAGCTCTGAAGAAACAGCACAGAGCATTAATGCTGTTTACATGCAAGTCTGACCTACAGCAGCTAAGGAGGATGTACCTTCCAGGCCTGCAGCTTCAACAAGGATTGTTGAAAAGATGTGTTACAGATTGCAAGGGTTGGTAGAACACAGTAGTAGGTTAGTCTGCCTTAATAATGATCCTTATTCAGAGCAGCAAGCGTTTTTAGCCTCATCACCGCACCATACAGCCACAGAGACAATTTTCAAAGGCTGATGTCTCACTATAATGTATCACTGAGCATCAAAGTGGTGATTTATGCTAAATTGGATCATCAAGCCACAGGCCTTCGACGATGGCAGCTGGTAGAGTAGAAACATACCTACCTCTGGCTCCTACTTCAACCACAGGATCTTGAGTAGCTATTGAAACCTGTACTTCATCTGATGAAGAAATAGCAGATTGGAGATTTATGTATTGTCAGAACCAAGAAAGAAGGTTCTTCATCAACAGGAGGCCCGTTGCCATTGGTAACTGTTACGTGTATTTCACCTGCTGAAATGGCTCACCACTGCTCACTATGGCAAGCAAAACACCAGTGTGCACAGTAAAATCTCAAAAAGAGTTTTCTTCCCAGCAGTATCTGGGTCAAGCATATAGCAAACACATTGCTTTTCTCCAGGCACCTCTCCTGGTGCCACACAGGAGGCTCCCCCAAGGATGGCAGGACTGGACCTGCTGAAGGTCCCTGTAGCTCAGTACCTTGCCTCTGCCCACGAGGCAGTGACCACGTCGTGAAAAGGAAACAGCGAACCTTCACGCATCAGCACAGCAGCATCCACTGGAATATTATTGTAGTGAAGCAAAGTTTTGCCTCACGATAAGCACAAGCTGTACAAACACACACATACTTTTGTCACACGCCTGTCAGCGCTGTCCACTCTTCTGCATGCCAAGCATTGTCCAAGCACTGCTTGAATGACGACTGGTTTCTTACAGGATATGGCTTCCACAAGCTAAAGCTGGTCCCTGGGTTCATGCAGAAAGCACTGAGGTCCATCTCAGTCCAGTTGGTTCTTTCCAGTATAGCACTCTGATAACTTTCTTCATTTAAAAGGGTTTTGGTAACAAAGTAAAACTCAAGTTGAGCAATGGGATGCTTTATCTGTAATTTCATTTTCCGAGATCTCAGTCCCATGCAGTGGACTGAGCCTAAGCAAAGAAAGCTCTGCAGTTTCTCTCCTCATTCTTTGCTGACCTGTTCTCACAAAACCCTGACATGACCACAGCAGTGCTTCCCAAATCACCAGCAGCCGAGCCCTGGTTCAGGAAAGGCTCCCCCACATTACAAGTTCACACACCTTAGATTGTCTGTCTTCAACATCATGCCCAGCAAGCTCTGCTTTAACCTTTGCTTTGGGCAACACTAGTTGGAAATCTGTTTAATTTCTTTTCAGAAGATGCCAAGAGATCACAGAACTGGCATACGCATCCCAGATAGTTTCTGGGACCTGGTTTTAGCTTCCTCACAGATTCAGATATCTCATCTGGTTGCATTTACTTTGTGTTTTTCAAGGTTGCTTTGGACCAAAGATTTTTTTTTTTCAAAGGAGTAAGAAAGAAAGCAAACCAACCCTCTGGAGAGCAACACAGATGTGTGAGGCCTGTGAACAAACCTTGGAGCCCTATTTATCCTTCCTGCAGCAGGTCACCTCCATCTTCAGGGACCACTGACCTACATAGTGTCTATAGAAGACTAATTAGGAGGAAATTAAGAAAGTGGACTGCATTTAGAATGGATCTCATTTAAAAATAATTCAGTGGCAAAGCCAGCCATGAATACATAGGAAGAATTACTTTGCAAATAGGTTACATTTGCTTTGTGCTGTAACAAGAAGATCACAGTCCATATTTTCTATCAGAAAAGTACAGTTCTGTTGCTTTGCTTTGAGTAAGTTAATGACAGACTGATAGGATGTTTGGCTGGTGTTTGTTTCTTTGTTTCAGAGAAACAAAAGCACCTTATTGCATTTCCAGCAACGGTCAGGGGACTTTGCAGAAGACCTGTGAGAGCAGTTGTGAAGACCTCCAGTTCACACAGCCTCACTGCTCCTCTCTGGCAGTTGGTAAGCGACCTGCAGACATCCACTCTGACAAGATGTCAGTATTTTTGCTGGGGCATGGTTGCAAGCACTATATCAGACAAGTCTCCAACATCCCTTCCTGGAAAAGCCTTGTTAAGAGCTGTATGATGTTCTAACCACTTCCTGCTGTTAGGATTTTACAAAGAATATGCAGTTGGAGACAAATGGACAAAATAAATTCTTGTTGGGAACGTGACCTAAAAGAACCTTGGTGTCTCAGCAGAAGACAAAATAAGTAGGTGCTAATGAATGCATTTTATCAAAGTCAGACTGATTATTAAATTATTAACAGTGATTAACTTCATATCAAGTATTTACATGAAAACTGACCAGCAGTTATCTACATGTGTTTGCAGAGGCTGACTACTCATCTCAGACCATAAAACTATTTTTATCAAGTTTATTAAAACTTCTATTACTTTTCTTGCCAGCTAAGACAGTTGAGAGGTACTGCTGGCTTGAATGAAGTTGCAGTTTTAGCTTCCCACTTAATAAAAGCTGGACTACACCAGTCAAAAAAGCCTCACTGCCCTCTTTGAATGGTCATGCAGAGTGCTACAGCAAATTACTTCACCACAGAGCTGACTATCAAGATCACATTTAACCTCAAGATAAGTATACAATCCAAGTCAGGCATCATAATAGGCCTGCTTCTTGCATGTTTTCTTTTTCTTTTTTTCAGTGCTCCTTCGCTGTTATAGTTTCCTTTAAGAAAACATAGCATTTATTTCTGAAAATATTTGTCTTCACAGATTATATTTTAAAACGTTTATGCAGGTTGTCTGCAAGCAGAACAAATAGGTTTTTTATTAAGATATCCCAACTGTCACAATTCTAGCCTTTAACTAGGTCCTTTATGAGTTCTTAATTTTTCTTTGTATGCTTGTTATAAGGTTCTTCCTAAGTTTGCTATTCTCCTTGTGATTCACATATCAAGGACAAGCAGAATGCAGGAATATTTTGGAACTTTTCAACAAGAAATACCTGGTGAATTCACCCATAAAGCATGAACTTCTGCATGTGGTGAAAGTATGCAATGGGTTGTTCAAGTAACTTTTTAACCAGAAGTAAACACAACAGTCAGCATAGAATAATCGAACTCAAACATATAAACCTACCTATCAGCTAGAAAACTCTCAATACCCAACTTAAATATTAGTATTGGAGCTGGGTGACAATCAAATAGCTGAGCCTTCCTTGTCTCTGTCTGGTCTCTACAGAGAGTGGTCTCTCTGGTCAGAGAAACCACCGCAGAAGCAATCCAGAGGTGTGGGCAAAAAAAATCCCAAACAAAATGGGTGGTTAAACTTTACCTCTCATTTCATTGTCAATGTAAAATAATCTCAGTAGTTCTGCAAAGGGGAGCCTCGTGGCTGAGAAACTTTACACTGGAGTTGGGAACCACGGAAACTCATCAGGCAACAATCCTTTAAAGCACACAAATATTATGTCCTGATCTCTAGTAAATAAAGAAAAATCATCCCCTGAGGATATGAAGAGAGCAAAGAGGTAATGTTGCAGATACTGTCTCAGACTAGTTTGCAGAGATGGCAGGCTCCAACAACCAAGGATTCTAACCTCTATACAGAAAAACAAAGACACAGTTGGTCTCTCATCCATGAAGGTGAGGGCAGCTTTAGCTCCTGCAGCCCTCCAGCTGACAATCATGTTCCAGTAAGAGCCAGAAGCCTGACCTCCTGTGCCACTTTCTGCTGCGTCTCAGTTTTGTGCTGTTTGAGGTGGTGCTTCTGTATATCCTTGCAATACTTCTCCAGCCCTCTCAGCTACATAGTGCCTGCTCCAAATCATCATGCCACACTTACTCAGCATCCCAGATACCCGATGTACTCAACCTAACCACTCAGCTGTGGTCACAGCTTTTGGGTCACTACAAGATTGATTTGTTTCAAAATGCTCTTGACATTTCCATCCTGCCATTTAAGAGGATGTGAGTCCATGTGTTAGCTGCCCAGCAATTTGGACCACGTGCTCTGCCACCCAAACTAGAATTAGCCCTCTTAAAATCAGGTCTGTGGCTGTACATAGCCACTGTTATTGTTACCAAAGCTAGCTTGGGTACCTCCGTGTATGCATTATGCAGTCCAGACATATCCTGGGGAAGGAGGGTATGTGTCAGAGTGGGGATTAAGACAAAGACACTGCCAACATTTCTCAGGGTAAAACAGCTGCATCAGGGACTTCCAGGCACACACGGGTTGCTGTGAACCTCATTGAGACTATTTGTGCAATTGAAGTCTCTCTAACATCAGGGTAGGCTCCAGCATCTGGCCACAAGAAAATCAGTTAGTTGCCTACCAAGTTATCTAGCAGAAAACAAAGGCAGACTTCCAATGTTCAAACAAAATTGGTTTGTAAAAGAAACAGGCTACAAGTTCATGCTTTTGGTGTCAAGTCTACTTTGTGTTCACTAGGTTTGCTATCAGTTACAAGGAATAGAGGAAACGGAGGTTTGGCTTTCTAACAAAGAAACATCCTTTGGGACCTACAGGAAAAAACACATTTCCTGTCTGCCAGTTAAACGGAGAATACAGAGCTGGTCTGGAGAAATCCATATCCTTTCTCTAGGAAAAAAAATGACACTGCTAAACTTACTCTTCCTCAAAATATTACATCTTTCTGTATTCAATTTCCACAGTTTTTGATTGTAGACAGCTCTGTTGAAATTACTGTAATTGAAAACAATACAAAAGGAAACACAGAGGAATTACATGAAAGTGGTATTGTCAATCAAAAGCATTTCAGCTGCTGTGAGTACCTCAGAGATGTTTGCAAGCTCGTGGAACCCTTGTGAGCTAGATGCATTGAGACTGAGCTTTCTTAACAGCAGGGGAACTACCCAAGACAAAGCAACTGCAGCAAAGAAATGAGCTGAACCTACCCCTATAGCCAGTGGATTCCATGATTTTTGTTGTTCCTCTTCACTGTCAGCAGAATGGGAATGCAGCACTAGAAGAACTAAAATCCATGGCCAAAATCTTGACTCCAGACCAGTCAGTGACACAACTGCCGTGATTTAAACAGGCGCTGATTTCACTGCACGTCGCCCCTTCCCTATTGTCCAATTCCTCTCACACATAGTGGCAGTAGGATTTTTGGTGAAAGCCAAAAGGGGTCCCAGTGACCTGGGTAGAAATAAGTGTGATTTTGGCTCTGGCTTCCATGGAAGAGATTCATCCCAAACTTTGAGATACACCAGAAATGCAGCCATTAGAGGCTATTTAAAAACTCTTAATTGCAAAGCATATCCTGCATTGTCCAGATTCATTGAGACACACTATCTTTTCCTAAGGATGTTTTGTCCATATACAGGCTGTGATCTTGAGACATTCAGAGCAGAGATGATCAGCAGTGTCCTCAGGGCTGCCCGTTGCACAGTTGCCCTGACAGAAGCACATGTGCACAACACATCTCCAGCGCTGACCAGCCACACCACATCTGCTGACCACGTGCTGCACAGCCAGCCTACGCATGCAGAGCAAGCCCAGGGCACTCAGGATGCATCAGCTCTGGGTGCCACCTCCTGTACACGGGAAGGCCCAGCTGTGCAGCACATGAGCAGTACAGCCAGCTCATCCCAAGGCACCCTGGAGCCAGTCTTGACCCTGACCAGCTGCTGCCTGCGTGCACTCCTCTCTGCCTAGGGGATCTCAGACAAACATGGCAAAACGACCTCTGCTTATGATGGAAAATAGCAGGAGAACAGCATGTTCTTTACACAGATTTAGGTTCTTCCTTGAAAACTAACTCCTGGTCATTGCTGAGTACAAAAAGCATTTTTTACTCCACAGAAAACTGTTTCTAAGCAGAATTAACTTTGATGAAATTTTGCTTAATCACACACAAGCCTGAAGTGATATGGGTAAGCCAGACCCAGGCTGGCTGGGCAAGCACTGGCAGGAACATGGCAAACACTGAGCAGAAGCTTACCCAAGCAGGTCTGCAGGACTTCATTCAAGGCTGATTAAAAACCATGGAGCCTGAAGTAGGCAACCAAAGAAAGCAGAAGCCAGTGGTCAGCAGCTCTCTGCCAAGAAGCAGAGACAGGCTCCCTGTGTGTGCACTGCCTGGGAAAGTAGGACTGGAGGTTACGAGCAAGGAAACAAACTGCAGACTTACCTGAGGGGATCCCACAACAGCAGCCCCAGTCTCTCACTGTGGGTAAGATAGTGGACCTGAGGCAGTGGGTGTAAGGTCCAAAATCAACAGCAATGATCTAGCAGACACGCTCACAACACATTCCCGTGTTTAAATCAGAATCAGTTCCATCATTCTGCAGCAATTACAGCTTTTCTGCCTCAAAACAACCAATGGATTTGGCTGCTTGGTGGTAACCACCGGTCACACAGCAGTGTATCTGGAAAGGTACTCACAAACAACATGGGAGAGGGGATAAATAGTAACTCACAAAGTCTAGTATGTTATTCAAGTTAGCAAAGGGAAGAGCATTTCCATTCACCAGTGAGATTACAGGGTTAGGCAGGGTATCTAACAAACACATCAGCTCAGTGCACAGTCATCAAAACCCAGAAATCATTCAGTGTTCTTCAACAAGCAAACAGAGGGCATGGTTGTGCTGCTGTCTAAATCCATGTTTTGTCCAGAGCTTGGATAATGTTTGCAGTTCTGGTCCTTCTCACCCATCCTCAACAAGACTGACCAATACTGGAAAAAGTTCGAAGAAGGCCAACAAGGATGGACAGAGGGCTGGAAGTGCCAGTTCCTTCATGTGAAGAATGACTGCATACAGCAGGACTTTCTCACCCAGAAAAGATAAAACAGGAAAGCAGTGGATCTCTGTAAAATCATGGGTGGGAAGGAGAGGCTGAATAGGGGCTAGCTACTACCTGACTCTTCCAGCACAAGACCTGGGGGTTGTTGAATGATGCTAGCAGGTTACCAGTTCCAGAACACACACAAAGATGTATTTTTTTCCATACAATTCCTTGCCACAGGATTTTGTGTTGTGAACGCTTCACATGTAGTCAGGGAGGAAATGCACACAAGCTTGGAAGAAAAGTTCACTGCACTTCTTTGCATTCAGAAACTGTATGGGACTTAGGAGGTTCCTTGAGTTAAAAATGACCAGAAGCTGGGACAGTATGTTTTTTTTCTCAGTATTGCCCTTCTTATATTATATTCTTACAAAACGAGCATCATGAGAACACAAACCCATATGTGAGCACCAGCATCCATCACACGTAATCGAGTTAGTTCTGCCTAGAGCATTTTATTAGGCACTGCGAGTTCTAAGCCCTTCGACGAGTAACAGCCTCAAAACATGCTTTTAATTGATGCCACAAAATCTTGAAGCTCTGTATTGGAAACAGTATTTCACTTTTGCTCTCCTCAGGGACCACCAAAATTAAGCTACTATTTTTGTCCTTTCACTCAGAAAATTATTTTATGTGACATCACAGCATATCTCCAGCCACTACATAATTAGTTCAGAATTGAAGGCATTATATCAGAAAAAAAATATTCCTTCTAATAAATTTTAGTCCTCCATCTTATATTTTAAAGGTGTTGTATGAACAAAAGACCTCTCAGCATAAATCATGGATTCAGCTGCTATTCTGGAAAATCATACCAAAATAGGGAAGTGGACCTAGTGGAAGTGCCATTGTTTGACAAGAGAATGATATTGTAATAGAATTTCTATATTGCATGAAGGTACTAAACTGCTCCAGCAAGTCATATCTATAAGATTTACTAAAACTATAATTGAATCTCCCTTGGGGCTGGACTGCTTCATCTTGCTTATAAGGCTTTAAGCTGCTGATGGAACTGAACCTAGCAAGGTCCCACATGCTACTTCATCAGGGTCCCTTTTTGATTCTAATACTGGCAAGTAAACTCAGCCTATTAAAAAGTTTTCCACAGCTTCACAGAAGAGCATGTGTTTCAAAACCGATCACTAGCAAAAATCCCAAGTCTACTGCTAGAATATATAGCTGCCTCCCAGGTTCTGTTACTAACCAGTACACATATATAAAGGGCAACCTAATCATTGGCACGGGGACAATTTGTTTCACCATCCAGGTTGTTGATGAAGATATCAAATTATATCAGCCCCAGAATCAACCCATGAGGTACTTTTAACCAGCTGCTAGCTGGACATCTGGCCCATCATCACTACCTTTCAAGCCCAGCAGCTCAGGCAACTTTCAGCTCATGTGGCTGGCTGTTCTTCAAGCCCATACCTTCCACAGCTTCCAAAACAGAACGCTGTGATAGGTTCTGTCAAAAGCCTTTCTAAACACCAAGGCAGTTTGCTCTCCCCTCAACCATATAACCAGTCATCTCATCAGCGAAGGCATCCAGCTGGTCAAGCACAATTCGCTCTCAGCAAATCCATCCCTGATTATTCTCTCACTATTGAAATATTTGGAAATGGAATCCAAGAGGACGTGCTTTTCTAAGGACTGATGTGATGCAGAGCAACCAAACAGACTCTTTAGGCTGCTGTTACTCCACTGCTGGCTGCCCCACCTTCCCAAACACATGGATGTCTATGCTCATGCACACTGTATTACTCCAACAAGGAGGCAGCTTTTAAATACACCCAGTTCTCATTTTGTTCTCACAGCTAACTCTTTCACTGCTGACTTCTAGCCCATTGCCTGACCTGCTTTCTGGTCTGCTCACCATAGGGAAGCCAACCTACTGTATTAGTATGGGCTTCAATTTTTGCCTTAGTAACAGCATATACCACTGGAAATGTACAGTTCCTCTAATGGGAAATGATGGCACAGCTCACTGGGACATCAGTCTTCTGAGGGAACTTCTGCTTGGATTTCACTGGATGTTTCTTTTGAGCTTTTTACAGTCTTGCAAGCCCTCAAAGTTCAGGGATTTGTGGGGAAAAGACTTGCATGTGTTTGGGTTGTGTATTTGCATTGCTTTCCTGCTCCTGTTTTCCCTCTAGCACAAAGGACTCATGGTTTCTGAGACCATCCCCTGCACCATGGGATGAGAACATAGGCTGGAGTTCAGCTTTAAGACAGACAAAAGTTGGCAGAACAGGGTTTCGTGAGATATCTTTAGAAACCTGTCACCCATTTGGCTTTGGGCTGCCCTGGAGATGCACATCTAGAAGTGTGTTTTGCAGCTGATAAGCAATTTTGAGTCATGTTAACTAAGGCCATTGACATAGTGGAAAACATGTAACATTTGCTGTCTTCACAGAAAAGAAGAAAGCATTTGCATTCCAACATCTGATTGTAGACCAGACAGCTAGAATGTTAGTGTGTTATTTACACATTGAAGTTTATGTGCCTGTTCCTCACAGAGCTGATAAATCTAGGTGTTTTATTCAGAACAAAGTAAGCAGCCTGCATGTTAATCTTGGAAAATGAGCTACAGAGATTAATTTCTACATAATTATATACAGGGGACAGATGCCAAGGACTTAGAAGGATATTGCTGTACATAAGCCAACAAAGATGAGGGGAAATCTGAGACAACTCCTGAGGGAATTTGACAATGCAAAAGATGTACCATTAATGAGCCACTTAACTGGAAGTACCATGAAAGACATATGCCAAGGACTGCAGGAGATGTGTCACCCAGTGATTCATATGAACGCTCCGTGCAGCCAATGAGCCCGCTTGTACCCTGCTCCTTAATCCAGCTCCAGCTTGTCCAGCCACTCAGCTGCTCCCAGTAACTGGAAGTTTGTCAAGACTTGGGCTAATGGCTCGGGATTCTTTTTCATTTTCATGGAAAGAAGAGGGGAAGGATTTTTTTCCTTCTCATTACAAATATCCAGTTCTGCTCCTTTTTCTTAGCTCTCCCTATTAATCATATTGATTTGGAGTAGAAAGGGATTTCCATTCAGATATTGAGGCATTTAATTAGGTGAGACATTTAGGTGAGACATTTGACAGTATCTATTGTCCAACTAAAACTGGACATTTATAGTGTTGAGAAGAGGAGTTTCCTAGCATCTCCTCCTAAAACAGTGCACCCAAAAGTTTAATTTTGCTCTGAGTTTTCCTTACATGGGAAAACTTATTGTTAGTCACTAATACTTCTGCCTTTCATATTCAGTTTACTTAAGAAATAGCACAATATACTTTATTCCTTGCTTCCCCATTCCCCAAAGCAAGAAAATTTGTAGCTCCTCTATGCTTGACAGAGAAGACAACAGTGACAGGGTTAAGCATCAGGGTTTGGGTTGAATCCTTTTCTTTCAACTGAATAATTGTTTGCTTCTTATTAAAAAAACAACAAACAAAACAGAGGAAAGGTTTTGATGGATCCTATCCTAGCTCTGATTGATATTTCAGATCTCAGAAGTCTCAGAACTTGAAGTTTTCTACAATTTAGGATCACATGTCAGATTCTGGCAGCTCTGCTCTAGTCCTGACTTTGCTAAGGCAGCTCCCAGAGGATTTTTGCTGCCTCTAAAACACCTCCTCCTAGCCCAGCTGTTTCACTCTTCAACATAGGCCACAAGATCAAAGTACGAGGAACAAATGGAACAATTTCGTTACGACTTCAAGGTAAACCTGATTTGCAGTAAAGCTGCAAAAAGCAACAAAGAGCTGTCCACTTGGTTTCTGCACCAAGCATGGCTCAGGAGATGCAAAGATATTCTGTCATGTGAGCATGACTGCACAGAGCAACACGGGGCTGAGATGAGCTGTAGAGCAGCACAGCACCTTGCCACCAAACCTTGTGACAGATTTCAATATATAAGCTAGGCTTTGATGGTTGGATATTTGCACTTCTGGACTTCTAATCTCCAGCTGCCAGCAACAGAATGAAACTCAGTATGGAGGAACAAAAGATCAAAAGAACCCTAATCTACCAAATTTTGCTCAGGATCAGCCACAGGTGTGGACAGGTCTCAAGTCAGTCCAAATAATGCAGTTCCTTCAGTCAGTTCATATCCTGACCTGTCAAGGAAAGGTGGAAGGTGATTTACTGCATCTTTGGGACCTGCTCTTCCAGAACCTGCTATAAGTTACAGGTGAGGCTGTGGCTAACAGGTGTGCTAGACATACAGGACCTGGACTATGATGAAAATGGATAAAATTGAAATAAAATGGAAAAAAAAAAAAAAGGAACATGTGCTTAGAGGAATCACTAGGTGATGAGAAGGCAGGGTGCATATGATAGGTGCTGGAGGTTGCTTTTCTTCAGCAGCCAGTACATGGTTGGGACATCTGCTCCAGCCCTCACCTCAGCTGCTCACAGTGCCACTCCAGTAACCTGCTTCTGCCAACAACATCCAAAACCCAAACCAAACCATTCACACAGACACTGGGGCAGACAATATTCCTGGACCAATAAAGAAGATGGGGAACAGCCATCAATAACACACCTCAAGGCTACGTCCAAAGTCAGTAGAGAACCCCACATATTGTTCAGGTTTATATAAGGTCTGCCAGAGACAGTGCACATTTTGGCATGATTGAGCCCTTCTGTGTAAACACATTCCTACTTATTCTGCAATAAAAAAAGCTCTTTTATTACAACACAATATTTTGCTCAAGGATTGTGAATAACATTTAAATTTTACAGCACTGGGTCTGTGAAGAATTAAGGGTGGGTGCTTTATACCTGTCTGGTATTTTACTGACAAAGTGCTTTGGACAAGACATGTACTCAGAATGAGGTACTTTTATGAACAGGCTTGTTATGGGTTTGATATGTTTCCACAGTCCCCAGGAAATATTACCCTCCATCAGACACACATATACACGACAGGACTTCGCACGAAAGAATTCACCCTGTTTGGCTATTTTACTGTGAGGGCTTTGTTTTCAGATATCATCTAAATGCCATTAACAATGAACATTTGCAATACAGCTTCCAGGACACGACAGTTCAGCAAAAGCTCTCTACTGTAAAGGTCCACTTTCACTCCCCTAGCTTTACAGGGGATTTTTCAGCACCTTGTACTTGTGGTTTCCTACAGGACATGAGGCCAAAATCCATATGAATTCAATTACCTGGGGAAAAAAAAATACACTCTAGTTCCAGTAGTGCATTGGTTGTTATGCCATTGCTATTATGGAAGGGAAATGTGGAACTAAACACACCACACACCACTTATGGCCATGTCTCTACAAGAGAATATTGACCAAGGTTCAATACTATGTCACTGACAACAAATTAAGTCATGTCAGAAGGTGGCATATCGAATAGCAAATGTGTCTCAGTGAGAAAAACCTCGAGTTAGAAAGAAATCTGTTCACCTCACAGCACAGTAAACATTAAGAGAACAGTTAAGCACATATTTAATCGATGTTGCATTATGTCCTACTGTTTGCAATCCCATTCTGAGTCAATAGTGTATTTATTTGTTTTGTTTACAAGCTAATCCTGTGATATTTTCGTGTCCCAGCCACGCTGGCAGACCAGGCACTGAAATAGTGCAACTGGTAGCTTTTAGAGCACTTCTTTTAGACACTTAAGACATAGATGGACAAGAACAAAACACTGTCATATATGTAATATTTAGGGCTATGCTGGTTTACCACAGCAGGACTGCTTTTCTGTTTCTAGTAGTTGAGATACTTTTATCAACATGCTGCCACATTAAGCACAAAAAAAAAAATAAATTGAAGAAACAGCCCTAAAACACAGAAAAACATATAAGATTTGATTAAATAAGAATTAACTTCTCACTCAAAGAAATTACTTATGCGTGTGTATTATAATTGCATCATGACATACACTACTGACTGGGTTATTTTACCCATATGGCTCTTGTTCATTGTTGACTCACCTTTTCCACGCCTTCTACATTTATGTCACATGTAAGATTGTGTCATTACCATGAGAAATCCACTACTTGGTCGTATCTCTGTACACAGGGATGTTGTCATCATTTGGGATTATTTGGAAATAAAATGAAATCTTTGCCAAGATGATAAAAGATGAAGAGCCACTGCAAAGACCTTTCAAAAAGCTCACTCTGTTGAATCTAGTACTGCAAGCTGCACAGTGAAGGAACTGAGGTCACTCCATGCTCCATATATACTCCATACGTTCAAACCAGAAAATAAATATAACCCAAAGTTAACTTCCTCGGGTGCCTTAGGGTTTTTTTCCCATAGTAGATCTCACTTGGCATCCTCCCAAAATTATCCTCAGCTTTCAGTCTACAGTGGTGGTGCACTGCCTGCAAAACAATTTCAGCATCCTTGTCTACCCCCAGCAGCAGAAAAATTAAGGCAGAAACTAATAAAGGATGTGTATTTCACGAGCCCCCTCTACTGTCTTTTTCTGGAAATACCACGATGGTTAAAATTGAGCTTTTGAGGAAACATAGCCAGGCCCTGAAAACTCATCCCTCTTTCACTAGTCTTTTAAAGAAATTGGCTTCACAGCAAACAAGACCATTTTTAATAGCAAACTGCAATTATTTTCAATGCCTGGCACTATACTGGGAGAGAAAGAATTCCAGACCAACCCCCCTAGCACCACCACTGTTATACCAAGTGCAAGTCCATACTTAAAAGCAGGTTATCCCAAAAAGTTCACCAAAAACCAGTGAACTGGCATAAAGGAGAGGTCGGTTCCTTCATGGGAACCGCTACCAAACTGTGTAACTTTGCAACTCCACACGCCTTTTGAGTCTTTTACCTCTCCTGGAAATGTAAGAGTGCTACACACAGCACTTGCCCTGTATTTGGTTGGTGTAGTGCCAAGCAATGCTGGTGTTTTCCAGCCACCATTTCCCAGGTCAGGTCATTGTTCCTGCAGTATATGACCTAGAATAAGCACTTTCAAAATAAATCCAATCCAAACCCAGCTGGGGTGATGGACAGGGAAGGGAAGCTGATCTTCACCCAGCAGCCACCTAAAAGACCAGCTAGCAGTAGGACTGCTAGTCACCATTCCTGAGACACCAGATATGAACCTGAACTGTACAAGTCACTGTTGGGTAGGTCCCAGATAGAAATTGGTCTTTGCTGTATCCTAGGAGAGAGATTCCCAAAGTGGAACGTTCACTACTGCCAACTACGAGAAGCTCACCCTAGTTTTTCACCTCAGCAGTTTGATTCTGAATTCCTGTTACTTTCCTTTTCTCTAGCACATTTTCCCTTGGCCTTTACAAGTCACCTTGTGGGCTTATGTAACTCACTGATACACTTACCCTGCCCTAATTTCTCATGTAACTTCCAAACTTCTTTTAAACTTCTTTTCCTGGGGGAAGGAGGAGTTTGTTCCCAGCAAACCAGCATGAGAATTAGGTGTGAAACTTCCAGCTCTGGATTTATTCAGGGCAGAAAGTTTTACCCACTAGTCTTCATAGATATGCTAGCTTTATGTCCAGACTCCAAAAATAGTCTTAGCATGTATGAATTTGGATATAAACCTCACCACAGTCCAAATCAAAGTTAATATCACACTGCTTTGGGGAAGAATTTTATTCTATTCTTTATGCTTAAATTTTTCTCAGGTTTTAAATTTACTGGATGGCTTTAAGCTTAACCAACCACCTCAGTTTTATTGAAGATGTCAAAATTCCACACAACATAAATGTGTTTTAACAAGTGCTAGTGCAAGAAAGGCTTCTAAGGGACAGTATTTTCATAAGAAGAAACAACCAAAAGTTTAGAAAAGCATCATTCCTTTGTATTAACTTGCTTACATGCACCTTACAGAGGTGATACCTGAGACCACAAGTCTACATATGATATTCCCAGCTCCACGTTAAGAAATTTAACAGTTGCATTCACATCACCATCCATCCAATTCTCATCAATTCTCAATCCCCAAGATTTCCAAAACAGAGTGTACAATTACAGTAACGTGCAGCAGCCAGCAGTCGTAATAATTGTCATGCTGTTGTGGGTTAACTGACATTTCCAAGGCATGTCCACTGGGAGCCCTGCCTTTTCTGACCATGCTAATTCATTTAAATTCCCAGGATCCGCTGCTGGACTTGACTCTTGGCCCTGAAGTAGTCTCCAGGCTTCTACTCCACAGTGAGAGTCTTGTGGTTTGTATCGAGAGCCAGAAGTTACCAGTTGCCTACACAACAGCCACATGTCTTGACACCCACAGTATTTGGGCTGTGATAACGAAATCAGAGAGCTCACAGGAAGCATTTCTAGTGACAGCATCAAAGGTGGCCACGTGAGCTACATCACGTTAATATCTCATTTGTAGGGGGATATCACACATAACAGCCAATTATTCCACCCAGAGCACGTGTGTCCTTCAGAGAACAAGGTGTGGGGAAAACTCCCAACACCCCTCCAGCTACTCAACACCAGTGCCTTTGCCACTTCTTGGGAAACGAGGTGAGGTTAAACAAAAGAGAGGAAAAGAGACAACACAATGGGAAGGAAAAGCAGCAGAAGGAACTTCTAAAAAATTATTCTTCCTCTTCAAGCCAGGTTTTACAGATTCTCCGAAAGCCCTTCGTGATCCCCCACAGGCTACAGACACCTCCTGGTGCAAACCATTTTCACCTGCTCTGGCACCAGAAGCAAATTCAGTCTCTGCAGATGGGCATGGAGGAGCTTTGCTGAAGCCTCTTGTAATTTTTCCAAACACTTTGCTACTACCCACCTTCACACTGGTGTGGTTTTATCCCGTACGAGTTGTTCCTCTTCGGTTTTTGCTGCCACTTACAGACCTGACTGACAGGGCTGTGCAAGTTTTCCTCTCACTTCTTTAATTTTCACTCTGCCTTTGTAACAGATTTATTCTAGTTCCCGGACACATGACATGGAAAGAAGCTGTCCCCCAGGCCAGTTCAGCAGCATTTGGGGCAGTCAGATATGGGCTAGTCTGCAAAATCTTAATTGGACCTGGTTTCAACAAATCTGACACAAAATACACTCTTTTTGGGCAGGCTAAATCCATTCAATAACAGCTCTGCAAGCTATTTAGCCCTTGCTAAACCCTTTTTTCCCCTGCAGCTGAGATCACTGTACTTTATAAATGATCAGTTCCATCCTAGAGATGGCAAATTTACCTCATTTCTGATTTCAGTAACTTCTCAGGGGAACTGAGGCAGTGACTGTCTTCTGGGAAGAAGATGCAGTTCTGACTTGATTGTGTTAGTTCCTTCAAAATATATTTTCAATGCTAATTTCCTAGGTGGTTTGTAACATTTAAACCTCTTATTCCATTTTTTTAAATTGTGTAAAGTAAAACTGATTGCCTCAATTTATTGTAGGATTAGTGGCAATTTTAAAATAACCAAATCATCCATTATATAAATTAGCACCAAAACTGAGAAGAGGAATAACCACCTATGAAATATAGTTAGACCACTGAATGTCTTTGATGATTCCCTGTAAAATTACTTCAAATTCTGCCTCACCCATTCCTTGCAAAGGAAACCAACATGCTGCCAACCTGGTGACAAAGGATGAATTCAGGAGAGTTATCCTAAAACCACTTATGAAAAGAGTTCAGACAGCATTTTGCACCAGGTACGCAAGAACAGAATGAGTAAAATCAAACCCATGGTTTAATGCCACAACAAAGGCCCTAGAAGGGGGGAGGGGGAACCATTTATCTTCTCCCTGAACATCTAGGTTGACTTCCAAATTGTAACACCTGCCTTGCAGTGCCTTATATTATCTGGAGTTCACTCTTTTCATTGACTTTTTAAACTATTCGGATCAGCACCTTTGTGATCAAGTCACATAAAGGGTGTTTTATTGCCAGGTAAATGGGCATAAAGGGGCGTTAGCCCTGGATTAAATAACACCATTGCATCTTAGAGCTGTGAATTTAACTCTAAGGTTAGGAGGGGGAAATTACCTCTCTGGGAACCTGTAACCACCCTCAAGTGGCCCGAAACATTGCACTTGATCAAGGGCTGATGACATTTACAACACTGATAAGGAGCTGCTGTTATCAGTGAGCAGTTGCCACATTTTGCCTAAGATCAAGGCTTCTTCTCACTTTTGTGAAGGTGCTGTGAAGAGGATGCCTCTGTTAGGAGTGAGTAAGCCCCACACTATTTTCCCAGCAGGACAAGCAGTGACTGCTGTCATGCGAGAATGTGCTGCACCACCACACGCTTTGAGGCTCAATGTTTTACACAGCTCACAGCCCAGACACGTAGCTGACTTCATTTTACATTTCTTCTGAGCAAACCTCAGCAGTAGGTTCCTACAGAGCCCTGCTGACAAGTCAGACCCTGATGTTTATTTCCAGTGCCATCTGACCTGTGGGTTAGGATGACTGACTGAAAGCCTCTCCTTTCCTGCCCTGGGATTCCTGTGGGGTGCTCAGAGGGCTTCTTCTCTGCTCCTTATCCATAGCAAAGCTACAAGAGGAGATACCTTCTCCTCTATGCATTGCCTAGTTAGGAACGTCTGTTAGGTCTTCAATCCTGGTTTTTTCATATGTATACTGTCCTGAAAACAGCACCAAACAATTTAGCATCAGGATTTCTAACTCTGTATACTTTTTACCATGAATGTACACATCAATCAGTATAATTGCACTGCACTGTGATTATACTGATTAATGTGTACATTGGTGGTAAAAAGTACAGAGAAAATGCTGAGGCTTCATATCTGACAGAAAATGTTTGTTTCAGTGCTGCCAGCCCTCATGATTTTGTTGGGACTAGGGTTAATGAGGTAATAACAATGGTGTTAGATTTTCACTGTTCATTAAAAAATAGAACATAAACATCAGCCTTGTGAGCAGAGAGGAAAAAAAAAAATACATGCCAGTAGCTCTGCAACCTCAAAGCATCCCAAACAGGTTATTAACAGCCCATGATCTACAGTTAGTGGGGCTGGCAATGCTGTTTATTTTCTGTGTCTACAGGAACACCTAAAGGAGCTTTAGAGGAAACCTGCCCAACTCACCTCTGAGATCTGAAGGGCAGAACAGACCGTGGCTCACCAAGGACTTCACTCACCAGCATCAGAGCTTGAATCCTGTTCAGTCTGTACTGTTCACTTCCCTAAACAGTCTGTTCTTGACTGAATACCACATGAATACCACTCCTTCCTGTGACTTTAATTAAGTGCTGCAAATGATTTCATATCCCCCTACTGAAAGTTAATTTTATCGATTAAATTTTTGACACCATCAGAAAAGATTTCACATTTGCTTCGCAAGAACTATTTTTCACGGTCTGCCCTTGATTGGTGTTAATTACATTGTCTTAAATCTTTCACTGGTTGCATCTGGCAATATCTTTCCAATATCCAGACTCATTGTCAAGCCAACCAGCCTCTATTGGCCTGTTCACCTCTTTAAATACTAATTTTTCTTTACTCCTCCAAGACTTCTCCAGCATGATAAAACTTAACTTAGTTCTAGTGATTTAAAGGTTTCCTTTAAATTTGCAGGCAACTTTGTAACCCTAGGATATACAGTTTAAATCTGTCACTTCTTTAAAATGTTTTCTCCAAATAATACCAGTATTTTCCCCAAAAAAATCTATTTATTGAGAAAATTTTCCATGTAAAAAATGAATGGAAAAATTTAAAGTATACGAAGATGCTATGTAAACAGGGAAAACTAAAAATATCTAGCCAGACTAGCTAACAACAGCACCATAGCCAAGAGGCAAGAACAGGTCAGATTTTATGTTAAACTTTTACAGTGTAAACATAATTCTGTTTGTATAGCTCCCAGTTCTATATATAACTTTTTGAATTCCCACATTAAGTGTAAGAAATGCCCTTAAGTAAGAAAAAACAGTGTAATTTATTGGCAGCAGAGAGTCCATTGGGAAGGCTTGGTACTGGTCTAGAATTGTTTTAAGTCAATAGCAAAAGGTCCACTGAATAAACATTGAAACATTGTCAAGATCTTAAAAAAAATAGTGGAGATAAAGCCTAACTACTTTTTTTCTGAGACCTTGTATTTCCAAAACAAAAGTCTAATTTCAAATGAACTTTAAACCCAAAATATTCAGATTCAGGCAGGAGGCAATACAAGATGTCAGAGTTTTGGCTTTTCACAGAATCATCTAGGTTGGAAAAGACCTTGAAGATCATCAAGTCCAACCATGAACCCAACACTGACAGTCCTCAACTACACCATGTCCCTGAGCACTGTGTCAACACGACTCTGAAACACTTCCAGGGATGGGGACTCCCCCACTGCCCTGGGCAGCCCATTCCGATGTCTGACAACCTGTTCTGTGAAGAAAGAATGGGTTTGCTGGAATGGAAGGACTAGAAAGCTAGCAGCATGATACAGGGAGTTCCTTTCAGTAGGGAAAAGTCAATTACATTAAAATATAGAATCACAGAATGTACTGGGTTGGAAGGGACCCTCAAGGATCATCTAGTCCAACCCCCCTGCAGTGAGCAGGGACATCTGATCTAGATCAGGTTGCTCAGAGCCCCATCAAGCCTGACCTTGAATGTCTCCAGGGATGGGGCCTCCACCACCTCCCTGGGCAACCTGTTCCAGTGATCCACCACTCTCATATATGAGTAGCTCATTCCTAAAAAGTGTAAATTTTAAATACACAGCAGCATGAGGCCTCCTCATGTGTACTTGCTCCACAGCAGGTCCCCACTGAGCTGGGTTCTCGTGGGCAGTCAGCACACCCACCCACGCTGTAGCCCCACAAGCAGACACGCAGTCACCCTTAATGAGGAAATAAAACCCTGGGCTTGGCACCAAGGTCTTGTAACTGCCAAGCTTTGCCAGCTTTTCTTGGGAAAGGTCATTGCTGTCTTACCCAGCTGCTGGGGAAGAAAGTATATGGCACCCAGGAGAAGGTCCCTTCAGTGCTTGGGTGGCAGACAGGGCAATTAACCAAGAGGTGGATGTACCTACAGCAAACCTTCACGTTACACAGAGGTTACACAGGGTTTGGCTGCTAAAAGCTGGGTCTCTGTAGCCCTCCAGAAGAGAGAACCAGAGAGCCGTGAGCACCAGCACGTGCCAGGGCCAATTTAGGCAAGTACAAACAGCCCAACCTCACGTGCAGAGCTGCTTTGGGCTTGCAGAGAGGGCTTTGGGCACCTGTAGAGAGAGAGATTCCCTCCTTGCTCTTGCAGGGCACTGATTCTGTGCTACCCCTTCCCTCCCTTCCAGCACTCAGTAACTCCTTGTGGCTGAGTGGCCAAGAGGGGCTTTCCCAGTGAGCACCAGCTGACAGCTCCAAGGCTGATGGGCTGCACGGGAAGGGAAAGGAGCCAGAAGCTACACATGGTGCTGGAAAAGCCAAGGGGTCACAGGGAGAATGTGCTCAAAAATTTCTCCAGGATAAACCCTGAGAGTGGCACATGAGTCTTCTGTGCTGGGCTGACCCGGGGAGGGGAAGGATGTTTTTAAGTTTTACCTAAATCCAAACTGTGGGGTAATACAGATAAACGTGTTTGTGTACACATCTGTGTATTCAGATGTATATGTACACTTATAAATATATACATATGTGTGTATTTGTGTACAAAAACACGAGGGCAGAATAACATTTTGATCATTTTTCCACCAAAAGCAACACATAGCAAAGTACAAATTTCCCTTCTGTGGCATTGCTGCCCTTAAGGACTCAACCATGCCAACGACCTGTAGATTTCTAACAGATAAAAGGCTTCCCCACCACACCTTTAATTTTCTTAAAGTATTAATTTCTGGATTTACAGCTGTATGGTTCAACTAAGAAAGAAAATGGAGGATGAAGCAGGACAAAAAGCACACATCCAAGCCAAGGCTTGAAGGAGAATTGTAGAAACAATGGAAACAAGGAAATTATATTGCAGTTTCACTCATCCACTGCAGTATTAGATGTTGGTATTCAGTTTTTAAGGTATGGCTTCCCTTCATTTCTCTGACCTCTATAGTATTCAAAATGCAACCAGCCCTGGAAATAATAGCTGTGCTGTCCTCATACTTCACCTATCCCATATTTCACCCACACAACTTGGCAAGTTCTTTTAGGTAAATCACTGTCACCTTATATTTGCAACCTTGATTTCCCTAGACAATATAATATTATTTCTTAAAAATAAGTGGGGGGTGTGAAATCTCTCAAATAACTCAGTTCCTCCGCAGAACTTGATGTGGGCTTTTGCATTCCTTTGCCCTGGACATCATTGCCATCTAGTGTGCCGATGTTGTCACTGCACTGTTTTAGGTAGAGAAAAAAGGGTAGGAAGATGGTTATCACAGATTCATGGAGACACAGAATGGTCAGAGCTGGAAGGGACCTCCAGAGCTCATCCAGCCCAACTCCCCTGCTGTAAAGCAGGATCCCCTAGAGCACATCACTCAGGGCTGCATCCAGGTGAGGCTGGAAAATCTCCAGAGAAGGAGACTCCACCCCTCTCTGGGCAGCCTGTGCCAGTGCTCTGGCACCCTTACTGAAAAAAAGTTCTTCCTTATATTTCAATGGAACCTCTTGTGTTCCAGCTTGTGCCCGTTACCCCTCATCCTGTCACTGGGAACCACTGAAAAGAGTCTGGTTCCATCCTCCCTGAGCACACCCTTTAGGTATTTATAAACATTAATTAAATCACCCCTAGTGGAAGGAATTAAGACTGATCAAAAAAACTTCAGTTCTGAAGCTGAAATCCTTGGCTTTGCAGCCCACCTGCTTCTTTTACCATGAGGGATTTCCATTTGGCTTATCCTCCAAACTGATTTTAAGTGGGAACATATATTTTTGGATTAATATTTGAATGAAACTTTCCTTTGCTGCTGTCCATTACAAAAGCACTGGTTAGCTATGGGAAGAACTGTCAGGACTGTATACACTGAGTCAATCTGGAGCTATAGATACCATTGAGGAAAGGCTGTATTTATTAGTATTACTAAGCTGTATTTATTACTATTATTTATTTTTAGCTTTTAGTTGTATCTTGGCCTTTTTATTTGCTGCAGGTTTGTGTGCTGGTGTACAAGCCTGGTGAACATAGGCTGTGTACCCATGAAGTGCCTCTGCCAGCAACTAGATCTGACCTTCTGCCAGAGAGGGTTCCTCTGCTGATACCTGTGAATTTATTTACACAGCTGCAGTATGCCCTGACAACCTACTACTTGGACCAAAGATGCCCTTGACCTTCCCATAAAGGCTGTGCACAGCCCCAGGCCAGCACACTGGCTCAGGATGATGTCTGCTTGCAGTACTGGTTTAGTCTTAAATTAGTGACCACAGTGAGTTGTTACTTTAGTAGGGTCTCAAAACTCAGCTGGCAATGCAAACCACGAAATAGGAAAAGTTGTATTTCAAAGGTATGAGACCCAGGATTAAACACAGGAAGGGAAAAATTACACACACACACACCCCTACACACACCCCTTGGGACTCTCTCCCTGCTGCACTTCTAAGGCTTGCTAGGAAAAAAAATGCAACTTTGCTGTAGCTTAAAAGTAAATAAATAAAAACTTTTTAAAACTGAACCTAAAGAAAAGTTCACAGCTTTTTGTCCATTTACAAAGCATGTCTTATTCAATAACTGTCCCTGCAGCTCATGTCCCTGCACCACTTGAAGCCTAGGGGACAAGATGTTTGATGTCAGCAAGTTTTGCAACTGCCTGAAAAGTAATTTGTGAGCTGTCCTGTATTGAGCAGCTTCTCTTGAGATACTTTTTATTCAAATAGCCCCAGAGAAGGGAACATATTTCAGAAACCAGGTCGTGTTAGAGTGCGACCCAAAGGACAGCAGTGGCCCGGAGAAATGAGGTGGAGAAAGAGGCAGCAGCTGGGAGTTGTACGAGCCCAACTCACCCAGCATCCAAGGCAGTTTGCTTCTCTTACAGCCTTCAGAGTGGGGGTATGAAATGTTGAAGGCAGCCCAGGGACCACAGCATGGATAGATTTGAATCTTTTCAACAGCAATTCAAATGTTGTGACAGTTTTGGTGTGGACATTCAAAAAAGGGAGTCACAGGCACAGTGTTGGATGATGTTCAAAGGCTTACTGCTCCTGGCAGATGAGAAATATAACTCATTGGGAAACACTGTAAAGATTGGGGGTTTCTACAGAAACTAGTGGGCAAAGCAGCTTGATGCTACCACGTATACACACATCAATTTTTGCTAGACTCTGGCTAGGACGAGTTTTACACTCTGCTACTGGTAGACTAGACTGGAGACTCGAGAGTTAAGTAAGTGCAAGCTGCTAAAATACATCTGAGTATACAGCTGCAGATCTTGTACAGCTTATGTGGATGCCTGTGTCTCAGTCCCAAGTGGATTGCTCTGACACATCATGGATATACTTGTTAGCATCATTTTTTTTTATATATATGCTGACTTTGCAAAATAAATTTGATTTATTTATTCGTACATCACTGTTATTTTTATAAAATGACCCTTTAGCTTTCTAGTAAAAATGAAAAACTTGCTAAACTTACGGCAAGGAAGAGGAAATGAGAAGAACAGCCCCAGAGCAATGCAAAAACAAGAGCAGGACATTGCTTGTTTTCAATAAACCCACTCATTTGACCATCTGACCACTCCTTTTATGGAGAAAAACGAGGTTTTTCCCATGACTGCTTCTGTGACTGTTCAAAAATAGTCTTCAGTTTTGTCTTGTATGCCACTTACAAATATTCCAGAATGCAAATCTTGACCAAAAAAAGCCTCCCCCCAAAAGAACTTTTGCAACTACTACCACATTTTTGGCTTTTCTTTTACCATATCTGCATTAATGCTCATTTGATTACTAAAAAAAAAAAAAACCAACCCAAAACCCCAACCATTTTTCTAAACGTAAAATCAGTGGAATTCCTGACTGGGGTTGCCTGTGTCAGTTATTGCACAGATCCAGCACTGCCCCTGTTTGGTTTTAACAGCACTTGAGGCTCTCGCCTGCTTTCCTGCTGTCCTGTGGTGACATCTTCTGGGCCCTACTGAGACTGCACAAAAACACACATCCAGGACAGCCCCCAAACTCTCCAAATTCTGCCCATTAAGAGTCCTAAACCAGACCAAAAAAAACCAAACAACTCTTCTGATTTTCCCACGAGGATGATTTACTTAGAGCTTTCTTGCCTGGCTAAACCCCCACCCAACAAACCAGCCCCCACTTCTTCCCAAGAACTGACTCACTTCACTGCTTTTATTTTGCACCACTGTTGAGCTGTAGCAAAGGAGGGCTCAGGGTGTAAGTCACTCGTTGGCTTCCCATCTTGAACCTTGCTGCTTTGTCCAAAGGCTACTTCAACTTCCAAAACTGGCTATATCCCCAAATAAAGTATTTTTTTTTGGTGTGTTTTAAAGTGTTTCTTTTGTGGTGTTTTTGTTGTTGTTGTTGTTTTGTTTCCAGGCAGAACAGGAATGCCTGGCTGGGCATTTTCACTGTGGAGCTGTGTACAGGGGCATCTAAGAATTACCCCAAGCTTAGGTCTGCCCAGCTCTTTCAAGGAGATGTGGAGGTCTTCTACTCCCAATGCCTTCACAGCATACCTGGGAGGTGGTCTGACCAAGAGCTCCGTGCCCCTGTCTCACCTCATGCATTGGTTTGACCCATGGATTTGCCTGGTACTCAACGGACACGTGTGAGAGCTGAATATTGAACAACTGTCCCTCAGAGGGAGCAAACAGATGTGCTCAAGACACATTAGCACCCTACCTAGGGAGTCAGCTAGACACCAACTGCAGATGACCTCAAGGCAGACACACGTATACCCTGAGGCCACCAACTCCTCCCTGAATTCTTAAGTGACTCCAGAAAAATCATACTTCTTTTCCTTGAAAGGCACTGGCCTCACAGTGTCACAGACTCCTCACAGAACTCTGGGTCCTTCCACTTGTTACTCATTCCCTGAAAGAGCCACCAACAGGGCCCTGAGCTGCCTTTGGGCTCAGCCTCTGGGCACGTGCCCCAGGACAAAGCTGTCTGCCCATACAAAAGGAACCTTGCCAAACCCCAAGGAAGCTGCTTGCTGAGGCTCAGGGTCAAGCAGTTGCAAAGCAGGAGGTTTGGCAGTATGATTTCAGAGTTAAGCCTCTTATTTGCACCCTTTTAGCTTACCTGCATCCTTTTGCAAACAGGCCTCTCTGCTTCAGATGGGCTGATCAGTAACTATCACCCAGCCCTAGTCTGCTCTAGCCTCATGGATAATGAACTGAAACAATGCAAACACAGAGGTGAGGAGCCCAGTGTATTTAACAAGGGAATACACACAACTCTTCCAGCACCTTCTCATTCAATTAAATAAAACTACAACACGGGAAATAACAGACTTGATGGCACCCAGAAAAGTGAATGGCAATTTAAAAAGTGGTTCTAAGTGCTGCTGGCTTGAATACAAGTCACACACATGATGGCATGTAACTAAATGTCCAATGAGCTGTTTCCTGGAGAAGGGAGCATTAGCACAGATAGTCTGGTACTCACTTCTGGCACAGGGCACTCATTTTATCCCTTTTCCCCCATATCAAGCCAAGCAGCTTGGGCTGGAAGAATGTTGGTCATGTGGAGACTGTATCTTGTGTGTCCTCACCCAGAGAAAAGGAGAGACTGAGCTGCTGCTCTGCACTGGCATGCAGTGAGCACGGGGTGGGGGAAACAGGTGAAAAAGGCCCCATCCATTTTGCATCTCAGATCTGGCAACTGGTCAAGCACACACCCACACACCCACCCCCACCCCCACCCCCCCCCCCCCACACCCCCCCCCCCCACCCCCCCCCCCCCCCCCCCCCCCCCCCCCCCCCCACACCCCCCCACCCCCACCCCCCCCCACACCCCCCCCCCCACACCCACCTCTTCAGTGCAGGCATAGAATCACAGAATGTCACTCCTTGTCCTATCATTGGATGTCACTGAGAAGATCCTGGCTCCATCCTCATGACACTCACCCTTTACTTATTTATAAACATTAATGAGGTCACCCCTCAGTCTCCTCCAAGCTAAAGAGACCCAGCTCCCTCAGAAGGGAGATGTTCTACTCCCTCCATCATCTTTGTGGCTCTGCACTGGACTCTCTCCAGCAGTTCCCTGTCCTTCTTGAACTGGGGGGCCCAGAACTGGACACAATACTCCAGGTGTAGCCTCACCAAGGCAGAATAGAGGGGAAGGAGAACCTCTCTTGACCTACTAACCACCCCCCTTCTGATACACCCCAGGATGCCATTGGCCTTCTTGGCCACAAGGGCACATTGCTGGCTCATGGTCACCCTGCTGTCCACCAGGACCCCCAGGTCCCTTTCCCCTACGCTGCTCTCCAGCAGGTCAGCCCCCAACCTGTACTGGTACATGGGGTTGTTCTTCCCCAGATGCAAAACTCTACACTTGCCCTTGTTGAAATTCATTAAGTTTCTCCCCGCCCAACTCTCCAGCCTATCGAGGTCTCGTTGAATGGCAGCACAACCCTCTGGTGTGTCAGCCATTCCTCCCAGTTTGGTGTCATCAGCAAACTTGCTGAGGATACATTCTGTACCCTCATCCAAGTCGTTGATGAAGATATTGAACAACAATACTTAAGATCTTTCTATAGCGTCACAGACAACTGCCCGATGTCTCATCTCTGTCTCTCCTTTCTCCTCCCACTTCTAAATGCTTTCGACACTTTTGCATCCATCCAAGAAGGTGCAAAATTTTCTCCGCCCTGCAGAAAAATGAGCAAAGCCTTTGGCTGGTTTCTGACTGCAGCCCAACAAATAGGGGTTTTTTCTTTCTTCTTTTTTTCTTTTTTCTGTGTGTGTGGGGTTTTATTCTTCTTTAAATGAGAGGTTGGCAAGAGGGAGAAAGCAAGAAATAGTTGAGTAGTTCTAACGGTACCCAAATCAGGGAGGCAGATAGGAAAGAGTTACAGGACCATGATATGCCCAACCTGAGCCATCCCGTGAAAGGACTCTCATCCATAAAGGGGTAAACATCACTTGTTACAGATTCCCCTCTTTTAGCTGGTCCAGGCAAGCCACACCTGATGCCTCCCCTGTTCCCACAAGGAGATTAGGCTGGGCATCCATACACTCCCCAGGGCCCCCGGGTACACCCAATCCACTAGAAATCATCCAAACTGCGGATTTTTCCTGGTCACCAGAGCACATCAGACAGGACATCATCCCCACCCCATCCCACAGGATAGATTGTCCTTGGTCCCAGGTGAAGGGAGGGACCAGGGACCCTTACAAGGGTAAGGCTGAGGGCAAAGCCTCACAAGTAACTGGGTGTGCAGTGAGTTGGCTGGGTAAACAGTTTATAGCCCTTAAATACTTCCAGAGGGTTTGTGTGGCCAGCCTCAGAGCAGGGGGACTTCTCAGTTTAATGGGAAGGACATCCCTTTTAAAGAACACCCTATGTAAAACTGCAGAACTCTTGGGTATTTTGGGACTAATTTTTGTTTTCTCCCACGCTGCAGGAAACAGCTACAGCCAAATGAGGCTTTAGCCAGGAATGCTGCTGTGGGATATCGAGCCTCTAGGCTGTGAATTCCCCCTTCGCTGTGCAGAGATAACAAATGGACACAGGAAAAGTTGCTGCTGCTATTGAAAAAAGAGAAGGAAAAAAAGAAAGAGTATGGTGTGAGCCCTTAAAAGAGAAGGGAAATTCTCATCAGAAGATAGCCTAAATTCAGTCTTAAAAACATGCTACAAAAACTAAAGTTCCTTCTGCTTTCCACCTGGAGCTGAACGCACTCACACTTGTGCTGGGGACAGAGTGACCTGGCAGAGCCAGAACCAGATGCATTGCCAATAAATAAATAAATAAATAAATAAATCACTGCGCACTCAAGAAAGTCCTCTGCTTTGTGGGGGGAGATGGAGCAGCCCACAAAGCACAACTGCCCTGAGCAGCTCATTAGTGGGTAAAGTTATTGACACACCCCCAGTGGAGGAGTGAAGCAGAAAACACATCACAAGATGAACAACATGCAAATGATAATTGGCAGCCCTTTTAGCCATCCCACGCAACACTGAGACTTTTGTACCCTTCAGTGAAACCAAACCTGTGCACATCAGAGAGGAGAAGGGGCAGTAGATGCTGCATCTTTTCCCTGAAGACCAAGGGGCAAGTTCAGTGCTGACAGCCCCAGGGAAGGGCTCTGATCTTTCCCAGCACAGATTTCTGGAAGCACAGACCCAAGTGACTTCTTTCCTCTCCCTGACTTCAGCTTTTCAGGAAAATCCTGCAGAATGCCTTCTTCCCAGCTTTCCCACCCCCTGCACTCACCCCTCCAGTGCTACCTTCTGCAGACACTGGGATGAAGCCCCCAGTTGACAAGCTGTGAATTTAGAGCTGTGATAAGTAGAAGAAAATCAGCCTTGATGTCTTCACTTTCTGGTGTTCTAATCCCAATTGCAAAACTCCCCCAAAAGAAGTCAGGGCACACTTTGGTTTCTTTATGCTTCTGACCTAATAGAGAGCTATACATTTAACTTGCAGAGAGGAAAATTAGACCAGATAACAATCACAGTTCTTGCCTGTTGCTTTTATGGCTTATACCACAAGGGGGACTCTTCTATAACTTTATAGGGCAAAAATAATTTCAAAGAAGAGGGAAAGGCTGCATCAGTTCTGCAGCTGAATGTGCAGAGACCATTTTAGGCTTTAAGTTTTTAGCCTGCAGGAGCTGTTAACCTGCAAAATTCATTAACAAGTATCAGATGTTCATGTCCAACTGCTTTTCTGGCTCCTTTCAGCTCCTGGTTTCACACTGAATGTTGCACACTGCAAACCTCCTATGAATTTCTCTGTATTCCAGGGCTGGGAGAACCTGCTGGGCTGCCACGGCATGTCCCCAGTGGTGCACACAGTGCAGGAGAAGGCACATGGTGGCATAGGTGAGGCATGCATAGAAGTTGTAGGACAGGTAGGGGTGCAGGCTGGGGTTTGGGCTGCAGAGCAGAAGGGGAATATGATACAGAAGAGTGCAGGGAAGGAGGGAAGAGGTATGTGGCCCAGTGCAGAGCAACTTGAGCCATCCATGGAGTCACACCTGCCTTAGAATAACACATCATATACTGCCAAAAGAAGAACAAAACACAATTTAAAGCTTCTGCTAACATGCATGTATTTCACTGTGGTTTGCATTTAGAGTTCACTTAAGATGATATACTGAAAATCAAGATTTAAAAACACAATCTCTATTCCCTTTAACTTTTAGGAAGTGAAGTCACTAATAATTATCACCCTGAATTGTCTCTAGGGTGCCTTTCTTTGCTAAAATGCAGAAGAAACCTTGAATATCTAACAAACTCTGTTAATGTGACACTACATTTAGTGAGAGGCTGTGGTTTTATGGTGAAAGTCACAGAAGATAGCCACTAAAATGAAACTGATAATTAACTGCCTATTCAAACAAAGTTGTAGATGACCTCACAATTGCTTTAAAAGCTTCCCCAAAGAAGAGATGTTATAATTCTAATTATAACTTCATTTTCCTGAGAAAAAACTTGCACAGCTGCCACAATTCTTATTAAAAGTGACCAAATAATTGTTTCCAAGTAATTGTTCTTACTCAACATAACACGTTCCTATTATATCTTCAAAACATTAACTAAAACCACAAGTCAAAGGTTTTTAAGTCTATGCTGGAGGACAGTGCTTGAAGTGTTTGCTAGTTAGAGTGCCACAGTGACAAGCAAGCTCACACTTCATGGCAGGTGTACGTATCAGACCATGATGACTGTCTTGTTAATGGTTTTTAAGATCTCAGCTCTGTACAACAGCAGGAAAAGAAAGTAACTTGCACCATGAGTGAAGAAAGCATTTGGATTTCTCTCATGTGTCCCTCTGCCACCCACACAACAGTCACATCAGGTGTCCCAAGGCCACCAGAACACCCCCGTTGGTCATGGAAGAGCCACATGCACCCTGGCTGGCCATCTGCTTGTGGCCAACTGAATGGGTAACAGCTGAATTCTTGTCTTCCTCTGGGGGCACAGAAGCATTCATTTGCTTCTCACTTTCCTCTACCCAGCTGTCAATTTTCCTGAAGCTTGTGGAAACTTAATTAATTTGGAGACTGCTCCAAAATTGCATTAAATTGCTCATTTGGTTCAGAAATTATTCAGAGTAGGAGGGATAGGTGAATGGACACTGCAGCGACATAAGTGTTGTTTCCCTAGGAAATAAAACTGAAAACAAGAGAGTAACAAGAACATAAGAAAAAAAAGAGGTCCTCAAATCTTCTGAGAGCTAATTAGTACCTCACAACTGCTGGAGAACTAATTGTTGATGCACTTATTTTGACCAGGCATGTGGGAAGCACTGGTTATATATGCACATTGGTGTGGTGATGACACAAGAGTGTTTTTTCAGGCTGCCTTTGGAATTTAAAATTAATGAGAAGCCCTGCTGTAAAAAATCTTTTTGGTTGGGTGGTTGGTTTGGAAGATTTTAGTGATTCTACAAGATCAAAACTAACACTTCTTTCTTTGGATTCAGCTAGAAAGATTCTGGAAATGTATTATTAAGCAAGACTGTAAAACTTAAAACTTCTTTCCTGTACCTTCTTCAAAAGATAAGTCTGCAACACATTATAATGTAGAGTGGGGAAGAGAAGGAACCCACTCCCTCTGGTTTGCAAATGAATAAATTCACAGGCTAAAACTAGCAATGCTAACACAACAGCCTGTACAAGCAGGATCACCAGCAGAATGCTTGCTCAGGCTGTACTTCTAACAACAACAGGGTGTTTAAGAAGGAAAAAATAATCAAACCACATCATAGCATATGTATTTTCACAAGAACTCCATTAGCCCAGTTCAGCAAAGTCACTTGCAGGAGCGTATGTGACCCTTGCTTCTGATCTCCACACCTTCTGCTGCCTCAGTTTTTCCCTGCTTGGTTTGGGAATTATATTTTCCTCCTTGGTTCAGCCACACAGAGCTGTATTCAAGTGTGAGATCTCCCCAACACTACCTACCTGACCAGACCTCTTATTTTATCATTTATATATAAATATATTTCCTAGAAAGCTGGAGAGGTCTTAAAGACCAGCTAAACTCACACATTACTGCTAGGAATGTCCCATTCATATTGCACTGTTCCAATAAAAATAAATGCCACTGTCACCAGCAACAGCACAGAATCCCTGTCCACTAAATGCCATTTTACACATATTATGGAATATATTTTTTTAAAAAAACCCAAACCAATAAACTCAAAGCAAACAAAACCAAATAAACCAGTAGTTTTAGATAGTTGAATGCCACAATGCTGCTAAAGTACTCCAGGGAAACCTCACAGAACTGAGTGGGTAAAAAAAGGGAGGTAGGTGACTTGTGTCGGAGATAAAGGCAAAGAAAACATCTAGGGAAAAGTAATCCAAATGCTACCTGCAAGAGTCTGAACTCTGAACCCAAAGGTACAACAACAGAAGAGCTCCTGGAGTCATCACTGACAGTTCTTGGGAATCAGGGCACGGCCCAATATGTATCAGTAACAAAAAATAGTAAAAATGATTGGACATCATCTGGCAGGTCACAGCAGAGTGGCATTCTTCTATCTCACAGTGGCATGAAATGAGAGAGCAGCTAGGAAAGGCTAAACACTCCTTCTGTGCACATCCTGCTGGAGAAGCTGCTTGCAAAAAAAAGACAGGGAAGACTGCCTTGGATGGTGAACCTCTATTGAAAGACACCTTTCAGTGAAAAGTCAGCTTGTTTATCTAACACACACTGTAGCCAGGCTGGTTCACTAGCACTAACCAACATTTCTGGGTCCTGGTTCTGGCATTCAGCACAGATGATCTGCTTTAAATCCACCTTTACAGAAGCAGCACAGAATCAGTGCCTGTGAACCAACCTGCCAAAAGGGGAATGTGAAAACAGGAGTGGGACCTCCAGCAGGGAATCAAGTCTAAGGAGTCCCATATTTACACTTAGAAGGAATATGGCCTTAAGCCCTGAACTCTGCAATCCAGAAGGAACATGGCTCAAGCTAGCTGTGCAGGAAAAGGACCAGTTGTGAACAGCTTCCACCATGAGCTTGCTATAAAAAAGCACTTCAAGACAAGTCTCCTGTTACAGTGTTTCTTGTAGTTATTTCAGTGCCTTCACAAAGAAAGTCTCCTTTTACAAACCCATGTAGCACTTTGCTGCTTGAATAAAAGGAAGGGTGCACATGAAAAGTTATAAACCTTTTCATCTATTATTAAAGCTTCTAAAATATGTATCAGTAGTAAGAACTGAGGGCACATTCTCATATAAAATTGCCTCACAGAAGTCCTCTTTGCTAAGGCTTTGTATAAGAACTGGTTTGTCCCTGGATGGTCTGTTCTTATAGAATCCTAGAATGGTTTGGGTTGGAAGGGACCTCAAAGCTCATCTCCTTCCAACCCCCTGCCATGGCAGGGACACCTCCCACCAGCCCAGGTTGCTCCAAGCCCCATCCAACCTGGCCTGGAACACTGCCAGGGAGGGGGCAGCCACAGTTTCTCTGGGCAACCTGGGCCAGGGTCTCACCACCCTCACAGCCAAGAATTTCTGCCTAATATCTAGCCTAAATCTCCCCTCTTCCAGTTTAAAGCCATCACCTCTCATCCTCTTGCTATTCCTCTGTGCTTTGTTCAGAAGACCCACTGTTTTGCCAGTTACTAGGGCTAGTACAAAGGACACAGCCAGCAGCAGAAAAACAATCCAGTAAGTAGATTCTATTGCACATAAAGGAGTCAGTATATAGGGGATCGCTGGGGGTACAAACAAGTCAGATCACAAATAATAGATATCAACCCCAGAGACCCCAGGAATGACACAGCATGACCCGTAATAGATGGAATAAAAAAAGATACAAGGTATCCCATAGAGAAAATGGGAAACAACCAAGACAATAGGGTGATCACACACAATAGAGGTAACCCTCCCCACACAGCCCGCGTTTGTACATGCCAAACCCGACCAGGGCCCAGCTGCAGGGAGAGTCAGGAGGTCCTTCCCCAACAGGGAAACTCTGCACAGTGCATTCACCTCACACACAGACACCGCACCCTTCCTGCAAGTGCTCCCAGCTTTTATCCCCACAGCAGGAACCTGGCACTCATTGACCCAATGGGGGCACCTGGGGCTTGTTCACCCAAGGGCTTTCCCTGCAAGGTCGGCTGCACCTTGGAGGAAAGCCAAAAGGCAAACTCATCCCCTCCTCTTAAAGGGCCATGGGGACCACCCATATGTCAACCTTAATTCAGGGCTTGGGGTTCAGACCCCAGCACTGCAGATGGATTTAAGGTCAATACTGTCCCTTCAGATCCTGTCTGCAACACTATGTGACTGACTATCCCAGGCTTTAATGGTGTGCACTTGCAGCCCAGAAGGCCAACTGTGTCCTGGGCTGCATCAAAAGCAGCGTGGCCAGCAGGGCATGGGAGGGGATTCTGCCCCTCCACTCTGCTCTCGTGAGACCCCCCTGCAGTACTGCATCCAGTTCTGGGGACCCCAGCACAAGGACATGGAGCTGTTGGAGTGAGTCCAGAGGAGGCCACAGAGATGATCAGAGGGCTGGGATTTATCCATTTCTACAACGCCCTGCTCCCCATCCCTAAGTTCCTTCAAAGCACATCTTGCCCCCCTCTGATTTCTCACACACCATGCCAGGTGGATGGATGCTGGGAAGGAAGCACAAGAAACCAAGGTGACACATCCTGCAGCAGCAGCAGATGGGCTGTTCTGTGGTACTTGCAGCCTGTTACCTTGGGTTTAAACCTCAGAAGCTTTGCTGTCTTTTCTTTTTATACTTTTTTTTCCTTTAGTGACTACATCTTCATTAGTGTGAGGACATGGAGGTTACTGAGAAGGCTGGAAAGCTGTGTCATAACCAGAGCAGCTGCTGAAATCAGTGTGACTTTGCTGCTTGCCTTTGTGGAGGCTGCAGCTGAGCACCTTTGCCTCCTGCTAACCCAAACTCATTTGGCACCAGGAGCTGTTGAGCTGCGTTCCCTTCACAGTGGCACCACGAACGTGCTTCGGCTTCACCAGGAGCCACGCCTGATGCCCATGGGCACAGGGCAGCTCACAGGCACCTCTGGGGCTGTGTTTCAGTCACTGCCCCGGCACGTGTCCCATGTGTGGGACCAGGGGGGAAAGGTGCCACACTGCCACGGGGTGGCTGTTGCTGCCAAGTCCTCCTGGTGAGCACTGCAGACACACTGCCAGAGCTATCACACTGTGATAACGAGTCCTGCACGTTTCAGCATGCTGCTCTTTCTCCTTCCTCCTGCCCCCTTTAAGATACTCAGTATTTCTGATCAGCATTTCCACCTTTCATTAGTCTCTCCTTAGCCATTAGCTTGTTTTAACAGGAAGATCTATTTTATCTCATAGTGTATGCCATAGCTATAGGTTTATGGAAGGAGTAGGATGGCTGGCCAGGTGTGTGCATGTGTACAGATACACATGTGTATGTGCACAAAGCCAGAAATTTGCCCCAGGCAAACAAGGGCACGGCTATTCCAAGTCCTGGAAAAAAGGGACTGTAATTTGTCATCTTGGCAGTGTAATTAGCCTGGGCAGCGCAGTGCCCGGCGTGGCTGTACTCTGGCACCCATGCTAGGCTGGGTATCTCTCCATGTCCTGGCTCGCCTCTCCTTGCTCACCTTTTTTAAGGAGTCAGTGGCTGAGCCAAGCGTGGCTTCTGAACGTGCAGTCTGGGAGCACCGCTTCAGTTCCCTTCCCGTGCTTCTGACTCACTTGGACTTAACACTGCTACCCACACCCAGCACTTCCCCACGTGGTGAAGGTCTTTCAAGGTGCCTACAGGCCACATCATGCCCTGAGGTCTACTCTTAATTTGCATCCTCATCCTTCATTCATTTATGCATATTGATAGTGCAACTATGCAGATTTTTCAGTCTGCAAGGCAAAAACGTGTATCACGAAATTAAGCTGATTAGAGACAAATATTTACTATTCTCACTTGATGGTGCCATTAAGTTTTGTAGTTCACTGCACTTACAGTTCATGTTCCTCATTTAGGCAGTGGTCATTCATCCACATTCACCATTTTGTTTACCCCTCCTTCAGGAGCTAGCACACTGTGGCAGCTTTTTGTAACACTAAATCAGGGCAAATCCTGCTCAGTATTTTATATATTTAAAAAATGCACTCTCCTTTTTCATTAAAACAACCTCTTACTTGTTATTCTGAGATAACAAGTTAAACAGGTCTTTGTGAATGCTGTAGAGAGATGCTGTTAGGTCTGATTTCTACATGTAATACATTAAAAAATAACAATCTTCCTACCTGTGAAAAATTCATCAGATTAAATAATGACTGTAATACAATTTCCCTGGGTGACCTTCATCAAGGAAATAAGAAATTCTTTCTTAGATACTAAAAGTAATGATGGCTAAGTAGAGTTTCTCTGAACTCTCCTGTTGGCCTTTAGCACTGGTGGTAAGGAGAATGTAAGGTGTTACCTCGGTGAGTGGCACCTAACTCAGCAGTATTGAACACAGTGGGTTTTCCACATTTTCTCACAAAAAACCCCGTGACCTACTGCTAAGTTGCAGCAGGGCATGGCTGAGAACCACTAATTGTATCACAGAGCACGTAACTTGCCAGTAGCTCCATGGGAATGGTTCAGTTTGCCAAATGGGAGCAGTTACAGAGCGCAGAACCTGTGAGAGCTTGGGCTTGACTGTTGCAGGAATGTAGTATCACAGAATCACAGAATGTCAGGGATTGGAAGGGACCTCAAGAGATCATCCAGTCCAATCCCCCTGCCAGAGCAGGAATACCCAGATCAGGTCACACAGGAACACATCCAGGTGGGTTTGAATGTCTCCAGAGAAGGAGACTCCACAACCTCTCTGGGCAGCCTGTGCCAGTGCTCTGTCACCCTCACCGGGAAGAAGTTCTTCCTCACATTTATGTGGAACCTCCTATGTTCCAGCTTGCACCCATTGCCCCTTGTCCTATCACTGGATGTCACTGAGAAGAGCCTGGCTCCATCCTCATGACACTCACCCTTGACATATTTATAACCATTAATGAGGTCACCCCTCAGTCTCCTCTTCTCCAAGCTAAAGAGACCCAGCTCCCTCAGCCTTTCCTCAGAAGGGAGATGTTCCACTCCCTCCATCATCCCTGTGGCTCTGCACTGGACTCTCCAGCAGTTCCCTGTCCTTCTGGAACTGGGGGGCCCAGAACTGGACACAATATTCCAGATGGGGCCTCACCAGGGCAGAGTAGAGGGGGAGGAGAACCTCTCTCCACCTACTAACCACTCCCCTTCTAATACACCCCAGGATGCCATTGGCCTTCTTGGCCACAAGGGCACATTGCTGGCTCATGGTCACCCTGCTCTCCACCAGGACCCCCAGGTCCCTTTCCCCTACTCTGCTCTCCAACAGGTCACATCCCCTTCTGCTGAACTCCAGCACGGGCTCCCCATGACTCCTCACCCTACGCTGGCTCCCTGGACAGAGCCAGATGGCAGCAATTCCCGAATGCCACAGCCACCAGTGTGTTTCTGTGGCATGCAAACGGCAACTGGCAAACACTCCTTGGAATGCTGCTACTCATTTTGGGTACCATGGCAGCATCATGGCAAACCATTTGCAGGGTTGGCGTCACTTGTGTTGGGTGGCTCGTGAAACAAACAACACAATTTTATCCTGTACTGGTAAAGGGCAACTCTAAACTGCATGCCAGCTGTCCAGGCCAGTGCCACCCTGAAAGCTTTGGGTTTGTTATGCTATGAGTCCATTCCCTGAGCTGCTTCACTGTCGATCCAGGCCTGTGCCACAGCTCTATCAGCTGACTTAGAGCTCCTGCTCCAAACAAGTGCAATTACTGAAACTCTCTTCTTCCAATAATAAAGAAAAAAGGTAATATTCCTCAGTACTCATATCATGTCTTCTGAGAACCAGCTGCCTCCAGAATTCATTTGACAAACTGCACCATTCCTTGGCTTTATCAGACCTTGTGGTTTATCAGTACTTTGTGATAAACACACGTCTTTCTCAGACTACAAACAACGAGACCATCAATGGGAACTTAACGTCACCACTTCTGCACGCAGCACTTGAAGGGCCAGCCAGCAAGGGTGTGCTGAGCAGGAGAAAGCTGCTGCTCTCTCTATTTCTGGCTAGTTGTGTGTCTGCACAGCCACAAACTAGGGCTTCATGAGAAAGCATTCACACTTACACACCCATTCACAGCACAACTGGAAATCCCACAAGGCAAGAAGCATTTATCACCATCCACCAGCTGCAAAATACACTTAATTGGACAGTTCTGAGTTACAACTGACGTTTGCTAGAGGCAAACAGGTGTAAAAAGGAGAAGCCACTTCCCAGCCACTGAGGTCATCACACAGAAGCAATCTGGGGATGGCCACCATGAGAAACCAGAACCACCATGGCTGCGATCCATTAGAGACTTTTTTAAGTATCAAGCTGTGTGTGACACTTTCCAGAGAGCCCTTTCATGGTTGTGACTGGCCCAAAATATACAGTGTTTTTCCACCCTGTGAGCTGAAATTGGTGTCAGAGACTGGTGCTGTTCTACCATTGTTCAAAATTCAGATTTTTTTTTTTTTTCCCCCCCATTCTTTTCCATTTTGCTGACTGGGCAAGTTTTCCAGCTACATAACCAGGTTCTGGAAGGACCTAACCCAGGGGATGCTGAGTGATCACGCTGTGACACCACTCTGCCAGCAGAAGGCACCAAGACGGATGCACACAGCACCCCCACACGGTCCTTTCCCCAACACCCACTCAAATCCTGGCTGTAAGGACTACCTACCATTAATGCAGAAATAGTTTAAGCTTCCAAAGAGGTCCCTGATAGATCTGTGGGGCTTTCTTTGCAGCCTGAGAATCATAGAATAGCCTTGGCTGGAACAGACCTCTAAGATCAAGCCCAACCATTAACCCTGTCTTAGGTTCAGTGTCTTGTTCATTGGAGTATACACTTAGACAAAAGAAAAAAAGGTTTTTCTCCTGATGTTCCCTGTTCTGACGCAGAGTAGGCATCACACTGCCCTTCTACAGTCACAACATTGTCATTTGATCCTTGCTTGTATTGAAAATCTAGCAGATGCCATCCTAACCCACAGAACTATCAGTGTCTGCTTGGAGGAGTGTATAAATTCAGTCAGTGTCTGGAGCAATGATTGTCACTCTGATGGGTCAGCCAGAGAGTCATTGTGCCACCCAGGGGAAAATGCTCATGCCTTGCATCAGCTTTACCAATCCCAGTGGTTACACAGCTGTAAATTATATCCCAAGAACCAGGTATTTTATTCTACTGACTGTACCCACCAAAGCCACCCTAATACTTCCCAAAGGAAGAAGTGACCTTTCCTTCCTGTATCAGTTGGTACTGTTGTTACTGCTGTTGGTTCAGGGACCCACTGCCTGCTCACAGTCTGAAACCTGTATTAACTTACAGGATGGCACCCCCAGAAAATACAGATTACAATTCTGTATGGATTTACTGTATTACATCCACAGTAAATGTAAAATAAAAATAAAATACGCCCCAAACCTTCTTTGTAAGATTCCATGAAGCCCCTCTCTTCGCCAACAGTATTCAAGACTTTGAAAGTCACTAAAAGTTTAGCTAAAATTGAGTTAGATTTTTAGAAAAAAAACCCATCCATTGCTTAAAAAAGTGGAATTGCTTCTTGAAATTCCTGTTGAATTTCATATTGCATTGTGGGCAAAGCTCTGAGTGCTCGGGCAGCACAAAGGAGAGGGTATGGATAGGTTCTGCCTTTGATAAGGATGCACAGCACTAATGACCTTAGTGCCCCCCAGCTGGCAAAGCTGCGAGTCTCTAGAAAAGGAAACCATTGGTTTCTGCTCAGAAAGCTGAGAGCAGCTGGGAGAGAATGTTTCTCTAAAAAGCATAAGACCATATTGAAGTATTTAGTGAGAACTGACGGATGCTGCAATACAAATGATGCAGTGAAATAATAACAGTGTCTTAAACAGGTTTAAAATAGAACATTTTACTAGTTATGTCAAAGAATAGATTTTTTTTTTTTCTTCCATCATTCTTATCTGTATATTCAGACTCTAGCTGAACTCCAAACAGCTATTGTTTGTTAGCTACCCAGTGCAAATACGCCCAGATAACAGAGTGAGGAGAAAGAAACACCTGGTGGTTTTTTTTCCCCTTGTGTGGTAGGCTACATTGCATTTCTCATGCCTAAAAAACAAGCACCATCTCTCAAAATATTTGGTCAGAAACCTCAGCTTGAAACGGAGGCGTTGGACAGAAATTCACAGCAGCAGAACATGCGAACAGCTTCTGAAGACAAACATTCAGAGGGCTCCGGTGGAGGAGAACCTGTGTGAGGGGAAAACAAGCACCATGGCAGTTGCAGAAGTCCATTTACTGCCAGGGCAGAAGCGACAGCCATCCGGATCTTGTGGTGAAACTTCAGCTACAGCAACAGGGAACGAATGGTGACGCCAGTCACGGCCTTAGGAGTTGCATGCGTTTATCTGACGACTCTTCCTATCTTTTGAGAGGTTTCCATACTGCTCTCCCAACTAATTTGATTTTATCCTGAAAAAAATAGTTTGCATAACACAACGGACGCTTTTCTCCCGTGAATATCCATCTTCTGGTTTTCTCTCCTGGAACACACTGGAGAAAAATGCTTTGCTCTGTATTGCTAATGTCTGTTAGCATCACTTGGTGACTGTTCTCAGCTCCCTGTCCAAGTTGTAACACCACTGCTTTGAGCTACAAACAGGAATTATCAGCAGGTGCCAACTTTAATGTAGTGTCTCTTACAAGTAACACTTACTTCAAGTTTTTGAAACAATTCTCCATGTGTGTTCTGACACCCTTTGCCCTTCACAGATTGGTTTATGCATATTAGCCTCCTAAAATATTCACTTCTGATCCTCTTCACCATGACCCATTTGTCTTTTCAGCAGGTTTACGTTCAACAGTACTGGAATGGAATGGTGATTGTACCATTTAACCCAACAGCTATCTGGGCTTGAAAAATGTATCCATCCCCTTCCTACTAATTACTCTTTCATGCCTCTTTCTCTCACACAGACTCGGGTATTACCCTGGTTTGTTTTGGAGGAACATAGCCATAGGATGACAATTATTGATGGAGCGTAAAAACTGAGCCTAAAGACCGTACAAAGAAGAAAACAGAAGTCATGTGGGAAGATGACAAATTGACTAAAGAAGAAAATTGGAATGAGCTCGTTTACAAAAAATGAACAAACCATGGCCAGGTAACCCCGAATAAGATTAATTGCTACACGTTTCCTTCCTCTTTGCAATTTTGATCTTATTTCATCTTATTCTGTTCCACTTTTCTACATAACAGTGCTACACCCTTACAAACCCTGGTGGCACTCTCACAGAAGTTTGCTAGCTGGGTGGTGAGCGAGATCCTCTGTTTGCACAAACTGGTTTATCACTCTCCACTTTGGTACTGTTACTCAAATTTAAGCCAGCCGAGGATATGCTCCGTTGACTTCCATGGATTTATTTTTAATTTATTACTCTGAGTTCAGAATCAAGAGCTCTGGATATAAATCTTGAACATAAATAGACAATTTCCAAATCTAAACAGTATAACCACAAGTACCGTACAGAAAAACAAGCTAGGCATGTATAGAACTGTCTGAGAAGTTAGCCAACTGTTGCTGTGCATTTATTAGTAGGTCGCTGTTTATTAAACAATAAGTCAAGATCCAAAAGAACTAATTAATTTAAACGAATCATTGTTTAGTGAAATGGGAGCCTGTCAAAATAGTTGTCGGGGAGGACAATTAACTGGTACAAATGTGAGTGCAAATTCTGTTTTTAAAGCGTGTCGTTTGTCGTATACAACGTATGTGCACAATACAAATCTCATACATTTTCCTCAGTGACAATAAAAAGCGCAGTTTATTATAAACTGAAGTAAAAATTAAAATTAAAAAAAAAATAAAATAAAAATAAAACATCACAGTTTTGTCATTGGTATGTGAAGGTTGTTCCAAGGGCCCATCCAGAGCTCCTCTTCATCTGACTGTGTGTGTTCACTGTGCGACTCCAAGGGCTCTTTGACATCCTCGTTATCAACAACCGACTCTTGCTCTTCTGTGCTTTTTCTTTTGGAGCCCCCTGGCTTTGTTGCTATATTTTCGGCCCCTATAGTAGAGGAAGCAAAGGAGACACTGCAAGGTCTTGTGTTCATTTTATCACTAGAAGATGGTCCCTTTGACAACGTGTTCAGTGGGACATTCTCCTCGTGTGTCACTGCAAGCTTGTCCAGTTTCTTGAACTGTTTCCCCAGCCTCACTGGAGATGTGACTTTTAAATTATTACCAAGGCAAACACGGCGGGTTCTGACAACAGAGCCGTTCTGTGCGATGTAGATGTTCCCATTGATGTTGGTTTGAATATTCGGGTTATTAAGACGATTCCTCTGGCTGGAATCGGGAGCGCTGTCTTCTCCAGTGGAGCTGGTCTCATACTCTGGGTCAACTACCAACTTGATCCTTTTCTTTCTGGCCCACTGTTTGACAATAAATAGAAATATCATTAAATCTCAGCATTATTTCTTACAGTTCCCTGCCCTTCTTCTATCTGTTATTTATCTTGTCTGTCTCCTATCTTGTTATTTATCTACACACTCATATGAAGTTTTACTAATTTGGTCTTTTGTACCCTTCCTCTTAGGTTGTACTCTTAGGTGTTTCTTAAATGTTTTGATTACCACTGTGTGCCACTACCATATATACCTAATGCTTGAACACACAAACTTCTCCGTCCTAAGGAGTTACAAGATGGATAAACTCATTTTAGTTCATGAACTGCATAATGCGAGTCAGACGGAGTGTATAAAAACTGTGATGTTTTTCTTCAGGTTTGGAAAGCACTGACAAATTTGGGTTGGTTTGTTGGGGTTTTATTTTGCTAAGGATGCATTCAGCTGTGCTCTCATTTAGTCAAAGTGCCCCTTCTTTGAACAATCCTGAGAATGGAGACATTACTTTCTGAAAACCACGGTATTGGCAAGCCAGTCATATTTTGACACAGCAGCATCTCAGTCTGTCTGACAAAGAGAGATGAACAACAACTAGATTAATTATCTCTTCTAACAGAAACTGGAAGGCACTGATGATGAAGCCATTGAGTAAGTGATACTTCTAAGAAACTGCTGTACTAATGGCCAAATGCTAGGAAGGCCTTAAAAGTTTTCTTCCAGAGTATGACTACCTCGTAAATTCAGTGCAGAAATGGCACTGAGCAGGTTTGTTTTACATGCACAACACATCAAGCAGAGAGAGACCTTGGGAACTACACAAGGGAAATTCAACGCACAATGTTGGCAAAATTGGCTGGTTCAAAAACAGAAAAAGTTATGGCTTTGTGTCAGTTCCAATCCAGTGCAATCGATGGAGACACTTTACTATTAAAGGGAAGATGGTGGAGAAATGAGACTTTAGATTTTATATAATTATATATTATATATATAAAATATAATACATAATATAGAATTATATAATTTACATATTTTTTTAAGAGTTAATGCAAACAATTTCCATGTTGCTGCGACTTTGTACTAATAGTGATTACACAGAACCCATTACTTACATTTTCATTTATAATCTGTCCTTTAAAAATAAATGCCTCCTTGCAGTACACTGAAACAAGCAACTATCATTCTTGAATTAATAATGAAACCCCACTGTTACTTCACTAAGGTAGCAGGTACCATCACAGTTAACTCCCACTGCAATGCATACACATGCACACAAGAAAAGCCAGTTTTTAGAGAAAGAAAATCATGCAAGGTGCAAACAGGTGGTGATTACTCTTTAGCTTTTGAGAAGTTACACTCTGTGCAAATTAGATGCTGATTCTTTTGTTCCTGATAAAGACATACGATCTTCTTCACGCAGCTACGTTCAGGTAGATGAAAAGACTGACTCATTTAAATGGGATTTATGTTAAAACACTGTGTGCAGCTACAACTTTGTGCCATATGGGAATACAAAAAGGTAGGTAAGTGATCATGAATCTAGCTCACATTTCAACTGGAATTAAAGACAGTAGTTGAGAAATTAGGATCATGCCTTGCAGCTCAACACCGGTGATTCTCCTGGGGTAACTCCACAGCAGGCTCAAGTATCTTAAAAATTCAAGTATTTTTCTCTCCCCCATCTGACAGAGACTTCCTAGCAGAGCTTTGTTGAGTATGCCAGAATTTCTACTAGCTTTTAAGTACTCACAACACTAAGCCAATACTGGCTCAAAGCTTCAGTTTTCTTTAGGCTTCTTATGGCTTATCTGGATAAATCTCGTGGCTGAGAAACAGCTCTGTGGCTTTTGATAAAAGGGAAACAGAGCACAGTTAGCTTGTGTGTATGCAGAGCTTGCACAGACTGTGTGCTGACAGCACGGGTGAGAGCTCCAGGAGGAGTCCTTCGTGCAGAGGTTGGTTCTTACATGAAAACACAAAGGCCACTGTGCTGTCAGTCCCTCCTACACGATCATGCTCGTTCAGAGTGGAACTGTGCTAATAAAAGTGCTACAAGAGTTCTCTATTGAATGACATCAGATATTCCAGGTTATTCAATTTTAAAAGGCAGATACCAAAATAGAATGCAGGTGATGGTTACCTTCAGCAATACTTTCTTGTTATGCATCTCAAACTTTTAAATAGATGTTTAAAAAAAAAAAAAAATAAAATCACTGTACTCTTAGGTGAGAAGGGCAGAAGTTGGAAAATGTAACCCATTTCCTTTTCTGACCGAGCTCACTTTGCACATCTCCCTCTGCACTCCTGTCCTGTGCATCACTGGTGCATGAAACCTGAATCTCAGGATCCCAAAACAGTTTAAGCCCAGCTCTGCCAGTAACACTCTACAGCTTTGGGACTGTTGCTTCGCTGCAGTTTCAGCTGTCCTCCCTGCAAACAGGGCTGATGTTTACAGCAGAGAACTCATGTGAAGACTAGCAAAGGTTGTAAAGCAGGGGAACATGTGGTGAAACCATGTATGACTGTATGTCTTTTCATCATCACTCCTATCCTTCACCGAATTCCACGTTTTGCCCCTTTTCCTTCCTGCAGTGTTCCACTTTGTGACAGACATAACCTGCATGAAAACAGAAGCTGAGATGTTTTCTTTTTGGCTGTCACTAGTCATAGAATCACAGAATGGTTTGGGTTGGAAGGGACCTCAAAGCTCATCTCGTTCCAAGCCCCCTGCCATGGCAGGGACACCTCCCACCAGACCAGGTGGCTCCAAAGCCCTACTCAAGTGTGTATTGCTTAGGAAAGACCACACAGATGGCACAGCAAACAAGATCACTCCTTACTGCAAAACGTCCACCTACTGTCGCTCCTTTTCAGAAGGATGTGGAATCACCTGCAGTCTCTGACTCGGTAACGGCAGGATCCAGGGTCTCATCTGACTGAGACTGACTGTTTTCGTGGGACATCTTTTTTCTCGTTTTCTTACTTTTCATGTTGGTGTCAGAACTTTGATCCTCAGTATCACGGGAAGTAGTAGTTTTACCAGAAGTGGCAGTAGTTGTGCTTTTTGTCCCTCCAGTACCTTTGGAAGTGCCACTGATTTCACTTTCTAGGCAAGAAGATTCATTCTTACTGATAGTTTCCTCCCCATCACTAGCATCTGTATCAACCTCTTCCGTGCTTTCATCCATGCTATCCTCACCATTACTACCTGATTTTCCTCTCTTGTCTTCTTCAGTAGCAGCAGTTTTTGCATTGGCAGATGTTTCAGAAACTGTCTTACTTGAGTTAGCTACTGTCTCATCAGGGCTTGTGCTAACTTGCTCCACATCCACTGGTTCATCTTCTTCTGACACCTCTTCTATCGTGTCATCTATTTCAAGGCTGGCAGAGGAGGTTTTGCTCTTATAGCTGGATCCTGAAGTTTTCCTGTAGCTTGTGTCCCTGTCACTGCCTGATGCAGTGGAGCTAATTGATTTCCGGCTGGATCGCCTTGCTCTGCCACGAGAGCTACCTCCCCTGCTTTTTACACTTGACCCTTCAGTGGTTCTCCTGCTGGACTCACTAGGCTCTGATTTGCTGTACGAACTTCGTGTAGATGAGCTCTTTGACAGGCTGCCATTTTCATCACTGTCAGAGTCCTCATCCTCATCCTCTTCAGATGAGTCCTCCTCCGAGTCACTGCTAGAGCTGGATCCAGAGTCATCATCAGAATCCCCAAAGTCATCCCCAGTTTCTTCATCCGAGTCCACAGTACTTTCAGTGGCTTCATCTTGGTCCAGAGTTACTTTCAAGTAGTCTTTATCTTCTGACTCTGAGCCGGAGCTACTACTCTTCACGGATGACTCATCTGAGGTGTATTTTCTTCTCTTCTTTTTCTTCTTCTCATGATCACTATCCTCCTGTTCACTCTCTGCTGTGATACTTATTGAAACTCCTGATTTTGCTTCATCTTTTTCATATTCTTCCTCTCCTTCTCCTCTTGCACGCACTAAATCTTTGCTAATGGGTTCTTGAAATTTTCTGGAGACATGAATGCGTTTTAACACGTGATTTAGTTTTCTCATCGAAGGTCTGTCATCTGTCGATTTCTGGAAGTAACTTCCCCTGATAATCATGCTTTTGTCACCGTCCACTTGGCGAGCTGACATCAGCTTGGCATAACTGGAATCTTTCCTACTGCCTTTCACTTTCTGCAGGATCATCGGGAATATCTTTGCTTTCTTCCACGGAGAACGAACAGACTCGGTTCTTCCTACTGGTTTGTGAGCACTGACTGCTACACGACTTAAATGCATCACTGCTTTTAGTTTCCTTTTTCCCTGGCTTGTCCTATATGCTCTTCCAGAACCATGTCTTACATCCATCCCACCACCTAAAGGTCTACCTTCTATTTGAGCCCCTGCTCTCTGGCTTACACCTCTGCTTGAAGGACCTCTGCCTTGACTCATCCCCTGCAAATTATGAAAATGGAACTTGATTACAATTTGAAAGATGGTTAGTGGGAAAACTTGTACCCTAAAATAAGTCAGTAGGAACAAATGTAACATTTTTTCCCAGCATCAAAACTAACCTGTTTTAGATTAGTTTTTTACCAAAGTTATGAGGAGAGTTTTAATTTTAGAATAGGCTGCAAGTGTACAACTACCTTACTCTGCAACAGGGAAAAACACTGGCTCAGAAATGTTATCTCCTCTCATTTAATTAAAACCCATGCGATGGATTAAGAGTCTAGTATTTCTGAAAATTAGATTAAAAAAAAAAAGAAGGAACATTTACGTCAACTTTCTTCTGGCTGCCACTGACATTTTCAAATTTCTTTATATTCAGTTGTGAACTTTGTGATAAGTGAGTTCAGGTGACTGCTTTTCTCAGTGGGAAATCACAGTTATAGGCTGAATATTAGTAATACCCCATTTGCTTAACAATATAAAAGGGAATTACCTAAGGCTATGTGAATTTTTCTTTCAACTAGAAATCTACATTGAGGGAAAAATAGATGTGGGTATTAAAAGAAACTTTGCAATTGCATTTTATTGCTAGAAAAAGGGAAAGAGGTGCTGACACAAACTTTACTGGTCATCAGAAGGGCAAACGATGATTAGCATTGGAAGAGCCACTTACTTGGTGTATACAGAACACAATATTCTAATCAATTAAAAAATACATTTGCCAAGGCTTAATAGTCCTTCACCTTGTTTCAGAGAGAGAATCAATACCCCAGAGACGCTCACCTCATCTGCTGTGGATCCATGTGGACTGTAATAGTAGCCACCGTCGTTCTCCACCACGACCTCGCCGTACTCGTCGTACATCCCCGACGGAGACAGCAGGCGGCGGCGGCTCCCGTACTGAGGCAGCTCATACCTGGCAAAAACACCGTTGTCTCTTCAGAACGTGCCCCAGTGTGTCAGTGTGTGTGTCTACACACAGCCACAAACACACACACATCCCAAAAGGACAAGAATTTCTTTGTTCTCTTTTCTCACGACCTTCCAGATGATTATTTGTTTCTTTTTGCTTTGCTTTTTAGTGGCTACACAATCCCAGACCTCTTCCTATTGCAATTGGCTGTAAGCCTGCTACAACTGGAGGGTGATCTGAATTGCCAGGTCTCTGGGATCAGTCAAAAATTCCCCCAGGTCTTTCCAGGTACCCGATTTTTGGGGGGATCTTTTTCAAAAAAGGGGATGAAAGAACAAGTTCCCTGGGATCACTTCTGGAGAATCCTTGTGAGCTCGTAAGAATAGCAGTAATCCCCAAAGTGGTTGTGGTCAGATGGGCATCATCAGAACAAGGCAGGATGATGCTTTCCTAGGTAAATGTAAAAGGCCAGGTGCTGGCTGGGAACTGTGAGCAGAAAGCATCAGACCCTGAACACTGGCGAGCCACAGGAGGGGAGGAGATGATGGAAATTAATTTCCAGCACAGCAGATCTATGCAAATAAAAAAGTGACTATAAAACCAGCGTGATTGATGGGGTATACACTCTGCAGCATAGTAATTAGATTCCTAAAGAAGCAGGGAGTTATACAACACCCTCCTCCTATGGGTGTCAGCATATGTCTTCATGGACACAAAGAATAAAGTAATCTTGAGGTGAAGGAAAGTCTCCACATTAGTAGTAATAAACATTACCAACCTGGAAAAGTGGCATTTTTGGAAATATATAGGAAAAATGAAAATATACCCGTGCTCATAACTGTAGTAGTCTTGCCCATAGTATTCCTGCCCTGGATCAATTCCAGACTCCATACTTAACTCCTGTCAGAAGAGAAACACTTATTGAATGCAAATGTTACACACAGTAACGACTGATGAAAAAGGTGGAAAGAACAGTAACTTAAAATGCAAACAAGCAAAATAAAAAATGGTAATAATTTAAGAAACACTAGCAACTCTCAAGAACCATAATGAGAAGCCAAGAGGAGTTTTAATGACCCCTTTTTAAATGACCCCTTCCCTGGTGCATTCCCTGGGAGTGACTCATCTAAGTCAGCTAACTACAGATGCTGTTCTGGTGTGGGGCACGGTCTCAGCATCCTGTACAAACCCCTCATTCAGTCAACGGGACTCACAGCAAATATGCTGCCACTTCTTGTGTTTCTCTCAAAGGAAAAAACTGCACTGAAAGATTAGGGCTATTTTACTCACACTCTTTGTCAGGTCTCTTTTTTAATGTTTTCTCAACCATCAATGATCATGAGCACCCTTGGACTAAGCTCAGTACCTGTCTGTATCCTACTGAAGTGCCAGAGTGTCCTTAAGCTGCTTTCACACTCTGGTTGGTATCAGGCTGCTCTGTGGGACACCTCTGAACTGCGGTACCGACACAGAGCACCAGGGCTTGGGTTTTGGCAAGGTACTGCATGTTGCCTCTATCTCACAGCTCCCTAGAGGTTTTCCTCCTGTCCTGTGAAGTTGAAGCTGTGTCAGAGCATCTTGTAATCACTTATAATGACTGCAGAAATGATCACCATTCTGTACCACATACTATGGATAAACAAAAGCTACGTTTGCTCTATTGCTTATTCTGGAAATGATATTGGGTCTAAAAGATTTGAAATAGAAAGTCTTGGGTTTATAATCCACAGTGGCCTTTGCATTTCACAGCAGTGTGTGAATGCTTCCATTACCTTGGCTGGCCAACTGCTTAGTTCATCTCTAGGTACAATAATCAATTCTCAGTCAACTGACATCTGAAAAAAATAGATTGCAGTTGGCCAGCAAGGAAGTTATTCCATCTGTGAATCCGGACACGAAACTAGGAAAGCTTTCAGTCTGTGTGATGAAGTCCATGGGAGCAACTGAAAGGTGCTCAAGGGGAAAATACCAAGATGCAGTAAATATAAGTCGTTTAACTGAAACAACATAAATGGGGTAACAACGTCAGGGCTTTCCTGTTTCATCTCAAGAGGTGGGGGGAAAAACATGACCTAAGACAGACAACTTTGCATTAGGAAATCACATAAAAGCCATTAAAAAGGTTATAGAATATTTAAGAAAGGAAAAACAGTGGTACCTCTGGTCTGAGAAGAGAAGGTCTCAGCAACTGCTGTTGCTACAAAAGAAATTTAGAAAGGGGTTAATCAGGTAGTAACAATTAAAGTGCAGGCCATTTGTGTTTAAGATTGGAAAGAAATCCTACAACCAGAGGTCCTTCAGAGCCTTTTGTACAGCAGCCACCTGGGTACCTCCCTGCTCAGTGAGAAGCAGAACACTGCTGAGCAGGAAAATCACTCTACAGTCCACTATTTCTTTTGCTTAATATAAAATCAAATTCCCAGTTTGTGTGGTGATTCTCTAAATTATTTAACTGGAGAACTTCTGTTAGAGCCCAAGAGAACTATCGTGTGGTCTGTGCTGGAGACAGCAGGGAGACAATGGCTGACAGAAAATGATCCACAACAGGTAGAAAGCCAATCTGCAGTGAAGTGGGACTCTGCAGTAAAGTCTGGGACTCAGCTATTAAAAACCTGAAGTGCTTTGATTCCTTCCCCAAGCTTCTGTGATACCGTCGCTTTAATTCTCTATCTCTATTCATATACTTCTGTGGCTTTAACTGAGTACCTTGCTATCACAAATATACTTTAACTCACAATGCCAGTAAGGCAGTGAAGGATTCTCTCACTTTTTCTCTCCACAGTTAATGGGTGATTCCTTTCTGTGTGTGGCATGCAGTGAGGAAAGCATGCTGACATGAGGGGAAAGACCCTGGGAGGCTGCATGGAGAGGACTGACAGGACAACATGGCCTTGTCACAGCTAAACATGGGTCATTTTTGGTAGTCATGTTGTTAATTAGTCTGCAGCTCCAGTTTTCTGCACATGACAGGCTGTTTTGTAAATTAGGATCAGATTTACTCAGGAAAATCAGGACCATTGTCCCCACACTCCTCCCAAAACTGGGTGGCATTATTTCAGCCAAGTTTCTTGCCCAAACCCAAACCCAAACCCTGGGAGATGGGGAAGTTCTGTGCCTGATTTAAAAGACACAAATCAGCTCTGCAAAGGGAGGAGAAATCACAGCAGAACAAAAGAAAGGCTGTAATTTGTAAAATACTACTGAAAAAGGCTCCAGACACACATCTGAAGGTGAGCAAACCCAACCCAGCTCTCAGCAGTAAATACTTCATGGTAGCAACGTATTTTGGAGAACTTTCCAAGTATTAAACGAGTTCCTTCAGATCTCTGAAGGAAACTGCCCGTGTTGCTCACTGCTGGAGGGGAAAGCAGGAAGGACAGAGCAGAGTGCGTTGCAGAGCGGGGCCATGAGGCGTGTGAAAGCGGGCAGGGGCTCATGATGAGCTGTGCCCTCAAAAAACACAACGAGTGTGGAGGGCATTCCCTGGGAAACGTGTTCTGGAAGTTCATCCAGCAGCAATCTCCTAGCCTGGAGGTCACCTTTGTGCTGTGTTTGTACTAGCCCTCCATGAATCCACTTTATATTTCTGGCCTCTCACACACCCAGTAGCAATTGAGTTTCACAACACAGGCTGTATGGGAAGAGTATGCTGAGGTAATTAATACCTTAAAAACAATTTTAAAAGAACAGCCTTACCTCTTGCTGTGCATATCCTCGCCTAGAAGTCAGAAAAGGAAAAACAAACTATTAGTACACTTGTGTGAGACTACACAAAGATGCATGTTGGCATTCTTTCTGGAGGGAGGTGAAAAGATAATGCAGTTAGAAATATTACCAGCAAGCAAAGAAATACATATCTACAACACTAAATTTGTTTTTCTTTAGATGTGCTCTGGACATACAAATTATTGCATGAGGAAGGTTAGTGAATCCTTGGGATCTTTTCTTGCTTTAGATTGCAAATGGATGAGGAGAGATCCCCAAAAGCCAGAGAGCCAGTGCACCCAGGGGAACTCAGCAAAGGGAAAGGGGGCGAACGCTGCGTTTGGCTCTCCCTGCATCCCCATGGAGGTCTGGCCCAGTCACCACCTCTGTTGTCTCAGAGAACATCTACAAAGAGCCTCTGCCATTTCAGGCATCTGCTTAAGCAGTGAAACAGTTTCTCTTCTACTCCTGGATTTCCTCTGTCCACTTGGGACTTGCTAGGAATTGGCCTGGAGCCTCTATTACTAGTTTCTTGTGACAACATTGTTATTGAAATTACACATTTCCTACTATTTGCTCAGCAGGGGGCAGTTAAATTATTTTTTTGCTGTCTATGATTATTTTGCCACAGGCTTTGTGCTTTTGATCTTATTGGAAATTTGTTGTTGTTTTAATTCGTTTTCTTGTACCCATCCATATGCATGACAAATGCACTTACATCTATCAAGTTCTCTATTTTCACATTTTGTGCCAGAAAATTTAAATGGTTTAGACGAAACTATGGTACATCAATTTAGGCCTTAGTATTGTTATTGAGGATAATCAGCCTGGATTTTGTTTATTTATTTATTTATTAAGAAGGAAAGGGTAGCTGTTCAAAATTATGTGGAGCTTAACCTAGTCCACAGACAGCAGTCTAGGGAAAATTCTTTAATTACACTTCAGTAAATAATAAAGAACAGAGTATAAGTCCTTTTAATTCTTTAATATCACCATCTGTAAAGTTTTCTGTTAATATTCAGCACATGGAGCTGATTATCAGCACTAAATTAGTGCTGTTGCCCATATAATATAAAACTAACGAACAACTGAAATGAAGATTTATCATCCAAAGATGATCTGTGACTTTTCAAAGCCCACTTGAGGAACACTGTATTTAGTTTCCACATCACCTAAAACAATCTTCAGACAAAGAAGATCTTGTGTTGCACAGAGGGTAAGTAAGCCTATTCCTCTTAATTGCTCTCGAGTAGTCACTGTATGGCAGATTAAAAGCATCATCTAAGTAATTCTAATTGAATTGGGAACTCAACTTTCTTAAAAATAGCACCACGCTGTGTTTTGAGAGATGCTTACACTTCTCTGACAGTGCTGTGTGGGAAACACACTGTATGCTTCTCTCACAGTCTTCTGCCATGCTTGGAATTAAAAAAAAAAGCCCCCAGAAGACAAAAAATACCCATTCACTCAATACAGCACAAGGATCTATTCTGACAAAAAGGCAAAGGTCAAAACAACATCATTTGTTTCCAGGAAGGAATTAAAACTCTCCACCACGGGAGGAACTGCTTCTGGATAAACATTATCAGCCAGACTTCACTGCAGTCAGTCAGAGAGAAATGTTCAACGCAAAATGGGAAGCGAGGCCGTAGTGCCCATGATGATGCAGGGTAAGGAGACAGCTACTGCACACTGCTGGTACTTAGCATCAACGGTAAAACAAGAATGAATTTACATGTGCATAATGTGCCCACCTTTCACAGGTCTGTATGGCTAACATAGGTTAAAGGAACTGTGATTTGCCTGAAGCAAATCTTTCCCAATTACTGGCATCCCCGCAGGGATTTGCTCTTTCACACTTTATATCTGTTTTCATATTAAAAGCATCATAAACCCTCAGTACTACAAATACTACTCAGAGGAGCCAACTGCTTATCAATTTGCCATGACTCTTAAAATGAAGGTTTCCTGCAGTTCATAGCTGGAACTGAGGAGGAAGAATCTGGAAGGGAGATGAGTCACAGTATGCTACTGCTCAATGGCAGCTTTGCAAGGGGTTTGAAACAAAGTGCTCTCACTGATGCAATCTCTACTCCTGCTCAGAACCCAACCCAGTCAAGCTGATGATTAAAGGATGAGAGAGATATCCAGGGTCACATCTGACCCTAATTCACCAAATGAACCTGAAGAAGGGTCAGTAGCTTATAAACATGCAACTTCTTACCAACTCATATATTGGTTGTGACACTGTGTAGTGCTGCACTGCAGTGGCATCCAGATATCTCAGTGGGACAGAACTTCCCTGGGTTAGGATAAAACACATGCTACTGGTAGAGTTTCTTTTCTGCTCTAATAGAATGATTTTTTTTTTTTAAGAAAGGCAATTCAAAAACCCAGCAGGAGAACAAAGGTTGCATAAATTCCAGAAAAAAACATGAAACTAGGTTTTGTAAACTTTCCAACTTAATGAAGGATTCCAGGATAAGAAAGTAGGTGTTTTTCATTAGTGAAAGGATGACTAATATGACCCTCGCCCCTGACTCTTCTGAGGCTGATGAAAGTAAATATTTAAAAAGGAGCTCCTGTCTGATGTCCATTCTTTCTGCTTAAGGAATGCCACAAATAATTGTAGCTGAACAAAACCTTTGGGGTTTATGCTGTGAATTACTGAACACCTGAAGCTTTGCTGCATGACACTACACACTGCAAAATTAGGTCATATTTGTCTAATATGGTGAGACACTGGCCCAGGTTGCCCAGAGAAGCTGTGGCTGCCCCCTCCCTGGCAGTGTTCCAGGCCAGGTTGGATGGGGCTTGGAGCACCCTGGGCTGGTGGGAGGCGTCCCTGCCATGGCAGGGGGGTTGGAATGAGATGAGCTTTGAGGTCCCTTCCAACCCAAACCATTCTAGGATTCTATAGTATTTCACTACTAATGAAATGAACTTCACAAAAGCATCTGTTATGGGTCTACAAGCTCTAAAGTGGAATTTGTGTACTTAAATTCAAACCTCAGTCTTAAGGGTTGATCTACTCTGAGCATGCTTAGCACAATAATTTCCTATGCTCATCTCTGCACACCTTCCACTGTCCCACTGTCTCCACACCTGCACCATGGCAGTGCACGTAAGTCGTCTTCTGATTCTGGCTCTTCAGAGTTTCTTTACCTAATAGGTGCTGAACTTTTGACAGTTTGCTGCTGGTGCTGCAGTAGTGTCACTCCTGGAGAATTAACAACATGGGCAGGCATTCTACCTGCCTGCACCTCGTAAATTATACACACTCTGCTACAGCAGAAATGCTATGATGGATAATCATTCCCCTCACACATTCAGCTACTATCTGTGTTTTAGAACTACAAGAGTTTTAGCCCAAAAAGAGTTCTAAGCAAAGAAAAATTCTAATGTAGCAGTGAAATTTATGGGATGGAGTTCATGGCTCTGGGACAAGGAAAGAGAAGCTACCTTCAGCAGTTTCCGACTGAAGCATCCATACATGTCCTAACTGCAGATTGAAAAAAAAAAAAAGAGAGAAAAGAGAAAAAGCCAAGCACCATGGAAATGCTGAGTATCTCTAGACAGTCTGATAAATAAATAATTACCTTTTTGCTCAGAATAACAGCATTTGATACGGAACTGGGGTTTTAGTTTTGATTCGTTATGTAATATCTGCCTTTCCCAATGTTTTGAAAAATTGTCCTATTAAATACAAATATTTAGAAATTTGGCAAAAGCCTAGAAGGAAACTTGCAAGTTGAACCAAACTATCATTCATTTAAATGCCAAAACTGCTTTTACTTACAATTTTTTTCAAAGGACAAGTTAATTTGCTACAATTGACACGTTTAATGTAAAGGTCTGATTTAGATGACTGTGAGCAAAAAAGCCAGTAAGTAAATCCATACAACATGGATTTTTACAAGGACTTGAAAAATTTTCACTTGGTGACACTAATCAGAGCGACTTTATTACATAAATAAGATAAATGAGATGTTTCAGCTGTAAAGCTCATGGCAAAGGAGCATGAAAATTAAAGAGAGACACCAACAACATGCACATGCAAAATGAAAACCAAACAAACGCTTTGTACATCAAAGACATTTACAAAATAAAAACTTTTAACATGCAAGTACAATGTAAAAAATGCAATGGAAGGCAGACCACAGGTAAGAGGAGGGAAGATGGCCAGGTTCAGTGACAAATCAAGAGAAAACCCTTCTGAGTTAGAGATGCAGAGGTGAGCTGCACGAGAGCACGGCAGCGTAGCAGAGCGCTGCGCCATCTCCCACGGGACACAAAGATGCACTGCTGCAATAACTGGCTCACTGCTGCTGAGCCTGCCCACCACCAGCACTTGCTTTCTTTGACGTCCAATATTTGACAGTAAGGTTCCTCCCAAGTGGTACATTTGGTGGGCAAACACGAGATTTCAGTTACAGCTGCAGAAAAATCACTCTGCTTACTGATTCTACCTACAGTGAAGGCTGCTTAACGTAAAGCGGTATCGAGCCCTCTGCTGTCGGTGACTGAGCCTTGGGTAGAAATGGACAGTTCTCCCCCAAGAAGTTTTGGTTAACAGGCTAAGAGTCAGCATCATAGAACAGTAAGATGTAGCTCTGAGAAAACAACTTGTAGAATTATTACACGTTACAAATTGCCAAGTGAACAGGAAAGACACTGCCTCTCAACCGTGGGATGAGGGCTGAGTAAGTCGTGACATACAGCAGAGAAAGGGAAAAAGTCTGAATTTCTCGAGGGTCTGAGGCAGATACCATGTGCTGCATTAGAGTCACCTCACTCCAAATGTGACATGCAGGAAACATCCAACCCCAAGTCCTACAGTGCTGTCGACTGCGACGGAAAGTGTTTCTCAAGCTCCTCCACAACACAGCCCAAGCTGCCGTTCTGCTGGGTGTGCTCAGCTGCAGCTTCTGGAGTTGGCAGCTCTGGCGTTGCAGCCGGTTTGAGCTTAGAAACGTGCTTGGGCAGAGGGTGTTTTTTTTCTATTTGGCTGTACATGTTGGCCACGGACCTTTCGATCGCTGCTAAGTTCTGAATGTTTTTAAGAATACCTTTCAGCTCCCTAGAGGGAGGAGGCTCCAGCACTGTGGCCGGTGGTGGTACAGCTGGCTGTTTGGCAGGGGATTTGGAATGCTTGGCAGGGGAGAGGTGCTGGGTGCTAAGAGGAGATGAAGAAGAAGAAAGAGAAAGCGTGGGAAGAGGTGGTGGATGTGGTGGCAACAGAGGAGGGCATGGAGGCGGTGGTGGTGGTGGAGGTGGTGGTGGTGGAGGTGGTGGTGGTGGAGGTGGCAGCAGCGGAGGTGGGGGTGGGGGAATTTTAGGTGGATCTGGAATGCTTTCTGTAACTTCTTTAGTCTGAGGAGTTAGAAAACTTTGGCAAACTGATTTCTTTATCCTAAAAGACGGAGGAGTTGGTTTGCGAGTTGGTGGAGGAGAAAGTTCTTCAGGGTAGTCGTGGTGAGTGATGATTACAGAGGGGATTGCGGAGGCCTGTGGTTCAACTACTTCAGAGCAAGGTGTTGCAGAGGACAGAGAAGAAGAGCGAAGGCAAGAAGAAGCAACCACACTTTTGGGAGACTGCTCTAGCACGTTCTCTCCTTGGAAACAGATGCTGTGTGTTGGTGATCGGATGGATTTCACATCAGATTTCACTTGCTTCATGTCCTGCAAAGCCTGCTGCTCAAACTGTCTTGCCTTCTCTTTCACAGTTAACTTGGGGCCACTTATTTTTTGAAACAGTGGACTGCTGGTATCAACACTGCTGTGCTGATTTTCAGTTCCTTCATTCTCTGCTTTGAGTCTTTCCTCTTGCCACTGAACGGGGTCCACGATAACTGGCCTACTCAGAGAACCAGGCACGTGTCTCTTAGTAACGTGAGCTGGTACCGTCCAGGCACGGTGACTGCCTCCCAGAGAGGCATCTCTCATGGCTAGTCTTGAAGGAGAAAGAGGATCTAAAATATCGTTTCTTTTCCGTAGAAACCCAGCAGCAGTGGGACTCTGAGTGACACCTTCCACGTATAACGGGTTTTGAGTAGTTAATGGGTTCTCATCAGATAAGAAAGTAATGTTACTTGAAGATTTGGGGAGATTATTGTTCAATGATCCATTGATATTAGACTGCTTGTGAGCCTCAATAGCACGGGAAGCAAAGCTGCTTATAAGTCTCTGACGGTCTCCTTCTTCTAAGACTGATTTTTTTCCCCTGCTTTGTTGGAAATGGTAGAGAAGAAAAAGACTTGAAAGAAAAGAAGATAATCACAGGTGAGGAAACATGCATGGACATAGATACTTATGAAAGCGAAAAAAAAGAACATGATATGAATCAGAGCCATTAAATTACTTCTAGCAAACTACTACTATCCAACAGAAAGACCACATTTACTTGACTACTGGGCAAGACATTTACTTCTATATCTTCTTTAATGGAGATGGACTTGAGGAGGAAGAAGAATCAAAACAAGTTTTCAGCTACTCAGCAAGTTAAAAAATAAGTTAACCTCTTAAAAAAAAAACCCTTAGATTTCAAAAGTATCAGTCAATACTCTATCTACCTGGTGACACAAAACATCAGTGCTGCGTAGTTATGTGATACAGTTTCTCTAGGAGATGTAGGGCCTTTGTGAGGCAGACACTGGGAGCTGAAGGTGGTCAGCTGAGATGCATGTTGTACTCAGATCATTCTTCTGAGACTGACTCATAAAGAATTGCCAAGCTGGGCATTGGTTCTTGCATTTATGAGACACATATTGATGCAGATACATCAATATGTGCATGAATTCCATCTCCGGACCACGTTAATCCAAGTGGAAAAACCCTGCAGGTGGATTACATTGAATTTCTACCTCAAAAGTAGGATGTGTCACCATTTTCTGGAATTCAGCTAGCACCTCAGAGTGCCTCATTAACCTACTTTCGTCGAATATTTTTAATACCACAAACTTCTGAGCAGATTTTAAGATAAACAGTATTTTAATGCCAATATCCCCAAACTGCCAGCTAGAAAAGTGTGCCCTTAGGGCCCTATTTTAAATAAGGCTTACCTGAGGCTGAAAATAAACTTATTTCCCCCCCACCTGTGACAAATTTAAGATATTAGCCAACATCAGCTAGAGCTAAAAACAAACCCATTATCTTTCAAAGAGAAGATACCCTTGTTAGCAATGAGACCAAATTTCCATTGTTGCCAGATGTGCTGTCTAGCATGGGGATGCAAAAAACCCAAACCAACCCCCAAAAAACAGTCTTAAAAAGGACACCTACTCTAAAATTCTCTCTGAAATACTAAATCTATCTGTAAGAGAGGCTATAGTGAGAATATGATGGCATAAGGGGGCATTATGGTAGAAATGGGGTATAAAGAATGCGTTCCACTTTTGTACAATTCACTTACAGCCTCACTACCTCTGCCTACTACTGGTACTCCACATTTTAAATGCCATACTTAAAATCTTCCTATTTTCTGCAGTTAAGCAACTGCAGCTAAAGTATAGCATGGTAGCAATGATGTCTACACACACACAAAAAAATCAAAAATAGCAGCTTAGAGCTGTCCAGTATTTTCACAAAACCATCTAAGCTAAAAATTCTTTTTTGTCTCTAACAAAATTTGGGTCATATTCGTTAGAATTTAGATTTAAAAAGGGTTAGGCTTTATTAACAAAAGGAATAGGGGAAATATTACATTTTTACATGATGACATGAATGTTGGAAGATGAAGTTTTAGAGCTCCTGGTCAGATTGTTCCCTCTGTTTTGGTGGTGTACAGAGTACAGGGATCAGTCTCCCATTTGCAAATAACACCCAGCAAAGCCACGGAGGGTTACACCAGTGAACAAACTCTCTCCAAGCACTGCAGCTCTCCAAAACACAGTATGCCTCAGGCTTGCCTTTGGGCAGAATACAACTGTGTGAAAAATACTTGACTTCACACTAATAATAAACTAATTCTTTATTCTAAAGCAGCATGCTTTGAGGTTGGTCAAGCACCTGCCATCTATTCAGCAGTGAGAGAAAGAAATGATTCTGAACTTGAAGGGACCCCTCCAGTAGAAGGCTCATGCAAGATGATAAAACCTTTATGTTACTGGAACAGATTATTTCAAAAGCTTCTCAGTTCCTTCCTCACTTCACATGATGCCTCTCAGGGATGAGGTTATCCTGCAATCTTTTCCTGTTTATGTACAGACACTTAAATCAATGTGAAACATCAGCTCGCCAGTTTGAAGCACATTTCTGTAACCAGAAAGAAAAGTACCTGCCTTGCAAGGAATTGAAATAGCAGACAAGAAAGATTTTTGCTTGCATCCAATTTTGAGGTTGTAAGCCCATGAACTGAAAGCAAACCTCTGTGCAGGAACTCAGTGTTGGGTTTGTTTGGTTTCCCTAAGGTAGTAGGACTCTTTGGCTTTAGAAATAACACCATTCAAGTTCAGCAATCACATTTCATCTCTACTTCCAAGAAAAGGATAAAGAAGCATAGAAGTATTGAAACTTCACAGTAAATGTCTTTCCTGTATTTGATCAATGGACAAATAAAACGTGTCTCAGACTGCAAGGTTTAATGGGAGTTACTGAAAGGAAAATTAACTAGCATTTCTACTAGCTACAAATATTAAGACAATGAAATCAGCTTACTTACTGATGCCTATGTATCCAAAGACAGAGAAAAATGAAAATTATGAGACAAGGCAGATTTAAAACTAAAGAGCTTAGTTCCATTTCAGTTGCTATAAACACCAAATTAAGAAAACAAGCCACAAGGCAGCACCATAAATAAAAGGTGACTGTTATAGGACCATTAAAGACAGTAAATAATGTACTAAAATTCAGGAAAAGTATTAGTAAAAGGTATTTGCCAAATACTAATTTCCTAAGGTATACCAGTGCCTTGAAATCAAATATTTGACAGAAGAAAAATAATTTGTAATTATTTTTATTGAAGCATGTTATTTTCTCTAAAATTCTAAGAGTTTTCATTTATCTTGTAAGGATTTTTACTACTTTATGTTTAATCAGTTCCTTAGCATGACAGACATCAGTATATCTTAGCTGTAAGCAAAGACATCAGAGAGAAAATATTCCAAATATGGCATAGTTTTTGGTGCAATGAAAACTCTTTTTAGTCAAAATGAACATAAATGGAAGCCTCAAAGTCAGCGTTGCAAATCTGTAAATTTGCACCTACATGTTGCAGTACTAAAACATAAAAAAATCTTTGCTGGTGAAAACCCAGCACAACGAGGCTTGTTTTGGGTTGAGCATAGGCACTGAAAAGCTCAAGATCTGGAACTACTTCAAATACAGAGACTGCACTGAGGTGGCCCAGAGTTAAAGCAGCAGTGATATGCTCTGTCATGCCTCAACATTTTATAAACTCCATCACAGCATCTGCAAAATTTCAGCTTCCTGAGCAAAACAAATAAGGACTGAAAACAGAGCAGAAGTTGGGCAACCCTCAACACCACGAGCAGCTCGCTCCCTGCCTGCCTCCAAACACAGTACTAATGCTAGGTTCCTCAGTGCTCCTTGGTTTATAAATCTGAACACACCTGAGCGTGGCAAGCCTCTCAACAGAACCCCCCGGTGGGATACAAATATTAATTGGCTGTTCTCTGCTGTAATGTTTTCATACTGAGAGTTAAATGGCTGTTGGAGTCCATAAACTTCAGATTTCCAGAAGCACTACAGGGTCAGGGGACTGAGTGCTCCCTCAGTCAGTCTGCAGATGACACCAGTGGCAGTGTTGATGTGCCTGAGGGCAGGGAGGCTCTGCAGAGGGATCTGGACAGGCTGGATCCATGGGCTGAGGCCAATGGTATGAGGTTCAATAAGGGCAAGTGCTGGGTCCTGCACTTGGGTCACAACAAGCCCCAGCAGCGCTCCAGGCTTGGGGAGGAGTGGCTGGAAAGCTGCCTGGTGGAAAAGGACCTGGGGGTGCTGGTCAACAGCGGCTGAACACGAGCCAGCAGTGTGCCCAGGTGGGCAAGGTGGCCAACAGCATCCTGGCCTGTGTCAGCAATGGTGTGAGCAGCAGGAGTAGGGAGGTGATTGTCCCCCTGTACTCAGCTCTGGTGAGGCTGCACCTTGAGTACTGTGTTCAGTTTGGGCCCCTCACTCCCAGAAGGACACTGAGCTGCTGGAGCGTGTCCAGAGAAGGGCAGTGGAGCTGGGGAAGGGTCTGGAGCACAGTGTGATGGGGAGCGGCTGAGGGAACTGGGGGGTTCAGTGTGGAGAAGAGGAGGCTGAGGGGAGACCTCATTGCTCTCTACAGCTCCCTGACAGGAGGGGGTAGTGAGGGGGGGTCTGTCTCTTCTCCCAGGTAACAGTGACAGGACGAGGGGTGATGGCCTCAAGTTGTGCCAGGGGAGGTTTAGATTGGATATAAGGAACAATTTTTTTCCCTGAAAGGGTCCCCCAGCACTGGCCCAGGCTGCCCAGGTCAGTGGGGGAGTCCCCATCCCTGGAGGGATTTCAGAGCCATGGAGATGTGGTGCTGAGGGACATGGGGTAGAGGTGACTTGGCAGTGCTGGCATAAGACTTGATGAGCTTAGAGGTCTTTTCCAACTAAGGCTATTCTGTGATTAACAGGTTAAATTGTACAGAGTCCTCCTACTTTTTTGCTGGATGTCTGAGAACCCCAAGCAGCTGGGGAAAGACCCCTTTCTTGGAAGAAAAGCCTTTTTGACACAGGCTGCATGCAGTGATGTCCCTGGAAAGCGAATCATGGCTTTGGTGGCTAACAACTGCATTGCTGTAGCACGAGGGACACTTACATGGTGCTGTCGCCCAGCTCTTCGTAGAGGTTGTTGGCAGCGGCGCTTGCTGGTTTGCCTGCTGGTAAAGCCATCTGGATTCTTGCAGTCTTTGCACATTCAGCCTGTCGCCTTTGGGAAGCCACGGAGGGAAGGAGAAATACTTATTAGAAACCCTCTATACCCAAACAGAAGCTGAGATGTAAAGTTTTCTATGTTTTCTCCTCCCATTTTCAAAGCATCCCTGTGTTTTGTCTTCTTCAAAGAAAAGTAATAACGTGATAATCTTTTCCTGGCTTTTTCATGTCTTGTTCTCTCTTGGTGGAGTCCCAGAGCTCCCCCTGGACAGGACCCTCCTGACCAGCAGCTATTTCCCCAGAAATAACCTATGTGCTAGCTCTGACACTGCCCTCATTAGGAGGTTTATCTATTCTGGCTGCCCAAGGCTAACAGAGAGAGTGCTTCATTCAAGTGCTTCAGTCAAGTGCCAAGAAACTACTTTTAAACACACAAAAAGGTCTCTGGCAAAGTTTAAGTTATCACTTACAACTCCTTTCTTATTCGAGTTGGCTGGGAAATTCCTGTCTCAATGAACAGTCTTCCTGAAAAAATTATCTTGACTATGAAGCAAATCTTTATTTTCTATCTAGAAAACAAAGCCTGTGGTCCCTCCTGGGTGTAACTGGGGGAGCAGCACTGAGGTGACATGAGTGATGTACCTCCTGTTGGTTTTGAGGGTGGTCAACACCTGATCCTTCCTAGGGAAGTCTCTATGCACTCTACCCTGACATGCACTTGCTTGCTTGAGGAACACCACACACATGGAAATATCTACTTTTTTTTTTCTGTGCAGGAAAGAGGTGATGTCCTGAACCATGGTATCTTTAATGTCTGCTGGCATGCAATAATTAAATGCACTGAGCAGACATATAAGTAACATTTAACCTCGCCACACACCGTGCTCAGGAGTAAGTTGGAGTATAAGGACTAACTCTTCCTGAATGTCAAGTACCCTTTCTTCTTCAAAATAAAGTCTGTCAGTATTGCTATGCAATCTGTTAGAAGCAAAGCTGAAAATAAGTACTTACTCTTTGAATCTGTTTTGTTATGCAAAAAAGATAAAAGAGATAAAAAGGAAGGTTAAATGAATTCTGTTTGCAACAATTGTCCTAAACAGTGAACCTAATAGGAGTAATAAACGAGATGCTACTTAATTATTCCACACATAAAATTACAGAATTAATGACATGTTTAAAGAATCATCATTTCCAGAGCTGAAGAGTGTTTAGGTGCTATTTGTGGCACTCTCGAAAAAATTCTGCAGTCAGCATAAACACGAATGACAGCGGGGAAAACTGCTTTGGGCTTACAGCAAACAGCTCCCTGCCACACACACAGGGGGAAGAGCAAGGCATGAGAACGTGAAAATACCTCCTGATATTTCCTTAACAGGTGGACTATGCATTTTTAGAACTGTTTTCTCATTTTAACATCTTTCAAGAACACTGTAGAAAACATCTTCAGCAGTGAAGAAGTGTTATTTTTGGTTGCTAGTTAGAAGATACCAGTCTTTTATGATTGATAAATAATACTTTATTTATAGTTACCTTATGGGGTTGTACTGGAGAGTGTATTTCAAAGATAGTATTTAATTGAAAGGAATACTGATAGTTTCTGGCTTGTTTACAACTCAGAAACGTGGGCACTGAGCTGCACTTTGACAGTGATAATTTTATAAATGAAATGAGTTTTATTTTCAGTAACTAATATTTTTACAGAATTTAGTAAGCTGATTACTGATCTGGAAACCACTGAAAAATGGACCTACTGCACATAAGAAGTTTTAACAGTGTGAAAATCTCAACATTTCCATTACATGTGCTGTGGGTATGCCAGTTACACTTACCCACTATTATAATCTCCACTCTCAGAGGCAGACTGGAAAGGGAGGAAAAAAGGCTGCAATGCACAGCCAAACCATAAGGCTCAGGACAGCTTTTGGTGTTGATATTAACACTCAAATTCCTTTGTTTTCTTTGGCACTCTTCAGTGATACATTCTTCATAAAAGTATAGTTTATTCATATTGGTCTGCTATAAATCCAACTCCAAGCCATATTTTTGACAACAAAAATGTGATTTGTTGATGAAATGAAGTTAGGAGGATTCCTTAAAGCTCTTAAAAGAGATTGATCATCTTTTGATAATCTAACAGATGCCAAGGAAAAAGACTGCTGTTAGATTTCTTAAAGAAACAGGCAACTCAGGTAACACAACAAACTAATTGTACACAGAAACTGGTGTTTCACTGGAAGCAGATTTTACTACAACTTTGAGAGAAGAAAAGCAGCTTTGAGAGGCACTGCCATCCCAATGGCACAGAAGTTTGTCAAAGCCCTTTCAGACAGCTTTAAAAGGACTGAGATGTAAACATAATCCAAAGGATGTGCAGTAACCATCAAGAAATGGCTAACTCATTGCTCTCTGCAGCTCCCTGAAAGGAGGGGGCAGTGAGGGGGGTCGGTCTCTTCTCCCAGGTAACAGTGACAGGACGAGGGGTGATGGCCTCAAGTGGCACCAAGGAAGGTTTAGATGGAATATTGGGAACAATTTCTTCCCTGAAAGGGCTGTCCAGCACTGGCCCAGGCTGCCCAGGGCAGTGGGGGAGTCCCCATCTCTGGAGGGATTTCAGAGCCGTGGAGATGTGGTGCTGAGGGACATGGGGTAGTGGGGACTGGGCAGTGCTGGGTTAATGGTTGGACTGGATGATCTTGGAGGTCTTTTCCAACCAAGGCTATTCTGTGATTCTGTGATCCTTGGCTGTTTTCCTGGTGTCAGTAAGGAAAGTGCTCTCTGGCAGGCTGCTGTTTTCTCATGCAGGATACACTTTTTAAATGCTGACAAACATAGTGCTTTGCTAACTCCTAACTGCAATGCAGAAAGGAAAAATGCAGTTAAAATCTCACCAGGCATATTGTACCACATTTCATCTATTGCAGCATTCAGATTGTAATTGCTTTACTGTACTACATGCATATCCATGCCCTCTCCTCCCACAGACTGATGCAGCGCTGCAGTGGGAGTCTGCAGAGGCACAGACACTTCATCACCCTCAACACAATGAAGGGAGCAGATGCCAAAGCATTTTTTGTAGGAAAAAAACAAACAAGAAAGAGAAACAAACAAACAAAAAATCCAGCAGGGCTCTGAGAACTCCTCGCTACATGGTCCTGTGGAGCAGAGGTTTTCCATGATGAAGAATGTATTAGATGCCAGACAGTTCACCAGTTGTAAAATGAAGAAAAAAAGATATGGAGAATGATAGGCACAGAGGATATGCACAGAATTGTTTATATTTTGGTTTTGTAATGATTGGTAATTGGAATTAGGAATCTTTCATGAGAACGTAAGGACTAAATATACAGCTTTTAAGTCCAAATGCATTGATTTTAAATACGAGTGCACTTGAAAGGGCTTAGTTGAAAGGAACTTGTTAGTGATGTTGATCCCTTAATTAGTCTATTAGCCCCATTACTTAAACCTCTTGAGTCTATGAGAGGTGAGTGGAAATATCAAGAGGGTTCTCTCTGGCCTATGCTGCTTTAGGTAGTGCTAAAATGGCACAGAATCAATTCTTCATGAAACATTTGCAATTAAGAAGCAAACAGCTAGAGAAAAAATGTAACTAGGATTGAAATAAAAAAACAGTTGAGCCTAGAAACACACACCACACTTGTGTTTCAAACATTTTCAGAACAATTACTGTGCCACAGCTTTATGAAGTACAGCAAGATGCACTTCCCATGCATTTCCTCTTTCCATGCACAGCCCACATCAAGCATCGACCAATCATAGAATCATTATGGTTGGAAGGGACCTCCAGGGTCATCAAGTCCAACCTTTATCCCATCATATTCCTAACCACTAGACCATTAGACCAACTCTTGTGGTGAAAGAGAAACCAAGATTATTCCTCTGTGTAACAATTTCCTTGCAAGGAAGGATCATTTTCAAAGCAGCTCTGCTAAGAAATGGTGTATCCCTACTCCAACGTTGCTACCCCAAAGAGGAGGAGGAGTACTTACTGTCTGTAGCTGACCATGACGATGAGAATGGCCGGCATGCAGCACAGGATGATTATGACGGCCAGAGCGAGCAAGGCGCCCTCCGTGTAGCCCACGGCTTGTGCCTGCTTCTTCACGTTTGCTACCACGTCCGGCGTGCGGATCTCCAGGATGCGTCCCCCCTGCCCCAGGTACGGCTGAAACTCTTTATTGATATCCAGCAGTTTGCCATCCAGGAACCTTCAAATCATGAAAGAAAACGATTACGGATGAGTTCGTTAACTGTGTTGGAGTTGTGGCGTGGTTGGGTTAATAACTGTGGTCTGATGAAGCACATATACCTTCTTTAAGTGCTTAAGAATATTAGTAATTCCCTGTAATCCCTATGTCAGGGTTTAAACACTGAAAAGGAGAGGTCAGCTGAAGCTTATCCTCATTTCCAGGTGCAAAGTGTTCTCCAAAAGGCTTGCTTCGTGCTTTTCCCTTCAGTGGTCTGTTGCAGAGGATTATCTAACCCTCCTGCACACATCCCTAAAGACCACTCTGGCCAAAGATTAACCTGATGGTACTCTAAAAGCAAAGTAATTTTTAGAGGACAATCATCAGATGAACTCATCTCCAAGGGGAGTGGACACCAGGCTAGCTGAGGGATGTGCCTCTCAATGCTTGGCACAATACTGAGGGAGTTTATTCACTGGCTTCAGGCCATCTGACAGTATCCTCTCCATCGTGGCAATTTTGGGGTGGAATCTGTAGCAACATTCCTGAGAGATTCACAAGAATTGTAACAAGGAAAACAATAAAGTTTAAGAAAATGCTACATCAGCTGTTCTTGTTTCCTTCAAGTCAAACTGGAGGTCACAAAAGATGACAGATGGAGATTAGTGCAAACTGCCTCCTCTTTTGTTGAGAAGATGCAGCCCACTTCTGGAGTTTCACACCTAAATGCTTATAAGAAACTGTAATTTGAACTTCAGGGGCTCTCCAAATGCTGCCAGATAGCAGAACAACCTTGACTAACATTACTAATCACAGGAACAATAGACTACACAGCTATCAGAAGAACACTGCCTTCACCTTCCAGTAGCTGAAGGGGTCAACAAGAAAGCTGGAGAGGGACTTTTTACAAGAGCATGGAGTGACAGGATGAGGGGTAATGGCTTTAAACTGGAAAAGGGGAGATTTAAACTAAATATAAGGAAGAAATTTTTTATTGTGAGGGTGGTGAGGCACTGGCCCAGGGTGCCCAGGGAAGCTGTGGCTGCCCCCTCCGTGGCAGTGTTCAAGGCCAGGTTGGATGGGGCTTGGAGCAACTTGGTCTGGTGGGAGGTGTCCCTGCCCATGGCAGGGGGGTTGGAACAAAGTGGTCTTGAAGGTTCTTTCCAACCCAAACCATTCTGTGATTCTATGACTGTCTCACAAGCTGCTAAGTAGTAGGTTCCAGCTACAAAGACTGAAGTAGGAGGCACCTATAAGGATGGAGGAAGATCCTGTTGGCTCTTGGCTAGAGCAGAACCCCAGACCCTTACATGTTCAGTGGTTCTCCTGGAGAAAGAAAGTCGAGCGAAAAATGCTGAGATTAAAAAAAAAAAACCAACAAAAAAACAACAGCTAAGAAAATACTCTAAAATGACTTCTGCACATAAACTTCAGGAGCCTAAAGAAGTCTGAAAATGCTTTTATTTCCTCAGTCTGATCATGAGACAGAAATTTTACTCCTGAAAGACCGTTTCTTAAAAGGGTGTTCGTTTCTTACAACTGATTTCCTCTCAAATTAATTTACTGATAAACCCTCATCGCATCTTCTCGCTGATTTTTGTTGTGCTTTCGGGAGATGCACTCTCATCCATGTGTGCAATGTCTTAGCTGGATCTCATAACATGCAGAACAGCTCAGCCCAAACGATGAATTGGTGCTGGTTTCCTGATACTAACTTCAAAGCAGCGTAATAGCTGCTCACTCAGACCCACACTCCCACAAAAATCAACCCAAGGTGTTTTGAAGAATAATTTCCCTTTGTATTAATATGCTCTGCTAATATTCACAACTAATTCCTTCATTTCTTCTGCAAAACATTTTCTGGGTATTTGAGCAAAAACCCCTTTTCGCAGTTTAAAGACCTGGAGTGATGGTTCAGAAGACACACAGCAAATCTAACCGCAGCTCTAATTCTTCTGTTGCACGCTAGATGTCGCTGGTGCACGGTACACATCGTCTGAGTTGGCAAAGCATCCAGGTCGGAGAGCACTAAATCTCTGGAAGATTTTAACAATCTCGCAGTTAAAATTCTGCTAGCATTTTCTTGACAAACCCTATTTTAACAGGTTCGTAACTCAACCGTGCACATTTACTCCATGATGAAACATGACACATTGTGCACAAGATTCAGACAGGGTAAGCATTTTATTTTTAATGGTGGGCATTAAATTTTCTGGATTCAACTGGTTTTTATGCTCCAATAAATCAAACTCTTTCGTATAAAAGATAAAAAAGGAGGCTGATCATTTCAGTCTGTAAAATTACCTAAGTGGCCTCAAAGTCTTTCAGGAGTTTGTGGCAGAGGGAGGAAATAACAAAGCATGGTTACAATTCAGACCTATTTTTTGGTGTAAGCAGACAGATTCCTGATTAAGAAAAACGTCAGGTGAGCAGTCGTAACAGCCTTAAGGAAAAGTAGAAATCTCCTGCTGCATATCAGTCTTACAAAGTGCAGGACAGGGAAAATACAGCATCTCTTGAGAGATACATGGGTTGTCCCCAGCTGGCAGTGATGAGCACAGCGTGGCTGGTAAGTCCATCACTTCTAAATCATCTTTGTTTTCCAGCCAAACATTTTGCTTGAATGCAAATACGTGGGATTGGGCGACTCATCTGGGGCTTCTGGATGGGAGGCAGCCCACTGGAAACAGCCTGGGAGTGAGTGTGGCACAGTGTGTGCGTGCCCTGTTGTTATGCACATCTGCATTCATCCAGCACATCCAGAGCACACTGCATCTCCTCGTGTCACTGCATTTCAGAAATGACTGTTGGACACGACCTGATGTATTGGAGTAACATTTCCCAGAGGTGACTGTGGGAGCCTCAAATATCAGCTTTGGTTTAATGGTGTTCCCTTCTTGCAGCTCTGTAGCTGGTCACGACTGTGACTTTGCTCCTGCTGATGGGCATTAGTTGTCTGGACTAACCTTTCCTCCCAGCTCCAGTGTAAGGCCAAGCACCTTTGGGACCCAAACACAAGAAGGACATCGAGTTGATGGAGTGGGTCTAGAGGAGGCCACAAGGATGACCCAAGGGCTGGAGCACCTCTGCTACGGGGACAGGTTGAGGGAGTTGGGGTTGTTCAGCCTGGAGAAGAGAAGGCTCTGGGGAGAACTTATAGCACCTTCCAGTACCTGAAGGGGGCTGCAAGAAAGCTGGGGAGGGACTTTTTACAAGGCCTTGTAGCAATCAGACAAGGGATGATGGCTTTAAACTGGAAGAGGGGAGATTTAGATTAGACATCAGGAAGAAATTGTTGGCTGTGAGGGTGGTGAGACACTGGCCCAGGTTGCCCAGAGAAGCTGTGGCTGCCCCCTCCCTGGCAGTGTTCCAGGCCAGGTTGGATGGGGCTTGGAGCAACCTGGACTGGTGGGAGGTGTCCCTGACATGGCAGGGGGGTTGGAACAAGATAAGATTTGATGTCCCTTCCAACCCAAACCACTCTTAGGACTCTATGACCCCAGCTCTGCTCTGACTTGTGCCTGGCTGCCAGCACCAAGCAGGATGTGTCACCAGTGATATCTGTCTGTATCCCAGCAGCACTCCACCTGTGATGGCCAACAGGTTGCTCTACCCCACTCTGTCCTCAACTTACCCCCAAATTCCTTAAAAGATCTTAGCAGGTAATTGTTTTCAAATAGTGATAGGTTTACTATGAACTCTGTTAAAATCAGGGCCTCCACTGTTTGGTAAGCAGAAACACAGCAGGGTGTTCCCAAAAAGCCCTTTTAAGAAAAGCCACAGGTATCTTCCAATGCACAATAATTTTCTAAGCTGTGTTAAAATCACAACAGGCAGAATTCATGTGCTCAATCTGTGCTGTTGGTACAGTTCTCTCTCCTGCATACATCATGAAATTTTTGAACACTTGGAAAATACCGTAGTTATATTTAGAGAATCACAGAATGTCAGGGATGGGAAGGGACCTCACAAGATCTTCCAGTCCAATCCCCCTGCCAGAGCAGGAACACCTAGGTCAGGTCACACAGGAACACATCCAGGTGGGTTTGAATGTCTCCAGAGAAGGAGACTCCACAACCTCTCTGGGCAGCCTGTGCCAGTGCTCTGTCACCCTCACTGGGAAGAAGTTCTTCCTCACATTTATGTGGAACCTCCTATGTTCCAGCTTGCACCCGTTGCCCCTTGTCCTGTCATTGGATGTCACTGAGAAGAGCCTGGCTCCATCCTCATGACACTCACCCTTTACATATTTATAAACATCAATGAGTTTATTAATGGAATATAAACATAAATTTATATTCCATATTGCTAATTTAAGTTTTTAAAACAGGGAGCTCCACCTCTTTCTGACTCTCTAACCTTCCTCCCATCATATCCAGTTTATTACATGACCCTTTCACCCACTGATTTTTTTTCCACAAGGATCCAGAGCGGATTTGACTCTGGGCAATCTCGTCCCAGTGAAGGGACAACCATCACTACAGTGTCCTGTGACTGGGGCAGAAAGAACATTGAGCCATCCCTCTAAAGCTCAAAACTCCAGGAAAGATGGGCACAGAAGGAATTGCTTTTTAGATTTGGGTAAGCACCTGAGCTGAGCCACATCTCTTGAGGTTCACCTACTTGCTAGCAAAAACTCGTTAACTTCAGATGTCAAGCTACAAAACTTCCTTTCTCTCCTTACTTTAGCAAGCTGACACTCACTCACCTCTACCCTAAAGCCAGGAAAGCATTCTCTGGGATTTTGCTGATTTAAATATTTATAAGCTCTTGAAAAGAGGGGGGGGAAAAGAAGAAAAAAAGAAAAGCTGAGTATGCAGGCACATGGAGTATGTTAATGAGGTTGCTACTACGCTGATACCCCACACATCTTCAGATCAGACAAATTAATAACCTTCCCTTCCCATTTGAAAAGCTGCTTTTTAACCTGTCTTAACTCCATTCTACTCTGTGTATTGCACTGGACATGCAAACATCCCTAAAACAGACTTTCTGATATTTTCAAAAGGCACCAAAATGAAGAGGGACACATTTTCTGTCCATGAGGAGTGTCTGTGTCAGAAAGAGATCCTTTTTATAGAGTTGAAAGAGCTGACTGCCTCCATGCACAGGTACTAGCTTACTTTCATATACTAATAATAGTAGATTTGCAGAGAGCTTTCCAAAGTGAGGAGTAAAAGGGTGGCAGGATTTTCAACTATCATCAAGGTCATATTAATTTTCTGAACCTGGACAGAACTGAATAATGTCCTTTTGACCCTGAGCATTTCTAATGGGATCCCACTTTGGCCATACTCTAAACTGGCTACAACTGAATTTACAAACTGAAAAAGTGGAAAAGCAATGATAAAGAGGGATCAGTAGATAGTCTGGGTGTAAGGCAGTGAGACACATTTTGAAGAGACTTGTTTTGCAGGTGGGTTGGGGTACAACAGTCACTTACAGATGCACTGTGAGCAGATTTACGGGCACTTTTCCTTAGAGAGAAAGGAAAATGATTTGCTGCATTTGCAGGTCATTATGCTTTCCACCTTTGGAAACCATTGGAGCAGGCAATTACAGGGACAGCAAAGATTCCAACTTCTAGTCTTTCATCATACCATAAAGGAGGATTTGAACAGAAAATGAGTGGGAGAGAAGCAAGTCTTATTTTAGGTCTAAGTCCATCTGCTGGCAAGGCCAAAATCAGAAAAGCCCATGGAAGAATCACGCTTTTAAATCATCCTGATAAAGGTGGGTCATCTTAATTAGCAAGAAAAATAAATGAAGCAGAAGATTTGTTTGAATCCAGTGCCAGAATCTGAAATCCAGAGCCTTGGGGTCATAGGAGATTCAGCAGAGTCACTGTGCAACAGCTTTCATATCTACTTGCTCTGCACATTTTCTTAACCCTCCATTGATTTTTTTCCTATTTGTTGTTATAATTAAAAAATTAAGATTATTTAAAAGCAAACTGTAATCTTTTACAGTTCTGTAAACCTACGCACAGCTGCGTTCCTCTGAGGAGCAGGGAGCTGGACTTGATGGTCCTTATGGGTCCCTTCCAACTTGAGATATTCTATGGTTCCTGCTGGCATCCTGCCAGGTTTCTTTAATTTCTGCTTCCACTTGAGTAAAATTGGGAACAAATACCACAGACACCCCACCCAATCAGCAGCTCTGGCAGTGGACAAGTGAACACAAACTCCCAGTGCATCACCAAGACCTACAAAGACTGGATGACCATGGAGATACCTACAAACAAAAAATGGCCACCAGAAGGAAGGAGGCTGCATTGCCTCTATCTGCCACGACTCTGAAAGCTAAACTGCATGGGATTTTTATATTCCTAATTCACAAAGTGATGCTGGAAAACTGAAGAGAGTTCAGAGAAAAGTCTAAGTGATTAAAAGACTTAAAATGTAGCCCAGAGTGCAGAGGTCAAGGAACTTCTCAATAAAGAAAATCAAGAGGATGATGTGATCATGAGCGTAGACCTTAGTGGAAACCAGAAATTAAAAGTACAATCAATCAAGCACCCAAATTTACAATAAAACTCTGTGACAGAATCTAGACAAATGAAGAAAAAAAATTAAAAAGGCCTAATTTTTGACAGTAAAAATAATGACCCTGCAATACAACACAAAGGTTGTAGTTGATTGGATTTTCTTGAGCAGTTGCTTTGCTGAAATACATACTCAAAGCAGAATTAATTTTGGGAGTTCCTGTGGTCTTTATTATACTAGGTCAGACTGATCACACTGATCTTTTCCACTCTGTAGACTCTGAATACATGCAGAGCTTTAGGATGCTATAATTCATCTGTACTAAATTAAGAGCTCAGGACAAGAAGCCCTTTTGCAATCACAGTCCACCGAGCTGGCTCACAGCCATTTGCTTTTTAGGCTCCTGACTGACATGCTGCTTTATACCATCACTGAACAGTCTGGTCTAGTTTTCACTGAGATAAAAGGAAACACAAAGGTGAAACACATGTGAAAAAACCCCAAAAGATAGAGGCTGCTTTAGCAGAGCCTGATTTGATTTTCATTGATATGCAGAATACTGAAACACAAAAATACAGCTTCTGACAAAATGATTGTACAGCCATACTGATACATCAGCAACTGCATGGGTTGAGATACCAACTATGTCTTGGAACCTACTTGTCACTAGTCATGACTCAGAAAAACCGTGTAAAGAGAATACCTTAATTTCATTTCCTTACCCAGGTAATCTCTGGTTTCTCTTTTTATGTAGAAAGCAGAGTTACTGCTGGCCCCCACAGCAGCAGCATCCCAGAGTGATACCCCACTGGAGCTCTGCTAAGGTGCAGAATGGCACCCCATCACACTGCTCTGCTGCAGTGACCAGAGCTGGCCCATTCCCTGGCAACATGCCCTGAGTATAATCAGCCAATAAAAAGCCACCTCTTATGTTTTATGTGACACTGGAATGTAACTGCTAATTTGGAAGCCGAGTGAAAAGGCAAAACAACATCAAATTAAGAATATAAAGGGCCTGTCTACTGCTGTTCTCCCCATCTCCTCTAGCAGCTGGTGTGATGGGCCCAGGCACACCTGTCTGCTCAGCCCACTGGGCACCTGTGAGCTCTACTGAACTCCAGCATGTAGATGTACACCTGGGTGATGCCCTGATCTCTGTGCTTGAGACCAGGTGCACACCACCTCTCTTCCTTCCCCTTCGATTCTCCTTTGGTTTCCACGGAAAAAAAAAAAGATAAGAGGAAGAAATACACTCCAAATGGAAACTGCAGAAAGCAAGAAGGTCAATGACTGGAGCACCAGAGCCCTTGCTTGGAGATCACAGAGAAGCTTTGGTACATAGAAAGTAAATTCCTTCAAAGGATTTTACACTGGAAGCTCCTTCACAGGGTAAATACAGGAAGAGCAACAAATAATATACTTACTTGAAAAGTTCGTTCCTCATTATAGCTCTGTTTGTCTGCGGGTCAATCGCGTACACCATGAGGTCAGACTTGGTGTAATCCTCTTCAGAGTACCCATCCCCAAACCTCCGTGCGCCGATGGATTCCACCACGACCGTCGCACCAGGGATCTGATCTTGGACATAGCGTTCCAAAATCCTAAAGATGAGACAGAGCCAGAAAGCTGCAGTGATTTCTTTGCGCTGATCAAGACTGACAACAGCCCAAATGAGATGCTAATAGAGAAAACCCACAGGCTTAGAAGGATGGTAACCTTCAGAGCATTTTTAAAAAAAAAATCTCTGCTCCAATATAACCTCTTAAATGCTGAACTGTCATCCTCCTATTAAGCTATATGATTTCAGAAGTCTTCAAAATTCCAGCCTTACACTTGGTGCATACAATAAATTTTCACTCATAGAAACAACTACTTTGACCATTTTGGGTGGGATATTTCATCTGGCCCTGCAATATAGCACAACCTATCAGGTGCCAGCACACCTGCTACTCCAAAATGCACGAGCAAGTTTTACAGCCATAGGAAAGCTGGACTATCAAGCTGACACATTTACCATGGGAAAAAAAATAAAACACACTGCAGAAATTTTACAAGCAGAAGAAAGATAGGTTGGTAGAGATCAGTGGCAGCTATGCCTGATATAAAAAGGGCATAACAGCAATAAACCAAACCAAATCTGCTCTTTTCCCAAAGAGAAGGAGCCATTACCTGCTGCCAGAGCACAGAACAGCTCACTCTGCAGATATGTATAGGAATCACAATCATAGAATCACAGAACAGCCTTGGTTGGAAGAGACCTCCAAGATCACCCAGTCCAACCATTAACCCAGCACTGTCCAGTCCCCACTACCCCATGTCCCTCAGCACCACTTCTACACAGCTCTGAAATCCCTCCAGGGATGGGGACTGCCCCCCTGCCCTGGGCAGCCTGGGCCAACGCAATGTGACAATACTTGAGATAAATGCAATTCTGGAGAATGTGCTTGTGGAAGCCTTTGTTCTGAATTCAAAATCTCGTATTTTTCTACAGTTTACCATGCAGAACTGTCCTAACATGTGATGTTATTCTTAAAATATTGAAAAAAGCAAAGGGAGAATGGCTGTTTGCAGAATGTCCCTCAAACAAACAAGAAGTACTTGTGCCTGTGTGCCTATGGTTAGTCAGTGCTCAGGGCTAAACCATAGCAGTTAGTGTATCACCCAAAGCTCCTTTCCCAGATGGGAAGGAGAACTGGGGAAAAAAAGGAAAAGGCCCCAGAGTTGAAGTATAGACAGATTTAATAGAATGACAAAACAGGAAACAACAATCAACACAAACCATAAAGGGTTCTACTCAGCCTGGTTCAGTGCTGACAGCAAGAACAGAGCACCATCAACAAGGAGCCTCAGGGAGAGGAGGAGGAACCCCACCCTCAGTGAGCTCCCTCCTTTTCTCATGAGCAGATGAGGAGGTGTGGGATACAGCTGTGAGTCAGTGCCTGGAGTGGATCTCCAGCTGCCTGGGGGCTGCTCATGGCTGGGCTGGCCCATGGGGCTGTGCCTGGGGAACCAGGACACTGTGCCAGGTTGTGATGCCTTCAGCATGTCTGCAGAGGCACCAAAGCCATGGGGAAAGGAAGTCACTGAGCACCTGAAAAGTTTCTGCACATATAGCAAGGAGACCTGCACCTCAGATATGAAGTTTATGGAAAGGTATAAGCATAACTCACCACTGCTCTGCTTTAGAGAGGACAATACCTTAATAAAGTTTTAAAAAAATATATTCTTTTCCTTCCTCCTTGTCTGTCCACTGATCTGGTGGGGCCCATGAAACCTGCTGAGTTCCTGTAGCAGACTGCTTCTCTGTATCTGCTGCATTGTGCATGCAGTGAAAAAAAGGAGGTTTAGAAGTGTTACAGCTCAGCTGGATGACCTTCAAATTCTGTATGCAACAGGGAGAACCAGTGCTCCCATCAAGACTGTGTCTGGGGCTGCCAGCCAAAATGGTGGGGACCCCAACTCTGGCAAGCATAGATGGAGCCAGAAGGAAAATGGAAAGCTGAGTAGAGAGAGCCATCAGAAGAGCTTTCACCATGGTGGCTGGGCAAGGACAGAATACACCTCAGAGAAAACAGGAAGAGCAACACTGCACGCAGACTGGCTAATGGCATGGTGAGGTTTCCAAACTGGGAATGAGAAGGGTCCAGTTAAAGCCCACAAAGAGTTCTATAAACAAAGGCATAAAAGCAAATATCATTGCTACTGGATAAAGGGGCAAAAAAGTATGGAGAAACGAACAGGAGAAGCTGGAAGGCTCAACATGCCATCAGAACTATGAGTTATGGGAAAACACAAGATTTTCGGGGCTAATTTATGTCATAATGGTATCAAGCCAAAAAGCAATAGCTGAGTTAGGAGCCAAAAGCCAGGGAACATGCTGCCTGATGTATCAAGGATGCACTAGGGTGTGGAGGAAGACAAAGCTCATAGAAAAAGGACATCAATGACTTTAAGAAGTCACTCGTTGTTTTAAACAAAACCTTCTGCAGCTTGCTGAGGTTACATTTTGCTGTTGTTTTTCTCCTGACACGAGATTTCCAAAATACAATACTGCTGTCAAAGCAATATCACCATCTCATAATTTTTCAAGACCACTGATCCACATTTATCCATCCAGTTTCTCTGCTCTTTGTGTGGAAGTTTAGCGTGCCCTTAAAATAGAAGCTTTTTCATAAGATTTTGAAAAATCCAAGCCTGTCAGACCCCAGTCCTAGCCTAGCAGTGAAGATATACTCTTAGTGCAGAGCCATTTTTGCAGGGAAAATAAAAATACTGGATTGTCTGACACGTTGCTAGTTGACTGGTGTCCTCTAAACAAGCACTCCCGTTGTTTGCAGATATGGTAAACTCTACTCATGTCTGCTTCTGGCATGCACTTAACTGGCAGCTAGGGTGACAACCTGTCACAGGCACCTCAGTAACAATCATCCTCCCAGTTTAAGCTTGACAGAACCTATCTGGGATATGGAGACAGCTATAAAAAAACCCAAACCCAAACATTTTGTGAATATTAGTGACTAAAAGAAACTATAACCAGCGTTAGAATGGTGTTTTGCACAAGGATTCAGATCACAGAATCACAGAACAGCCTTGGTTGGAAAAGACCTCTAAGATCATCAAGCCCAACCACTAACCTAGCACTAACCATGTCCCTCAGCACCACATCTCCACAGCTCTGAAATCCCTCCAGGGATGGGGACTCCCCCACTGCCCTGGGCAGCCTGGGCCAGTGCTGGGTAACCCTTCCAGGGAAGAAATTATTCCCAATATCCAATCTAAACCTCCCCTGGCACAACTTGAGGCCATCACCCCTCGTCCTGTCACTGTTACCTGGGAGAAGAGACCGACCCCCCCTCACTACCCCCTCCTTTCAGGGAGCTGCAGAGAGCAATGAGGTCTCCCCTCAGCCTCCTCTTCTCCACACTGAACCCCCCAGTTCCCTCAGCCGCTCCCCATCACACTGTGCTCCAGACCCTTCCCCAGCTCCACTGCCCTTCTCTGGACCTCCTTGGTCCTGCTGGCCACACCATTGCTGATACGAGCCAGGATGCTCTTGGCCAAGTATATAAAAGATTTAGCTCCCTAATTAGTGTACAATCTTCTGCTGCTGCTGCAGGGGGGATGCTTTTGTTTCCTTGCACAGAACTGTTATTTCAGCCAAGACAGCAACACCCTGTAAGGTTGGAAGGTTGTAACATAGGATCACTTTTAGTAGAATTGGTAACAACTTTCCCTTTATTTCAGAAATTCCTGGCATGGCTTCTGCTGGAATTCATTGCCTTTGAGAGTATCTTTGGCTAAAACTTGATTAAAATTGAAGAACAAATAGCACCTTACCCTCTGACTGTAAGAAATAAGTGCATTGCAGCCATTGGCTTTAACTGACATTGCAAGAAACGTCTCAAAGTGTAGTGGAATGACAATAATATTTCATCTGAAACACACAGTTTGCATGTTTAGGTTGAAATATATAAAAATAATGCACTTTAGACTGAAAAGTAGCAATTAAAGAATGCACTGAAAAATGGGGCAGTTCCCCACAGAGTTATTTGAAAAGTCATTCAGCTGAACTTGTGATGCTGAAAACACTGTAGTGTTTTAGAACTCTACTGAAAGCAGCCACCTGCTTGTAGTACTCCTCACAAGAATCAATTTTTAAAGTGCAGACTTTAAGTAACAACAGCATCTGCAGTTCTACTGTATTTATCAGCCAAAGTTAGGTTAAAATTAGTCTGTCACTTGTTAATGCAACGAGGGTAATTACCACCCTCCCAACAGAGGTGTAGCACACAGCAGAACCAGTGACTTAACAGGCAAGCAGACTTTTCTACTGCTCTGACTTCATTTAGCTCTGCAGACGTAATATAATGAACAGAAATGCCTCCCAGTGCATCTTCATTACCAGCACTTTCTGAACTCCCATCAGTGACATCAGTGAAATGAAATGAAGGACAAGAGGATTTTCACTGTCACTGAGGACATAATGTGGCCCTAAATATCCTGAAAACTCAGAGGTGATTTTTTTCATCTTTAGATGCAAGAGAAATGGAAAGGCAAAAAAATACAGCTATGTTGGTTTGGTGAGCTGTTCCTTGGCTGGTGGCATTCTTCAGTAAGGCTTTTGATACTGTTTCCCATAACATCCTTGTAGGAAAACTCAAGAAATGTGGAATAGATGGTTGGACTGTGAGGTGGATTGAAAGCTGGCTCACCAATCAGTTGAGAACGGCTGTGATCAGTGGCACAGAGTCAAGTTGGAGACCTGTGGCCAGTGGTGTTCCCCAGGGATCAGTACTGGGTCCAGTTTTGTTCAATATCTTCATCAATGACCTAGATGAGGGGATAGAGTGTACCCTCAGCAAGTTTGCTGATGATACAAAACTGGGGGAAGTGGCTGACACACCTGAAGGCTGTGCTGCCATCCAATGAGATCTACACAGGCTGGAGAGCTGGGCGAAGGTGAACCTCATGAAGTTCAACAAGGACAAGTGTAGAGTCCTGCATCTGGGGAGGAATAACACCAGGCACTGGTACAGATTAGGGGTTGCCCTGGTGGAAAGCAGCCCCACAAAGAAAGACCTTGGAGTCCTAGTGACAGTAAGTTGTACATGGGACAGCAATGTGCCCTTGCAGCCAAGAGGGCCAGTGGTGTCCTGGGGTGCATTAAGAAAAGTGTGTCCACAAGGTCAAGGAAGGTTCTCTTCCCCCTCTACTCTACGCTGGCAAGACCACAGCTGGAATACTATGTCCAGTTCTGGGCTCCCCAGTTCAGGAGAGACAGGGATCTACTGGAGAGAGTACAACGGCGAGCTATGAGTTTGATCAAGGGACTTGAACATCTCTCCTATGAAGACAGACTGAGAGAACTGGGGCTGTTTAGTCTTGAACAAAAAAGGCCTCCACCTCCTCTCCGCCCATAAGATAAGAGGGGATCTTATTAATGTCCATAAATACCTGAGGAGTGGGGGTCAAGAGGAAGATGCCAGTCTCTTCACAGTGGTGCCCAGTGACAGGACAAGGAATAATGGCTGCAGGCTGGAACATAGGAAGTTCTACATCAACATGAGGAAACTGCTTTACTGTGAGGGTGACAAAGCACTGGCACAGGCTGCCCAGAGAGGTTGTGGAGTCTCCTTCTCTGGAGACTTCCAAAACCCGTGTTCCTGTGTGGCCTACTCTAGATGATCCTGCTCTGGCAGGGGGGTTGGACTAGATGATCTCTAGAGGTCCCTTCCAACCCCTGACATTCTGTGATTTCTGAAACCAGCAGACCAAAACCCCAAACCTGGGATAAGGCCACACTCAGCACTATGTCCATGAGCTGGTCTGTGCACCAGAGGCACCACGTGGCATGGCACCTGCGGCTGCTGCACCACATCACAGGCACAGGAGACCCTGCTGAGCACAGGACTAAATTAAGGGGTGCAGCCTGGCATCACAGCCAGTGTGCTATTTTCTCACCTCTCCTGCACAGATCTGGCATGCCAGAAGTGTGCCCATGCACGGGAGAGACCCTGCTACTGCGAAAGAAGCGAAGGACCACTTGGAAGCTTCTTTGGAAACTGATGTGGAAGTCCATAACAGTCAGTTAATTCACCTCAAGTTATGAGATATGGAACCAGCCACATGACAGCCCAACAGCACCAGCACCTCAGCTAGACTAACAGTCATCACATAGGACTTGGGAAGTCAGCAGTGAGGTTTAACGACCCTCTGATGTCCCTGGTGGAGAAGATGCATGACATGGCCTGTAACAGCATTGCAACGTTCCACTGGTTTTATACCCTCGAGCCGACTTGCTAAGTTGCACGCATATCCCGAACCAGCACACAAGTAGAAGAAACAACTCAATTTGCAGAACATTTTAGACCCTCACCAATACCTGAAGTTAATTACTGCACAATATTCTTAGCAGAAAATTCTATGGGAATAAAACTGTTTCAGTTCTCTGGTCTACACTTGGTAGCCTGCTGTGCTTCTGAAGCATGGAAAATATTTTAAGAAATTAAAAAAGAATCCATTCTTTCAGGACTTTCAGAGCTACAAACAACTGTTGAAGACTAGATATCCTGTGTAACTTTTGGCTCCTCCACTGGAAATTCTAACTCCCCAAAATAACTTAGTAGTAATACTAATAAATTCATATTCTATGTATTAGAAAATGTAAGCACATTTGGCAACAATGCCCAGATGAGAGCGTCCAGCTCTGCTGGTACACATCAATACACTCTCAATTCTGCTCAACTTCAGCCAAATTCTGGCCCTGTTGAGTTTTTGCAAGGTTAATAATTGACAACTAAACTGCTGGATTTTCAACTGTACTTTCACCACTAGGTAAGGACCAATCCCAGTCCCACCCAATAGCTTTGTGGGGGTGATGCACATGGGCACCAGCCCTCTGTCCCCAGATGCCTTCGTACAACATCCATACAGCACAGGGAAGGTTACACCATTTCTGTGGCCTCTGGAGAGGCACTGAGCAGCTCTGGAGTGCCAAAGCAACCCAAGAAACCCTTAGCAGTCAGCTAAGTCAGCCTCCTTGGTGCTGCAATCTTGAATAAAAAAAGAACTAGGGTTTATATCAAGCCTAAGACTATTCCTTCTTTATAAAATAGCCTCTTGACAAAGATTATTTCTACTTTTGTAACAGACACGAGGCATGTATCTAACAGGAAGGAGCACCACTGAGCCAATTTACTCTGCATATAATAACATCTACATTATTTAGAAAACAACCCCAGAGACAATGTCTTTATACCTACTTACCCTAATCCTATAAAAGCATATTGGATTGCACACCCTAAAGGAAATGTGCTTTCTCACATATTGCTAAGGTTTCTTTTCTTCTTCTTTTTGTGCTCAACATGTGTAATCCTGTCCTCCAAAAAAACCCTACGTGCACTCCAACTTTTTATTTCAGCATCGTTCTTCCCAGTCACAAAAGGAACATTACGCTACACTCACCCGAAGAGTAATACAGAGACATCTTGACTTGAACCCAGAAGACATATCTTCAGATCTCAGCACAAAAGGGTCTGTACTGCAATAGTAAGCAATTTCAGAATAAAGCAGAAGTTTACAGCTTTATCTGAGAAGCCACGCACTACATTATGGTGCTTCACAGGCAGCCCATTAACACAACGACATTTGGTGTTATTGAGAGGAGGGGGGAGGAGGAGATCACTGAACCAGTGGAAGTAGCAAGTGGAAAAGCTGGAGCTGAATAAGCTTTGGTCTCTATTACCTAACATAAGTAGGCTAATGTTATTAATCACCCTGACTACAGCAGATGGAGGCTAAGATCAGCTAAGAAATGCAAGGGGCTCAGTTAAACACTACAAAGAGAGAACTACATCTAGCAGGAGAGACACATTTTGGACCAATTCATAGACTGAGGAGAAAAAAAACCCACTGGTACACTCAGGTTGAGTATTTTAATACAGTCAAGAGTGCTTTCTGAGGCACTGCATTTCCAGACAAGCACCTCTAGGGTGGCCCATCCGAGGGCTAGTTGTGTCTGGCTTTATAAAAGGATGCCAGAATCCCAGTGATGCCTCGTAACATCTCATTTCATTATACACAGCCAACATCTTGATAAATATGGTACATTTCAGAGGCACCCACTCATCCTCCCAATTACTGAGCACACCGACGTGCTAACCAAAAAGAAAGCAGGAGCAGACACATAAAATATGACCACATACACAAGTGCCACACAAAGCACTCATGTCAGCTGTCCCTTTTAAATGCCACTGAGTGGCTTCTGCAACTGAGATTAGAAAATGACATTTGCTCTGCTGTCAAAAGCAAAACACAGCTGAAGGGAAATCATCCACATTCTGGAACGTTTCCCTAAAGAGAGGACTGTGCATTGCAGCTCCTATATATAAATTAAATTACCTTGTGTACTACGATTACACATAAAAATATATACGATGTACAGTATCTGATGTATGTTATGATATATAATTAATAGCAATATATATTGCTATAGTATATATTATGACATTTCTTTTAAGTGGACCACAGTTTCTATGCAGCAGAGCAGGCACTCCTTTAAGAAATGATGGCAGTCAACTTTATATACACAAACTATTAAGTCAGCAGGCTGCACGTTTGTATTCTGAGACACTTGGTACATCTCAGAGGAGCAGCACTTGATTTTAAATTTGGATTTTCTGGTAAAAAACTGCCTGGTCACTTCTACATTGCATTAAAGGTTTCAGTGTGGATTTTCTTTATGGAACTACTCCTTTCTTTTATAAGCATTAAAAGATTTCAGCCTATAACAGGCCAAAATACACAGGAAGGAAAATTCCCTGGAATTAAGATACATGCTATTTTTAGTAATTTTGTCCTGAAAAGTAGGGAATAACCTCTAGTAAGATATGCATGATACACATGAGCATCCAGAAGAGATATAAAGTTGTTACCCATGAACATCTGCACTTGGATTCCACGTCCAGAGATGGGTCCATCAGACCCTCTTCTCCAATGAAAGATTCCTGCACCACCACTAAGATTTTCTTTATAGGGACAGGAAAGAAACTCTGTTTTTTCCAGGCTCCCTTTTCACTACAGGGAGGAAAGAAGAACATGAGAAACTTCATATGACCATGAGGACATAATCCTCATACTGTTCTTTAACATCTGGGTAAAAAACTGGCTGGATAGCCAGGCCCAAAGGGTTGTGGTGAATGGAGTTAAACCCAGTTGGAGGCCGGTCACAAGTGGTGTTCCCCAGGGCTCAGTGCTGGGGCTGGTCTTGCTTAATGTCTTTATCAATGATTTGGATGAGGGGACTGAGTGCTCCCTCAGTCAGTTTGCAGATGACACCAAGTTGGGTGGCAGTGTTGATCTGCCTGAGGGCAGGGAGGCTCTGCAGAGGGATCTGGACAGGCTGGATCCATGGGCTGAGGCCAATGGTGTGAGGTTCAATAAAGCCAAATGCCAGGTTCTGCACTTCGGCCACAACAACCCCCAGCAGCGCTACAGGGCTGGGCAAGAGTGGCTGGAAAGTGCCTGGTGGAAAAGGACCTGGGGGTGCTCAGTGACAGCCGGCTGAACACGAGCCAGCAGTGTGCCCAGGTGGGCAAGAAGGCCAATGGAATCCTGGCCTGTATCAGCAATGGTGTGACCAGCAAGGGCAGGGGAGTGATCTTACCCCTGTACTCAGCTCTGGTGAGGCCACACCTCAAATACTGTGTTCAGTTTTGGGCCCCTCACTCCCAGAAGGACACTGAGCTGCTGGAGTGTGTCCAGAGAAGGGCAGTGGAGCTGAGGAAGGGTATGGAGCACAGTGTGATGGGGAGAGGCTGAGGGAGCTGGGGGGTTCAGTGTGGAGAAGAGGAGGCTGAGGGGAGACCTCATTGCTCTCTGCAACTCCCTGAAAGGAGGGGGCAGCAAGGGGGGGATGAGTCTCTTTAACCAAGTAACGAGCGACAGGACAAGAGGTGATGGCCTCAAGCTGCACCAGGTGGGGTTTTGACTGGATATTAGGAACAATTTCTTCCCTGAAAGGGTTCCCCAGCACTGGCCCAGGCTGCCCAGGGCAGTGGGGGAAGTCCCCATCCCTGGAGGTGTGTAAGAGTCCTGTTGTCACAGCGCTCAGGGATATGGTGTAGTTGACTCTGCGAACTCCAGAGCAGTCCAAGTGCAGCTAAATGTGTTCTCTTTACCCACCTGACTGGGTCAGAAAGCACACACAATGCAAAAAACCCTAGCATTAACGCTGAAAATGATGCCCAAATGGTTTTGGCTAGTTCTAGTTCAGAAAAAAAAAAAGAGTTCCATAAGCAATACTTCCTCCATTTTGCAGGGTTTGTAGGCTGTAGGACAAAACCAAGGGCCTTTTCAAGAATGTCCATGGAGCATTTCATCAAAGCACTCATTTTGAGCAACTCCATTACTGCATTTCAGAGAAAACATTCTGCCATCTACAGAAGTGTGTGCAGAGGAATTTAACTCAGGAGACATTTCTTACTACCTATGGGATGAAACACAGGTGTAAGTGATTTTATGGAGAGGTTGAAGTTGCAGTCACGTGAAAACCTAAGAACTAAATGCTCTGAGCATGAAGTTGGCTGGTTTATTCTAGTTGAAATGCTGTTCCTTGCCCAACAAGTAAGCACTCACAAACATTGCCCTATTTAAGCTATGAAGGCACACTATTGTCTGCCTCCACCAGGTTTTCTGAAGGCAAGGAACATGCACTAAATTTTCCACTAAGCCTCACTCCATTTTCTCTGTCATCTTCTGTAGCAGACATAAATGGTCCTATCTGAACAGGCATAATTAGAGTGAGAGAAATGGCATACCAGACATTGATGTGCAGTCCAGAGGATATGAAAAACTTGTTGATGAAATTAAAGCAGTTGGAGGAAAACTGAGGTGCTTACTGAAGGACTGCAAAGGATCACGACACTATCAGCAATGTCACAGAATCACAGAATGTCAGGGATTGGAAGGGACCTCAAAAGATCATCCAGTCCAGTCCAGTCCCCCTGCCAGAGCAGGAACACCTAGATCAGGTCACACAGGAACACATCCAGGTGGGTTTGAATGTCTCCAGAGAAGGAGACTCCACACCCTCTCTGGGCAGCCTGTGCCAGTGCTCTGTCACCCTCACTGGGAAGAAGTTCTTCCTCACATTTATGTGGAACCTCCTATGTTCCAGCTTGCACCCATTGCCCCTTGTCCTATCATTGGATGTCACTGAGAAGAGCCTGGCTCCATCCTCATGACACTCACCCTTTACATATTTATAAACATTAATGAGGTCACCCCTCAGTCTCCTCTTCTCCAAGCTAAAGAGCCCCAGCTCCCTCAGCCTTTCCTCATAAGGGAGATGTTCCACTCCCTCCATCATCCCTGTGGCTCTGCACTGGACTCTCTCCAGCAGTTCCCTGTCCTTCTGGAACTGGGGGGCCCAGAACTGGACACAATATTCCAGATGTGGCCTCACCAAGGCAGAATAGAGGGGAAGGAGAACCTCTCTTGACCTACTAATCACCCCCCTTCTAATACACCCCAGGATGCCATTGGCCTTCTTGGCCACAAGGGCACATTGCTGGCTCATGGTCACCCTGCTGTCCACCAGGACCCCCAGGTCCCTTTCCCCTGTGCTGCTCTCCAACAACTCAGTCCCCAACTGACAGTGGCACATGGGGTTGTTCTTCCCCACATCACATGCAGGACTCTACACTTGCCCTTGTTATATTTAATTCCATTTCTCCCTGCCCAGCTCTCCAGCCTGTCCAGGTCTCTCTGGATGGCAGCACAGCCCTTTGGTGTGTCAGCCACTCCTCCCAGTTCAGTGTCATCAGCAAACTTGCTGACAGAGCACTCTATTCCCTCATCCAAATCATTGCTGGAGACATGCCCATTGTATTCCTCAAAGAGCCCAAACTCCAAAGCCAAACAGAGAGTGATGTTTTAAATCTTTTCTTCTATGGCATGATTTCTTTATTTGGACCGTTAACCCACACACATGGCAGGGCTGTGCTGAGCAAGCCTTTCCAGGGCAGAAGAACTGAATTATATATTTCTTAATAACTTGTATCCCCTCTCCAGTGGAAATTACAAGCAGCTGGCAAGAATTCTTTATAACTTGTCCTCCAAAGTTGTTCAAATCACTATTTGTTTTATCATGAAAAATCACTATAATTTCAAAAACGACCCAACTGCCCACTTCCCTAACACTGCCCATCGCCAAGTACTGCCGTCGGTCGTTAAAGTTTATATTTTCAGAGATTAATACTTACTATCACTCCAGTGCCAAAATGAGAGCAGCAAGAGCTGAACAACCCCTGTAGCTACTGATTTAGTTAAGGATACAGTCTTTTTACCTGATAATGAATTATACAAAGTATTCTAATTTCATAACTCAGTGCAATATGAAAAATGGCTCATAAAGCTCTTTGGGCAGAAGTGCTTTAGCCTGAGGTCTCCAAATGGTTTGGGTTCCCTTTGCCTGTGCTGACATCTTCCATATAGCACATAAAAAACCACAAATTCCTATTGTTTTATTCCTGTTTGATGCACGAATTATTGAAGCCTTTATAAAACCAGGGAGAGAGCAATCATTTAGACTTCAGGAGGACAATCTGAGAAATCTGAAGATGGCATTTCTGTGTGCGACAGACAAGTGCACCTATGCAAAATTCTTCCTGAGACTTTCGCTCTCCGCAAATATTTTCAGGAAAGAATGTGACAATTTTAAAACAAGCCAATATGATCTCTTCTGGCAAAGGCTGTCCTTAAAGCTCATCCTTAGAAACCAAATTCTTGCACTGCACTCACTTGCTGGCCCCACGGTGTTTGTGAAGGTGAAGACTTCCCAAGCTAATTTTGAAAACTCAAAACCTGGCCACATTTTTTTGTTATTCTTGCACTCATTCAAAAGCTTCATTCAGTGTGAGATATCTACACATCTGTCAGAGACTTCCATGCACAAGGGCCAGAACAGCATGAAAGAAGTTTTAAACGACTCCAACCTGGCAGAAAAGACTTTTTTTGGAGCCCTGAGGAATGTGGCTCTGGGCTGTTTTCCAAGACTGTGGCAGGATGTGCCAGCTATTCCTCCAGGCACGGAGGAGAGGAGCGAGGGTATGGTTACAGCACCAGTGATTGTTGAGGCACTGAACACTTCTGGGAACTGGAAAAGGAGATTTTTGCAGGGATGGCGAAAGGGCGAGACGCTATCTGCTCTGGCCATTCTTGCCATGTCACCCACTGCAGCATTCACACCCACACGTCATGCAGTTGACACTCTTCAAACCACCCTCTGCAAGAGCCATCTGTATTTTGCTGGTGGCTCCTTTGGCTGCAGGACAGTCCAGAACTGGGATGATCTCAACCACAGTCCAAGTCAATTTTAGCATGAGAACTATGCTGTGTCACGTAGAATACATGGTATAGAACACATGTTCGTCTTCTCCACTCATGAAAATAGAAGGCCAGGAAGGCTACTAATTACTGCATGAATTAAAAATTGTACAGTGCAGCATGGGGTGAAGTCCAAGGCTTTGCAAAGCAGAAGCAAACTTTTCCTATTACTGTCACTACAAGATTGTTCTTCATCTCTCCAGCCAACAGCAGACTCCCTTATTGTTCTTAGCTGTATGAAATGGGAGTCCCTGTGAATACAGACTATTGCCTGACCAACTTCATCAGTGTTTCTGACATTAGGATCTACCAGAGCTAACTCACACCTGGCTCAAACCAGAGAGAGAAAAGGGGAACGTCTTAAATTTCCAAAAGCAAATCCATCGATATTTTCTCCTCGCTCAATGAAGACACGAGCCACTTAGAGACAACACACTTCTTTTCCAGTGAGTCATTATACCACCAGCCCTAAGGTGTTTTCAATTTCCGTGGAGAAGTTAAAGGTATGACAACAGTCAGGATGGAACTGACCTGTTAAAACCTGAGAAATGCCATTTATCACCCACTAAAGTGACAGAAGAGTCTGTTTTTAAACTAATTCCTATAGTATTTTCATTCCCATATTGTCTAATTCATGGTTATCTGCCTAATGACACAAGGACAGAGAGAAAATCATCCTTGTCTTATGAAAAGGCACTGAAAGTGAAAACCTGACTCCTGGAAGCCAATGATGTTGTGGTGTATGAACACTACAAAATCCTATTTTACCAAAACAATTTTAGCTGGCTTCCAGCATGATAAAATACTTCACTTTTATTGCAAAGCATTAATGTTTCCAATTACCTGTCCCCCCATCACAACATTTTATACCTCCTAGGCCTGAATAATGACGACCTCTTACCAATTTTTTCCAATTAAAATTTTATGTAATGATGTAAGTGGTATTAATTGTACCAGTATAAACTTTCTAAATTCTGTTTTCCGTTACAGCTACGTGACCCAAATAAAACCATAGTGAAGCAACACAGCTCCCTGAGACACACTGCCTCAACCTTTTGGAGATGTGCTTTATTCATTTTACATCCTGGGCTTTGACAGATCAGGTTCTGTGCTCAGTGTTTGGAGGCTCCACCATGGTTCTGCATTAGGGGCAGCTCTGAGCCCAGCTTCAGCCTGCAAGGGATTTGGGGGGGGCAATGCTGTCACTCAGCCAGTTGTGCTCCCCATCAAAACATCCACTTGCTTATTTTCAAGTCTTTTGGCAAAAAAAAAAGGAGATCATAGCATAAAGGGAGCACTCCTTGCTGAATCTAAACACAAAACCAGTGAGCTGTCTGATAGTGGTAAAGTAAATAAATGTATTACCCTATGAGCTGATCTTTGTTTTGTTCCACAAGGGTGGGAGGAACATTAGAGACGATGACTTGCATATCCAGCTGATTGACCACAGAGACCTGGAAACAAAAGAGTGAAATTTAATTGGCGCACCCATGCATAACATCCTCCCCACACAAAAAGAATGGAATAATTACTGCCCTGCCTTCACAGCCATACCCTGATGGATGGATTTCTCATTTTAATTCCAAATAAGAGAGCTGGGAAATCTTGCTTTGCTTGGCAGCCAAAACCAATAAACAGCAGGCAAAGATTTAACTAGAACTGTAATTGCAGGACTGCATGAGAATTATAGATTTTTAAGAGAGGGACCACGAAACCTGTTCTTCACAGTTTAGACTTCACTTACAGAATCACAGATCTCCCACGTGCCATATTCGAAATCACTTATGAGCATTTTGGTGTTTTGATGACTTGACAGGAAAATCTAACGTTGGAAATACACAGTTTGCACCAACATAAATGCAAATATCAGATTAACTCAACTAAATTGATGATAGTTTGTTAGAAAATCACAAAGGAAGCTGTTCATCTGTTTTGATGCTATCACTCTAAGTTATTTTAATCTTCAATTAGTTTTTTTTAGCTTCTCCCTCTATAAAAATGTGCATAACCATGTGCATTTTACATCTGCACTTTCATTTAAAAGGACAAGAAAAATGCCTCTTTTTAACACAGTCAATACTGGTGTGCTTGGTTTGAAAAAAAAAGGTAGATCCAGGATTGCACTAAAGAACTGACTGACCTCAGAACAAACCTTTCACCTGAGCATCTTCCACTCTAAAAGCAACGTAACCCTTCTGTGTCTCAGCCACAGGCTGAGGTCAGTGTGCAGGAGGGCCCACAGGCATGCATCAAACTCAGCAGATTTGGCAAACTCTGCTCACATCTCCTGATCTAGTCTCCTCAAGCTATTTGTAAGCCCAAGAAAAGGCTGCCTTCCAGTAAAATGACTGCATGCTTTTTCCTTCCTTTTAAATATTTTTGCATTTTGTAGCAGCTCTTTCTTCACTTAGCACAGCCAGCCTCCCCTTAGGTTGTGAAAGGAACAGTTACTTCCCATGCTGGTGGAGAAAATATTTCTTAAAACTTGGCTCATGCCCATATAAGCATGACAGCAAACATTATACCCCAAACCTATACGCCCTCCAGAGGATTCAGGAGGTAAATTTGTAAAAGTAGGACAACGTTCAACTCGATAAAATTAAAAATCAGTTAGTCAATTCAATTCTAAGAGGAAAAAAAAACCAATCCCTGATTTTCAAAAGAGAACTCTGAGCCCTGGAAGCACTTCAGCAGGCAAGCCATAATATACTTTCACATCAAACACTGATTCACCAGCTTTGAAGCTTAATTCAACTTTAAATATTTAAATGTTCTTGAAATGTCATCAGATGCACTGATCACCACGCACAGACTTCTGTGTAAGAAAAACAGAATTATAATGAACCCAAATTTTAGAGTAAGATTATTGAAGGGAAATCTAAAGCAATGAGCAGTTTAATAGAATTAGCTACATGAGCCAACTGAAGCAACCACTGTGCACTGAGTACTGCAGAAATGCAACACTGACTTACAAAAAGGCAAGAGTTCTTTTGGTATTCAAGGGATCACAATTACAACTACTTGTTCTTAACCAAAAATATGAATAAACACACATTCATGACAAACTATAGTAAAACAAGGGTGTTGCACAAAAATCCAGAAAAAGTTAAGGTTTCCATAGTAACATTAACTTGCTCGCTACCCGGATTTGTAAAGGCTTTCATTTTTCAATTATTAAAAATAGCATTAATTTGAGGAACTGAGTCCAATTTAACTACGTGGTAAGAAAAGCTGTGGGGAGAAACTGTTCCTTTCCACTTGAGGAGAGATTTAAACATGCTGGGAGCAGAAGTGGAAGGTGTGGGAATGCAAAGGCTCTTCCTGAGGTACCACCATCACTGCTCTCTGGAAGCTTTTTGGGGCACAGTTACCAGGGATCATCCGACTCGCTGTTCCTCAGACAGCTTTTGCTACTTCCAGTCTACTGAGCAAAAATACAGCCACATCCTGTGATGCTCAATAGCAGGCATCAGCCTGAATTACAGGGCTGGAAGTCAGCATGTTCAGACGTCTCGTACCCATAAGTATCTGAAGAATACATAGCTGAGACCTAGGAAAGCTCCAGGTTAAATTAAGTAGAACCACAGATGGGAAGTTTGCCACAGAGGCAGAGGAAGCATGTAACTGTTGATAACCACCAGCCTGCAAGTGACAGCCCTTTGATCCATGCTTCATTCACCAGGCACTCTCCAATTTTTAAATCAAGCAAGGCAGACCCACAGTCTTGATCATTATAGGGCAACAGTGTTGTCCTGGGAGCAGCTTATACTGAGGGCTGAATGAGGAAGTGACCCTGGGACCCCCCCAAACCCCAACAAACATTTGATTAAAGATGGTATCACAGCGGTCACTCTCCACACTTAGTGCCTTTATGTGCTTACTTGCAGCAAACTTATTTTAGAATGTAATTTCTTATTTCTTTCTTTGGTCTCACAGAGGCTAAAAAGGGCTATTCCATCACATGGAACCAAACTGTAGACCCACAGATGTCTAACTTGAGCCAGTCCCTGCCAGTTGCAGCCCATCCTTCACATGGACATTTCCCTTCCAGTGAAGACATTTTACCAGTGGGTTTGGCAGCTCACGCAGCTCACAAAGCTGTGCCAGAGCCCTGAGGAATTGTCCTGGCTCCAGGTCGGGAGGACACCTTGCTCTGCTCAGGTTCTTGGCAGTACTGTCCCTCTGGTGTTGCCCCACCTCTTCTCTCTAGGCCTCCTCCCAGTGCAATCATATCTTCTCCCCACACATCTTACTCTTCTGCACTTGAGTAATTACATTAATTTCCCTTACCTATGTGCACTCCTTGAGCTTGTACTGAAAGGAATTAACACCTCCCAGTCTGAGCACCTGACACCACAGTGACAGCAGGATAAATTCTGTTCAAATCATGAAGCCCAGGAACAGCTTAGTCTAGTTAGAAAGGATCTTCATGTATGGAACATGCCCAGTGCAAACCCAAACTTCCATGGTAGGATGGTGTCCGTCTGTAATTGTATCTACAGCTACTCTGAGCTTTCATGCCTTGCTCAAAAACACTGTACTAGAGGGCTCATCAGTCAAAGACAACCTAAAGACACCTCTATAAATTAATGAGATATACTTCACTTTCTAATTTTACTGTCGATACCTTCTGGCTATATTTTAATATACTATTAATGCATAAATTGCAGGAGAATGCCCTATCATTTTGGGAGGTCAAGCATGAGGACATCATACATTATGTTTATTTGCTGAATTCCTGCATAATTCAATGTACCAAGTATTATGGCTGTCATCCGTATCATTTGACAGTGTTCCCATGAACTAGATAATGCACTTTATCCCTATGACTTCATGCTAATATTAATCCAATCCATCAAGTTAGAGAGGCTTTAAAGAGACTTAGCTTTGACGGTTTCGGTGACTGGACTAAGTCAATGTCCTTTACTCAGCACAAAAGCATGAGCTCAAGGCCTAAAGCTGGAGTCGTCTTTGAAGTGTTGCTTCCCTGAAAAACTGAAGTACAGTCTCAGCCCAAAACTGTCCCCTGCTCCTCCCTTCCAGACATCAACAACTAAGACATGGCAACCTTGGCTTTCCCCAGTAAGTCAACTGGCTTCTGCCTTTCAGAGACTGTTTGCTCAGGCGTAGAGGATAGGTGGAGATGACCTGTAAGTGCTGGTGTCCGACCACGCAGATGTGACCTGCTTTATACTTGTAATGCACAAACCCAGCATCTTCTTTGCTGCCATCTGGGTCTGGAAAACTCAGACCATAACTTAGGCCCATGTTTAATGCAGGCAATTACAATCTAAATGGAATCATTAACAATGGCTCATTGAATAAATAAAATACTGAACATCATGTCCAGTGTGGTAACTGAGATCAGTATCTCTGCTGGGAAACTTGAACACATTCAGATGGTCATAAAAGCTTTTGGTTTAAAACACCACAACTTTATTTCAGTGACTTAAAAACATTAAGTACACAAGTTTATGGCCTTCCTATAGGTCTGCCTGGACTTAAACTTGATATAGTGCTTGAATTTTCCCAGGAATTATTTCATAAAGATAATGCCTGGCTCATACTTACAAGTACTTCTGCTTTGCTGCTCAGTCCTTTCCCATAATTGTCAGTTGCAATGACCTGAAACTTGAAATAGGATCTTCTCATATTTTTGAACAGCATAGCAGTTTTTATTAGCCCTGTGTAAGCTTCAATCACAAAACCTTCTTTACCATCCTTGATTGGAGGAATGATGAGTCTGTATTGCATGGCACTGTAATTCCCAGTGTCTTTATCATCAGCCTAGTAGGAAAAGGAAAACAAGCAGAGGCAAACAAAGTAAATATACATGCAAAGAACCATTGACCTTGTCCTTTAAATAAAGTTGCATATTGGTCCAGCAAATTTCTTCCACTTGGACGTTTAAAACATTAGATCCCGGAGAGCAGATATCGCTATTACTTCAAATGGGTCATTTAACTTTGCTGCATACAGTTTTGCTGTTCCAGCAATTTCTTTCTCCTGTGTTGGCACTAAACTGCTCAAAAAAAAAAAAAAAAAAGGAAAAAAAATGAAGAAAAAATTAAGTAGACTTTTCAAGTCTGCAAGAAACTGACCAGGCAAGAACAGTTTCATTCTAAGAAGCCTCCACTGCCAAGTTCTTGATGACAAACATTAAAAATCAAAGAAAAAACACCCCAGCAATGCATTCACATCTTACACAATGAGAATGTCCTCCCTCTTCTTAGAGACATTCTGCACCCTCATTGATTGAGCACATGTATTGTTAGAGTAACTTTATCCTTTTCTATTTAAAAAAAAATTAAATTAAAAAGACTGAGCGGCATTCCTGCAGCGCTGCACGATGGAGCCAGTGCAGGACACCAAGCTGCCCTGGTTCTCCCATTGCTGAACAGGATGCAGTCCTGGCACCACCAGGCAGCCCCAGAGGCTGTGGTATTTCACCCACCTTGTCCTGGCCTCTCCAGACCTACTCCTTTGCACAGATCGTGCTCCTGTTCAAAAGGCAGTACCACACTGAGATGGGAGTGGTTTTGAGAACCCTTGTAATGCTTTCCTGTGCTCTGTCTAGGAAGGGGTCAGTGAGATGGTAGCTAATTACTGCTTGTACATCTGTTTGCTCATTAGACATGGGCACTGCCTCAGCATCTGGGACACTTCAGCATCTATTAGCAGGCTTTTATCCAAATACTGGCACAACTTCTTCAGCCTGTGGCTTCAGCTAATGTTGGAGAAAAAACACCTGCAACTTAACAAAGGTGTGTAAAACCCATACTTCACCACGACTTAAACCCAAACCCAATAATCACAATCCAGCCAGGGTTTATGGCAGTGTGAAGAGCTGTTCACTGTGATATGCCACTGCCATCTAAAAAAAGCATTTATCTCGCTTGGCTACAAAAAGCATAAATATAAAATGTGTTAAAGGGCTTTTGTTTTCTAGTTCAACAGATTTTTTTAAGGCTTTTAAAATGAAAATTACTACCTCTTGGGTGATCTCAAACCCCTTCATTAGTGTTTTTAGGAAAGATGGGAAAGGTTTAAAGCTTTCTGAAATTTCTCCCATTCTGTCAGTCAAAAGGTAAAGGTATCAGTGAGCTTCTCCACAGCACTCCTGCTCTCCAGCTGGCATGGGCAACCTCAGCCCCAAATCCTCATGGAGCCAGCAGACAGGAGCTTGACAGGTAGATTTTCAGGACTAGGCTCATTTTTGGCTTTCCTTTTGACAAGTAAATCGCTGAAGGAACAAATCAATGGCATGCTACGTGGCACCAAGGAAGCGAGGAACCTAAAAACCAGGTTGATGTGCAAGTGCTAACAGTCATCACCATTTGAGAGCTGAAGGTCAGTGCTCAGCACCCAGCTCACATCAGCCCTTTTCAGAAGTGCCTAAATGCACAACAGGTTACCTTCATTCCATCAAAGCACCACCTCAGCTGGGCCTGGCTGTGGGGCTGCTGGAACTGCTTGTGCCCGACCCAAGGCAGCATCAGCCTCTCCCCACAGAGACCCCTCAGCCCCTGTCTGGGCACAGGCAGCCTGTACACATCTAAAAACCAAATATTTCACTTCGAGTGCCTGTTCCTAACCAAATGCAAAGGAAATCTTACAATTACAACTAAATGCTTCCAAGTGATTACTATCATACATCGCTCAGTTTAAAGCCATAAATAACACAGAAAAGATCAGTCTGGCAAAAAACACTGGCTTACCCACACCCAACTTTGCACCTTAGTAATGCAGCTGGGAAAAAGCACCCAAACGTTCATACCTGTGAGCCCACATGGGATGTGTTTTGGCACACAGGCACAGGTAGTAGGGCACTATCTGATTGGGTCTTCACGGAAGCAAGACAGGATTTACAGTGACTGCCCAGCTAACTGCCAAGGGCTCTCTGGAGGTGCCCTGTGAGATAAGCACTATGCCCTTTAAATAAAAAGCCAATTTCTTTGTTAAAATGGACTTTACCTTGGTTCAGCTGGACCATAAGCCCATCCTTTTTTTAACATTAGCAAATTCTATCTCAATAGAAAGATAGGATTTTTAATAGTGGTTTGTTTGAACAACAACAGAAATCAATTTCATCTTCAGTATTTCAGGCTTGGATATGCGTGCAACTGAGGACAAACAAAATTTGGACCCAAATTCGGGTATTAATTGTTAAATAAAGATGTTAAATAAAGCCCATCTTCCTGAATAAACACCACACTACTGCAGTCACTTGGACGTAAGGGTATGATACGTCTTGCAGCTGAGTTGAATGCATTAGACTCCAGTGGAAGAAGCATTTTGAAATTTTAAGCATGCAGCCTCTCAAACCCTGCAGCTCAGATGCACAAAGCTGGCAGAGAAGCTCCGAGTTAAATTTTCACAAGTTCTGAGCGCTCGGTGGCACTCCAGAGAAATCGACGGCCTCAGTATCATTACCATTTCCATCCCAGAAACCATCTACGCACAGATGAGCAAAGCCAGGTGCAAAACAGCCTGAGGAACTTGGAAAAACCATCAGGTTCCAGTGTCAAATATTTTAAACTTTGTTGTTTCCATTCCCCCCCCCCTTTTCACCACTATTTATACTTTGCTCAAACCTAACAACGCTCGCTGCGACGCTCAGCTTTGCAGGACCACCAGAGAGAGCTTGTGAGCTGCTGACATTGATGTAGCAGCTTCTTTAATCCAGAGGAAGGATGTTTGCTATTCTTGTAATTTGTCCTGAAGGTAAATATTTTTGACACTTCATTAGGAAGAGATATATGACATCTCAAGAGTTGCATTATGACTGTCAAAGAAGAGAAAGAGCTATACTTAATATTGCAGCAGTGTATCTTCCTTTTGTTATGTGCAAGAAATACAGATGTCTCCTAAATTCTGCTGTGATTGAGTACTGATAAATATGCATGATTTCAGGAATTACCAGGCCAAATTCAGCCCTGCTGTTAAGGGAGGAAAAGCGTGCCCGCAGGAATGGAGTTCTGTTGGCATCACTGTGAGCTGCCTCCAGCCCTTGCTCATCCTCACCCACGGTGGAAGAGGGGCAACTGCTGGGGTGCTCCCTAACCCCACCACGAAAGCAAAAGACACCAGCCAGGTATCTGCTGAAATACGGCCCTAACTTTGAGGGCATTTACCCCAAAGTCATGAACAGTTATTTTTTATAACTTCATTGGCAGCTCTCGGAGCAAAAAGACCATGAAGTGGTGTTGGTGACTACATCTCCTGTGCACAGGCTGGCAGCACAGCTCACAGCAGGTCACTTGAACTGTTACAGCTCCTGGCACTGCAGAGGCAGCAGAGAGAGGGACGCTGTCGGCACGGGGTCTGCTCTCAGATAAGTGATGTTTCATTCAGCCCAGTGCTGCAGCAGCAAGGGGAGGGAGGGTACAGCTGCTTTGTGCCAACAAAAAGTGGCTTTAACACATCAGTTGCCTTAAAACAGAGGGAGCAGAACAGTACTTTGTTTTGTTTGGTTTTCAGCTTTAGGAGGACTGAGAGGGAAAAAAACATTAGCTCAAGTATGGAAATACATAGGAAACACTAAAAGTGAGTCAAGCTGCATGTCTAGAAGAGATGAAAATATAAGAGCTGAAAACTAGGAGTGACAGAGATGCCTTTAGTGGTGCCTCTGTAACCAGCTGCAGTTTGTCCTAGAGTACATGCTTTCTCTGGTGTAACTAATCAGCACAAGACCCGAGCTGTGTTTGAGCACTTCACACAGCAGCTGTCCCTGAAGGCCATCCAAGTATCTCACACCATTTGGTGGGCAGAGGTCTGTAAAGGACGGCAAGTTTGCGGAGCAGATGCCAGGAGATGCAAAGCTACAGAACTCTGAGGCAGGCTGTGGCAATAACAAGCTGATGACCATGAGTTCAGAAGTGCCAGAGATGGGTGACAGTGTAAAAGAGTACAGTAGTAAAGAAATACGGGGGGGGAAAAGGAAAAAAAAAAAGGTAACCTGCAATAGCTACAACAAACTTACTGGCCTAAGAGTCAAAGTAAAACCACCTCTAAACCAGCACAACGGCAGATGTGGCTTCAGAACTGAGAACAGTCAACAGTCTGTAAATGCCTACCGGCAAAAATGGTCTGGTTCTGAAAACTAACTTATGTGCCAGCAACTGATGGGGAACAGTTGAACCTGCCATCTGCTTAGTGGCACTAAGCTAGGAAGAAGAAAAAAAAAACCCATCACCCCAGTCTCATTCATTGCACGTGCCCTGTTTGCATCCTCAGGCTCATGATTAAGCGTGACCCTGCTAGAGAGGCTGGAAAACATTTAAAATTAACAACTGCATTTAACTTTAAGCAGCTAGTTTGGCTTTAGCTCACGCTGAGAATGATAAAACCTGTAATTGGCTGATGATTATGCAGTAGCTTCAGGAGCTACAGTTAATGAAGATTTTAATGCTCATCCCAAACAAGGCATGAACACGTCAGCCCACTGGCAGTACTGGTGGCAGTACCAGTGTTATTGCCACCTGGCATTGCTTTTACAAGTCTCTCTGGGTGAGAGGATGAGCACCCTGCCATAACGCTGTGACTGTGCAGCCATGGAGCTGCACCTCACGCTGCAATATTCCCTGCAGAAACGTGCAGGTTTGAGAGAGGTCAAAGGATCACCTTTCATAAGGGCTGCATGGAGCCAAAGGTTAATTAATTTACACTTTGAATGCATCGTTTGTTAGGCATACTTACAAAGGTTCTACCACAAAGAGGAAAAGAAGGGACTCCACTAAGCATATTGCTGATTGCCCAGCCCACTCTGAGTCAACCCCAGCTCCATGGAAACTTCTGAGAAATACAGGCAGTAATGGGAAAAAAAAGTGAATGAGAATTGTTCACTTTTTCCTCTGATGGTGTCAAAAAACCCAAGGTGTGGAAACGTGGATCAAGTTTGATAGACAGCCTCCTGGGAAAATGTCACAGAATCACAGAATGTCAGGGGTTGGAAGGGACCTCTGGAGATCATCTAGTCCAACCCCCTGCCAGAGCAGGAACACCTAGATCAGGTCACACAGGAACACATCCAGGCGGGTTTGGAATGTCTCCAGAGGAGACTCCACCACCTCTCTGGGCAGCCTGTGCCAGTGCTCTGTCACCCTCAAAGGAAAGAAGTTCCTCCCCATGTTTAGACAGGACCTTCTATGTTCAAGTTTGTGCCCGTTGCCCTTTGTTCTGTCACTGGGCACCACTGAAAAGAGACTGGCCTCATCCCACCCTTTAAGTATTTATAAGTATTGATGAGATCCCCCTCAGCCTTCTCCACACTAAAAAGCCCCCAAACCCTTAGCCTTTCTTCATGACAGATGTTCTAGTCCCCTCATCATCTTTGCAGCCCTTTGCTGTACCCTCTGCATTAGTTTCTTGTAGAATAAGAGGTGTTCCCAAACTTGGTTTTACAGTATTTTCCTGCTATGCCAACAGCAGTTAGTGCTTGACACAGTAGGTTTATGCATATGTGCTGCAAGGGAGTGCAGACCATACAGCTGATCCTTCATGGGATGGGAATGATCCAGCATTGCAAACACACTCCAGGCATACTCACCCCTCCCAGTCTCCATAGGAGGTACTTCACTCTGGAAGGTACGTGCAGGATGAACAGTCATAAACATCATGGAACAGCCTTAGTTCGAAAAGACCTCCAAGATGACCCAGTCCAACCATTAACCCAGCACTGCCCAGTCCCCGCTGCCCCATGTCCCTCAGCACCACATCTCCACGGCTCTGAAATCCCTCCAGGGATGGGGACTCCCCCACTGCCCTGGGCAGCCTGGGCCAGTGCTGGGGAACCCTTTCAGGGAAGAAATTGTTCCTCATATCCCATCTAAACCTCCCCTGGCACAACTTGGGACCATTACTCCTCATCTTAGTGGTGAATTGCCAGTGCTAGCTTAATGATTAGACTTGATGATCTTAAGAGGTCTTTTCCAACCAAGGCTGTTCTGTGATTCTGTCCTGTCACTGTTACCTGGGAGAAGAGACCGACCCCCCTCACTACCCCCTCCTTTCAGGGAGCTGCAGAGAGCAATGAGGTCTCCCCTCAGCCTCTTCTTCTTCACACTGAACCCCCCAGTTCCCTCAGCCTCCCCCCATCACACTTGTGCTCCAGACCCTTTATGTTAGAAAATAACATAGTAATTGAAATAATCCAATACTACATTTGAAAAAAATCACAAAGGCTAATAGTTTTTCTGCACACTGCCAAAGGAAAACAATAGTAGTATTTTTTTAGAGGAAAAGGTTATGCAAGCCAACATATTATCTAGAGATACGTTCTTTGAAAGAGATTACCTGTGTGCTTGGAATTACTGTAATATCATTCTTAGCAGGGCAAGCAGCTCCCTGTCACATGCCAGATGTTACAGCAGATGTGCGTGTCTGAGGGTGAGCCACTGTCACTGCAAAGAGGCTTCAAAGTAGATTTTTACTTCAACCAAGTATGTTTTCCCCCTACAGGTTACTCTCTGTGATTCATAAATCATATTTTAACTAATAAAAGATTGTGACTGCCAAAGCAGTTCATTTTCACAAAGAAGTTGTTCTCTTGTGTATATACAAATGCAAAATGAGAGAAGGGAAAACTTTGTGCTTCATAGCAGAAAGTTGTCTCAAGGGGCCAAGGTTGAATCTGATTCCTACAGAACTTGCCACTGTGGAGATCCACCTGTCATCCCAAGGAAAATGGAGATACCAAAGGAAATCTGGAGGTTATAGGTATGAATAGAAAATAACTGGAGATTTAACATGGGTAAATGTGTTTGGGCAAAAAAAGTAACCCCAGTATTCTCTCTATATGTAACACAACAATCATACTCAGGAACTTTCAACATTTATCAATTGCAACCACTCAGATTCTTTCATGGATTACAGTGAAGTAAAGCATAAGTCCCCTTCCCTTTGTGTCATGAGGGTACAAACCTGTAGTGCAAATTGGCTTTGCTTTATTTTGCTGTTCTGTACATCAGGATTTTCAAACAGTGAGGAAGGCTGAAGTTACGTTATGAAGCCTCTCGGAAAGTGGCACAAAACACAGAACAAGGCTGAAATGAGAATTGGATCAACTGTATTGTAAGGATCAAGTTTCCTCCAAGATGCAGGTGCATTTCAGACTTCACTGGCTCCTATTATCACCCTCACACCTCTCTGCTGGCGTCATATTAGAGCCATATCTATCAAATACAGCTCAGCCACTTCCAGAGCCTTTGATTCACTGGCCTTTACTTTGGCAAGCTCCCATTTCTGCAAACATTTTCAGTACAAAAAATACTTACATAAACTGAGGATTAATTCCAAAAAGAACCTCTAGTACTTTCTGTACTAGAACCAGCACCTCTGATATTCCCTCATTTAAAGGCACTTCAACAAACAAAACTACAGAGATGAATACTGTAAAAGAAAATGTTTAAAAAGAAAGGGCTAATAACACACCATTATAGTGAAAAGTCAATTCCCTCTAGTCATTTCCCTAAAGATTGTGTTGGTTTTGCTTTTGTTTTTATAGAGCAGATTGAAAATATTGTGTGTGTGGCTGAAGGAAGCCTGGTTCTAATTCTGAGGGGGAAATCAGGAAGTACATCAAAATACCAGTGGCAAAACAGAACAACTAATTCTAATATAACGAAATGCACAGCAAATCTCAAGCCACAAAATCCATAAATTAGTAGTTACGAGTATTACATCTGTTTTTAATTAACATATCCATAACAAAAAGCACAAAAAGGCCTTTAATCATGGAAATGAGCTCTTGTATGCGTTGAAAATTCTGGGGGAAAAAAAGAGAATTGGAGAAAAGGGGAGAGAACACAACGGTTTATTATAACACCAGTCCCCATCAGGACTGTTCAACACCTGAAACCTTTTCCTGAGCACCACCAGAACTGTAATTAAAGCAATTACCTAGTGGGCTGTTCCAGCTGCCTCACCACTGCCAGCCCAGCGCAACAGCAGCGGAGGGAACGGGGATCTCAAACCACCAGCAACCCAAATGTCCTGCAGCTGTCCTCCCTCCATGGCTCTGATCTACCCTTCCCTCCTGTGCCACATCACCAGCCTGGCCTCAAAACATCTCATCTGTGCCTTGGATCTTTGGTAGGCTCTGGGGAAATGAGGAGGCGTGAAGAGACGGCGGTGTGGAATTGCCTCTAGATTGGAGATGCAGTACTCAGGCTCAGCTATCATTTCAAGAGAAATGTATTTAACACAGCCCCACATCTCCTGCTCAGCCACCAGCAACACAGATGTGGTCTTTAAGATGCAAGGTTAAAAAGTGCCATTTGAATAAATATATTCCTTTTATTTATTTCTTAGAGACATTAGTACCCACCAGCTTTCAGAGGGCACTGGCCTTAAAACAATCATATTCATAGAATTGTTTTGGTTTGAGAACCCAGCAGTGCCCAGTCCCCACTGCCCCATGTCCCTCAGCACCACATCTCCACGTCTCTGAAATCCCTCCAGGGATGGGGACTGCCCCCTGCCCTGGGCAGCCTGGGCCAGTGCTGGGGAACCCTTTCAGGGAAGAAATTGTTCCCAACATCCAATCTAACCCTCCCCTGGCACAGCTTGAGGCCATCACCCCTCATCCTGTCACTGTTACCTGGGAGAAGAGACCGACCCCCCCTCACTACCCCCTCCTTTCAGGGAGCTGCAGAGAGCAATGAGGTCTCCCCTCAGCCTCCTCTTCTCCACACTGAACCCCCCAGTTCCCTCAGCTGCTCCCCATCACACTGTGCTCCAGACCCTTCCCCAGCTCCGTTGCCTTCTCTGGACACACTCCAGCAGCTCAGTGTCCTTCTGGGAGTGAGGGGCCCAAACTGAACACAGTATTTGAGGTGCAGCCTCACCAGAGCTGAGTACAGGGGGACAATCACCTCCCTGCCCCTGCTGGTCACACCATTGCTGACACAGGCCAGGATGCTGTTGGCCTTCCTGGCCACCTGGGCACACTGCTGGCTCGTGTTCAGCTGCTGTCAACCAGCACCCCCAGGTCCTTTTCTGCTGGGCAGCTTTCACATGGCATATCTTTAACCAAATTATTCTAATTACAAGGACTTTTTGATACTGATTTGTGGCATTCTTCTGAGCTCAAGCCTCCTTGTTATCTACTTACAGTAATCTTTCTGAAAATCTAGAGCAAGACAACACATAACCCTATCCTGAAAGGATTTTATATTCAAAGAAATACATTTAAGAGAGTGGTTGCTGCTGCCAGAAAAACTGCAGCACCTTATAGAGCTTGGAGAAGTAATCTATAGTATTTGCCTTAGTCACACATTATTTGATGATGAGAAATGTTTATCCAATATTTTACTGGCCTATTTGTCTCTAAATTCGTGTGTAAGATTCTATACTAGGTACTAGTTTTCCTCCCTCCCTGCACTTTTTTTTGTGTTTGGCCCATGCCAGCTTGATTATTTCTTACTCCCAGTGGTACTCACTAGGCTGTATGGCACAATCAGTGCCAAGACTGGGGTGCTTTAGAAAACATTTTTCAATAGTGGAAGAACTGTGCTTTGATGGGAGGGGTGAAACTTTGTTCGAGCCACAGAGTGCAGAATGATTTAAGCAACTGAAGTTAAACGCACAAATGTTTAGTACATTTGTGATGAATTTATCTAAAAATGATTTACATACATGGCTGTATTAAAAATTAATGACTACAGCAAATCATTAAGTGCTCTTAAAGAGCGTCTAAATTTGTAGGTTTGTTTTTTTTTTTTAACTTGAAAGCTGTAGTCTTTGTACAGGGCAAGAAATCTCCTTGTCTTATTTTTACCTAAATTTCCCTGATCAAAAATGAGTCATTCTTATGTGCCAACAACATGGTATAAAAAAAAGACAGGTAGCTGAGAATAACTTACTAAATGCCAACAATGAGACAGAACTGGAGATCTGCCTACAGCTGCTGGGAGTGCCAGCAGGGCACCCACTCTCAATTAAAGTCATGGTGAGTTTCAACCCAGGTTATAAAATAATTTTTTGGGCCTCCTTAGTATCTACACTGGTAAACACTTTTCATTTAGTACTTCCCAGCTAACATCTTTCAGCTCATCTTTTCTATTTCCTATTTGATAAAAAGGAAAAATTATATTAGCTTAAACTGCCACTAAACGGTAACTGCTGGCAAGTGCCTGCCACTATGATTATTATGCTTAACTAATTTAATTACAGCGATGGCAAATAAAAGGAGGCATGCCTTGTAAATCACAACTATCTGCGGGAGCCATCTCAGTATCTAAATACCAGCCATTACCACTACTGCAATTAACCTACCCACCCATTCATCTTTTCCCCTGGTTAAGATATCTGGACGTAAAGAACTGTGTGGTGTTCATTCAAACCCTCTGCTACAGACACAAACAGCTTTGACCTCGAACTTTTAGGAGACAGGAAAAGTTTCAAGATGAGTCTTGGTTTTACTGTTGTGATAATTTCCTCAAAAATGGATGCATGGATAAACAGTAAGAGAAAAATCTCACTATCTTGCTCTTGGGCTTAATGTGAAATTCCAGACCCTGATCTTCAGATGTAACAGGCTGAAGGTCCCCAGATGATGAGTTGTTACCTCAACTCAAGCATTATGTACTTCAACCCTCCACTTTGCTTTAAATATAAATAAAACATCAATGACCAGCTCCTTGCAATAACTCTGACCCTTATTTTCAACCAACAATATCTCCCTCTGCCACTCTAGAAAATGGCATTTCTTGCTAACAGAGCCAGTGCTGGTGTTTCCAAAATTAGGGCTTTCAGAAGCAGCATTCTCCACCAGCCTGCCTGAAAATCCCTTTTTGGGGAATTTTTATTGTACCCACTGAGGCAAATTAAACGAGTTTTTGCTTAAAATAGAAAAATATAATTAATGGATGTGATTTATTTTCTCTGAAAGTCTGTTGATATATGGTTAACTAGGAAATGATGCTGCAAAAGTTGTGTTATACAAAACTTTTTGCTGCTATGTGAAGGCAATCAAATGATTGCCTGCCCTTAATGCTTCCAACTCTTGGGCAAGTAGACCACTTCAAAAAAGGAGAACTTCGCCATATTTCACCACTTTCACACGAGACAGGAAATGCAGGTGCTCAGAATGGGAATTATCTTCATTCATGACTTAAATATCCCTTTCCATGATCTATACCATCTTTATGGCACCTAACAGTTACACAATTGATGAGAGCCATGAGAAATATACTGCCGTTAACTTGAGTTACATTTTTATGATATAAAAGCAGAAGATGGATCCTATCTCACCTCTGATCAAGTGCTGCTGTTTTTCATTCTTATTCTCTCTTCACTGAAGTGGGTTGTCCTCATTTCTCTTCTCATATGCCCTACTGTTCTACACATTTCAGTTTATCCTCCCCACTGTGCAATTACTCAAGCATCTCACCTCACTTAGAGAACCAACCTTGACTACTGCCTCTACATACTGACAGCACAGTAAATGCCTGGTAGAGAACAATAGAGAGAGAAAAACCAAAGAAGGTAGGAGTTAATCAACAGCTTACCTCTAGAATGCCTAATTTTGTTTAATACAAGGAAAACACTGGCTCAGTTCAAAGTTCTTTCCAGTAACAACAATCTTACAGTTTAATTTAAAATAAACACTTTCTCTTTCCCTCAGGATAATGGAATGTACATAAGGAACCAACGTAAAAGTTAATGTCTTCTACACATTTAGCACGTATTCATTGCTGGTATCTCCTTGAACTACAGGGGAAAAAACAGCAAGTTTGGGTCCTAATGTGCAGGAAGTGTTGCATACTTTTCTACAACAGCGACTGTATGGCATTGCTGTGACAAACAATGGGACACTATTTGTAATTAGAAAATGCTGGTTCACTGTGAGTCCCAATAACAACGATACTTAGGACATGCACTTCCACATCTTTCAGTTCTAAAAATTTGTTCTGCTCGTCAATACCACGTTCAAAGTTCATCAGCATTGTCGTCAGTGGCAGGAAGAACAAGAATATGCTGAGAATATCAGTTTCTTTTCAAAATTACTCTGTTATTAGAAAAATTAGCAATTAATAATGAATGCAGAAGATGAAAGCAAATGCATTTAAAAGTCCTACTAAGGAGGTTTTTTACTGGAATAAAAATGTGAATAAATCCTACAGTGCAAGCTATGTATGTATGTTATTAATATTCTTAAAATTTCAACTTGGAAAACTACTGATGTAATTCTACTCACCTGAACTCTTCACGAAAAAACATTAATTTGATTAATTCTTCTTAACATTAACTGGAACTGCTATTATACTTAACTAACAGAGCAATTACTTTTTTTCTAAAGGACAGAAAACAAGCTAACTAGCCCCAACTGCTGAAAGTGCTTGGTGCTAGCACAATAAATTACAGCCTGATTTCCTGCAACAAGCACTTCTTAACTGTTCCTAATATCACTTTAACTAAGCACACAGTTACGTTTGATGCCATCCACCAGTAACAACTTCTGCCTTATACCTTGTTCTGTTTTGCCTGCTAGAAAAGCCAGGGAGAATTCTGTCATACATTTTAACAGAAGCAGGTTGGAGACACACAACTGTAATTTCTTTTGTGTCTTGCTTTGTGTCGTCCTCTTCTGTCCTCTGATCACCTTTCTTGAGTCAAATGTTTCTTATCCCCTTGGCTGATGCACAGGAATATCCGGGCCTAAGAAATCACGAGCATCTCTTCGAAAACCAGGCAGGATCTCACAGCCTGTTTGAATTTTGGGTGATCAACTCAAAATGTACTTTTATGTTCACGTTTCATGTTTCATTTACTTCCACACACATAACACTCCTTTGTCTAAGTAACTCTGCTGTTCACTATTCTTTATTTACTCCAGTATCTTTGTGCCATTCCGTATCTTCAGCACTTCTAAAAGTCACGGATTTGACACAATTTCCTGTTTTGTATTTTTGAGTATGCCAGGGCTTCAGTTAAGGTTTGTAGTCAGCAGCAATAATTGGCAAAACATTTAGAAAAAAAGATGTTAACAAAAATATCACCCCTACCTTGAAAACTCTGGTCCAGTATGGTCACTCGTCACCCTAACAGCAACGCTACCACAATTTCTTTGATGTGTGCATCCAGAATTTCCTTTTCATTGAATGTCTCCGGAGAAGGAGACTCCACACCCTCTCTGGGCAGCCTGTGCCAGTGCTCTGGCACCCTCACTGGGAAGAAGTTCTTCCTCCTCACATTTATACGGAAACTCTTATGTTCCACTCCATCACCTTTGTGGCTCTGCACTGGACTCTCTCCAGCAGTTCCCTGTCCTTCTGGAACTGGGGGGCCCAGAACTGGACACAATACTCCAGATGGGGCCTCACCAGGGCAGAATAGAGGGGAAGGAGAACCTCTCTCCACCTACTGACCACCCCCTTCTAATACACCCCAGGATGCCATTGGCCTTCTTGGCCACAAGGGCACATTGCTGGCTCATGGTCACCCTGCTGTCCACCAGGACCCCCAGGTCCCTTTCCCCTATGCTGCTCTCCAGCAGCTCAGTCCCCAACTTACACTGGCACATGGGGTTGTTCTTCCCCACATGCAAGACTCTACACTTGCTCTTGTTATATTTCATTCATTTTCAAACACCATCAGACTACCAATTAGCCCAAGGCAGGTTTCTACACTAGAATGTTCCTCTTCCAAGATATCTTCAGTAAATCCCCAGGTGTTTACTCGAACTGCTGTATGCATTTCTAGAAAAGACCAATATGGATACTCTGGGGACAGAAAACTGCCTATGATAAGCACTGTATAAAATAAATAATAAGAACACCCAAATACTCTGGACTAGTGCACAAAGTAAACAAATTTAATCTACAGAGCCTTCTATCCAGTAGGCAACACTTTACAATTTCCCACTTTTCTGCTGCTTCTGGGCTTACTTGGGGAAGGGCTGCCATGAAACAAAAAAGCAATGGACAACTTTAATAGGCCTTGATACTCTTTATTTCATTCCTGGTCCTCTAAACACATCATGAGGTCAAATTCAAACTCTTAGCAGGTCATATTTCTGTGCCCTTTCATGCAGAAGCTAGAATCAGCAATTTCAAAGCTATTCCTCTAACGCTTAAAGTGACAAAAGCTGCAGGAGGTCTGCTGAGGGGACAGGAGAAAGGGATAGGAAACAAGCTGACATGGGAAGTCCTAGCAAGTCAAGCTGTCTCTGGCACAACAGACTGCATCACAAAGCACGTTACAGAAAACAAATAGCTTTTATTCTAAGCTATTTTTCTGTCTGGTGCTAATTACATTCTGTATATTATATTTCCTTGAATTTTCTCCCTTTTTTAAAAAAAAATAAAAGCCCTACAAACAGTCAGTTTTACTCACAAATTGCATCACAGTGCACGGACCTGAAATTGCTTTGCTGACCTGAAACAGAAACAGTTCTTTCCTCTTTAAAGCTTAAACCTGGTGCTTCCAAAGTCAGAAGAATTTAAGGTATAAACTAGTGTTAAGCATAAAAGAATCCTCTAAATGTTAACATATCTAAAATGATAGCTACAAATCTTCAAGTGGCAAACGAGCACGTAAAATCAGTAGAAATAAAACCTGCAAAACCCTGCTAAAGCTCAAAATCAGCCCTGTGTCAGTAACTGCTGGAACACTGGGCTGATGCATGTCAATTATACACACACAAAAGGAAACCATCACACTCATATTCACACTTAGACACTGATTTCATGAGAAGAATGGCCCATTCTCTGCTCACTATACTTGATAGGGGAAAGAAATAAAATGGAAATCACTGCCAGTGTCTGAGGAGCTCAAGCAGTTTTAGGAGAAACACATTTTGTAACGTCCTGTGAAAAATCAAACCGGTAAGCAGATATTTTCCCACTGCAAGTGAATGTTATTTAAAATAAATTGCAGTCTTACCTTAACTTTAAGCACAGAAGAAAACATTTTGGCATCTTCAGACACTCCTCCAATGTACATTTTTTTGGTGAAGACAGGCGCGTGGTCATTTTCATCCTTCACTTCAACAAATACCTTGGCTGTGTTACCTAAAAAAAGGAATGAAAAGTACACACAGAACATTTGGCAATAAATCTTTAACACCCACAGGAGTTCAAACATTTACAGCTCAAACACATCATGTAAAATAAGTGCACAGACAAGACAGTAAAATTAAATACATCAGAAATAATAGCAGATTTGGTATCAAAACTATGAACTTCGAGGAGGTAAAGAGATTTTATGTGGGTTTGTTTGGGGGTTTTTTTGTACTCTACTTTTACTGTTTCTGCATTTGCCATTTTTACTGAATGAATCTTGAGCTGAAATTGTACCTTTCTAGAAAATTACTCCTATTATCTGTACAGTTGCACTTTGCTACTGGGGCTGTCTGAATTTGCCTGTAAGCAAAAAGCTGCCATGGCTTTCCTTAGAAAAAAATTTAGAAAAAAATTTTTGGGGGGAAAATGTGAGAAAAGACCTGCAACTCATTTTTCAAGAGAAAAGCACAAGCAAAATTGTACTTTGGTAACACAGAATTTGGTCACATTACATTCTCACAAGTGTTATAAAGAGGTGATGAACAGCTGATGTATCACAGCAGTCAGCAGCTTGCTTTCTGCACTTCACGTGCAGCTCGCTTTATATATTTTAATTATTACTAACTGCCATGCTAAAGCCTAATGGGTGATTCTGCAACAGAGTCTGTAACCTCACAAATATTCACACAACAGCACTGGCAGAAACATCCTCTGGATGAACACCACCATGCTTTCCATTGCAGGTCAGTGCAGTGTTTTCTGCACTTGCCTGAGCCATAAAGCACAAACACCTGACAAGTTTGACCATGTGTGTGCTGAGTTAACACCTCAGCCTCAACACTCACAAATTTACTGTGTTAATTCAGTGCATGCCTATGTCTGCCTTCATCACAAACCTGGCCTGGCCCATGGGAGCTCAGGAAGTATTAATTCTCCCCTAGAGGTTCAACACACCTTCAAGCAAAACACAACTGTTAATTTATGTTTTATTAAACAGTTACTGATCCACCCCATTAACAATAAACACCTCTCTCCCTCTGCAAGGAAAAAAACCATCTAGCAAAAATTATGGACCCAGTGCAAAAAAAGATTCAACTGCTCAGTAATCTCTACCAACATCTGTTTGTCTCTTTCAGAACTGTATAATCCAGGCAGATTGCTGGAAATGATGATATCCAGTTCATTAAAACCACATTTTCATGTGATAAATTGCCTCATTTCCGAGTTGGTTTTCCCCACTCGTTTCAGTGCCAGGGTGATTTAAATGTTGCACAGGTGCCATGCTCATCTGAGGTAGCTTCAAAATGCAGGCTGGTTTAGAAAGACCTCAGTAGCTGTATCTTTAGGGGACCAAAAAATTAAAACCCAGAGTATTTCTTAGACTGTCAAAGTCACCAAAGATATTCTGTCTATCTGACGGTCCGAATGATGGGAAACAAATGAGGACTTCATAAATGTAACTGAAATCTGACAAAATAATTTAAAATGCCAACCAAAGCATTAGTAGGGAGAGAAGAAAAAAACAGAAAGGAAAGAAAAGACTGGAATGACATTTCCTTAGAGCAATAATCAATCACTCCCCTTCCACGCCGATCTGTGCAGATATGTTAAATAACTTGTAAATGCTGCTGCTTCATGGGAAAATGACTTCATGACAAGCTCGCTTTTTTATGGCCGTGAAAAAAACAGCATAATCCCACACCTGAATGTGTGTAATGTGGCCATAATGGCCTATTTGTAATCAGCTCTGGTTTGATTCTGCTCATTTGAACAGAACATTTCTTACCTTGGCTACGTTATTTATTACGGCGAATTTCGCTCCAAGAGGTGCTGCGAGGCCCTGTGAACAGTCAGTCTCTCTTGTTAAAGCAGTCCCTTCCTGTTGCTGGCTGCAGCACTAAGGCACAGCTCAGAACTGCAGCCCCGCTGAGAAAAATGAGGTTCCCAGGCAGGTCTCTTCACTGCAGCCACAGCTGTCAGGGCAGGCGGTGACTCAGGTAGGGTCACAGCCACGTGGGTAAGTGACCTTGGCCAGCTGAGCTAATAAACAGTTCCAGCAAGGGCTGGCACCAGTTTACTGCTGCAGGGAACATCCTCATTGTATCATGGAATTGCATCACAGAATCACAGAATGTCAGGGATGGGAAGGGACCTCAAAAGATCATCCAGTCCAATCCCCTGCCAGAGCAGGAACACCTAGGTCAGGTCACACAGGAACACATCCAGGTGGGTTTGAATGTCTCCAGAGAAGAAGACTCCACAGCCTCTCTGGGCAGCCTGTGCCAGTGCTCTGTCACCCTCACTGGGAAGAAGTTCTTCCTCACATTTATGTGGAACCTCCTATGTTCCAGCTTGTACCCATTGCCCCTTGTCCTGTCATTGGATGTCACTGAGAAGAGCCTGGCTCCATCCTCATGACACTCACCCTTTACATATTTATAAACATTAATAAGGTCACCCCTCAGTCTCCTCCAAGCTAAAGAGACCCAGCTCCCTCAGCCTTTCCTCATAAGGGAGATGTTCCACTCCCTCCATCATCCCTGTGGCTCTGCACTGGACTCTCTCAAACAGTTCCCTGTCCTTCTGGAACTGGGGGCCCAGAACTGGACACAATATTCCAGATGTGGCCTCACCAGGGCAGAGTAGAGGGGGAGGAGAACCTCTCCCCACCTACTGACCACCCCCCTTCTGATACACCCCAGGATGCCACTGGCCTTCTTGGCCACAAGGGCACATTGCTGGCTCATGGTCACCCTGCTGTCCACCAGCACCCCCAGGTCCCTTTCCCCTACGCTGCTCTCCAACAGCTCAGTCCCCAACTTACGCTGATCCATGGGGTTGTTCTTCCCCACATGCAGGACTCTACACTTGCCCTTGTTATATTTCATTTAATTTCTCCCTGCCCAGCTCTCCAGCCTGTCCAGGTCTCTCTGGATGGCAGCACAGCCCTTTGCTGTGTCAGCCACTCCTCCTGTTACAACTCTAACCTGCATTACTGCTCTCTAATGCAAATTCAACACCTTTTGCACAGCTCCCACTATCTTCATCATTTCCAAGCCAGTTCTGGTGAGGTGGCTCAGCCTCCTGCAAAGTTTGCTTTGCAATTTGCTCAAAACTAATTGTTTAATTTGCTGGTAGTTCACCGAGCTGCCAAAATGCTGATTTGTTTAGTGATGGCTGAACGCTTTCAAAATGAGAAATGAAAGTTTGCATTAAGAATAAAGCAAATTAAATATCCTGCATGTATACAGAGTAATAGTAGCATCGTTAACATTAAATTAAACATATACCTTCATTTTATTGTGCTGCCTGATTTTCATACACAGCTGATAATCCATTCATCCTGGCAGACAGAGGGGAACTCCTGACTGCCACGTGCTTTTCATCCCATTCCAACCTGCAGCTGGCTGCAGTGAACCACTCCAGCCAGTACAGACAGGACTCTCCCATCAGATAAACCCAGACGCAGCACACTTCAAAACCCCTCCTCAGAAACTGTGCCACACGTGTGAAGGTCACGCCAGACCCTTTGCCAGGGGGATTTCTCCACCCACTCTGCTTGACTCAGATATTTAGTACCCCTGTGGACATAAAACCTTGCTTCTCTCACACTCTAGGTCTGGAATCCAGCTCCCCTTACATTCTTTTTCATGGATTCCAGGAGTTGAAACCAGAATTCACCGTGATGATTTTTGTGAGACCTCCCACAAACAAAGTGTAATTCTCCTTGCTGGGACTGAGGTCCCTAACCAGTTGGCCAGGTGGAAGGGTCTTCCCTTGGACCAAGCTGCACAGGACTGCCAAGGTGGCCAAAAAGAGAAGAAAACTGAGTGCTACAACTGCCTGCCTTCAGCTGTCAGGGAAGTGCTTCTTTGCACACAACGTATGCAGATAATATTTGATAAGTGAACAGCTTCTTATAGTTTTACTGCACATTTTTATTGCTAAGACACGTTTATTGCCTGGATTTTTCGCACCACTTAGTTCATCACTCATGAAGTCAGGTCAGCCCCCTGGACAATACACTGCAAAGGAAGTTTCTGCACCACCATCTCCTACAAGGTCTCCAGTGTCCCATTTCCCTCCTCTCTCCCAGACCCCCCTAGGATGAGCTGCTGTGTTCAAAGTATACCCAACTGCAGCTGCTTGACAGTCAGCTTCAGCTGATAAGAACCAAACACATTGCATGCACTGCTCCAGATAAATGATTGCTCTCAGCACTAGAAGAGGAGGCATTTGGATCTTTCAGCTTCTGTGATTTCCTTAAGGACAGCACAAGTGTGATGGGGAATTAGGAGAGCTAAATCTTTTATATACTTGGCCAAGAGCATCCTGGCTCGTATCAGCAATGGTGTGGCCAGCAGGACCAAGGAGGTCCTGAGAAGGGCAGTGGAGCTGGGGAAGGGTCTGGAGCACAGTGTGATGGGGAGCAGCTGAGGGAACTGGGGGGTTCAGTGTGGAGAAGAGGAGGCTGAGGGGAGACCTCATTGCTCTCTGCAGCTCCCTGAAAGGAGGGGGTAGTGAGGGGGGGGTCGGTCTCTTCTCCCAGGTAACAGTGATAGGATGAGGGGTGATGGCCTCAAGTTGTGCCAGGGGAGGTTTAGATTGGATATTGGGAACAATTTCTTCCCTGAAAGGGTTCCCCAGCACTGGCCCAGGCTGCCCAGGGCAGTGGGGGAGTCCCCATCCCTGGAGGGATTTCAGAGCCGTGGAGATGTGGTGCTGAGGGACATGGGGCAGTGGGGACTGGGCAGTGCTAGGTTAATGGTTGGACTGGATGATCTTAGAGGTCTCTTCCAACCAAGGCTGTTCTGTGATTCTGTGAAAACATCCTGAAAGCTGCTCTAAAGGAAACCTGAGGATCCTCTGAAAGACATAAAACTAGCAGATCCTGAATGACTAACATCAAAAAGAACAAGAACTCTGGGGAGCTGGTCAGAACTAGTGTGCACTAGCATTTCCAGAAGTTTTTCCCAACCATGCTTGCTGAAAACTCTTTTCCAGTATCACTGCTTATCCAAGTAGAGCTAAGGATGAGCTTGGTTCACGTCAGCCATTGGGTCCTTGTTTGACTGCAGAAATTAAGCTGAACTAAAGCAACGCTTTTTGAACACTGGGACAGTGTCAGCCACGCGTTGAGCATTACCAGATTTGCTTTACATTATGCTTTCACCAGTGATCCTGCACTTCCACAGCACGCCAACCCAGCTGTTGATACAGCAGCCCTTCGTGCATCTGTAATGTGAACATAAAAAACCTGCACCTTGCTTAAGCAGTGGCTGTTTGCTCTGCAGTGGGTAACAGCACATTCTTCTCCTTTTAAAGTTCATTTTAATCAAAGTGGAATGAGAGTTGTAATTCAGCAGGGTTCAATAGCACTTTGCTTTACTACTACCTTACCAGTCTCTCGAGCAGACTCTCTGCGTTGGCAGGTAAAACAAACTGAGCTGCAGCTGCGCTCCATCTCGCCGTACTGCATTTGGCAGAGGCAAATAGGAATCAGCACTGAAGATTTTTCAATGGCATTTTGATCTAACTCAGCATGTGCTCATAAAGCCTGAAGAACCTCATACGCCACAGCTGATCAAGAACAGTGCAAAAAGCAGCTTCAATGAGATGTAAACAGCAACAGCACTGATCCCAAGGCCTGATTTAAATAAATGTAAACCATCTTTTTCTACCAAAGAATTAATTGAAAGGGAGCTCACACTGTATGCAGTCTCTCTAAAATACATTGCTTAGTTGCCCAAAGAGATTTGAAGTTCGTCCCAGTGGCTCTCAGAGAAACTACCCCCGAGCTGTGTGGCAGAGGAGGCAGATTCGCAGCACATTTGGTCCATCTGTGACGTTTCCTGGATTCAGGGGCTGGCACAGCAGCCAACTGCTGAAACACCATCAGCACAAACTTGTGCAACATGTTTGAAGCTAAAAATGTAAGGCTACTTGAAAAGTCAAGGGATACAGAATTAATTTCCATATTTCACTTAGTAAAACTCGTTCCCAATTAGTATGGAGCGCCTGCAGAATTCTGGTTGCAAAACTAGTTTGATTTATTCTTCCCAAAGATTTATTTTGTGATTAGAAAACCAAAAGCATCACAGGAGAGACAGACCTGTTCTCCTTTTACCCTCAAACGCCCCCAGCAAAGCCCTGCCTGGCTGTGGGGAGCACAGCAGATGTGGACCTCCCCAGGGCAGCACCACTTCTCGCCAGGGGCTGTGCCAAAGGCCACAAATAGATCCAACTGCATGAATAAAACATGTAAATGGAAAATTGAAAGGTGCATTGTTGCTTAAAAATCTTTTGATACTGAAATAAAAAATCTCTACCAAGATCCTGTATTCACACCAGTGAAAGGAATACTTAGCACAGCTGACTGAAATGGAAAAATATTGATGTGTATTTCCCTCTCAGGTTGTCTAACCCTCTTCAGACACCTCAGGCTTGTTAAATTCTACTTCTAAGTTGATTTTGAATAAAAATTCATGCTACTCTAAATTCTGCAGCACCCATGAGAGTTTGGAAGGGTATCTGGTGTTAGCTCTCACCCGTGCCAGGCTGTGTGCAGACACAGAGGGCACCTGCAGCTGATGCAAAGGAATCTGTTTCTCAAGGCACTGCAAGCACAACTGCAAAAGATAACATAACCATTGTTTGTTGTGCTTTTCCTTGCTTTTGGATTCTTCTTAAAAGACAGCAGAACTACCACATGGTTCTGTCACTCCCCTTGGGAATGTGAGGTACGTGCGTGCTGCTCTTCCTTCCCCTACTCTTTACTTAGAGTCAATCAAGTCAGCAAGCAAAAATAAAAAAGAGGATGTAGGAGAGATGACAGTGGCACTGCAAGCGATGCCAGGAGTTCCATCATGAAGATGCAGGTGACAAGATCAAGGATGTAGGGGAGAGCTCCACTGTATTTGCAAGTCCACGACACAAGTAACCTCCGCCATGAGATGTGACTGGCTTGGGAGGCAGAGGTGTCTCACAGTCAGCCTCAGAGACAATCAAACCCAGAAAAAAATCTACAGTAGAGCAACCTGCAGTCAAAAATACTCCCTCTGGCCTCCCTCTCAACAGCTGATCACGCCAGAAGCTGGCAACACAGGTAACTTCTAATGAAGACAAACCTTCACGCGGCACTGCGCCAACTGGTAACACCTTCGCCTGCAAGGTTTGATTTGTAAACAATCTGTTTGCATCCACACCCTGGAGGCCACCTTGCTGAGCAGCCATGGAGGAGAGGCAAAGCCATGCACAGATGGCAACAGGAAGGCAAGAGAAGAGAGCAAACACCAGCAGCTGGTGGGAGCAGCTCAGTGAGGGGGAGCGCGGTGGCAGGCTGAAAGGGTCACGGGTACAGAGGTGGGGGATGAGAACAGGTCCTCTTCTGACAGGCTGGAAACTCTGAACACTGGAAAACGTGAGGCTGAATCCTTCATTTCTGTACTTATGTAGGGCCCTTATGTGCGTGGTGGTCAAAAGCAAACATACTCTGTCACTCTTGTAAATATGCCCTTCTCTCCAGATAGAAATGGGAAGCATTGGTGTGATAGTGCCAACTGAGAGCAGAGTAATAACTGCATGAATAAATCCTGGGGGCCCCAGCACAAGGACATGGAGCTGTTGGAGTGGGTCCAGAGGAAGCCAGGGAGATGATCTGAGGGCTGGAGTACCTCTGCTATGGGGACAGGCTGAGGGAGTTGGGGGTGTTCAGCCTGGAGAAGAGAAGGCTCTGGGGAGAACTTATAGCACTTTACAGTACATGAAGGCACCTACAAGAAAGCTGGAGAGGGACTTTTTACAAGAACATGGAGTGAAGGGATGAGGGGTGATGGCTTTAAACTGGAAGAGGGGAGATTTAGTCAAGACATTAGGAAGATTTAGATTAGATATTAGGAAGAAATTCTTTCCTGTGAGGGTGATGAGACACTGGCCCAGGTTGCCCAGGGAAGCTGTGGCTGCCCCTTCCCTGGCAGTGTTCCAGGCCAGGTTGGATGGGGCTTGGAGCAACCTGGGCTGGTGGGAGGTGTCCCTGCCATGGCAGGGGGGTGGGATGAGGTGAGTTTTGAGGTCCCTTCCAACCCAAACCATTCTAGGATTCTATGAAATTGAGATGTCCTTTCGAGTACACGAACATGAAATTGTGACTTAAACTGGGTTTTAAAAATATGTTAAATCATGCAAAATCACAATCTTAGTTTGAGCAGAAACAACTCCTTAAATGAGTTACTTTAACTGAAACTTTACAAGAACTTGCTGCTCTTCCTTTCCCTACTCTTTAATTAGAACCAATCAAGTCACAAGCAAAAATAAAAAAGAGGCTGTGGGAGAGATGACAGTGGAAGCACAGGCAATGCAGACATTCCGTAACGAAGATGCTCACCACAGTCCATGTTCCCTGGCACAGGGACCAGATGCCCACTAATGCTTTGATTCTTAGAACTGGGACCATATTTACTTTGGTGGCAAACCCCCTCTTCTCCCCTTCTTGCCTACACCACTTCACTGCTCTTTCTTACTCTCTTCATTGCTCCCTCTGGTCACCCCTAAACCCCTCTGCTTCCTCCAGTCCCTTCCCTCCTTGCCACAGCATGGTTACTGCTCTGACCACCTTTCCCTAGGTACCATTTTTTTCTTTTTTTAATCCATTGAGGGAGAACTGAAAGCTTCTATTTGGAAGCTAATAATCAAAATCCTAATTTGACCTACAGCCTACCACTAGACCATGGTCTATTGTGATAGACAATCTACAGCAAACAGCGGACAGAAAAGAACCCAGGCTGCTAAATTTAACTGAACTGGAGAAGTCCATTTATATGGAAGGTCTTTCAGGGCTCAGCATCATCAGCTAGGGATTCCTCAGGCCAGAATTCCAACCTTTCAAGTTCACATCAAAAAAACCTCTCTTCTTCTGCTCAAATGAAGTAAAAATGCACTGCAATTTCCTATTGTAAAGTTTCAGTTAAAGTAACTCATTTAAGAAGTTTGATTCCACTGAAAATAAGAGTGTGATTTTGCATGATTTAGCATCATATTTTTAAACCCCAGTTTAAGTCCCAGGTTCATGTTCTCATACTCTAAAGGACATCTCAATTCACTTTCCCTCCTCATTTATGTATTCAATTATTACCATGCTATCAGTTGGCACTATCACTGAATGACAAGCTTAGTTACACTTAATGCACTGTCATCCACTTCTCCACTGCACAGATGAAAACTCAAACTCCTACTTCTATATAATTATCTTCTATCATACCATATAGCTAAAACCAATTTGGGTTATCTAGCTCCAGAAGGTCTCATCATTGCAGCTCCAGAGGAGGTCATCAATTCATTGCCAACAAATTCCAGAGCGGTTCACTGATTCAGCGGTATCTAACACCGAACTGGCAGCAACCCATTGGCACTGAGTGTCAGAGCAGTGTATTCATTCAGGGTCACATAATTCTAGAGAAGTGTATTCAAAGTCACCTATCTCCAAAGTGGTTCATCATTTCGATGTCACCAAAGTCTACAGTGGTGCATTAATTCCATCTCATCTCCTTCCACTGTAGTTCATCAGTTCAGTGCCCTGAAACTCTGAAGTAGTATTTAACCTCATTAAAACTCATCAAGATGGAAAAAGGTGCTGAGAAAATGGAAAGACATACATCATACAAATGTAGGAACCAACCCTAGAGGTCAAGGGATCCCCATTACAAAAGACATAAGTGATTTAGCCAGATACTTGTATTTTAAAAATTATATCTACCAAACTCTTGAGCTATCCACCCAGCACAGTGCCTATTCAAAACCTAATACATGCTGTATACTCATGGACTTCCAAACACGGACAGCAAGTGCATATCTCCCTTTAAACTTGACCCAATTCAAACTCCAGTCATTAGTAAGTATCCCTGAATAAAATAATTCAGCCATCACCTCTTAAAAACTGCTGCCCAGGTGGGAGAACTGCTCCAGTGCGAACCATGTGTCAGAAGAGGGACCCAGAGGCCACTGCTTCCCTGAGGGTGAGGTCTGCCCAAAGGCCTCTGCTGGACCCTGCTGACTCTCGTCTGTTCATCCATCTCAGAGACAGATTTGAAGCAAGCTGGAAGCTGCACAGAAGCCTTATGTCCTCACTGTGTATGGCCTGGCTGGATTTTACAGAATACAACCTTACCTGGACCTCTCCCAGACACAAAGAAGTGCACTCAGCTGGCACTAGCTTTGTCTTTCTCTCCCTCTCCAGATACTTGGTGGCTATAACAGCACACAGAACCTTACACTGCTGTTAATACAACCCAGTTTCTGACCACTGAATAATCCCTATGTGTTACACCACACACATCCATGATAATACATGCTCAATTTCCAAAAATCTTCTGCTGGTTAAGTGCATAGCACTGGAAAGCCCCTGTACAATTTCTCAGGCTACGGTCTATCACCCCATTTTATGGCATGGGCCCAAATACTTTAGCCCATTCAGTCTAATGTCCTTAAGAACTTTAAAAATCTGTAAGCAAATTTTCATGAAGTACTAATTTCAGTATCACAAGCAGGCTCTGCAGTCATGTGTGTTTTTCTATATAGTAGTACATATAATAGTATTTATATACCCAGAAGAAACAGACTTGCAATTTGTTTAAATTACTATCCCAAAAAAATCCGAATTTTGGTCCCTAATCTATACACAACACTCTTAAGCATATGTACCAAACTGGCACTGAAATAAATTAGAAATGGGTTTCCTAATGTTTATAGCTATTCTTGTCTCCAACAGAACAATAATTAGAAAACTAATTAGAGAAAAGGGACAGCAGAATCAGTCCAGTTAGTTAAGGATGGCCCTTCCTTTCTAACCCTCAGACTATTAACTCTGTGAATCACAGCCTGCAGGGTAGGAAAGACTCTGTCTGTCACAGAACAACTTTGTCACCTCTGACAGTAACGGGGTGGCACCTTGGCTCTCTGCCTGCCACCATGCCAGCCAAAGTGCCCAGAGGGAGTAGCAAAAGCAAAAGAGCTGACACAGCTCACTTCTCCTGCAGCGAGGGAGGAAAAGGGATCACACTGAGCCCTAATTTGCCCAGTGCTCTCTGTGCCTGAATTATCTCTCTCTCATGGCAGGTGGAGAGGTGGCAGTCTAACATTAGTGACAGATGAATGACCACTGGACATTTTTTTTTGCCCCTGGCTTGCCATGCAGACCTCCTCGTGAACAGAGATCAAAACAAAGCGTGGCAGCACAATCCCTAAAGCATCGTACTGCCAATGCAGCTTGAAAAGATACATTCAAACTAGAAGTGCTCATTATGTTACTGGGAGCTTCCAAAAATTATAAGAAGGTTTGGTTATGTACACACTTTGTAAGTGCCCAAACCTTGCTGATGTTTAGGAACAGTCTGGTACTGGCATTTGGTTTATGGTGTCTCCCCCACCTGCCTCCCTTGATTGACGAGTAACTAAATATGGGTTATCTACATAAAAATGAAGTCTGAAGTCAATTTGAACTCCACTGGTATTTGATTGTTTCAAAATACCAATGTGACATCGTTTTTTGAATGAATTTTACACACACATCAGTGAAGAGCAGGTACCCAAAGCCTGGTATACTGGGGATTCCTCAGCTTGCACAAGGGGAAATGCAGTGAGATGGTGCAGCTGCTGGGGCTGAGGGTTTCCCCTCAGCCTAGAGTTCACGGGGATGTTTTCAGTCAGGATGAGCCTGCTCTTTTCCCCGTGCTAAAGACTTGCTCTCTGATTAACACTGGTGGAAGGGCAGAGAAGAAAAAAAATAATCCAGGCACCTGCGAAGGTCTGGTTCCCAGCTCATAGTGGCACAGCTGTGACTGCAGAACAAATGACTTGGAATGAACTTACATTCAATTTGAAATGAAACGAGGCAGTATTTTCATAGCCTGTAAACAAATGTTCAATTCCTCACTGCCCTTTGCTCAGTGCAACAGTCCACCACCCTGGGCTTATTTTCATTGCATTCGTGATGCTCCTTAGCTAGAGCAGGGAAAAACTGAGCCTCACCGAGACCAAAAATACAGAAAAATAATTAAAAAAAAGAGACAACAAACACAGTCTGTGTTTTTGACAAGGGCCTAACTGAGGCTTATACAGGAAGTTGTATAGGATGGGATAGGACATAGCCAGATGTTGGGAAACCAGACTTCCCAGACATTTTCCTTAAAGGAATGATGATATAAATCAAAAAAAAAGACTTTTAAAATTACTTTTATTAGAAAAAGAACACCACTGAAGGGAAAAAGAAAACCCAGACTATGAGACAGCCAAAGCAAAACAGTTTGTAAACAAACTCCTTCCTGACAAAGAACCTTCTTGTCTTTGTCACAGCAGGTCCTTGCCTCCAGCTTGCTCTCAGTCGGGGGCGCACTAAACTCCACGCAGACCCTCAGGGGTGCTGAAGGAGTCTTTCTCCTCCTGTCACCCTTGCTGTGTATCTGTTCCCCATTCCTCTCAGTGTCCCAACATTTGCTGTCATGTCACCAGCCCAGCAGGGAAGAAGCCCTGCATCTGGGCTGTATAATGTGTTTACAAAAAACTCACCGTGACATTCCATCACAAAAAGCCCTAATTAGACTGAAAGGGTTCAGTTTGTGCCATCAGCTCTCTGTTTATATACAAACATGACTTCTGCCTCATCAGTGAGACCTACTACTGTGTGACATGGACATGAGTTGTGAGGATTTAGCTCAAGACCCATCAGCTCCATGCAAGGAAGGCAAGCACAGCAATCCACTCTGCTGCTCACCCACCACCAGCACGGCGTGTTCCTGAGAACAAAACAGGGCTGCAGTGCAGTTATCAATCACCTCCCAAAATAACAATACGTGTGCATATTGAAAGATTTAAAAATAAGGATTTTTTAAACTTACTTTTGGAAGGGACACGCAGATTGGACCGTACCACATGTAAGGAGTCTGCTTGAACTCGGAGCTCGTAACTGTTCACACTTTCATAATCCAGAGGCTTTTTAACTGAGATCACGCCTGTTCTGTTATTAATAGCAAACACATCTGAAATCCAGCAAAAACACAAGTAACTTTCTAAGACACACGAACACTTTGGGTTTTTTTTTTAATGCCCACGTGCTTCTGTTTTGGTACGCCACTGCTCTCTGACACTCTCTGCAAAGGTCGTTCCCATCCCTCCCTCAGGTCTCTGAGAGCAGGCAGGACCCACTTGCACAAAAAGGAGGATGGGATGGGGAGTTATTCCACATCCCCCCAAATAATTTAGGGTAATTTTACTTAGAGATTGCACGGTGGATCATGGGAAGTACCTGAGGAGGGCGCAAATGCAGGAATGATGTTTTGTTTAAATATCAGGGTCTAATTTAATACTTGTGGCTATGGTATGGCAAAGTCTGTAACGCCTTACAATGGATTTCTAAGGAAGAAGTAAAACATCATCAAAGCTATTTAAATTCTTATTTCAGTATGCTATGGATTCACACCGTGTGGCATCGATGTGAATTTTCACATAAGTGGGAATTTCACTGCATTTTAATGTTTATTGTAATTTTGCTGACTACTCCTATCTTCAGCTGATCCCTAAAGGCTTGATAATGGCAGTCCCTCCTGCCTGGCCAGATGAGGTGGCATTTCACCTCAGCAGCTTTATTTCTGCTCACTGAAGACTTCTGATGCATGCACTAGGCTCAGCACAACCACCAAGACTGAAATAATTGGTACTTACCCTCTTCATTTCCTGAGACAATTGAATACACGATTGTCTGGTTCAAGGCAGCCGCCATAACTACCGCGACCACGGTTCCTCTCGGCGCACTTTCACTCACTGGAGGGGGTCTGCAGGATTGAACACAAGTATTTTGGTTACCTTCCAGTTGCCTGAACAGCAGATTACTGACACTTAGTCCTCAGGTTAGTAGTTTCATCCATGTATTTGGCTGCCCAGGCGAGATGATCTGTTATTACAGAAAGACATGTTAAAATGCCAACAACTGTATGAAGTCTAACTGACAAGAGGTGCCAATATAAAGATACAATGGTTCCTTGATATGAGAGATGGAAAAGCAGGGAATAATGAGTAGAAAACAACAGAAACACGAGAACCACTGCGGGCTGACAATCTGCTATTAAAATTTAGAACTTAATAGATCTTCTGTAATATCTTTACTAAGAAAACTCACTAATCTATCAGAAACTCATGCAGGAAAATCCATTCATGGGTAAACCTCTACCATTTAAACAGTAAGCACTTTAAAACCACTTCCACGGGAATTTCTACTCTTCAGAAAGATCCCCAAATTTTCCTGCAAACCCATTTTGGTACTAAAACCCAAGATGCTTTTCAGGAAGACAACTGCAACCCACCATAGACATCTCTTAAGCATTCAGGAAAGCATTGTTTCTGATTCACTGAGCACTGATTTGTGTAACAAAAGAAAAAGAAAAAAGGTTACACTACTGCCACATTGGTATCTCATGTTCTTCGTACCCTACAAACACTGAGAACTGAGCATCTCGTATTCAGCACAGTTTCCTCATGTATAAATAATGAGTTTCCTCCTGAAACACAGCAAAGAATTACTTCACTCTTTCCCTCCTATTGTTCAAATGCCATCTCCTCTGAAAACGTGACGAGAAACATTTTGAAATGCTGATTCCTCAAGGAAACCGAAACGACATCAAAATGAACAAAGAGTCTGTGCCAATGTGTGTAAAACAGCAATCTAAACAACTTCAGCAAGGACAAGTCAGACTCTTGAGCTAATCTCAAATCAAATGTTCCGATTTTCATCACAGCTGAATTCATGCTGGAAACTATTCATGCTAGTGAGCAAATAAATTGGTAAGGAAATGTTTGCACTCAGCCATAAATGCAGATGCACCTTTGGTAAAACCAGCATTATCCAGATATTCCCCATTTTGAAAAATTACACTCATTTGCTATATAACAAAAAAAAAGAGAGGGTATGTTGAGACAGGTGCCTAAACACGAGCAGCCTTTAAGGACTATTTCAGTTGTGCACTGATCTTCAGAATTCTGGACAGACCCTACACCTGCTTTCGTTTCAAAGATTATTTTATGTCTTCCCTCTTTCATCCTCCAGCTATTTTTCAAATACTCCACCCTATGCCATGTTTTCCTATTCTAAGGGCATAAAGCTGGAACCCCAGGCTGCAATCCTAACTATTGAACCCAAACTGTCACCATCACACACACCAAGAGACCTGACTTAGCATCATCTGCAAACTTACTGAGGGTGCACTCAATCTTCTCATCCAGATCATTGATAAAGACATTAAACAAGACCGGCCCCAGCACTGAGCCCAGTGGAACATCACTGGTGACTGGTACAGGCTTGGGGAGGAGTGGCTGGAAAGCCGCCTGGTGGAAAAGGACCTGGGGGTGCTGGTTGACAGCCACTGGACATGAGCCAGCAGTGTGCCCAGGTGGGCAAGAAGGTCAATGGCATCCTGGCCTGTGTCAGAACTGGTGCGACCAGCAGGGACAGGGAGGTGATTGTCCCCCTATACTCAGCTCTGGTGAGGCCACACCTTGAGTACTGTGTTCAGTTTTGGGCCCTTCACTCCCAGAAGGACACTGAGCTGCTGGAGCGTGTCCAGAGAAGGGCAGTGGAGCTGGGGAAGGGTCTGGAGCACAAGTGTGATGGGGAGAGGCTGAGGGAACTGGGGGGGTTCAGTGTGGAGAAGAGGAGGCTGAGGGGAGACCTCATTGCTCTCTGCAGCTCCCTGACAGGAGGGGGCAGTGAGGGGGGGTCAGTCTCTTCTCCCAGGTAACAGTGACAGGACAAGGGGTGATGGCCTCAAGTTGTGCCAGGGGAGGTTTGGAGTGGGTATTAGGAACAATTTCTTCCCTGGAAGGGTTCCCCAGCACTGGCCCAGGCTGCCCAGGGCAGTGGGGCAGTCCCCATCCCTGGAGGGATTTCAGAGCCGTGGAGATGTGGTGCTGAGGGACATGGGGCAGTGGGGACTGGGCAGTGCTGGGTTAACGGTTGGACTGGGTGATCTTAAAGGCCTTTTCCAACCCAGGCTGTTCTATGATTCTATTTAATAGTGACTGTACTGAAACACTGACCTCCTGATTTTTTTTGCAGAAAAGGATGATGGTAATTTCACTTTCACTCAACCACACGTGCACAGCACACATCACTCTGGCTCCCACCCTCCTGCCTCCAGCATGCTAGCTGCAGGAGAAATGAAATTCATTATTGCTACTTGATTTATAGAGCTGCAAAACTAGTGCTACAAAACGCTTATTAATGTGCATTTTACAAATGCAAAGGTTAATCTTACAGACAGGAAAAAAGTCTGTCAAACTGGAAAGCATTTGAACTTGTAGCTCTTTCAATGAAGTCAGAGATGCAGGACAACAAGGAAAATAAAGATCCTTTTTATGTTGCATTAGATATTATGTTGTTTTGGTTTTTTTTCCAAGGACATATAATTTGAACAAAACCCTCATGATTCTGTATGCACAAACCCCATGCTTCAACTGAAGCACACTCAGTATATTCTCTTAGTGGGAATGGCCTTGTAACTTCCCCTCTGACCCAGCTCAGCTCAATGAATTGACAAATCAATATCAATTAGCAAGCAGCTTTTGTGTTTGCTGTGAGAGCTTACAGAGGGAGTGGGCAGGAAACGGCCGCAGTAATTGTATTGATTAAATTTCCCTGATTTATCTAAGGTGATCAGGTTCAAGGGGAGCAATGCATCAGCTGAATTAAAACACACAGCTAGTCTCTACAGAATATTTTGCTGAATCGTAGAGAAGTGAATTGGCAAAAGGCAAAGGTATTCAGCTGACAATATACCGTTCTTTGTCCTGTACTACAAGCTCTAATAAGCTTTCTTTGGGAATAAGTTCATTAGTTTCCAATTTTTGAATGACTAAGATGTACAACAGTGGGTTTGGAAAAGGGTAGACATACTACTTAAAGCCACTTAGGGGATAGGCAAGGGCATTTTTGTGCAATAATTTTGCATTACTGGGTGTTCAAGGCCAGTCATTTCTGTGAAAGGATGTGCCATCTAGTCCCAGCCCCCCGAGAAGGCTTAGAGAAACCCCAGGGCAGGGAAAGGGAAGGGTACTGCTGTGACTTCAACACACGGTTAGGATTCAGAGCATCTGAAGGTATTTTTGTCTGATAATGTTTGCAACACCTGATGGAGCCCCTGAGTGCACCTGCCAACATAGTCATTACCCTGCCAGCCCCAGGCTCGGAGCATCACTGTCACCTGCATGGGATGGACACGCCATTGCCTTACAGCCCAGTGCTGACTGACTTGAAAGATTTTAAATGAAAGAGTGTCCTGGTTTGGCTAAAACAGAACCAATTTTCCTTTCAGTGATGTTACTTTTCAGCTCAGTCTCTTCTCAGACTGCACTTTCTGAAGTTAACAACAGACAGTTTCTCAGACACTGTCTGCCCCTAGCAGCGACAACGCTCGATGTTATAGTTAGGGCTGAGCTCTCAGTACAACAATGTGCAGAAAGGCTCTCGCTTAAACTGAATCTTACAGGAACCAAGGTCACTGCCCTGTCTTGAGGCCCCCTTAGTGTCAGGGTGCCAAAGGGTGGCACCTGCGGGGAGCAGTGGACAGGACAGGTGACCCACACTGACCAGCGAACTATTCCATCCCATACACATCAAGCTCAGTACAAAGCTGAGGGATCATGGAGGGGAAGGCCACATACACACAGTCACTGAACACAAGAAGGTCCTGTGCATTAACATGATGACCCACTTGCATCCCTTAAATCTTAGGGTGACGTGGGATAAACAGCAATTAACACACACTTCGGCTACCTCAGCTGCAACTCAGGCTACCCATAGGCTTAATCTTTCCTCCTGAGCACTTTCCTTTGCACAACTATCCTTTGAGCATGACAAAATAAATATATTCCTACAGCAACGTTTCAAAACTTGCTCACCCCTCAGAAAAAAGAAGCAACCCCAAACTCGAACCACGGCAGGATTAAAATGAAGTCATTATTTATATACAAAAAAGCTGAAAAGGGATACAAACTCTAAAATAATAATATCTTTTAATTAGCTATATCTCGATTATGTGGATCAGAGGGGGAAATGGAGACTGGACCCACATCAAACACACTGCAGGGCGTAACGATTTTTGAGGTCCCATGTGAAAGTTTACCTTTTCCTCTCACCTTTTCTGCTTCTTTTTTCCCTTTTGCTAAACACGTCAGACTCTCAGCCATTCCTCAATTTGCCTGATATCCAATATGCTTTAAACTCACCATGAAACTTTTCTATCTCTGCAAGTATGAACCTGAGATTTAATCAAAAATTAAATTTAAAACCAACAAGCCCAATAATAAATTGGAAAATTGGTTTAGTAGTGAAGTTTAATAGTCTGATGTGTATATACTTGGTGTGTTAGGTACTTCAGTCAACTCTATTTTGTGGATTATAGTTTAGTTCATGGAGGTTCATAAGCATAGCTCAGAACTTAAACATTTTATTTTTTTGTTTAATTACACTGCTAAGATTCTTAGCTCAACTTGATTAAAATTTCATTTGGACCCTTCTCCTGCTAAAATCATCTCCCTTATCTTCTCTCCCATTACAGCTTCTTCAAGTGTTTTGGCCTTAGCTACTCTTAACTCTCAAGGGGATTTTACCTGAAGCTATTCCACTCTCTTCTGCCTGAAACATGTTTCTGAGCAGTGTACCCACTCCTGCACGCTCTCTCCAGCCAACTCCTCATGGGAAGGGATTTCATGTGCCTTTTTGTCTGTCTGATGCTTTGCATTAAAGAGAAGCTATGTAAGCCATGAAAACAACTGAATGTATGTATTTTTCTGCAGAAAAGTCAAGTGTAGACAGAGCACTAGAGTGTCTACAATGAGGGGAGCTAACAGTCAACCTATACGGAAACTAAAATAGCTAATAAAAGCTCTACAAATAGAAACACTTAAATTGGTTTGGCTATGCAGCTGAGTCTTTAAAATTTTGGAAAAAAATGTACAAGTTTCTAACTAGAGTAGCAAAAGTAAAGAAATAAGACAGCAAGAAGCAAACATCATGATGGGAGCTCTTTTAATCCCTTCACCAACACATTTAGTCTAGCTTGGCTTCCTGCCCTTGCTCAAAGAAAGAGGGACCTAGCCACATTTTAAAGCAGTAACTGATCATTTTATCAAATTTTCAGTTCCCAGTATGTGCAACTGTAACAATCTGAACAGTCTGCCAGAGGCAACGAGTCTTTGGTTTTTTTGGGATTGAATATTTTCTCCTTAATTAGATGTATTTTTCAAGCAGTTTATCTTTGAAGTGTCCTGAAAAGGATCATGTATTCCTTATTGTACTTAATATCCTCACTTTCTGTCTCAATTCTCAAATTGGTTCAAGACATTCTGACCTTTTCATGGTATTTATCTCTAAAACAGATGACAGGGGAGTCTGGACATTGTTACAGTGAGTCCTTGTCATAACCTATTATCTTTTAAACCAGATGTCAAATTTTGTTCCTGTGAACTCTCTGTCATCAGGCATAATGCATTTGTGTGATCCCAGCAATCTTCCTAAATTAAAGCTAAGGACATGAAGACTTGAAAATTTCTGTCAGAATTACTACAGAAGCAAAAAAACAAAAATCCCATTGAGCACAATGTAGGACACACTCCCACACTTGAATCAGTCAGAGGGGTATCCATGGCATCAGTTCTAAGACCAAGGGTAACACTGTGCCTTTGTGCTCTTATCATACACTGTCGAAAGTCGACAGGGTTTAATACTACATTTGAGTACTACTTCTGTCCCATATTCACATTCCCAGACTGACGTCGTTCTACATTTCATTAAACTGCAACATGGTGTTGAAAGCTCTGAGCAAGCACAGCGAGGCAGATTCCCTGCACAGACCTGGACCCTGTGCTCACCTCTTCTGGTATAACCAGCTAACGTGCAGATAGATTCATTTCCCCATACTATTTCATTGAAAAACTGAAAAAAAAAAAAACCAACAAAACAGCATAAAATCAGTTTCCTTCTCATTTGGTAAAAAGAAGTAGTGCAGTGTAGCACTACTAGAACAAGGAAAACAAGAAAAAACAGGTGATCCCTCTACTACACTGTACTCACTCATTTTTCAACAGCAACCCATGCTTTAGCATCTGAAGAAATAATTTAATTTCCTAACTCTTACAACTACACGCTAAAGTGTGTTTTCTTTTTTTTTTAATTACAAAACTAATGCAAGTACCATGAGAATACCACCACAAAATATTGACTCCAAAGGCAAAATCACACTTATTTTTCTCAAACCAAGCTGCCACTGCCATGTGAGGCAAATTAAAAATGCACGTTGGAACCCATGTATCATTCCTCTAGCTTCAGTTTAAGGACAGCATTGGCTATGTTTTCGCCCCACCTCAAAAATGGATCAAAACTGTTGCCAGTGGTATTTCACTCTTTTTTATGCCTTTCATTCATATAATGTAACTGTAAATTCCATTATGGGAAAGGTGGGAGAAGCAGCACTGGGACTTGGATATCCTGGGAAAAGGATCACCCGAATGGATGCTCTCAACCTACCACCATTAAACGATAAACTTTTGAGGGACAAATCTACCACCCTGTGCACTCCTGTTAAAAGAAGGGGGAAATGATCCCCCTACAGAGCACTGTCTAAAACGGCGGTGAGATCTGATAGAAAGGGAAAAAAGAAAACTCAGGGAAACAGAGGCTTAAACAAATACAGTTCACAAGCAGCCTGATGAAAAACCAACTGCATCTAAGGCAGAACTTTCTGTTTTGCCACTTCAGCGTATTTAGGAAGCATCTTGATTCCCAGAATAATGCCATTTTACTTATAGGAAAAAGTTATGACTTCTTAAATTACTTCTAGAGGATAGATTTATATAGATTTATAGAGGGCAGATCTAGATGAGACATTACAGAATCACAGAGTGGTAGGGTTTGGACGGGACCTCCAAAGATCATCCAGTCCAACCCCCCTGCTAGAGCAGGATCCCAGAGTAGATCCCACAGGAACACGTCCAGATGGGTTTGAAATGTCTCCAGAGACAGAGACTCCACCACCTCTCTGGGCAGTTCCAGTGCTCTGTCACCCTCACAGTAAAGAAGTGTTTCCTGATGTTAAGCTTGAACCTCCGGTGTTCCAGTTTGTGCCTGTTGCCCCTTGTCCTGTCACTGGACACCACCCAGCAGAGTCTGGCCCCGTCTTCCTGACACTGCCCTTGAGATATTGATAAACATTGATGAGATCCCCCCTCAGATTCTCCAAGCTAAACAGACCCAGCTCCCTCAGCCTCTCCTCAGATGGGAGATGCTCCAATCCCTTCACCACCTCAGTGGCCCTCCACTGGACTCAATATTATGAATAAATTCTTTACCATGAGGGTGGTGAGGCACTGGCCCAGGTTGCCCAGGGAAGCTGTGGCTGCCCCCTCCCTGGCAGTGTTCCAGGCCAGGTTGGATGGGGCTTGGAGCAACCTGGTCTGGTGGGAGGTGTCCCTGCCCATGGCAGGGGGTTGGGACAAGATGAGCTCTGAGGTCCCTTCCAACACAAACCATTCTAGGATTCCATGATTCTCAAAGCAACACATCAGAGACAAGTAAGTAAATCAGTATGAAAACAGCTTTGAATCTTCACTGTTGCTTACAACCCAAAAATGTTCCCTTCCCCTCCAAATCCCTGGTGTACATGCTTTGGGTTTTTTCCCCTGTCCTGCTCTTGGTTTGAACAGAGGACGTTCTCAGCTGCTGTCATCACTTCTGAAGAGAACTTCTCATTCGTGATTTTTTAAGACATATATAGATGTCCTGGTTCCCCAGGCACAGCCCCATGGGCCAGCCATGAGCAGCCCCCAGGCAGCTGGGAGTTCCAATCAAGACAGCTGTAACACTTCCAACTGACTCCTGCTATGCCCCCACAATTTTGTTTTGTGAAATCCTATGATACATAGCTATTTGCTTGGATGATATCTGCCGACAGTGTTGATGGATTTAATTAAGTGGAAAACATTACAACATATCTTCTGCTGAGCCAGCGAGCAGTCCACATGTCACAAATCCTCACTTTTTCACCAGAACACATTGTCACAGCAGTGTTGTTGCTAGCAGAGAAACAAAATGCCACGCTACATTTACATCAAGTAATACACTCAAATTTGTAACTTCACATATTTCCTTATAAAATGGAACCAAACTTGAGACTGCCATACAAGTGGAAGCATGTTTTCCAACAGGTTGGGGACCTATAATACAATATTATCACAAGTTTCCAGTATTTTCCTTTTTCTGCTCTGCAACGGCCAAACACCTGTTTCATGTGCCCACAGGCAATAATTAGGAACCAATGATGCTGCTTGTGGTTAGCATTTCATTTCCTGCTACAGCAGCACACTGCTATTAGCAGTGACCTTCTAGTTGTAGAGGATGTGATATTTATTAATTAACAAAACAAGAAAAAGATCCCAAGTCCCTTTGAACTTTTACTTTTTAAAAATGAGAACATACTCATAAAGAGGACAGGCTTGCTTAAAAAAAAAAAAAAAAAAATCTCTTTATATTCATCTGGGGTTCATTTCACATCTGGACTTCACTGTTCCGTAGCGCTCCTAATTATGATCTGTTAATTAAGAATGGAAAGTGCTGCCATTAAATGTTTAGAAGAAATGGAAACTTCTGGATCAATTACCAGCTCTGCAGTTCAATCAAGACGTGATCTGGGTGGAGCCCAGAAATAATAGGACAGGAGAAATAATAGCTTGGGGAAGGAGCACTCAAAACAGCTGATATGATTTGCCCAAGCAAGTGATTTATTGACAGACACGTGGCTGTTTCACCAGCGTTAAGCAGAATGAGATCCAAGTCAGTATTAAAAACCTTAATTAACTGTGCAAAGAGTCACAGCCTGTTTTGGGCAGTGATGCAGAAAGTCTCATGTGCCACATGCCCTTTCTTCACCACCTTGCTGTGCCCAGCACCTCCAGGCCCCTGCTCTCCTGGCTGGCATTTTGGCTGGAGAGCAGCAGTGGAAGTGGCAGCTCAGGCCTTGCCCGTACGCTGCTGCCAACCGCCCCACACGTCAGGCTGGGTGCTTGTGCCTCCCTCTGCCACCAGTGCCATCAGTAAAATCTGACTGACTGCCAGCCACCCCGCAGGGAGATGCAGTGAGAAGAACAGCAGCAGCAGTGCCCTTCCCTGGCAGCAAAAGGGCAAGTGGGCTCAGAGGTGGACTGCCCATCTATACTGACAGGTCTGCATGTCATGGGCCTTGGATTCTTATGGATTTTTGCCTCTTCACACTTTGTGTTTTTGTGGAACAAGCAAACAATGCTTGGCTTGGAAAAACACTTGAATTACGGAATCATGGAATTGTCAGAGTTGGAAGGGACCTCCAGAGATCATCCAGTCCAACTCCCCTGATTTAAAGCAGGATCCCCTAGAGCACATCACTCAGGGCTGCACCCAGGTGAGTCCTGAAAATCTCCAGAGAAGGAGACTCCACACCTCTCTGGGCAGCCTGTGCCAGTGACACCAGAGCTCTGGGCACTGACCAGCCAAAGGCATTGGCACCCACAGCACCCAGAGCCACCTGGAGGGGCCAGGGGCACCCCAGTCCCCCTTAACCCTTTCCCTCCCCAGGAGGAGCCAGGGAGGCTGTTGGGAGCCCCAACATTCCGTGTGGGACACACCCAAATGGATGGACAGAGCCCCTCAAGAGTCCTCAGCCACCCCACAGAGTCCCCAACAGCCACAGCCGGGAGGGACCATGGTGCTGCCAGCACTGCAGCTCTCGCTGCCCGCACCCCAGGCCTCCCCCGTGCCTTTTACCCACCCAAAAACCTCCTTCCCCCGAGGTAAGGACCAGTCCTGACCCCTGCAGCCTGGGGACACCCATGGGGCAGGAGCGGAGGTGACCGTGGGCCATGGCTCCCGTCTCTCTCTTTCAGGCTTGGCCAAGCGGCACCAAGGGCCCAGGCAGAAGCAGCCTGGCAGGCCCGGCAGGGCCCTGCCCACAGCTCCCCCTGTGCCCGGGGCAGAGCGGGGGCACAGTGACGGGTGCCCCTGCAGAGCCCCCCGGCTCAGCACGGCCCCGCTCTCCCACGCAGGGCTGCAGATGGCTCCGTGCGGCTGCTTCGAGCCCCGGGTGTCCCGGAGCCAGCGGCCCAGCGCCACCCCGCCTGCCCCGGCCACCTCCAGCCCTGCCCACAGCGCTGCGGCTCGGCCAGGGGCTGCCCTGGGGGCCCCGGGGCTACGGGACCCTCCCGGCCTGGGCAGCCCCTGGCACCCTCCAGGGCCCAGCACAGCCCCTGGCACCCGGCAGCCTCCAGGGCAGAGCTGGCCCCAGCCCGCCCGCTGCCGCCGTCGCCTGCGCCCACTGCCAGGCCATGGAGAGGCCTCTGCCACACGGCCGCTCCCGGGGGGCAGCCCTGGGCAGCCACATCGCCCCCGCCACCACTGTCCTCGGCCACCGTCCTGCCCCCGCAGCCACACCGCCACGGGCCCAGGCAGGGGTTTTTCATCTGAAATGTTTCAGAAAACGTCTCACAGCCAATAGGCCCAAAACCAGTGAAAAGCACCCAAAGCTCTCTGGAACACCATACGCATCCAGTCATCAACAGCAAAACAGTTCTTCTCATCTTCACTAGGGAAAAACACCTTTGGTAAACCTGGCACACCAGATTTAATCCTACTGTTGGAAGCAGTTCATGAACTTCCCAGGGTTCTCCCCTTGAGAAAAGAATCCTTTGCAAGATAAGCTATAATATTTATTTTTCAAACATTAATTCTATTAGTTCAATGAAAAACAAGGGGAGAAAAAAAAAATGTTGAGGGTATTTTTATCACTACTTTCTAAAAGTACAAAGGAATAGTTCAAGTGGAAACCAAGACTTTTCCCTACTGTGGCTTGCTCTCCCCACGTTCTTGTACTTTCAATACACACCACATTATGGGAACTTGCTATTTTCAAAGTTGTTTAGAATCACAGATAGAATTAGAAGTTGAGGTGTAAGGACATCTGAAGGCTTCCAGGAGGGTGCACGTGATCCCACTGTGTCTGTGGTTGATGAAGATATTACAGAGGCACAGAATTGCCTAGGTTGGAAAAGACCTCTAAGATCATTGAGTCCAACCATTAACCCAGCACTGACAGTCACTGACTACACCGTATCCCTGAGCACGTCAACACATTGCTTACACACCTCCAGGGATGGGGACTCCCCCACTGCCCTGGGCAGCCCATTTCAATGCCCAAGAACCCTTCAGTGAATTCCTTCTAATACCCAATCCAAACCTCTCCTGGCACAACCTGAGGCCATTACCTCTTGTCCTATCACTTGTTACTTGGTTAAAAAGATTCATCCCTACCTCTTTACCCCCTCCTTTCATGTAGTTGTAGAGGGCAATGAGGTCTCCCCTCAGCCTCCTTTCCTCCAGGCTAAACACCCCCAGTTCCCTCAGTCGCTCCTCCTAAGCCTTATGCTCCAGACCCTTCCCCAGCTTTGGTGCCATCATCATCAATAAAGACATTACAAAAGACCAGCCCCAGTACTGACCCTGGGGAACACCACTTGTGACCGGCCTCCAACTGGGTTTAACTCCATTCACCACAACTCTCTGGGCCCAGCCAGCCAGTTTTTAACCCACTGAAGAGTCCACCTGTCTGAGCCATGAGCCACCAGCTTCTCTAGGAGAGTGGTGGGGGAGACAGAGCCAAAGGTTTTACTAAAGTCCAGGTAAAGGACATCCACAGCCTTCCCTTCATCCACCAAGCGAGTCACCCTGTCATAGAAGGAGATGAGGTCAGTCAAACAGGACCTGCCCTTCATAAACCCATGCTGGCTGGGCCTGATCCCACAGTTGTCCTGCACATCCTGTGTGATCACCCTCAAGATGACCTGCTCCATGACCTTCCCTGGTACCGAGGTCAGGCTGACAGGCCTGTAATTCCAGGGATCCTCCTCCCGGCCCTTCTTGTAGATCAGTGTCATCATCTGGCCCTTATTAACTACCCTAACAGCCTACGTGCCCCTGGGGTGGCATCTGCACAAGCTGCTGGACCAGATCATGCAGACCTGCTGGCTGATGCTGCTCTGCTTCTAATAGGGTGTGAGGGAGGAATGTCCTACAGCATGCTGCACCAAGGCTGCTGGGATGCTTGGCCTTGACTTGCTAGTCCCCACCCGAGGAGCTGACTGGATGCAGCAGATATCCTTCTGATGTACTTCAGCAGTCACCTAACTCAGTCATTAGGAAGGAACTATATTTTATCCCTCACTTGTCATAAAGCAACTGTTCTACGTTGTATTTTATGGTTCTCAGAGCTCTTAGCTTCCCTTTGCTGTTTTACATGTACAGCACAGCAGCATTTACAAGTCTCTAGTACAATTTATAATCCAAACAAAGAAGGTGGGAGGGAAAAGAGGCTAATTAATTTGCCCCAAATTATGGAATAATGCAGAAGTAGAGTCAGTGACTAAGGTGTAAATCTCTGACTCTCATCTGCTTGACTGCTGCCTCCTGTGGAAGTCACCTTAAGACATGGAAAACAATCAATCAAAGCCTGCCTTAGTATGAACAAGACTGCAAGCAGGGCCCGTCATGCGCTGGCGTACTTCTGACAGAGCAGAGAGCTGCCAGAGCAACAGCTCCAGGCAGAGCTGCACTTCTACCTCCCTGTCTGCCTGACGCTGCTACGACTCCTTGATCACGCCATCTGGTCCCCTCTCTCCTATTCTTTATTTATTTCTGATTTGTAATACATGCTGCAACTGCTCAGGCAGCTTTACTCTGTAAAACTGTTCAACTGTGACCTTCTTCTAAATACACAGAAATTAAGCCTGTAAAACAGCTAGGAAAAAACGCCGGAATCATCCAGATGATGATAATTATACAAGCAAAGATCAATACTAATCCACTCTAAAGCCACTAATTCTCAGTCCTTCAGAAATTGTAGTATCCACATCAAACAGTTCATCATTTTGCAAGCAGCACCATTACTCTATGCTGACATTTACCTTAAAGATACCTATGTCAACTGAAAAATAAGGTTATATAAAACGTGCCAGCTTCAGCTTGCATCACTGTCAAGAAACCAAAACTGAAGGGCAGTTTGCAGAGTGTGACAAGCCCTGAAAACCTTAGGAATCAAAACTAGTCCTGCTCCAAAATGTTTGAGAGAGTCTCAGAGCTGAATCAGAAAGTTTAGGGGTTGTTTTCATTTAATTCTGACATTGAAGAAAATGCTCCCAAAATATTTCAAGAGTTATCTAAGGGCATTAGGGGATATGAGCCACTTTTTACTTCAAGCTTTCTTTGTTATAGTGATATAACGTTGCCATCTCCTGGGATGAAACTGGGGCTCAAGGTGGCCTCAGGAAGTGTGAGCTCAGTCCATTTTTCAGAAGGCAATGCAAACTCTGCCTGTGCTCCCAAACCTTCAAGTCTCTTCTCACAATCCTGCCAACAAAGACGCTGTGTTGGCTGATGTGAGAACTGCAAGACACCTCTTCTACATCACAGAGGGAGACCACACCGTGGCTCCCAGTACTCCTGAGGCTGGACTGGGCCCGACTGGTCCAGCACTGTGGCTACATTGCAGCCTCTTCCAGAACACACTGCTTGGGATCACATTTGTCACCAGGTAAGATTCATGGACAAGCTCCTTAAAGATGAAGGACATTTGGAAACAAGTTATAAAAGAAAAAAGGAAATAAAGTATGTAATTAAGTAGGCCCCTAGCAGTGAAGAGTGTCTTTTGCTGCTCCAGCCCCCTGGCTGGCTCCTGAAGCTAGGCAGTAGATCAGCTTTTGTAATTTCCCCACAATGTGGAGTACCTTGGAAAGGTCTCATAATTATCATATTGTCATGACTTTCTCTTATACATAGCTACACATTTTTCTCCCTCGCAGCTACACCAACAGGACTGTTCAATTTTTTCTTGAAAACAGTAACACAGCAGGTTAACTCTGTTACAGAAAGGCTTTAAATCTTATTCAGAAATTGCACGCCTTCAACTGAGATCTGAAATTACAGGAACAAATGGAAACACTTTTATTTAAATGTCTACCTTTTGCTACATTACCTAAACTACACTGCATACATTTGAAGGTATTTAATACAATATAGGGAGCAGCAGGAAAGATCTCTTTCAAGAAAATTCCTTCAGCAAAGGATTCTCATTTGCACTATCACCGAATGCAAATTTTATGATTTTGCAGTGTTCTTTCACATTTCGTATTTCTGTTTCAACATGAAATACAAAATCAGTATTGTACCATTTTTCATTTCCTTTAAGGTATTCCTTCAAAAAGCTAATACCCTAATCATCAGGAAAAACAGAATGCAGATCATGAATTTGTGTTCAAACCCCTTGAAACAGCTGTGCAGGTCCTCTCATTAGGGTCTAACAAAGCCAATAATGTTCCAACCAACTTCTGATTTCCTGCAGTGTATATTTTGAAAATATATGTACAAACTCCATTATATTCTGATACTGATTATGTTGGTACCTTTGAGTCAAGAGCACACATTGCAGCAAGGCTGTAACTCCTCGATAACGGGAGGCTGTGTGCATTGATCCTGTTACTTCCTATTACTCTACAGATGGTTTACTCTATCACAAATGGTTTACAAACACATTCTCTGTAACAACATTTAACAAACTAACCAGCCTGTGCACCACTTCTTACTTAATTTTAAGGAAACTGGGTTGATTTTATTAAATTGTCAGAAGGTAAACTTTATCAAACCACGACTCTGTAGCATCATCTGCAGTTCTAATGTCGAAGAGGTCAAGTCTGAATCCTTTCACGTCCCACACGAATAGTGTACAGGATCAAAACACAGACTGGAGGAAACTTAACCTAGAGCCCCAGTGATCCCCACACAATTTTTTTTCTGTATCCACATGACTGACATTTTCAACAGCTTCTGAGGGGATAATTTCAAACGAACCTCTCCTCACTGTCATTGTCACCTACAGCCCAGACCTTTTCAGTTAGAGAGAACCTGTTAAGACAGTGAAATTGCACTGCTATCTGATATGACAAGGCAATGGCAAATAACTTGTGGCTAAGAAACAACTCTGAAGTGTTTTGCCACCCTCACTCTGTCAAACACAAGTACTGCAAAAAAGTCCTGCATGTAATTTCACACAGTCATGCTTCCAGTGCACCTGAGCACTGACTGCTCTCTCCTCAGAGCAGCATCCAATTCTATCTCCTACAGAAGAGTTAACATGGGTAAATATGTTACCAGCTCTAAGTACACAAGGTTTTGGTGCTTTGGGTCAAACCTTATTTTTGTGTCTTATTTCCTTCTGTGAGCTGAAGCGAAGAGCAGAAGGTACAAAAGTTGTGGTACACGCAGGACAAACACTTCCACGCTGACAACAGAGGATTTTCGTAGCCTGTGAATCTCAGAGTAGCATTCAAACAGGAACTTATTTCAACTTGAAAAATAACAGCTGTAATGTAAATGAATAAATGCCTTACCTGTATTCATCCTGTGTAAACCGTGGAATTACTGAAGGCTGCAGCACGGCGATTTCCACGGTTGTGGTGTTGAACTTCACAGGATCCCCATCATCATACGCAATGACCACTAGCTATAAACAACACAGACGAAGAAGAAGTTGGGTGAGACTTTCTTTCACTGCAAATCATACGTTGTATAAGATTAAAACACAGAGGAAAAACGTGAGAGCCATCCACAAGTTGAACCATCTGCTAGGAGATTCACAGAAACACAGTAAACTGGAATTCAAATACAACAGTCTGCTACAAATACCTCTCCAAAACACACTGCCAGCTTCAAGTACATTTTCAGGGGATTTCCTTCACATCTAACCACAGACTGCCCTTTCTCAGAACTCCAGAATCAACTTCAGCTTACTTAATGCTATATAGTTCAGTTCTACATTTATACATTTTTTTCTTGAAAAAAATAATTCTATGTGGTTGACATGAGTATCTAAAAGCGAGGTCTGGTATTAAAACAATGAACATTACCTCCCTCCACCTCAAATCTTCTTGAGAAAAGAGATCTGTGTGCCAAAACATGGACAAGACCAGAAGACCTTCTCCAAAGGTGGCCTATTATAAATCTTTTGCTTCTCTGATCTTTACTGATGTCTTTTTTTTTTTTATTTAATCTGTGCTTGCCTGCTGGGACAAACAGGTTCACCTGTTTTCAGCTTTCATATGAAGGTAAGCTATCTGCAGCAGAAGGATGAGACCACCCCACTGAAGATGGAGTAATGGAGAGTTTTCCAGTTTTGCCTCTCTCTAAATTTGTCTTTATTTCAAGAGGTCACTAGATGGAGAAGGTCAGCACCTCATTCTAGCAAAGGGCTTTCAACTCATTTCTGCGAGTCCAAACTATTTCCAGAATAGGTCAGTGAAGAGACAGCTTAAAACAAAAGGCAGGCATTTTTTCAGCCAACATATTAGGGAGCTTGCCAGTGCAAGATATCATACCTGCAGAAAGTATGAGTATGCTAAAAATTGACTGGAAAAATTCACAGGAGATTCAGTGGCAGATACAAGCCCAATGGTCTAGATGCAAATACCAACTCAAAGCCTTCACATCACTTATCTCTGGGGTCTTTTCTGTGCTTTTTACTCAAGTATCCATGTTTTCTGAGAAGCAATGCTCTGCTAAATTTACCATTGGTCTGCCCTCATATAGAAGAGTCTTCATATAGGAATGTAGCTCCATGTCCATGTGCATGTCACCCACGTGTTATGTACCACAACATCAGAAAGCAGCCACACAAGGTCATTACTAATTACTAAGAAGTAGATATAAAAATTGCAACAACAAAAGAGCTACACTCTGGTGATTTTTAACCAAGAGATAATTCTCTTTCCTTTTCAGTTTTACTATGTTAGGTAAAACCTGAAAAAGAATTCAAATTAGCACTGTCCTAAATTCCTAAAACAGTGGCAGCATTACAATGCTACTCAAACTCACAGCAGCATTTGATGGGACACTCGGGAGTGGTAAACAGTGGAGAGCTTTATTCCTTATAATGGCAAAGTATGCAAATAAAGCTCTCTAATCCTCATTTCAAAAATAAATAACTGAAAGAAGAAACAAAACACACCTTAATGACCATACAGAAGGTTGGCCGATTCAAAGTAAGGAAACGACATATAAACCTCCACATATTATAGATTTTTTTTTTTTTTGGCTTACTGACACACTTGAATTTTCATTTTTAGCTACTCCCTCATGGATTTAAGAGGGGAGATCTGTCCCAATGATTTTGATTAAAGTCATATCTTACTCCATACTGACTACACTTGAGATGCTTCAGGAACAGTAACAACTCAACAGCAATTCAGGTCTCCCTAAAGCCAATGTTTTTATATTACAGCACTTGTGAACAGCAAAACCCAAACTATCCGACTGCACAGCATCTTTCCTTACGAGATACTTTGCTGTTCTTACAAAGTTCCCACAAAATCACTACTCTGCCAGCCCTGCTGAGAACAAAGAGATCAGCAAGGTAACTTTCAAAAGTGAGGTGTCCTTCAGCTTGCCTGCCTGGTTCTTCTGCCCTCCTAACAGTAGCAACTGCATCCATTCGAGACGTTCCTCTAATCAAAAAGGCATGAAACACGTGCCAGGAAGAAATGAAGGAAGTAAAGAAACAAACAAAATTAAAACTTCACATCTTTCTATGCAATATAAAGCATCACAGAGGTGCAAGGAATTCCATGACATGCAGGCTGCAATTCCTGACAATATACAGCTATATAGATGAGTTCATACCTTAAACACTGTACTTGGGTCTTCATTGAGGTTTACTCGGGTCACTACACGGCCTGAGTTTTCCTCCACATCAAAAATGCTGGCACTGTAAGGAAACTGGACAACATCTACCTTGTACCGGACCCGACTTGCTGGCGTGCCCTGGAAGGCAAAAACAAAGCAATTCACTTATTTTCGTATTTTTCAACATCTCATAAAGTTATTGAAGCATAAAATTCAACATTGGTAAACAGACCAATAAAACTTGATGTTTATCTTCTTCATATCTGGGTTTGTCACTAAGCATCCCCCCTGCCTCTCCCCAAAATACCTTACGGGGACACCTGAGAGGTGCAGTAAGGAAAAGGACCAGAGGTTTGGAAAGAAGAGAGCTGAAAAACCTGTTCACTAAGCTACACACAGAAGCAGTGGTCTGTTTTACAACTACTGAAATTTTTAAATAAGATGGGCACAGCTTAAGGTTGGCTAATATAACTTTCAATAATATTTTAACATATTAAAAAAACTCCTTTGAAGTTCAAGAAAATTCTAAACACTCTAAAAACTACCACTTATTCAGGTTGTCCTGAAAGCTACAGTGTCTTGTTGCTGAAGATGGGAAGACATGTGTTATATTATTTTTTGAAAAGTCAGACTGTGGTTCTGCATGCTTATGTGACATTCACACCCTTCTGTTTCAGAGGAAACCAGTGAAAACAGCAGCGGGTTGCCTGGGCAAACCCATCCCGCAGCCTAAACGGACTTTTTTTAACGTGCAAATCAAACAGCAGACAGCAGCATCAGAAGGTTTAACTTTTCACCCAAGTGGTGAAGAACTAATACATTTCAACCCCTCATCTCTAAGAAGTAAACCACAGAGATTACAGGGCCTGCAGTGCTGTCAAACAGTGCTGAACACACAGGTCCAGCAATTTTGGCACAACCATCTATCTAAGCACTCACACCTTCCTCAGTGAAGAGGTGAGCCTGGCCTGCTCTATGGGGCTGAGCACTACCTCAGAAAACAAAAAGGAGAACACATTTGTCACATCAGCAGTAACAGCAAATGCAGTTTTGCAAGTGAATTTTAAGTAGCTCTGTAGTGAACCCTCCCCACTCTTCAAACCCTCTTTCAATGACAAGGAACAAACGCAGACAGTCCGTGCATGTGTCACAAACTGCCTGTGTGCATATGCACCCCAAAACACCAAATTAAAAAGGGAATCAGAGGAGGCATGGCCAGAGGGTATAATAGATGAATTTTTCAGATCAGTGACTCAGCATTTGCTAACAGAAGGCTATTTACCTGGTTTAACACTAACTGCCTAAATAAATAACATCTATTGTGAAGAATGAAATATCCACTACATTCCAACGCTCCCACTCCAGCAGTCACCCTCCAGGGACCTCCAGAGGACATGCAGTAACACCACGCCTGTAAGCACAGCCTAAGAGGCAGCTGCTCCCACATCAGAGACCGGGTGGCAATGTCCCTGGAACTCCACAGTGCCACTGCTCCCTGGTAGCACCCCAGGCTCTGCTGCAACAGCTGCTGCTCTCCCACGTGCGCCCAGAGGAGCTTCTCTGGTTGCAGCAGGATGGTTCCTGGCACCCATCTAACTTAAAAGCAGCAGACACTTCTGGCAGGAATCACCCAACCTCTTTTTGGATGAGATGAACTGCACCACCAACTGGTTCCAGAGGATGTCCGGGAGATACTCAATTTTATCAGGTTACTTCCATTCTCAGTGAGCCACACTAACCCAGTGTTTTCAAAGACCAGCAGGTTACTAAAGCAGTGAGGCCAGCAGGAATATAAACCATCTACTCAAGTGCTGTAAGAAAAAGGGGCGTTAAAGAAGGGGTTTAAAGCAAAGAAAGGGATTTTTTTACACACTGATGCCTGACTAACTATTTTCCAGCAGACCTAAGTCTGTGTTATCTGGATATGTAGACACTTGGGACATTTCACAAAATTCTAAGTAGGTTATTTGCTAAATATATTTGGGAGCAGGTTTAGAGAAGCACTTAGAAACTCCGGTCCTATCATCAGCATGATTTCAGTTTCTTAATGCCTCTGACTCTAGATCTCAGACTATGTTTTGACCTTTACATTGTATTCAAACAGACAAAATACTGGAGCCCACCATTTCACTAATAGTGACTTGGTCATTGTCACGTGTATTCAATAACGGGGCATAAAGCAGCTTTGTTGTTATTGAGGATATCATCAGTGAACCATCTCAGCTACTAACCACAAGGAAACAGGATATTTACCTTTTGTAAACAGCAACAGAAACAGCTGCAAAAGTGGTTTAGGCTCACTAAATCCTATCAACATTTTGTTGATACAACAAAAGTGCAGTGAAATGCTCAGTCAAAAGACATAGTCTAAACTCAAAGCTTTACTGGAATGGATTTAGTGCAGGTATTCTACATCATGCTAATCCATGCTATGTGTAACACTGTCAGATCAACTTCTGATGAGTAGTAGGACTCTTCAGTGAATAAACCAGACTTCAATGTGAGAAAAATGACCCTCCAGCAAAGAATATTTATTTGAATTAAATTTATAGGTAGCTTGGAATAATTTAATTGATGGTATCAATTTTACAGCTGTGAAAAGAACAAGAACACCTAAGTCTAATACAGACAGAGGACAAGGCAGCCAGGTCACCTCAGCCTTCCTCCCCCTAAAACCCTGTGCACGTAACACCTTACACAGAGCAGTGAGACAGGGCTGGATGCAACCGAGACATTCCCAGAGGTTCTGGGGAGACTTGCACAATTAAAGATGACTTTAACTGACACAGCAACGAGGCCACCACCTCTCTGAGCCCTCCAAGGAAATCCAGCCCAGGAAGCATTCATTAGGCAGTACAGTACTAGCTCCAGTGTTGCTGGTAAGTCACCATCAGCACCTTTAACAGTTGAGAACTGGCTCTGCCAGATGTGTTCTGGCATTTAGGAAAGTAATATATGAAAGACATGTTAACAGTTAAAAGTACTTTACAGGACCACACAGACTAAAGAGTGCAAATCCATGAAAACATGAGAAATTTCAGAGCTCATGGCACAACAGAGGTGATTATACAGCTTTCCCCCTGGCATTCTCTGACTCAGTCATTTTTCTTCTACATTATAATTAAGAGGAAATTACCTGCTGAAATCCACTCTATTTGGTTTCAGAGTAATGGTCTTCACATTTGCTTGGAAGACTAAAAGCTATCATCATCATTAAACCTGCAAACACTAGGTAATTTGTTATTAAATAAACAAAAATCTCATCAGGTTATTGTTCCTGAGATGACTATCAAGTACGCTTTTCTCCTCTCATTTCTGAATACAACAAAACAGGGATTTATTTTTTTTTTAATATATTTTGGCACCAACGTAATTAGAAAAATCTCCAGAGAGATTTCCCAGGGAAATCTATTTAGAATCAAGTTTTAATTATCTCAAATATTAATCATCTTTCACCTCTGCTCTAAATTAATTCAGATGCATTCCTATGTCGACAGCAAAACTTGAATACAGCAGACAATATTCTCAAACAAACCATAGAGCAAGGGCCGTGCTTGGCACATTCTCTCCAACCAAAGTTTTCCTGAGAGTTCAAGACAAATATGAAACTTAGATCTAAAGCTCATCTAGCTTCAACTGGATATTGGGAACAATTTCTTCCCTGAAAGGGTTCCCCAGCACTGGCCCAGGCTGCCCAGGGCAGTGGGGGAGTCCCCATCCCTGGAGGGATTTCAGAGCTGTGGAGATGTGGTGCTGAGGGACATGGATTAGTGGTGGCTTGGCAGTGCTGGGTTAATGGTTGGACTTGATCTTAGAGGTCTTTTCCAGCCAAGGCTGTTCTATTATTCTATGGTTCTATGTCTTTTATTGCTGTGTAATTCCTTAAGTTTCCATTTGCTCTGGGGAAAGGACATTCATTTGTGACACAGGCAGCAGGTCCGAAAATGTCCCCAACATTTACGTTAGATGATGGGGCTTCACATGAAGGCTCTGGGCAAAGAGGCAGTGGAGGGTGCACTCCTGCACTGCCCTGGTAACTCTCTCCGAGGCACAGATCAGTTGTGGAGAAACTGTAATGCAATAAAGCCAAGAAAAATGGTGATAAGTATCAATAACAACTTCCGTGTGTTTCCATGTCTATTTCTGAAAGCAATTCAAAAGGAAGGTAGGAATCATTAAATCCACTGTCCAAATGGGCAACAGAGGTACAAACCCACAGTGATCTGGCCCAGGAAAGAACAGGAATAAATGCAATTTGCTTTCATTTGCAGCCTACTCCTTCAGATCCCAGATATGCATCTGGTAAATGACCTGGACTTTACTCCTAAGAACTAGTATGGAAGAGTGGCACAATGAACACAGATTTATTTACCAAGTACCTTTATACTCAATGCCACTTTCTGAAGTCAGAAAACTGCTGAGGGTATTATAGATAAAATGTAAAACCACTGAGGAGTTTAATACAGCCCCTCCATCTGCAGATTTCAACACAAATCTGAATTATTTGCACTGTGAAGTGTTCACTAAGGCAAATTTTGCAAAGTTGATTCTATGAAAAAATTGGCAAATGATGCTAAAACTCGAATTTACATGTGACTGCACACGTTCTTTGTAGCATGCTCAAAGTAAAGTAAGCAATAATGATGCAGCAGACCACCGAGTAGGTAAATGATTTTGGTTGGTCTTATCCCAGCTATGGGCTGTGAATGGTGCACTCATGTATATTCACCCTAAATTCATTTAAACACTACAATTTGAAGTATTTTATTCTTTAGCATGTAACTCACCAGGAGGGCCTGAAATTCTGAATTACTAAATCTGGAAATTCGGAATTATTCACTATAACAAGCTCAACGCAAAAAGAACACAACATTTTAAAGCCACGAGATAAAATTGCTTTAAGAACTCACTGAATTTGCAGCATGTTTTCCATATACAAATTTCCAGCAGACACTAAGACATCCAACAGTAATAGTTTTTAAAAGATCAAGCCCTGGACTGTCCGAAAATGCTTTCATCTCCAATTAAATATCTGTGAAAACTCCAATTAAATATCTTTTAGCATCTTACTTCTAGTGGGTGCCTGTAAAACAATAAGGACAATTACTCCCAATTTGACAAAAGGGCTCCATTGAACAAAAACCTTACAAGATGTTAGGAGACTGGATAAACCATTAAATTGGATGTTCTGCAGCTCTGGAAGCTGGCTGTTCATTAAAATTAGTGTTCTGCATCTGTTTCTATTGACATTTCAAATCATCAAAATCAGAATATGCAGTGGAATTGCCCACAGAAGAAATATTCCAGATTTTACAGTGATAAAGCACACAAAAAAGGGCATATACAGGAAAAGCAAACACCTCAAAGTTATATCAGTGCTGGGAATATTCACCTTCTGACAAACAAAGCAAACAAACTAAGGAGCTGTCAAACAGCTCCTGTTGCTCTCCTTTCAAAATATTTGGAAGGTTAAGAGCTGTGAGAACACAGCCATAATCATCTGGCTTCTCTCATCACCACGCCACTTCAATAAAGCATGAACTGTTCACAATGAGAAAGCTCTTCTGCTCTCCAAGGATGACTCCAGGTGTCCTTCAGCAGCTGAGGTACGTGCACAGCCATCTGCACAGACCTGCTGAGCATAACCACCGGTAGCTCCTCTGCCAGGCAAAAAACCAACCACTATTCATTCTCTCCACAGGCAATTGCCTCAATTAAAACACAGATTTGTAAACTTTGGTCCATAACGGGAATTAATCCAGGTTTAAAGCTCTTTCTTCTCACCGAAACCTTCCCAGTCAGGAGACTGATCAAATTTGACCTCTAAAATTTCCAGGCAAACCATTGCTCTGCCGTGCATTTGGTTTGATCATTCCACAGAGCCACAAGAGTCCTTTTGCTCTCCTTTCCCTTGCTCCTGAAGTGCCTGTCCCTGTCACTGTAACTCAGACTACACATTCCTCTGTGTAGGAAACAAAGATATCGTGCCTGTTTTTTTTGTTTTGGTTTTTTGTGCCCATGTACAATATGGGGTTTGCAATTATTTGGAGTTATGTCAAAACCCAAGAGGGAAGATGGAGAAGCAGCAAGAAGGAGACAGGTGAACAGTGATTTGAGCTGGGTCTCCAGACAGCTGCCAAGTGCAGCAGTGGAGACTCCCCCCCCGATGGCCCAGGCAGTGTCTAGGCACTGGTTCCCTGCATTTGTACTTGCCACTCCTGAGGCATTTGCAGAAGGATCTGCTTCTGGGCAGGCCATTTGTCATTCCTGGAGAGCTAAGCTCTCAAACCCAGCACTGAGAGGGGAAATATAAACAGTCCTGAGGACTCTCAGCAGCTGACTCACATCGAATTGAGGGATTTCTGCATCCATGTATCAACTCTGGATTTGGATTTCTTCAGCTCCAAAGGATCACCTATTTGCCCAAAGAAGAGATGGCAATAGATGCTGCCTGGGGATACTAAAGGCTGTGCTAATAAAATTCAGAAGCGATGGGGAGAGAGTCAGACACCAGCTGAGTCCAGGCTTTGGGGACTCCAGCTATCTCTCCCTGTAAAGAGCTGAAAGTATCTTTGACAGAAAACAAAGCTGTGTACATTTGTGTTAGCTAAAGCAAAGCAGCACCTAAAAATAAGTATTTTCTATAGGATATTATTATATTTACATTAGTTGTTAGAAGCACTCCTTTGGCACCCCCAGCAGAGGTGCAGTGTTTCCGTGGAACAGACACCCATTACACTGTGTACACAGCAAGTCAAACCCGTTTGGGACTCACTCACTGGAGCAACTTTAGCAACACAGACTCAGCAAAGCCTGTCTGAGTGGTTGCACACCCAGTGCTTGGGAAGGCTGAGTGTATTTTGGAGGCACCAGCTTCACCCTGCAGGGCTCCAAGCTGGCCCTGAACATGACCATGATGTCCAACAGTCTGAACTAATCCACTCCTGGATACAAAGAAACCCAAGAAAAATAGACAAAGTCCTTAAGCTCCAGCTGGACAGCCCTTCTGGAAAGAGAACTCAAGATGACATACGAGGGAAAGCCTCGACACATAACTATCTCTGCTGTTTCCCACTGCCTCCTACATGGTGTAATCACCCTTCCAGCTCAGCTGGCATGGTGGCTGTGACACCTCACCCCTCTGCTCCTTCACAGCTCCCTCCCACACAAGCAGTACTGCTTCTCTCCACTGGTCTAAAAGCCACCTCCCTCTCTTCCTGCAGATCTCTGCACAACAAAATGGTTTCAGCACATGGGTACTTATCACTCAAATGCTAAACAGAAAGCATGCTTAACTGTCTCCACAATTTCAATTGCAATGTTTGTAAAATTTAAGATTTTCATTTTGCTAAGGTATACCCGGTATTTAGAAAGAATTGAAGCTGTACTGAAGCTTTTTCCTTGGCAGCCCTATAACCACGGCTCTAGTCTGTTACCGTAATTCCTTTGGGCTCCCTCGGCCTGGTTTTGTCACTTTTGGCTCAGTATTTTCTTACCCTTTACCTGTAGTGTGTCTGGAATTTGACATAAGCTCTTCTGGGAAAGACAAGGTGAGCAACTATAGGATATACTAGAGTAACTTCGAAAGTCAGATACCATGCAACTATTTAAAAACTGTAGAAAAATATACTGTGGACAATATGTTGGTTTACAATAGCCCACGAAGCACGTGAAAATCAGAATTTACCAGATTTCCATTACCAGGATGGGATTTCAAATTAGAGTGTTTTTAACAACTGTGAAAGTAACTTCTGAAACATAGTTTATATTCTCAGTCACTACAAAAAAAGTGAATTCAATCTGGAAAAGAAAGGAAAGGAGAAACTGGTAAGAACTTCAAGTGACATTTGCTCAAGACAGCCCTTCAAATCCTTCTCTGGCCTTTAGTGAAAAGCACTGGTTTCTATGTTTTAATTGACATTTCGCTAAGGACCTGAAGGAGCAACTATGAGAGATCTCGCACGCCCTCAGGCCAAGATTTTTTTGACCACTTTGAAATCCACAGGTCAGAATAAAAATGTAACAAGATACCTACGTGGGAACTTTCAAATCTAGCACAGGTAATTTTTGTTTTGAATTAATAACCATTAATAGCAACCAGAAATCCATAGATTTTTGCAACCAACCCAACCCTATTGTTAACAGTTCCATTCTAATGATGGCTTAATGGTTTAGGCTTCAGGTTTGTAATTTACACATCTGCATCCTCACTCAGCTGTTCATTCATTCACACATATACACATTCACACAGGTAAGATACATAGAGCTGCAAATCATTTACTGCATGGAGATTTGACAGGGTGAGGTTTTTTAAAGAAAACCAAGATATCCTTTGACATCCACCTCCAATAAATTAATCAAACAGTGCTTCATTTAAGAGTAAAACCTCACTCTTACTCCTTGTGATTGTTTTTGGAAGCATATCACAGTCACTTATGGTACTTCCATATCTGTATGCTGTAAGTTTCCAAATCACTTAGGAAATACACTGCCACCATAAATCATAAAAATCTATGCCATGAGTCTCTTCCAACCTCTCATCTTTCACTTACGTTATTTTTGTACCCGTGTCACCCTCACTGACCACTTAATGCTTGCATTTATATATGTGACTTGTCCTTTACAAGTCAAAAGTCACAGATAAATGATCTTTTCTCGGGAACATCACTGAATGAGCACTTCCACAGTCAAGAAGAAACACAGTAGGGAAAATATCTGCATCCTTTGCTACAGACAATGCTTTATTAAGGTTGACTTCAGTGGTATACTATTTTTTTTTTCTACTACTTACATGCCCACCACTACTGCTGTCACCTTTGCTATTGAGGGACTAAGAAGAACAACAGGGCAACACCACAATAGCCCCAGTCCAGCAGCTCAAAGGAGAAATGGGCTGAGGATGGTGGCTGTGGGGTGAAATGGAGAGCCAAACTCCACTGACACCACTCAACATCTCCTTCCTACCCCAAACCCGCTCCTCTGCTGTTGGAAAATTCAAATTTTTCTCATCTGCAGAGAAATCACATGCAGGTGCTGAGCATTTCAATTTGGATTTCTCATACCATGCATATTAATTTGACAACGCAGAGCAAAGCTGGGATTTGCAGAAGTCAGTGGGCAGTCTCTGAAGAGCTGATTAGGTCTGAAAAGCTTTTATTGCAGATAATGAAAAAAATCTAGCTTGACTTTTATTCTGGGCTGAGTTTAATGTTGACAGGGGAATAGCCTACACTGCATGTAAAATGGCAACAGGAAAATACAAGCTTGGATATTAGTTTGGCTCTTATTAGACCTGCCCTGATGATCAGGCAGATCTTAAAGACACAATTATTTTCTTAGTAGATAGAGATTTCTTTTCCTGAACTGATAAAATCGATGTATTGTGCAAATAAGATCCCACCAGGTTAAAATGCCCCAAACAAACAACTCAAATATTGATGATGATAACTAAGAATATTGTTTCCCTTAAGGCACATTTAGAGGAAGGTATTGTAGCTGAACAGAGAAACAGTTCTGTGGTTTTTAAAACAACCTCTGGTTAATTCATACCAAATACTTTGTGAAATGACTCAATGTCAAAGCCAGCTCCAAATAAATATAACTTGCCAGTAGCACAAAACATCTGAACAGGTTGGCTCAGTCAGAATAAGAAACAAAGTCATTTATGTCTGATAGCTTTCTCTATCTTCTTTTTTATTTTACAAGTAAAAACTATCAGCCATTAGTTTGAAATAAAATACCAACTTTCAAAACCTATTTTCCTCCATAGCTGGCTAACTTTTATGGCTGTTGTATTCATTAAATGCCTAAAGGTAACTTCATTTTTAAGTCTTCATAAAAATCAAAGAAATGCAACAGCTGATTCGTAAGAACATTATTTTAACATGACTGTCCTCTGCATTTATGCCTGTTATAATGGTAATAAACAGGATCCCACCTTCAGTGACTTTGATCTCACATGCATGTACATCAATTTCTCCACAGAAGTAGAAGCCATTCCCACATCTTTCAAACATAAAACACTCAAACCCATCTAAAAAAAATCCATGCAAATACATGAGGAATTCACAAGAAAGAAATGTGGGAGACATTGGCTCTTTAGTCAGGTTTTCATTCTCATACCACCTACAGATGGCTGTTACTGCCCACTGCAGCAAACAGCACACAAGCTTTGCCACGTCCAGCTTCTACATTTATCTGTTCAGGCAATAGTGACAGAAGTGTTAGAGAGAGTTCAGGAGGGTTTGTTTGTTTTTTTTTAAATGAAAAAAGTGAAATAACTTTGCCTTAGGAAATGCTGATTGCACAGAACTAAGAATTGTTATAAATACACGTTAATCAATCTCTGAACTATTTTGTAGTATCTGTGATATCTGAGCCACATTAAACACAGGGATTATAAAATGAAGCAGAATGGGCAAATACTTTATCGAGACCAAAATATCTTCTTATAGAACTACAGATACTTTTAAATCAAAGCTGCACAAAACCCAACTTAAACAGTGATTCTCTAGCACCAATTTTATTTTTTCTATCCTCACTAACCCATTTACATCAAAATTTCCATGAAATAAAAATTCATCTTCTTGCCCACTTTCATTGACCCTCAACACCCTTTTCTGCAGACTTTTCTCAAAGGTCAGTATGACAAACCTGCCAGGAGCACATACACACTGGTGCAAGGGGCAGAGACAGGTCCATAGGACTGTGATTAATGAACTTAATATTTTAGCATTCTACTGTGGCAATCAAAAAAATCACAGTCACACTGTGATTTCCAACAGTCACACACAATCAGTTTTCTCCACTCTCCACTGGCAGATCACGCTGAAGTGACTCCACTTGTGATATGGGCAGAGTGTTTCCTTTTGAATTACTTGCTGCTAATTGCTGAGGAGGAGAGCTCTTGAGCAGAAACGGTGTTTCCTCCCTCCCTGCCTCCCAAAGTCATTCCTAGGCAGAGCAACAGAGAACCTTCTCCAGCTAAGCAGTATCTCTTGAACTCCCTGAAATGCTGAATGCAATTCAGACCCATTTATGTGAAGGAAAGGTTTACCAACCTGGTGGTAGTATTCCAGTAGTACAGTGGAAAAATCAGGAAAAAATGCTAGCAGAATGAGCTAATATCTTTGTGCAATATATCATATAAACATAGCCCTTGTAGGCTCCTAATGCTACCCAGAAACTTTGCCCACTTTGATCTCAATTTCCATTCTGCAATCGCTCTGTTATTATGCCTAACGTATGGAAGAATAACACATTGATGAAATGTGACAGTAAAGTCATTCACTGAGTAGAATCAAATAGTCTTAAATCAATTTCAAATTTGTTTTCCAGCAAATAACTATGAGATCTGAGCAATCAGGACTACTTACCCCTGCAAATCACTGTTTTAAACCATGACTAAGATGATGGTGGAAACCTAGGCCTCGTTCCCTGCCCCTTCCAGGGAGTAGTGAGGGAAACTAGACAAAAGCACTGGACTTCCACCGAGCAAAAAGGCAGTGGGAGCAAGAGTTGAAGCAGGCCACAAGACACGAACACTTACAAAGCTCTCCGAAGCGCTACAGCAGGGAGTTCTGTATTTTAGACTTCTGCAGTACAACTAGAGATACACCTCCTTGCTTAGGCCTCAAGTCCAGAAAAGGACCAGGTGACGCAGGTACAAGCCTGGTTAACCTCAGGTGTCCCTGATGTTCACAGGTGCTGCAGCTTGTGACCTTTACAGCAACTTCCCGGCTTGGAAGACAACTTCCACACCCCCCGCAGGTATGCCTCAAGTTTGTCAGGAGCTCTGGCCAGCCTCTTTCCTGGTAGTTAGGATATTTTACATGGAAAGAGAGTTAAAGGTTTGAATCCTTCAGTCAGTGGAGGGAAAGCAGCCTCAGCCTCTAACATCCCATGGAAAGGCTTTTCCTAGCACGATTAATATAACAAGGTGCAAAGAGAGGAGAGCAGGCACTACCACTGCATCACCTTTCTCCTGCTGCATGCTACAAGCTCTGAGTACACCCACATGGACCTCTGAAAGGGAGTGTAGGTGCTTGCCACAAAGAGAACAGTCCTAGAGTGTGCATTTTTCAAAGCAAAACACTAGGAATTCCCACCAGCCTCTGCTGATCAGTCTAACGCACACGTGTTGACCATTCTGCTTTTAATTAAGCAGACTTGTGATTAGCATGTTGGCTGGTTGGGACCCTATTCCAGTGTGCCCGTGCTCTATGAAAGGAGCTTAACACACACATTGGGCCCCATTCTGCAAGCAGAGCACTCAAAATCAGGCACCAATGTCTCTTATACTCCCCTTCAAGTAGTCCCAGACCAGACATTAAGGTGCACCTCTGTCCAGTTCTTTTCTTTACTGCTCAAATAATGTCTATGTCCTCTGCTGCCACATTCCTCAAATGCTCTGTAGTACTATTAACGGATAATTACTGCTATTCATTACCTACTTGATGACACTCCTGTCTTTCATATAGCTTAAACAAATAGTCCCGATCTTCAGCAGTTACAAACTGCCTCAAATGCCTCCAAGTTCTGGATGATCTTAGAGGTCTCTCCCAACCAAGGCTATTCTGTGATAATATCCCACTGATTTGTATCACCTGCAGGGAATTTACTGACCCTCGTGTGCTAGGACATTTGACAAAGAGGATAGCAGGACTGTCCTTACAGAAACACTGCTTTAGCATTTCTGTCCTTGGGTGGTAAATAAATTACAGAGCAGCATATTTAGCTAAGCTACAGTTGATTCGTGTCAAAGCACTACCATCAGCTTTTAATGTGCATGGCACATTCTCTCTGATCTCTTCTCCCTGAGGATTATTCTCCTTAATATGCCAAACACTAACAATTAAAAATTAAACCTGGCTGGCAGAACACCTCTGCCTTTGACTGTCCTCAGTGTATCATCTGGTCACCAATGCTCATCAACCTCTGATTACAAAAAAATTGATATTACCCTTCAGAATGGCTAACAAGTCAAAAATACGTGCCCAGTTCTGTCAATCAAGTGCTTCACCAGGGAACAGCGATCAAAGCCAGTGGCAGAAATAAACTATATCCTGAAAACAGGTGCACTGGGTTCAAACCCTGCACAGTTCCCCGGGACCCTGGGATGTCTCAGGCTGGAAATGCACAACGACTGCACAATCAACAAAGTGACAATCTTACAAAGCTGTGTTTTGTTTCCTCTTTAAGGGGCAGAACTGTACCCAAGGCAGGCACGGCTTCCCTTCCTGCCTGCTCCCCTTATCCATCGACGCTGTGAAGTCAGACAAAGAGCTTTCCAAAAGTCTTCCTGACAGAAAGGAGCTGTATCATTGATTTACCAGCTTCAGGAACAATCATTGTTAAGTGCAGTCTCTGTCCAGAATGACAAAGGACAGGCTGACATATAAAATGTATGAGTTCCCGCTCTGCGAAACTCGCAATGATCACTTTTGTTGTTGAGAGAGTTAGGTCACTTGTGAGGGTTACAGATTTCTCCCTCCTGGGTACAGAGTATTAATAGAACCTTTTAGCTTACCGGAGGATCTTGATCCTCAGCTGAAACAGTAGTGATAACGGTGCCCTTGACTGCATCAGGAGCAACCATTCCCCTGTAGAGCTTCTTGCTAAATACCGGAGAGTAATCATTCATATCCTGGAAAACATAATTAACAGTTTAGTTCTGAAGTTCAAACAAAATTATAGACACATTCACAATTGGGTTTTTTTTCAAGCTCTACCCAATCACTCCTTTCTCATTAAGAAGCCTATTTGCCATTCACAGTCTCTCTCGACTCTCAATTCCATTACCAGAACACAAAACCAGCACACAAGGGGAAGGTGCTAAGGTTTCCAAAAAAATATTCATGTGAGACAGCTCAACAGAAGGAAATTCTGTAGGAAAAAAAGTCTCACAAGTAAACAGAGATTTCCAGGACATCTGCTCCTCAAGAAGGGGGCTGCAACGTGGCTTTGCTAATTTCCTAAAATGAATGAGCTGCTGCTGCCTGACAGTGTTTGTTTCCTTTGACATGCAACAAATGAACAGAAAATATAATGCCAGATTAGTATCAACACCTCTTAAGAGCTTAAGATGGTGTTCTTCAGACTGATGTGTACGTCGTCAAAAAGAGGCTTCAAAGGTTTGAGTGAAGCCCAATTTCACTGACGTAGCAGTGTGTGTGTGCACACACAGGTACACTTTCACACCTCCAGATGTGTGCACAGCTGTACATACACATCCATCCATGTGTAGCTCCTTGTGTGGACGATGGAGCTCCACCCAGGCTGCGTGGGGCTGTGCAAACCCACACCAGGGCAGATGCAGCAGTCGGCTGTACAATGCTCTTGGTGACACAGTGCCCCATGCACCAGGAGACGGAACCATTTAGAAACTTAACCAGCACCACAGGTTATTAAAAAGGTATTAATTCTGACTGTCATTTCTGTCAAAATTCTCTCATAGAGAGTTCCAGAAAATTTATCTGGATGTTGCTTTAAAAAAAATTAAATGTACACCTCCAGATTGCAATCTTTATTCTACCAATAAAACTGATTTCCCTTTTTTTTTTTGTTTTCCTGTAGAGTCATCTCCCTAGCTTGACTTCTATTGTGAACAGGTTTATTCAGTTTTGCACACTGCTATTTCCATTGTTTTGGGCATATGGATAACATATTAATTTTTCTGGGTTTTTCTCAGAAGGCATCCTAATGCCTTCAGGACACCAGTGTGACTTTCCTGATCCACAAATGAAGAGCAGACTTTTTTCCCCCTTCAATCAGAACGTGTGCCTGAGCTCTGGGGGGACACAGGTACCCCCCACCTCTTTGGTAACCCACACAAACCCAGCTCCTCAGAGTTCACCCAATGGTGCCTCTACCTGTTATCACAGCCCTTCATGCTGCAAATGCAATATGCTGACACTGGCCAGCATGCTATGTTACACAACCATTTACAACATCAGTCCATACCTCATCAGAGGAAACAACAGGATAATAAACACCTCAAAAAAAATTAAGTGAATGTTTCAAGTCCACGTAGCAAATGCCTGAATAATGAATGCACTTTGTTCTGCTGAAAGGTCTGCAATTCAAGTCTTCAAGGCACTGGAAATGTTTTTATGCTGGTTTTCATATTTTCAAAGAGACAACTGGATCATCAAAAAGTGACTGCTAGGGGGGCATTCAGATTAAAACATTTGGGAAAAACATTCAAATTGAAACCTATTAGCATTTTTGCATGGAATTACAGGCCCTGAATCTTACAATTACAATTTCTTGACCTGTTTACAAGAAAATAATTTACTTCATCTGAGAATTTAACACCCAGGACTATTTTACATAAACAATCTTGCTTCTCACGACTCTTCAAAGTGACATCGTGCTTGTAAGATAAGCTATATCTTGTTCCATTTTGCTCCCAGAAACTCCACTCCAGAGCAATATATCCCTGTGGCAAAGAAACCAATGTCATACAGCAGCCTCACGGTGTCAGACTCCATTCCCAGCCACTCTTCCTCAAAGAAAATACAGGGAATTACTTTATCTGAAGGGGACACAAAGGAGCTATGAATACAGAAATCCTAGCCATGAGATATTAAATACAATCCCCAGTGTGATAGGAGAAATGTGATACAACACTACACGCATAAATTAGTGTGTTTGGAACTGTTTTGGTTCGTGGACCCTGAAGGTTTTCCAGTGGGACACCTTCTGTCCTTCCATGGGAACTCTCCGTCAGTGGTAACGACCCAACACCATGCTTTTTTTTTGCAGCTTTTGTTGCCCATGATCTGGATGCTCAGGATCACCCCCACGAAGCAGGCGAAGTTGCTGAAATAACCAAGCTTTTCACCTGTATTTATTCACTTGGTTTGAGTCCATCTCTTGCTGTGCACCTGCAAATCCACAGCCGTATCTGGTCTTTGTTCTCTGCAGCAGGAGATACCACACTGCTGTTTGCTCACTGAGGGGTGGCGAGAAACACCCTGTGATGTTGCTTTTCTTTTGAATGCTTTTATGTGACCTCAGCGCCTGGAAATCTGTGATTTAAGATACTGAAAAGCATAATCCTGTTTCAAGAGGATACACTACATCCTCTGCTACAGAAAATGACTAAGTCATCCTACTTAACACCGCTATTCTTTGAGATACACGGATCAGTACAAAATACACAGGCATACAAAGCAGGACACAGAAAGCCTTCTGCCCCTCTGACTTATCTTTTCTCTAAGAGAGGCTTTATGCATGATTGTGCCTTATAAACCTCAGCTGAGCTGACCAAACAGGCACCAAATGTTTGTCATAACTAGACAGAAGAGCTCCACGTGCTTTTCTTCCCAGCCCAACTCTTCTTGCACCCTAAAGCAGCCACTGAGTTTTTATAGCAGAGCTCAAGCTTATACATTTCCACTTGTATTTTGTTAGAAGCTGCCCATCAGAATCACCACAGATCTCATTGTGCAGCTGCAGTAAGTGCACTTTGGAGAGCAAGACTGCCATTACAGACAAGTGACCACGCCTCACATACTCACCCCAAATCTCTCCAATGAAGCAATGCTGGAAGCACAATGGGGATTTCTGCATGCAAAAGGTTTAACATGCCAAACATGCAGATGACATGGAAATGGACTCATTTTTTTTTGGTTGTAATGCTTTCTTTATTCTAGCAAAAGTCTTGGTTCAGAGGTGATAGGAAAAAAAGGCTCTTCTGGGCAATTCCCAGTAGATTTAAGTGGAGATTTTGTTAGAGACATATTGGAAAAATTCATGTATTATCACTCCAACTGGTGTAATTTCTCTTTACATATTATGGGCACTTAAAGGTATCAAAAAGGTCACAAAAAGAAACTGTGGATTTTCTGGCAAAAAGCACCACCGCCAAGGATGGAATACAGACTAGATCTGATTTTGTCAGAGCACAGAAAGAAAGCACACTCTGTATTTTCTGTGAATACCTCAAGAGATCATGGGCATGATCTATCCCATCCCACCCCCAAACCCCACGCCCCTGCAGTCACAGTCACCATTAAATTTTCTTCGCTGAAGTGGACTTAACAGTGAGTAGTGTTCAGCAGTCCCTAATGACATAAGAGTTTTCAGGTTTTCACCACCTTTGGGACTTCGGGCAAAAAGATAACATTAAGAGAAAGTACTGGGCTTCTGTCATTGCTGGAGACCAAAGACATGGACATGTTTTTGCACAGCTAATAACTGCTGAAAACACCACTAAACCTGACTTTGCATAGAATTGGCTGCAGGATATGAGTGCAATCCCTGCCCACAGGTTAGGAACAGGGGAGTAGCCTTACACAGAGTGGTAGTAAGAAGAAGTGCAACCACTTTTTAAATCTGGGACATAATCCTACTCATGCTCTTGCAGCCAAACTGCAGCATCTCACCACTGTTCACAGTCCATTGCCTCAGTCACATAAATCCAGGTTGCTACTATCATACACACACAAAAATATGTACATGGAAAATATAGGTAATGAATTCTCTATATATCTCACTTTAAAATGTGTGGGCTGTGTATTTTGACAGTAAGGCAATAGCAGCCACACATTTATATATAAATACAAAACAGCCTTTGTGTCACTGGTCATCTAGCTCCAGATTTGTTACATTTTTATACAATTTTGTTTACAAAACAGAGTGAAAGTCAAAGCATAAAACCCCAAAGCTTTCTCCCTATAATAGATGCTCTTTATCACCACTTTTTGTGGGCACTGGGCAGCACAGAAAAGCAGAACAGGACACATCCTTACATCCTTCCCTTCCCCAAAGATAAAGAACCAAGAATGAAGGAGAGATGCTCAAGTATTGTTCTTGAGAATCTACACTAGTACCTTCAAAAGCACATTAAAACACATCAAGACATTTCTTGATGTCAACTCATATGTTAACTGGGACATCATCCTTAGCATGTCAATGTCCCCACTTCCTGACCAGCTTCCTTACCCTCTGAACAACACACATCTCATCCACAAGATTTAAAGGGTTGTTATTCAGCAAAAGGCTTGTAGGAAACAAACACTGACCTGTCTGCAAAGATTATGAAAATGCTGAACAAAAATGTTGGTGAACTAAGACAGTTACCTAGGAATGTCAATGAGGAGAAACAAAGCATGGGGGAGGAAAGGCATTAAGGAGCAAATCGATATGTAATTTAAAAATCATTAGGACAGTCACTAGCTGTAATGTACTCAGACTAAACTAGGTGCTCCTAGACAGGTGGTGACTGCCAGCGTGGGAGGGCAATACACCACTAGAGCAGAAGAAAAATACCTGCAGTACAGTGTTCTCAGCATAAAATGAACTTGTAAACTTCAACGGACTTCAGAGACATTTCTATATTTTTGATTTCTGGGGACACCGAGAGACTTTTAATGCTTGTACTCCACTAAGTTAAGCATATAAGCATTTAATATCTGTGTGAAATAATCCTCTCTTCCTCCTCAGATGGGGCTTGGAGCAACCTGGTGGGAGGTGTCACTGCCATGGCAGGGGGTTGGGATGAGATGAGCTTTGAGGTCTCTTCCAACCCAAACCATTCTAGGATTCACTGATCTGGGAAACACATAAATTGAATTCAAATGTCTGCTTCCTTCCTTGCACCATCACTGCCCCATAACCTCACCTGAAGCACGTACAGCTCAGGCTGTGCAGTGACCCACGCGGTCCCAGGCAGCGAGCTTGGCCAGTGTGGCAGCTCCTGGGTGCTGCAGTCACCAGGACTTAGGACAGTCTCTGTCCCTGGGAGCAGTCCCTGTGTTCCTCTCTGCAGTGGATCCTGCAGATCTGCCTCCCAATGCATCCAGAAGCATGTACGAAAATAAAGTCTCATACTTCAAAACCTGAGCAGCTGAGCCTAGGAAAGTCAACAGCACCAGGAGCTGCTATGGCAGTTGCAGGATATTTGGAAAATCCTGCTTGAAGGATTGAGTCAGATACACCAGGATTACAGCTCCATTCTGCTGGCTGCTGAGAGCAAGGGGGTTGTGATGAGCGCAGGATGTGGCCCCTTCTCACTCAAGAAGCTGCAGCTCATGGCTGTTACCACCTTCCAGTTAATAAAATGCAACTTTATGATGAGTTAACAGACTTGTCCAATTTGAAGACTGAATAAAGATTAATAATTCTTTTTGAAAACGTGGTTTGACAGAAATCTTGTTTTGTGAGAGAAAACTAAAGAGTCAAAAGTTAATTTTCCATCAGCTATCTCCACACAAAAGAAGCAACTCCAGGAGACATTTCAATATATATTTCATATGTATACTTACATGTATATTCATATATTCATGTACACATATCCACATGTATCGCAGGAGTAATAATTTGTGCAAATGCCCTTTTATCCCTGTTACTGCACTGAAGAAATCGCTGCCTTTAGCCTGCAGGGCACTAGAGGGCAGCCCTACCAAGTGGGACTGAAACCTCTCCTCTCCCAATACCCACAGGAACAAACACGTTCTGCCTTCTTCTCCTTACCAAAAAAGGGTTATACTTTTTCACATCGAGTCATCTAGGGTTTGGATTTTTTTTTTTTAACTGATAAAAACAGTCTGATTTTTAATTCCTGATTTCTGTAGTATGTGACCTAATTATAATCAAGTATTTACTACTTATGAAAATAGATGTAATTCCATGACAGCAAAATCTAATTAATCATCTGCTGAACAGTTCCAGAGGGACAAATTCCTGTCTAAGAACACCAAAATCACAAATTCTGTTATCTAGACCACTAGAAGCATCAAACTGGTTAGAAGATTTTCACCATTATCACCAGTCAGGGTGCAGAGGTGCCTGCTGGGGAGCCTGCATTACACAAAGCTTCCCTGTCCTCCTGCCTCTCCTGAACTGCTAAGCAGAAAATACCTTAATATAAAGTTTCTGAAAGTCTGAGGAAATGTTTGACTCTGCTGTTTCTGACCTGTTGACAAAATCACTCAGTAAGTTAGCTTCTTAAATATTACATTGGACTTGATGATCTTAGAGGTCTTTTCGAACAATGTGGTTTTCTTGGTTTGTAAATACTTACATAAAGGGTTTGTAAGTACATCCATGTGTTTTTTTCTACCACTTGAGGACTGCACTCCTTGATTACACCTGCTGATACCAAGGTTTCTAGTCAACTATAAGTGGAAATCAACATTCCCTTGCCTAAAACACAGCACGACTGAAGGGTGTCTGAGCTAATAAATACATATTGGGCATTTACAGCTCCTCTTGCAGTCTGCTGGCTTTTATCACAAGTGTAATAAATAAGAGAAAAAATGTATTTTTAAAGTGATCTCTCCTTCCACTAATGTAAATGTACATAACATAATCCCACAAAGGGAAAGAGTAAAAGGTTTACTTCAAAGCATACATCACACTGAGATTTCCAAACCTTCCCAATCTTTTTCTACAACTACAGATATGTATCTGTAATCTTCTGCTGTCATTTTCTTTTGAACATCTGCCACTTCAGTCTCTGTGCACATTACCAGGGCTGGTGGCTTCCCATCTGAGCTGCCTCCAATAAAGCCCTGCTGTTTGGGGACTTCCAAAGGCATATTTACCATTCCTCTATGATATCCATGAAACTCTTACACAGAAAGGAAAAGGGTGTTTTGGTATCACTGTACTTGAAAATCATTATTCCTCTTGGGCATTCTTTCACCATAGCAAGACGTCACTCAGCACCTTATTTTTAAAAAAAATAAATTAAAAACCAAGATATTTTATGACTAAATAAGAATGAAAAACCCCTGAAGGCCAAAAGATACCACGGCCGTAAGGCACCCGTAGCCCTTAACAGCCCTGACTGGCCTCACCTAGGCCCCCCAACACCCTGGCCCAGGACCCCATTTCAGCCCAGTCGGGGCCCTCAGTCCTACACCAGCAATGCCACAGGGTATCGGGCTCCAGCCCTGCTTCTGGCCCCCTCCCCTTTTTCTCCTGGCTGGACTCCCCAGAGCGACCCCAAACCAGGTTCAGACCCTCACCGTGTTGATGGAGCCAAGTCGGGGAGGGCACTGCCCACACTGGGTCACCCTCAGCTCCCAGCTCATCCCTCCACGTGGACCAGCCTCACTCACACAAATTTTGAGTTTCTCCATCTGTTAACTATCAGCTCATGGAAAAAAAAACACTAAAAAGGGAAGTGAACCCTTTGTAACAAGCACCCAAGGGCCCACAGATCTTTGAACTCTGCCACAAGGCATTACCTCGCCCTTTAACAAAACATTTTTGGGGTCCAAGTGAGCAAGTGCTTTCCTTTTGATGCATCTATGTTTTGCACTGGGTGCCTGAAGCTCTGCTTAGCTTTAAAGGAAAGGCCAAGTGCAGGTTATCCCTCAGCAGAAACCTCTCCAGCATGGTGCTCATTGATGTTTGCACAGGATTGGATCTCTGCTACCATCATTACATTTCAGCTACAGCATCTGTAAGTGCCACTCTTCCTCACCATCCACTCCTCTGGTCCTTGCTAACTGGTAACAGCCATCTCCTGCCCTCAAGTCTTTCTGTAATTTCTCAGTTTCTGGTTATATTTCTAGTATTAAATATAGTAAGTTTCCAAAGCCTTTCAATATGATGCTAATCAACCTTATTGAGAACAGTACAAACGTACAAATTTAATATTAAATATTAAATTGCAAATTTCATATGCTTTCATATCATGGTGTTCTTAAATTATGAGATAGTCTAAAAAATAAGTCTTAAAGCTCTTCTGAAACAAGGTTTCTGGATCTGGATTCACAGACTCAGCATCGAAACAACTGACAATTGGAGCTGTGACTTCGAAAACCATTCTCACAGGTGAGTTTATTTTCCTGAAAGAAAACCATAATGTTATTCAATTATAATCCCTTTACTAGAAGCTTATATTTTCTTTTCCTCTTCCCTTAAATGTCTACCATGCCATGACACAGCTACAGGGAAACACAACCACAGATCTTTACTTCGAGGGAAGAGTTGATTGAGGTATGTATATATATATATATATTCACAAATGCACGTAAACTGCATCTATTCTTTCACTAAGCAAACGGTCATGCAAGCCCAGAGGACACAAAATTATTCTCCAGGCCTTAAAAAACACTGACAATCCCCTACAGGACTACTGTAGGCCGTTCATATACTATCTAGAACTGGGACAATAACCAGGATCTTCAGATTTCAAGCAAGCTCTCACCTTTCAGCCAAAAGACTGGTGTTATTAACTTAAATGAGTGATTTGATGTAATTTACCCAGATAGTTCCGTGGAGTTGTTCACAGCAACAGAATATTACACATCCAGGTGTACCTAGCCTTTCAAATTGATTGCAAAGGGATTAGAAATGAGTAACTGTACAATGACTTAAAGTCATTAAGGTAAAATAATTCTTGTAAAGATATTTTCAACTTTGTTTCCTCTGTAATCCATCCTTTCATTTCATGTCACTTTCTGCAATTTAAACGAGGAAGGTGAGCACAGAACATTTTATACTTCCTAATGTATAATAGAAAAGAATGGGAAAAAAATCTACTTATCACTTCTCTCACTGATTCTTAGCTTCAAAACCGTTTCTTTCACAAACGCATTAACAAAATAATTTTATTCTCAATAATCATATATGTGATGGAAACCTACTGTGGTCATTTCCACTTCACATTACATATAGAAAAAAATGCCTTCAAAGTTTTGACTCCTGCAAAATGCAGCTTTTTTGAGGGAGGTGTGTATGAACTCATTATATGGCATAATATAAAAACAGCTAATTTCACCAGATACTGGAGTATCTAGAACATGAAGTGCCTTCTCATTCTTTATGTAATCTCTTGGCCTCTTATCATAAACATATACCACCCTTAAATGTATTCTCCTTTAAGGTTCATGCATTTCACCAGTACATTCATCCTCCAAGACACACAACAAAGGTTGCAAGCAACCCCTTGTTGAGGGCTCACAAGTCTTTGTGAGCCCACATTCTCATTTGCCAAGGGATGGTTTCAATCCTACACTCACAGTAAGTCCACTGAAGCAAAGCCACTACTTGAAAACTACGCAGTTACATTTTGGAGGCAATACAGATCATTTTTTTAACCTTTGTGTAAGTTATGGGCTGCTGCTGTGCTGGACTGCCCTGTTCTTCTTTAAATGGGAAATAGTTTTCATTACATGTTAGAAATGAAGGATTAACTTAATGGATGTAAATTTATTGAAAAAAACATAAATTTTATTTTAGAACTATTAGAAACTGATTACGTGTTTGACCTTAACAGATTCACTGATGTCTTTTACCTTCCATGTATCCTTCATTACCTGTACAATTTCTGGCAAGATCTTCATTATTATCGTGATTAAATCTCACCATAACATGAAATCCCACCATAATGATGTATTACTGCTCACCTGCCCCTTAGAAACAGGACATGAGTGAAATTCTAGTAAATACCTTGAGGAAGAGAAAGCAGTGGCACCTACACATGTGCATGGCTATTTTAACAGCTGGGAGAGCAGAGTTTGAACCAAAATGTTGTCCTCCCCCACCCCCCCCAGTGACAACCTGTGGATCCCTCTTCTCCCATTCTCTCCTAGTGATAATTTCAGCACTTTATAGAGACTAAAGCCACTCACTCCCCTGCACTCTGCAGCAGTACAGGAAATGTGCTCTGTGAGAGGAGAGGGTCCTGCTGTAACATCTCATTCCACTTTGTCAGATGCTGGGCTCCTGCCTACTTGCTTCAACACAACTTTGTTTTCTGGCTTTACTGTTGGCTCTGGCTGTTTGGTTTGAGAAAGTGATTCATCCACAAACATGCAACTTCTTCTAACCCTCCCACCCTAGAAAAGCAAACAAATTCTATTTCTCCTTGGTCTGATTTAAGGTTTAGGTTGCTGGAGAAACAAAGGGAGCTTTCTTGCCTTAGCAGGTAGCAGCCCTGCACTGTTACAGCATCATTACAAATAAGCCCGTGCCATTTGCTTCCAATTCAAATATGAAGGACCACAAGAAGGGACATGTGGATGAAGGAACATTCTGAGCAACCGTGCCAAAGAGAAAGAGTGAGCTGTTACACCTTTTTGCGTGGTTGGTTTGCTTCTTTTACGTGAAGTTCCCAAGCAAGGGAAGACCTAGCACAGCTATTATGAAAGATTCACGTTCACCCACATAATAAGTACCAACCAATCAATTCATGCATGATCTAAAGCACACGATGACTTCTAACTTCTCAAGGGCATGTTTCTCTTGAAAAACTAGTCTGACAGTTGCAGTCTGTGTACTCTCTGATGATAGCAATGTGTTTACTGATGTTCGTACGTATAGTTAGTTTTACCAAATCTGGAAATTCATTGTACAATGTTTGTAGCAGTCCACTGGGATCAAGCATGGTGGAAATTACATAAAATATCTGGTAGGCAGTCTCGTAATGTGGCACTGCTGGAACCATATAGATCTGTTTTTATTTATTCTTGTTACTCTCTCACTTTGAATCATCAGGCAGAGATAGTGGCTTTCATTACTCTACATACTCTGCTTGAAAAACTAAAAAGAAAACCAATCCCAGACCACAGAAGGAGGAAAAAAAGCAATTATAACAAACAAGAAAGAGACAAAGTAATACAAAAATTATGCTGGTAATAACAATAAAAGGAGGGCACGGCATAAAATATGCAAGTACCTTGCAGGGCCCACGATACAGAAATTCTTGTAATATGTATTTAGGAGCAGATTACTCATTTAACAGCAATATAAACTGGAAAAAGGTTAGTCCTGTTTCTGTTAAGGAGCTCTATTACCATAGTAATTGTTTCCAAATGCTCAATTTAATAATAAGCACACCATTTGAACAGTAATGGTTTCGCTTCTCCCAATACTGGGAAACACTGATACAGCGAGGGGAGGCTTGTGCGTGCTGCAAGAGGCACTGCAGGCACTCTGAGCAAACAATTCAGCCCTCACAGGCACAGGGGGAATGCAAATCCCTGCCGTTCTCATGGTGAGAGAAATTATGCCTCGACAGTGGCAAACCACTGCAAAACAGCACACAAATTGTTGCTGGGAGTTGCTAATGTTTTTACCTCAAACTGACAATGTTTGCTATGTCTAACCTGCATAATTATTTATATATATATGTATATTAAGTAACAGACAACAAGTTTTGTGTTCTTGATTACAGTTTGGATTACAATCAGCAGTTATTCTGGATGAACGCTTGTGCAATCTCCCATGCCATCCCAAGGTGACTCATTACTACTTTCAGGTTAAGGTGAAAAGTTATAAAAGCAGCGAGAGGAATCTGAGAACTGGGCAAAAAAGAAAAATCTCAATCTGTTTGAGAGGTCTGCATCTTTCTGGCAAGAAGAAATCAATGCCACTTACGTTATTCTTTTTCAGTAATACTAGAAAGGATGCAAGAATTCATTAATTCACCTTTGGCTTTCTTTGAAGCAAGAGTCAAACCCCATCCGTACAATGTAAAGGGCCCTCTGGCTGCAGCAGTGGTCAGTGCATTTCAATAATGACATGCAGGTAACAGATTATTTTTTCTGCAGCAGGTATTCTGCTATGCAATCTGTGTTTTGATCAAGTTCAGGGAAGGTTAATACAAGCTATATCATGCCAAAGACTGAAAGCAAGAGTCTAAAGAAAGTCACTGTGCATATACCCCCTCGCCCAGAGGGTGTATACACGTGTGTGTACTTACATATACACATGGGCATACTGACTGCTCTCATGCAGTTTACATCACATAAATGATATGACACCATCAGGTGGTGTCCACAGGTGATTAACAGAATCCTATCACAGAGTAAAAATTACAACACTTTTGGTTCAGAGCTGGACTGTGAAAAATGACAAATGTTAGCAGAGCAGCATAAGCCTGAAAGGACTGGAGACCTCTGTAACACAAATAATGCTCTGAGGAGTACAGGCACTGAATCCCTAATGGTTACATGAATTCCCTGCTGGACTCACTACTGCCTTAACGCTTGCCTCTGGTTTTTGCTAGTTCAATTCTGTGCTATTAAAGACTGCAACCTACACAACTGTTATGTTCAGGCCTACAGTGTGTCTGCACTTGGTTTATTTCCTATTCGGGGTCAGAAACTCTGTATAAAAATTATTACTCTACTATCACCTTCTAAATAAAGTGAAAGCACATTTACTACTAAAAGGCAACAGAAACATCCAGTTCCTGGTGCCAGAGCAGGAGCAAAAGCCAGGCTGGGTGGGAGGGAATGACTCCTCCAGTGCCATGGCAGAGATGTCCATCCCTGTGCAGAAGCACCCTGGCTCTGAACACAGGCTCTCCTTTGGCAGAAATCCTGAGGTTTAGAACCCCTTCAATGCCCTGTGCAGACATTTTAATTGGTTAACATACAATTACTAATGACTCTGATGTAACAGTGGACGTGCCCATCAGGAGTTACCTATTTAGCTATGCCCAGACCACAGTTAAGATTGCAAAGGAATGAAAGCCTGAATTAGAATCAGGCAGTACACTGTGCACGAGGCTCTTGACCACTACCTACCACGTGTCATTTGTGCCATCATGCGTTCAAGACCTAAGGCTGGACTCAGTGCCCTCTAAACATCCTCACTGAGCTGCTGGTCAGAAGTCAGCTCCCTCTGTCAGCTTACCAGGACGCAATGGCCTTGGCCCTGTCCAAGGCTCACACCACTTCTATCCTCAAGGGAACTTCAGTGCCTTGCCCTCCCTGTGCTGTTCAGGACTCTCCAGCCCCAGCAAAGGCACATCAGCTCTTCCCTTCAGAGCAAGGGGGAATATGAGGCTTCTCCATCAAGAACAAACCCAAACTGCATTGTGACACACTTTCTACTTCTGTATTTCTTTTCACACCCGAGGCCTGCTCTTCTCCTTGTTCTAACTTGGCTTCCAAGTCTCTGCACCCCTCCCCTGCTGCTCTCTCTCTTGAATCAACCATTCAAGGGGTCATCTCAGAGATCCTTCTCAACTCTCACAGGGATAGCACCAGGCTCTGATTTCAGTCTCCACCTTTCCCCTTGCTCCTGTGGATTTTCTATCTGGAAAGTTCATTTATAAGATCAAATGAAACCATTCTTTCTGTTCCAGTTATCTCTTGTGATCAAGGTCCTAAATTTCTACCATCTGACATTAATGACATCTGCCCAACAAAATGAGGTATGAAAAATGTTATTTTCCACAAGCCCTCCCCCCATTCTTTCAACTGCCACTCAAAATACTACTATCCTGCCAAGGCTGGAACCTAAGCATCATCTTCACCTCAGCAATATGTATCATATTTAATTACATCCACTGATCTATTGCAAAAGTCAGCCTGTCACTGAGTATGAAAATTCTCACTTCATAATTATTTTCTTTCTCATTTTAAAATCCAAGCTGCTGGTCTTCACTGTCAGGCCCTGTTCTGTCCCCAGCCCAACACCTTTTACTGCAGGAACTGTTACTCCTGGCTCCAGCCTAGTAGTCCAGCCTCTCACACACTGCCTTTCCAAGTATCATCATGCTCCCTTTTTGTTGCTCATGTGTGGGAAGCGTTCCCAGGAAAACAAGAAATCTACTTTTTGATCCTATTAATCCCCTTCTTGAGTTCCCTATTCCCACACCACCTCCTCTGACAGTGCTGTTACACTAAGGCCACCAAGTTGAGTTGTATAGCTTCCCAGTACCTTGTCATCAATGAACACAATACAAACCCATGATCCCACAGTCAGGTCAGCCCTATGATGCACACTAGAGCTTTCCTCTGAATACAGTCCTACTTGAAAACAAGCTCCTTTAAAAAATCCAACAAAACCACCCAAATTCAAACACTACATTCTTTCAAAAATTCACTGTGCTGGGAAAATGTTTCTTTTAAGAAAAAAAACAGGTTTGAGAAACTTTCTCCTTAAAAGGATAACAGAAAAGGGTCAGGGAATGATGTCAAAAGCTGTGTTTTCTTTGGCTGACTTGGAAACTGCCAGGGAAGAGCACAGACTGAGAGGCAACAGGTGACCTGCATCTCAGTCCAAGAAATTTTGCAGAGGCAGAGAGGTATTGCAGCAGTCTTATGTTGTCGTCAAAGTTAATAATCAGAGACATATACTGTCCCTACAATAATTCTGAGCTCAGTACAGACTGACAAACAGAATTACTCAAAATCATGTGGCAATTCACAGCATCTGCAGATACACAGTAAGTTGAACCCCAGACTGATTCATATATGCTAACTACTTACATTTAAACTGAAGTTGCCAGATATGAAGTTGACATTTGTGAGCTATGCTTTTGTTCCTGCTACAATTCTTGCTTCTTAGCTAAAATATGAGTAATTAAACTCTCTTCTCTCTCACAGCTCACAGTTCTTCACTGACAAAGTTAACAAAAATGAAGGAATTGCACAAAAGGACTCGCTCCAGCACTGCACCTTTGCAAATGCAAGGAAGCACGACTCAGAACATCTAAAATATCCTCTCCTCCTGGACACGAGTACGTCAGCCAGATTAGGATGGGTAAGTGCTAATGCTTCAGCTACAAATGCTTTTCATTTGTGGATCATTACCAAACAGAATACCATTATCCCCATACTGCTGGTGAGATAACTGAAACCCAGAGGTGATGCTGTAACTCACTGCATAAGACCATTACATATGCCTGTTTCTTTGCAGCTCTGTATTTTCAAGCAGCAGAATCTGAAATATAGGATGTGGTGTGCCACATCAGCACTCAATACACCCGAATGGTTCATAAAATTACAATTTATGAGAGCTTTAACCGAAACGTGATGGTGCCATTTCTGCAAACAATTGCATTAGGTACTTATTTCAATCTTTCAGAGATTCTGAAGGACTAAACGTTTATACACGTCAGGTATCCTTGTACTTCATAAATCTGGGATCCAAGATTTAACTACGTAATTGCATACAGCAAAGTAATTATAGCTGTTATAAGGTGTATGTTTAACTGCAGAAGTTGCTGTCAGACATGCAGTAGCTTCATACAAGTGTAAAATGCTTTCTTGCATACTGCTACTGTGCTCTGGTGTTTCCTCAGGACACCTGCAAGGGCTGAGGAAGTATTTTGTAACAGATAGAGAGGATGCTCTCCACTGCTGAGTTATCCCTCTTACCTTGACTCTCACTGTGACAGTAGCGAGGCCAGGAGGCATAGTGCCCTTGCTATCGAAGGCTTCCACAAGAAAGGTGAAGGTTGCTTCTGTGTCGGAGAATGATTCATAATCCAAGGACTTCAAAAGCGACAGCTCGCCTGTGTGCTTGTTCAGTGCAAAATACTGCAGCGCTTCCTGCGTCCGTATGCGATAGTTAACGTCGGAACCGAGATCGACGTCCTTCGCCTGCAGGGAAAAAATACAGCACTTCAAACCAAATCCCTTCTTACAAAAAAACCCTCCTAGACTGAAAGAACTAGATAAAAAAGCAAACTACTGCAAGCAACTTCAGTTTTGTTATCTTATTCTGGATGTACTTAACGCTACTGCACAAACACAAGGAAGACAAGTCCAGTTAGGGTTATAAAATGCAGAGATACCCATCCCAGGAAACGAGCACAACAGTCTGGGCAAGAGCCACTGGGAGCTCAGTCTGTTCTTGTTCTCTTCCCTGGGCACCTGCTGCCAGCCGCTGCCAGGGAGAGGAGGCTGGGCTGAGCAGATGTTTGATCTCACCCCCCTATGGCAGCATGGAGGATTTTATTTCACACCAGTATTTAGAACATTAATTTTCATCAGGATAAGGAGTATTATGTGTTTGCTTTAGCTGTAATTTGACATCAGATTTATCTGCACTCAGGTTCAGAGAAAAGTATTCTTATTGAAACTGTCTCAGGGTAGGTTCTTCTCAGTAAAGGCTGCTGACCCAAACACCAGGAGGAACTAGGGACTGGTGGTGGGAAGTGAATCTCAGCTGTCTTTAGAGATCTAGCTCATCCTTCAACAATTAACTCTCACTTGTCTGAGTATCTTTTATAGCCAGAGAAGAGAAGACATCATCTCCAGGTGTTCACTTCACTTGACTCCAGCTATCCTAGATGAGCATCTTGGTATTGCATGAACTGCTTCTGGAAGCAATTCTTTATCTCCATTAACTATCATGTGAGGTTAGACATCTAGGTTTGACTTAAATGTCTAAATCAGGTGAGATAAAGCTCTCTTCTCCTACTAATGTAAACAGGTAGCAATATGATGAGCTTTCAGAAAAAACCCAAAAGCCCATTAAATGTGTAAAAGAACACTCCAAGAAATGACAAGAGCAGTGTAGGCTTTGTTGATTTTTTTTATTTTTTTTTTTTAAATAACTGCTCTTATTTCCAAATGAACTTCAGCTTCAAAGTATGTTTATGTACCTGTCTACAGGTCATGCATTTTTCAGTCTGCTGTCATAACTTCCCCCGCTCCACTTTGCCATCTTTTCTTGCAGTCTCACTGACAAGTTAAATGAGAACGTGCTTAGTATTGCACAACATTTACAAAACATCTTCTTCACTCCATAATGCTTTCTTACCTCTATTTGCAGGAACACTGTGCCTGGTGGCAGATTTTCTGGCACGTAGACAGTGTAGGAAGCATTGGTAAACACAGGGCTGTTGTCATCAATATCCAGGACCTTGATGGCTAAAGTTAGTGTCGAACGGCGGGGGTCCACCGCTCCGTCTGTTGCTTCAACAATAAGTTCATAATAGTCCCTTACTTCTCTGTTCAGTTTAACTGCTGTATAAATGCTACCATTGGATGTGATTCGGAAAAGATTGTTGAAGTTTGCCAAACTGTAATGAACTTGACCATTAACACCAGCATCTGGGTCTGTAGCCTAAAGAAACAGAAAGAAGAACCAGGTTTTAATGCCCACTTTCAATACAAGGGTCATACCTGCATGGGAGTACCAAGGTAAGCTTGGGTAATATTCTACAGGGTACTGATGCTTGTGTGGCTGCTCAGCACTCCTTGTTCACAGCAGCTCGCCTCTCTCTGATGTTCTGCTGAAGAGAAAATATCCCATAGAAAGAAATCTCTTAATTAGCAGTGACAGAAGGTAGGGTTCCTGGATCTCAACTGGGCTTCAGGAGAAAATACACATATACTTGCTCATCCTTGGACAACTGTGCACATAAGCAGAAAACAAACTAGGTGCTTTGTAAGTCAAGCCCTCAGATATTTCTAATGCCGCAGTATCATCTTCAGTGTGAGGTGGTGTCTGAGAGGAATTGATTTAGGTGTTCCATTGCTGCTCAAATCATTATGGAGTACCTGCCTGGATGAACGATGGATGCAGTCAGCACACAGCTAGAATGGACACGTTAGTCAGAAATTTTCATTTCACTTGTTTGTCACATCTGAGTGTGATATTTTAACCAATGCTCTCTGAAGAATTACTTACCTTTCTATACTTTATCGTGTTCTTTAAAATGGAATGTTATCACATTTCATCCTTATTCTTCTGCACTCAGAAGAGGCAGACGATTGCAATAGAAAGCTGCTTCAGTTTTGCTCAGTTGATATCTTTGTTCTCACATACTGAAATCTCAAATTTCAGTATCAGCCAAATAATTCTTGCTATTACATAACTGAATTGCTATTACATCCCTTATAGGGATGGACAGAATTCATGTTTTCCCTAGAACTTTCAGGCCCTCAGCATAGTCTGAATGCTTACCTAGTATTTTTCCTTCTCTTAATTAAATTTGGCATCATGAATAACATTATGCAAATTAAACAAAGGGCACTCTGTGAGCAAGGCATTTTCATTTATTTGACTTCATAAATGAGACTACAGACATCGGGGAACATCATAAGAGATTTTCATGTTTTGTTACCAGAACAATTGTCAGGAAGTTTCCATGAATGTTTAATTCCAGTGAAGGTATTCATTTTAAGACTTGGTAATGAAACTATTTCTCTTCCTAGAAATCAATTAAAAGTTAATTAAAATTGTTAATAAGAAAAATTTCACTGTGCTTTCCCCCCACACTACATTAAGATCCTAAGCAGTAATGGCTACAACTTCATAATGACCAGTCTGTGGATAACACATCCTGTTAATAGACATCTTCCAAGTTTTACTTAGTTTACAATCAGTTCTATTTCCTGCACAGAAGTAACTGGTTTGGGGCAGAAATACCTCCTAGGGGACATACTGGAAAACGATCAGAAAACTACTCAGGGAGAAAGGTTTAAAGTACACAGTAACAGACACTTAGCCCCACTGAAAGAAAGGAAAGCACAGGAAACACTGGGTAAATTGCAGAGCTTCTGGATAAGACCCTAACAGTACTATTCACCTTCATAACCCTTAATCTCCAACACATGTGTGAGGTCAGTCCTCATACTTAGCTTCTAATTTAAGCCAAAGCCGTATCATAGGGCTTAAATTGATGCTAAACAGATGGAGTTAAAAACTGAACACCACCACCCCCCCCCCCCCCAAAAAAAAAAATATCTCTAACAGTAATCTGAAAAACCACGACCATTGGAAAATATGGGAATAAAGCAGGTAACATTTTTTATTTAAGATTAAGAACGTAAATTAAAATAACTTTCAAATATATGGTAGGCTTTGCAATTTGGTTCCTAAAAACATGACTATGTATGGCATAAACTCCTTACTGTGCATCCTTGGCCATAAGCATCTCCTCCACCTCCACATTCTGCAGGACCCATTTGTTTACACGCAGAGAAGCAGGTATGTCATCACTGTTAAATCCAATTAAACTGTTGCAGTACCACCACAACACTGGGAAGAGGTTAACCAAAGACATGTGAAGATAAGCATTAGCTCTGTACATTTTTACATATCTTAGTCCTGAGCTTTCACAGCGTGGGGCAAATTCAAAGCTCAGAAGGATGCTCTGACTGAGCCCTCAAACAGAAGTTTGCTGCACTCTGCCCACTAAAATTTCTACCATGTGGATTCTCTGATTACCTATTAGGTAAAAAAATCAGCTCTTCTCCAAGCTTCCTGCTCTATCTGTGGCATCATGCCAGACAACTACTGCCCATTTACACAGCTGCCATTGCTCGAGCAGTGCCTCACGTCACCCATCTTTGATGAACACCAAGCAGAAGCACAGCCACTGAGGAGAACTGCGAAGCTGAGAAGTTACAAGTTGTACAAGCACTGTCCAACGTACCTACACAGGCAGCTTTGAGACCCTGAGAGACTTGGGAAGGCCAGACTGTCATGTGTGGGGGCTGCCAAGCCCATGCCAGGGGCTGCCCTCTCCTCACAGCCTTTCCCTGCCCCACTGCCATCTCCCCACAGGCTGCAGGGAGTCTTCTCCAGCACCTGAACATCCATGAGGTGCCAGCAGCTCCATGGAGAAGTCCTTAAAGGACTTGGCAGCATGGTTACTATCTGTCCTCTTTGCAGCTATTACTTTCTATGAAAATAGATGGCTTCAGGTCATCCCAGTGTCACCCCTAGGCTGTGTCACCAACAGGTACAGGCTGGCATGCATGTATCACAGGCCTTGACCAGAAGGTAAGGGAGGAGGAGGTCTGCACAGCAAGGAGCTGGGCTTTCAAAAAGTCCTGCTTCAAAAATCAGTCATGCATGAACTTAAGTTAAACAAAACCAAAAAACCCCAAAAAGCCAGCAACATCCCAATAAATTTAATATGATTTGCTCATTACCAACACTGAGCTGAATTACCTGGGCACACAGTTACCAGAGGTGGAAAGAATCACAGAATCATTTAAATTGGAAAAGGACTTTAGGATCATCATTAAGCCAGTCCAACCACTAACCCAGCAGTGCCCAGTCCCCACTGCCCCATGTCCCTCAGCACCACATCTACACAGCTCTGAAATCCCTCCAGGGATGGGGACTCCCCCCTGCCCTGGGCAGCCTGGGCCAGTGCTGGGGAACCCTTCCAGGGAAGAAATTGTTCCCAATATCCAGTCTAAACCTCCCCTGGCACAACTTGAGGCCATCACCCCTCGTCCTGTCACTGTTACCTGGGAGAAGAGACCGACCCCCCCTCACTACCCCCTCCTTTCAGGGAGCTGCAGAGAGCAATGAGGTCTCCCCTCAGCCTCCTCTTCTCCACACTGAACCCCCCAGTTCCCTCAGCTGCTCCCCATCACACTTGTGCTCCAGACCCTTCCCCAGCTCCACTGCCCTTCTCTGGACACACTCCAGCAGCTCAGTGTCCTTCTGGGAGTGAGGGGCCCAAACTGAACACAGTATTTGAGGTGTGGCCTCACCAGAGCTGAGCACAGGGGACAATCACCTCCCTGCTCCTGCTGGTCACACCATGGCTGACACAGGCCAGGATGCTGTTGGCCACCTTGCCCACCTGGGCACACTGCTGGCTCGTGTTCAGCCGCTGTTGACCAGCACCCCCAGGTCCCTCTCTGCCTGGCAGCTTTCCAGCCACTCCTCCCCAAGCCTGGAGCGTTTGCACAGAGTTGCTGTGATCCAAGTGCAGGACACCCCGCACTGAGCCTTGCTGAACCTCACAGAACAACCAGTTCCCTTGTCTGTTTTCAGCTATAACAATGAGACACAAATCACAGACACTACTTTTCTCTGGGCTGCATCAACACTCTTAATATTTTCTGTTTAATTTTAACAATGAATGAATTAACCAATTTTAATACTTTTTATTAGGTAAGGGCCATTAGGGGTAAAAAAGATCAAGGCAAACACTGAGAACAAAACTGGCCAGATTTCCTTCTGTTCTCCACAGTGCAGTCTCTGTTTCACCCCTGCTTCAAATCCCTACACATCTGATCTCGCACGTACGAGTAGGATACGTGCAGAACACATTTTTCCCCCTCACAACAAGCCAAAGCTCTCAATGTTGAGGGCAGCACAAGTGTTAACCCACATTTAGAAAAACAATCACTCTTCCCCTGCCCCTGTGGGATTTCAAGACCAGCCAACCGAAGGAAAAACCTATTCCTTTCTGCCCTGTTTTCCTGCTAGAAGATTTTCCTGTCGCATCCGCCCCTAGCCCAAGTCCTCCTTCTCCTCATCCCTACAGTTGTCAAAGGAAGGGAAGTACCAGCTCAAGCACCTGTAGAGGCAGAGCTGGGTAACAAGCAAGACAGCAAAGGAGCCTGAGGCATCCTCAGCCTTCACACAAGCACTGCTGCAACACCCACCCATCATATTACCCAGTATCTCCCCCCACATTCTGGTGTTTGATCACTTGCAAGCACTGTAACACAGAGCTGGTAAATTGGGATAGGAGACTAAGCTGATTTTGCTGCTCTGGGTAAAAGAAAAATTGGGGATTATGCACGGTTGGAGGTTTTCCATTGTTCTTATTCAAACTGGTTCAAACTGTTAGGAAAATCTACGACATCAGTGTTACACAACTGAAACTGTCAACTCATAAATTCACTTAAGCAAATGCAGCCTAACCAAAAGGGATTTTTGTCAGGACAGAGGAGCCTACTTTACACAGTGTCCACGTTTAGCCAGTACCCAGGGCTAAACTGCAGCAGTTGTTCTACCACCCAGTGCCCCCTGCCCAGCTGAGAAGGGGAATTGGGGCAAAAAGGGAGAAGCCCCATGGGTTGAAATAGAAACAGATTTAATGAAATAACAAAACTGATACAAACACCAACATAAGGGATACAAGATTCTACTCAGCCTGGTCCTTGAGGTCAGCAGCAGAGGCAGAAGGCCAGGAGGGAGGAGCCCCAGGAAGAGGAACTCCACCTTCAGTGAGCTCCCTCCTTTTCTCATGAGCAGATGAGGAGGTGTGGGATACAGCTGTGAGTCAGTGCCTGGAGTGGATCTCCAGCTGCCTGGGGGCTGCTCATGGCTGGGCTGGCCCATGGGGCTGTGCCTGGGGAACCAGGACACACAGGCTGAATGCAATTTATTTTCTTTAAACTGAGAGCATCTGTAGGAGTATAAATGAGACAAGGAAAGAAACAAAACAATCCCTTGCTGACTGGCTCCTCTTGCCAATGCCACGAGACATGCAGAAAAATGAGGTGCATGTTCCTACCCATCTCATTATGTTTATTCAGAATTAGGAAAAGCATGTTTCTCTGAAGAGCTTCTAGTAACTACTGCTGTTACTCTAGTAACTCCTCAGATCTACATGACTACTCTCATTTCCATCTCTCACAGGGCTAACTGATAAAGAACTGCCTGATAAAACAAACCTGGACACCTAGGAATATAAATCTTATTTCCCCCAAAATACATAGGACCATAGAATGGTTTGGGATGGAAAGGACGATACCATAACCTACAAGGTGATAGCCTTTACCTGTTGTCATAAGTTTAAATTTGCATTACTAACTCTGCTTCAAGATGACTAAGAAAACCTCATGAATATAAACCAACAGTGTTCCAAATCATATTCCTCCATCTCAAGCAGCTTGAAATTACAATTTTGGGAGATCTGAATTATCAGAATATCTCTTGAAGGATCACTGACTCTGAAATACAGTAAGTGCTTAAATGTAAACAATATTAATTATATTCTTATCATTCTTTATATTCTTATCATTCATTATCATTCTTTTCAAAAGAAATCTCCTACTAATATCCACAACTCTTGCTCACAATGGGTAACAATAGGATTTAAGCAGGTTAATTGAGGGTTTATGCTCAGACTGCTGGAGCTGGAAAACAGCAAAATAAGGCAGCGTGCTGTTATTCATACTTGTCTACAAAGCAGAGGCAAACATGACAGGTATCCCCTCATTAAAGCTGCAACATAAGGAGGACATGGAGCTGCTGGAGAGGGTCCAGAGGAGGCCACAAAGACAATCAGAGGGCTGCAGCACCTCTGCTATGGGGACAGGCTGAGGGAGTTGGGGTTGTTCAGCCTGGAGAAGGCTCCAAGGAGGCCTTAGAGCACCTTCCAGTATCTGAAGGGGCTACAAGAAAGCTGGAGAGGGACTTTTTACAAGGGCATGGAGTGATAAGACAAGGGGTGATGGCTTTAACCTGAAAAGGGGGATATTTAGACTATATCAGGAAGAAATTCTTTCCTGTGAGGGTGGTGAGACTCTGGCCCAGGTTGCCCAGAGAAGCTGTTGCTGCCCCCTCCCTGGCAGTGTTCCAGACCAGGTTGGATGGGGCTTGGAGCAACCTGGGCTGGTGGGAGGTGTCCCTGCCATGGCAGGGGGTTGGAACGAGATGAGCTTTGAGGTCCCTTCCAACCCAAACCATTCTGTGATTCTATGAAGTTGAAACACTTCTTAGGGACCACTTTGGTACCAACCCAACTGCCTGCAGACTAAATTTTCCTTCATGTCTTCTTCTTGATGTCTTTCCCATGATCCACACCAACAACAGCTCCTGATCTCCAACAGCCTCTCCAGTGCTGCAGCAAACACTGCAGCTCGAGGGCAGGGATGGAAACTGTGCTGGAGGATACAAAGGATGCTGTCAGTGGGACATGGGCTGTTGTTTCCATGGATGATAATATAATTTCTTTATATAATGGGTTTATTACTATGGGTTTAATTTTTTATTATTATGGCTTTAAAAGATTCCCAAGCTCCTCAATTGTGTCAAATAACAAATTAAGTATGGGTGGGGGAGTGCTAAATTGGATTTTGTACTTGTTTTTCAGGGAGATTACTTTTTGTGGTCATAGGACAAAATTAACATCTCCCAGATGCAGTAAGGGGCCACATATACTTGAAACGTTTCTGACCTCTTGGAATTTATTTAAAAATATTTTAATGAGGGAAAATCAGTCATCCATGAGTTTGGAATTTTTCTTCTTCCGTATATTTCAGAAAGGCTTTTCTTCTCTTTCATTTCTTTTTGCCTGCTTTTACACAGTCTTTCATTTCCTCATTTCATTCATTACATGCCCCAAGCAAAGGAAAAGATTAGAAGGTAGCAACAATTTGGAAAGTTTCCATCAGCTGGGCTCAAAAGAATGTAAAAAAAAGTAAGGAAACAGGAAATACTTTTGCCCTCCCAGTGCTGGCAGTTTCACACACACTTTTCTGTTGCTTCAGCTATTTAGATTAATATATCATGCCCCTAAACATACAGGGCATCACTGTATGCCCATTACAGACAGCTGCAATACTCCTTTGCAGCCCCCAAAACCTACAAGACTTTATTTCTGCACAACTTCCTACAAAACTGACATTTAAATTACATAATTCGTAGAAAGAAAAAAATTAATCTACTACAGATTTGCAGGATTAGAGGACGGCAAGTTTTGTACAAGTTTCAGATAAGAAAGGATATAATGCTCTTATTCTGCGTTCACGCCCGACTGAAAGTATACAGAAGGCTCTTTAATGTACTTGATACTGCCACATAATTTCTGACATGCCACAAAACTTAATTTGCACTGCAAGAAGAGACAGAGGCTTAGTTACAACGTCTGCAAATCTTACACGTTCTGAATCTGTTGAAGGCCAGGTTGGATGGGGCTTGGAGCAACCTGGTCTGGTGGGAGGTGTCCCTGCCCATGGCAGGGGGGTTGGAACGAGATGAGCTTTGAGGTCCCTTCCAACCCAAACCATTCTGTGATTCTATGAATTACTGGCCTGCCAAAAAATTACTTGATGAAGAAAGATGATATAAAGAATATGTAATGAAATGTGACGTTGTAATATCAGGGGGAAAATTCACTGGTCTATCACAGGCTGGGGCACTCCAATTGGGTCTGGCTGGTCTGAAAAAATTGAGGAGGAAAAAATGAAACTTAGAGGCAGTACTCTCAAATTTTGGCTATGTTGAAATTCCAAGGCAACTCCTGCTTCTTTATGAGAACTAATGCTCTAAACACACTTTTAAAAAACACTACAGGCTTTGTGTGTATCTTCCAGGAACTTTTCAAAAGAATAAGTATCTTATTGAACTACCAAGTCATACCAGCTTACCGTTTTTCTCACAACTACACTTAATTTGTTAGGGTAAAGCTAACACATGGTAAATTTTCAAATACTGACATATTTTAGCCATTATACAAGATGGGAAAACCTTTGATAATTACTTTCATATTCAATGCTAATTCCAGTGCATCTGGAGGGTTAGCTCAGACACCAATTAAGCGTGACTCTAAATAAAACTACACAGTAAGAACAGTTAAATGCTACAAGCAAATATAAATTAAAATAAATGAAAATTGGAAAGCTTATGGCTTCGAAAAACACGATTTAATGGACCGGTGAATCTCCTACAAAAGTTAATCACATTGTAACACTTAAAAATAGACAAGCTTTCCTTAGTCTGGCATGCAACCAAATCCAAAATTTAGACTTGCACTGCCTATTTTTACTTGAAAGATGATTAGAAATTTGCTTTTATGATGAGTATGTTCTTGGCAATGATATGATCAAGCAGTTCAGAGATTAAGCCAATGAATACACATACTAGCAAAAAAAAAAAAACCAAAGCTTTCTAATTCACAGATGAAATATACTGGTTTAAATCTCCACATTTAGCTGGGCTCCCAAACATTTCTCTAAGAGGTTAATCCATTTTAAAGTTACTTTTATCATTTCTCCAGACTGCTGGCTCTCCTCATAAGCCTACCTAATTAGAGAACATAAGAATTACAATCCAAGCTGGAACATAACAGCCACCACTGGGATTTGAGACTACTTATCTCACTGGTCAGACTTTGAAAATGCTTTCAGTTGTGTTTCATTGTCTTCCCTTGCTCACAGAATACTACTGTGGAAATTACCCTTCTTACATCAATTACAGATATCAGGGCCACAAGGTCTGAATATCAGAAAAAAAGTTATGACACCTGCCTGACATGTATCACAAGAAAACTCCCCAACTTCTCCTTCTACCAGGCAGTCTTCAAAAAACAAATCACCAATCCAGACCATTGTTCAAGTTACAGAAGAACATCTATAGTGAGAGACTGCAGTCAACAGTCAGCAGGCCCAATATAAAATGTTCTAATTTGTAAGCTTGGGAAAACCATCATTTCTTATCCCAGTGATGGAAATCTGAACAGCTAAATCTAAACAAACAGAACCAGCCATCAAAATTCTAAATGGGCATGTATTAGAGACATGAAACCACTGATTCAGAAGATTTAGTATGGCATCAGGCTGAAACAGAAAATGCACTGGGATGCAAGGCGTCAGGCAGATAAAAACGACGAATGCCTTTCACACAACGTCCCTGGACTCTCAAGCATCAACTGCTGTGGGCAGGAAAACAGGTGAAAATCCAATTAGAAGCACAGGGGATGATAACATTGACTTCAGCTACAGCTGTCATTTCTTCTCCCTGCCTAGGTAGAGATGCAGCCTTTAATAATTATGACAGCTAATTATAAAACCTAGGAGAGCATAAGATAAAAAAAGAGAAAATGAGTTAAATCATATGGTGAACACTAGTCATAGAAGTGACCATGTTCTGCATTTCTCATCTTTCTTACACATCCCGTTCCAGGTCTGAAAGAAGATACTCCCCAGGCCTCACCATTTTGAGAAATGCAAGGAGCTTAACCAAAAGCAAATCCCAACACCTCCTCTGTACACAACTTGGAGCAGCATTCAGCCAAGCTGCCATGAGCACACCGCATCAGGCACATGCAAAAGGCTGAAGGCAGACTGTGGGTGCAGAGATTCAGTGAAGCCACAATTCTGCCACTTAGATCAGGTATTAAGGGCTGATAAAACTGACACAGGCTGGGCAAGAAGCAAGACTCTTAGCCCTTGCAGCAGGACTTGAGCACATCCATGCCTTATTGGAAAGCTCTGCACATCTTGTGTGACATGAAACTATGACAGTCTTCACATCAGCAGCATCTCTATTTGGATCTTGAGATGAAAGCCTTAAAGCTTCTCTAACCTACCATGTAGACAACTTTCTTAATCAGCATGCAAGCAAGTGGTACCACAAAGATCCTATCAAGAAGTCCTTCTAATGATCCAAGCACTTCTAAGAAACTACATGGAAGTTAGAGAAATGGGCACAAAGAGAAGCTCAAGAATACCAATTTATGAGCTATTTTTGTACTGGAAAGTTGCACCTTGTTCCTACACACACAGCCACAGCAGAAATCACACCCCTAAATGGTAAAAGGTAAATCAGTGACAGAGGTGCACGCATGGCAACCAAGTGCAAAGGTCTGAACTTCTTCTGGTTGTGGTCCACCTGCCACATTACGATTCTCTGACTTTAGATTCCAATTAATTTTTAATGGATTCTGACTCAAAAATCCTAGCTGCTCGTATTGTTTTTACATACATGAGATGAATTTGAAATCCACTGTATTATGCAGTGAGCAGCAGTCATGACTCACTCTGTGTATTGGAGATTTACATCAGAGGCTGTGATTTTACTCTTCCCCAATGGCTTAATTCCTTTCCCTCATAGACCATCCTCTCCTGCCCATAAATCTCCATTTTTTCTGGTCACGTCCTTTTCCCTCCACCTTTAGTTTTCCTACAAGTTGTCTAAAAGTACAGGAGACCCAAGAATTCCATATCAGAAGCTGGTATTTTTAATGCAGGTAAGGTGCAGTCTGCAGTGCAGGCTGTGGGAAATCATACCCTGCACACACAAAACATGGCAATGGTAGCTTAGGTGAAGCGAGACTCCTTTCTAGACTTTTTACAACAAAATTTTGTTATGTAACACGTCATCAGGATCTGAAGCAGTTTTCCTTTATACAGAAAATGCAGATCTCCAGAGGTCATTCAGTCCAACACAATAACCCTTACTGAGGTCTATGAAATTTAAACTGGGCTTTAAATCATGAGACTTACAGGGTTTACCACCTTATGAATTTAAATAAAAACAGAAGCTTTTAAGAACTCACTGTTTTTCACAGACAGAAAGCTCTTTCAGGGAACTGGCATTTCATCAGCATCCAAAAGCTTGCTTCTTTACACAACAGATCTAAACCTCTTCTCTACCATTAAAAGAAAATGTCTAGAAGCAATAGGCTGGTGCCACATAGGCTCTCTCAGTCTCACTTACTTGTCCTATAGTTTTGCCTTCCTTTGTTGTGGACAGATGCTGTTGGATGTATACCACAGGTCTGAATTTACATTTATTACATAAATAGACAAGCAAAACAGTTCCACTGTACAGCACAATCAAAGGAAGGCCTCCAAAGTTCGTTTTTCCAACAGCTAGAACAGCTCCATCCTGAAAAGCAATTTACTCCCATTAAGCATTCCTTATTTAAAAAAAGCAGCACATGACAGAGGTATTACACACACTGTTTGCAATCTGCTTTAATATTGGAGCTTATTTATATTGTCTCCATTTTAGGGAAGATCTAAGGTCCAGCAATACTCAAATATTTGATTAGGGGTTGGTTTGTTCACTGCCAAGTAGTTCTTTATCCATATTTTCCTTCTGGTTTCATGTCCCTATCTCTCCTTGATATCAACATGTTCACGTTGGAGATTTCAAACAGTGCTGACCAATGACACAAACCCATGCCTACAATAAACACACAATGGGGGTGTGTGAAAGAATCCGGGTAAATACAAAAAAAACCCTAGGAATAAAAACTTCAGTTGAGTGATTTGTTTCCTGTCTGGGCCCCATCAGATCAACAGCTGCCTATTTAACCACAGACTGCATTTTTAAGGTCTGCAACCAACTGCATGGGACTGCTTTTCGCTGAAGAACAGCGTGAACCTGTTTGCAGATTTTGCAGGCGATGCATTGATCCCCACCTAAATGTCATTCCACTTTTTCACCTCCTGTGCTGCTGGTACTGATACACAGGACACTGCACAATACAAACCATGCAGATGCCTTCTCTTCAGCAGGACCTCGGCTGTTTTAGACTGCAAACGTGCCTGAATTTCATTTCCAAGTTTCCCATTTGAAGCTTTTTGTTTCCTGTTGGTCCTTTGTAGAGTATTTTCATTCAGCAATTCCCCTCCTGTCTTGCTGGGGGATGCCCATGATCAGACATGAAAGAACAGCAGGGAATCTAACACACCTCTGACTGCTCCAATTTAGACAATACTGTGTAAAATAAAAGGGATCTGAAATGCATCCACTGCACTTTCAGCCTTATCCTTTCTAGCTTTTGTTCTTTTAGTCTTCAGCGTGCTCCTCAGCCCCCCACAGGCAGCACTCCTATGCCGGTGCCTGAATTCAGGAACTCCAGCTGGCAGACTGAGCCATCAGAGTGGTGAGAGTGAGAGCACTTCTGAGTGTGAGCACTGCCCCCCTGGCCCTCACAAACCCTCCTCTCTTAAACAGACAATCTTTCATTGCCCTTGTTCTGCATCTCCTTGGGAAAAGGAACTGGGAATTCCTAAATGTCCTTGTGGGGATCCCTTTTTAGGTCCAACTTTCCCAAAATAGAGCACAGATATCTCTTGTCTGTGGCAGGAGCTATTCATGGGAGTGTTTGACCCAAGTGTTTCATACTCTGAATTGCTTATAACCTCACCTATATTAGGGGAGAGGAAACAAAAGGAGAAAAGAATTTCTTGGCTGTGAGGGTGGTGAGACACTGGCCCAGGGTGCCCAGGGAAGCTGTGGCTGCCCCCTCCCTGGCAGTGTTCCAGGCCAGGTTGAATGGGGCTTGGAGCAACCTGGGCTGGTGGGAGGTGTCCCTGCCATGGCAGGGGGGTTGGAACGAGATGAGCTTTGAGGTCCCTTCCAACCCAAACCATTCTGTGATTCTATGATCTTCTACTGTGGGTAGTGCTTTCCTCCCCCAGACTGACACTGGGCTCAGGTAGCTGATGATCCTGACACCAAACCTTACCAGTAATAAAACCTGAGGCATCAAAGGAGTTGAGCACCTTTCCCATATCCTTCAGCACTAGGTCCTCTGCCTCAACGAGCAGCAAGGCCCATGGGTCTTAAGATAAAAATCTCTTGCTATATTTTTCCCCATGCAAAATGGGAAGCCAACATTCCAAAGAGAAAGGAACACCACAAAATCTGTTTGGTGGTTTGTTTGGGTTCTTTTTTCAATCATATATGTCACTGCTTACTCTACTGGATTTCAGGTTTCTGTTTGAAATGAATATAGTAAAATCCATTCTGAAAAGCAGGCTTGCCAGTCAGCGACTTAATTCTTAGTAGAGAGCACATAGGACACAAAACAGCTGCCTTATTTTAGCAGGCTATTTTCATCTAAAATTTTAACCACATTACAGCTTCTGTACAAAATGTATTCCCATAGAAACCTCTCCCACACCTACTGTGATTCCAATGTTCTGGGAAGCACAACAAGAGCTAATTCAGTTTTTAAATTCCCTCAAACAACATAGCTACACCTAAATGTTCATTGTCCTTATTTCAATAACCTCACTGAAGGCAGAAAAAAATTTCTAAATGCCTAGATCACTCTCTTCTATATTATCTATTTGCATTTGTGAATATAAGACAGTAGACACTACATCCCTACTTGTGCTATAAAGAGAAACGTTTTTCCATCCATTTCCATTTCCATCCATTCCCAGACTGGGAATTAGGCCCGGTGATAAACATGACAATAAATGATACAACCAATTTCTGGCAGTCCACAACTAGGAATAACCTATCACAAGGCTTCATTAAATATTTTCATTTCGACACAACTTAGAAATTACACTAACTTATAGGACAGAGAGGTTCTGTTGCAGTAACTTGTTTTATTTTATAGTTTCTTCTAAGCTAAAAATAGACCCAATCTAGTGTTTGAGAAGATTATTGCACCTTCAGGGCATCCAGCAAAACACAAAATGGATTTTAAAGATATTTGGTACTGATTTGAAATATCATGTCTGTACATTTTAGGATGCGAAATGAAAAATGACCACATAAGATGAATGCAATGACAAAAACCAAAGCAATAACTTTTCAATCTATGGAAACTGATTTAATTGCGAGGGTCCTAATTTCTCTGTGTCCAAAGCTTCAAAACAGCCTTTGACACAGCTGATATTTCAGTTGAGCATAACAAAATTTAGCTTTAGGAAAACTGTGATCTTCATCAATGTTGACAAAAGTTATCTCCCTTGAAAAGGACACCTGAGCTTGGGCAGCTTCTGAGCAGTACCCACCTTTAATGGTACCAGCTTAAACAGGAGGCAGAGCACAGGCATATGGAGAATCACTTCCACACGAGTGCAAATGAAACTGTACTGAAGGAAGCCTACAAAATCTAAAGTATAATTTCAGTTAAACCAAACTTCATGAATAAGTAAGAAAATTGGAAGGAAACACAAACCTACCCCAAAGAAGCATTTTTTCAATTTATAAATACCAGAAAACAACTGAAGTTCACTCAAAAAACCCCCAAAATAACAAGAAAAATGACAGGTGAGAAACTGTGACTGCTGTCGTATTGAATAATATTAACCTGGAAAGAAACATGGTCATTATGGTTATATGCTACCCAGTATCATTCCCGTGCTACCCAAACCATCCTTTTCCCTCTGAAGGTACTGTAATCTAGCTGTTAAGGAGCTCCCAATTTCTATTGATACAGCTGCTGCTGGAAAGAAACACAGATTTTTCACCTAAATTCCTGAAAAAACACGCTTCCAAATTCATCTTCCTACAGCTCATATTGCATCCAACCTTTGTGCTAACCCATCACTGAAAGAACTATGAAACAGATTCAACTACTAGTTCAAAAAAACCCCAAGTCATGCCTTCTCCTTCCACCTGATGTTAAGAAAAACTGACTTTGGCCAAAAACCCGTGATGCACGTTACAAGTGACTGTACCAGTAGTCCTGAAGACCCATGTATGTTATAAAAATTTACACAGCTTCAAATCACTCAACTTAACATTACCCCAAGCGCAATCTCTTTTTATGACAGGGAAGCAATTACTTCAGTCAACAGTTTAACTGGTTTTCCCCTTAATGGCCTTAAAATATTCTATCTGCATGACAATTTTATATACATCTGCATCATTGCTCAGTATGTTAGACAAATATTTTAAAGGAAATCAGTGAGAGTATAAAACTGTGGTGATAATGTTGTAATGCTGTAAATAAATTATAGGCAAGCTTTTCTAGTGGTGTTTGTCTTCAAAAATAGTTTTTTGATGTTCTATTTTTAAATGAAAAAGCCTTTTCAGCTATTAAGCACACAGAAGAAGAAAATCAAGTCTATATTTTAAAGTCCAAAAGATTACTTTGTTAACGTAAATGCATCTCACAATAGGCAGTTTGCATTTAAACCTAAGTCATTTTGATATGAGTTTGTCTGAGGTGCAGGTATTTTGTACTCCTTCCTGATAGTCTCGACAGTTTGGGTAATAAAATAAACAATTGAACTCCACACAGTTAATAACTTACCCTTACTTGACCAACAAAAGCATTGGCTTCCTCTTCCTGGACAGAAAGGTTTTTAGGTAGGAACATATCAAAGACTGGTCCATTGTCATTTACATCCGTCACCACTATATTAACAGTAGCAGTTGAGGTCTACAGAGAGAGAGAACATTATCAACAAACTATCTTTAGTTTACAATTTCACAGGTGACAACTGAGCAGCAACCTTACTGCTATATATTAGACCCAGCTAGTACAGAATCATAGGGGAACAGATTACTGCCGCTGTGTGGCCTGGCTGGTGGAGAAAACTGTTGCTTTTCCCTAAGAATTCCTGGCTCAGGAACTCCTGGCGGTGTCCGGGCACCTCGCATACAGCTTCTCTCTCACCCGTGCGATGGAGGCACGCGGCCAAGCCCACACAGAGCTCGCTAGCTCTAGCGGTATCAGAAGTAAAGAGTCCAGAGGCGGCTCTTGCGAGGGATCCGGTGTTTATTCTGACCAGCACGCAGGCTGGCCAGGTAGCAAGAGGACGGGCCCCGCCCGCCGACTTCTTTATCAAGGGACACAGACAGGGGAGGGGCAACAGCTGAAGGCCAATGTGGTGTGACCTAAGGTTAGAGTGACTGTCTGGCTGCTGACCAACCAGGGGGACCCTCCTCACACAGGTCACAAGACCAGGTGAGGAGGATCCTGGCCAGCTGACTTGTGGGGGGTGTTAGATCTCTGAAGTCACCCACCACCGAGATGCTGAGCCCCCTGGTTTCCCAGCCACCTCAGCTGGTGGCTCAGGGACTACAACATCTCCCCCTTCTCTGTTTAAGGGAAAGGCCTCCCCCAGTGATTTGGTTAGGCACTTCCTAAGACAGCCAAATAGACTTAATACCAAAACAATTGTCAGGATAATCCACAACCCAGTTTTGATCAAAGAGCCCACCCATCCCCCAAGTCCCCATTGTCCGAAGAGGTTCTCGAACAAGTCAGAGTCTTTTTCTATCTTCAGTTCTTTAACTTGGTCCTTTATCTTCTGTATCGTCGTGTGGATGCTCTGGCTATGAGATGACAGGTTAAAACAGCATAGCCCTTCGAATTCCTCACAGCCATGTCCATGAGCCAACAGGAGAAAGTCGATTGCAGCTCTGTTCTGTAGTGTTGCGTGCCTGGTGGTTTCCTCATCCTCCAGTAATTGGGAGAGAGCACTCGATGTGAGGTTAGCATGCTTTCCGAGCCAGCACTCGAGGTGGGTAATTTCGCCTAAGGCCTTTGCTGCTGCTACCCAGGGTAGGAAAAGCGACACAGCAACCCTTTTAGAGGTTGACCAATTAATAAGTTCGCTATTGCAATTTGGGTCTAATTCCTGTATGTTCCTTTTTTGGCGAGCCAATTGAGTATGGTTTTTCCAATATAAAATTTGAGTCTTGTTGGGTGCTAATACGGAAAGCCTGCCTAGAGTGCAAGGTCCTCCTCGAGCGTGGGATGGGATTCCAGGCCACGCCCGATCCCCACAGATCAGGAACATACCTTTAGGAAGTACTTTGGGATAAGTGGGTGTTACTACTGATATGGGCTGCTTGTCTTGGCACCAATTTTTATTAGAATAATTTTTTCTGATAGGTGTTAAGATCAGGTGTTTTGTCCAGTATGTTTCCACCTCATTCGGTTTGAAGATAAACTGGAGGCAGAGGGCAGCCTGGGAGGACCCCAATAAATCCAATTCCTGGGGTTCCTCATGTGCTGTTGCTAGCATATTCATCCACTTATTCCAAGCATCCCCTGGGTGAGGTACCTGACCTAAGATGGGTAATTCATTTCCATGGAGGGGAATTGCCACCAGACACGAGGAAAGTGGGTCATCTACACTGCCCATGGATAGGCACATATGTTCTTGCTGGAGTGCCTTTGCCAGTGTGACCCACACATTTGCTTTTGACTGTGGGACGATCCACGCTGTGGTCTCTGATGGTAGCACGATCCAGGAAACCAGGAGACAGCGGAGGTAGATCATCACGGACATGGTGGTAAATAGGGAATGGGTAGTCCTTTCTGTGGGATTTCAAGCATAATTATTATAGGAAGGTTCTTTTTTCCCCTCTCTCCCCCCCCCCCTTTTTTTTTTTTTTTTTTTTTTTGAGGAGGGAAATACACAGGTGAGAGGGTTATGGGGTAGAGAAACACATGAGGGTAAGATATAAAGGGGTTCATTAGGGTTTCAGCTTGTGGGAACTGCAGGAGGTAGTATAGTTAGGTGTTCACGTGGACAGCGTCTTGCGCCGCCGTCTCCTCCATGCAGCACTTGTTTCTTTTTCTGGCGTTGCTTTGTCACAGTCCGGGGTGTCGTCCTTTGTGTCCTCAGGAGCTGTTGCCGATGGTCCAAGGTAGGGCTTTATATACTTTCCTGGTACCCACTTGGGTCCTGAAGGTGTGGAAACACAAGCATACCCTCTCCCCCACAAAATTAGTGGGAATGGGCCTCGGACTTGATGGCTTTCTGGATCTTTGATTAATACTGGCGGCTGTTCTTTCAATTGTTGGGAAGAAATTGGTTCCCACCTAGGGTTCCCCCCCCCAGTTCTGTTGTAAGAGACAGGGGCTACAATAACATTTATCCTAGTTGCCAAATCCCAATCCCCTCCCTCTGCGACCTGGCGGCGAATATCGGCCCAAGGGTCTGCCGAATCTGAGAAATCTCTTCCTCCCTCCCCCGAAGAGGGAGAGGGGGCTCTGGCACGGTTCCGCCGGGTTACCTGGGGCAGGTGGGGGGGGGAAGGGGGGTGTGCGGGCACGCCAGCGCCGGGAAGCACAAGGGGCTGCAGTTCCCCGCCGCTACCCGCGGGGCGAGGCGCGCCGAGATGAGGCAGGGCCGGCCCCGGCCCCGTGCTGGCGGATCCGGGGGTCCAGCACGGGGGAGGGCAGGTCCCGGCACAGCCGCTGCTGGCAGGGTTCAAAGCGGCTGCAGTGGAAGCCGAGGTGGGGGGGGCCATCGGGGAGGCACCCGCGGGGAAGGGGGCGGGGGTAGGGGCGGGACCCGCGGCCGCAGGGGATGTCCCGGTGGAGAGGGGAGGGGCCGACGGCGTCACGACCACGGCTGCGGGGGGAGGTTCAGGGGCGGAGAGCGGCGCAGGGGGCGGGGCTACGGAGTGGCCGGGGGACCCCGTGGGCGCGGGTACATACAAAGTAGCTTGCGACATCTGTGCCGAGCTGCCGGCCACGCGGTCTGCGCCATCTTGGCTGACAGCCGGGCCCGATACAGAGGGGTATTGCAGGGTGGGGGGGAAGGTTTGGGGGGCTTCTGCGCGGAGGTGATCAGGCTCCACGCGCCCCGGGGACCGGGAGAGCTCGGAAGAGACCGCGGGGCTGGTGCCCTGTCGTGGGGTTTCTTCCGAAATCTCCCGGGGGACAGGAAAGGGGGGGGTGTAGGGAGGAGGGGAGGACACGGGGGTGACAGACACGTGCGGCCCCGAACCTCCCAAACCTCCCGACCCAGTTGCCGAAATTTGAACAGATTTATATATAACTATCAACAGAGGGAAAAATTTCTGTACAGAATTATCTCCTGATTGCCTGATTAAAGTTAGCTTTTCCCCGACCTTGTCCCAAAATTCAAGGGACCGGACCGAGGCTGTGGAAATATCTGGGAAATATTTGAACAACCAATGCACAAAACATTTTAAATTCCTTTTAGAAAAACATAAATTCCCTAGTTTAAGATTGCTTTTAACTAGAGAATACACCTCTGATTTGGGATAGGATAGTTTACCACCCATCCTAACCCAAAGAACTCACCCAGCACTGAAAGGAAAGGAGGGAAAAAAAAACCCAAAAGGAGACACAAGCGAAGTTCCACTCACACTCCTGGGATCTTCGAAGGTCAAAAAAAACTTTCAGGCCAGTCTTCTGATATTTTAGCCGGTTCCTTGCGTCCAAAACAGCAAAAGAGTATCGGCTACCCTGAAAAAAACCTAGATGGCTGTTATCAGGGGTGCAGCTGTCCCAGATACGGCACCCGGTCTCGCAGAGAGACCGAGGACGTTTCAATGGGGTGTACAGACTGCCCCACGTTGGGCGCCACTTGCCGCTGTGTGGCCTGGCTGGTGGAGAAAACTGTTGCTTTTCCCTAAGAATTCCTGGCTCAGGAACTCCTGGCGGTGTCCGGGCACCTCGCATACAGCTTCTCTCTCACCCGTGCGATGGAGGCACGCGGCCAAGCCCACACAGAGCTCGCTAGCTCTAGCGGTATCAGAAGTAAAGAGTCCAGAGGCGGCTCTTGCGAGGGATCCGGTGTTTATTCTGACCAGCACGCAGGCTGGCCAGGTAGCAAGAGGACGGGCCCCGCCCGCCGACTTCTTTATCAAGGGACACAGACAGGGGAGGGGCAACAGCTGAAGGCCAATGTGGTGTGACCTAAGGTTAGAGTGACTGTCTGGCTGCTGACCAACCAGGGGGACCCTCCTCACACAGGTCACAAGACCAGGTGAGGAGGATCCTGGCCAGCTGACTTGTGGGGGGTGTTAGATCTCTGAAGTCACCCACCACCGAGATGCTGAGCCCCCTGGTTTCCCAGCCACCTCAGCTGGTGGCTCAGGGACTACAACAGATTACCAATTGTTTGGTGCAAGTTTTTGTGAAACAGGAAGCATTATTCATTGGAAGAGTTCATTTTAACCTTTCTTATAAGACAAAACAGACTGAATTATATATTGAATATATTATATATATATTATATATTGAACTATATATAGAATTATGTATTAGAGTTGTATGAAGGACATCAGGTATCTTTTTTCTTATATGGTATTTTAAGGATCTCCCATTCTGAGTGGGGGAGAAAGCTAGAAATATCAACATTTCATACATCTGGAAAAGAAATACTGATTTTACTAATCCAAAGATGCTATTGTGATGATTAGATTAGATGAGTAGTCAGCCTCTTAGCTGGCAGAATCACGCTACCACATCTCCATGGTGAGCTCAGCTGGCCTTAGCTCGGAGGTCTCTGTGTCATCCCTCACCCACATCACACTAATGTGCTATCAAGCATTAGCACACATTAACATGTTAAGATACAGAGAGGTGCCTAGTGGGAAAAGCGTAATTAACTGTATTTAACACACATAAAATTTCAACAAAACACGTCTGTGCTCCCCACTGAAAATTTCTGTCCAAATCAGAGCAATGGGAGAGTGAAACACTGTCTGCAGACCTTCACATCTTGAGTCAGATCCCTTTTCACTGGTCCTATAGACTGTTTCAGACACAGAACACCACATTACTGTATTTAATACATTACTGTATTTTATATCAATCCAAACAGGAACACCTGTGCTATCAGAGATACTTTTATTCCATTAATTCAAACCCAGTGCAGCAGCAAGTACCGTTGTGAACTGTAGCTTCAGGTTCACTACAGTTTGAGATTGTAAAGGGAACAGATACACCAGCTAACACTACCTACCTCATGCACTCAGACTGTGCCTAAGCATTGGCATCTCTGAACTTCTCTGTTTCTCAAGTTTAACCATTTTGCATTGACATGAAATATATTAGCTTGAGCCTCATGAATTTAAACATTGTGGCAAGGGCAACAAAAACACACCTTTGCTTTATCCCCTATAAACAGCACAGTGGAAGAGCTGAGGCTAATAATGCAAGTTCCTGTGGCCTGTGACACGGGTTGCAAAGGGAAGGAATCAACAGGATGCCATCCACTAGGGAAAAGAGAAGAACTACTGGGCAAAAAAACCACTGAGGGGAAGACTGAAATCATGCACCAGGAAAGACTTTCATTGCAAGAACAGAGAAGCAGAGGCACAGAGAGTGCAGGGGGGCTACAGCATCTTCCCCAGGAGTAAAAGGCATCTCTCAGGTTGGAGAGCAGTGTAAACTGATGCTGTGGTGGAGCAGTGGATGGGCAGGTTAACCTGGTATTAATTATAACATGGTGTCATCACTCTATGAAGGTTTCCTTCAGTGTTTTATTTAGTTCATATGCTGAGAAAATAAATTATTTTACAAATACATTCTGTTAGACCAACATACTACGGGAGATAGATGCTGGAAAGAGCCACATGTGAAGTTCAACACTGATGCCTTATTGCTGCAGATTGCTAATGCTGGTTGCCCACACTGTTTTGTACTGTTCCCCCAGTGACAGCAGTATTTGTAATGATGTCTGTGCTGCAGCCATTGCTGCTGTGAAGTGCAGTGCAAAATCAAGCACAGTGTATTAAATCAGTTTTCCCATGCTGTACTGCACTGCCTTCTGATACTGAGAAACTTTGTGTCAAGCTATACTGGGAGAAATCTATAGGACGTCCCCATCACAGCAGTACACAGTGTGGGTTACCCTGAAGAAGTCCTTTGCTTTAGGCCCAAGACTAACTGACCTGTTCCACAGTGGCACCTCACAGGTTTCATAAAGAAACCTGTAACCCCCCTCCCTGAAAAACCAGGAACAAAAAAAGTTTGAATGTAAACCTAGAGCTTTGTGTGTCTTTTCTGAAACCCCTTCTGGAGCAGTACCTCCCACGTCACAGACCTCAAGCAGTTGCACACTCTCACAGGTCCCTGCAGTAACTGCCCAAAATAAATGCAGAATACTGCCTAATTTTTATTAAGGGGCAAGCTCCTTGTACCTGCCACATGGGAAAAGCACTTGCAAAGGACAACTAAATTTACTTAAAAGCTACTCACTATCTTAATAGTACCTGGTCATGCTTTCATTGTTGTGTCACTAGTTCAATCTGATAACTTACTCTCTGCAGGAGAGACCCTGTAACAGGTCAGTCTCCTTCACCTTCCAAATCCTGGGCTTGGCAAGCAGCCCAGGCACTGGTATCAGAGTCAGCTGCCTCTTTCCAGGGCTATAAATCTGGCTGGTGTGTTTGCACAGCATCCTCCGTATTCCCCAGGTATTACCTGTGCTAGCAGGCTTCCTTAGCAGTCCCTCTTGACACCAGCACAGCAAAGAGCAGATCCCAAACACACCTAAGTGGCATAAATGACACCCATGCACAATACAGCTCTTTCACAGTGAGTTTTTCTACAGCTTTTGTATGGAGGCAAATGCAGAAAACAGACTGGCTCTACAATAAGCACCATACAATAACTACTTAATACTTAAAGAGTAAAGAATACAGAATATTTTGAAACAAATAATAAAAATTGGCTTTCAAGCTGGCTTCTTATATTTGCTTATGCTCAGTTATTTTCTAATCGGTTCTGAAACTGCCATTCCCACATTCAATTTCTATAAGGAAAGAGCACTTTACAATTTATGCATCATTGTCAACACAAAACACACTCCAGAACGTTTGCTCTGATGCGCAACACGCACTGAATGTAAATCAATCTTCCAGAGAATACAGGGCAATAAAAACTCTTAGAGTTCATAAACGGAGAGAAATATGGCATAAAAACCATTGGCTTAAGACTGTGAGTACTTCTCATTTTGAAATTATTTCTCTTCCATTCAAGAGAACTGTAACAGGTTGTGTCCTACAATCTGCAGCACGTTTTCTCCTGATGACACCAAGTCAATCCACAGCAGCTCCGAAGAGCTGCCAGAACATGCCTTTGCATCTGATAACTCCTGAATCAATTGCTGGAAATAAAATTACTGTTGTGAATTACTTACAGGTCTAACCTGCGTACATAAGTGCATGCCCGTGGGGAGGGGCTCACATACTTATTGTACATAAACATACAACATGTTATGAGGAACTCTTACGAGCACTTCTCCTAAAGCACAGTGTTTTTCTAAGCCCAAGCAACTCTCCACCCTGGAAGCATGCTGTTATCAACACAGCCCTGCAGCAACACAGGCCAGCAGCTCGTGGGCTGTTCAGACAGGGGACCAGCCTGGAGAACCAAGGAAGGCATTAATCCCTCTGCTCAGCCCTCAGAAGATCACACACACCTAGATACTTAGATTGTGTCAAGAGAGAAAACATGTGCAAACTGAAACAAAAGACTGCACAACAAGGCCAACAAGGGACAATCCAGGTACAAATACAGCCTGGGCAGAGAATGGCTTGAGAGCAGTCCTAAGGAAAAGGACACGGGGTGTTGGTTGAGAAGCTCAACCTGAGCCGGCAATGTGTGCTTGCAGCCCAGAAGGCCAACTCGGTCCTGGGCTGCATCAAAAGCAGTGTGGCCAGCAGGGTAAGGGAGGGGATCCTCCCCCTCTGCTCTGCTCTCAGGAGAACCCCTCTGCAGTGCTGTGTTCAGCTCTGGGGCCCCCAACATAAGAAGGACATGGAGCTGTTGCAGTGAGTCCAGAGGAGGCCACGAAGATGATCAGAGGGCTGGAGCACCTCTGCTATGGGGACAGGCTGAGCGAGTTGGGGGTGCTCACCTGGAGGAGACCTTATAGCCCCTTCCAGTACCTGAAGGGGCCAACAAGAAAGCTGGAGAGAGACTTTTGACAAGGGCATGGAGTAACAGATGGAACACAGGAGGTTCCACATAAATATGAGGAAAAACTTCACAGTGGGGGTAACAGAGCACTCTGGGCAGCCTGTGCCAGAGGCTGTGGAGTCTCCTTCTCTGGAGACATTCCAAACCCGTCTGGATGCGTTCCTGTGTGACCTGATCTGGGTATTCCTGCTCCAGCAGGGGGACTGGACTAGATGATCTTTTGAGGTCCCTTCCAGTCCCTGACATTCTGTGATAGGACAAGGGGTGATGGCTTCAAACTGAAAGAAGGAAGATTTAGACTAAATATTAGGAAAAAAAATCTTGGCTGTGAGGGTGGTGAGACACTGGCCCAGGCTGCCCAGGGAAGCTGTGGCTGCCCCCTCCCTGGCAGTGTTCCAGGCCACGCTGGATGGGGCTTGGAGCAACCTGGGCTGGTGGGAGGTGTCCCTGCCATGGGACGAGATGAGCTTTGAGGTCCCTTCCAACCCAAACCGTTCTGTGATTCTATGATAAGGAATAGCTTCTCTCCAAGAGGACAAAAGTGAGAGCATTTCAGCACAATGAAGCACAGGTGTTTTCGACACACTGTGCTCTAGCTTGTCTTCACACTGTAGACATGTACTGGGAACCTAGTCTCAGCACTCCCTGGATAAGAACATAAAGAATTAAGTTTTTGAAGCCTTTATATCATTAGATGGGGGTTACCTGAAAAATCAACTAGCAGCCTGACTTGTGAATATGAAGGGTAAAAGCTTTCTTGAGTTATTCTATAGGTTATTCTGTAGCATAGCATAGGACTTGTCAGTGATGCTGAGGGATCCTTGCGCTCTCTTCCTACAAATCAGTAACAAACACTGAGAAAAAAACATGGGAATACTCAAAAATCTTGTTATTTCATTGGAATACAGGAAATATTTGTTATCCCACTGTTGGAGAACGCCAACCATTCACATGAAATAGTACTCAGTTGGTCACCTTTATTTCTTTGAGATGGATGAAGCAGCAGTTCTGCCATTAATGTCAGAAACTGCTATAAGCAAAGATTATTAAATACAATCAACATTTTGATGTCCCCATTAGATGGCTCCAAAGATTTGCTTAAGCCCTCTGCAAGCCACAGCTTAAGACTGACGTGTTGTTCTGAAATAGCCTTTATTAGCCAACTAGAATAAATGACAGTGGCTGATTCAGAACTGCAGCACAGAGCAGTATTGGTAACATCATGATCATCCGTCCTGCAGATAATGTAAAAAGTCACCAGCAACACTAAAATCCCATTGACTAAATAATCATTGCTTAGAAGTTATGTTCAGGGCTAGCCACAACCTCTTTGCAGTCTGTCACTGCAACAGGAAATAACACAGCAAGTAGACTGTGGGCCATACCCCTTCTCACTGCAGCCAAGTCACCCTGGCACACAAACAGGTGACAAGGACTCCAGGTGGTAAATGCATGCTCTGGGGATAAAAAATGCCCTGCAGAAAGGATAAAAGCAAACACACTGAGAAAGGGTCACTCTATGTGAAGCTCATTTTATTGTACCATTAGAGGAGCCCATCATCTCTTATAACCATTTTCAACTGCGGGTCCCAGTGGCTGCCTGAAATCGCTCCCCGTGTCACACAAACTGCACTTCATTTTCTACGTCACCAGCTAAAATTCTTCTGCCGAGGAAACCTCCAGCACACAGAGGTGGTGATGCTTTTAACTCTGTCACAGCTCGTCGCATCATTTTAAGTCAGTAATGAAGAGCATGAGGAGCTCTAAAAGTAATTATCACCTTTGAGTGTCAAAGCAGCAGAAGTTATGTTTAATGACAAGTTCCGACTGGGTGCCCATTGGCTTCTGCAAAGCCAGCTTTCCTGTTTTGAGGGCGGAGACAGCTGTATTGCACATCTCAGTGATTCAAGATTAAAAAAAGAGATGTAATTTCTCTTCATTCATCAGTTCTCATACTCCCATGTGCTGTAACATGTACCTAGAACCTAGATTCCCAGCTCCCTACGTTACTGTCCTCTTTGTCTGGCTCTGATCTTGTACCACTGCGGGGTGACCTGCATATGGCAGAGCAAAATGAAGTCAGTCCTTAGAAGCTGAGGTGGATTGTGAACTGGCTGAAGGAAAGAAGCCAGAGAGTTGTGGACAATGGGACTGAGTCTAGCTGGAGACCTGTATCTAGTGGAGTCCCTCAGGGGTGGGTACTGGGACCAGTACTATTCAATATATTCATCAATGATTTGGATGAGGGAATAGAGTGCTCTGTCAGCAAGTTTGCTGATGACACCAAACTGGGAGGAGTGGCTGACACACCAGAGGGCTGTGCTGCCATCCAGAGAGACCTGGACAGGCTGGAGAGCTGGGCAGGGAGAAATTGAATGAAATATAACAAGGGCAAGTGTAGAGTCCTGCATGTGGGGAAGAACAACCCCATGTGCCAGTGTAAGTTGGGGACTGAGCTGTTGGAGAGCAGCGTAGGGGAAAGGGACCTGGGGGTCCTGGTGGACAGCAGGGTGACCATGAGCCAGCAATGTGCCCTTGTGGCCAAGAAGGCCAATGGCATCCTGGGGTGTATTAGAAAGGGGGTGGTTAGTAGGTCGAGAGAGGTTCTCCTCCCCCTCTACTCTGCCCTGGTGAGGCCACATCTGGAATATTGTGTCCAGTTCTGGGCCCCCCAGTTCCAGAAGGACAGGGAACTGCTGGAGAGAGTCCAGTGCAGAGCCACAAAGGTGACGGAGGGAGTGGAACATCTCCCTTGTGAGGAAAGGCTGAGGGAGCTGGGTCTCTTTAGCTTGGAGAAGAGGAGACTGAGGGGTGACCTCATTAATGTCTATAAATATGTAAAGCGTGAGTGTCATGAGGATGGAGCCAGGCTCTTCTCAGTGACACCCAGTGACAGGACATGGGGCAATGGGTGCAAGCTGGAACATAGGAGGTTCTGCATCTTTTGAGGTCCCATCCAACCCCTAACATTCTGTGATTCTGTGAAGTACCAGCAGCAGGAAGCAAATTCTTCCTTGCAAAGCTTGGAGAAAACAAATAGAGAAAAAGATGATGTTTGAAGAAAAGATGTTTGAAGAAAATCAGCTGTAGTCTAATTGTTTTAATTTGTCTCTGTGACTGTATACAGGAATGTCACCACTCATTACGTATTTCAAACTGAAGGCAAAGAGTTTCACAAATTTCTTAAGGCATTATGAAAAGCTGCAGCGTTTTGCAGAGGATCCTAAAGAGACAGTAAAACAGCACTCTCATGAAACAGACCTGCAGTTTTGCTAAAGCTCTTGCCATATGTTTAATTACCACTAAAAGTCTTTAAACAAACCTGAGTGTTCCCCAAAGTAATGACAGAGAGACCTAACTCCCAACTGGTTTTGTGTAACAACTGAATGGATACTCTTCATGCAAATACCAAGGTAACTCATTAAGGGTACATAAAAACTCTGCCTTGTCTGTTTTAAAACTAGGCATTTCTACAAAAGATTTGCCAAGTGTGTTTTGGAAAGGAGTGTTCAAGCTATAACTGGAAAATCATGCAGGGAAAGAAGTAGTACAGCTTCATAGCAGGCATCTCCTATTTATTACAGAAGCAAACCATGTTTACTTCTCTTTTTATAATAAACATAATTCAAACAAAACATCAACATCTGCAATTTATAGCTTTCTTAGGGCTTCTCAAATAGTTTTTACATATATAACTCTACCCTCAGCAATAAATGTAACATTTACATTGCCTTCACAAATATCTTTTGTTCCAAGTATGCCAGGCCCTGATAAATGTTACAGATGAGAAATTTGAAGAAAATTTCACTTGTAACTTATTTTATTTGTACCCTGTCATTTAAATTGAAGTTGGGAATTGATGAGAGCATTCTATGCCTTGGAGAGGAAACATTGTTAGCTCTGATGTCAAGCAGGTTTATTAATTTAGACAAACTCTAAGACTAACGCTATCATCTCTAGATATAACTACTCTGCAAATAATAAGATTTGAGGGAAAACCCAAGGCCTTATTTGATTGAAAAAGAAACTGTAAATATTGCTTCTGATCTACATATCAGGACTTATCTGTATTCAATTGGAGAAAGCTACACTCAAAATTCTGATATCCAAAATTATAGCTGTTCTTTACCAAACAAGGGGAACAGCTGCTGAGATCCTAAGACACTGGGAATGATAAGGAGCAGGATAAAATATACACAAACAGGTAAATTGCCATGCTGACAAAGTTCAGTGCTCCAGGAGAGCGACAGCCTGGAGAGTGACATTGCTAATGGGAATCTAATAATGATTGGCAATGGAAGGTGACAACGAAGTGCCAAAGCTGGAAAAAGTGATGGGTAAATATGCACAACTGGTTATGGCATTGGTCACTGACCTTTCTGAATGCACATTAGCTGCACAGTCACAACAACCAACATCCAGCAGGCCTTGGGAAGGGGGAGCATGTTATTCTTTCCCAGTTTGTTCCTATCAGCAAGGCTGCAAGCCTCAGGTATTTTCAGACCTTGTTTCCTTCCAGGTTAGGGCATTAGAACTTTAGAAGTGGTATCTATCGACCCTCTATGTCCCTCCGAGTTGTAAAGAAGAAATGGCCAGCTGGACTACAAAGAAATTTAGGAGAGAGAAGAGACTGAGGCTGAAGGGAAAGACAAGGCTGGGGCTGGACTAGATGATCTTCAGAGGTCCCTTCCAACCCCCACCATTCTGTGATTCTGTGATTACACTAATGAAAAAAGATCAGAAAAAGCCTGGGGAGGAGACAAAGAGAAAAGCTGTCAAACACACCAAAATAAATCCCCAAAGGAAACCCCTCCACACTAAAACCTCACACAGCCGACAAGAAAATATAGAAGATGAGAATACCAGCAAGAAAGGAAGAGAAAATCATGCACATTCGAGAGAAGTCCTTGACAAGTGTGTGGGACTGACAGGACAGGCCTCTGCTGTAATGCCAGTCACCAACAGCCAGGGCTCCAGCCCCGTGTGTCTACTTGGGGCAGAGAAAGAGGACTGATCTGCTGCCCAAGCAGCTGAAAAGCAGCTCAGTATCACAGGAATGAAACAATACTGTACCTACAGAATGAACCAGCATAGCTGGCAGCTTATATCCCAAGCTGTATAGCTTGGGCTAAACAACCCAAATTTAGAGCATCCCGTGTGCTACGCACAACCCAGTGCAGTTGGAGGCTACGTCTGTCATGCAGCCTGTCAGACAAGGCTGTGGAAAAATGGATCTGCATCTAAACTGACAGCTCCGGATTCAGTGTCTTAATCACAAATAGATAAAGCTGTGACTTCTCTACCAATGTCTATCATAAACCAAACCTGAGAACTTCAAAAACAGGCGAGGGACATGGGCTGCTGTAGCCTTCAGCTGCAGCTCTCCCAGCCTGCTTGCATGGGTTTGCTGTGCACTTACACCTGGAGACTGCACTGCTGTTACAAAAAGAGGAGAGGTTTCTGCTAACCTCCTGATCTGTCTGCAGGCATGCTCAGGACAGAAGGGTGAGGACAAGGAGCTCTGTATGTCTGCTCTTGAGCTCTCTCACTTTGCACATACCTATGTTTTCCAGTCTAACTAGAACTCAGGACTATGGTATTTACTGACACGACCATGGAATTACTGTATATGCACAGTAACAGTAACTTAGATAAAAATGCTTCAACAATCCCTGGCGCAGAACTGTTTCCCACCTTATAATAATTAAAGACATCTTTCAAACCAGAATTACAATCTGCTCAAAACGTTTGACTGAAAACGGCGATCAATCTATTTCTTCATGAGCATCACTTAAATCACTCCCTCCCCATTACAGCACTTGAAATCAAAGCCTTTACAGGGAGTATTATGGCTGCAATGCATGCAGACAAGCTGCACAAACACTGGAAGTTTGGGAGTCTCCTAAAGCTGGCCCTAATAAAAGAGCCGATGCAGAGAGAAAAGCCTTCTCCCAGAGAGGAGGAAATCTGGCCAGACAAATTCTTCTCTCAAGGCAAACTAGAATTTAGAGGTCAGCAGAAATTTTTAAGGCTTCCTCACACTAAGCAGATAACTTTTCAGGGAAATAGTAATAGGCAGTGTTTCTCCTGAGTTACAGTTTGTTTTGTTGAAAAGAAAACAATTTGAGGAGGAGTTCTTTAGAGGAGAAAGTACAAAATCATTGATCTGTTTAAACTGTTCCTTTTCATATATTTAAGAACTATTCCTTCCCACTGCACCAACAGATCAAAATAAACGTGCTACATGAAGGCAGTATGGAAGTTCCACAGTATGAACACATTCCATTGAATATATTTTGGCAATCTTGTTTTACTGATTACAATCAGGTCAGTTAAGTAGAAGCCTTTTCCAATAGAAGCCTTTTTGTACACAAAATCTCTGTTCAGTGAGTATTTAGTGAAAAAGGTGTGCTTTATTCTTGACAGATAATGGAACAGATGTGGAGCAGATATAGGTAATATTTAGAGGAGTAACAGCAAATTTACTGCAACTAATTAATTCTCTGTATGCTATTCAAGTAGTAAATCTTTGTCTTAATTACCTTGATCTAGTGCTACCTGTTTGCTCTAAGGAAGGTAATTAATTCAAGAGTTGTGGGAGATAGATGCTCTAAATTATTAGTGATCTTGTAAGATGACTGAAATCCCAAGTCTAACTTACATGATGAAACACACCACACTGAAATGAGGCTTCTTATGGTTCACTCAGTGGATGAATACCCTCCTGAAGCCTTGGTCTGCTCTGATCAAGAACAAGACAGTAAGGAGGAATATGGCATGGTATCTGTGCCTACACAAAGCACACCAGGGTGTCCCAAGGCCCCTGAGACAAAGAGACTATTAGGCTGCTCTGCTCTGAGATATCTCTGTCTAGGAGCAAGAATACCACAGTATTTATTCTACTTTCATTTACAGCCTGTGGCAATTATTTAGCTAAATCTTAAGGTGAGCAAACACTAGGTTTTCAACTGTTGGTCCTTCTGAGGGCACTGCTGTGGCAGAGACACCACCATGCCCACACTTCTGCATACTGTAACCAGGAATACATTTTTCAGAGCTTCTAAATTCTAAGCCCCACTGACTTTAGCTCCTGTACCGAGTACAGTGCAAATCAATGAACATTTTAGCCACCCTTAAAGGTCAAACATCCCATTGTCTCACTTTTATGCATCTGACATAAGAGTGGAATTTGGAATCCACTGCTGAGGACCCAGAATAACATAGAAAAGCCAAAAAAAAACCAAAAAAAAAAGACTTAACATGTCTTCAAAAATGCCAATCCAATCCCTGCATGCAGCACCAGCTGCTCTGGGCCAGCCCAGACCACCACCAAAACAGTTCTCTCTCAGATGCCTTTCTCACGGTCACCTGATGGTGCCTCTGTCTCCTCATGGTAACAGTTCTGAGGTCTGCAACGCTAAAATGATTCTGATTATTTCATTAAGCGTTCATTCCAGAAGAAATGAGCACAGTCTGAGATTAATGGGTAAGATTTTGGATTCATGGCTTACAGAGAAACCTTCCCGGAGCCAGGTCGCCTCTGATCTCTCCTGTCCAGCAAACCTGCAGAACTTCACCAGAGCAGATGGACAACAGCTATTTCTGCACTTCCAAAGTAGTTCAGTGGCCTGGTGGTTAAGACACACACTGGGAAAACAGGTTAAGTAAACACTGAATCTTCTACGACACACAGGAGAACCTGAACCCCCTGTCAGTATTTTCTGGGTACCACAAAGTGAGTGGGACAAGGAGCATCAGTGCTGTGGCTCTCCTTCAGCCATACTAAAAAGGAAGGCTGTAGCTGCCTGGGAGACTGAGAACACCCCTAGGATGACTGACAGTTTTTAAGAATACCTAATTACTAACTCCCAGATGGCTTTATAAACTACTTACCCAGCTGCTCTGTTTTGCCAAGACCTGGAGAAAGACTTTACTGAAATGCTGAGTGAATATTTTCACGACTAGATATTTGTATTTGGAGGTTTGAATTCTGCTTAAATCAGACAATACACAGTAAGACAATACAATGGAGCTTCCTTGTTTCTCTCTATAAATGAACTGATGCATACACACCTGCACAAGCCAAGAATAAACAGCACAGAAGGCTTTTGCTTTCTTCTAACAAGTGTCACGCATACTTATTTCTAACTTCTCCCTCTGAAATGCAAAGATGTGAATCCTTGCCTTGAAATCCCAAACACACCACAATTTGTGAAAACAAAATTTGAGCTTGATACAGTTTTTTATTTACGTGTCATTCTTCTGCCCATCTGCAACTAAGTCTCATTACAAGGGAAAGAAAAATATTTTCCTGACTACTTAAATAATGCATACTTAATTGTTTGTTGTGTCGTGTTGTTAACAGTGACGGGTGGTAGGTCAGGTTATTCCAAGGTCAGAGAGAAACCACAAGCCTGGTAATGTTTCAGGTTATAAACCAGAATAACAGTAACTCTGGAAGCACAGTGGAGCATTTTAAACAATCGAGAGCATTATAAGGCATGCAAAAGTGAAGAAACAGTGTCAGCCAGGCCACACTGCTAAATGGAAAGCTGTATTGCTTGGTGAAGGCATAAGGAGGTCTGTGTTAATTTTGATGGAATAAGCAGTCCTCAAAAGTCAAAGGGTGTCAACATGACTGTCACCACACAGCATTAGGCACTTAAAAAAGCCTCGGGGCTTAGAATACTGAAACCTCAACCACTTAGTGCCATAGCAACACTGTTAAAAGTCTCTTAGACACTCTATTAATGACACAGAAAAAGGGGCAGGAAAAAAAAACCCCACATTAAATCACCAAAAGTTTAAGGTGTGTGGGACCACAGACTTTTCAAATGCAAAACTGTGTTCTACAGAGTTCATAGATAACGATGGGGAACAGTCAGTTTTGTCTAGAGAACGTTGGGGATAAAGAGGAGGGCTGGTACCATACTGTGTGCTATGTTAGGCCAGTATCCCATGGGGTTTACAGTGGAGTGGAGCAGGCAGGGCACCCAGCTGTGGGGGAACAGAGTTTCAGCCCCTAGAAGATCAGGAATCCAGTAACCTGTGAGTTTACAAAGGCAATGGTTTGTACCCCCATGATTATGGGAAAGCCACTGGGAGGAAATGCTGCCCCCCAAGAGACTGGTGCTGGGGCTGCTGCACCCCAAGTGGATGTGGGATCCTGTGGGGGATGTGTCCTGCTGCCCCATGGGCTGACCTCCAAACCCCTGGAGATACCAGAAGTGGAAAGAAAGATCCACTTGGGCATGTCTCCCTGGGCCAAAGATGACCCTCTCAGGGCTGGAGATGGCAGTCCCTGTGTGAACTGGACCAGTGTTAACGGTAGGAAAGATGATGAATCTTTCTGGTCCTTTCTTTGTGTTTGCTTCAGTGAGTCTGACTCAATACTCAAATACAGCCTTTTCCAACCTAACAAGCTGTACTTATCCCTATGGAGGAAAACATTCTTAGTTTTATGAGAACAATGTTGAACAGACAAGAGAGTCATCACCTTGAGACAGACAAGTTTTACAGCAGCGTGGGATAAATTTCTTTCTGAAAGCTTGAGGAATTCCAAAGCATAGGAACATTTTGCATCTGAACTATTCCAACTAAAATGCAGAATTTTATACACTATTATTTAAGAATTAAATGAGCTGAAGTTATGCCCCTTTGAAATCTATGTTATAATGGCTAAAAATATTCGTCAAAACAGAATTTAGCTGGAAAATATTATCAATATTGATATGACTTGAGTACTGTTAACAATTTCTGAAGCAAATTCACTGGCTGAAAATACAAAGACTGAACTTTCTCAGTTAACTATGCAACATCAATAAGAAAGTTTTATTTTTTCCACTATGTAAGGGTACTAACAGGGCTTTTCATGCATCTTCATACTTGAAGGCTATGAGTTAAATAACCTGCTCCACACTTACACTGTCAGTGCAACCACGGCTGACCATGCTTGGGGAACAGGCTCAGACTACATCACCTCTGGAGATCCCATGCAACCTTGATTATCCTGTGATCCTATGGCTATTGTTCATAAAACCTATCTACAAAAATGTACAAATGTCAAATTTTCCTGTTGTAACTCAGGAGGAAAGTTCTAGCTAAAAAAAAACAACAATAAAAAAATCCCACTAATAAAGTCTTCTCCCTTTAAATTTCTTTCAAATTTCCAAGAAACAAACAAATACAGAAAAGGCTGAATAGAATACAAAAGCCTACTCTAAGTATATTTGACACTAATGGGTGGTTTCAAACAGCCCACTGTTGGATAGAAGGAAATCAGTTTTGATGTGTTACTAGCTAAAATATGTTAATGTCATTTAAATTAAGTTGTGCCTGCCTGTGGAATTAACTTTGTGATTTTAGGGAAACTGAAAGAAGTTCTTCAATCAGACAACCAGTTTTCTGTAGGCAGAGAGAGTTGTTTAAAAATGCAAACTTTGAGAACAAGCAGCAGGTGAATTAGTTCAGGGAGCAGTAGTTTTTTAGCTGTAGAAATAACTTTTTTCCTAAAGAGACATCATTGCTTTCTGATATAAACTAGTTGCAAAGAAGAGACCCTTCATGAAGTATCACTGACTTGTTGAAACAAGCATTCATGTCCTTAGAATAGTTTGCCATGTTGCTAGCTAGCGACTTGAAGTGAGTCCCTGACCCAGGAAGAGCCTGTCAAATAGCAGAGAGTAAGTCCAAAAGACCTGCAAATCAAAGAAACTGTGCAAAGACATGAGGAAGCCTGGCAAATTAGCCAAAACCACTGTTACCTGGCATGGAAAAGGCATGGAGATTTAATGGGCTGAGATACTCTGTTTCATCTATTTGTTCGTAAAATAAAAGCCAAGAAACTTGTACAGCCTCAGTTGTGATACTGGCAAGCCCAGCCAATCCCTGACTCTTTTGTTTCACGTACTGTTACCAGAAGCCTAGGGTGCAAGAGCAGCCAGGTCAGCTTCTTCAGTCATGAAGACCCCAAACCAAGCAGCAGTAAAGAGAACACACACAAGCTAGAACGTGAGAATTCACTGTGAGAATTAACACACACAGACACAAAACTCCAGGGAAAAAAACCCAGATGGTATTGAGGGAAAAAAGCAGATAATGAGATAGTAGGGGAGAGGATTTTTTCAGTCTATGTTGTTGTTACAGCAACAACAACGTAAGGCCACCATCCATCAAGAGCACTCAGTACCAAAGAGCGACCTGCTGCTGTTTTACCTGTGTTTCTGCTTGTGAGCTGTCTGCTGCACTAGTAAGACCTGCTGTGCTCATTGAGAAATGATGAGTTTTATGTCAGTGCTGGGAAATCACAAATATCTTTCATTGATGTTACAAAAATTCTTTAGATGCTGATTATTTTATTTCCTTGTGGGATATTCTTGATATTTTCTTTAAAAAAACATCCCACTTCAAAAATGCTTGAAATTTGCATATCATCACCATGACTTTTGAGAATACTACTGTTCTTATTTGTACTACCACGCCTCTAGGAACCTCTAGCCCTTCTTCACTGGGCTAGGCAATGCACAAAGAACACGAGGAGAGTCCATTCCCCCAACAACATGGCCACTGCGTGCTCCAGCCTGGCTACTGAACTGCTCACAGACTTGAGTATCAATGACTCCTGCTGCAACAGGCAGTCAGCCCTACATGAGCTGTTCAGGGACAGTCCTAATGAAGCCCTCCACCGTTATTTCTGGTGGTTTTTACACAGTTGAGCCTTTTGAACCGTATCTCATCTTACGTACAACTATTTTCTGTTAAGCAGCATGTCATGGTTAACTGCCTTTCTATTAAAAAAGCAACTATTATCTTCTGAGTGTTAAAATAGATCAGGTGTCCAGTTCAGTGCCAGGACAAAGAGAATGAATATCTAGATGAAAAGAAGAGGAAGTATCTTTTCAGTGGCCTTTCTGTGCTCCAGATAGCATTTCACCAGCATAACACAGTCTGAAACAGAACACAGGTCTTTTATTTAAACCTTCAGATTTCACAGCCAGAAGTTAGAGATGAAAACATTTGAACTTGCAGCTATCAAGAATGGAGAGTAGCTCACAAGTAACAAAATTACAAATAATGAGATGAATTACTGAAGATAACTGTAACCAGATTTTTAATGGAAAAGGTGTAGGCTCTATAATCGTTACTCCATACTGTCATGGAGTTGTAGAACTCTCAAACTTTCTCACTACTTTGGGGAGAACAAAAAAATCTGAGTAAATACTGAGCAGGAAGGTAAACCTTATAAGCTGAAAAAGCTAAAATAGGGAGAAGAGCATGCCACAGAAATAACACCTAAGATTTTCTTCTGCTGCAGTGAAGACAGGGTGAGCAAGGGTCCAAACCACAGAGCTTTCATGATCACTCGACAGCAAACTGACAAAGATTTCTCTGTTCAAAGCTGAACACTGCCTCCTAGAATAGCTCAGATAATGTGGCTGTATTATTTTACATCTGCCCTTATACACTGTTATTTTAAGGCTGGATAAAGACTTGTCCTCCATGGCACAAATCCACTGCAAAGCTGCTGCACTCCCACACACCTTGCACAATCCTACTATGGTAAAACCCCGCTGCTGGGATTGCTGCAGACTTTCAGAAAAACTAATTCTATTGCCTCTGCTTAAAAAAAAATAAAGACATATCCTTGAACAGCCCTCCATTTTTTAACATGGAAATTGAAAATCACAGTTCTGTTATACTAAACAGAAATGTAAGCAGTACTTTGTTGGTTTGGTTCTGGGGTCACTGCATGCCTGATCAATGCAAACATAGAAGACTTAGAAATACCTCCTGATAAAAAAGGTTTATTTTTTTAAGAGAAGTGGCACGGGCACTTTTCCAGATTTTTCCTGAGAGCTTAAAAAGAAATTGAAGCTGGACAGTGCTTTCATCTCTCAATTCTGAACAGAGTGCAATGAACTTGACTGGATAGAGTACAAATCTTCAATAGAGCTGCCCACATCACTGATCTTCAGGAGAAGTTAAGAAGGAAGACTGGTTATTTAATAGCACGGAGAAGAAATAGTAAGAAGATGCACACGGCTGAGTAACACAAAACCTTGACTGCACTGGTTCTTGTTGAAGAATAATAAAGAAGCAGAAGTAGCAGCCAAGTCAGTTTCAAGGTCAAAGGACATCACCCCAGTGATACACAGGCTTCATCCACACAAACCTTGCTGAGATAAAGGTGAATTGTTGCAGATCACAGATATATTTGGTCAAGACTCACATAAAAGACACTGCAATTAGACTACTCCACGTGCCTAACTACGTATCGTAACAGCCCATTTTCTTAAACTTTCAGAGACAACTCACCCCATCTGGTCTGCCATCCGAGGCTGTAACAATCAGAATATAGCGATCAGTGCTTTCTCTGTCCAAGGGCTTTCCTAAGGCTAGCAGTCCAGAACTAGTAATAAAACAAAAACATAAAATGTTATCACAACAGTTGTAAGGTATCTACAAGCACTTTTGTTCCACTACTTTGCGTTAACACAACCGTTTCCCTTTAACCAAGTTAATAAGCTTTTAGGCTTTATTATGAGTGAAAGCATGCTTTGTGTAGGGAAAGGCTAATAAAAACCCTGAGCCAATTTCTCATGCTTTCCGCTTCGATACGTGTATAATTTGGGATTAAAACAACAACTTAGTGATCGCCAGGATTCTAGAAAAGACAGCCCTACACTGAACACAGGGCCCTCATTTGTTAGAAAGCTGCACTGCTGTAGTAAATGAGAAGAAAGAACCACCAGCAGGCTGTTAATCACAGAGGAGTCCCGAGAGACCTGACAGAATTGCAGCAGTAAGCTCCAGGGATACAACACACATGGTCTTAAGCGTGAGTCTCCTCAGACTTTTATAGGGACAGGCTACTAACTTCAGCAAAAGTGAGCTAATGCTCTTTCAGTGCAAGCACAGATATACTCTATTCCCTAATAATAAAATCCTAACATAGCCACAAACATGGGGGAAAATTAATCAGGCTATTGTGAGGACTGACACCCATTTTAAAGAGATGATGAATGAAGGGCTATTTGGAAGCCACACACACAAAAAAGAAAACAATTTTACAAAAATGCTCTTGGAAAGTGTTGCAAATTCCTGCTGACAAATAAAACCATTTGGCTTTTTTCTCTAGGATGATCTAATTCCCTCACCCAGAAGTCTGGAGGCCACCTGGAAGTGTGCTGTAGCACCACACACAAGATCTCACCGTGGACTCATTACTTTTATGGTAGGAAGCATCAGAAAAGGACCACTGAGCTGAGAATCCTGTCTAAGCAAGCTGCATTCTGCTGAGCTGACCTGGTCCAAGCAGTACCTCTGTGGCCAGCCCTGAAGCTCTGCTTTTCACTTACTGGATTTTGGTGTCTGCTGGAACCTGGGCAGGTATGTAACAAACTGACACCTCCCTTAAATGCCACCAATTCTATAGGCTATTTAACAAATATGCACCAAACACTGATCTGGGATGACACTTATCCTCTTGTTGCATGGCTAAGCAGCTCCTCCTATTAAACTCCACCAAGCACACCACTGTCAGCTTGCAACATTTTAAGAACAGCGTAACAACACATGGTTTTGCAGTGCAAAATCCACACGAGCTGGGATCTTGGTATGCTGTGACATTCCATGTGTTACTCCATTTTTAATGGATGTATCAGACAGAAGTATGCCAGGCACAGATAGAAGTCTTACCGGTTGAGTCTATGTGTTATGTTCATGAACAGTTACTCGTTCAGAGAGAGGTTTTATTAAAACAACAACAAAGCCAAAGCAAACCGAAAAGCCCTACCAAACGGTGAGGTCTGATTAGCTGTGCTGCTCCTGAACACTTGGATGTACACCTTCTGTACCTAACGATGCTTCTCCCCTAGATTATAAATTCCTGCAGAGTTTCTGCTGTAACTTTTTACTCTCAGAGAAGACCTCAGGAAACTGGTTCCAGGCCAAGACTTTTTCCACCATTATATTCAGCAGGAACAAATACCAGCACTTACTGACAAGCTGTTACTGCAAGCATTTTCTTCAAATAAATACTACAGGAAAAGGTGGAAACAGGGAGTAGGAGCATAATTCTCACCCAGGATGGAAAGGTTGGTAAGTAAAATAACATCCAAGCTCAGTACTCAAAGAAAGCAATATTTCAGAAGATGCTACATTCAGTCTGCCTCATTGCTACACAACTAAAACACAGGCATGTGTCATGTTTAGCTTCCTCAAAAAAGGAAAAGCCACAACAGGCCTCAGAACCTGTCATGTTTCTTGGCAGGGACTTGCACTGACCTGCTTAGAGGTTGGTTTTAGCTTTCAACAGCAGTTATCTAATGAGCAGGTACTTGATACCAATGCTGTTTTAGCTTGTGCTTACTTTTCTACCATTTTGTAGCATGATGCCTTTTTATATATATATATATGTATGTATCTAATAGGTATCTATAGGGTGGTGATTGTGCAGAGGCTGAACTACATACAGAGCAGTACAGGCATGGTCTCTAGTGCAGTGAAAGTTCAGCCACAGGATGACACCAGAGCCCCTGGGCTACAAATGCCTCACCAGTGGCCTACTACTGGTAAAGAAACACAGCCTTAGTGCTGCCCAAAACCAGTCTGGGGGCACAAAGAGAACAATAAACAAGTATCCACATATGTAAAACACACCATGTGCAGTAAGTACAGATGCAAGACAGACTTGCACACAGATGGGGGGATAAAAAAGCATGGCACAGAGCATGTTAGCACACATGAAAATGACTCAAAATGGATCCCAGAATGAGGAAAATTAAACTGTTGGCATCATGCTCCTTCTCCCAGAGCAGGACTTCACATGCTCAAGACTCAGCATAAATCCCTGCTCCAGAGGAAATTGCCCTGAGGGCTCCAAAGGGAAAGTGGAAGGGTAAAGTGTAATACCAGAGCAAGGGACAGACCTTAGAAAGTTTGTTTTTATATATATATATATATATTTATATATGATTTTTATGTATAGTCATATACATAGTAATATAAATATATGCAGCTATATATAGCTATATACTTATATATAGTTATCTATCATTAAGATACACATGTATATATACATACAATTATATAAATGTTTAAATTACATATACATAAATCACATTACACATTTCATATTTACATATATACACATACTAAAATGTACGTATTTATGCAATTTAAGATGAAAGGAAATGGCCTCAAGCTGTGCCAGGGGAGGTTTAGATTGGATATTAAGAAAAATTTCTTTACTGAAATGTCTGTCAAGTGCTGGCACAGGCTGCCCAGGGCAGTGGGGGAGTCCCCTTCCCTAGATGTGTTCAAAAAACATGTAGATGTGGCACTATGGGACATGATATAGTGGGCACGGTGGTGTTGGGTTGGCAGCTGGACTTGAAGGTCCTTTCCAACCTTAATGATCCTATGATTCTAGCTATTTGCATTAGTGTCTTGACAACCAGACTACTGATAATTGTTAGATTAGACTATTAAGACTTCAGTTAGACTAACAAAATTCTTATCTTTGTGTACATGGCCAACAAGAAGGCAATGAGTATAAAAGTGGTGGGATTTCCAGCAACCTATCCTGGAATTTGTGTACAACAAATTAATAACACTGCACGTCTCATTCTTGCTTCCAGTCTCATGTACTGTCTTCTGCTAAGGAATATTCAGCTGACCTCAATTATGATATTATATTACTAAAGACCATTTAACTTTTAAACTACGCTTTTTTAAATTTACAAACTACAGACATTGAAACAGTAGTGATGCTACTGAGAAAGGCATTAACTTCCTTTGGGGGCTGTAGAAAGTCAGATGTATTATTAACTGACATGAAATCCTAAACTATGCTCTTTGTTTTAACAGTCATCTTATTTCCAGATGTGTCTGCAAATTGATTAGCTATCATAATGGATCATATATATTTTTCACTGTTTGTTCAAGACATTGAACTAAAATAGGAACAGAAGAATTTTTTAGGAAAGGAACAGTGAATAAAACACAAAACACTGAGGTGGTAAAGTATTAATTCACACAAAAAGAAATTAAAGTGGAGCTAAGAATAAAATATTGACAACAAGTACTGTTTACTATCACTGACCTTTAGCTGCACGTATCCATTTATATTTCTCCAATACTTGTCACCTTTTTTTTCCTCCTCCTTCCTACTACTTGAAAAATTGCAGTCTATGGTCTCCATTTCAATAGATGAACATCATTCAAGAGACAGGCAAATTTATAAAAAACCCCTGTGTATTACTCAAGGATTTAGATGCACTCACATTCATCTAATACCCCATCTTTTAACCACCACTTTCCCTGGGGAACATAAGGAGGTGCAGGATTACTACAGCTCGTGCTCAGGTTGTATTGCCAAAGAAGAAAGAACAAAACCATCTCACAATCCTCAGACAGGATAAAAGAGATCTAACAGGTAGATGTAAACCTGGTAGCATTCAATACTCACGCCGCCAGTGAGGGAATTACACAGGGATTAACTGACATGCTGCAGGATGCAAGTAAATAACCCAGATGAGAAAAAGGAAGAGAGAATCATGTTCATGGTCTCTTGGCCTTAAAGTATCTAAAAATGTATTTATGTAACATTCAGATAAATTCCTGTAGCCTTAATATGTCACTCACACTAACTGTATGCTTTGTTTAATATTAATCCTACTTTCATCTCCTATCAAGACATTTCAGCATCTAGAAAAAAAACCTGCGAAAGCCTGAAGAAAACTTTGCACAAACGATTTCCAAGAAACCAGACTCAAGGACAGAACACTTCAAAGAGCTCTTGTTTTTTACCAGGAGGCAGCAGATCAAAAAGAGAAAGGCACGCCTGAATTTGTGCTGAAAGCCTCTACGTGCCATGATGCCCAGACACACATGGGGTGGATGTGAGGCTGGGGTGCGTGTGTCAGTGAGGTCAGGTTGCCCGTGATGGGCCCTGGAGGACAGGTGGGATGGAAGAGGACTCCCAGCCTCCTCTGACAGGCCCTGGGAGGTGACACCTGCAACAAGGCTGGTGAGAGGTGTGGAAAACAGGCCTTGTGAAGACAGGCTGGGGTTGTTTAGTCTGGAGGAGACTGAGAGGAGACCTCATTGCTCTCTACAACTACCTAAAAGGAGGTTGTAGTGAGGCTGGTGTTGGTCTCTTCTCCCAAATTACTAATGATAGGACGAGAGGAAATGGCCTCAAGTTGCATCAGGGAAAGTTGAGGTTGGATGTTAGGAAGAAGTTCTTTCCTGAGAGGGTGGTTGGGCACTGGCACAGGCTGCCCAGGGAGGTGGTGGAGTCGCCGTCCCTGGAGGTGTTCAAAAAACGAGTGGATGAAGCACTTGAGGCCATGGTGTAATGGTCTAGTGGTTAGGGAGATGATGGGATAAAGGCTGGACTTGATGATCCGGGAGGTCCTTCCCAACCATGGTGATTCTATGGACACATAGCAGAGTGCTGCACCTGCAGCCTTCTGAGAGCACACCAGAGATTTCTTACTTGTTTCCAGACTGAATTCACATGCCACCTTTAACAGCTTGACTTCTGGGTACTGCCACACTGTTTACATCCAAAGCTGGACAATACAGGAGTAGGTCTAGGATCCAGCTTCTAGAATACCTTCACGCCATGGGTTTGGCAGGCCAGAAGTTGGCCTGAATTTGTTTAAGTCTCTTTAGTATGGAGAGCTGTAAGGATTTTTATGGTGGGATGTGAACAGTGCTGTGATAACACACACTATACAAAGCAACTGCCCACTGAGTAACCCCCCTTCAGAGCATCTCTCATGTAGCCAGGCACACTCCTCATTACTCAAGTTCTAAAGGTCACAGCGTAGGTCAGGGTAAACCCTAGGTTACTTTTGTCTCATCATCTACCAGGGGAAACCAGCTCACCACCCTCCCTTCTTCCGATAAATTGGAGTGTAAATAATAGCTACTTGGGCAAAACAAAGAATGGAGTGGTGGGACAGGCACAAACCTACCCGGTGCTTATTATTTCATAAATAGAATTAGGAAGAGAGGGCATGTTAAGTTGCTATTCAATTTAAGGGAAAGAGATTTTAAAACAATGCTCAGAAGACTTCCCACTACAGAGTAAAATGCTTGAAGGCAAGAAAGTAAAGCAAAAATTGTCCCTGCCATTATTCAAGAGCTCACAAGTGTAAGGTTTTTAATTAATCCCCGGTCACTCTTTTAAATAGAATGTTTCCAACTCAGTGAGTTTTACCTACTAAAGTGTTTAAAATAAATAAACAGTCCCCTGTGAAAAATTCCAGAGTGCAGTATCACTCACAGAACTCTCATTAACATCTAAGAGCCAATCTAAGGAACAGCTGAGTATGTGTGATTACAAGTCTTTTCTTTTGCTCTCAGCCCACATTTTCACTGAAAAGTTACAAGCATTTTCTAAAGGTTTTCCACTTACCTTTGAGAGAGATTAAAAACTTGTTGAGGATCTCCATTCTGAATGAGGTATCTTATAGGGTCACCCTCTCTATCAAAAGCCTTTAGGAAAAAAGAGGATAAAATCAAGTCAGTTACAAAGCTTTCTTTTCTTTCCTTCAATTTATAAAGCGGGAAATTAACCCCTGAAATTCTATTAAAGTTATCTCCAGGAACGACGCTTATCTCTCTATTTCTAAGGCAACAGTGGTAACTACAGACAGGCTACTTAAACCTGCAGCACACCAGAATTCTTATCCTACAGAGAAATGACAATATCCTTAATACAGACCTTCAAATTACTACTTCACGTAAAAACACAGCTTTGCAAGTATGAAATTCAGGCTTTATTCTATTACTTTTATTCTCATGCAACTACAGACTGATCAGACTGAATATTTTCTTTCTTTTGTTCCTATTCTTTATTGCCACTTCTTATCCAGGTTCTTCTTTCTGTTAGTTTACCAGAATCCAAATCCTTTTGCTGATGCTCTATTGAGCAGTGTAGATTTGTAGCACTCACCCTGCACCAGAATTTGCTTTTGGGGGGGTGAAGATCAGGATGAGACCTTCATGAAGGACTATTAACAGCACCAAAACAAGTGTACTCTATCTACTAGATGACAAAACAGCTTTTCAGAAATTGAATAAGCTACTTTTGAAGCTAAGCTTCAGCTAATCTGTTTCCAAAAATGGCCAATTGTTACTCATTTTTCCAAGTGGACACACATCTTTTCCTCAAAAAGACTACCAGAAAATATTTCACAGAAAATACTGTCTACTGAACTGACTCAGTTACAAACTATTTAGCATTCAAAATCTGAAGTGATGGAGCATGTTACTGAAGGCAAAGCCATGAAAACACTGCTATGAGAACTGCAGCCAACAAGTTCAAAGAAGGGCAGATAGGATTTAATAGGAAACAGTTCAAAATTAAAAAGAAGGTAAGGAGAGAGTAATTTTGTGTTTCTCATCTTTCAACAACCATTCTTTTTAAAATCTATTTTCCATAAGCATTCCCTGTAGACCACAGTCAAGAACTGTGTATCTTTGGTCTCACCATCTAAAAGTGGTTCTTAAGACAAAAAAGAAAACCAAGAAAAAAAACAACAGTCCCCCCTTCCACATGAAGAACAGAAGCACAAACCATTCCAGTGTGCAGGCAGAGCAGGGAATCCAGTAAGAGATCAAGTGCCTTAACCAAAGGAAGCATATAGAAAATAGTGGCTAAATCAGCTGAAGGGGATCAGTATAAAGAAAAAGGAAACAACTACATGGGTACAAAGTCTGAAAAAGTCGAGGCAAAACTGTAACAGAAAAGGAAAAAAATACAAAGGATAACAAAGAAATGTTTAACTTATGGAGCAAACTTGAGGAGCGTGGTACCTTGCCACAGTATAAAAGCAGACAGGATGATGCTGAGAAGGTCAAAGAAAGAGCTAACACTTTTTGCACTTCAGCTGCAGTCAAGCAGCTAACAAAATTAACTGTGGCAACAAAGGGGTAAAATCTCAGATGAGAACAGGGAAAGAATAAAGCAGAGAATATGTACATAAATAGTGTCTTTAAATCAGCTGCTGAAATTAAAGCCTGATGAAACTCATCCTAGTGTATAAAAACATAGGCTGAAGCAATCTCAAAGCCATTAGCAGTTTTCTCTGCAAACTCACAGAGGACAAACGTGCTGAAGGGCAAACACAAGGTACATCTTTCACAGAGGAACGAGCCAGGAAATCACAGACCAGACAGGTAGAGCACAATTCCCAGAAAACCACAAATAATAGAATTATTTCTAAGTACCTGCGATGACAATATGGAGATGGATAACACAAAGCTACATTTCTCAAGAACAAAGTATGCTGAAGCAATCTAATCTTCTTTTACAACAGCACAACAGGTCTTGTAAATAGGGAAAAAGCCGTGGATGTAATAATGCACCTTAGCCACAGTAAGGCTTTTCACACTGCCTCATGGGACACCTTCACAAACAAGTTTAGACAACCTGGTCTCCAGGTGCAAGATGGGATTAAGCAAGAATAAAACTGAAGACAAAAATTAAGGTCAGACAGCAGCGAGCAGCATTTAGTATTGATTCAGTTCTGCAAAGGTGTGCATATTTGTTCCAATACCAATCAATATTTTCTTTAACAACATCAGTGACAGAATAGAAAATCTGTTTATAAAACCCACGAATGGCACCAAGTGACAGGAGGTGCCAGCACATTAAAGGGTGCAAGTGGAATTAATCACGTTCTCATGCTGAAGATACAAACAGTCAGTGAAGACAACTGAAAAATTGTTAGCCAAGAATATGAAAATATACAAATAATGGATGCAGAAAATCTGACCAGCTAGCATCTCTGAGGAGTGCCACAGCCCTCAATCACCAGAATCACATCGTTCCTTCTATCTTTAGTGGTCCTTTGCAGCCTTTTTACTTTACCTGCAGGGGATCCTGTCCTCACTTCACACTGAAGGGTATCTCAGAGGTTTGTTTATGGTCTATATTCATTCATAACAAGTCAGGAGACTTTCAAAAACACAGCAAATAAAAGGCTGGTTCTAGTTCATTTCAATTTGTCCTTATGTCCAATGAAAATGTACCTTTCAATCACCATACTTAAAAAAAACAGGGAAAACTATCTCTGTTTTAAAAAACTTGTTTTCTTTAAAACCAAAGCACAGCAAGTTATTGTATACATAAGAAAAACACTGAAGGTGTGCACCTGAGAAGAGCAATCTATACCTGCTGTTTTCCACATCAATTGTATACAGTGACTTCATAAATCATACACAATAATTTCATGTTGCTTCCTTGTTCAGCACGTAACTGGACCGTGATGACGGTCCCGTTTGTTTTGTAGACTTCCAGAAAAATGACATTATTTGCATATTTTAATTAATAACAGCTGGCAGAACATGAAACAATAAATGCCTCCCAGGCATGCAATAAACTCTGAGGTTTATTTACAAATTAATACTGTGGAGATCATTTATTGTTGCATTACTTAATCTCAAACTTTTTTAATTAAAACATCAGTCACAATCAACTGAGTACATTCTAAAATAAATAACAGCATAAGAAAAAATATAACTTTCCATCATCTGCATGGAAAGTTTCATAGAGAGTATATTTTAATTTTAGAACATGTATTTTAAAGTCTATTAGGCAAATTCAGAAGAGCTGCATTTGTATTGTTATTGATACTAATATTTTGCAGATCTTCAGGTTTGCTAAATCAGGAGCATTTTAAATAACTTGCTTGCTCTTTTCCAGAAAATAACAAAATGTTATTAAGACAGACCCATAAAAGCACAACCTCTTAACCCTACTGTACCAACCAAAACGTACCTTAAGTCCAAAACACTTAGTGTATTGATCAGACTACTCATGAAAGAAAAGGTCCGTGAAAATTTACACCTGAAAACACTTGCTAAATATCTGAGACCTGGTAATATTGCATATTACCTATGGAGCCCAGGCTATATTGTTAAAATTCCACAAAAACCCCCAGATGACTAATAGGCAATTTTCTGTTTGCCTGGAAAAGACAGCACAAGATTTCATAAGCTTAAATAGTCAGTTTATGAATGTTTAAAATGTCCTGGCCAATTTAACACAGGGAATAAAAAAAGCTGAAGACAGAAATATACTTCACACGATAAAAGTCCTTTAATACAGATGGGCATATTAATGCAGAATGAGGCAGTTGAACTTGCACTATAAAGGAAATACATCCACATTTCAGCTCTGGGACCACCAGCTCTACAAGAGACACTGTATTCGACTAATCCTCAAGAGATAAAGCCAAACATATTTGTGATTTAACAATTAAGTATTTTTCATAAAGAGAAGGTGTCTAGCCGAACTCAAATCACGCACAGCATATTGATAATCTAAGATAAATCTACACTGCAGGAGCAGTAAGTAGAAGACAACATTTTCTATGCTTTTCCAAAGCTCTTAAAACTGATGCATTTTTTCCCCAAAGACAGGAACTTGTCATTTCTGGGGATCTGGGGCATGTAGCAAGAGAACACTCACTGCTATCGCTCACCAGCGTCCTGGCTAAGAGGAGAGTGGCTGGCAGGAGTGTTCTGCATCTCCCCTGTCCTGCCTGGCACAGGCTGCTTCTCTCAGATTTACTCAGCATACCTTACCAAGGATCACTTGAAAAGGAAAACAAAATCCAGGTAAAATGTTTGGGGTTTAGTGAAAGGTTATTCCAATGAGGTTCACTTTCTAACCACACTTAAATTACATAAAATCCTTAAACACTAAAACTTGCTAATAGTTTTTCTGCCTCCATGTATCACCCAGGCCTTCAGCCATACATTCCAGCACTCGCCAAGTGAACACAAATGTTTCTGTTCCTCAGCACGCTCCTGGTTCCTGTTACTCTTTGGGGTTTCCAAAACCAAGCGACTCCCCACCAGTGAGGAGAAGGCTCCTGAACAGTGTGGCTCATCAATTTAAAGACATGCCAGAAGTTAATTTTCAGCACTGAGCTAAATGAGTCATCCTCCCTCAGCACAGGTGACTATATCAGCTTAACCATCCATAATGAACTCCATCTTTCACCAGCAAACAATTTTAATTGAAACTTACCCATTCACCTGCATCACTAACTCCATTAGAGCTCCTTTATTTCACACACTTTGGTTTGGATTGTTTTTTCCCATGCATTTTAGTAATTGTGCAAAATTCAGAGACCCACACACTTCAGCTGATACGAACTGACCTAGCTCTGAGTTCAACAGCCTTCAGTAGAGCTCCACTGACTTAAAGCGGGTAAGGCTATTGCTCCTGATGGTTTCTCTTAGCTCAGCTATCTCTAGTCTGCTTCCTCTGAACAGCTTTATATGAAGTCTGAATAATGCTATTGTGTTAACAGGAACCACGCTCAGGAGAGCATGCTGTACTGAGTTTATTGCTTCAGACCTGAGGCCATAATTATTTCATAATAATATTAAGCTCCTGATCCCCAAAAAATCATCTAAAGACCTGTAATTTACCTACCTACTTTGCACAGCTGTTTTTCAAGACACGTGGACAGAACACAATGCAGCAAAAGCTTAGGGAAGAGTAAACATGCTAGGAGAATGTGGATGTATTAAACATGCAGCAGCACACAGAGAAGCAACCTGGGGCTGCAAACTATGTCAATGCAGCATTATTTACAAACAATAGTAGACTGATGTGCTTTCCTTGCTTCCACTTGCAGAGCTATATTGGGTGGTCAGTTAGTGCAGGGACCTCTGCTTTTTCTTAGCCTGTTAACAGCAGTTGTTACATACATACATACAGGAGTAAATACCTTCAGCTGCTTTTCAAAAACAACAGAGTAAAAAAAGACTGAGTGCTGAAATTACTTGTGAATTAGGTGCAGAAGCTAAGCTCCTATGATTTGCTGGCAAAATTTTACGTAAGAAATTGTAACATAAGAAATCATAGGCCTTTCAAGTTTTGAACCATTCATGGAATTTTTTTTCCACATATACTTTACTCCTATATTCAGCCTGTAGTACCTTTTAGCATATTTAACACAAAAGAAGTTACAGAAATATCCAAGTAAGCACTTTTCCCATCTGGTCCGTATAAAACGGGCTATTTATTACAATAAAAGATTTTCAGACCCTATAAACTGTCCTTTCCCCCTGTATGCAAGGACTGGGTTCTGCATGGCATGGGCACAAACAGAAGGAACGTGGTAAAGGCTTACAGGGAAGCATCTCTACCTGCAGGTTTAACAAAACAGCTCCAATTCTCATAGCCTCGCTGACTTCAAGGCTGTACATCAGCTGGGGAAAGCGGGGAGGACTCTGGTTGTTGGGTGGAAGGACCTCAATGTAAACAGTAGTAATAGAGCTCCTGCAATGCAAGGGGGAAAAAAAAAAGTCAAAGCCAGTCAAAATCAGTAAGTCAGCAAACACAAGGCAACCAACAATGTCTATTTTATACACTACGTGCTCTCTGCTCTAATAACCTCCCTTTGCTCCTTTAAAAGCTTCAGGACATATTTTTCACTCTGCACCAAAAATAAAGCAGGCTGCCACATTAACAGAAGAAAAGCTAAATAATTTCTTTAAAAGTAGCCCAAGCATACTTTGAAAAACAAAGCAGTGAGACATCAGTGCACACTCCACATACAAAGGTGACTTGTAACCCCCTGGTGACACTGTGCCCTCTAGAAGAGCATGACAAATTCTGAGATGTTAACTGCTCCTGCCACATACAATATCCACCCCTGGAGCATTCCTGCTGTTGTTCAGTTTGCTACCTTTTTTTTTGGAAGAGAGGAACAGAAGATGTTGATGGAGAGGATAATGCTGGGAGAAGACTGGTGTACACAGATCTGTAACAGGCTGCATCCATACCATGGCTCTCACAAATAAACCTGAGTCCACTTCAGACTTGTGAGCCACGGCAATACAGGAGGCTACAAAACCTACCAAGTAAACATGGCAAACTTCAACTGCACTGAACTCCTAACCCGAAAATAGTGCAAAAAGCATCCCAGCCTGCAGGGTGAAGGCTCTTCTGGGAACACTGACACCACGGACCCTACAAAGACCATGCTGTGTACACACTTGCTAATCAGCTGCTCTGAACCCAGAAAGGGAGCCAAAAGCCTCCCTGAAGCTAAAAAAGATTTTAAATGTGGCTTAAAGGGGCCTTTCTCTTGTGTCTTCGCTGAGTTATCCCTTCTGCCTTTTCTCCTGTGTGTTACAACAGCCCCCTGCCCCACAGCAAAGCCCTGAGGGCAGGTGTTACGCCGCAGGCACAGGTTTCCTCTGGTAAATACATCTCAGGCTTCAGGGCTGCAGGAAAGCAACTGCTTCAGCACAAAGGGGTTTGTCCCAAATTTTGTCGTGTCGTTTCCCCCCCCCCCTTTTTTTTTTGGAAAGGGAGCAAAGAAAAACATGAACACTCAGTGAGCTGCTTCTTGCATGGCTGGAAACTCAAAGCATTTTCAGAGACTCCTACCAGGAATTACCAGATATCTTAGGGCTGAAACAGCTTCTGTGTCAGTAACAGGGTTCATTAAATACAAAACCAACACAGCACTGATCAATATCTGTAATTAGCTGTGCAGGGTTCTGATGAGCACAGCCCCTGCTGCGTTACCGGTGCTCCTTTGCCAGAGGGCACTGAGGGAGCGGGCACGCCATGGCGCTGACCCACCTGCGACACCCGCAGCGCGGGCCCAGAGCAGCTCCCAGAGCAGGCAGCCGCCTCCTCAGCTGGGTGGTGTGGCCTGTGGGGTGGCAAACGTGTGAGGAACAGCTCAGCTGGGTGGCACGGCCTGTGGGGTGGCAAACGTGTGAGGAACAGCTCTGTGAGCAGCGAGGGGGGTGAGGAAGAGGAGGTGCTCCGGAGCTGCCTCCCCCGCGGCCCGTGGGGAGCCCATGGCGGGCAGGGGAAGGTGTGGGGAGGAAGGAGCGGGAGAGGGGCTGTCAGGGCTGGCTGTGCCCCCCATCCCCCCGTGAGGGAGAGGAGTTGGGAACAGAGGAGTTGAGCCTGGGAAAAACAGAGTGGGTAGAAGTTGTTTTAGTTTGTGCCTTTAATTCTTACCATCTAAACCCATTTTAATCGGCAACAAGTTAAACTAATTTTCCCCAAGTCAGGTCTGGTTTGCCTGTGGCGGTAACTGGTACACCTCCATGTCTCCATCTCAACCCACCCGCTTTCTCATCCCATTTTGAGGCAGGGGAGCAAGCGGCTGGGGGAGTACCACAGCTGGCCAAGGTCACCCCACCACCTCTGCATTAACAATATACAAGGTGAGCCCAACAAGGCTTCAGTGTTAAACTGCTCTGCCGCTAGCCACGTCACAACAGCCCAGCCAACACCCAGCTGTGCCCCCAGACCCCAGCTACCAGCTGGTCCAGGGCAGTCCTGAGCTTCCCACCCACACCCGTGCTGTGGACGCTGCCTTGCCACAGCCCTGGATCTGCTTCCATCTACAGAAACAGGAGATGAGGGTCTGTCTGCTTTGAACACAATAGCCAGGTCCTTATTTGACTTCATCACCTTTTAAATAAGTACATAACACTGAAATGCATCAGTGAGTGACAGAGCCTTACCATCTACCAGATCCTTAAGCATTCCAGAAGCTGAATTTGCAAATTCTGACTCAATGGATACAAACAAAAGCAGGATCTCCAGGGGAAGATGGACAGTTACAACTCAAGTCGATCATTCAGTGCAGATCACCTCCTTATAAACTACACCTTCCTGTCTCCTTGTCCATTTTAAAATACTAATCTTTCCAAACTGCTGTTCCACACTTCGTTGGAATAAAAAGAAAATACCATCACCAAATACTCAGCAATGGACACAATGAACTAGCAGATAAAATATCTCAGGCACTGGGGCTGCATATTTTCTTGGGGTATCTGCTTTCTGTGTATGATATACAAATCCAAATAGCTTCAGTTTAGTGTGCATTTTTCTTCTACTGCTGAATATTTAATAAAAATATATTGTGCTGCATAATTTTTTTCCTGATCGTACTACATCTTAATACCCAAGCTGATTTATTGTCTATCAAGCCCTAAAAAAAAAAATAAATGGTTTCTGTTCACAATACTAAGCAAACTTTCTTCAAATCTTTAAGATCAGGATCACAAAAGTAGTCTGCAACCTAAAAGTCCTGTAATATTAAACAGCTATTTCTTTTTTCATTTCCAATCCATTTGTGACTTGCACAGAATCACAAAATCACAGAACAGCCTTGGTTGGAAAAGATCTCTAAGATCACTTTGAAATTTTAACCCATTCATTTGATGTGTGCTATATAGAGGCCATTTAAGTGGCTGACAAAACCTGCTTTAGCATGGGGAAGGAAAGGAGATAGAGCTGAGCCTTGCAGCAACTGCAGCTGGTGCTGTAACACTGCAGGGACAGGTGAATACACTGAGACCAGAACAGAGCTCAGGAACTCAAAAGCAACTCATGAACTCACACAAGCGTGGAAATACAGCTTTTACAAATGAAAAGCGTGGTCAACAACCCACTGAGACTGCGTCCCTGTGTCTGCTTTAATTCTGTGAGCTTTCCACATACAACTGTATTACATGATATATAATGGATATATTTATATACCCCTGGACCAATATATCTTTGGTGAAACAATCTCTGCACATGCAGGTCAAAGAGAAAGTGCACTTTTCCACTATGTGGAGTAATAATCTCATGATCAGGTACTTCCCAGACTGGATTTGATCTGGCAGATCACTGTTATCACTGACACACTGCCACTGTACAGCAGTCTGAGGTCAATGGTGAAAAGGCTGAGGTCTGGAATTAAATTATTTGATTTTACAAATGTTTTTTTCATTTTTTTTTTCAATAATAGAAAGCACTAATCACTATATGCTTAACTATAACTTCAGTTCAAAAAAAACCCTAAACTTCATCTTTAATACTTTGTATAAACTTAAACATACTTAAAGTACTTCAGTGTACTTAAATATACCTCAATACTTTCATTAATGATGCTTGCTATAGATAGAAACTTTAACAATACTCAAGAAAATAGCTTGTTTTATGCAGTCACCCACCAAGAATTTAGTGTTTCATACTATGCAGAAAAGCTACACAGAATGCATTTCAACTTAAATCTGTGCTTACAAAGGCTACCGTGCCTAAGCCAAGTTTACTAGTCTGGCCTTGCTCTGTGCATAAGCAAGGGGATAACTGAAACCCAGCCAGTTTACTCAGGACTACAGTTAGCCTGGTACATCCTGCAGCAGAATCCAGATGTGGGAAAAAATGCTTAATGCTTGAAATTACATCAAAATCCTTTATTATTTATTTTACAGGGCACACAGCTTCCTGCCTGCACAGGTTTGTGATGCCTGACCAGACCTAGCCCATTCCTAGAAGCCTCAAGTACTGGTTACTGCCTCCAGCAAGGTAACCACCCAACACCACGTGACAACTTAGCGTTAGAAGGGGCAAGAAGTTCCTGCAGCCCCAAGTGTGAAGGAACTAAGGAGGTGCAAAAGGAGAGTTTTATAGACTTAGGAACTCACCTAAGCTCTCCCTGGCTTTTCTCTGTCTAAAATGACAGGCAGCTGCTTCAGGCACCACCAGGTCATTTCTGGTTCTCCAGCCTTACAGAAAGAACGTCAGGAAGGCAGTGAAATCTTTTTAGCCCTTACCAGAGTTGTTCATGCTCTTTCTCCACAGAACCTCACTGAAGCTCCAGTGGCCCTCTCCCTTTACCCTTCAGAAATAGGGAAAAACCAGCTCTGGGCCTCAAATACACCTCAGGTCAACCCCAGCACCACCCACCCCAGCCACGGGAGCACTGCCGAGATGGAGGGGTTTTTTAAACACACATTAAAAGCTACAAAGTAAATTACATGCTGCAAATTCCACAAAAGGGGAGACAAGCAGAGATGACAAAAAAGGAGAGCTTTTCCACTTTTGAAAATTACTGCAATAAAGACAATTTCAGAGGAGGAAGGACGTGCTCCCAACATACATCATCAGAAGTATATCTTTTTAGACAATATAAAGATTTCTGAAACATAAAAGGAGCTGATAGCAATCAAAGCTGTATTGAGGGACTACTGTTGCTGGGGCCACACCACTGGATTCGGAAGCTCTCTGAAGTGGCATTATTGATTTTTGTCCTCCACTTCAATACTACGCTAGTACTACACAAAAGTGAGTGCATAACAGTCCACAACCTCCTCCTCAGCACTAACAGCCTACTAGCATCTGCCCTAAGAGAGGGTTTATCAAGGAAGCAAGCAGAAGGGAAAGGAGAACAAAATTCAGCTAGAAGATGGTGTTACCAGATACTGGTTTTACGAACAATCTAAATACTTCAGTGACTGGAAAATGTGCACAACAGTATGAGCTGCTTCCTTGGAGACATGAGAGAAGCAGCAGGTCCTGGAGAAAAGCCAGTGAGTGAATTTCCACTTTTATGTTATCTTTCTTTCTTACATTCCACGTTTGAGGAAAAAATGTTGCGGGAGATTTAAATGATATTCTTCCTTGGACAATGAAGTTGTCACATCATCAGTACCAGGCCCAGAACATGAGACCCACTTTTATGCACTGCCCCCTACACCTTCATGAAATGACATTTGTGCACAACTGCCATATGCAGAACACAAACTCAGAAGCAGGTCACTGGGACTACGTACTTTATTTTTTTTTTTAACATGACAGCATCCAATTTTAACCATACTAAATTTGCAGGCTGCTCTTCTTTATCAGATGGTGGAGACTAGAAATAATTCTGCTGGTGAGAATTTAGGTCTTCGTGGGGACATTAGCACAGCTTGTCAAATGTGTCCACAGCATGCCAAGTCCAAACAGCCCTGCACACCCTATACCTGGAGAGAAGGTCTCCAGCTCAGCAACCAGACCATTCCTGATCCTTTCTGCATCACAGCAAGCTGCACTCTGAACAAAAAGCATCTCCCTTCTCACTTGCTTTCTTCCTTACATCCCCCTTCAGTTTCTCCTAACAAACGGGCATGCACAATGACAGCAAAACACATGAACTTTTTAAACAACAGACTGTAACAAGCAAATGAAAGAATGAAAACTGTGCACTGTAAAGAAAATATAAATAAGGAACAAAAAGTGAAAGACTTCTAATACAACACTTTTCCAAAGTGTGATCCTTGCACCCAGCAGAACACATTGAATTGGATTCCAGTGCGGAGTTACAGACACAAGGGTGCGCCACACTTCCCACGCGCTGCTCAGCACTGATTAGAAAACAAGTTTCATTGTAAGACAAATTACCTTCTCTGCGCAGGAGGAGCACTATCAGATGCTTTGACAGTGAGAGCATAGGATCGCCCCACTGACAATACAACTCCTGGAGCAATGGTGATAAGGCCTGTTCGGTCATTGATGGTGAAGTCTCCCTGATCCCCAGCCAAAATTTCATACACTATCTGTCCATTGGGTCCCTCGTCCGCATCTACAGCAGTGAGCTGCAATTCAAAACCAGAATGTCAGCACGCAGGGTTCAGGGTGGTACTTGAATAGCTTTTTGTAAGGCAACTCGGTAGGGGTAGAGGAAGTAGAAGGGAAACTTGAACACCTGTAACATATGCAGTAATCTCTAATTACTGTACAACAAGGCTATGATTTAAATGAAGGATAATAGGTGTAAAAACATGACGAAGCAGAGAAGAACTGCTGACCTAAGATTGCAAGCAAACTATTTTAAAATACGAACTAAGAAAACTAATTAAGAACAAGTTTACTCTCTGTGCATTGGAATTTATAACACTTCCTATAAAGGGGGTAAGAAGACACTTATTGTGTTGCAAATGTAACAAGAGGATGGTATTTAATTAGTGAAAGTTCCCATCCCTCTGCACAAAGTGACAGCCTTGTTACTGCCAGATACTCTAACAGCCAGGCCCTGCACTGCACGCCCTCCTTGGAGAACCAGAGAACAATGTATTGGTCATGTATGCACACACTGTAAAGGAAGCTGAGTGGAAGGGAAATGGCAGCTGTTCCTGTATGGATACACATGTAGGAAACACACGTATCACATGTGTAAGGCCCATGTCACATGGCAACACAACACCACCCACCCGAAGGCTGTGCTTGTGGGGGTGATCCCAGGCCCATGTGAGAAATGCAACTGAGCACTGACTTCCACACTTGGCTGTCCCTACACCATCTCTCTACTGGGACTCTGATTCCTCTCCCATGCAGCGTTTCTTCTATAGAACTGTACACAACTTTGATTCTGAGCATGAGAAAAAAAGTCTAAGGCCCAATATTTGAGACACAAATTATAATGATGAACGTAATTAAATGGGGGGGTTCTTATCTTGCCCCTGGGAAAGGCAATGGGTTTATCCCACTTCTGCAGCGTGCCATGCTAAATCAAACATTTACACACATGGTCAGAAAATACAGAAACCTAGAATGGTTTGGGTGTGAAGGGACCTCAAAGCTCATCTTGTCCCAGCCCCCCTGCCATGGCAGGGACACCTCCCACCAGCCCAGGTTGCTCCAAGCCCCATCCAACCTGGCCTGGAACACTGCCAGGGAGGGGGCAGCCACAACTTCCCTGGGCAACCTGGGCCAGTGCCCCACTGAAACAGTGAGACTATAGCTCAGTAATCATATTTGTTTGCTTTTAACCAAGTGGCAGGTACCAGTGACTGACTGCCATGCCACAAAGCACATAACTAGCAATCTGAGACTCCAAATCAGACCCCTGCCATAACAGAGTCCACACCTCAGTCGTGCCAGCTGGCAGCCCCATGTCCTGTCTGAGCCCTTTTACCTCGCCTCTTCCTTTACACATAGATAGAACACAAGTTAGTCTACATATGACATATAATCACACAGCAAACTGCTCACAGTGCCTATCACTTGACTTGTATGACTATGACTAAAACTGCACCTAAATTATCACCATATTCAGAAAAGAAAAAAAAAAAGAGCACAGCATTCTGGTACATTTACCACCAAACTATGCCAGTACCTCTGGACTTTCTAAGGTGAATTTCTTCCCATAGGGGCTGTTTTGCTGATACACACACCAGTTTCTCAGTTGGCTCTTAATTTTGTATGACTATATATTACCCTAAACAGCACATGGGGTGACATAAAGTGGTATGAGCAGTACTTGAGCACCCAGGAGGCCACAGCAGGCAGTGGCAGTGTTGCCTGTGCACCCAGCTGCCCGGCACCAACAGCGGTGGAGTGGAAATGACAGGGAATGATGGCACAACCAGCTCCTGCTGCTCCCCAGCTGCAGCCAAGCAGTTTGAGGTGGGCAATAGCAAAGAGCAACAGCAGCTACAGCAGCAGAGCCCCCCCCTGGGATGTACACAGCAATAAGAAATCCCAGGCTCAGATATTACTCCCTGCAGGGCTCCTAAAGTGAGAATAAAAAAAAGGAGAATAGACATGTAGTTTCTTGAAAGGTCTCTGCTGGCCTATCTGCTTCAGCTTTCTCGACACGAACGCTCATGCCAGTGGGCAGCACTGCACGTGGGACTGCCAGCTCAGGATTTACGGGTAACACACGATGACACAAAACCTCAGCGTGAAGCCAACGGCAGGATCAACAGCCATTATCCTCAGCCGGGGTCAGCCAGCACAGCAGGCTAAATGCCTGCCTGCCAGACACCCTCTTCTCATCCCTGTGACACTCCCAAAGCTGGCAGCACTGCAGACAGGTAGAGGAACTCACTGAAGTCTCTGCTATGCTAGGATATAACGTACTCTATTAATCGATACAGCATCACACTCAGCCTTCAGCAGATCACCGCCTTTCAGAGCACTGCCTACAACTTTCAAATCACCTCTGCCCAAGGATAGCTGAAGAACTGGAAGAGCAGAAGCTAAACTTTGCAGCAAGAAGAAGAAGGGAGATGAATAAAACCCAAAGCTGTAATAGTCAAGTTAATCACATTTGCATGCAACATTAAATGCTAAGGGGAGTATGAAAAACTCGGGGATCTAGCTGTTTTATAAGGTAATTTCAATTCTTTATGCACATAGGCTCAGTGAAATACGAAATTTAATGTAAACTTGCTCAAAACTAAGAACTTAGCCCACAATAGCTTAAACAGAATAAATTACCTGACGTGCTAAAAGAGAAGTGATTTAGGTGTATTAACAAAAGCAGAGTGTACCTTCTTTGTTAGGAGTACAAGCTATTACTGCTGTTAGGGACTGAGCTGCTTTATGGCGGACCAACCATTTATAACATGGAATAGGGTGTACACAGTATTCATCAACTGAAAGGCACGTTAATTAAGTTACTTTCCTCCTGAAGTAATCAGTGTTCTGCTTTTCACACACAGCACAGCGATCCAGACCAAATCTCTTACACAGAGTATTTAACTTCACCTAAACTGATTTCATTTGAATTTCTGTCATAGATGTTTCCCTCCAACAATGCAGACTGATCACTGTTGCACTAGAACGAGCAAATCTTCTTAATTCATCCTCCTACAGTATTTTGAGACATACAGTACACTGAACCCAGGATAAACACTTGAAATGCCTCAAAAAATCCTGAAACAGAGATCATCTCCTCTTAGGAGTTTAAAACACGAATTAATATCCATGTGTTATTTTTTGAGAACGTGACTATCTCATTCTGTATTGTCTTTGGAAATTCTGAAAGTCATCCTATGAAGACTGCACTTTGGGAACGTGCTCTTCTTTCCTCTCATAGGATGTCCTGATTTGTCAATATATTAACTTGCAGTGGTCAGTCTCAACACACCCAAACTGGGCGTATGAACCAGACTTTCTGCACCCTCCTTGTGTTCAGAGCTCAACCCCCTCTCCAACCCTGTTTCTATCACTCGTTCTATAGTTTCCATGCACAACTGGACATGTTAATTAACCTCACAAAGAGTAACTAGCAAACTAAGTAACACAGTTAAGAAAAGGGCTGTAATAACCTTCTCTACTGAACTTCAAAAGTAACACACACACAAAGACAGATAAAGGTTTTATGCAAAAGACAAGGTTCTAAGTATTTAATGACAGGATTTGGAACCAGGCCACTTCTTACTGTGACGACATGAAAAACAAAGTTAATTGGCTACACGAGTACATAGATTAATAAGGTTAATTAAACTTACAAATACTGAATGCTTTAAAAGACAAGTGATTTGAGTAATGTTGTGGGGGTAAAAACAGGACTAAAACCCAGAATTAAAGAGAATTAAGGTTTAACAGCTGCCATAATATATAATTCTATAAATTCCATCTCCAGCTGTCCCAGACCGATAGAGCTTCACAATTAACAAGATTTGAGAAACACGGTCTAAAATACACAGGAAGAAGTACAAAACAACATTTATTTTACTTTCCTCAGAAACTTTTTGCATCCAGCAATATCAGCTCCCTTAAATTAACATTTAATATATTGAACGTTTTGCAAAATAGGTGCATATTCTGCTGCAGCAAGAAGTGGTCTTGGAAGGAAAAGGAGACTTAGGACCACAGTCTTACAGCTTACAAAGACACTTCCTTGGTCACTAGGCAAGTCCTGTCCAGACTCACTTCACACTTGGAGGAAAGCAGGTTTCAACATTTGACCTGCAGCCTTTTCGCAGCGACACTTTTAGTGACCTTGCCCTGAACAGACAAAATGATCGCCAGCCTCTCCAGCAGCCCTATATTTTTCAACAAATTAAATGTTTGGCAAAGCTGGTCTGACCTGTACTGACCTAATGTGAATCCTGCAGAACCGTGAGCCACATCAGCTCACCTCCCAGCCACTGTCCTTGGAAGGAGTGTTCCTGGCAAGTGCAAGGCTCCACAGCCACATTCAGCACACATTTGTCTTGCCTAACAGTATCAAGGCAACAGTACAGTTCCTCTCCACAGCAGTGAAAAACACTGGGCTGCCAGAACTTACCAACCCTCCTCCTCCTCCTTCCAGGGCTCAGCAGTGCAGCTTAGCCATTAGTTGCACTAGGAAAAGCAGTAATGAGTTTCTAGGTGTCAGGGGCAAACAGGACTGTGATGGAGCTACTCCTGAACTTGAGCCAACAAAACGTAACAGAGTAGGTCAAAAGATTTTTTACATATCTTCTGTGGACATTTCATTAAGTCTCTATCCATTATTTTTACTTGAGTATATAGGTGCATTTACAGAGAAATGCAAACATAACACAGTTCTGTTTTCTGTTTCTGCTAAGAGCGTTTACTTTGCAGCTGGAAATTAATATGTCAATGGACTGAAGGCAAAGGGTTGCAAATCACCACATAAATAAAACATTAAGTGTGGTTTGGAGATGACTTTTACAAAGATTTCCTCTAAATTGTTCTGTGGCTTTATAGTGAGACGAGTATTTAAGAGCTGCAAACCATAAGCATATGCTAAGCTGCAAATACCCAAACATATCCCTAATACATAATTTAGTATGCATCTGCCTGCAAGGGTGGCTCAAGTCAGGTGTGCATATGTGCAGGGAATGAAAAGAAACTGTTTAAAAGAGACAAAGTGATCCAACACTGAGAAGCCTCATTTGAGGTAACGGCAGGAGAGTCCCAGAGGAGGTATTTATTTAATCGCTCTAAATAAAATTTGTCCCTGTGAACAGCTGAAAGTATTGTTACTGCTCAAGATTAATTCTACTGTGAGCAAGAGGTAAGTGATAGAAACTTTACTGCCTGCAGTTCTCCCATGTTTTATCTTTTCACGTTCACTCCTGACCCCCAGCACGACGGCTGTTTATGCCCTGCTGCGTGAAGTGCTCTGCACAACCAAGAGATGGGGCAGCACCTCCAAATTCACTTCCACTGGTGATCTTAGGCAGAATTGTTCCAGCCTGTTGAACAGGCAAGGCACTAACCCACTGCATAGCTCATTTCTCATGTTCCATCATGGAGTTATTTGATTGTTCTTATAAGAGAGCCCTTGAACACGGGTCATAGCTCTGCAACAGGAAATTAGGTGGGAATTAAGATACACAGATGAATTAAAATAGGTTATTTTGCTTTCATACATTTAGAGCTGACTAAGAACAGCATATAACTCTTAAGGCCAGTTCATCAGTTTTTCTGTAAGGAGGACATACACAAAATCTCTTTGTGCACCCAGCAAGTCACAGAATCACAGAATGTCAGGGATTGGAAGGGACCTCAAAAGATCATCCAGTCCAATCCCCCTGCCAGAGCAGGAATGCTCTTTGACCTTCAGGCAAATTTACACAGAGATTTAGGTGGACACTGTTTTCTGCCATCCTCTGTCCCTTCTCAATTCTCTCATTTTCTTGCTCAATATTCTCTGTGCCCTGCACAGTTCATGCTGTATATAGAAATGAGAGATGATGTAAATTACTTATGTGAAATGTTATTGCATTACTGCTGCCTACTCCAACCATCAAACCCAGACTAGTTTAAATACCTGAACTGCAGGAGGAAAGTACTAATAGCAAAGCAGAAAGCAAGACAGCAAAATTATAATAATATTTTAAAAAAGGGGATGGAATTAAGAACTGTAATAGGCTTAATATTAATCAGGCTTTCTAGTGATAATTATTATTTCCCACACATTTAACTGTTTTAAATGACAGATTTCTCAATCAGCTATTGTCTCTCTCAGGGAATACAATAAAATACTTATGAAGGAGAAGGAAAATCTGAAAGGGACAGAATATACAGACATGTAAACTTAACTGAGAAAACACTCAGGTACTCAGAGTGGACAATAGAAATAAAAACTTCCCAAACCAATTCTGTTTCCAGCACGCCAGTGGTACTGCCCAAGAAGCTGGGGAGCAGAGATTTCATGCTCTGCTCTGCATCCTCAGAAAGTTCTGGGAGGTCATTCCTGTCAAGGGTACAAGCTCCTCTGTCGTGATACCCTCCAACATCCTGAAAACCACACGAGCAGCCACGCAAAGCTGCAGCTAACACATACAACTGCAAAGCAAAGGGCAGAGTACCCCCACCAGGCTCCCAGATGAAACCAATGCAACTCAGGAGCTCACAGCTTTCTTGCCACTCTTTTGCTCACTTCTCTTAAAGGCAACAGGGAAAGGAAGGAAATGCCTTGCTCTAACCACCCCAGGGGGGGAGGAAAATGGGAAAAATAAAACTGAATTCTGCTTGTAATGAATATTTTTCCTTTTCTGCAGTTATTTTCAAGCAGACCTTAAGGATTTTTAATTTGTTTTAAGCGTATACCAGACAGCAAACACAATCTAAACTATTAACTAATATATTTGGGTTTATTTATTAGTAAAATCTAAATAATTTCCCGCAAAATGGGACAACAAGCAAGTACAAACTTGGGTTGTTTCTACATTTTCACAGAACTGCACTCAGCAAGGAAAAAAAGTAATCTTAATCCCTTATTACCCTCAGGATAATAAAAGCCAAGTGGCAACTCCATGAGAGCACTTACAAGGCTATACCAGAAATTTGCATTTTTCATAGAAAGATGACATGTTTCATCAAAGAAATACTTTCTTGATCATCTCTGAAAATAAGTCTGAGTGGAGAGCTAAGTGGAAGCCAGCGCTTACGTGTAAATGATTATGAGATTGTACTGGTTGGCTGAGGTCAGTGCTCTGTCTCTAACCTATTTGCCTGATTAGAGACAGTGGTTTTTAGAGAGTAATCCTGTCTGACCTGAGTTATTCTCCTCTGGGAGCTATCAACACCGACTGTCACCCCACAGCAAAGAATCTCAAATGATTAAGGCAATGATGAGACAGGGTTACAAGATGAGTTTGTTCCACACGCAGAGAACAATTTAAGGACATCATCAACATCATTGTATCAGCTGTTTCTAAAAAAATGATGTCTGTTTTCCTTTTCAGAAGGTATTTACAAAGCAGAAGTGAACACTGATTAGGCAGCACATATCCACCTTCCTGGCCTAGGGAAAGCCCTGGGCATTCTTGGCACCACAGGCTCGGTGGCTACTTGTAACTCTCCGAGACAAATCCCTTCTCTCACCCCCCTCTAACACCAAATCAACGTGGTGGTACTCACAGCCTGGGCAAAATAACAAGGTGAGCACCTTCCCAAACACCCCAGCAGCCTGCAAGCATTACTACTGTATGCAGAAGCCTTAAGATGACTCCACTTTTCTTTGATGTCAGCCTGTTTCTAAACTCGGATCATCTGGCAATGTAAGACCAGCTGCAAAACAACCTCTCTCCCATAACAGCCCGAATTATCTACCCTCCATCTCTGCCCACATTATAAACTCACAGTCTAAAAGTCGCTGCACACTGACCTTGCAGACAGCAGTGTGGAGGAGGGTAAAAACTCACTCTAGGAACCCTCAACATTTTGCAAAATAATTTTAGTTTTTAGTAAAAGCAAGTTTAAAGCCTGAGCTCCTCACTACTCATTTCCCACTTCACGGTGCCATTCTAAAAAGGACCAGTTCAGATCCACTTCGGGCATTACCCAAGTTCAAACACACTGCACAGTATTTACATCTCAACTTTTCTTCTCAACATTTCTGCCCGTTTTCCAGGGGCTTTTTTCATCCTTGCAGTGTTCCTAATATGCATAATTTCATTTATCTGATTGATTCTCTTTGTAGGAGCAGTTACACAGCATCAGTGTGGCAAAGTAAAAGGTAACTGCAGCGGGGGCAGTGGAGGAGCAGGAACACAGCAGCCTCTCAGAGTGAACCTGCTCACAAGGAAGTAATTTGTATCTCCACTAGACTAATCCTGGTGGCACAGACTAACACCGACAGCCTTGCAGAGCTCTCTCCTTGCTCTGCCCCAGAAGGAATGATTTACTAAGGAATTTGCACTCCTGCTCTTCGCACACCTCCAGAGTCTGAAAATGTTTGCAGCTGGAACACCAGAAGGCATCAGCCCTCAGAAGAGCATGTTCCCTTTGAACACAGCAGCACTTCAGCATTGCAGCTGTCTCAGAAAAACACAGTCGCTGCTCTGCTTCACCCCCTGTATCATGAACACGACTCAGGCAGCTCAGAGCATCCTTAAGGCCAACTTTGGATCCTGAAACCATTCTTTTCACACGTGCTGCAAGCTCATTTAGTTCTGCCTGATCTCTCCTGGCACATGCACCTTTAAGAGGAAAAACAATTTAGATGCTCAAATTCTTTAAATCCACAGCACAGTACTTTGCCTGATGCCCTGCACAACAAAGGCTCTGTGATAACCCTAATGATTCCTTTTTGGCCTTATGCTTTGGGGAAAAAAAATTGATTTAAATTTTTGCATCATGGTATGTATCTCTGTACCTTAAACACCAAGTGAATGTAGTGTCCTCACAAAAGCTACGTGTTTATAGGAGGACTTAGAACTTTACAAGGTGTTGCAAATACAGCTCCTGACGTCAAACCCTATGCACAGATCCTACCTGCTTTTTGCTCCTTCAGGACCACAGTGTCTTTTTTCCCCACACAGCCTTATGCACAGCTTGAAGAAACTTAATTATGTTTAAAACTTTCATCTTTCCCTCAAGTCTTGCTGGAAATGCCCCCATGGCTCTCACTGGTGCTTTTAAGCGCGTGCAGCCCACACTGATGACAATACAAGAATAACATTAACAAAGATCCACAGACAGCAATTGCAGCAAGTCAATACAGCTCACATAGGGTATATGCCAAAACAGACACTGAACTCACTTCTAACGCTGTCAAATCACTGCTGCCTTCACATGCTTAGCCACTAATTATATTTCAGAAAATGGTATTTTATTACTTAAGTCAGCTGATGAATTTTATTTCCCCATCCCCAATACTCCTACTGCCTTCTGCTGACCTCCACTGACAGTGTCTTGTCTTCTCATCCATCTAGACTGGAAGCACTCAGGAGCATGGCTGAGATCTTAAAAAAAATAAAAAAAGCCTTTTCCCATTAACTTCAGTGCAACCAGGATTCACCTCCAGTCTGCACTGAAATGTACATCAGTGCTTGCAAATTTTAATTAAAACTGCCTCTCCCTGGGCCTGTGTTCAACACATTCTTCACTGCTCATCTCCTCTACAAACAAATGACTTGGGCTTCTGTGAAAGCCAAAAGCTTTTATGACATGGTAAAACATTTTTGGTTATGTTTTACTGAACTGTTTACCTGTTCTCACAACACATTTTATTTCAATACCCTGCTAATACAGGAGAATATTTTTTTTGAGATTTTTCAGATGAAAAGGTTTTGTAAAACAAACAGATGAACTGCAGCTACAGATCCAAGACAAACCTATCATTTAGTATTAGCGACTTTTAATAGCTATGTAACTAATGAAGTGGAGGGAGAAACACAAATATGTAACTAATGAAGGGGATGGGGATACACAAATTTCATTTCCAGCTGTTTTCAGTCTATTTCCAATTTGTATTAACAAGACCATCTACTGCTAACAAAAAGTGAGTTAGCAAAGCTAATAAAAGGACCTGAAATTACCTTTATAACTCCTTCCCCAGGCCTCATATCTGTATAAATCTTGACATTGTATGATATGTTGGAAAAGGTTGGGGAATTATCATTTGCATCAATCACCAGGATATTGACTGTCACGGGGACACTCTCCTGTACACCATCAGAAGCTGTCATCTTCAGGGTAAAAAAAAAAAAAGGCAGAAAAAACATATTAATGATTCTTAATACAATTCCAACTATGAGAAAATACAGTATGACAACTAAAAATCAGCATTTCATTTTTATCTGCACTTACAATTACAGGAGGCTTCAGCTGAGCTTGAGCCTACAGCGTGCAAGACTCAGGGCAAAAGCAAAATGAACCAGTGCCTTTAAAACATACTGTGTCAGATTAGCAGGAGAAATGAGAGGGAATAACTGTTTCCCAGAGTCAGTGCTGGGATCTGAGCTTCCATGGCTGGAAGGGCAGAGCCCGTCCCCAGCTGCACTGAACACCCTCAAGGAGAAGGACCTGGCCACCACAGCTCACAAACCTGTCTGACAAAGTAAGGAAATCTGAGCTCTCCTTTCAAACGGACAGAAAACAGGGAGGCACTGACTGGGGACCTCTGCAGAGGAACAGAGTTTCCCTGCAGCACATTTACAAATTGCTTTAGGGCTGTTAAAATGTTTACTTTCAGACTGGGAAATGCCTGAGGGAGTACTGAGTCCTTTTAAGGTTTTATTTTCCTTTTTTAAAATACTGCTGGCTGTGGTTTATGTTAGCCAACTTTTTTATTTTGTACTAAAATAAAGCAGAAAGGCCATTACAGATGTCATGTGCCTAGCTCAAGGGCCAAGAAAAGGCAAAGGTGGCCTCAAAGGCCATGGCAGGTACAAAGGAGTCAGACTGTGTTGTGGGAGGGTGGGGAGATGCAGGATACAAGCCTGGGACCACAGAAATGATGCTGGTAGGGGGACCTAAAATGTTGCTATCAAACCACAGACATGCATTTTGGAAGAGCACACTACCCCAGTTATCAACTCCCCACCCCCACCCCATTGCTGTTGCTCATCCTTCACTGTTTTTCTTTTTTCTGTGCCATTCTAATGATCTACAAAGATGTTCTATAATGATCTTTCAACACTTGCTCTGAACAGTGCTTGATGTGCCTTCAAGTGCATTTAGCTTACCGAGAAGGTGTAAAGCTGCTGGACTTCTCTGTCAACAGGCTGCAGCAGGGTGAGGTAGCGGGTGATGCCACTCTGGGTCACAGTGAAAAATGTATTGTAATCATTCAGAAAGAGATGGAGCTGGGGATCCTTGGTCTTTAAACGATATTAAAAAAAAAAAAAAAAGAACGTTTTATTATAAATTCTTATGTAGCATTAAGTTTCCAATTAATGCAAGTGCTCATTTTAGTTGAAACCTAAAGAAGCAGGAAGTCCAAATACTGTGACTGCATCTACAAAACTGAAGTGTGAAAAATAACAATGTTGACGGAAAACTCTAATCCTGACAAAAATGTATTAAAAATACACTTTAACCTATAGAGAAGTAAACCCAATGGTAAACAAATACCTAAATCTGCTAGTTATACACGATGCTTTTTTTAACAAAAATTTTTAAGCCAAGCATAACTTACCAATATAAGAAACCAGATTCAAGCATTTGTCTTCAAGCATATTAAAACCAAAATAAATCTTATCTTGATTAACAGAGCAGTGAAACAGTTGGGTTGATGCAATGAAAAAAGATGTGTTGAAGCTTAGCACTAAACAGATGCTGTTCAGACATTCTCTTTAAGTCTCAAAAAGAATCAAAATGTGTTCATGCAGAATTATGAAGCTCTTGGTTGATCAGGTGAAAACCACAGTAAAACTACTGTGGGATAATTTTCTATAGGAAGTAACATTTTAAGGTAAAAAGAACAAAAAAAAAGGCAAGTCAAGGCATTGTAAATTTATTATTCATGGCTTCTTTAGGCAGCTGGCTGGAAACACAGGTTTCAGGTCTGGATGGCTCCACGTAGCACTGGGCAAGCACCAGGAGTGGTGGCTGCAGGTCTGATGCTGCATGTAAAACCATGCAACAACATCAAGATAGTGCAGTGCCTCATGAGATATCCTCAGCAACCACTCAGGAACTCATTCCTCCATTCCCATCCTCTCTCCTAGCATGGCTGGCAGATTAAAAGAGTGTATGGAAGAAGAATGAAACGTTCCTTGGGGAAAAAAAATGAAATTAATTTGGGGGCAAATGGAATCTCAACTAATAGAAAGGAGAAAGAATGTTTCTGCCACAAACAGAATCATAAGTTATCACTGTATTCACAGGGAATAGAGCAGATTAATTCAAGTCCACAACCTCAAGCCAGTTCCTCCCAGTGGGAACTTACCAGTTGGATATAAAGCTGTAAAACAGACTTCCTACCCTTACCCTGCATTCTGCTGGATGCCAGCACCAAGCAGGCAAAAAGGGTGTTTATGCTTCATATGCACTGGTTGTTCCTAAAGGTCCCACAAATTAAGGTACTTTTCTGGGATGTCCATGTTATTAGAATGACCAAAAAATGCATGGTGACCAGGATGAAACACCTCAACATCTTCCCCCCTCACTTAAAAGCCACTATTGAGTTATTAAAGTTTAGACTGCAAGGGTCACTCTAAATTACAGTCAAGTTTTAAAATAAATTACATTACCTCTTATTGCCTGCAGTATTCCAAGAAACATTTCTGTGTCCTTGTATGTAATCAGGTGAATTTAACCTGACTTAATGTGCTACTCTCAGTCATTAGTTATTTAGTGTCTCTGTTATATGAGGTGAGATTACAAAGGAGGAATGCAAACGTGAGTGGGTAAAAACACAAAAGGCTGGGAGATGTGTCCTATAAAAACTGTTTTGAGCTGCCCTAAATAAGGTGGAGATGAGGAAGGAGAGGACAAGTACCAGGATTAAAACCCCTCAGAAAACCCAGTGGCTGCACAAGGTGTAACGTGAAATTATTTGTACCAGCTGCTTTCCAGCCCCACACAGCAGGACATGCAACAGCCAGAAACAGCTGAATTCAACAAGTTATACAGAAAGTAGTGTGATGCTGTTCTTCCCTGAATGTTTCCTCAACCTGAATATAAAATGCTTCTAGAAAGGTAACTCCTGCCCCATCATTAGTGCCACTCCTACAGAATTAAAAAAAGAAAACAGCACTGGGAAGTTCACCAGTCCCCACAGCACAGCAGGCACGAACACACGAGCTCACTCCAACATGCACCAAGTGTCACAAACAACGAGGAAGACAGATCAGTACAACAGATGGAAAAAGAGAAGCCTATTTTAGCAATCCACAATATTCTAAAGCAGACATTTTGGAAGGCTGGGATTATACTATTTAAATGAGAAACCATTTTGGTTGCCGAAAGCTACCTGAAAGAAATATCTCAGTGTTCCAAATGAGTGGTTTCCTATAGCCTAAAGCTTTGCTGCAACTATGCCAGCTTTCAGGAAAATTAAAATTCATTTTACAGCCAGCAATGCAAATGGCAATCTTTTTTTTCCATGAAAAATTACGGAAGGTAATTGGCAATAATTATTCACTTTGTAGACACTACAAAGTCAGTCAAAAATTTAAATTACAAACCCCTTGGTGAGTTGTTACAGTTCTTGTCATGTCATTTTGAACACGAATAAACTATTTTTTTTCCTAATTTGTTCTTGAGAAAAACCAATGGTGGAGAGCCCATACACTGCTAAGTGACCTAGCATATTCCTTAGCTGTCCTTCTATTACAAATGTTATCCTGATGCATAAATTAATTTGCCTTTACTGCAGTCAGTGCCTCTTTTTACTACCTTGCACGCATGCTGGACCTACAAAGCAATTTCTTTCCTTAATCTTGGCATTGTTGTGCTTTGACATTTTTATCTCATTTTATGCCTGCTCGACTTAACTGTGAACATTTTCTGTGGCAGACAGTGTGAGAGAATACAATTGTGGGAAACAATCCATCAATGTTGCTGATGCTATTTCCAATAGTTGAATTTTTTTAAACTATTGTTTCACTTTGGGGCCTGGACTTAAGCACTGTGATTTCTGACTACATTACTGGGTCATGTAGCTTGCCTCCAATGAGTTGTTTAGCATAGAATTTTAAGTAGAAAACTATCAGAATTCACACAAAAGAGTATACGTGCAACCTGCAAGGACTATTTCAAGCATGCAGTTCAAACCTGGTATCGTTTACATACTTCAAATTGACTGGTAGGTACTTTTTAAACTAAAAACCCCCCACCTTTTTGTAATACTTGACATTTCTATAAAGATATGTAATTATTTAATGAACATAAAGCAGTCACAGCGTAACCACAGTACAACTTTATGCCCTAAATGAATTTGGTCCAACGTGTTTCACGGAATCACGGAATATTCAGAGCTGGAAGGGACCTCCAGAGCTCATCCAGTCCAACTCCCCTGCTGTGAAGCAGGATCCCCCAGAGCACATCACTCAGGACTGCATCCAGGCCAGGCTGGGAAATCTCCAGAGAAGGAGACTCCACACCTCTCTGGGCAGCCTGTGCCAGTGCTCTGGCACCCTCACTGGGAAGAAGTTCTTCCTCCTATTTCAATGGAACCTCCTGTGTTCCAGCTTGTGCCCATTTCCCCTCGTCCTGTCACTGGGAACCACTGAAAAGAGTCTGGTTCCATCCTCCCTCAGCCCACCCTTTAGGTATTTATAAACATTAATTAAATCTTTGCAGGCTTCACAGACCAAGTGACAGCCCCAGTCTGAGACACAACAAGAGAAAAGCCAAGGACAGGGGGAAATAAAGAAAGAAATCACACAGACAAAAAGTAATTTTGCAAACATAACACCCAATACCTACGGGAATGGCACCTGATGCAACCTACAAAGGGAAACACATGATACAAAATGAATACAAGTAAAGAAACACAAACCTGATACTGATGGACATCATAAAAGCAGGACATTTGGGGAAAAAACGGTTACAGGCAAAAATACAATAAAATGAGATGCAGAAAGTGCTCCAACACACTCTTAATAAACAAAGCCTGCGTTTGAATTTGCTCTGTTTGAAAATCTCTGGAGAAGTTTCTGAAAGTCTGAAAGCCTGCATGGATGTTCATGTTCCATTTCTGCTGCTCCCAGTCTCCCATGAGGGCTTGCAGCTCTTCCTACAGCAAACACTTCTCTACTAAGAGTACACCAGAATTACATGACACTGTCAAGAATTAGCAGACCGCGATACATGTTGTGGTTGTGTTTCAACATCCCCAAAGCCTTTAGATGGAATATGGCTGCTAAATTGCCCAGAGTAGCCTGAGCAAGCTCCAAGAGCATCAGGACTGCTTAGGCTTCCTCAGTGCTGTAGAGTTAACAAAGATAATTTAAAGACATATCTTGGTTTTCCAACTTTCTTCACATGGAGTACGATCAGCACTGAAATGTCCATGGAAGAGAGCTGTTTTGTAGAAGTGATGTTTTCAGCATTTGTGCTCCTCATTTCTGGGTGAAAAGAGAAAATCTTTTCCACTCATCTTTCACTGAAAAAAAATCTGAGAGTCCCAGTCTCACAGAGGTGAAGCCAAGGGAGGTTCTCAGTCCCACTGACACAGTCTGCCATCAGACTACGATGGCACTGACCTCATTGCTTTTCTCTACCTTAGGTGAGTTCTGCAGGGCCTGATGAGATGGTCCTCTGGGTTCACAACAGCTTGGGTACAATAGACAAGGCAGACACAGCATCTGGAGGGAATTTGTTGCACCTTTAACCTTACCATTAGATATCAGAAAACCAACCTGAAGCACAGCTTCCAGAGAAGTCTGCATGATGGCTTTAGTTGGGTCAACAGAACCCAAGCAGAATAAATCAAGCCTACATTCTGAGCAGCTGAAAAAACAGGGAAGGTAAACCAATCTGAGAAAACATGGCCTAGGACACCCTATGAATGATTTTTTACTCCTTAAACATTTTTTTCATTAAAGTGAGTTCATTTAAATAATATTTAATTCTGCAATCTAAAATAATAAAAAAAAGTCTTCATCATTTACATCATCTCCACTTCAGAGGAGAAGATGTCAAAAGACTAATGAGAGAACCAGGATGGATGCTGAGCAGTGCTTCAATTCTGAATTCTTTCCAACACCATCAAAACCTCTCCAGCCCTTGCCCAAAGTCAGGGCTGAGGCAAAAGCATGACTATAAAGTCCCATTTTCAAGTGAAGGTGCAAAGAGAAGTGCCCCTGAATAAAAAGTTTTGAGAAAAATCATCTGTTCCTCATACAAGTGAGCCACTCCTGGGAGAAGGGAGAAATAAATGTCAACATCTTCATCCCTTTCACTAAATTAGCAGTATCTTTTGTTTAAACAGGACAGATACACCGAAAAAAAATTCCTTGAGGACTCCAAGGAACACGGAGAAAGAACAGCTTCCCAAGGCATCCTTCAGACACAAACAGAAGAAACAGCATTGAATCACTACTGGTGCAATGTAAGATCTTAATTTTTTTCTTAAATGGAAAGATTCAGAAAAGATAAACCCCCCTCTCTTTATAAATCCTAAAGAAATAGAAGCAGCCTTTTTGCTCTGCCTTTCCCTTTTGCTTTAATAACGATATTAATGGACTGTTCCATTTGGGAAGAATATTTCCTGACTTATTATTTTGTAATGTGGCTACTGGAGTGTCACAGAAGTGCTCGACAGGAATAGCAGTATTATGAGAACTCTCCTCTCGAGAGAATACCGGCTGCAAAACAAGTTCAAACAATAACAGTGAAAGATAGAAGCAATCAGGCAAATATTGGAGAAAACACTTCAGTATTTTAAATGCTTCAGTACGCCTGGATAAAAAAACCCCAACATTATTTTTCCTTATCTGGATATATCATTGAAAATCCATAACCTGCATTTGTAGTTACATTTAGAAGTTATTTGATCCAGTATTTGCTCTGTCCTCTCAGGTTGCTACCAAGATGCCTTTATATAAAATAATCATACTCTAGATTTTCCCATAAGTTCCCTGGAAACACAGATGTTGAGCAACCAGCTTCTTAGTTTTGCTTCAACTTCATAGACAATGGAAGCACAAACCAAGAAACCAGTCTGGTAGGAAAGGATCTGGAGAGGACCCAGTGGTACTGACTGACCTGTATCCTACTCTGCTGCCCAGGGATGTGCACTGGGCTGTGGGCATCAGCAGAAGCATCAGGGTTACTGCACAGGTCCTTTCCTGAATGTGTGCTGGGACAGGTTAAATGCTTTTGGACACATGCTGGCACAACTCAAACATGTCATCAATTTTGTGTTCTAACGAGTAACGCACAAACTACCTTACACCCTGAGTGCATTCATCAAGACACTGCATGTGGTACCAGTAAACACCTCGGCAGTTGAATAGCGTGTAATGGATATGAATGCTGATTAGCTTCTTTCAACTTGGAAGTTCAGTCCTGGGGTTTGTTCTCTCTCTTTTTCTAAAGCAAGATTCAACAAGATTTGGCATACAAGGCAGTTACTGTGTAGCTTTTCCACCAACCCTAACCACCAGAGCAGAAGAAATTACTACTCTCCCACAGAAGCAAAAGAGTAAGGAAGCAGGTAGCTCAGGAAGCCTTATGTAAACAGCAGTCAGATCATACTGTGTAAATTCCTCATCTCAGCCTTGGTTTACTCAGGTCTTAAGGTACTCATGTGGCTTAATTTAATTTATGCCATTTAAACAGACCACTTAATTATATCAGCACTTGGCAGTGCTGCTCTAGTTAAAGGTCTGCTTGCAATGCTGTATCTACAAATTAATTTTTGGAAGGTTTATAGCAGGACCCTATTATAATTCTCACAAGGTTTAAATCTATAATGTGTTTTGTTGGGTTTTTTTCTTAAGGTACACAGCCAAGATGACCACTTTTTTCATGCTTTTATCTGAGGTCAGGGAGTTATTTTAATATAAAATACAATCTCAACTGATTTGCCAATTAGAAGACTGATTATATTTAGCCAGTGTCAGTATTGGAAATTAACATGCACAAGCACGTAGAGGATCTATGTCAACTTCTTATCAGCAAGCCCTACTTAATAAATACATTAATTTACTAAGATACAATGAAGCCATCAGAACATTAAGACCTGCAGAAGTTAATAAGCATTACCTGTGTTTACTAACCCACCCTAAGCTACCATCTAGTGCCAGTGACAAGGTATCAGTCATTTTAGCTCATTTGGTTGGGTTTTGTATGAGCTATATGCAACTGCTGCACTCCCAGCCTTAGGTTATAAGCACCACATATATCAACACAGGCAGTTAAATACACAGGTATTAACAGGCAGTTAAATCTGATTTTCTCCTCCCTCACATCCACATTACACCTGCATCACTTCAGAAAGAGCTCTACTGGCATGAGCCAGGGGATGCCAAAGGAAATAGCACAGAGCACTTCCAACCAAGGATGAGGCTGACGTGCACCCCTGTGGCTGCAGGCAGGTCGGTCTCTGAGAAGATGCATCACCTCTGGCAGATCTGATGGAACAGCTCTGGTTGGCCTAAAGCACCAACAAAGCATGCATGAGAGAAGACTGACACAGTGGCAGGCTGGCACCCAGGTTCCCCGAGCACTTCAGGTTGCTGAGACAGAACAACCCTTCTCTTGCCCTGTATCTCCCAGGCTTGGCAATGAGCACCTAGGGCCATGCTACTGGTCCTTGTCCCCCATACCTGAGGGGAGTGGCCTTGCAGGTACAGAGCCATCTTAGCAGCACAGAGAAGGACAGAACATGAGGGCCACTGGCCAGTTCCCACCATGGCACATGGCATTACACTCCAGCAGTGCCAGGACCTTCATTATTTTCTCCTCACTTTGAGGGGATGGGGTGGGGTGACAACATTAAGTCTTGATGCCACATCATTTCCCCATCTAGAAATCCTCGGCAGTTATTCATCATGCAACACTGAAATATTGCACCTTTTCAGTAATAAAAATAACTCACTGGAAAACTTTTGGCTCTGTCTCATTTTGTGTCATGTGACTGAACTAGATTTTCACTAACTTAACCAAACTCCTGTTATTCATTGTCCAACGAAAATAAAAACATCATGTAAACCAACCAAGTGTTATGTTCACTAAGAAATATTTATGTTAAGAATATTTATAATATATACATTAAATCTATAAATATATAAAAACTAAAATATAAAAATACATAATGTATAATACATAAAATATATAAATATATAAATATATATTCTATAAAATAAAAATTAAAATACATTATATAAAAATATATGACATATATATATTAAATAATATTTATGTTAAGAATATTTTATGTTCACTAAGAAATCTTTTTGGGCTCTTGAATGGTCATTTCCCATGGATATGAAATCTCAGGTCTATTTGTACTGAGACACATAAATATTTAACCACCTCTAATTAGCTGCCTAAAGCATCTCATGATCAAGAATGACAAACTTGTTTTTCATTGTCTTTGGACACTGATTGTTGAAGTTATGGTAGTGCTCCCAATTGAAATACCTGCTGCAGATTGGATAGGGTTCTTTTTTAATCATTATTATTAGTCATGCAATTAAAACTACAAATATTTGGGCCACACCTATGTTGAAATTTCTAGTGCAGGCAAACACAAGTATGTTAATGAACCACCCTATTCTATATCCAAATATTGAGACAACTTCATGGGAACATGTTGATGTACAACAGAGAAGGCACAACAATAAAATGTGGAGCCCTGTGGTCAAACTGCTTGTGATGAATTTCAGAGCACCCCTGAAAACTTGAGGTGCTGAACTTATACTGACAAAGTCAGTAACAGAAAGCACTTGTAGTGGGGAACATAAATACCAGGATTACATTACAAACCTCACAGAATCACAGAACAGCCTTGCTTGGAAAAGATCTCTAAGCTCATCCAGTCCAACCATTAACCCAGCACTGCCCAGTCCCCACTGCCCCATGTCCCTCAGCACCACATCTCCACGGCTCTGAAATCCCTCCAGGGATGGGGACTCCCCCACTGCCCTGGGCAGCCTGGGCCAGTGCTGGGGAACCCTTCCAGGGAAGAAATTGTTCCCAATATCCAATCTAAACCTCCCCTGGCACAACTTGAGGCCATCACCCCTTGTCCTGTCACTGTTACCTGGGAGAAGAGACTCAAAGTAGTTTATATTAAAGGAATGAATTGTTCTTCCTTCTTTTTGAAATTAAGTAGTTGCTGTTTGAGAGTACACAAATACCACGTGCTATGCTAACTTCTTGATAGTTATTTGATTCATTCAGAGTCAGCCCAAATTCAGGATTTCATCAAAGTACACTTAATTTTCAGTCTTGTATATGTAGTTACATCAAAGAACCTTGTATTATCAACTCTGCCTTTGACATCTTGTGGGCAGAGTTGTGCAACTGCCAGGGAAAGGTTAATCAGAGCACTATTAACTACAACCTGAAAAAACCTCTGCAGGTTAATGAAGTCCCAAGTCTGTCATTCCTTCAGTGTAACAATATAACCTACTAGGAAATAGAAGAGAGTCCCAAAAGATCACCAGCATGGAAAACTGCCACATAAATTCAAGTGCCTGAGCTAGGACACAATTCTCTTTAATTCAAACAGCTGTTTGGAATTATTTCAAGCACAACTGATTCAGCCCCTCCCTCACCAGCCATACTGTGTCACTTCTTTTACTGCTCTGGGTTCTGTAAGCACAGCAGGGTTTTCCTAGGCCATTGCAGCTAGAAGACTCTGAGGGCAAATATCTCCATCCCTGGAACACCAGTGGACTTGCAGATAGAGAGGCACCAGCAGCACACTGTGGATTAAGAGTTTTGTACTGTTTTCAGCTGCCCATCACCCAAACTGGCAGTGTGGCGTCCCAGGAGGAAACGGTTCACAAGAAGCTCTCCAGCTTGCCAAAAGCCTCGTTTGGAATTTCAGACCATGCCTATCCCCCATGCAAGTCTATCAGTCCCACAGACAGACTTGCTCGTTCCAGTCTTCCACTCTTGAGGTGACTAACAGCCTCTCTTTCCATTTTTGTAAGGTTTGTACAGAGTCACACGTGTTAGAAGGCAGTCACCAACAGCACCCTAAGATGGCAGACTTCTGTAACAGACAGATATGCACCAAGGCATGTTTGAACCAAAGGGCTTGACTAGTACTCTCACGAAGGTGCAAATAAAACAAAACAGACAGCAATTTTCTCAGGCTAAAAACTTCCCGTATTTTTTGTTTAACACACACAAGGATCACAGAACTAAAAGAAGCCTTCTGAGAAAAACTCTCACATTAGTGGTCTGAAAGGGACTGTGGACACTAACTCATACCATTTGATTTCTGGTGTGTTCAGGCACGCACTACATGAACAGATACAAGTTGTAGAAGCTGAAGGCAGGGACTGGGAGAAGGGAAATCCACCCACTGTAAGTGAAGATCAGGTTCAAGACCATCTGAAGAACCTGAAGGTGTTCAAGTCCATGGGACCTGATGAGAGCCATCCAAGGGTCCTGAGGGAACTGGTGGATGAAGTTGCTAGGCCACTTTCCATCATATTTGAGAGGACACAGCAGTTTGGTGAAGGGCCCACTGACTGGAAAAGGGGAAACATCGCCCCCATTTTCAAAAAGGGAAAAAAAGAAGACTCGGGCAACTACAGGCCAGTCAGTCTCACCTCTGTGCCTGGAGAGATCATGGAGCAGATCCTCCTGAAGGCTCTGTTACGGCACATGGAAAATGTGGAGGTGATTGGTGGCAACCAGCATGGCTTCACCAAGGGAAAATTGTGCCTGACAAATCTGGTGGCCTTCTGTGATGGTGTAACAGCATCAATAGACAAGGGAAGAGCAACTGATGTCATCTACCTGGACTTGTGCAAGGCCTTTGACACTGTCCCGCATGACATCCTGGTCTCCAAGTTGGAAAGACATGGATTTGATGGATGGACCACGTGGTGGATAAGGAATTGGCTGGAAGGTCACACTCAAAGGGTTGCGGTCAATGGCTCGATGTCCAAGTGGAGACCGGTGATGAGTGGTGTCCCTCAGGGATCGGTTCTGGGACCGGTGCTATTGAACATCTTTGTTGGTGACACGGACAGTGGGATGAAGTGCACCCTCAGCAAGTTTGCCGGTGACACCAAGCTGTGTGGTGTGGTGACACGCCAGAGGGAAGGGGTGGCATCCAGAGGGACCTTGACAGGCTGGAGAGGTGGGCCCATGCCAACCTCATGAAGCTTAACAAGGCCAAGTGCAAGGTCCTGCCCCTAGGTCAAGGCAATCCCCAGCACAAGTACAGGCTGGGCTATGAGTGGACTGAGAGCAGTCCTGGGGAGGAGGACTTGGTTGTGTTGGTGGATGATAAGATCAATATGAGCCAACAGTGTGCGCTTGCAGCCCAGAAAGCCAACTGTGTCCTGGGCTGCATCCAAAGCTGTGTGACCAGCAGGGCGAGGGAGGGGATTCTGCCCCTCTGCTCTGCCCTCGTGAGACCCCACCTGGAGTGCTGCATCCAGTCCTGGGGCCCCCAACACAAGAAAGATCTGGAGCTGTTGGAGCGAGTCCAGAGGAGGGTACCAAGATGGTCAGAGGGCTGGAGCACCTCTGCTATGAGGACAGGCTGAGGGAGTTGGGGGTGTTCAGCCTGGAGAAGAGAAGGCTCCAGGGAGACCTCATAGCAGCCTTCCAGTACCTGAAGGGGCTACAAGAAAGCTGGGGAGGGACTTTTTACAAGGGATGTAATGGTAGGATGAGGGGTAACGGGTGGAAGCTGAGAGAGGGTGGGTTTAGACTGGATATAAAGAAGAAATTCTTTCCTGTGAGGGTGGTGAGACACTGGCCCAGGTTGCCCAGAGAAGCTGTGGCTGCCCCCTCCCTGGCAGTGTTCCAGGCCAGGTTGGATGGGGCTTGGAGCAACCTGGGCTGGTGGGAGGTGTCCCTGCCATGGCAGGGGGGTTGGAACGAGATGGGCTTTGAGGTCCCTTCCAACCCAAACCATTCTAGGATTTTATACAACACAATCAGACTATGTATTATAAACACAAACACATACCTCATGCCTGCACACCTTTCTTATTCCTATATTTAGCAGCCTACAAGATCCCACTGATTTGATGCAACAAGGAAACTGCTTTGATTTTAACAAAAGCCATGCTGAACGAGGGTACTTCACAAGTCATACAGGCCCTCAGCAATGCCTCCCCCACACACTCATCCCATACCTTTTATCCAGCTCCTCAGAAGCCTACATCCAACAGCCATTTCCACTTGCCTTCCAACCAGCTTATGAATACCTGTACATTGACTGAGATTTTTAATGGATAGGAAGAAGATATTTATTCTACATGAGTCTGGGCTTTAAAATAGCTTCTTAGGACAATAAATCACTCTAATGCAGACAGTGATGGAGAAAGCATCTTTCAGTGACAAATGGCCTCTTGTGTTTCTCAAAAGTAATGAGTTTGCCTATGTCAAAAGCAAAACTTTCAAAAACAGGAGATTGTTTCCAGACTTATCAGGTTAAGAACTTTAATAATGAGTACCAGCATATACTATAAATATTCCTACAAACTTAGCTTTCCTTATGTATCTGAAGATAATGGGAGAACAGAAACAAAACAAAGAGAACAACTGGAAAGACAGTCATTAGAGGAAAAAAAACCATTATCAAAAACCACAAACCAGCAACAGCCTTGGTGAGAACAGAAGCAGCCTTAGCCCTGGAGCCATGGTATTGCTACTGCTTGGTGTCTATTTTTTTGAAGATGCCCAGTTTTTACTATGAGTAATGCTACTATTGAAATCTGGGCAAAGAATGGATGAACTTTTAGCCTCTTGCCCTCCTGTTCCTCTTCTTCCTGGTACATCCCAACTACTATTTCCTTCCACTTTGAGCTTCTAGGTCTCATTTCCCCACATTGTGTGGCAGATTCAGCCTTCTCACAAAACACTTTCCCCCCCCTCCTTTGCAGTAAGCATTCATCACATGTAACAGAACATAATCTGAAGGAGAGCTGAGCAAAGTACGGGTTCTTTTCAAATCTATTTGAACTCACAACAAAAAGAAATAGTAATAATTATATCAACTTTTAATTTATTGATCAAACCAGTTTTTTCTTAATTAAAACAAACAAACAAAAAGAAATAAATCTGAACCTAAGAAAATGTAAACACCAGCATGATACTATAAAAAGAAGAAGAAACGTACCTCCTCCACATCGTTGTCCAGCACTACAATTTGTAGTGGAGAAGTGAGATTCTGGTTGTCAGAGATGGTCGTTCCCACTGGGGAGGATTCGAGGATGAAGCCCTCATACGTGGGTCTGGTGAAATAAGGCTTCTGATTGTTCTCATCGAGGACTTCAATGTGCAGATTGGCAAAGGCAGGGAGAGGATGGCCATTGTCTTGTTCAGCCTAAAAAAAAAAAACCAAATAAACTTTAGAGTTACTAACTGGTGTTGTTTTGTTTTTTAAGAATTACAATCCAGTTATAAAAGCAAATAACACTGTATAGATCAGCCTGTTATGAAATGTAACATCAGGAAAAAAAGAATTACCAAACAAAAATTAGTTAGTATGTGAGAACAGAAAGAGTTTAAGTCACAATAACCTTTTAAGTACCCACAATGAAACTCAAAGCTGCACAGCACACATGCAAGCAGTTTCTCTGTTAGTACTGAGAGTTTTGGGAAAATCTTGAAAGGATGAAAGAAAACTGGAACCTGCTGATTGTACAACAGAACCTACAACCACACCACCAGCAAGAGAGTTCAACCCCAAAGGTGACAAGAGCACACGTGGATATATGGTACTTGCTACAGACTGCTAGCAGAGTGTACTGCCCTGGATAGGACTCTCTCTCTCTCCCACAGAATCCATCTTTCTAACGTTAGATGAGTGGGATATTTATTCTGGTTTTGCTTATTTTTGAATGTCAAGCAAAACTCTGTACTTCAATTAACAACCCCCACTTATCAGTGTCAGCACCTCACCTAACCAAGTTTAATCACTGATACACAGTCTCACCTGATTTATTCTTATTTTCAAACTTCCTAAACACCAAAGCACTAACTGCCCATGTCAGTGTGCCAATCCAATATAAATGCATGATGTTGATTTTGGTTGGTTTTGTTTTGTTTTGTTTTTTAAAAAAATGTACTTCCTATGACTAATTCAAGTACATAAGGGAAGTAGAAGACAACAAGCAATGTGTTCTTTAATTTACAAAGAGCAAGCCAGCCTTATCACAGTCCTGCCCATGTCCCTGCAAGGCAATAGGAGGATACTGTAGGACAGTCTCCTGTGCCTACAGTTTAATTTCCAACCTCTGTCAGCACACAGACCCTGGGACTGTGACAACAGCACACTTTTATCTCTCTGCAAATGAGGGAAGTGTACTGTGAAACAATACTAAAAGTATTTCAGAAGAGGAAACAGTATCTAAATTATTGCTGTTAACAGCACTTTTTGTTTGCAGGTATTTTCACTCTGCTATCTGCCCCATTTCAAAACAGATAACCCCTCATTTTTCAAATCCAACATCCAAGGAGCCTTCTCGTGGAAACACACCATTTTGATTTCATCAACTAGTTATTTTTCCTTTCTTCTTTAGATGCTTAAGGGGTTTTGTTTGTTTGGCCTTTATTCATCTGCAAAATATTAATTCTGTATCATGTTTTGCATTGTTTACCAAGCAACAATAGTACGCTGTTGGTAAAAAACTTCCATTTCAAGTCAAATGAAGTAGAAACATCAAAATTGTTAGTTTGCTCAAAATACGTGATGACACCTTTACTAATTCATAAGAAATTCACTCAAAACACTCAGTTCTTATGAAAAAATGTGTTTTCCTCTTGAAAATACATCAGGACTACTCTTGACCAAGAGACTGGCAACGGTGATACTGGCTCAGGTTAAAAAGCAACCACCAACCTATCTGCTTGTACGTGGCTATTTTGTGACTCACAAGGCTAAGGTCAGATCTGACAAGTGGATTTACATAACCAGGCCCTGGGATCTGAAATTAATAAGGCTTTTCTGAGGAGATTAATTTTTGTTAACGAGACAAAACTCTTGAAATTAGGAGTTGTGCTAGTTAATTCACTGGCACATCAAGATTTCAGTAACCGGGGTGCAGGAGGCCACATATTTATCTACTGCTGTTCTTGCACACTTCTAGGACACAGGATACTACCAGTGATCAAGCCCATAATTGCCTCAATTATTACCATATTATGATTTATTTTTTTTTCAGCCAGTTTCCATTATTCATACTCAAATAAAACACATAACAGGAATACAGCACACCAGGCTCCAGGCCACCCAAGGAGACTGATGCTTCGAAGTGATACTGATTTTAATGAGATTTACAGCAGCTGGGAAAGTCTGCCTTCACACCAGTCACTGTAAGAGAATCACATATATTGGGTTTATTAGCATTTGGTTACAAGCCTTCCAATTGCACTGAATTTCATTCAGCAGAGCAGCACTCAAACATCCCTGAGGAAATCCTGGTCCCCCTGAAGTTAACAGCAATGTATTTCAAATCCAACACAGCAGTAGCATTGGAGACTGGATAAGTGACTCTCAAATGCTGAACATAATTTACACAAGTGAGATTTATTTTGGAGTTGATACTCTGCTGAATGAAAATAAACTTCACATGTTAAAACTAACATCACCAAAATGGGTACTGACCTAGTAGGATGAAATTTCAAAAATGTCCTGATACGGAGAGTTTTTGCCTAAGTTAATATACTGAAAGCATGAAAAAAAATAAATCCCAGAATAAAATGTGCTCTATGAGCAACAAACACATATGGATCTGATTCTATTTTACAAGCAAATCTATGGCCTAGCATCATTAAATACTTTTCCATTACAATAAAAATAGGCCTCTTGACAGTAAAAAGTTTAGCAACTGTTGCAAGTTTCTTTATGACAGACCTGGACGTTCCTTGCAACTGCTATGAAGAGATGCTGAAAAAAAAAGGAAAACAGAAAGAACAGAGGGTCCCAGTCTTCTTAACAGCTTGAACTTTTACAATAATGCCTTGCTTTAAAGCATAAGTGAGCACAGACCCCATCCCAGGTTAAAAGAGGAAATATTCCTCTATGCAGGATGTTCACTACATCATCACAACAGTACTTTGTCCTTCTGAAGGAAAAGAGAGTGCTCTAAATGACATATGGCCAAATACAAAGAAGGATGAGTGCTTCTAAGACTGGACTTATAATTTTAGGCCCTGGAAGACCAAAATTACAATGAAAAGGATTCCTCAGCAGGCACTTCAAATTTGCACGTGCTTTCCTTTTTGTTCACCAGGTTGGGTACAGTGGTCAAAAGAATGAACTCTGGCCTCCCCATTTGAGAACTGGGCAGAATTAGGCAGCTAATCCTTCAGAAAGTGACAGCCACTTCTCAACTGCTCGTTGCCAGCAACAAGTGTTTTTTGCAGCACCAGGACACAACTCAACATCTCTCTTTCACTTCCCTAGCAAACACCCAACTGCAAGGCCACCATGTGAAAACCACCACACCCAGCTCACCTCTTTTGCCATTTGATTAAGTTTTGTTTGCAAAGATGCCTATATAGAATCACAGAATGGTTTGGGTTGGAAGGGACCTCAAAGCTCATCTCGTTCCAACCCCCCTGCCATGGCAGGGACACCTCCCACCAGCCCAGGTTGCTCCAAGCCCCATCCAACCTGGCCTGGAACACTGCCAGGGAGGGGGCAGCCACAGCTTCTCTGGGCAACCTGGGCCAGTGTGTCACCACCCTCACAGCCAAGAATTTATCCCTAGTATCTAGTCAAAATCTCTCTCTCCCAGTTGAAAGCCATTACCCCTCATCCTTGGAACAGGCTGCCCAGGGAGGTGGTGGAGTCGCCGTCCCTGGGGGTGTTCAAAAAACGAGTGGATGAAGCACTTGAGGCCATGGTCTCATGGTCTGGTGGTTAGGGAGATGATGGGATAAAGGTTGGACTTGATGATCCTGGAGGTCCTTTCCAACCATAGTGATTCTATGTTCCTATCACTCCATGCCCTTGTAAAAAATCCCTCTCCAGCTTTCTTGTAGGCCTCTTCAGATACTGAAAATTGAGGTATTTAGGGAAAAAAAAAAGAAAGCTTTAGAAACCACCAGTGAAAGTGTCTCCTCTCCAGAACTAATCCAGAAATCAATGTAGCACTGTAAGACTGGAAATCCTCAAAGCATCAGAGCTCAGCTCTCGAGGCTCAGTGCTGAGGCACAGGAGATGAGACAGGTATGAGTGTATGTACTCTGCTGCCCGACCCACCTGGCTCGTCATCAGCATCAAACAGCCAACTCCAGTGCCAACCTTGGGACCTGAAACTCCCACTCAAGGAACAGGCAGAATTAGGTACAGCAGTGCCTGAGCCCTTTGCACCCGACCTGTATTTCCTACTCAAAAAGAATGTCCTTGACAACAGTAGGAGAAAGCAAAGCAAACCACTTCTGGTAAGAGAGAGGAAAGCACTTAAAAACCAAAGTGCTAAAAAATTCTAACTAATTCTCTGTATATTTTCCTTTAATGGTTCTTTAGCAGAAGTACCCAGGGCTAAACTGCAGCAGTTGTTCTGCCACCCAGTGCCCCCTGCCCAGCTGAGAAGGGGAATTGGGGCAAAAAGGGAAAAGCCCTGTGGGTTGAAATAGAAACAGATTTAATGAAATAACAAAACTGATACAATCACCAACATAAGGGATACAAGATTCTACTCAGCCTGGTCCTTGAGGTCAGCAGCAGGAGCAGAAGGCCAGGAGGGAGGAGCCCCAGGAAGAGGAACCCCCCCCTCAGTGAGCTCCCTCCTTTTCTCATGAGCAGATGAGGAGGTGTGGGATACAGCTGTGAGTCAGTGCCTGGAGTGGATCTCCAGCTGCCTGGGGGCTGCTCATGGCTGGGCTGGCCCATGGGGCTGTGCCTGGGGAACCAGGACACCAGCAGAGAAGACAAAACACAACCACCATAGAGAAAAGTGGCTATTTTCTGATCCTTAGAGTACATGGTTACATGTTGTGGGGTTTCTTAAAAAAAAAAACAGAACAAAACAAAACAAAAAAACAAACAGCTCTAATATTCTTGAGAGCAGAAAGACAAATATAAGCTCTTTCCTCTCTTTGAAAAGACCGAGCTGAAAGCTGGAAGGGAGAACAAATTGTTCATTTCCTTTCAAGGCCTCTGCCAGAGTTGTTCTGTTCTAAGCTGCTGGAAAATACAAATAATTTTTCTTTGTCCTTCTGGCCTTTACACATAATGATGGGTCCAACAAAGCACATGAAGTACTAAAGAAGCAGTTAGTTACAAATATCCACTTTCAAATAACATGTTTTTTAAGAAATCATTTTCTCATTTTTCTTTTGATACAAAGAGTTTCGTAAAAAATACAAGAAATTGTTTTGTTCTCGTGTGTTTATAATATAAACATGTTCCCAGCAGCAGTGCTTGGCTAGGAGCAGTTCTTGTACCTTTCATGCATACCCTTCATAATTCTCAAAAAAAACAGAGTATCTGTAATATTGTCAATTTTTGCTGCACTCCCCTTTTCCTTAACTTTCTCTTGATTGTTTTTTTTTTAGGTGGTGGATTTTGTTGTGGTTGTGTTTTTTTAAAGAGAGGAATTTATAGGTAATAGAAAGCAAAATACGGTGACCTTTGCTTAAAGTCAGGGTTCCTATTTCTCCATGGAGTTACAGAACACGACTTTTGCACTGCACCCTCATGTAACACTTGAGGATTACTCAGTCCAGAAAATCTGCCATAAAATGCATGGAAACCAATTTCAGCTGTTATTTCTGAGCAGTGTTAGTTCACACCTTTGCCCTCCTAGGAAGATGGCTGACACCTTTTCCAACCCAGCTAAAACTTATCTCAGCACCAGCCCTTCCACCACACCCCCAAACCCCACCTACAAGGACAGAAGCTGCATGGTGTAAGTCCTACCCTGCCTGTTCCCAGGCTCTGCTCATTATGCTTTTGAAGGTCTTGCTCAGCATCCTGTAAAGGTCATGGGGACTCTGTCAAATTCTGATTACCTTCACTTAAAGGTAATTCAGCTCAAAACTCTTTAAATTGGGTTTCTGTCAGACTTTGCCAACTACAACTACCATAAAGCTGAGGTCAACCAGTACCTGACAGCTGGCCACTGTGGCACATAGGAAACCATTGCCTGCAGACCTGGCTGCAGGAACAGATGCTCAAAAACCCCCTGTTTACTACATGGATGGCAGCACAAGTTTACAAGGTGACAGTAAGATACTATTACGTTTGCTATCAGTCCTACAGTGAAACAGCCTGGCTTTCTTTTCTGCTCTTTACCACTTCACTACTCACACAGGCATCTTACCTCCACGTGGCTGGTAAAGAGGAAAGGCTGTAAGACAGATACACGAGGATAACTCCAGAGTACAAAGCTGAGTGCAGTTGAAACACAGCAGCCTAAATCCAAAGCTGTAGCTCTCAGTCTCCCTGCTCAGCTGCTGCGTGGCATCGACAGTCTGGATTCTACGACGTCCCGTTCTCTTTTCTTCATGTAATGCCTTTCAGCAGGTTTCTGCACATGCACAGAAATGCATCTCTGGGCAAAGCAACCTTTATCCCTCAGCCAGGCCTGATGCAAGTCCAGATAAGGTCCATTTCCTCCCTGTATCTATGTTTCTTCGTGACATGCTGTTTTATGATTAAAATTGCAAGGTATGTACCTGCAAGCACCATTAGTTGCTGCACTTTGGGCAGCAGTAGCACCAGTAATGGGCATGTTTCACACCTGCTCTTCACAGGCATTTTGAGCATCAATAAAAAAGAAAACCAGGCTTCTTTCCCTCCACCTTCCAATCCCAGCAAGAGGATGAGTAAGTGGAGCCGAAGGGAAACTGCTGAATGGGAATAAACATGAACTTAACACATCTTAACACCAGTTTGGTCAATATGACAAGAGCACATTCACCCATCACTTGGTACTTGGAGAGTACTGGCATTGCTCAGAAGTGGTGAGATTTCTGCAGGGCAGAGGGGGAAAGTGAATGAATTCTACAAGAAATCCTGTTGGAATGAAAGTTTGGATAGGTTACCTTGAAATATCTCCCCTGAAGACCATCATACAGCAGCCTGACTTAGAAAGACTTGCATTTCATTTGTTCTTCTGGCTGAAGCAATGCCTACATTAAAAAGCAATTTGAGAAAATAGACAAACACCCCTGGGAGCAGACTGGGATCTTGTCTTTGCTGCTTTCAGTATTTGCTCACAAGGATCATTCCTCCCTTGGTGCAAAACTCAAGCTTCAGGGAAGTCAGGGTCAGAAATCTTTCTTCTTCCTTTGGCACGCAACCTTTGTCAGGCCTGGAAGTCTCTCAGATTCCCTCCTGAAATTGCCCACTCTAGACCACCAAAATCCCCTGTTCCTCCCCTGCCATTGATTATACCCTAGCAACTCAGGAGATGCAGCAAAAGGTGTAAGGGAAAGCCTCTGGCAAACACATCTGATAGCTCACTGAAGGAGATGTAGTACTGGGGAACTGCAGGCAGGTCACTTTGGGTTTTCTATTTAATAGGAGAGCAAGGAAAGAGCCCAGGAACTTCAGACACTCAAACTTAAACTTGACTTCAAGCTGCGAAGAAGATGGAAACATCATACAGTATTTAAACCAATGTAATTAAAAAAAAGCAGCAGTCAGCAGGGATATGGAGAAGGTCAGGTCTGACAAAGTTGCTGATTTTAAGAGTATAACTGAATTGGGAAATAAAGGTGAAACGAGGGACATAATTTATCTAGATTTAGGGTAAGCTTTAGGATTGTATATCACACGCTGGATTAATTTACAAGGACAGAAAGTACAGCATAAGAAAAGAACTACTGATATGGATTAAAAATTGGCTTAAGGACAAGAAGCACAGAGTATCTTTAGAACATAGAAGAAATGTGACTTTACAGCCAGCGAAGCCTGTGAGGTGGCAGTGAAATGAAACTGGCACACAACGTGTCTAGACACTATGCCTAAAAAATCCCAAACCCCCAAACAGACATTTTTTCTTCATGTATCAAGGGTAAGTGACTTAAGTGTCAGTAAGGCTTATGATGCTGTAGTGCAGTGAAGAGTAATACTTACAGCTGCCCACCTTTCCAAAGAATGAAACTCCTTCTTCCCTTCAGTTAAAGGGAATGCCAACTATGGAGTCAATATGCCAAGTTTTCAGTAATGGATGTTTAAGTTTTAAGTGAAAAAAAAAAGCCTGTTTCCTGCAGAAAGGAAATGCTATTTCTGTAAATAAAAGACACCACAGAGCTTACCATTTATGGATTTAATTACTTCTGCTGCTCTGTGAGTGATCACACACCATTTAGGGGCAACCTTGACTCACAATCACTGGTCTTTCTAATGTGTAACTGTGACAATGCTCTAAAGGCAAGCAAAGCCACGCTGGGATGCTGCTAAAAACAAGGGAAACCTGCAATTATCAATATGCATGGGACAGCTTTGGAGAAAGACTGATATGAAGAAACATTTTATTGATGGGAAGGGTTTTGGTTTCCCTGCATCCTTTTTTTTTTCTCTCCTTACCCACAAACACAAGGCCTTTCTCTGCACTCAGATTTTCAATCCTACGTCAACCCTCAACACTGTATCACACACAAGATGCTAAAAAAAGGGTGCCTCAAAGAGAAATCTCCTGCCTATCTGGACTAGGTACACTTTTGTGACAGTGGTAAGCCAAGAGAAGGAACTGAATACTCAGTTCACCTAAGGGGAGAACACTTGAAAAGCCAGTTTAAAAACCAGTTGTTGTACTTAATACCTACAGGAGATGCAGAGCAGTTAAACCAAACCAAAGATTTTGAAGATTTCATCATTTTCAGGAAGTGGATTGAGCAACTATTTAATGAAAACACACTTCTTCCATTCTTTTCCTAATGTGTCGCCATGATTAAAAAACCACTCTCATTTGTTCAGTTCATGTTCTATTTTGAGGCAGAGCAATCAGCCTGTTTCCCATTATAGCTAACACATCTCTATTGTTGTGCAAGAACATCAGAGGAGACGATCTGCAGTTGCATTCCAAGCAAGACACACAATAACAAAGCAGTTCCAGAACAAGGGTAATATATTTTTGGAAAACCATATTTGTCATGTGGGTGACATTTTATTCCCCACTATGCACTCACTGGAATTTGAAGGAAAACACCAATATAGAATCACAGAATCCTAGAATGGTTTGGGTTGGAAGGGACCTCAAAGCTCATCTCATCCCAACCCCCCTGCCATGGGCAGGGACACCTCCCACCAGACCAAGTTGCTCAAGGCTCGGATGCAGCCTGACTTTGAACATTTCCAGGGATGGAGCATCCACAACTTCCCTGGGCAACCTGTTCCAGTGCCTCACCACCCTCAGGGTAAAGAACTTCTTCCTTATATCCAGTCTAAATCCACCCTCTCGCAGCTTCCACCCATTACCCCTCATCCTATCATTACAGTCCCTTGTAAAAAGTCCCTCCCCAGCTTTCTTGTAGGCCCCCCCCCAGGTACTGGAAGGTGCTCTGAGGTCTCCCCGGAGCCTTCTCTTCTCCAGGCTGAACAACCCCAACTCCCTCAGCCTGATATTTAGGAAGACGAGCTTTCTAACGTATAGCTTACTTTCTAGAGACCTATTCAACTACTGCCTGCTAGCATTGTGTTTTTCTGAAGCTCATAATAAAAGAACATCATAAGAAGAATGGTACTAGGTCAGACCAATAATCCCTCCAGTGCCAAATCACAGCTGGAGCTGCAGCCAAAGACAAACGCCTAGAGAAGAACACAAGCATCTCAGATTCCCCTGGATTTCTCAGCAGATTTTTCTTCCACGTGTCAGCTCTGCCTCCCCTTGAGCCCACGTCAACTTTCAGCCCCACGTCACTGTCTATCAAAGCAAACAAACTGTATTAGATGAACAATCTTATTTTGTCTGTTTTAAACGTGCCACCTGCTTGTTTCACTTGGTAACTCCTAGTTCTTGCATGGCAGGAGACGGTGAACTACTGATTCCTCTTCACTCTCACAATTATGACACTATATTTTACAGCTGTCTATCATATCTACTTCCTTCCTCACCTAATAGGAATCTGTTTCAGTTCTGCTCTGTCCTTTTTGTGACAGAGACCAGAGCTGTGCACTATGGTCAAGACATGTACAGCCTGGATCTATACAGTACCACAGTGATTTTTCTTCTGTTCTCTAATTTTCCTAATGATTTCTAATGTTCACTTTGCTTTCTTTTTTTTTTTTTTTTTTTTTGACAGCCACCTTCTACCTGACCTGTGGAACCTCACGAGGTTCGCATGGACCCATCCAGTGTGCGTGGACGGCAGGGGCAGTCCCGTGGCCTGGGCTGTGCTTGCAGGGACACAGGTGGCACCTCAGGGAGGACATTGCCCTGCACAGCCAGGCCAGGAGAGACTGTACCCAGGCACCGTGTCCAGGCTTGGGCTGGCCAGGTCCAGGCTGACACGGGCCACCTGGAGTGTATTCAAGTGAGTTCTTTGCCCACCAGGGAGAGAGACAAGGACTCTAAGTACAGAACTGGAGCTGGCACAGAAGAACAGTGGAGAAAAAGCTTCCCAAGTTTTTATTTACAGCAGAAAGTGGCCATGGATTGGCTAAGGCTGACAGCTGGACATCCTTGGGGCAGCTGACCGTCTTGGGTACCATCCATCCATCCATCCATCCATCCATCCATCCATCCATCCATCCATCACATGGCTCCTCGTGGTGTTCCCTCTGGGCACTGCACATCCTCAGAGCCATGAGCCATCTCTGGGGATCCCCATGTGCTGACGCTATCCCTGTCCCCTGAGTCAGCTGCAGGAGAAAGCCCCGCAGAGACCTCCAGGCCGTCCTGACGACCGACTGCCATTGCTGGTGAGTGTGGGAGGGCAGTGGTGGCTCTGGGGGCAGGAGAGCTGTAGGTGACAGGCTGGGCAGGCACTGGGCATGCCCTCTGCAGCCCAGCACAATGGCCAGGAGAGATCAATGAGGTTCCCAACAGGAACAGGGAAACTAATTAACCTCCAGCACAAGTAGCAGGAAAGCATCACTTTCTGTCATTTCTGCCTAGGTATGTATTAGGGAAAATCATTGCAAAGGGCTTAAATATACTGGAATAGCTGACACATGTACTGGGAAGATCTTTCTGATCCACAGAACCCCCACCAGAAAGCAAAAGTGGCCTTTCTAGCTCCCAGGCAGCTTCTTGGGATGGGCAGGAAAACAGGCACACAAATTGATGCCACGCCAGTATCACAACATTATTCATGTAACCAAACCCACGCACCAGGGGATGGTACTTCAGATTTGCAGTCAAGCTTCACACACAGTCTCCCTTCATTACCATGGAACTTGGTCTGGCTGATACTCAGGCTCAGTCTCTACATGCATACTCAAAGCAAGTCCAACTGATGTGTTCTTTAGGAAGAAATTCTTGTCTGTGAGGGTGGTGAGACACTGGCCCAGGGTGCCCAGGGAAGCTGTGGCTGCCCCCTCCCTGGCAGTGTTCCAGGCCAGGTTGGATGGGGCTTGGAGCAACCTGGGCTGGTGGGAGGTGTCCCTGCCATGGCAGGGGGGTTGGAACGAGATGAGCTCTGAGGTCCCTTCCAACCCAAACCATATTAGGACTGTATGATTCAAACCTCCTGTGCCTAGTCATAGCCTACAGGAATGCCACAGCCAATTTGGCAGGGGGAAGCCTTCTAAAAACTGGAAATCACACTCCATTCAAAGATTCCAGCCTGAAGAGTGAAGAGCAGATATTACTGCTGGGAAGTTCAACACCACTTCTTGCAGAATGGGATCCCAAACCAATTTTCTTCTAACACCGGAATTTCAAACCATCTGTTCAACTCTGACCCATGGTGTTGACCTTCTGTTACCACTAAAACCACATGGAAACACAATCCCACTATAGAATTGTTTCTGTGGTATTATCTGTCAGGAGGTTAATGCCAGTCTGACCAAAACACTTCCTGGGGATAACAGATTTTTGAGATAGGTACAGAAGATATGGAAAGCACTCCGTAAGGATATTCTTCAAACATTCTGCACAGCTGTAGCACAGTGGTGAAGTACACTCTGTTACCAGTGCTGTTGGGAAGGCATCAAAAAACCCAAGCACCTGTGACACAAAGCAATTCTCTTTCTAAGAGTCTCTTCCCCAAGAGCTGTAAACCTCTCAGATCCAAGGAAAATTCTTATTAAAAAGTCAGGCTAGAAATGTTATTTGACACTGGGGAATTTATCCCTCTCCCTTTTCTTTTTTTAAAAAAAAGTCTGAGTTTTTTTTGAGATGTCCAATTTACAGGAATCCTTCCCAATTTCCCAACGGCACAAATACAATCAAATACACAGACAGCAGTTTAAGAATTAACCACACAAGTTGTATGAAAACCTACTCTAAAACCACATTGCAAATTTAATTTCCACAGTACACAGGTGTCCACATGAGATTAACAAAACATTCCTCTATTTTTCCACCTCATGTTATAATATACAAAGTATTTTCAGTCATTAATCCAAGTATCCCCGTGCCATTAAAAATAACAAATCAATTCTTGCAAGAGAAATAAAATTCCTTCTCTGATTTTGAACTTGACATGCATGCATTTCCTTTACATGGGAGAAAATTTGAGGTATTGATTGTTCTAGGCAAATAACAGAGACTAGAAGGATACAACCATAAAGTGAAAAGGTATGCCTGTGCTTCATTAGTCTCAGAATACTTCCAGTCTTTTTTTTCTATTGCAACTCCTACAGGTTTTATAGCAATCCTGAAGGAACATAATTCTTGATTCTTCCTCACTTACTGGATACCAGCCCACTGTGATATTGCTGTGTTGGGGAACCAGAGCTGACTTCTGGCACATATTAGCAACTGGTTACAGAACAGCTGTAAGAAGACACTGTCCCTACCTCCTTTCCTCTGTGTGACTATTCATATTTTTAGTAGGACCACCTTGGGTCTTAACAGAGTTGACAAAGTTACTGTAATCACAGTAAATGACATGTCTATTTGCTTTTCACAGAATATTCAGAGTTGGAAGGGACCTCCAGAGCTCATCCAGTCCAACTCCCCTGCTGTATCCCCTAGAGCACATCACTCACGGCTGCACCCAGGCCAGGCTGGAAAATCTCAAGAGAAGGAGACTCCACACCCTCTCTGGGCAGCCTGTGCCAGGGCTCTGGCACCCTCACCCAAAAGAAGTTCTTTCTCCTATTTCAATGGAACCTCCTGTGTTCCAGCTTGTGCCCATTTCCCCTCGTCCTGTCACTGGGAACCACTGAAAAGAGTCTGGCTCCATCCTCCCTCAACCTACCCTTTAGGTATTTGTAAACATTAATTAAATCACCCCTCAGCCTTCTCTTCTCCAGGCTAAAGAGTCCCAGCTCTCTCAGCCTTTCTTAGAGGAAGATCACGTTTTGCTTTACAAGACACTGAAATGATCTGACTTGGCATGAGGTTTTTAAGTATTTTACAAAGCAAAACCACTTTATGATCTGCTAGCGACCATTTCTCCCCCAGTTATCCACACAGACATTCTTTGGGCTGGACTGACAGCCCCTGTGGTAGCTCCAAAGCCATGCAAGTCCCTATGAACCAAATGACCACTTTTTTAGTATCACGTTTTTCCCCAGAAGCGTGATCAAAGCTGCTGCCATTTTCTTCAAGCAGCTGGATCCCCTTTGAGAAGCAAAGGGGTATCAGAGGGGAAGTTAACTCTGCTGAGGACTAAACAGATTACATGCCTTCCTGTAATAAATCCTAGTCCTCCAGGAGAAAGCAAGCTACCGTAGTGACAACGCTAAGGAAATGTAGTTTTGATAGATTTATTATTTTATTGGGAAACTCAGGAGATGTTCCAGCAAGGCTGCAGATCAAATATATAATTATTTTTTAGCCTTTGAGGTTGCTGAAAGTCTGCTCCCTCTCACTGTAGCTTTGGTTTGATTTTGCTAGCCACCACCTCCTGCACAGCAGGGCTGTCTGCTCCAGAGGAGACTGTTCTCTCTCCAAGTCATCTGCTCTCCAAAGAGACGGGCAAGTCCCTGCTGCCTTTATGGATGTAAACCTTCAAACAACACACATTGGTGTTTATAGATAACATCTACTCCAAAAGCAGTAACTGATTTCAAGAAAGGAGTTAGTATTATGGGAGTGTGTTTTTGCATCTCAGGAAGAATTGTTTGTAACAGAAGCAACAGCAAGTAAAGTTAAAGAACACTTATGATTCATTCACGTTCACTGCCTTACACATTTTGGGTCTTGTACAGACTACATTTTTAGTTACAGTAGTTATCATCACTGGGAAGTCCTTTCAATTTGAAGGCTCTACATCCATATGCTTACTATGACAGCCCTGCAGTCGCCACATGGAAGTTTCACCAAAAAATACATGCTCTTTTGTAAAAGCCCCTGTTGCTTTCCAGGGAACTGAAGTGACTGGAGCTTCCCTGGGAAGGCCACAAGTTTGCCTCCTTGCTTATCATCAGATATCTTCTGGAGATAGCAGGGAGGCTGAAAAATCAGCATTTCTTATTAAGAAGCTTAGCTTTTTCCATTGTCTACCTGTTTGAGAATTCAACATTTATCAGCAGTGCAGTTTTCATAGCAAAGATGAGTGCACCAATTTCCTATCTGCCTTACCTCACTCATTCTAATATTCATGTATTGACTTAACCACCTTTTCCATTTCACTGTTTTCCATCACATTTTGGTAAGGAAAAAAAAAAAAAAAAAAGATCTCCTGATATCAGAGGGAATATTTTAAAGATTAAGTTTAGTGAGTCCTGCAAAAATAGCAGATTTTCTGTTTAAAGGGAAACATCCCACATTGCAGCCCTCTGGATAAAACAGAATCAGAATCAACAGCTTCAGCCCCGTGAGAAATGCAAACCTGGGAAAGTACAATGCAAGAATCTGAAGATTTGATTTGGTACAAGCCCAAGACATTACAGCAGTTGAAAAGGTCCCTGAACAACGCAGCATTAAAACTTTTATTATTCTAGGAGGTGGCATATTATCATTCTTACAGACTGATAATTTTCCTTATTATCCCCTTGACTGCACATATAACACAGCAATATGAACCTAATAATGCCTATAAACATTTCCATTAACAACAGAGCTTGCTATTTAGGCACACAGAATGTGCCACCAGATCAGTGTAATTGATTTTTTTTATTGATGTATTGTGCTACTGTATATGGTTGCTTAATTTTGACAACAAAAACAATGAAACCAAACAAAGCACTCCAGGGCTTTAACCCATACCTTCTCAGCAGTTATTTAGATATTAAAGCCATCTAAGTTTCTTCATCTGTCCTAGTGACAGCAGAACTCCACAAGAGGAAGTAAGCTCAAAAATAGGTTATTATAAAAGAATCCAATCACAAATTATTTCACTCGAAGTGTATACAAGTTTTGTACTTTGATGGACACATGATCAACTGAGATAGGAAACTATCACAAAACTTTAAGAAGGTGCCAAGTTGTTAAAAATTCCTATAAGCTGGAATTTTATTTCCCCTTCTGTCATACTAGAGTTATATTCCTCAGATACAGAAATAAATATTAATAAACTTATTACCATCTTCCCAGAGAAACTGGTGCCCTCTTCAAGATGCGCAGAGGGAGCCTGAAAATCTGTCCCTAACTCTCCTGTACTTAAGTGCTCAGAGTTAGTATAAAAAAAGAATTCCTCCAAGTTACATGGGTAGTAGCCACAGTCAGCTTGTGCACGGCCAGGCACAGGCACAGCTGGGGATCCAGGTCACTCTGCCACATAATATTTCTCCATGTTCCTTCATCCCTCCTTATTTCAAGAGCAGAAGCGTGTATCATTGCCCTCCCAATGCCAAAGCCTTCAAAGATTGAGCTTTGCTTCTGGCTCTGAAGGAAAGAAAAGAACAAAATCCTCCTCAGATTTTCCCTGAGGAGCAATACCAAGTATTTTGGTCTGACTGCACGACAGGGCAAGAGCATCGAGGCTGGGAGCCAGCTAAACTGTGGCACGTGATTTCAAAGAGGTTCACAGGCTGGAAACAGGTATAGAAAGAGCTGCCCTTGTCAAAGGGACTGCTTGCTGCCAGTGTCACCATTAACATCCCCTCCCAAACAGACCCCCCCCACACACAAAAAAAGGGGGCAGAAGAGGCAAATAAATAATTCTTACCATACGAGTGCTACCCTTGTGTGTAGAAACAGATTAAATAACACTAATGAACAGCTTTATGACCCCCCTGTGTGAAAACACCCTGCAGTTTGGAAAGCCCACTCTTTATTCTACATGAAAAACACATATAAACATACAAGTGGTCTACTGCAATTCCTTTCTCTTTTACTTCCTCTGCTTACCAATAAATACAGCAAAACCTGTACAATTTTCTGTGTCATAACACAACAGCTTTAGGGACAACTCCAGGCTGTCTCCAAAAGAACTGACTGTAGTTCTGCTCTGTTCTCATCAGAAGGAGTCTTTACTGAACTGACTTTTGTAGTCTGTTCACACAAAGTTCACCTGCAGCAAAGCCTGCAGCTTTGTTCAGTTTTGCTCAAAGTAAAACAAATAGCTTACTACATTGAACAAGTCCAGCAATTAAATATTGATATCATCACCTGCTGTTGTTCTCCTCTTAATCCTCAAACTGGCAAAGAAAGCAGCAAATACTGAAAATATTTTATACTTGCAAAATTGGGACTCAGTAATGGGATGAAGGCACATTTTGAGATCTTCTGCAAAGACACACTCTTCACAACTAACTGATATGTGCTTTGATCACTTGGCTCAGTTAAGGACTGCAGACTGTTAGCAAGCCAGACTGTAAAATTAAGGACAAAGTAGGTATAAAAGAGGAGGGAAGCCAACTCTCATCAATGGCAGGACTTGAAAAGACCAACCCCACACAAGTGGTTACACCTTTTCCCAGCAATAGGAGCTGAATGAGATCATCACTGGTTCTGTTCAGAAGCTTTCCTCTTACTCAGTAGCAGAACTCTGGAGTGAGCTTCCTTTTGTTCTGAATCATCCCTGAACACACAAAAAAACCCCAACCCAACCCAAAACTCCACAAAAAAACTGCTACAAGATGTGGAGATGATTTTTTGTTCTCCATGATCCCAATATTCAGTATTCAGATAACTATTATGTGATTCTCTAGCATGGGTTGTGAACTGGAGAAAACAGGAATATAAAACAAATGCATTCTCAGGACACCTGAGCTCATAAAAATCAAATGCACAGGTGGTACACGGTTTGTTCATACAATATAACATGAAATGTTAGAACTTCACCACAATTCATTCCCTTTCTGAAAATACATCACACCCTTCTCCCCTGTGATTGTGCTAAATGATGCCTGACAGGCTAAAAAATCAAAATAAAAAATGCAGGAAAGACAAGCAGGCCCACCCCACATCTTGCCTGGAGGTTTCTGTTACTAAGCAGTTTTCAAAAGCACATGAAAATATGAATTCAGCCAAAATTACCTTAATAACCAAGTCAAACTTCTGGTGTAAATCCCTATTTATTGGCTGTAGGAGTGTGAGTACTGCTGTTGTGAGATTCATGTGGAAATACTCTGGATAATCCTCAGGAGTACCTGTAAAAAAGACATAGAGGTTTGAACAAATGCTGTTCCTGAAAGGTTTAGTTAAACAATATATTTATTTTACTCATCAGTCATCAAAGGTACAAAAACTAATCCTGCTATTATAAGGGTAAAATAGTGCCTCATGTGTACTTAAGGATACTACTAACTGTGTGGTTAGTGTTATTTCCTTACTCTCCTTAACCATGAAGATTCTTCTCAACTGGGAATCCCTAAGTACTTGAGAACAACAGGACCCAAACACGCCTGCAGCTGGTGGAAATTCTGTTTCTTGGCCTCCAGGAGATATGTACAAATCTGATCAGATAAGAGGACACATATGGAGAAACGAGCTTTCACTGCATATCATCTTCTACTTGGATCCACCACATTCGTGAGACCCAGCTGGCTGAACATGTCCCACTGAGGTTCTCTCTCTCCAGCTCTGAGGTCCTTTCCCCCTGAAGCATCACAGGACATGCACTGACGTCAGTCACAAAGCAGAGGACACTGTGAACCTTTTGAGTGCGCACGTTTCAACACAGAAAACACACAACGAGGTGATGTGACAAAGATGTCACCACTAAGCTCACAATAGTCAAGTTGTTTCTCACAGAGGATGCCCTGACGTTTTCCATTTACGACGCTCATTTTAAATACCTTAGTTCTAGCTCTCTGCTGCACCTATGAGCCAGCTTTAATGCATTATTAACAACATACATAAGTAATAACAACAGATATGTTATCTTAGAAAAGAAGTTTCTCATCAGGGAGGAAGCACCAGATGAGACATCATCTGTGTTTAGCAGCTTCCTTTTATTGTCAACAGTGAACAGTGTCCTCGTGGCTGTGTTTCCAGAACACTCCCTAACTCAGTTAAAACAGAAGCAGTCAGATTTGTGAACCCACAGGATCCAGCAAGGACTACTCAAAGGATGGAGATGGCTGTGACCTCGCTGTGCCTGGCCCCTGGGCTGGCCAGTGAGGCATTTACAGCCCAAACACTTTCCCATGGTACCACGGTCAAGCAGCATAACCTGACACAAGAGGAAGTAAGAATTAAGCTACAGTGATTTTGAGCCACATGATTCTCAAAGAAAGCACACACAGAAGTAGCAATGGTGGAGCACAAATTGCCAGAGCAGGATGAAGCAAGAAGCATATGGGATACTGCTCAGCAACAGCCTCTCACCTATCAGGGAACAGAGGATATACTTTTTTTTTCCTAAAAGACAAAGGGATGTTCTCATTTGCATGGCAGGAAACTCATCCCAGTTTGTTTTGGTTCAACTGTCTGACTTTCCCTGAGCCAGCCTGACTCTCAGCTGGGGAGGTGTGAGAGCAGAAATCTGAACAGAGCAGGGCTCAGAAAGCTGAAGCATTTAGAAACAGGATGAACTCTGGCATCTCACAGCTTATCAGTATTACTGTAAGTATCCGAAGAAACCAAAATACAGATTACGAGTCTAAGATCTCGAGTCATTTTAGGTCTAGGAACAGTCCTGTGTAGCAGCTAAGAGGCAGAAAGCACTCCTGCCTGATGGTATAAATGCCCCAGTAAGTCCTCTGAGCTCATGAGTTATGATATCTTAAAGCAGCCATGAGAGCAGGACAAATACTGCTGTGTCAATACAGTATAACAGGGTTTACGATTCAACTCAACAGAGACCACTTTGCTGATAAATGATGCTATTATTTGTTCACCTTTCAAGTGGAATGAACAGAAGCTGCTTTTAGAAAGTCAGTTGCTACCTCAGGAGATAATTACTGTCCAAACTCACGTGCAATGCTTGAATTTGCAACTCATCTTATGACAACCATTTGCAAAACTGTATTTATTTTGTGCATATATAGTGCACGTGTGTATATTGTGTCTATATATACACACACACTGTACATATTCTGCAAGTATCTCTGTATACATGTACACTATACAGCCAGAGAGTAGTAACTCGAAGAACTGACATGGATTGTTTTTTTCTGTTACATCACCAACATAAATGTCAAGTTTCTAGCTTCAAGTCCTCCCTCTCCTTCACCCCCTCCCCTTTAATTTCAACTCCTAATTAACTGATTTAATTTTTTAAGAGCACTAGGCATCCAGCAGGAGCTCCAAGCTTTTGGCAGATAACAGATTGCTGTAGTCTTAGGAGGCTGCACATCAGAAGGGCTGATGCTGAAGCTAAGAAAAATCATGAAACGAGGGACTAAATGCAAAAGCAAAAACCAAGGCATTCCTTGAAGGAGAACAAATACATAGGGGAGGATGGAGACGGCTGTAAGAGGCACAAAGTGATGTACAGTAGGGAAAATGAAGCTAAAATTGCATCAGGATGCCAGGAAAGAATCCAAGGAAAAAACCAACCAAACAAAAAAAAACAAACAACAAACAAAATCCCAAACAGGTAAAGGAGGAAAAGACAGCAAGGAGGACGATCAGGAAAGCAAAGATTAGAGTATAACAGAGCTGGATTGCCTGACTCCCAAGTGATGTGGCCTGCTTAGCTGCTGCCTACCACAGGAATAGTCCAAACTCCAGGACACCTTAAATTTTGAAAGTAAAGTTTGGCAGGAACAGAGACATCAGCTTCTGTGTAGACAGAAATACTTGTATTTCGTTAGAGCAGACCGTTTCCTACTGCAGAAGCATTTCCTACTGCAACCCTAACTATGTGTCTTCAAAATGTGTCCTCAAAATGTGTCACTTGCATCTTACAGACAAGCACCACTGGCCAGAGAACAGTCCACACCACCCCTACGCTGCCAGTCTCTCGTGAGTCCAACCTGCAAGAAGATGTAACCCAGCAAAAGCAGAGAGGTCTAAAGCTCTATACATGAGCTTCTGAATCTCCTGCCTCCAGAAACTCAACTGGCCTGTGTGTTTGGAGAGGTCTAAGGTATCAAAAGGTTGTGGGCCAGCATGCTCTGGTGGCTCTGTAAGCACCCTTGAGAAAGGAGGACAGCACAGGAAGGGTGGCACGTGGTTTCTCTTCTACCTTGATGCTCTCACAACAGAGGGGCATGTCCACAAGGTGAGGAGTGCTCTTAGGTCTGCTTTACTTGGAGCCAGAGGGTGGCTTTTGTGGGGCATGTTCCCCACCAGGCAAATGTGCCAGGGAGCGCAGAGGACTGGAGAGAAACTCACAGAAATGTTGTGTCTTTTGGCTCTTCATTTAAATGTCAAACAAATAGAACACTTCATTGTTGAAAACTGGCAGCAGAACCAGAGACAGTTCCAGGGTCAAAACCAGAAGCTGATGATTTAAAAGGAAAAATGGACTTTTCACCAAGAACCAGCCCCAGAGAAAAGAAAGCTTTAAAATCACTAATGAAAAGGGAAAACCTTCAAATGGGGCTGAGCAGTAAATACAAGAGTAGCACACGGCTGTGACACAGATAGTGCTAAGGAAAAAATAGGGTGACACTGCAGATGAGGGATGGTGAGCTGACTTCTACCCCCTTTTCATTGCACACACACTACATGCAAAGGCTTGCTTAAACACTTGTGTGCACCAGACGTTGGATGTGGGTCTATTGCAATGGCCCAAATTATTAACATTCCTGAAGGTCAAGGATTGGAAAAATTAGTGCATGAAAAAAAATGTTACAAATAGCACATTTCCAAATGTAAAGATAGCAGGCATTCTACAAGAAATGAAATATTACAGTATGGCCCCAGTTCAATCCTCTTCTCTGAAGTACTTTACTGTACTTTGAAAAGTAGTTCTTTCATCATGTACTTTAGCCAATACTTTAGATAGAAGACAACAATCTCAGAAGTACTACGCTGCAACCGATCTTAGGATGACCCTCAAGAATATTTAAGACCTAATCTTCCATCATTTTATCAGTACCAGTCCATAACTACTTGAACAAGTACATTCAGAGGACTGCACTCAGAGGTCAGGATGAGAAAGACAGCAGAAAATAATGGGCCAGTAACACACTTGGGCTATTTCTTCATTTGTCAAGTGCCTTACTCGCAAGTTACTTTTGTCTCCAGCACTGCTGTGCTCATGTGAACGTGCACCCAAGACTGAGTGAGTGAGTCAGAGAGTCAACAACTCCTCTTCAATGAACTGCAGGGGAACCCGTTGCTTTCGGAGCTGGAGAGGTTCCCTTGTACCCTTCCCACGGGGGAGATCACTAGATTTGACGAAAGCAGCGCTGAGGCATTTACCTGACCTCTCGAAAGGCTAACTAGCCTGAAAGCACAACAGGCAGAGATCTTCACGGGCACTTAAGGATGAGGTTAGTAAGTCACATCAAGCAGAAGTGAGCCATTGCTGCAGTGGTGTTGGTCTTTGTTAAAGGAAACGTGGCTTTACAGTTGAGCCTAAAGACACCGAGGAAGATGCACAGATTTCATATATAACATCCATAGTGCCCAAAGCATATCCCAGGGCTTGACTCGTAAAGGTATGCAACGGGAGGAAGAAAGTAGGGTAAAAGACCAAATCAGAACACAGTCAAATCAAATAAAAATCATAATCAATCTCATATGCAGTGAGTAGTTTACTCTCTCATTCTATGGGCATAGTTCAGACCTCACAGTGTTTAAAAAAAGACATATCCAGAGATATAAAGGAGAAGTACGTTGAGATCTAAAGCAAGGGAAAAATCCATATGACAAAAATATCTGCAAGGCCTATTCCCTGTGACACCATTTAACACTTTCTGAGGTAAAGGCTAAATATAAAGAGCACTGCGTACTGGCAAAGATGAAGACAGGCTTAAGATCTAAAAAGAAACCCTTCTGCAAGCCATGGAGGGGAAAAAAACCCAACAAACCCCAAACAAAAGAAAAAGCCTTTCAATTGAAAAATCCCCAGCCCCCCCAGACCAGCCCAAATTGCAGTATTACATCTTTCTGAGTTATTTCTTTGAGGCCAAAACAGTCATTCAGACATTAAAAGTATCACAAGTTAGTGAAAAACAACTTTTAATAAGTTCACTCCTGAAGAATGTTGCGAGTTATGCAAAAAACTTTCTTTTTTAAAAAAAAAGGACTAAATGTTGCACTAGGGCACAACTGTCAACAGCAGAATTTATAAACAAGCCAAGTCAATTCATAAATAAACCAAGTCAATTTTCAAACATAAAACCACCTAGTGAATTTACTCTACCAGTATTTACAAATTTCCTTCCAACACAGTTCTGCTGGGAGAGCCCCACCTGCCAGCAATGCAACCTGAGCCCACTCACAGCATGAAGCAATCTAGCTTGCTTTGTGCCCAGCCAAACAAACCTTCATTCCTTTCCCTGGAGGACACTGAGGTTGCTGTGCTGAGGCTGATCTGCCACAGCCACGTCCCTGGCCGTGGATCCTGGGAGCAGAGCTCTGGAAATGCCTGAAGAGCACTCTGTTGGCAGGGGGAAGGTTCAGGCTCCTGCAGTTTGCACACAGAGCTCAGGACCTGCATGGGCAGTGCAGTGGTACCTGGTACAGTCGTGACCCATTCGTACCCTCTGAAGATGGCTTTTAAGATGACAGACATATCAAACACACCATTTTCAATTCCCACGCTGGTCACAGGGCATAGAAATCATCACTACATCATCCTCTCTTACTTTGGGAAGCGCAGGGCAGGTGGAGGGCTGCGACTGCACACCACTGCCTTCGGCCTTTCCGTTATCAAATCATACAAGCTAAGCAATTGGAAACAAATGCCAAACACAGGAAAGCAGCAGGAAAAAAAACACTTAGCAGAACACAAGACATCCCTGTCTCCGAACTCCTCCTGGAACCGCATCTCTCTCTGGTCAGAAAACAGCACAGCCAACTAAACAAACTGCATTACAAGGCATGCAAGCTCACAGGCAGCAAAATTAAAGGTTGGATGCTGTAAGGTGCCAAGTTGCTCTAGGCCAGAAGACTTCTGGAAGGAAACCCACTCTAATTGCCTTTCTTTAACACCTTTCATTGTGCCTTTGCCCCTGTGAATGAGAAATGCACTGCACCATAGCGGTGAGCACAGATGAGCCTCTCTCCTTTGGCTTGCTGTGTTGCTCCATTGGCTAAACCAGACAGTCCTGAATCTAATCTGAATAAATAACAATAAATAATGCAGCCATCTGAAAAAAAGCTCCTAAATTGCAATTAAATGTAAATAGGTACAACAATGATTTCAAACATCCCACTAACCACAATATGAATTTTTATTAGGTTTCCACTCTCCCAGTCAATCTTTCTCTGGCTGGTCATAATAAAGGGACTGATTGTGAGTGATAGCAAGAGGAGCAGACACCAACCAACTAGGATGGAATAGAGGATGCCCGGTCGATCGGAAGGAGGCTGGATGTTTCGGTCCTGATCTATGGCTTGTATGGGTGGAGTGACACTGATGGGATTCACACGTGCCTGAAATGAAAAATCAGATTTGAAACAGAAAAATTAGAAAGCCAGTATGCAGATCTTACTGTTTAACACAAAAACATCTCACTGAAAAGAATATAAGTACTCAGATTTAAGAATGTTTACAGCACACCTCCCTTTGGAAACCCCAATGAAGTAGGCTACATACATTTCTACAGCAATCTCCTTTCCTTTAGGTACATTTTATTCTACAATAGCATCTTCAAGGAAAGGAAGCTCACAAATGTTCAAGCAAATGCTTAACTGTGCTACTATAAATAGTCCCTCGAATCAGACATTTCAGACATGATCATGGCAGTGAAATACTGCAAATGCTTTAAAAAAAGGAAATAAAACCAAATTGAATTTGAGAATCATTAGGAGTTAAGAGTGGCTGTGATACCTGAATACATACTGCAAAAGAAACCAAGGTAAAGCCATTTCAAGGGCAGGTACATTTGAGAGGTTTGGATGGACACTGCAATAATTCATACCATTATTCAGAAGTGGAGTGAGCTTGCATGTCCAACATGGAAACAGCCAGAAAAAAGCATTTGCAGGCTTTCATCTTGCTCAGTATTTGTTCACCCATTTCTTTATCTACTGACTTAATAGCAGTCCTGTACCTACTAATAGCACTTAGCCCCCACTGCTGCTTCACACAGTTTCTAAAGCTTTCCTGTGCTGATATACTCTCCAGTGGTGACACCACAGCTGCCATTCCCAACTCTAACAGATCAGTTTCAGTAACCTTGGCTGCTGAATCGACTCGAAATGTAGCTGCTCCATGAATGTACGTGCATCAGCCTTTTCTCTCCTCTTCTTGGAACTTTTATTTGCATGGCCAAAATGTTTAATAACCTCTATGAAAAACCAGATGCCTTTTTATCCACATACGACTAATCCTGGCAGCCTTTGCTTTGAAAAGCTCTAACGCTCCGTGTTCTGCAAGAGGGAACTTGAAATTTAGCGTAGGAATAGGAACAAGACACATCCACACTTGGCCAAGTTTTGGCACAGCCTTTAGAAATCCCTCTGCTGAGATCTAGAAGAAATCTGCAAGAGATTCAGCGATGCCCATCAATAAATGTAGAGGGAAATGAAGGAAGCCAGGAGGAGGACCACAAGACAGGGATGGATGCAAGGCAGTTTGCAAGAGGGGAGAGTTAATACCTCCTCCTGTAATTTTGGATGTGTAGGCACATGGGAATCTGCAACAACAAAAGCTAGCCTGCCCAGGGTTTGCCCACCCAGAAGTCATTTCCTACAGGTCACTGAGGTCCAATGAGGCTTTTCCACGCTCGTGAGCCAGGGCTTGCAGCCACGTGTGGTTACACAGCTCTCAGCTCTCTCTTAGCTTTGGGAGCAGAGCAGCTGCCTACCAACGTGGCACTGGTGCCTCCTCACTCTGCCTCTCTGCTCATGGCTTTTTCCACAGCTCCCAACGAGCACGTGAGGTCCTTTGTCACACGCCTCTTTAAAAAATTAAACTTTTAAAAGCGTAATGAGAAAGATGAGCTCAAAATAGGCATTAAGAAAGAGAGAAGATATATGTGACATATGTTTGAATTTTTAAAATACTTGAGGACTGCATAAAAGTTACATGCAGAGAGATAAGATTATGCATAAAACTGTCCAAGACTAAAATGCTATTTTTAAATGTGCAGATCAGCCAAAACACTCCCAGACAAATCTACATTATAGTTGAAAACATACCCACAACAAAACCAACCTCATTTTCTAAGGCCAGCTGAGTTTTAAACTCATCTTTACAATATTGCAGGCCAAGCTGCAACATCCATGTCCATGCTAGAGAAACAGTGATGGATCTGGCCTTGTCAATAATGAGCTGTCAGCTGTACACAACCACTGAAACTAGACTAAAATAATAACTGCTGCATATATAACTCATGGACATGCACTTTACTGTGCAATTCAAGGAGAAGCTCAAAAGCAGCACTTAGAAAATCTGCATTTGAGATAAAACAGGTTCTACTTGAACAGTAGATATTTTATCCCACTCTGCAACCATTACACTGACTCCTCAGAACCAAAGCAATCAAGTGAGCAGAAGCAAGTCGTATAAGAAAAATAAGAAATTTACTTCTTATACAGAAGTATAAAAAAATTAAGAATGAAAGGTGGTATAAAAATTTAATGGATTTCATCTAATTTTATTTTCTAAGTAAGTACTGTATACACCCTGAAACAGGCTGCTCAGAAACTAGATGTCATGCAACAAGATCAGTCACAACCCACTGAAAGGTGTAGGGAAAATTTAAAGCTGTTTTGAACTAAATAGGTTGATGTGCCTTGAAGCAAAGCTAAAGGTACTTTCATATTGTTTTAATAATCTGTAGATAATGCAAGTATTTTTTCATTTAAACTTAAATTAGAACTATGGAAACATAACTGCACGAAGAAGCAGACATTAAGTATGTTAATCACAGAACAGCCTTTGTTGGAAAAGACCTCTAAGATCACCCAGTCCAACCATTACCCCAGCACTGCCCAGTCCCCACTGCCCCATGTCCCTCAGCACCTCATCTCCACGGCTCTGACATCCCTCCAGGGATGGGGACTGCCCCACTGCCCTGGGCAGCCTGGGCCAGTGCTGGGGAACCCTTTCAGGGAAGAAATTGTTCCCAATATCCAATCTAACCCTCCCCCGGCACAACTTGAGGCCATCACCCCTCGTCCTGTCACTGTTACCTGGGAGAAGAGACCGACCCCCCCTCACTGCCCCCTCCTTTCAGGGAGCTGCAGAGAGCAATGAGGTCTCCCCTCAGCCTCCTGTTCTGCATATCACAGTTAGCAGTCACTGCTAAAGACCAGCAGATCACAACCACCTCAAATGAGAGCTGCAAAAAAAGATGGAAGCTCATTAAAAGGAGTGGAAAAGAGACTACTGAAAGAGTGAAATGTTTGTGGGGGTCCATGACTGCTGAAGGACACTCAGCTGAAGGCAAAGGCACCTGGGGTTTCTACTGAGACAGACGTGAGAAAGAGCAAGGCAAGTCAGCATGGCAGTGCAGTGGTGCAGGGAAGATTACTCAGAATAAAGAGATGGCCTTCAAAATCCAGCCACTTCAAGTGAAGAACATAAAAGGGTTCACAAGCTCTGGCAGAAGCAGGTGATTAAAAACAAACCAAACACGAGAGCCTGTCAGTTCTGGGGTAAAAGATGCAGTAATTTATTTACTTTTTCCTCATTAGGGAAGAGATCTCTCAGTTATTGGGTTTTGGTATTAATAAACATCCAGGTGCTTCAAGATAGCAGAACACACCATCAGGCAGACCAAAAAAACCCCAACCCAAATCCCAACTTGCATATGTTATCACAAGTATTAATGAATTTTAAAAAATAAATCCTTCTTCAAACAGAACTGTGACAGGAAGCCTGCCAGGGAGTCTGCAGGGCCAGGAGATGATCAAGGCAAAAAAAAAAAAAAATTAAAAAAAGCTCAGAGAGAATAAGGTAATAGCACAAAACCTAATTTTTTTTCCTCCTGTTGTGTTCACCATGAAAGGACTCGGATGGGCCCCCATGCCAGCACCTTCTCCAGGCAGGATGCCTTGCAGGTCCCACAAAAAAATCATAGTATTCAGACACATTGTGCACTGAACCAGCCAAGTGAAGAGCAATGTGGGGCCAGGAGCAGATGGATCTCTAAAGGAAGGCAAGAGTGAACTGTATGACCTTGCTGTGCTATGTAATCCCCCAGTTTTAAGTGCTTTGGTACCAGAGGAACAGCAGGTGGCAAATGTAATGCCAAAACTGAAAGGGTCCCAGGGGAATGCCACCATGAAACCTGAGGCTGGCACCAGGGAAACTTGGCGGATGATGTAGTAACACTGAGCAACCACACAGATAAACACAATCCAGGAGGGAAAGTTTGTTCTGCCAGGGGAACTCCAGCCTCTCAGCCTTACTGTGGTTCCAGCAGGAACCACCAGCACACACACACCACAGAAATGTGGGACAGAGCAACAGGGACAAGTGCCCTCACAAAATGCTCTTATGAAAATACAGCCTAGACAGAAAATGAGTTAAGACCTGTGCATCCTGAAACAGGTTAAGAGACATGAGGCAGAACTTTCAGTTCCAAAGGGAGAGAGGGCAGAACGCACAGGGACCTGTGCTAGTGCTGGAGCTGCTCAGCTCACTCCCACGTGACCTCAGACACGGGGCGAGCACAGTGAGAACTACAGATTACACTGAGTTATTCAGTGCAGAGAGCACAAGGGTCACCTGCCACAGACTGCAGCTGTAAGCACTGAAGGCTGCATACTTAACGAGTTATTTTCACATTTCCCTTTTACATGTTCAGTCATTTTCTGAAAACCACCAGCCAAAACTCTCCGAAACATCTCAGCTGTGTTTGGGAGGACAACGACTCAAAATGATGCTCCTTTTCAGTGGAGTCAAACAAGACTTGACTGCTTAGGGGCTATGAGGACTGGGAATCCTTCCCTCAGCTCTTTTCAATGGAAAGATCTCTCGTAATTCATTACGAAATGATCAGTGAAGAAGGAAATGTTTATTCATAAACGTCAGTGTCGTTTGCCTACCCCAGTCACCAAACAATACACACTTCAAAAAGCAGCAGCATGGAGTTTCTGTCATGAGAAAGAAGATTGGAAATGATCTGTACTGGTATAAAATTGAAAGAAAAAAAAAAATATAACAGCAAATATTAATTCAAATGCTTTGTCTGAATGCATTGCACAGAGCTGGAAAACACTGCTGTTAATATGCTATCCTCTTTTTATGTCTTGCTGCTCTCTGACCTGTGTGCTTAGCCAGAATCTGGCTGGGAATTGTTTCTGTTTAGAAGAGAAGGTGGTAATGGAGCCAGGTCTGTTTGAAACAGTCCTGTTTGCTCAGGAGAAAGGCAGAAGGCACATTTCCCTCGAGAGCAGAGGAGAGAAACTGAGCTTCCAGTATATTCCTCCTCACATCTTCAAACATACTTCAACCACAAAAACTCTTTGTGCTTTTACTCAGGAACTGCTGCCACCACCACACCTGGGCCTGCCTGCCTGGTTCCCTCTCTGCCTGCTCTTCTGTTTGGGCACACACCCCTCCAAAACACAGTGGAACTCTTCCAGGTGCTGTCTCTATGTCAAACAGTGACACATGGCTGGAATACAGATGTCTAAGTGGGATAATAACATGATAACAAGATAATAATAACTGGCAGAAATTCCCCCCCCCCCCCTTTTTTTTTTCCTTACCTGAAAAATACATTAAACCATCTAAACCAAAAGATCTTCAAAGGAGCACATCATTGCCTGGTCCCCATACTTGCAAAGTAAGCCATAAACCTCTGCCTGCATTTGTGCAAGAGTGTTTTAGGCTCCTGCTAAGGACAGTGCTGAAAAGGAACAACTGATTTTTTAATTTATTTAGTAACATGGGGCTTAATAAATTTAGGATTACAGCTGCATTCAGAAATCCAAGCAGGATCTCTAAGCATCTGTGTATGAACACGTGCAGTTTTCACCATCACACAGTGAATGAAACATAGAACGACTGAAAGGGAATTTACAGCTGAGATGCAGAATATGCATTTTGTGCTTTCAAAACAAAATAAAGATTAATTTTTAAAAACTTACATACTGTACAGTGCCATACGTTTGAAATGTAATAACTCAATTATTTGATCAAAAACTGAAACTGGGGGTTTCGTCTTCTTATACAGACACTTTTAATTGGTTGTTCAAATGACTGCCACCTGCCTGCTCCTTCTTCCTTAGATAAATCTCCCCTCAGATTTTTCTCATCTGCTTTTTGGGGGTAAAACATTGCTTCTCAGCACTGCACAGTGTCTTTGGATGATAGCAGCTTGGACCATACATCTTCAGGAAAATACTGCTAATGGTTCAAAACTAGCATGTTGCCAAAACCCCAGAGCGTTATTTTTGCTATATAATGATTAATAAGCAAGAGAAGAGCAACTTCAGGGAACTCATGTACCTTCCCAACAGAAATGCTTTCCTTTTTATGTCTACCTGGAGCTCATCTCCCTGAATTTTCAAGCCATGCAAGTCAGAAATACTCTACCTGCAGTTAATGGAATAAAACCCAGTTCAACCTCTTCGGAGTAGCAAGATGAACTTACTGGTGCACATCTATAGCTTAACCCAGATATCTCCCTAGAATACAGAAACTTCATGCATTTTTAAATAGCAGCTTTTAAGTAACTTAAAACCTGTCAGGACAGTAACTCAGTTCTCCCTGCTCTCTCCTCTCACCCTTCTCTCAATGTTGCCTGTTACTAAATAACTACAAGTGCCATTTTCCCAGCTGCCAGCAATCCCTGCTGCCACCTCTAGACAATCAGTCATCCCACGCTGCATTGCCTTGCCTTCATGCCAAGTGGCAGGCAATGACACCCCCAAGGAACACCAGTATTTTTACTGAGTGGTGGCACCAAGTGCAGCTCAACTATAAAAACCAAGGCCAGGGACTTATATACTGGAGAGCTCCTCTCTTGACCCAAGTTGTGGCCCTGAATGTGGACAGCCATCCAGACTTCTAACCAAGGACACAAGGAACTGAATTCTGCAGTGTTTAAGGGGCTCAATGATTTCCAAGGAAATAAGACCACAGTTCCCTGGCCCTCTGCTGTCAGGTGAAAATATACAAAAAGAGTTTGGCAACCTGGATTAAATCACTGAAACACACAGGCTGTTTCTTATGGTTGTGTTCACAGTCTCTACTGCTGTGAACAAAACTAAGGAAGATGCAGATAATCACAGAATCACCATGGTTGGAAAGGACCTCCAGGATCATCAAGTCCAACCTTTATCCCATCATCTCCCTAACCACCAGACCATTACACCATGGCCTCAAGTGCTTCATCCACTCGTTTTCTGAACACCTCCAGGGACGGCGACTCCACCACCTCCCTGGGCAGCCTGTGCCAGTGCCCAACCACCCTCTCAGGAAAGAACTTCTTCCTAACATCCAATTGAACTGTATGAACATACAGATGCAGCATTCTTGTATGTTCCCATGATTTTGTGTGCATTGTGTTATTTTCTAGGAAGTGCTGAGAACTCTAGAGTATTTCAGAATGATAACTTCTACGGGCAACACAAAATATTCCAGAAGAAAACAATGCATTGCATTTAACCATTATTTTTTCTTGGGTTGGTCTCACAGTGTAATGCAATATAGATATGTATTATTTTTTCAGCTTTCCCAGTTAGGAAGCTGGAACAGTGCCCAGTGGACTCCAAAGCAAGCCTTCAACGCACATCACACAGGTGACGTACCAAATGAAGTTACCAGTCAGGACAGCAGAACTCTGATCTCTATGCAGACAAGGGTGAGAAGCTTTTTCCTGGATAAAAAAAATATTAATAAATGAACATACTGTGTTCAGTTTTGGGCCCCTCACTCCCAGAAGGACACTGAGCTGCTGGAGCGTGTCCAGAGAAGGGCAGTGGAGCTGGGGAAGGGTCTGGAGCACAAGTGTGATGGGGAGCAGCTGAGGGAACTGGGGGGGTTCAGTCTGGAGAAGAGGAGCTTGAGGGGAGACCTCATTGCTCTCTGCAGCTCCCTGAAAGGAGGGGGTAGTGAGGGGGGGTCGGTCTCTTCTCCCAGGTAACAGTGACAGGACGAGGGGTGATGGCCTCAAGTTGTGCCAGGGGAGGTTTAGATTGGATATTGGGAACAATTTCTTCCCTGAAAGGGTTCCCCAGCACTGGCTCAGGCTGCCCAGGGCAGTGGGGGAGTCCCCATCCCTGGAGGGATTTCAGAGCCGTGGAGATGTGGTGCTGAGGGACATGGGGCAGTGGGGACTGGGCAGTGCTGGGTTAATGGTTGGACTGGGTGATCTTGGAGGTCTCTTCCAACCAAGGCTGTTCTATGATACATTACCCTGTGCTGAAATCCAAAACCTCTTCAAAGGGAGCCCTACAATATTTAAAGCAAAGTTTTTGACGAATCATTGTGTTTACAATGGATCTCCTTGTGCTTTCCTGAGAAACATGTGAGGTTAGAACACAAACTATAATGGGAAATTAGCTCAATTCTATGCATGCCGTGTAGAAACGCATACGCTATTGCCAACACATGGTACTAAAACAGCAGGAAGAACTTCAAAACCATTCCAACATCATTTTCTTGCTGCTGCTTCAGATGCTTTGCCAGTACAATAAGGGCTGTGACAAAACACTGATGAACACAAATCCATCACAAAGTACTTAACTTGCATGTCAGTAAAAATATAGAAAATATTTCAACCGAGTCATCCAACCAAAACTGAAGTAAATTCAAAAGGAAGGAACACCTTAGTAAAGTATATTCAGGTGAAGGTACTACCCAAAACTTGTCATTAGTCAGGTTGTGCATGTCATGGCAAACCTCCTATTTGCTCTCCCTCCTTCTTGCCTTCCTGTTGATAGCTTCAAGCGCCTACAGATGCTCCCTTTGATCAGTGAGCAAACACAGGGAGAGGCAGTGCCTCACACCAGGAGTTTGCAGAATTCCCCATGCTACTCTGAGGGCTAATGTGATGGAAAGATGCATGGGAATACAGAGTGAATGGGATTTTCTGACCCTCCTCTTTGAGACATTACAGAACAAACTCTTGGGCTAAGTTCTTAACTGCAAGCCAATACAACGAGAGAGGATGGAAACCCCAAACACAGAGTTAAAACACTGTGAATCTGAGAGAGAATGGAGAATAAACCCTCTGCAGAAAATTATTCTGATCCAACTGTCACAGGAGCTAAACAGGTTTATATAGCCACAACTCTGTGCCTCAGAAACTGCTCCTCAGGAAAGGGCAAACCTACATGAGGAAACCAACCCCACCAAAATCTACGCTGCTCAACCCCAGAGCATTGCAGCCAATTCACCTAATCAATACTTCTTACTTTGCCACACTGTACATACAGCTGAATGGTATTGCTCTATTAAAGTAATACCTCCTACCACCAGATGATGGTGCAGAGTCCAACCAGATTGTGCAAAATGTCCACACTTGATATGAAAATGAAACATGAGCAGCACTGAGCAGCATTCCTGGAGGTTAGCTTTGCTGTGTAGCACTTGGGTGAAAGGGAACTTTTATTGATACCACTAGTAAAACAGGAACTGTGCTGTAACAGTCCACCCAGGGGAATCAAATATTAACAGCAGATAGTAAAATTGGCATTATGAAATTGTTGTTAAAAATTGTTCAGTTCAAACACCTGTATAAGCAGAAAGTAATTATAATGGGGTGCTGATCTGCAAGTTTAAAATAATTCTAACTTTTCTATTTATTTATTTAAGAAGTTCACTTTCATTTCTAAAAGCCACTGACAAAATGCAACGTGCAGCTGACATGTCTGAACTAACCTCTCATGTCTTTGCTAGGGATACAAAGAGTGTTTTACTAACTCATGGGGAAAACTAAGATGCAAGCCTGACTCTTAAAAAGGGACCTGCTTTCTAAATTCACCACAGTAATTGTCAAATAGCTTTCAGCACCTTATTTGGTTGTTCAATATAATCCATGGTTGCTGTGTTCTTAGTTTTCTGTGGTGTTCAATGCTTTTGCAGTTTACCAAAATGAAAACTGTAAAACTCAAGTATCCTGACAGATCATGTTGTTAGCAAAGCAAGCTGTCAAAAAACACAATTCCTTTCATTTATTTGTAAAAACAAGCTACCTTTGAGGGAAAAAAACCCATATGTTTTGAAAGAGCAGCATGATAGCATAATGAATCAGAGCAAAGAAGAAAACAGAGATTATTTTTATCAATGATGTCTTTCAGGAACAGCAGGTCCAAAAAAAGAATTGAATTTCATCAGGATCTGATCACAGTGCTTACTAAATTGCTTTTTCTGTATCTGACATGCTTTCTAACAAATATCTCCAACAGAGAATCCGTGCAGGCGACTAAATGAAATGCATTATGCAATGGGCCTCTTGCTTTGGCACGCAGGTATAATCTCCTCAGCAATTCAGGCAAAAGCAAGAATTCAGTCTGGAGGTTCTACTTCTTCCGATGTGATGAATGCGATTAAAGAACAATAAACATTTCCTTTTTCACATCTCATTTTTTTCCCCTACAAACTATGAAGTCTATTTCCCCGATTATCTTTCAAATTCTTCATGGTAGGTTTGTTAGCATCGTGATTTCTGCTCAGGATTCAGAACAAGGCAAGAGAACATCTGCAAGAAAGCAAGTTGTAAAACCCAAGACAATTGTACCTGCTTGACACAAAAACCAGGAAATATTTTAAGATCAATGTAACACTACCGTAATGACTTAAAATTTATTTCTTAATTTCTAAGGGTAATTTCATTACAACACAAAAGTATTTGAATTATTAGCCCCATTTTGTTTTCTGTTAAACACATGTTTTTCTCAGCTGGGAGAAAGGAATACAGTTGCTCTTTTCAGCTGAGTATGCAAATACTTTATCTTACTTGCTACTGTTAAGAAGAGGTCAGTGGCTTCTAAATGCCTTCAGAAAAATTACCCTCAATATAATATACTAGAAAAGGCATGAGAAGTTAAGATCAAAGGTATGACCAAAAGCAGGGCACAGCCTGAACACATCCAAGCTCTGGCTTAACAAGGACCTTTCAGCCTGAAAAAAGACAAAGGAATATGCATAAGGTCTATAAAACTGCGTGCTACAGGGAGTGTGAGCAGGATCAAGTGCTCACTGCCTCTTGCAAACCACCAGCTCAGGAATGTGCAAACAAATTATCTGGTGGAAGGTTCAAAACTGTGCAGAACAACAAGGATCTTCACCCAAATACAGTCATGGTATGGCACTCCTTGCTGCAGGCACCACGGATGCTAAAAGTTTATCTTGGCTCAGATATCACACAGGTTCACAGAACATTTAAAGAAAAATAATACATCTACTGTCAGTTTTTAAGACACTGCTTCTAATTGCAACATGGGAGAAGCCTCTGGGGAAGTATAACCAGTACCACTGGTGGGATGTTTCTTATGTTAAACAAAGATAATCCCATATCAAAACAAAAATTTTTGATTAGAATATTATTAATAATATTAAAATACATTTATGATTCAAGAAAAGGTAAACCTAGAAATTAATATGTCAGTATTTCACCCAGATCCTTTGTCTCTTGACTGATTCACTGTACACATCAATTTTATTAAGATAACGATATTGGTTTGGTTTTTTAATTACACATTTATTATCTTCTTTTTGAGGGCTCTGCTTTGGTAAAGCCATTTTCTCACCTGGAGGAACAAGCAAGGGCAAAAGTCTGAGAGGGCAGGAAATTTTGGAAGAACTGAATCTTCAGCCAAGCAGCGCTCCCAGCGGTCAGGCTGACAGGAGTTGACCACTTGAGGCTGGCAAAACCCCACCATGGGCCACCACTCTCAGCTTGGAGAAGAAAAAGTTACATTTTCTTTACTGTGCTTTTTTTTTTTTGTTTTTAATATTTTTATATACTTGCAACTAAATGGGTGCTTTCCTAGTTTAGGCATGGGAATGTCAGCTGCAACTACCTAACACCTGACTTGATTCAAACTGTACCTACCACTGTCCTTTCCTCTTTAAAGTTTGTCACCTGGTCAAGAGATAATCTTAGGTAGAGATTCTGTGCTGAGATGCAGCTACAAATTATCACCATTGTTATAACCACTTTATTACTCTGCTTAATGGTAACATTAACAGTGCCATTAATGCCACTTTTAGAGTGAAGGTTACAGGAAAAAATAGGTTTTCCTAGGTGTGTTTCAGATGTTTTGATTTTCAACCTATGTATGCAGTTAGAATCATAGAATCACCATGGTTGGAAAGGACCTCCAGGGTCATCAAGTCCAACCTTTATCCCATCATCTCCCTAACCACCAGACCATTACACCATGGCCTCAAGTGCTTCATCCACTCGTTTTCTGAACACCTCCAGGGACGGCGACTCCACCACCTCCCTGGGCAGCCTGTGCCAGTGCCCAACCACCCTCTCAGGAAAGAACTTCTTCCTAACATCCAATCTAAACTTCCCCTGATGCAACTTGAGGCCATTCCTCTCGTTCTATCATCAGTAATTTGGGAGAAGAGACCCACACCAGCCTCACTACAACCTCCTTTTATGTGGTTGTAGAGGGCAATGAGGTCTCCTCTCAGTCTCCTCTTCTCCAGACTGAACACCCCCAGTTCCCTCAGCAGGTCTCCATCAGGCCTGTTTTCCAGACCTCTCACCAGCCTCGCTGCCCTTCTCTGGACTCGCTCCAGCACCTCAATGTCCTCCTTAACCTGTGGTGCCCAGAACTGGACACAGTACTCAAGGTGTGGTCTCACGAGTGCCGAGTACCGGGGCACGATCACCTCCCTGCCCCTGCTGGTCACACCATTGCTGATACAGGCCAGGATGCCACTGGCCTTCTTGCCCACCTGGGCACACTGCTGGCTCGTGTTCAGCTGCTGTTGACCAGCACCCCCAGGGCCTTTTCCACCAGGCACTTTCCAGCCACTCTGCCCCAAGGCTGGAGCCCTGCATGGGGTTGTTGTGACCGAAGTGCATGACCCAGCACTTGCCCTTAATTCAGCCTCACACTACTGCCCTCAGCCCATGGATCCAGCCTGTCCAGATCCCTCTGCAGAGCCTCCCTGCCCTCAGGCAGATCGACAGTTGTGCAGATAGATTGTATGTGTGCATGCACACACACCACCTGCAATGCTCACACGCTTCATCCATAAGCTCATCCTCCAGCCTTTTAAAGTATAGTGAAATTTTAGGTTTAAATGCTTCTTTTCCCAAATCCCAATACTCTTCCAGAACAAAAAGCAGGAATCATTTACAAAGCAAACTCCTGCCAATCTACCTGTGTGAGCTGCTTCAACACGAGCACTGCTGCACTGCCGGAGGGATGGATGCAGAGCCAAACACAGACTAACCACGTTCTCCTGTTTCAGAAGAGGGTGTTTCAGCTCACCATGAATCTCCTCATGGGAAGTCTGCACCAGACCACGTGCTCTTGGGTGTGGAATGCCACACAAGCGCTGATGAGAAGGCGACAGCAAACCCTGCTGCCCAGTTTGTGAGCAGGGCCACAAGACTTTGTGGTGTTCAGAAGAGAAGCAGCACTCAGAGTGCCTCCCGCAGCCTCTGAGGGTCAACACTCCTGCCCCAGAGAGGAAGCCCCTCTGCCCCTTTATCTCCTGTTAACTCCAAGTGTACTTGCACCTATCTGTAAAACCTTAATTGATGAACCATTATTTGATTAACTAAAGAACTACTATAATCTGCACCCTCTGCATTGTGACAACAATCTGAAAAGAGGAATCTTTCTTCCTGATGCTTAATGAACAGCTAGTTTAGTTATAGTTAGCCTAGCTAGTGAAATGATCATTATCCCTACAGTGATCAGAGTTATGACACAGACAAGAATTTTTCTGAAGTGAAGTTCACTGATAAAGCATCACTGCAAAAGTATGTTGTCTAAATGTCAACACTGAAAACCTTTAGATGTTTCTAAATGACATTTAAGGACCAAATAAATTAATATATATGCTTCCTCTCTGACAATAGCTCCACTTCACACCGTAACAAACACGGTTTTATGAGATAGAAAACAGACGTGCACGTTGTGAAGGGGCTTTTTTGTCATGGCAAATATCCAAGGCAGCAATTAAATCGCACAAGTAGCTGACTGTATTCAAGACACAGACCGGAGCTCCGAACGAGACAGGGATGGGAGTTGCTCAGACACTCTTTCCTCTCCTGAAGCTCTAGATTTTGAGAAGAGAAAGGCTCAATCACTTCACATCCTAAATCCCGTGCTGGCATCACAGAAAGCAAGGTAGTTTCAAAGTCCAGGTTGTGGGACAGCTCACCAATGTGAGAAATCACACTTTTCTGCTGTCCTCACATTCATTTTGTAAGCTGTGACCTCACACATGATGCTAAAGTCTTCTTTATTATAAGGCAGGTGGGTTTTTTTTGCCACCTTCCTCCTAACAAACTTTAAAATGAAAACTAGAGGATGAACAAAAAATACAGCAGGATGAAACAGCAAGATCTTTTAAGCTAAGACCAGGCTGTCAGGCAGTTCTTGTACCTCATTAATCACACAGACTTTTGGCATTGGTTCTGCCACACAGCAAGCAGGTGGTTTCCACCAGTGAACCCGCACTACAGCACACACCAAAGCCACCCAGGAACCCTGGCAATCTCTCAAACATTTTATGTATTTGACTTATGTGGCTGATGTGCCAGACCAAAGTTTGAATCAAAGCTGATCATCTTCATTTCTGAAAGGAAATGACTTAATTACAGCTCCACAGTTACTTCTTCCAGGCAAAATCAGGACTTTTTCTTCTTAGCTTCTGACAAAGCTGTAAGAATTGAGTATTTCCCCATTACTGTTCCCAGTAAGTCACTAACTATACCAGGCAATTAATGGAAGCTTTCCATATTTGGAAAAAAAAAAGAAAATAATGTATAAAATAAAATCAGTCATTTTTACCAATTTATTCTCCTCTTACTCTTGATAAATAAAGGAAACAGATCTGAGATTAACTCTCTAAAATTTCACTTTACAGCTTGACAGATACCTAGAAAATATGCCTGTTTTCACCATGAGCCAAACATCCAGCCCAGCCCAGGTCTGTACTGAGCTACCAAAGCTCCTGTGCATCACCAGTCACTTGATAACCCAGTCCTAGCAACAAACAAAATGTGTTTCTCTCACCCAAACACAACTTCAGAGATGATCTGCAATGATATTTTTCTTTTCCTACTTCATTTTTTCCTATATGTTGTCCCAAACTTCTCAGTTTTCAGTGAAGCTTGATCCCTTTTCCCTTAGAACCTCTACTTGTGCATTTTGAGGAAGATGATTAGTAGTGAAAACCTAAAGCATGTGAGTAATGCTCAACCAATTCTCTTCCTGCATTATACAAAATGTCCATGTGTCCTGTTCTATATTTCAATGAAATTCACTATGCTCCCCCTATTTTCTGGTGTGTACCAAACATATGAGGCAAGATCCCACAGCAGTCCCACATGTACAGTAAGTCTCCTGTGCTCAGAGTGAGCTGTGACATATCACTTCATTCCTACCCATAGACATAAACTTTACTTCTGAAACACAGCTTGGTTAAAATCAGGAAAGGGATTATATTCTTATCCTGCAGCCTTGCTATAATTTTCTCAACCAGAAACAGTATTTCTAATAACTGAAACCTCCAGTTTCTTTAAATATTCATCCCATTTCATAAGTTAAAAGCATGGTTTTGTTTGCTCTTGAAGTGAAAAGCAGCCAACTTCTCCTCTATCTGAAATACATCTATATTTAAAATTTCAAGTTAATCTTAGATACTGAACAGGGACTGTCCTGCCTGATCAATACATCAAACCAGTGAAGTGCTTGCTGCCTGCTAAGAGAGATTTTAAAAAACAATTCCAAGGTTCACGTATTCACGTACTAAAGTTACTGAAATTTTACTGACAATTCTTTTTAATTAGCCGTGCCATCTTGGTACACTCCCAAATACACAAAAATTAATTACCTGTAACATCACATCTTTGTAATTTTAACCTTTTCATCCTTCACTAGTTTTCAGTGACATTTCCTTTGGGAAAAAAAAGGCTCTACTTATCAAGAGATTGCATATGGGAGACAGACAATCAATCACAAAAATGGAAAAGATAGCGAAAATCATAATGGAAGTCTTAAAGCACCTTTTATGACTCCTTATCATGCACTAGCAGATAATCAATAGCTTATCAAAGCTGTCCATTTTGACTTTGCTGAAAGAGTCATTTCCAAAGAGTCAATTCAAAAATCACCAATATTAAGTTAAGAAACCCCCTGTGCTAGTAAATCTGCTGTGAACCCTACTGCTTATTTAACATTGTCTACTACCTTGAGCTTAATATCAATCTGGTGACCTCTGCATGGCTGCAAATAGAGTGAAAAGAGTGAAAAAAAAATGCAAACAAAAAGTTTATTCAGAAACTTTCAAGGGGAAATTTCACCCAAGAGGGAAAACAAATCAAAAGCAATGATAAAATTCTAACTTCCAAAGCAATTCAAGATTGCCTATCAGTTCATCATGCATCTATGGTTAAACTTAATTAGGAAAATTGCTATCTGCTGCTCAACTATATTGCAAATAACTTGGCCATAACAATTTGCCTTTTTCAATATAAAATACACCGACAACTGCACCTGTGTCACGGAAATCAATCTTCATTTTCCCATTCCTAATCTGAGTTTCAGGTTTTACCTAAATTGCTAATGAAAAATTAATACCTGAAAAATGGGTCAATTTGCTCATCTTTCAGCCAGTGGCAAATGGACTATTCAAAGCCTCAGACACAGGAGAGATTCTTTTCTAATTTACTGAGTCACAACCCAGGAACGTACAGATACTGCCCCCATTTTTTAAGCATTTCTCTGGTTAGTGCTTGCAGTATGGCTGAGGTGACACAGCTGGCCTGTCTACCAAATAACTTTTGGCTAGGAGATACACAGGAACTCATTCATCTTACAGCTCCACAGTTGACAGCACATACTGTCTTTCACCAAAGCTTTTAGTCTAATTAATACCAGTTGCCAGGCTTTTCTGAATATTCTAAGATGTAACACGCAGATAAGCAACATAAACCTTTTAGTAGCAAATAATGGTTCACCAGTGCTATTGGGTCTAATGTTTGCTCAGATACAGGAGTACTAGTGAAGAAAAGGCAAAATTATTATTATTATTATTATGAGTTCATACAGAAAGCTGGACAACATGTGCATACAGTAAAACCAAAAAGTTCACAGTCTAGTGTATAATGTATGAGAGGCTTGATTTTCTGTGCTCTGGAGCTACTACATTTATTAGAGAATGGCTGCAGAAATGTTGAACAAAATATAAGCTTTTACCTTTAATTGTTTGTTGTACAGACTGTATAGAAACTGAAACAACAGCTGCTAGAAGTTGATCTTCTCAACTAAACGTTTATTTAGACAAAAGCATGCTTATGCTTATTTCTCTTTTCTACCAAGCCCTGAAACCATGAGATACAAACCCCCCATGGTTTCATTACTGGTAAAATCAGACAGATCCTCAGGCAGCATGAATGTAAAGCCAAAGACCAACACAGCACAATTAATAAGGAGCTTGCTGCAGTCCCATGTGTTGATTATTGAGAAACACACATCTGAATTCAAAGCTAAAATCAGTTCCTAACATAGGAAGGGATAAAGAAACAGATGGAGGGGAAAAACAACAACAAACTTCTACGCAAGACAGAGACAGAGCATATCTACTGGGCTGGGCAGCAAGTTGTGCCTCCATACACAGCCAACCTCCTCTCCTCCATCTCCTGGGTCCCTCCAGTCCCAGCCTCACTGCCAGGTACCACTGCAGAGCTCCATGCTGCCTACTCAAAATGCAAAGTCACTTCATACAAACAAAATGTTTGTATAGAGAGAAACATGCAGTTCTCCTAACGATGAAAGCTCTGTTTTCTCTGGAAGCCACAAACCCAAGTCACACTTTAAACATTCAATTATGCCAGCGGACATAATCGTGCTCAATCATGGTTTAATTCCGGGATGAAGTGTAAATACCATCCCCTACAAGAGCATTTAGCATCAGTCCCCAAAATGGGATAACATCTATTCCACTGAGAAAGGAATAATTAGCAACAAATTAAATCTCAAATAATTTCCTGATGCTTGATGCAGCTAAATCGCAAGCACAGTTCATAAGACTATAGAGGCAGAGTGAGCCAAGGGCTGGCAAACCACTTTTATCATGTTTCAATAAAAGATTCCAAATCTTAGTAAAAATAAGGCAGAGGAACAAAAAAGGCATATTGAGACACAACTGCCCCAGAAACTAATGACTTCCTCAATTAGCCATCAACATGTACCATATCTAACCAAGAGAAAAATGATTTGGCAACAGAAAGTGGCAAACCAACTTGATTTTTTAGCTTTATACAGCTTGACTGTCAGTAGGGGCAAATTCCCCCCCATGCATGTTTAACTGGAAGCAGTTATGCTTACAAGAAAAGGCAAGAAAGAAGCCACTTCCATCAGGGGTAAGCACTCCTGCTTTTCTGTGAGCCTTTACCTTCCCACAGGTAAAACAAGCAGCTTCCTTACGTGTTGAAAGGTTTCAGTAAAGTTGATTTAACACATATATTCACTTCAGCTAAGACTAAATATTTCATGTGCCAAACCTTGAAGACTCTGCATGTTTCAGTGCCACAAAAACCTTACTTAGCATCTGTGTGGAAGCTCAAGTTGAACTAGCAAGTTACCCTCAAACCTCAGGGAAGGTTATTTGCTCTTAGTTTGCATAGTAGATAACTGGATAAAACAGGTTCTCTGGGTAGGTATTTCCAGCAGCAAAAAAAACAGAAATAAAATTCAACCTAAAAAACCCCAGAAGATTTTGATGAACTTTATTCTTTGATTAATACCTGCTGTTATAAATAAGATGGGGAGATGTTGTTTCCAAAACTTTCAGACACTTTTTAGCTAGCTGTATGGAATTTCATTAATCTGGGATTTGTTAATTTGTTTTCCAGCCTGTTTTATATAGAGCTGTCTCTAAAAGAAGCTCTCCAGGAGGATTTCTGTCTGGAAGGAATGGGGATTTGTACAGTCAAATAGCAAGGAAGTGCAAAGAAATTCTTTTAGAAAGAATTGTGAAGTGGTTGCTGCCCTCAAGCCCAGAGGTACTGAAAAAACAGCACATCCTCTGCAATGTTAATGAGCTATCAATAATAAACATAGCACTGATTTGTACAAAGCTGATTAAACCTGGTTACTAGGGAAGTGTCCTGTGTGCCCAGCACCAGCCCCACCCACTGACCAAATGGCTTCAGTCCTCCATCAAACTCCCTTTTTCTTCTCCACTGCAATAAAATGCTTCTACTGCTGCAGCCTCAGTTCTCTCCTACAGCATTTCCACTTCTCATACCCAGAGAAGAACCCATTTCTTCCCTGTCCCTACTGCAAGAGGTGACAGTGCCCAGAGGGCACCATAAAGGGTCAGTTCCCAAGTCCCCAGACAATAAATGCAAATAACTGCCCAACAGCCTTACACCAGGGAAGGTGGTGTGCAAGTCATTTTGTGCAGCCACTGCAGTACAGCACCCTGTGATGCTGAGCTGGAACCCTGCAAGGGAACGGGAAATGGCTTGGAGAAAAACTGCTGTGATTGCCCCTAGAGTTTCAGCAAGGAACTAAAAGATCAAATGCAAGTTTTAAAAAGCACTGGTTGTTTTTGGTGTAACTAACAGCCTGATGCAAAACATGCTTTTCACTGCTAACTGGAAACTCTTCAAGCAACTCTGGATTCCAAGTAACATGCACTTCCTGTCAAGACATAGTGAGGATTTGATGAATTTACTGTATAGCCACAATCCTTAATGTTATGATGGTTTATTATGCTTTGCATATATGAAAATCAATACATTTTTTTTTTTGTCCCTTGCATGAAGCATTTAAAACCTTTCTCCTTGGGGAAAAAAAAAAACCAAACTTGTTGAAATTATCAGAAAAGACTCTGCTCAGTTTTAAATATAGACTATATAATGACTTAACTTCATAATTAAAAAAAAAATACTGTAACTCTTAATTTCTGTGACAGTAGAGCAAAACTGTTCATCTTGCCTTAGCACCAAAAGTGCAGTTCCCACAGTTTAAAACCTGTGTGGTACAGAATGCACGCCGTGCTCTTCGGGGAGGACTCACTCCCTGACTGACCAAACAAGGCTTCTCCCCAGCAGGATTACACCACCACCTCTGAAAAGTTCAGTTTCCTTCCCCTGAATCCAAACTAACCTAACTAAAGTCCTTCCTGCTATTAAAAGCAGGAGGGCTTCTAAGGGCACTTCCTGTCTTTGTTTTACACCCCTCTCAACCACACTCTTCTTTGGAGAATTGTTTTATTTCTTGCTTTTTATTGTAGCCTGTCATCCAGCAGTGCTCTGTTCAGACCCATCTCCTCGAGCCTCCCCTCAACAGGCCAGCTGAGCCCACAGACTCTGTAAGGTTCCTGCTGACACAGCTAAGGACACGGGGTAATTAGCACAAAAATAAACACTTTCCACGTAGAAAGATGCATCAGTGGTGCATTAATAAGCAATGTCTCACAGTGCAGCTAGGTGTTTACAGTGTTGAATCTGGAATTGGTACAAAGAAAGCTTCGTAGGTGTCATGGAGTGTCTTAGTGTTTGTGTGGACTGACAATGACCCTATGGAACCTGATAATGAATCAGTCTGTTGCAAAACTAGTCCAGTAAGTGACTAAATAAACCTAATCTATCTTTTACTGCTAATTGACTTTCCTTCTGTGCATGGTGATGGAAAAAATTGAGTACAGAAAGGGACAAAACCTTCACAAAGCATGACAGGAATAGACTGAAGGGCAAAGGAGGGGAAATTATCTTTCCAACGTGATGAGATGTTCATTTTTTTAACTCCACCTGATGACTTGCACGTACTGTTAACAAATGCTAACTTACTGATGTCTTCCTGAGACAATGAAAAAAAAAAAATCCTTATCAGATTTGATCAGACACAGAAACACTAAGGCAAATATAAAACCACGTACCAAAAAAACCAACCAAACCATCCAAAACCTAACAAACACCACAGGTTTTCTCAGAAACCAAAATTTAGCTAACAATAAATTCATTCCTAGAGAGAAAGGAGGACAGTGACAGTTAGGGAAAACCACACAGAAGTATGTGGGTCAATTAGTGGATGCAGGAGGTTCACACATGCACCCTTTCAGCTAGTGCAGACACTTCTCTTTGGGATAAGGCAATAATACCTCTGGCTTGTGGAACCTGAACTCTGGCAGGTTTATGGCAGCTCACTGCATTCCCCTAAAGGAAATGAATTCAAAGAAATTGCACATGTATTATGAGACAGGACTTCAAACAATGACTTTGTATGATGTCTTATCATGAGCTTTAGTGTCTTTTCCACAAGCTAATAATTTTTACAATTATTATTGGAGGATTCAAAACTCAGTAGATTTATTTTTTTTCCCCTCCTAGTCTGGGAATTTGTAAAGCACCTTACTCCCTCCCTGTCATGGGCACTGCATCAGACTCAACAGGTAGCACTTCACAAGCAAATTACTGCCCAGGGAAGCAAGAAATAATCCAAAGTGTGGATTACAGGCTGTTAATTTAGCTCTGTGTTCAGGCTTCAGCAGCAGTGGGGCACTTAAGCCCTCATTTACCACCAACCTATCACAGGATTAAGCGTTCCTGGGAACAGTCAAGGTCAGGTTGGACGGGGCTCTGAGCAACCTGACCTAATTGAAGATGTCCCTGCTCACTGCAGGGGGCTGGACTAGATGGCCTTCGAAGATCCCTTCCAGCCCAAAGTGTTCTTTGATTCTGTAAAACCATCCACAGTTCGTCCACTCTAAACTTGGAGTTTGTTTCCTCCACAAAATTGCAAGAGCACCTCACAATCATTTGATATGAGAGACACTTCTATGACCTTAGTTGTGATCATATACATCGTTAATTACAATTAATTACAGCAGCTCATTGGTGGTGCTGCACAATGGGCACCCACAAAGACAGGCAACCATCAATGGAGAACCTCACATCTTGTGGCAAAGCTCAGCTTGTTACAGCACCCAGCCAGCTGACAAGGTACTGTCACAGCATTTCATTCTATATGCACACCCAGAGAGGACCAGCAGATAACCTTTGGCTCTGCTTGAAGATCTGCAGCTTTGGGGGAATTTACACTGTCTGTGCAAATGGCAGAAATGCAAAACAGGTTTTTACAAGTGTACAAAAAGTAATTATACAGCACTCTGCTCAGCCTGGAGCTGATTTAATAATAGTAGTACTACTGCCATGAGTCAGACCAACTCTCAGAAGGCACAGTGTAAACCTTGATATTGCTCTTCAGGAAAATAAACTACTTCTCTAGTAACAGAGAGATCCATTAATTTTGCTGGCATCTTCCATTCCACCAGCCAAAGACCAAAAACAATGCACACACTGCATGGATTCTTCATTGCCAGTGGATGCAACTGCTTTAGAGCATCGACAGGAGAAAAGCTTGGAAGGAAAATATGATTTGTACCTCAGTAAATCGATGGATGGAGGCCAACTAAAGATAAGCAATCATGCAAGACTGAACAAAAATATTGTTCTTACCAGTTACATTAAATAATTCAGAGGTCAGCTGAGTAGGCATCCTGCCCTCTAAAGCAGGACTTCTTTTTCAAGCTACTGCTTCTGAATAATTCATACTTCAATGCTCCTTAAGCTAGATTCATTAATATTCCTTCTCATGATCATTAAAAAAAATAAAAGTAAATTTTAAAAAAAGACAGTGTTAGACTAAAAAGAATCCTTTAGCCTACATAGTGGGTAGGGTTAAAAAAACTTCAGCAAACAGCACTATTTGCTACACCCACTGGAAGATTCCATCTCTCTAGTGTAGTAAAGATTAGCCTTTTAAAAAAACTGGTGCAAGAAACTTCTGATAAAGCATTCTGAGAAGTATATTGCTCACTATCAGCTTCTATAGAACCTGACACTATTGTAATCTTAAAGCATTAGGGACCCACCTGAGTCTTGCCTACGTGATGCACCACAGCCATTTCACATCATGCAGAAACCTCCAACCTATCTCTGAATGAGGTCCTCTGCCCAGGCTGCTTTGCCAGATCAGAGCATCCTGTGAGTCCACTGTCAGCCCCTGGCTAGTCCAGATGGCTCAGGCTTCTCTGCATTTTATTATGCTGCTGTTCACAGGACAAATGTAATACATATTTTTACTAGCTGAACCTTTTTATGTACCATCCACACCTTCCAAATGAATTATAATTTAGGAGTCAAGTAAATATTTGAGGTACCAAGGTAAAACTTGAGTTCAAAACATCCTTCTTCCACTTACTTTTATCAAAACTGCTGCAGTGCTACAAACAGATAAATAGCAAATAGCTGGTAGTTTATCAACAGAACCAGTTTCTCATTTCATAGATTAGATTTCTCAAGGTGCAGTTTGACACAAAAAAAAAAAAGGCAAAGAGCAAACAAAAAAAGCTGACACCTGAACAGATTGTAGCTTGTGAAGTTGAATTAATATATTTTGCATCTGAGCACCTAGTCACCAGTCAGATTTTTTCTAGCCTCCTTGGCAGAAACTGTTTTGTCTGCCAGCACAGCGTATGTGCCTGACCAAGGGCAGGAATAAAGACAGAGCTGGATTCCTTCCATCTGTGAGAGCTGTAGCAGGAAAATTATATAGCTTACATTATACCTTAAGATAACCAGATACAAAACAAAGTAATGACCAAATACCAATTATTCATAATTTTTGCCTCGCCTGCCTCTGTGCTGGGATAGAACAGAGCTAGGCAGATAAAATGGGGTCATACTCTGTCATCCCCCACAGTCTGGGGACCCCTGTAACCCTGAAGTCACCAAATACTCAGCTGGGGAATAACTTCAGGTTGCCCAGTTGACTTAAAATGACACTGAACCCAGGCCAAATTAATGTAAAATTTAAAGGGTTTATTCACAAAGCCCAGAGCAGACAGCACAGTTCTGAAGGGTTATCAAATACCAAGGTGCAGAAGTCAGAGATGTGTAAATGAACAGAGACAGGTTAAATCTGGAACATCTCTCCCCTTCCCCTTCACAACTGATCCGCTGCTGACAAGTTGAATATCTGAAAGCTTCAGTCTTGCTACACCTTACGTGTCAAACTGCAGTTCCTAGGAAGAGCTTCTCTGGTAGAGAGAAACATCACCTCCTTTGGAGGTGCGCGTGCCCTGTAAAACCCAATCTTCTTCCAGAAGCTTGTCAAGGCGTCCAAAGACCCCACACATATTGACTACGATAAGCCTCAAGTCAACTCCTTGAGACTGTACTGGTTATTAAACCAGAGCCTGTACCATTAGCCTGTGCAGAACTAACTGCTGTATATTAGACCCAGTCCTAAAATGGATAAAACATCTGTGAGAGATTTTGAAACCTGCCAAGAGCATCACCTGAATCAACCAAGCAGGACAACCAGTCGTCCAAGCAAACAGCAGAACCCTGAGGCCAGACCAAGCAGGAAACTGTAATGTGTGGAATGGCAACAGACCAGGAGGCACAGGACAGCAAGACAAGTAAGGCAGAGAATAGCAGGAACCTCCACACTTACAGCTGCAACCTCCCTGGTCTCCTGGTCAGAAGAAGCAGGACAGAGAGTGTGTCTTGTAAGGAACAAGGGAAGTCATGATCTTAATGTCAGAGTTAATGTTATCTTAATGTCACCTTGATGTCAGTGTCAATCAGGTGGGGTAATACCTAGTGTTTCAACTGGTTCTTCCTTTTTATATTCTTAAATACATGAATCAGAGGTCATATATCAATATCAGTTAAGAATTTCATATTTCTGTTTCAACCACCACAGAGAGGTCCATCTCCATTATACCAAGCAGCAGGTCTCCTGTAAGGAAGGGGAGATTGCACCATCTTGCATCAAGAAATGACAAAGCTCTCAACCTCCTCCTTTTGTGATTCACTGTGCATGTTTCAGTTTTGCTAACCTTTATCCCTATCCTAAGTGACCTGTTAACCAACATACTTAGTACAAGAATCTCCATGGGATAAACACACATTGTGCTCTAGTGCCTCTTGACTGAAACCAGATAACAGCAAGACATAATCTTTTCCAGGACTAGTGCCTAGTGTTTCCTCTTCCAAAATATTTCTCCCAAGGTCTGTAACAGTCCTGAATGGAATAACACATCAAGACCCTTCTCAAAAGTGCTGCTTCTGGATATTTCGAGAGCAAAACATGGACAGATCAGGAAAAGCAATTCTCCAATTTATTGAATTTCAGCAAGACTCAGCCCCTGTAACAAATGAGCAGTTTGCCATTGTGTCAAAGCTAGAATTTCACCATCCCTACATATATCTTACCTTGGTTTTGTTGTGTTTAGCACACAAAACATGGCATAAATCATATGTGACCTTTCTGGTTACAGTTCTCAATTGCATCAAAAAAAGATGACAGTGCTTGCAAAACAAACATACAAAACTTGCAAAAAAACCAAGAGGACTTACAGGATCAGTTAGTTCTGGCAAACTGGCTTGGTAGGTGAGAGGTCTGCAGTCACGAGTGTTATTCACCAAGACGCAAGGAAGAAACATTGGTCCCAAATCGTCCCCGTCAAGCACATCCACTGTCAGGGTGGTTGTACTTGTCCTTCGCTCATTCAGGTTTTGGGCTCGGTCCTGGGGAGCAAACAAGTTAATTGGGTGACTTTCTGAATCCAGAATCTACACAAAAAAAATTCCAAGTTCAAAGAATCACAGAATGTTAGGGATTGGAAGGGACCTCAAAAGATCATCTAGTCCATGGCCTCAAGTGCTTCATCCACTCGTTTTCTGAACACCTCCAGGGACGGCGACTCCACCACCTCCCTGGGCAGCCTGTGCCAGTGCCCAACCACCCTCTCAGGAAAGAATTTCTTCCTAACATCCAATCTAAACTTCCCCTGACACAACTTGAGGCCATTTCCTCTTGTCCTATCATTAGTAATTTGGGAGAAGAGACCAACACCAGCCTCGCTACAACCTCCTTTTAGGCAGCTGTAGAGAGCAATGAGGTCTCCTCTCAGTCTCCTCTTCTCCACACTAAACAACCCCAGCTCCCTCAGCCAGTCTCCATAAGGCCTGTTTTCCAGTTGCTCCTGCAGCGTGGCACACTCCTCTCCTCACACAAGGTGTTCACACTGCTGCAAGCCATGCCTTCCTCTGGAAAAAACATGGCCTGCCCAACTACCCTGGTTACCTTCCTAGGAGCTGAGTGTCTCATGAAGAGAAAGAAAAAAGAGCTGTGAATAAATTATTCATACAACAAACCAAATCAGTTCTGAGCCTTCCCGTATTCCTGTTCAAGAGATCAGCAAGTTACGTTACCTAGGTAAAACAACTTGTTCTAACAGCCAGAACTGAGTGGGCCAGGAAGCATCTCTGGATATATCTAAGTGCAAAAAGCACTGAGACACCCCCAGAGCCTAGCTTCTACTGGGGAGATGCTGAACATGCCACCAAATATGTAGGAAAGTGAGTTGTAAAATGTATCTAATATTCTGTATCCGGAAGATGACAGTCCTACAAACGTGAGAATTAAGGAGCAAGAGATCTTAAAGTTGCTTCAGAGCGTTCTCATTTTCCCACAAATGAAGCAGTATCACAATAGAGATAAACAACAGAGGAGAAGTTTTAAATTCAGCTATTATCAGAAGGACAAAAAGAGAAAAAAGGTTTTCACAGCCTTCAAGGACACCAAAAACCTTCTTTGATGACAGATATATTAGATACAGTTTAGACATCACTTTTCTTCTCACTATGCATTATCCACTCCCAGCCACTCTGTAAAAACCTCTACAAACGTCTGCAATATGACATGAAAGAAAAATCACCTCTTTAAAGAAGAATGCACTTCAAACCTGAAGGATACTAGTAAACTGTAACCATTAAACTAATGTGAGATTAAACTGGCATCACTAGATTTGTTAGAAAATGAACACTTTGTGACACTAGGATGCACTTTTCTGCATGGGCTTCGAATTGAAACTTATTCCTTGTGCCACAAAGGAACTGTCTTGTTACATGTGCAGAGCAAGTCTTTTTAACCAGTAAAAATGTAAAAACATAGAATAGCCTTGGTTGGAAAAGACCTCTAAGATCACCCAGTACTGCCCAGTCCCCACTACCCCATGTCCCTCAGCACCACATCTCCACGGCTCTGAAATCCCTCCAGGGATGGGGACTCCCCCACTGCCCTGGGCAGCCTGGGCCAGTGCTGGGGAACCCTTTCAGGGAAGAAATTGTTCCCAATATCCAATCTAAACCTCCCCTGGCACCACCTGAGGCCATCACCCCTCGTCCTATCACTGTTACCTGGGAGAAGAGACCAACCCTTGCCTTGCACTCAATGACATAGAAAGATCTTACTTAAGATCTTCTCAAGAGTGTCACCAGACCTGCTGTGCAGCAAGACTTCTCCTTTCCTTGGAAAAATCTAAATCTGGAAACTAAAACCTCACCTAAACCAGGGGCATTAAGAGATGTACACTTACATTTGCTTGAACAATGACAAAATAACGAGTTTTTTCTTCATAATTCAGCCTTTCCCGTAGAACTACTGCTCCAGACAAAGTGAGAGGAATATCAAAGGTCCTGTTGGAAGTCTGCAAAAGTGAAAACACACTATGACAAAACTGAGCATGCTTCAGAGTAAAACATATTTCAAATAGGTCATAATGGATGGATCATCAAAATGGCATGTGCTTGCCAGATTAGAGATTTTACAAAGTTTTCTATGCTTTCTCCCCACCCAATTTACTCCAGAAGAACCCCACAATAAACTATCTGTAACAAAATTCTCTCTGACTCTTTGCGTATACTTTATTACTTCCAACCACAAACTGAAGCCTAACTATCCTGCTTCTTGCAGATCTGCCATGCTGAATTTGCAGCAGTATTTTCAGAAAAGCTTTCCCTGTTTGTCAGCGGAGAGTTCAGTTTTCAGTTTCCACACTTTGGCTTGCCTTCATGTACTTTTTTGTCACTGTTGTAGAAAGTGTCAACTATGAGAGAGATTAAGAAATACACATCATTGCGCTTATTATCTCCTCTTTATTCTGGCTTTCATGAAGGTGAAGTAATAAGCACAAGGAGAACATCAACTTTACCCCCTTAGGTGCCAGCTCATGCACATGTTCACACAGTGGTAAATTCAGATTTCAGGGCAGATCAGGCAAAATTCATTTTGTCCTGAGTATTTGCCTAAACAGATTCAGATTATAAAGCTGTGGCATCAACTGGGAGGAGGGTACTGCTGGGGTGCACAGACCTTTCAAGGATTTGCTTTCACTAATGACCCATTTGGGGAGGAAGATTACACGCACAGACACAGGTTTCAGACATGAGACTTAGTTCCAGTTCTATTATCATATTAATCACATCAAAAAAAAACCCTTTCCATGCTTCAGTCTATGTAGAATATAGTTACGTATGTTGAACAGGTAACAGAAATAAAATATTCCAAAATCTCGCCACAGAAAACACTGCAGAGGTAGCAAGTACTGTTCTTGCCTTAGGTAACATAAGAAGGTCTTTTTTTCATCCAAAAGTCGAAATATCTTCTTAAATTGCAGTTTGGTTTTCAGCAAATAAATGATAATGACTGTTAAAATTTCCCATGTTGCAGGTACTTGGGGTGTGCAGGAAAACTAGTTCTGCTGTTGGAAGAAGGAAGAACCAAGTAGGGTTCACTGCTTTTGCCTCCCTCTTCCTTTCTTCTAATGGTATTTACACAAACAAGTAAGGTTGTGAACTCTGCAGCTAATAAGCAACATATTTGGCCATGGTACAAGATGATGCCATGTGTGCACACATAAATGCAAACACACATATATGTGCCACTTCTAATTTACAAGGAAGATTCTCCTACCTGCTTTAGCCCATTTATCTCTGGTTTAAAAGGCCAGAACCAGCTGGACAAGACTCTGCAGCTGAGGATCAGCCAAGGCACTCTCAAAGTAACTGCCTTTTCCTTGGCAGATCTTGGCATGAGGATGCACTTAAGTGGAACTGCACAATCTGAACTGTTAGGAAGCAGTAGCACAATTTCAGCAAAAAACCCTGACCTCTTCCCAAACTGCTTATATCTGGAGTCCCCTCGTGTTCTAACCCAGCACAGAATGACAGAATGTCAGGGACTGGAAGGGACCTCAAAAGATCATCCAGTCCAATCCCCCTGCCAGAGCAGGAATACCCAGATCAGGTCACACAGGAACACATCCAGGTGGGTTTGAATGTCTCCAGAGAAGGAGACTCCACACCCTCTCTGGGCAGCCTGTGCCAGTGCTCTGTCACCCTCACTGGGAAGAAGTTCTTCCTCACATTTATGTGGAACCTCCTATGTTCCAGCTTGCACCCATTGCCCCTTGTCCTGTCATTGGATGTCACTGAGAAGAGCCTGGCTCCATCCTCATGACACTCACCCTTTACATATTTATAGACATTAATGAGGTCACCCCTCAGCCTCCTCTTCTCCAAGCTAAAGAGACCCAGCTCCCTCAGCCTTTCCTCATAAGGGAGATGTTCCACTCCCTTCATCATCTTTGTGGCTCTGCACTGGACTCTCTCCAGCAGTTCCCTGTCCTTCTGGAACTCAGGGGCCCAGAACTGGATGCAGTCCTTCAGTGGTGATTTAAAGCTTAACTTCCAGACCTAAGTTTATGCCACAGCTCCTGAAGGTAACACATCAGATCAACCCTGTGATTCCTTTCCAAACTCCATTTATTTCTGCTGCAACCCAAACTAATGCAGCTCCAAGAGAATGAGAAGATGTGCACAACACCATCACACCTCAGCTGCTCTTCCATCCAACACTGAAACGAGCCAGTGCACGCTGGAACTCAGGAACTTCGACACTGCTTTGTCACCTGCTTACTCCAAGAGAAAAAAAATAAATGGTTCTCCTCTTACTTCAAAACAGAGACAACAAAATGCTTTGGTACAGCAGTCTTCATAACGTAAAACATTTGTTGGCCCACAGGGGCCCGTAAATTTACTCCCCAGAGAGATGGCATGTGAAAAAGCAGTACAGGAGAAGCATTATGCATATTCCCTAACTGCAGATAAACTCAAGCTGCTTAATTTTGAATCCTCACCAAACACAATACAACAAATCTCAGTAAAATCAGCTAGTAAGGAGGGCGTCAAGTTCTTTCGAGGATGCACTTGTCTTAATAACATTCAAGTATAAATAGAGCTCTCAGATCTAAAAATCCACTCTGCATTAGGAGACAGAATATTTTCTGCAAATCATTGACTTCTTCCTTAGCTTTTAACAGCTAAGAAAAGTTTTATAGCACTTCTTTACACAACAGCTAGGACCCAGTCCTATGTTAAGTTTTATTTGCATTAATTTTTCTACTTGGCTTTTCTGTATCTTCCCAATTAAACAACAAAATAATTAAGTTAAATTGAATTTCTAGAAAAGCACCTCCTGTTTTCACAGGGTTTTTTTTGTTTGTTGCTCTACTTTGTTTTATTTTTTTTAAAGGCCTAAATTACACTCCAAGGAAACTTATGAGCTATAATGGGTTTGCTTTTTCTAAGGCAGAAGACTCTGTCATTGGTAGCAAACAACACTGCAGACATCTTCATAAAGGGGGAACCTAGAAGCAGAAAAGAAGAGATATTTCATGCTAAGCTGTACATATTTTGGAAAGTGGTGTAGTTGTTTCCCAGGTTAAGGAAGAACATCCACTTATAGCAGATACTCTGCATTAACTTTGCAGCAAGTTGACAGCTGAGACGAAGCAGCTCACACTGATGAGAAGTCATCTCTCTCAAGCACACACACAAAAGGCATCACACTAGGTAAGAGCAGTATTATGCACATAAAGGCTATCTAGAGATTAAAGAGTCAGATTTATTTGCTCTGGAATACCAACGTAGTAAAGATGCAATAAAGCAACCAACTACTCCAAAGAAGTTGTTCCAACCAGAGAAATCCCTCACTGTTCTTCACAGTCACTGGGAGAACAAGTTTCACTGAGCAAAAGGGGAAAAGTACAGTTTTAGAAAATGTTTTTGAACTCTTCCTGTGGCAAACCACCAGACCAAACCACTTTGGCGTGCTATAATGTCCTTCCAGCAGCAGTTAAACAAACCTCTGTCAGGCTTGAGGCTACTGTGGTTGTGGGAGATGCCTTTGGAATGACTTCCCCAGCATGCTTTTGAGCAATACAATGCTGTGACTTAATACTAAATTCAATACCAAGCAGCACTTCTATTTCACTGTGGTGTAATATATTTTAACAGAAATAATATTTTAAGAGATTTGGATTTTTTTATATATATTATTGTTTTCTCTATACCAACATATTTGCTGTATGCTAAAATGTTTACTGTTTTAAAAACACTTTCAATTTTCTAAAGTTATCTAGAAGTAGTATTGTCTGGAAGAGATATTTTCTCAGTGCCAACATTTCTCATATTCTTTACTGAAACAGAAGAAATTATTGGAGCTTTTCTTTTTAAGTACTCTAAGTTAAGGGCAAGAAGAAAGAGTGGAGAGAAAAATTCAAAGCTTGGATTGTGGGTTTTTTTTTCAAATTTGAAACTGCTTGTCCATTCCTGTCATTCCTTCCTGCCTTCTGTTTACTTTTCAAATATTTGTCATAGCAGAACAGCATTTATTTGTAAAGCTTCCATTATACAGTTAAAAGGTGATGTTAGCATAACAATTTAGTACTCATTTCCATAGAAAACCCTTGCCTTTGTTTCTAAAGTTTAGGATAGAAGCTCTTCAGTCATATATACTGTACAAAGAATAATTAAGAATGTGACACAATGAATCCATGCATCGTGTGCTGGTAATTTTACTCATTTAAGTAGTCTCATTGAAGTGAAGTAACTAAAGAGACTGCTCAAGTCTGCGCAATTCAATCTCTACAAAATGACTGCAAACATTTAAATAAGGAAATCATTCCAAATACACACATCATATGAAGTCAGAAAATTCCCTATCCCCCCAAAACCTAACATCACAATTCACTTCTGTCAAAAAGTCACTGCTTTTCTGCAAAACAGTGCTCCTCAGAAAAGGTTCTGGGTTAAGGTGCTGCAAATTTTCTCAAGAAACCATCTCTGTCTTCAAAATATCTACATATAGTAAGTAAATATTATGCCTCAGCATATAGCTATACAAAGATCAACAATTACCCCAGCAAAAAGTAAAAAAAAACCAGGTTCTTGCATCAATTAGTTCACAATTAATTATTCCTTGATACTGTCATTATTCTACAGAACTCTGACTCCTAAAAAGGATAAGCACTGTCTATTCAAAAGATATGAAAATTCTTGTTGATGTCAGTAGAAGTAAGACTGAAGCCTTTATGAAGTGTGCAGCTTAAATTCTGCAAATTGAAACAGAATTTGTGTGCCTACACTTCTAATTAAACTGCTTTTTTCCCACAGAACCATTTCTGCTCAAATTGCCCTTCAGTAAAAGCAGGGAATTTCAACGAGAGGTTAACTAACTCTATATACTATATTAACCTCTACTCTACTCCAACATCTGTGTCATCTTTGGGATGAATAGAAAAGCAGGTTAGCCTGCTTAACAAATTATCACACCAGCTGATCCACTGTAACAGTCCTCTTAGCCCATGGGAAAAGATAAATTGGTTTGCAAAAAGGACTGCTAAAAATAATCTGCTACGAAAACACACATGGACACCACCCAAAACACCCATGTGCAAAACCTTCTTACAGTAGAGAAGTTCACACATCTGACCCTAAAGAGAAGTTGCTTTAAGCTTTTTGTCTCTAAAAGTATGTGTTTGCAAAGCAAATAGGTAGGGCTCGCTAGTGTTTTTACTTTAATAATATATATCTCTCTTTTTTTAAAAACCAGTGATATTTAAATATAAATGGCTCCATGAGAAGTCAGAAATGTCTCTTCACAGAGTAACTTAGCCATGTCTACAAATATTTCTTAGCTGTGACTCTATTAGGTTTAAATGTCTAGGAATAAATACAACTCCCTCTCATGGCCTGGAAAGGCATTTCCAAAACCAAGATGAAGTGTGTGAACAACACTGGAGAAGACAGGGGATTATTAATTACTGATACTGAAGTAATCCAGTTGCTAATAGCACGGCAACGAGAGAGAAGGTAAATCCAGTTGTGTTTACATGGCAAGCAAGGCTCACAGGCAGAGAGGACGTTCTACATCATGAAGGGAAGAATTTTTTATCAAGTCCCACAGCAACCTCTTGTTCCTTTGCTGCTTCAAGGTGTATACACACACACATACCTGGAAGAAAACAAAAAGCTAAATGCACTTACCTTGTCATTAGGATTGTACTGGATGACATATTCTATCTGGCCATTTGGACCATCATCAATGTCAGTAGCACCATTGTTTCCAGAAAATCCTGTGAAGATGGTTGTTCCAACTGGAGTTAACTGCAAGAACAGAGACAGACACCCATTAAACAAACCCAAGAAACAATTAAAGAACTGTCTGCAAAGTTTTTTGTCTGTAACTCTGGTCTATAATGCAAGGTTGACATTCTCTCCTCTCTATTTGCCCTGGAACCTCATGTATGAGCAACTATTTAGACACAACGTGCTCGGACCCTACTTAAACTGATGCCAAGCATCACATAGAGAATGAAATCAACTGCCACTTTTATTCCACACATTGTCTGCATCAGGACAGAACCCCATTTGTTTTCAAAAAGATGAAGATGAAAAGCAGTCTCAGAAATGAAAGGATTCATGAAATAAATAAAAATAGATTTCAAAAATAAAAGCTAATTTTTCAGACTCAGGAAGGAAAATAAAGATGAGCTGCAAAAGTAAACAGAACTTAACAGTGTCTTCATAACAACGTGAACAGTGCCAGAGAAATGTTACTACATGCAAACACAGCCACCCAGAGAGCTTTGTGGCTTTAAACAAACACAAGAATGATGCTGTTTCTCCACGATTTTGTTGGCAGCAATTGAATACCCATACAATCATATTTTTTAAATGAATCCATTTATAATTATCTTAGCATAGCTAAATAGCATGAAATCAAGACCCATTGAGACCAAGGACAGAAGTCCAACTGACTTCTTAGGAGTCATCATTTCTGATTTTTAATATTCAGAAAACTTTGTGAGTAATCAACCCAAAAGAGAAAAAACAAATGAACAGACAGTTCTGGATTCAACACAGACATGGCTCCCAGCCACGCTTCCTGCCCACCCAAATTTTTGACCCCTGAATTCAGAGACCCACTGTCCACTCTTTTTTCATTTCACATTAAGTTGTTGCACATCTTTAAACCTACAGAGTCTAAACAGGTCTGAAATGTGTTAAAATTGAAGGTGGCAAAGGACAGAGTCATTCAAACGTGTTGCAAACATGGATGCTATTTCACTTTCATATTTTGTAGTTCACACCATAAAGCAAATGATTAACTGCTCACTCCCTCCTCTGGTCATAATTCCTGGGCTTATTTTATTTATAAAGCTGCTAATTACTTTAAGAGTTTAATGGCTGATAGAGTTATCTGAGAAATATTTTCAGGGCTGAGAATATTGAATCCTTGAAATAAAAACCAACCATACAAAGTCATTTTTATAATAAAATAGGTGGGGCTTAATTTACAATACTTATTTACATTATCTGCACTTATACCATGATAACTATGCTGCAAATTTGTTTACTATTGGTGTAGGTAGTAGTAGAAGTGTCAGATGTGGGTGTAGGAAGCTGACTGCTCCCTTGTGCCTACTAATTGTGAGGTGATGACCCCGCAGCATGCTGGAGGGTGCAGACAGGAGACCACTCACCCACTGCCCTCACAGGCACAAGAGACCCAGCGTGGGGAAAATTCAGTTCATGTACTGCCAATTACAGATACATTTGGATGGTGACAAATGAGACAAACCAGCACCTTCCCCTATCTCACCTCTCTTCCCAAGGCTCAGCTTCACTCCTTCGGTCCCAGACCCTCTCCTCCTCACAGGTTTTCCTCGCTGCCACGTGGCATTTCCCCCTTCCTTTCACACCTTTCCTGAGGCTGTGGGGCTGGGACCTGTACTGGGCACTCAGACCTGGCTGTGCCTGGCCAGGACAGTGCCAGCCTCTCCTGACAGACACCCCTCAGCTCCACTTGGGCACGGACATCAGTACCACACTAAATACAGCAGTTGAACCAATTAATCATTGGTGAAATGACAGTCTCATTAGTGGAAAGAGCCGGGCACGGCGCAGGCTTGTCAGGGGTTGGCAGGTGATGGAAGCCTCCCATGCTTCTGCTGTCAAAACAGAAACAGGCACAGTGCTCCCAGAGGGAGGGGAGCAGCTCTGGGGACATCCCAGGTGTGGCAGGGCGGGAATGTGCTGTCCAACATCACTCTCCTGCACACCACCACCCCGACAGCCCAATCAAATGACACATCTCTACTTAAAAAATCCTGTCACAGCAGAACAGCCCAAGAGCACAGACACCCAAGGAGGGGTTTGTACCTCTTCCTGCAAAGGGCAGAGCTCCAGTGCCACGCCTCAGGCATCCAGACTGCCCTGAGGGGGTACCTGCAGGGCTGCCAAGGGGCTGGGGAAGGGCTGGACCCACCCAGGTGCTCACAGCTGAAGGATGCCAGGAGGAGCATTGCTTTTCGAAAGCACATAAATGCTTGGTTTCCAATGAACTCAGCCAGCAGCTCTGCTCAGCAACAGTTGTTTGCTCTGTTCCATGCAGAGCGGCTGCATCAGGGTCCTGACAGGCTGCAGACAAATGATGACTAACATAAAAATGCTCCAGGGCTGGAAAGTACATCAGTAAGTGATAACAAAGGAGACAGCAGTAAAAATGAAACAGCAGTAAACATCAGAATTACAATTGCATGCTCTTACAGTAAAAGTCAAAAGTCCCAGCTAAAGCCTTGGATTTTATGTCTTACATCCAAAACAACTGACTGCAGATGTGCAGACCTTCATGGACCTAACCCACAGGTTTCTATTTTATCTACGTTTTCTTCTGTGCAATCCAAATGATATCAGAGAGGACACCAAAAAAATTCCCCTGCTACTCCCTCTTCCTGAAATTTAGGAAAAAATTAACTCATTTCAATCAACTTTCCAGCCTGTCCAAGATGTCACGTCAGAGACTACTGCATCCTTTGGTGAAATTCAGATGAGCTCTTAACTAAATGTCTCAAACACACTTCTAATCGTTTGAGAGAGATCAATCGGCAATCAAAGCTACACAATATTTTTACACAGAGATCTCAACACTGTGATGATTTACCATCAGCCAGTAATAACACTTTTACCCACCACTGGTGAGAGCTTTCTGACAGGCTGCTGTCACCATTCACTTCATGTCTGGAACAGTAAGGAGCAACTCAGTTGACCTTATGTGACTATATAGTATATACATACTGTACTTTATCAACATGAATACCACCACTGTTCTTGCCTAAATAAGGATTCTTATTATGTGAATGGCTCGTGATGAACTGCATTCCTAGGAAGACAGACAGGTAACATGGGAATGAAAGGTATATTTTTCTAGCAAATATTATGGAGCAATTAAAACACATATCCAAAATCTGAAAGAGCAGGCTGAAAATCTGTGTTTGATCTCACACAGACATAAAATGGGCATGTCATTTCAATATGTGTGTGTATAAGCATTTTGGGCACTGGCAAAAAGCAGAGCATCAAGATAGTCTTGTATTATATACTACATAATATACCTAATTTCTCGAACTAGTGATCAGTCATTCTTTAGTAGATGCACACACTTTCTAGACAGTAAAGACGTATCACAGAATCATGGAATATTCAGAGTTGGAAGGGACCTCCAGAGATCATCCAGCCCAACTCCCCTGATTTAAAGCAGGATCCCTCAGAGCACATCACTCAGGACTGCATCCAGGCCAGGCTGGAAAATCTCCAGAGAAGGAGACTCCACCCCTCTCGGGGCAGCCTGTGCCAGTGCTCGGGCACCCTCACTGAAAAAAGGTTCTTCCTCCTATTTAAATGGAACCTCCTGTGTTCCAGCTTGTGCCCGTTACCCCTCGTCCTGTCACTGGGAACCACTGAAAAGAGTCTGGTTCCATCCTCCCTGAGCACACCCTGTAGGTATTTATAAACATTAATTAAAACACCCCTCAGCCTTCTCTTCTCTCATCCTCGTTGCCCTCCACTGGACTCTCTCCAGTAGGTCCCTGTCTCTCTTCAACTGGGGAGCCCAGAACTGGATGCAGGATTCCAGTTGTGGCCTCACCAGGGCAGAGCAGAGGGGGAGAATGACCTCCCTCACCCTCCTGGCCACACACTGTCCTGTGCAGCCCAGGGTGGCTTTGGCCTTCTTGTGGCACGGGCACATCACCAGCTCATGGATAATTTACTGTCTGCCAGGACTGCCAGACCCTTCTCCTCAGAACTGTTTTCCAGGAGGTCCCCCCTAACCTGTCCTGGTGCCTGGCATTCTTCTTCCCCAGGGGCAGCACCCTGCACTTGCCCTGATTGAACCTCATGAGGTTCTTCTCTGCCCAGCTCTCCAGCCTGTCCAGGTCCCACTGATGGCAGCACAGCCCTCTGGAGTGTCACCACCCCTCCCAGCTTGGTACCATCAGTGAACTGGCTGAGGATCCACTCTGTCCCCTCGCCCAGGTCATTGATGAAGATGTTGAACAAGACCGGACAGAGTATTGACCCTGGGGGACACCACTGGTGACAGCCTCCAACTCGACTCTGCTCCACTGATCACACCCCTCTGTGATCTGTCACAGCACCCCCATCACTGCTATGTCAGCCTGTAGCAGAGAGATTCTGCACAGCACCCATTTTCCCCAAAGTTTCCAACTCAGTTCATGAAAAATCTTCAACCACCAAGTCTGGGAGTTGGGGAAGATGGAAATATGTCTATGGAGGAGTTCCTGGCTCCTTTGCTTTGCTACCTCTCAGAAAGACCCAAAAATGGCTCCAGAAAGTGTTGCTTGAGCTGTGCCTAGAGCCTCACTTGCCTCCTTCCTGTTAGACACGCCTGCTTCAGAGAATACCTTGGAAAGGAGTTTTGTTTCTCCACATTAAACTTCATCTCCTACAGAAAGGGACTGAAGTTATGCAGTAAACTGACCTCGCTGAGTGTCTTACCTTATGCAAGATAAGATGTTAGGAATAGTAAAGAAAAAATTATGAGTGCTAGTGGCAGTTTGAGGATAATAATCTCTGTGGGAATTCGATGTGGTGAAAAAGAACTGCGATGGCAAGAAACAAGTAAGATTTCAAAAGAATGCAATTATACAAAGAGAGAGGTAATGTACACAATAAATCTTATTATTCCACAGTCAACAGCTGTAATGCTTAAAAATTTCCTTCAACATGATTTATGTCTATTAGAAGTCTAGATGCAGACAGAAACGTTCAACACTTCCATAAAACGTTTTGAAAATAAATTTGCCTATTATTGCCTATTTACAAAGTTAAAAATGAATAATTTTTCACTGTGGCCCCAAACAGCAGAGGAATGTAAGATTTACAGTTAATCATTCTGAGCTAATATTCTTTTGATGATGTCTACCTGCAGAGATTAATTATTTCAGTACCATAAGGAAAAGGATATGAATAATTACACCAGAAACAATGAAAATTCAGCACAAGTTATAATTCTCAACAGCCCAAAGCCAAAGTTTTAAGATGACTGAAGTTCAAGAAACACACTCATTTTGCAAAGGATTCCCATCTCTGCCAACTTAAGGGAGTGAAAGAAAATACCCCAAAAAATGAAAACCAACTCTAAAATTTTGGTTTACGAGTAGAAAATTCTCATCAGCTACAAGGCTGTTTACATGTTTAATAAAGCAACATTGACTTCAAGCAGTATTCTAGTAACTCCACAACCATTTCAGAAAAACCCTCCTGTTATTAAACATTACTGAGCTTACCAACATCTCTGTAGCACTCAGGTAGGGCTCATGTGAAAAATTAATAGCAAAAAAAGTCAGTTTTACAAAACCCAGGCAATGTAGAATTAGATCTGTGTTACCCAAGATAAATTTGTTAATATAAGTTGTGTTTAATGCAAAACACAGACAACCACAATTCTGCCTTAGTAGTGTAAGATTTTAGTTTCTAGCCCCTGTTTCAGATTATATGTAGTTAAAATCCTTGTGGCAATCAATACAATGGCCTTGCCTGTAGAGCATAAACCAAGTTGCAAACTACTTCTGAATTTCAACCTAACCACAGAACTTTGTTTTAATATACTGCACTAACTCATATCTTTAAGTTATTAAGATGCACGGTCAAATTTAGCCTGAGGCTAATGTCATTTTGTCAGGATTTTTTTCTAAATGAATAATCATGTGATGTTTTCATATGAATAGAAATATAACACACATACCAAAGGAAATAACCCTCCAGAGGATTTCTAGTCTGCTATAAAAGCAGGGCGGGTTTTTTCCTATTAACTACCTTTAATTATCTATTCCATTTATAATGCTCAGATAATAACACTTTACTTAAAAAGTACTAATTATTTTAGGGAAACAGATGTTCTGTTTTATACTTGAAACTGAGAAGCTGAACTTTAACACCAATTTTAGCTGTAACTTAATATGCATACCAGTGCTGCTACTCAAAGCTAAGCCACTGAGTCAAACAAACCTTACAGGCTCCATCAACAATAACAAGTATGAGAAAATCACACTGCATCTATGTGTGCAAAGTCCATACTTTTAATAGAATAATTAAGAACTTTTTGAAAAAAAAAAGTATTTCCTCAATAAACATAAAATGATAATTTTTATACTTGGATGCAAAAGACTCATTCTTCAAACCACACATACACTGGAGGGGAACATGAACTTCTCTGCACATTTTAATGGTCTAACTTGGTGCAGAAATCCTCCTTTTCCTTTTCAAGTAAAACAATGGAGATAGGTTTTGGTATCAACCAAGACATTGCACTACCAAATGCATCTCATTCTAAGCCTTTTGGAAAAACAGGGGCTTAATTTTAAACCATGTTTTTTAGTGTGAAACTAGGATTTATTTTGGCATTACAATTACCCCCAGCTTCTTATGCAAATTAATTTCAGTATGTTGTGGACAGTTCAAATATAAATAACATTTGACATAAAAACCACTCCATTGCTCCAAAATATAATTTTACCCCTTGACATTTCTGAAACTGAAATAAATACCTAATAAAGTAAAATCTAGCTAGAGTCATTTGTCTTCTATTAGAGATGCCAATAATCATAAGAGTTTTGACTATTTAGGAAAATCTTTGCCCTAGACTTTACTCCCTAAAAACCAGGGTGAGCATACACAGGAAGCATGATGCTTTTAGGAGGCACAGGAGTTGTAAATCCAACACTGTGTATGTGCAGATGGATTAAATGGTAAATCCACCTACTGTTTTGCATATGCACCAGTGCCTGTAGTATGGTTATGAAGCCACAGCACATGTGTTCTTCATTCCATGTAGGACAGTCAGAGAGGGGCATGGCAGCCAACAGGAGAAAGTGCCACGTACAACCCTGTAAAGCACCTGAACAAAGCCTCAAATTGACACAGAGGAAATTCCCTGGCTATTAAAACCAGGAGATACTTGTGATGCTCATGTGCACAGTAGCTGTAAACAATAAAATCTACTTATCCTTTGATTTACTTTATGGCACTTACCTAAGAGAAATTCCTGTACTTGTTGGTTTACAAGCAAACTAAAAACAGAAGACTGGAGGCAATCAAATAATAACCACACAATCTCATTCCAGCGCATCCCTGTAGTTAAATTCACCAGAGGCAGTGCCAATTACTAGCAGAATAAACTATCATTAAACAATGTAATCGCTCACTAAAACCTTTGAGAGAGTCTGAGATGCTTTGTGAACTTTTTCACAGTTAATTAATGCAAGCATTAACCCACTGGGTACTGCTGAAGGGCACACAGGTGCCGTGTCAGAAGCTATAAGCCTAACAGTGATAAAATGAAACAAAGAAGCTAATTAAATCAGGACTGCATCTGGTGGAAAGAGCAACACTGCATTCTGTCCAACAGTAATGCAAAGAACTGACTGCACACACTGGCACCACTGCTAGATTTCTGATGTAAGTCATTTTAAATGGTGCATTTTTCACTCTGTCTTTTGGACTTCTTCCCAACTAGGGAAAACCTTTGCTCCCTTAGTATTACAGCACTGACATGCCACCTGCCTTCAGTTTTACTGCAAAAATTATGCAGATGTTGGAAGTGATCTGGGACCTGCCCTGCAGCCCATGCAGACACTTCAGACTAATGTTTATGTTGCCTTTACTCAGGACCAAAAGCAGTTCCACACCAGGTCTGCAAAAACATAGAAATTACAGTTACCATGCAAAGGTCAACTTGAAAATAATTTAAAAGCATAAGGGGGACTTCACTAGTACTCATACAGATGGTATTTTACCATCTTCAAATTCTGGTGGTAAGATACATCAGCAGATGGATTGCAGAAAACTTGGCTTTAGATAAACAATCTCACTTGAAAAGGTGGCGCCAGACAGGAGACTTCGTATATCCCTGATCTCAGCTTGACATCTCTACTCAAAAATGTGTGGGGTTTGGTTTTTTTTCCACTATACTTTTGGCTTAATTAAGCCTAAACTCATCACTGAACTCTGCCACTGCTTTCCTGAGGCCTATGAGATCTCCAGCACATCGCAGCATGCTTGGTCACTCAGAACCACGTAGTGAGCGTAACAACATGAAGGCACTTCTCACCACTAAAGCCCAGGATGCTAACTTACTGAAAACACAGATCCTTTGTACTGCTTGCTAGCTGATTAGTCAAACCCTCAGAGAATAAAAAACTCAACTGTAAAGTGAAATGAAGTTGTACCAGCTCAAGAAAGAAATAAAACTTTTCCTTCAAATAATACAGAGAAGTCCAATGCAGAGCTCTCCATTTCATAAAAATACAAACCAAATATTTCTATTTGCAGATATCATTTAATAAACAGCAATAAACCAAAACTGCACTTTGCCAAGCTTCAATATTGTTATTAAACCCCTTTGAACTATTTGTCTTAATTTGTTTTTTTCATAAATACATTTGTTTTACTTCTAGCTTTGTTGATATAACTGCATAATGTAGTGAAATGCTTTGTAAATTTAACAGAAATCAGTGCTTCACTTGTGATGTAGCTGCAGATTCTGGTGTCTTCTTAAACATCAGGAGCATCCTGATGAAAAGTGTGCTTGCCTTCTCAGTCATTAAGAAAAAGGAAGAGCAGCTTACATGCTAAGAACTGAAGTACCTTGTGTCTGCGCAGTGTTTTTCCAGAGCCACACAACTGGCAAGGATTTTAAAACAACTCAATTTCCCCACTTTTCAAATGAGACATGAAAGAACAGAAAGGTGGCATTTAGCAGTGACACCACACAAAAAAAAAAAGAAAGAAGGAAAGGGATTCTCACCTCGTTTACTGCCACGTAGTATCGCTGCTGCTGGAACTGCGGCGAGTTATCGTTCCGGTCCCTCACCACGATCCGTACTTCGTGGTTGATAATGGTGCCAACCTTTTTGTTAACACACTGGACTTGCACCACAATGGACTGAATGGACATTGGTGGCTGTAAGTGGAAATATATTTTTATAATTCGTAGTCAAAATCCAAACCAACAGTTCAATTTCCCACTGATGTTAATGTTGCTCGGGTTCACTCAGAGCCCATCAGCCTGCCTGTGCTATGTTTAATGCTCTGTCTCTGGATTTAAAAGCTTCCCTGAGAGTGTCCTGACTACAACTCATGATGGTAATATTTAAAGCAGACCTACATGTCTCAAACCTGTATGTTGCAGACCGAGCTTTGCCAGTTGGATGTGCTAACAGAGAAATAAAAACCCCCAGCACGATTAGCCCTTCCCTTGAGAACAACAACAGCAGCACATCTTTTGAACATCTTCCAATTATTGAAAGATACCTAGAAAATGTCACACGTTTTAACCTTTGATTTATTAATATTGGAATTGAAAGGTCAGGTCAGAAATAAATTCAATATCCTACCACTTACATCTACCAAGTAATTTAGAAACAACTTGGTCACCTTTAAGTGTAGACAATCCAGAGTCCTGTTGTTTTTACTCCAGTGAACATCATAATATTCAAATAAAAATAACTCCCAAACCTGATGAATGAGTAAAGAAATTTAAGCTGGAAAGGCTACTACTACTTACCTGAGTTAATAAAACAATTCTAAGAAGAATAAAGGAAAAAACACCTTTGGTTGAAGTGGAAATTCAGAGACACTGCTATGGAACTAGAGCATTCCAGCATGGCTTCCATTCCCAACATTCCATCACAGCAAGTGTCAATTTACATATTTAAAGCAACAGTCTGGCATGTAAAAAAAATGACAGCAAGTCCATGTTCATTTTGTACCTAACAGCAGAGAGCGAGCAAGTGTGGGAAGGGCCAAAATGAAAGAAAAAAAAAAAATCTATATTTATTAACCTCATATTCTTCAAGACAATAAACAACTCGAAAATGTAATTTAAAAATGTCTATGCCATACTGTTCTGTACAGTGCAAGCAAACAGGTTTTTGCACTGAGATTCCAAGCCTGACAATTATGCCATGATTATGTACCTATGTAATTATGCTCTCACTCATTCTAAATGCTCCAGTTTCTGATTGATTGATCTTTTCCAGTTCTGCTGTAATGGATTTTAGAACCATATGGCTTGCTTTACCCTTCAGACTTTGGCACTAATCAGTTTCTAAAGAGTCAGTGGGCCTGGTGAAAAAAGAGCCCTTTATGGCAGTGTTAAGGTCTTACATGAAATATCTATTCTTTCCTACACATTTACCCTCTGCTCTCTCTGCAATGAAGTACAGCATGAGCTTTTAACCAGAAGTCCATTCTCTTTCCTGTAAAAATCTGCAGCCAGCTATTATGTCTTTCTCCTTTTACCAGTGGAACTTCTAACAGAGGTAGGAACGCACCAAATATCATCTGTAACTTAAATTAAACCTCTAATTTATAATCTCCATTTATTTTTCAAGCTCTCATTCTTTGCAAAAGATCCAAGGATTTTAAGGCCACCTTTAATAGACCTCAAACACTACTGAGTTTGTCCAGATCTACTAGCAATGCCTCAAAAACCTCATAATTAATTGTAATGATAGATATGCAAATACATTATGTTCTGCATTTGGTCTTTTTCAGAAGAACGTGGGAAAAAAAAGTTTGTTGCCTTTGGTAAAATACAAGTACAGGACCAATATTACTTTCACATAGGTGTAATTACTGCTGGGTCAGTGCTCAGATTTAAGATCAGGTCTTTAAACAAACACTCATCAATCTAGGCATTTCTACACAATAAATGTAAATAAATCATGGCACAGTGTAACCAACTGTTTATGAGACTGGGGATAAATTATCCCAACACCTTTTAGCAGCTCCTTTCACCTTCAGTTCTGATTTATTGTTACTCATCCTTCCTAAGTACTTAAAGTTTTGGAAGAAAAGTCTGGAATTTTCTTTTTATCTGATTTTATTTGGAAAACTTCCTGTCATTCTTAGTAAATCAATCAATGGAGTCTAATAAGATTTTCTTTCAAGAAAAGTAATAAAAAAGAACAGGATGAGGTTAACTGAATCAGCAGGGAGATGACAAGGTGGCACATCAGAGAGAAAAATGGGAAGAGTATCCAAGTATATCGAATGCAATCATATATACACCATTTGTGAATCAGAGAATACAATTTCTGAGCTGTCAAAAAATTGAATCTTAAGGTTCAACTTAATAAAACTCCAAATTCTATTGGTACTACTAAGTTTCAGATGGTTTAAACTTAAAGGATGAGAGAAATAGTTTGGTGTTTTGTTTTTTTTAAACAATATAGTAAAGAGAATCATACACACTCTTGAATGTATTTGCATTTTAGGGTTAGCATAGCTCTGAAGGCTGGCAACAGCTTTTAGGTAAGAGCCATATTAATCAAGCCCATGACATAAATTTCACATTTTCACTCAGTCAGTGGGTTTTTTGTGGGTTGCTTTCATTTTCTTTGGCTTGTATCTTACAGCAATTCACTGAGACCATGGAAGACAGCTACAGTGGGGCTCACACCCTAAATCTCAACTACCTTAAATCTCAGATTATTTTGTCATATCTCAGTAAACTTAAACACAAATGAGTAATTTTCCCAGCACTACAGTACTAGGGATAAGAAGTGTTACAGTTCATAGCAAAAAAGAGGAAATAACTCCTTAAATACCAATGTAAACCCATCAATATTACCTATATATAGTTAAGAAAATGTACACTCTCTGCTTGTTTCCTTGCACTTCTTGCAAAGAACATTACTGTAAAGTGTCTGTATGTATTCATAATAATGTAAAGTATTGGTGAGTTTAGTTAGATTGTTATTAATATTGGAAATCAAATAATTTCTCAAGGCTGTTTTGGTAAAGCATCTTGATAGCTTCAGATAAAGCCACTCCCAAGAACAGTCCTGTAGAGAGGGAAGTGTCACTAAAAGGGGCATTGAAAATGTAATTGGCAGTGATCTAACAGGAAATAATGTTGTTTCCTAATGCCACATGGATATGCAGACCTGTGTGGGCTGAAGAACTGACCCTACATTTCCTAGAGCAGTTCTTAAGCCTCACCTCCTGTTAGGGGCTCTTGAGTTTAGCTCATACTTAAAATAAAAGTGTGAAAACCAGGTATCCCTATCAAGATGATGCTGTGTACAGGCCGAGCAGATGGATGGCCATGGACCCATGTGGCACAAGTGGGTGTTGAGCACACTGCCAGCTTATGCCAATACATTGGCATTATTTAGCTGGAAAGATGATGAGGCACCAACAGTAGGTGACCTGGATGCTCAGCTAAGGCAGAATGCAGATAATGTTTCTTCATCCCCACGGGCTGGCAGCTCTGCTGTGGAAACACCATTGGATAACTCCACAGCACTGCTCACCAAAGTCCTTGAGAGGCTGTCCCAGGTGAAGGACAGGTTACACTGCCTGTCAGTGCCAACAAATGTTTCTGCCATGGAGAGAAAGCGCTGCCCTGACAGGCCTGTGCGAGACAGACGGCGTACACCACGTGGTGCTCTGTGGTTCTTCTTGAGAGACCACGGAGACAACATGAGGAAATGGGATGGAAAGCCTACATCAGCTCTACAGGCACGTGTCCATGAACTGAAAAACAAAAATATTGCAAGAGGAGGCCCTTCCAGGAGCAGTGCTGCTGCAGTCTCCAGAGGGCAGCCCCCCAGGCAGCGCAGAAGGGCCTCAGGTCCTGACTCAGGACACGTGACTGAGGACATGAGTGTAGCCCATGTGAGTAGCTTGGACCCATATGCCAATGACAGCTCATTTACTCAGGATTAGAGGGGCCCTGCCTCCAGCCCAGTGGGGGAGAGGGACAACAGAGTCTACTGGACTGTGTGGATTCGATGGCCTGGCACATCCGTACCGCAGAAACACAAGGCTCTGGTGGACACCGGTGTGCAAGGCACCATAACGCCATCCAGTTACATGGGACAGAACCCATTTCCACTGCTGGAGTGATGGGGGGATCCCAGGAACTGCCTGTAGTTGAAGCTGAAGCCAGCCTGACCTCAATCCTGTTGGCAGTGGAGTGCAGGCCACAGTTTGGTTTCACCTGGAGGGTGTCCAGTGCACCTGGAACCGACAGCCCCAGGGCTGGGAGCACAGTCCCATCATTTGCCATGGCCTGATCCACTCTGCACTAGAAAAGGGTGGAGTGCACAAGCACCTGCAGTGTATTGATGACATCATTGTATGGGGTAACACAGCAGAAGAAGTTTTTGTAGAAGTAGAAATTAATGTCTAAGAGGAGAAAAGAAAGCAAACAGCAAACCCCCAACTCACATCTCTGTCCAGAACCCGGCCAGTGCTATTTAGGTACAGCATCTGTCTGATAGGGTCGAGGATCACCCAGTAATCTACGTTGTCCCTTAAGGAGAGTTCAATGGTGGGGTCTGGCCCTCCTGCTGTCCCTTTGATCAGCATATTGTCCACCAGGATAGTGCCTGCAAAACAATAAACACACCAGGGAGACATTTATATGTGCATCTACATTTTTATGTGTTTTTGGAACAAATGCAACACTAAAAATACTGATTTCCAGCGAGGGTTTCTGGTATTTTATGTTTTGAGAGATTAAGGAGTCTGTATCTAATTATTTGACAGTGAAGCTATTTCAGACAATAACATTGCACTCGCAATGCACAATGATTTAAGTCAACGATGAGACCCATCATATACAGCTATTTAATTACCATTCTCCATTGGGCAATGTCTACAGTTAGCACCATCAACAAGGAGCCTCAGGGAGAGGAGGAAGAAGCCCACCCTCAGTGAGCTCCCTCCTTTTGTCATGAGCAGATGAGGAGGTGTGGGATACAGCTGTGAGTCAGTGCCTGGAGTGGATCTCCAGCTGCCTGGGGGCTGCTCATGGCTGGGCTGGCCCATGGGGCTGTGCCTGGGGAACCAGGACAAGCAATCATCACCCAATCTCACTTCAAATGAATGAAAGCACTGAAATAACAAGCAAAACCAGAACAAATTTCCTACAGCAAGAGTGACACATCAAGGTGAGGGGAAAAAAAAAAAAAAAAAAAAGAGATTTTATCCCTTGAGTTGCTCTCTGCAAGAGAAAACCAAATTGCAGCATAAAGACATGGAATCTTTGTCTACCAAGACAAAGGTAGTACTTAATTAGGACCAGCCAGCTATTCAGTATATCTAACATGCTCTTTTCCTTTGCTTGTCCCATGCTGTCAGGTCAAAGCCTTGCCTAACAGCTCCATTAGTCCACTCACAGTACCCACGACGTACATAATGTCCCGGGTACCACTCCAGCTTTCCAAATGGCATTCCTAACGACCCCGAAGGTTGCACTCTGGTGCCTCAGATTTGCATGCACAGTATTTAGACACTTCTCTGAGATTTCGTTTTTCTGAAAAATTATCACTACCTGGTTTTCTTCACACTGAAATATTAAAAGAAATTATCTTTGTTCATCAGCAGTTGTGAAGAAAATCTGACCACCACAAGCTGCAGAACATTTAAATTAGTTTAAAATATTTAGCATGTAACCTCCTGTATTAAGGGCTCAAAATAATTGATTCCAAAGCACAGAGTAAAGTTTCTTTATACCTTCATTTTATAACAACAGTGACTCTGTGTCAATACATTCATCTGAGAGGGAGTGGTTCTGAGTTGGGCTGATGCTTTTTCTGGATAAAACAGTAAAACTCATTACTGGACTTAATCACAGCAAACTGGTTCACTGTCTTATCGAGGAAAACACAAAAGCAAGGTTTCTTTAAGTCATTGCAGTACTGTCTGTGTAATTATACTCTAACCCAGTAGCTTCAACTTGCATACAGCTTTTGGGAGGCCACCAGTAGTTTTAATATAAAGAGCATTTTATCAGGAGAAGGCAGCTGATTACCAACCCTGTGACAGTTTCAGGTGTGTATGACTACTCACCAATTTCTCCAAAATCTCTAAAATCCACCAGCTTCTGTGTATTGCCCTCATTATTGTTCCTCAACTAGGATGCAAAGAGAAGTCAGCAATCCAAATTTGAGGTCATTTGAACAAAAGGTGCCCCAAGAAAAACCTCCCTGAAAAAACCACCACAATCATCCTAACGGCTTCAGTTCTTCTGATTTATTTTCCAGTTGTCTTGTTCAGATCTGAAAGCAAAGTCTAAGTTCTGGTTATGTTTTCACCAGCACTAATCCCAACAGAAGGCTCTACACCTCCATTCAAACGGCTCTCGAGGGAAATAAAAATCTGCAATTCCCACCTGTAAACAGCACAGCACTAAGGTGTTCCAGCAAGGGCCACCTGCACGTATAGCCAATCTACAAGGTGGTGTTCATAGAAAATATGACATGTACAAATTGTTGCTGGGAAAAGGAGAAGCTTAAAGAATCACAGAGTGGTAGGGGTTGGAAGGGCCCTCTGGAGATCATCCAGTCCAACCCCCTGCCAGAGGTTCACCCAGAGCAGGTCACACAGGATGACTCCACCACCTCTCTGGGCAGCCTGTTCCAGGGCTCTGTCACCCTCAAAGGAAAGAAGTTCCTCCTCATGTTTAGATGGAACCTCCTATGTTCAAGTCTGTGCCCATTGCCCCTTGTCCTGTCACTGGGCACCACTGAAAAAAGAGTAGCCCCAGCCTCCTGACACCCACCCTTTAAGTATTTATAAGCATAAGATCCTCCCTCAGTCTTCTCTTCTCCAGACTAAAAAGCCCCAAAGACAGAAGAATTGGAGCAACTGAAGTAACCTAATGACACAGAAAAGGAACAGGAGAGGGTGGAAAAATAAACTGCAACGGATAACTGGGAAACAGGGAAGGGAAAAAGCAGCAACAGCTTCTGTCTTCTCTCTCATGTTGAAGGCTAATAAACCCATATGGAGCAAAGAGGCATCACAGCACGAGTTGCAGGGACACAGAGCTACCACAGCTGCCCACCAATGCACTGCTTCCAGACGCTCAATCAATCACAACACACAATGAGAGTTCATTTCTCTCCTGAGAAAATTGTTCAAAAAAAATTAAAAAAATAAAGATTGCCCTATAATGAAAACTGGTTTCTGGTTTCTATAAACCTCAAGATTATGAATATAATCTAACATTAGCAGGTCCTGATTGAAGTGAGAGCAGCAAACGGAAATGATTTTGGGGTTTTGCAGATGCATTGCCTGCAGAGAAATCCAGCCTGTGCCAGGCTGAAGGAATGACACTGCGACTGATGGCAGAGCTCTGACTGCTGACAGAGCAGTGTGGGGGCCCTGCCCCTGGGAAGGCAGCCATTACCCTCCCCTGATCCGCACACAAGTCATCAGAGGAACAAATACGTAACTCAAAGGCACGCGTAAGCTCCTCGTGGCAGTGTGCACTTGGAAGTGACAAGACACGAGGGCCTGAGTCCCAGAGCACTGCCTGCACGTTAAGGAGTGTGGGAAAAGCAGCATGCTTTTAGGCTGCAACACCTACACAAAGAGGGAAGTGCTGCAAAACAAACCAGCAGTGGCTGTAACAGCGCCCTGGTGGTGGCACACCCCAAATTTACTGCACGGCACGTGCAGGAAGCTTTGGTTTGGTACAGGCTGTGCACACCATGGTTTGCTGCTCTTTGTCCAAGGAGGCTTCATCCTCCCTTGCCTAGTTTCTGGGAGGCTGACTCCTGCCACACTCAGCCTTCTGCGACGGCTGAAGAGCTCAAGCAATTTAAATCCTTCATGAGCCTGAGATATAATTGCAGTGACACACTTGAAAAAAATATTTTATCAACTTAAAAACTTGATGTGATGAAGCAGTTTGTACAGTCTCTAGTAAACCACTGCTACTTAAGTGAATTCAAGAGTGCTTTGAATTCTGCATCTCCGTTGACTTTCCTGTGCTGCACTCGGTGTCAGCTATCAGTGGGATTTAACAAAGCACTTCCATTTGGTTTGTTTCCATACAGCCACTCTTTTGTTCTTAAAAATGGACTGGTTTTTCTTCAGATATGCATGAACCACTTGCATTCTCTCTTCAAGAGACAGCAGTCTGCAAATAAGCCTTTCAACAGCCATCCTTAAAATATTATAATTTACAAAGCATCTGACATTGTTGGTCTTTTTTTTTTGTTTTTCCCCCCTTCTTCAGGTACCTGTCATTTTGTTCCTTCCATTCTGCCTCTGTCCTTGGCCTAAGATACCAGGGAGGTAACCTACTCACAACAAATCTGAATACACACTGTAAGAGGATCAACAGTTTGTCCATTAACACTCCATACATGCAAGCACAAAGGTAAACTTTGTATTTGCAATGCACAAACACAATATGTTTAGATAATTTGCTTTTTTAACTTTTTGCCCAAACAGAAGCTCAAATAATGCTCTAGCTGAAGTGAAATCTTTCACCTTATTATAAAAGTCACACCTTCTGTAATTACACTGGAAGGTCAGTTTTACACTACCTGGGGGATGAGGGGTTGGCCAAAGTCCACTGAGGGCACCTGGACACGATGCTGCCACTCGCGGTGAGGAGAGGGGGTCTGTGGAGCTGCACGTTTCTTATACCCAACTTCTGTGAGGTGACACTCAAACACCCAAATCACAGAACAGTCTTGGTTGGAAAAGACCTCTACAGTCACCAAGTCCAACCATTAACCCAGCACTGCCCAGTCCCCACTACCCCATGTCCCTCAGCACTACATCTCCACGGCTCTGAAATCCCTCCAGGGATGGGGACTCCCCCACTGCCCTGGGCAGCCTGGGTATTCCAGCTGTATTCCAGCACTGTTCCCTGCACTTCTGTCCTGCGTGCACAAGCCAGTAAAAGGGCACCAGTGACTACCATGTTTCTTGGCTAATTAAAAAAAGACGGATGTGAAAGTTAGATTGCACATCAACACAAGCAGCTTTTCATCTTGTGTGAAGACCACAACTTGGCTGCTTTTCCACCTTCACTGAAGCCTGACTGATGACCAAGATGACTTGTGGAAAGTCCATGAAGATTTTTGAAGTATTAGTACAGAACAAGCCTCAAGGAATCAAAGTCAAGCAAGCTGCTGGCTAAAAAAAAAAAAACCAACAAAAAAAGCCAGAAACCAACAGACTGTACAATAGAGTAAAGATCTATTACTTTCAGCTGTAATATTGTTTTTCACAGAATCACAGGGGTTCAGAAGGGACCTCCAAAGATCACCCAGTCCAACCCCCCTGCTAGAGCAGGATCCCAGAGCAGATCCCACAGGAACACATCCAGATGGGTTTAAAATGTCTCCAGAGACAGAGACTCCACCACCTCTCTGGGCAGTTCCAGTGCTCTGTCACCCTCACAGTAAAGAAGTGTTTCCTGATGTTTAGATTGAACCTCCTGTGTTCCAGTTTGTGCCCAGTGCCCCTTGTCCTGTCACTGGACACCACCCAGAAGAGTCTGGCCCCGTCCTCCTGACACCCACCCTTGAGATATTGATAAGCATTGATGAGATCCCCCCTCAGCCTCCTCTTCTCCAAGCTAAACAGACCCAGCTCCCTCAGCCTCTCCTCACATGGGAGATGCTCCAGTCCCTTCATCATCTCAGTGGCCCTGTGCTGGACTCTTTCCAGCAGCTCCATGTCCCTCTGGAACTGGGGAGCCCAGAACTGGACACAGCACTCCAGGTGAGGCCTCCCCAGGGCAGAGCAGAGGGGGAGGAGAACCTCCCTTGACCTGCTGGCCACACTCCTCTTCACGCACCCCAGGAGCCACTGGCCTTCTGAAAGTAATGACAGTTACTCAGAAATGCTGTCTGAGCTTACTGGGAGTTATTCAACAAGTAGCTACAAAAGACAACAACAACAACAAAAAAATATAAAATGTAGTAAATAACATAAGATTAGTTCTACACTGGACAAGTCCTTTGTGAGAAATCCCAAAGTTACAAACCTTCATTAGACTGAAATAATAGGGAGGGGTTTGTTTTCACAGATCAGGCTCTGCAGAAGGTGATGGTTCCATGGGAGGGGCATCATGAGGGACTTGGGTGCAAAAGCCATGAAATACAGAATTTGCAGTTTATGCTTTACTAAAGACAGCAGACCCTCAGTGCTCAGTGAGGACTCACTTATTAAATGATTTAACACATCCTGGGATTATTTCAATTGAATGGTTCAGCAGAGCCCTTTTTTCCAGAGTCGGTGAATTACATCTGGTCTGGGAATAACCCTCATGCCAGCACATGAATCAGAGAACAGCATTCTAGTAGGATGGAACCTGCAGCACTTTACTATCAGGAGTTGTAAAGCATTTGCATCAGTTGCCTAAATGACTACAAAGCAAGGGGTGTGTTTACCTCCACCAGTGATATTTCAAATTTAAAAATTAAATGCGCAGCTAGAGGAAAGCATCATGTTCTTCCTACTTGAGGCAATAGCTAAGAAGATGAAAGAGAACCAGGAGTGGGGTTGCCCTTTCTGCAGTGGCTGAGCTCAAGGCATGTGGAACATGTCCCCTTTCCCCACCGAAGGGGTGCACCAGGCACAGGCTCCACTTCGTGCCTGACAGAGGGACCAAGGACTTCATGGCCAGTCCCAGTGACATCAAAGACAGATACCTAACTGTGACCAATGAAGTTTTCTCTCTGCAGAAATACAACATCCAAATTGAACAGACCTCACCCTCAGAAAGGACCATGCTTTGTGTGTGCAGCCTTCCACGCAGTCAGTACGGGACGGGCTGTGCTCAGGGCAGAGAACTTTGTGCTCACAAGCTCCAGGGCTGAAGCCTGCAAGGAAGTGTGTCTGAAGCAGAGGCAGAAGTATAATAGCCCCCCAAAGCTCTTATCATCCAAAAGTACTTATCCTTCTTTTGAAAGCAGTCTAGAACTTGTTACCCTTACTTTCCAAGCTGATGAAAAGACAAAACCACCTACAACAGCACAAGTAACCTCTGATATTGCCACATCACATCAGCAGCTACTTCAGCTGTATGATGTACAAAAGGGCTACACACAAATAAAAATTACATTCTGCTTTTCACACAGAACTTATACAGACTTGATTAATAATGCCAAATTGAAAAATAACAAGTTCAAATACCATGTCAGTGAATTTACATTAAACATACAAAGTGTTTCCTACCCTGGAACACTGCCTATGAAACCTTCAGCCAGCCTGGGAGAATTATGCACTGGACCCATCTGGAAGAAGTGACTTTTTAGGAAAGAATGAGGTAGCTGACATGGTGTACCCACATGTGTGCTTATGGCACATTACATGAGCAACATGACAGATTCATTTAGGGGAAATGAGGTAAATTTCCAAGAGACAAGTGAAAAGAAAAAGTAGTACTTAAAAGGCATGCATATGTGTGTATATATATACACACACACACTCTCTAACTCTCTGAGCTGCAGTAAGGACAAACACCAATAGCTGTCAGTAGATGGAAGGAAACCCATCACTTCTGCACTCTACACCAGTGGGTTGTTTTTTTTTTTTTTACACCTAGTGTATTAAAAAAAGAAAACCAACCAAGCAGGAGTAACGAGAAACTCCTGTTTTGTAAAGAGCCATTGAACTTAACACCTCTGGAGAGCAGCAGGCTGGCAAGCTCAGACCTAGTGGTGGTGACAGAGAGTGGCTGATGTCCAGACAGGGACAGTCAGTGTAGCTGGGAAACACAGTGTCAGACAGACCAAGGCGAAAAACCTTCTGCCAAAGGGTGAACAACGTTCCCATGGGTGCCCCTGCACTGGCATCTTCTGCCGGTCAAGTTGAAGAAAGCAAAGCATGTGGAGGGAGGTCAGAGATTCAGGAAGGTCTCCCATGTGCCAGTCCCATCTCTGTCTGCTCAGGACCATTATGAACATGCTGCAGAACCAGAGCTCCACCTGCACGCACCCGATAGCTTCTCCTCCACTCCGGGACTCCTGAACATCAGGTTTCTTTCAGACAGACCAAATGTGCACTACAAAACCCACCTGTATTTCTGTATTGCTCTCCCTCTGCCTGCAATTTGAAAATGGGGATTATTTTCTTATAGCAAGGCATTAGATGGATCAGTTGAAATGATAGTTGGGGTTTTTTTATGTTCTACAGAGTTTTCATAGTTAAACCTGGATCATAAACTTATTTTTCTACATATGAAGGTGTATGTCTGTAGCATATGATGGATTAACTAGCAATAAATTAGAAGCCAATGGAAAATGAAAGCCTTATTGCAGAAGTAAATTCCCAACATTACCATGAACTTAGACCCGTGTTGCAGGTTCTTACAAAAAATAGGATAATTCTACAAAGCCACCTCCTGGATTTGCTATTTCCTGTTCTCCCTTTTCCCACCACCAGTAGGGATCTCCGAGGAGTTTCCAAGGTTGTTTTTCTGTTGTCCTGGCCCATCTTCTCCCATCCTGCTCTGCATACAGCCACAACCTCCAAGCAATTACAGAGCAGAGCTAAAACCAGCCCATTATTTTGGCCAAACGAGGAGTTCGACAAATCTGGATTTGAGGCTTTTAGTCCTTGTCCTCCCACGTGGACCTTATGCCTTCCCAAGGTGACCCATTTTCTTGGTTTAGTGCTTCCCAGTCAGCATGAAGTCAGAGACCCAGCACTGATGACTCCTGCTCCAGGCTGAAACCATGCAGGAAGATGATGGAAGATGTTTCAAAGGATTCACTGTCAGTTCAGGGCATACATATGCCTGTCCTGCAGGACATGAAGAATCACAGTCCTTCCTCCCAGCCTTCCCTCCACATTGACAAACAATGGGACCAGAAACCTCCCATTAAGCCATAAGAGCAGCACCTCAGTACTTCACACAACTCATACATGACTTTGAAAAATCTGACCTGCAGCATTTATACTCTACATCAAAACCTAACAAACAAGGAGGAAAAGAAACCAGAAGAGGAAAGCAGGTAGGTCAGATGCTAACTACTAAATTCACTAAATATTCAGTACCTGCCTTTCTAGTTGTACAAAATTAATGTTTTTGTTAATGCCTCCCTCCCCACCCTTTTTAAGAGGGTGAGCAAGAGGTGAATAAATAAGGAGTGACTGCAGAAAGACAGAGATGGATGCCCAGGAGAAAGCAGAGGGCAAAGAGGAAGCAGTCGAGCAGAGAATTAGGGTCGCATCACGGCACTGAGAGGAGCAAACGTTTTTAAAAGCCAGAGGACAGAGCAGGGATACAGGAAAAACAGAATTCAGGCTGCAGAGGCTATACTGTCCTAAGACAAATACCAGTAAAGGACTGGGGAGGCCCAGGATCTGGCTGGGTTTACAAATTGCAAGTTTACTCTCAGCCCCAGGACTGCACAGAGCCCCATCCTGTAAAATTACGATAGCAAAGGAGCATCTCAGACAAACACAAGCACTCTATCTTTCCTTGTACAGTTGGAGAAAAAAAAAGAAAATTATTAATACTAAAGGTTTTAACCAGGAAAACATGAAAACAGTTGTTTTTCAAAAATAATGCTCCAGGTTGCAGCAGCAGAATAATTGTTTGGTTCACAGGAGGGTTCTCTTGCTCCTCCTTTAATGTTTTTCACTGGGGGAAGGTCACCCCAGGGCCCCATGCTGAGGCCACTGACGTCACTCTGTTGTATTCTCCTTCTGCAAGTGCTTCTGACAGCCTCTCTCTGCTGAGAAACCTACATCAAGTGGGTAGAAGCAGACCAGTGCCCAAGGACTCTCAAGTTTGTTGATTTTTAACATACCATTATTTTATTTCTCCGTGCCTCAACAGAACCCAGTGCATCTACCACAAAGGTTAACCACACTTGTTGGATCTCAACAGACTACACCTCTCCACCACACTGTGACAGACTACACAGAGCAACACCCAGAGTCCTACTCCCAATTATTAGAGCCATGACTACACTGGCTGCTTCCTATGCCCTCCTCCAGCAGCCACATTTATGAGACCCTGAACCAAAGAATTAGCAGAAGGACCCTTGACACGAGGCCCATGCACGTTGCTGACAGCAGCACACCTCCATCACCCCCTTCCCTCCAAAGCTTCTGCTTCTTACCTCGTGCTCTCCCTTTCACTCAGCACTGGGGTGAGGAGCCAACGTCACTGAACAGAGCCCCTAAACATCAAAGGCTTTTCTCCACACAGGACCACCACAACGTCGTTATGAGATCAGACTGTGGTGTGCAAAGCCCTATGCTAGATGTCTGACAATACTCCATGTTGCAAGTGGCAAAACATATATATAAAACATAATTTACAAAGGATTGTTTTCAAGATGAAAAAAACAACAAAAAAAAAATCACTCATACTTCATCATATTTTTTTTAAAAGCATATGCAAATACCTGTACAAGATCAGACCGAAGACCCATTTAGCCTGCTATCCTGGTAGAAGCAGAGGCCAACAGGCAATGCTTACAGCTCCCTCCTCCACACATTCCTTGGTTTTAGATCTCCCTTGGCCATGGGCTTACAGGCTTTACAGGTAAAACTGACCTTTGAGGCATTTACAAACCACAAAGACTCTTCAAAAGCTTCTAAAAGCTCACAACTGCATACATTGAGAAGGTATCAACCACATTGTGCCCAAGGGACTATTTCTAAATAGCTAACTATGCATGTGAACAAAACATTTTGACCTGCTGAGGAACTAATAATCTGGCCTCTCTTCAAGCCAGCAGGCATGGACATGCAGAGCAGCAAGAGTTCTCAGAACAAGTGGAGAGGAGGATGGAGTTGCTGGCTGTGGGGCAGCCAGGAAGATCCCCCCCAGGGGTCCAGGAGCTTTTATAGCAGCCTCCTCCACCCCCAGACCGCCTGCTCATCATCAGGGAGGCTGCTGAGTCCCTGGCAACCCCCCACGGACAAAATGTCTACTGAAATAAAATTCTGAAAGACCTTGAACTGCGAGATTCCTCTTTTATTTTCGATTTTAACAAATGGGACCAGAAACAGATTGCTAAGGTTGACAAAAGATTCTCCATTACCTATACAAAATCTGCCAATTCTTGAAAAAAATTATTCCCAGATTGGTGCTGTCATACCAGACATCATGTACAGACACATAGAAAATGACCATTAACAAAGAATGCCACCTCATAAAGTACATCCCCCCTCCACCCCCGCTAATGGAAAGGATACCAAGACAAAAAAAACCACTACAGAGTCTAAAATTTCTGGGAACATTTTTAAAAAAACATTCCTCTTCTTCCCAGACAGCACAGAAATAACAAAAATGCACATACTACAGTCAGTGGTGAGATAAAAAGTCTTCAGGCTATTCCAGCAAACACTCTGTTTCTTGTCTCGCTTCCCGGAAGACCTTGGCAACAGCAAGTCCTGAAGGTGATTTAGATTTTTAAGATGCAGCACACAACAACAACAAGGATACGTACAAATAGGCAGAATGCAGCTGCTCTGAGCTGGGCTTCACAGGGATGGAGCTATCTGGAACTAGAGCAACTCCCTCCAGTTACGGGTCCTCTGCTAAAAGCAATGCATCAGCACCAATAACTTCCCTGGAAGTTTTAACTGTACTCGGACACCTTGCTATGTCAAAACCTCCTGGATTTATTTTGGTACTTTGGGGGAGGGGGGGGGGAAATGTGTACTAACAAAGTGTGTGTATATTCCTAGCCAGCACTGAGCTCCTGGGAACACAAATGCTCTGATTACACACATTGATTATTAAGTTAGGTTCCTGCAAATAAAATTATTTGCATTTAAAAGGAGCCATGTTCCCAGGGATATCCAAGCTTTCCCATTTAAATATATTAACAGAGCATCAATCTTATTTCTATTTCAGACCTGTTTTATTTTATTGAGACCACATTAATAAATGTTGTGTTTATTTGTCATGTGCCAAGTAGGTACCAAGCCAGGACAAAGCAAAAACTATTTTAGCTCTGTGGCTACAGAGACGTTAGTGGAAGCCCAGGACACACATACCAGCTCTTTTCCTGCAGAACACTCCTCTCTGGTACCTTCCTCTCCAAACCTATGAACAGAACCCCTCACCTGCAAGCACATTGCAGTTTCCATCACCCAGTTTTTTTGGTCACCTAACCCAAATCTGTGACCTTACATGCAACCCAAAAGTCCAAGCACTTTCCTTTAAATTTATGACCACCTTCTTTAGTTTTGGGCTTTCTCTTCCTCAAGTTAATGGGTCCTGTCCTTTTCTTTGAAGGCACTCAAACTACTTGAACAAATAGAGAAGATTTGACAGGTTTGACAAATGCTGCTGCAATACAAACACATCTTCATCAAAGAACTGTCTCTTTTTCTTTTTTTTTTTCTTTCTTGGTTGCTGGGAACACAAGACCAGGCTCTTGGTGCCTACATGCACCAGGAACACAGAGGAACCTAAGCTGACACCTGTGGTGTCATCTTGGACAAGGTCAAATGACAAACTTGACCCAAATTCCCCTCGGGAGCATGAGGAGCTCAGGGTGAGCCTGTGGCACCTGAGCCCATGGACTCTTCAGGCTTTCAGGTTTCTCCTGCCAAGTGGGAGAACCTGCAAGACCCAAAACCTCAGTGCAAGGGGAAACAGCCAAGTTGGAGCTCCTGGCTCCTTCCCTACAAGTAAGCCTCAGAATGCTGGAAGCTGAGTGTGAAGCAAAGGCCCTCGGGTTCCTCCTCCTTGACCAATACTTGCTGCTTGAGCATCAGCTGCTTATGCACAAGATGCATGTCAATTGGAGAGACTAATGGTTCTGTTTCATTCATATTTTTCTAAGAGGATATCACATTTCTATTTCCATTCAACAGAAAACAGAAAAAATATCTCATTTTCATTCTGATTCTACAAAAATTACTCATTTGGAAATACAGATTTCTGCCACTCAGGAAATGCCATGCTCTGGCTAGGTTTGCCTCTCAAAATAGGAAACACCTATTTCAAAATTAACCTAAAACACATCTCTGGGATTGTGCAAATAGGGTGGGACTTCAGCTCTCAATATAGGCAAGACTGATAATGAGGTGGCAGGCGTGTGGGTGGGGGGTGTCTTTGGCCAAGGAAATTCTAATGCAAACCAAAATGAGCGTTTTCAGCACGCAAGGCACAGAGATGGAGTGCAGGGCAGCTATCCATTCATCACATTTCCTCAGGTAAATTGCATGTTCAGGTAATCTGCTTTAGACTTCTCAGGCACATTTCCAAGTGTGTCCGATCACAAATATATGTTAAAAACTGGTTTTGTAAAATCTTCTTTGCTTTCCAATCCCTTTGGCCGTTACTCAAGCAAATCAACATTGGGGGTTTAATGGGTCTCTGTTTAGAAAGGTCTAATTTACACTTTAAACACTCAAGGACTTATAAATAATGAAACAGATCAAGCCTTTATTTGGGAACACTGTGACCAGGCAGTGGCCATTGAAGGCGTGAATTAAATGACTTGAATGTTTTCATGTTAATTTGGAGCCAACCTAGGACCTGTTTGCACATCCTTCTGAGAGGAGCAGTAGGAGCCTATAACACTCTGCTCTAAAGTAGAACTATTCAAATTACAAAAGGCCTACCTAACCATTGCTTATGGCTATCTGCACTTTTTTTTTCCTCCATATATTTCCTAGGCATCTACTCTGCACTGTCATAACCACACACATCTGTTTTCTGCTTATAAAGAAGGCAAAAAAAGGGCAACTGCTTCTACATCCTATCTGCTTGTGCTACTTTCTGCAGGGAAGTATACTGAGAAAAAAAAATCAGCACTGCCAGCAAACCTGGATTTTCTTGGTGCAGCCTGGCTGCAGATGTTGGAAAGCCACAGCCATTGCAACCTGAGCGTTGAGAAAGGGAAATAAAAAGGACAGTGCGTGGGAAATGCAGGGGAAAACCACCATCAAACATCATCCAGGTAGAAAAATATATCACAGACCTAAATTTGTATCTTTAACTAGATTTGGATACAAGTCATCTTAAACAATAATTCAATCTGACTACAACATCTCTCCTAGTTTCAGAGGCAAAAAGAACCCTTAAGGTATGGAATGGAGCAATACAGATCAAGGGTACACCAGACTCATAACAAATAGAGGAAAAGCTACAATTTATAGTAAAACTCCTTATCTATTTAGAAATACATAACTGGGAGATGTAATTTTTCTGAGAATGAAAGTAGATCTTATGATGCCTCAGCAGCAGCAAGTGGAGGACAAACTACTCCGATGGACAAACAAAGAGAAGGAGATTCTGCCTTGGAAATTTATCCTTTGCTGATCTGTAATAGTCTGGTTTTTGAAGGAAGGGTGCAATTTTTTTTTTTAAATAGCCTAATGTCTGTATTACTGCCTAGCATTCCCCTTCTGTGAGGACAGGGAAAGCATTCTCTGCGGGGAGAGAAAAATCCTTCTTTCCCTGGGAATTGCTTTATTACAGAAATAAAAGTATAAGAAAAGGACTTTATGATGAAATCTAAAAGACCATTTGTAACCTACAGTTGTGTGTAAACTTCCATAAACCAAGCTGATGTCAGGGAATCAGCATTTCAAAAAAACTGATGAGAGAGTGGTTAAGAAAGAGCCACACCACCAGATCTGGAGCAGAATACAGAATCAAGCAACTCAGACAGCAGGCAGAAAGGGTGATGGATTATAATGGACAGACTAGTAAAAATATCAGTCTAACATCCCTCTGTACTATTTTATTCTCATTGCACTAAACCACACCAAATGCAGGTGACTTACATCACTGGTACCAATCCATGGGTGTGTTTGCAGACATATCAACAGAAAATAGAAAAGCAGGAACACTTGGCACTACATCCTGCCTGGAAGCAACTTTTTTTCCTCTGTGAGGACATTCAAAAGCAAGTTCTAAGCTGTTTTGTTGCCTCTGCAACTGAGCACAGGATTGGAGCTATGAAGATGCCAAAGTCCTTAATGCCACTAAAATGTTACATTTATGGAGGGGAAAAAGCCAAACTTGTTAAAGCCCCATTATTTCCCAGAGACAGTCAACTATTTCAGACCTGGGGGTCAGGGAAGCAGCGAGCACATATCCAGCTTAGGAGTGTAACATGGGGATCTGGTTTTTAACCTCTTCAACACTTACCTTGCAAATTATGATTGGTTTGCCCCCCCCCCCCCCCCCCCCCTTAGATAGACCTGCTCTTTCTTCAAAGGGAAATCCCACTCACATAAAGGCTGCCTGAACAGGTAAAAGTCATCGAATGAACCGAAAACAAATATTTGGAGGAGGCTGCTGGAGAGCTCACAGCATTTGATTTTGCTTGTAATCTGAAAGCTCTCTTCAATAAAAGAAGAGCTGAGTTAGAATAACATACTGGACTTGTGATTAACTAAGTGCTGTCGTATGCCCTACGGAAAGGAAAACTTGAGGCATTTGCAAACCCACCACTGAAACGATAAAACATATCAATGATCACATACACACACGGTGGGTATGGCCTGACTTGAGCCCCAGCCACGTGTCTTGCTCTAACACTCCTGAGAACCTCATGTTTCACCACCTGAGCTCACTCCTTAATAAAGCACGGGTGTTGTCTTCAGACAGCAATTTTTAGCAACAAAACCAGCTGAAAACAAACCTCTTGCTCCTTTTAAAGATTCCTGCACCTTTTAATAGTTCTAGATTATCTTCTTCAGAGCAGGAATTTGAAAAGTGAAGTGCTGAATCACATCAGGGATGTGTCTTTTGGCACCCTGTGACAATTTGCCCACGTGCACGCTGCTGAAGGAAACAATTCACACACGCTCAGAACAGGACTTGGGAATTTAGCAACCACGCTGTTAGAACATGCCATCACCTCTGAGCAAGCCAGTACCTTACCCCCCTCTCCATGGCAGCTTGCTCACGTGTCAGCCCCCAGCACAGCAGCACACCATCCGTCTCACCACGCTGCCTGCTTGTGATGGCAGCTGGAAAACTCCAGGGTCTAAACTGGGATTGCAAAATGACCACGAGAACAGAGCTTCTCTAACAATGAAAACCAGAGAGAACTGGAGCTAGATGATCTTTGAGGTCCCTTCCAACCCAAACCATTCTATCAAAATCCTTCTAGGAGGTGAGAGCAGGATTCCTGCATCTCACCACTTGTCTGCTGCCAGGATGCTCCCGTGAACCCTATCCACAAAATATTCACCTCATCCCTCTGCTACGGCTGGCCCAACCCAGGGATGTGACAGCCATGTGACTGCTGGCTCCTGCACAGCAGATCTGTGTGTTCCAGCTGGGTGACAAGCACTCACACTGTGCAAACACTGCCTCTGGTATCTTTTCCAGCACAAAAAAAATACCCTTATGAAAGAGTCACACCTGATAACACTTTTTTTCCCATACATTTTTTGATAATTCATGTCCAAGGCACGTGCTCTGCTAAAGGATTCAGCAGAGAAGATGGCTGAAGGAATTGACTTAACTCAACTGGGACCATTAAACAACTGCTCAAGGTCAACTGCTCATGATGTTCCTACAATCAAAGAATGGTTTGGGTTGGAAAGAACCTTCAAGACCACTTTGTTCCAACCCCCCTGCCATGGCAGGGACACCTCCCACCAGCCCAGGTTGCTCCAAGCCCCATCCAACCTGGCCTGGAACACTGCCAGGGAGGGGGCAGCCACAGCTTCCCTGGGCACCCTGGGCCAGTGTCTCACCACCCTAAAGCCTCAGTGGCAGTTTAAAAAGTGTATGATGGAAGTTAAAAATCAAACGTTCAGAATGCTGATTTATTTTTGCAAGAAAAATAAGCATAAAATGATTCAGACTTTTGCCATCAAAACTCACAGCACATATTTTTTGTTTTAATTCTATACCAACCTGTAGACTGCTGTAGCCAGTAAGTGTTTGGAAGATGGGGGGATTTTAAATGCTTCTTTGCAGAAGTTCAAAACATAGGAAAAACTACACAAGTACCAATTGTATAATTTTACTATTTCTGCCATTAAAACTTTCCATGGAGAATACCTTAAAGAGACCTCTAACATCATCAAGTCAGTCTCTTCTCCCAGGTAACAGTGATAGGATGAGGGGTGATGGCCTCAAGTTGTGCCAGGGGAGGTTTAGATTGGATATTGGGAACAATTTCTTCCCTGCAAGGGTTCCCCAGCACTGGCCCAGGCTGCCCAGGGCAGTGGGGCAGTCCCCATCCCTGGAGGGATTTCAGAGCTGTGTAGATGTGGTGCTGAGGGACATGGGGCAGTGGGGACTGGGCAGTGCTGTGTTAATGGTTGGACTGGGTGATCTTGGAGGTCTTTTCCAGCCAAGGCTGTTCTGTGATTCTATGATAAATACACAAGTAAAGCAGTTGATAGCCTTCAAGAAGCTGTGCACTGTTGGCTTTCAATACCACATTCCTCAACTTCAGCAAGTTGCCTAAAAAGACACTTCATTACCAAGTTATTCACAAGCAAGTTTGCTGGGGAGAGAGAGGCTACGGAGCTGAAACCACAACTCCAACTGTGGCAAACCTACAGCATCATCATTGCCCACTGCAAACTCGTGTCTGCAAAACCAGGTGTACAAATACAATAGGAAAATACAGCTTCATGTACTTGACTGCTGTTCCACTCGTACGGCTCTGGCACCCCTGTACAGGTGCTGTGCCAAGGTACCAAAATAGGGAAAGAACAAGCCCAGAAAACAAATCGAGTGACTATTCAGGGATATTCAAGTTAGGGGTTTTGGATGATCTCCTCAGACCTGCACACAAGCAGTTTGAACATCTCTTGGTCTCATCCACAGCTGCTTCTGTTGCACTTGAGCCATATCTGCCTAATTTAAAAGAACAAAGAATATCAAAAAAACCTCTTTAAGATTGAGCCTGTTCATTATGCCTTAAGAGGCACAATGGAGAAATATGTGTAACTGAATACTAAAAGATCCCTGCTTCTGCATGGATACATGGACACACCAATTAAAGGCTCTATTCTAACATAAACATATAAAAAAATCACTCTAACTTTTCATTTTCAAATAAAAAGCAGTTTTCAGAGCTATCACGTGCCTAGCATTGGAGAGCATAGTTTAATCACTAATCCTACTGGGCTAAGTATAAGATTCTACTACCAAAGTGTGTGTGTGTGGGGGGGGGGGGGGGGGGGGGGGGCAAGGGGGGACAGCACGCAGGGGAAGCATTAAAAAAGTATTGAATAATTCATCTGGTTTGTTTGGTCAGTTCCTGTCTATGGGTAAAGGTGAAATATAAATGCACGTTTAAAGAACTGGAAATAGAATCAAACAATCATGGCTGGAAAAGACCTTGAAGATCATCAAGTCCAACTGTTAACCCAGCACTGCTTTAGCCTGCACAGGTAAAAGCTAATATTCATAAGTGTTACTATCACTGAATAAACAGCCAGCTTCTCTTTAAACTTTGTCATGTGCTTGACTGGAGTGACATACATAATAAACAGGCTTGTACAATTTAATTGTATTACTAGAAAATAATTAAATTGGCATCCCACACTTAGAAAACGTGGCAAAACCCATCCCTTTCAGAGGACAGAGTTCTGAGCATGGCAATGAAAAGGAAATTTCTGTATGAAAAGATATGCATGTGCATATTTTTCAGGATAAATACATTAAAAGAGTAATTCTGTATTGGGTTGACTTTCACAGCCTGAAGTCTCACGGGAGAAGGCTGTCACATATCAGGACTTCACACTGAGATGGTATCTTGATTTTAACATCTCTTCAGGCTGCAGAATGCCAACCAATGCTCAGCTCCCAAAGGGCCTGGGGGGAGGACACCAGTCCCTTGCTTTGGTGCTCTCACATCCCTGCTGAGCTATTCAATGCAGAGTTCCCAGCACGCTGCTTCTTTCCTCCTCTGGCAAAATTTCCTGTATTTTAATAGCCCAGAAGAAATGTTTCTACAGATTTATACAGGTACTGCACACATTTCCAGGAAAGCCACGTGAATCCTTGCTAGCTTGATTTCACACACAACTTCAACACAAACATTTTCTTGCTGTCAATAATCTAGGCCTGAGACACTAACAAATAAATCTAAGAAAAGTTTAATTCTGCTTTTGAGACATTAATACTGTTTGCATATAGAGCCAGAGCCACAGCAGTATTCTGCCCAAGTGAACAATTTCCTGAGTGTCCTCCCTCAGCATCTTCCCAGCCCTTACTGCTATGTGGCCCTTCCCCAGGTCACCCCTCAGACACACGTTCTCTGTAGAATAAATAAATACAGCAAGAAAGAAATGGGACAAAGAAAACAATCCCTTTCTGTCCTGTACATCACCAAACTTTTCTTTATACTAACGTGGAGCTTTGTTTTTTGGCCAGATCTTAAATGGAAAATGGCCACATGGAATCAATGTCCATCCCACTCACATTCTCCCATCATCATTTCAAAACCCCTTGGTCTGTTTCATCCAAATGTAAAACATGGCTGTAAATCTCAAATAATGCTCCTAGGGGTGCTGTAGGACACGAGGAGTTTGGGTTGAGGAGATCATCTCCTCCACAGAGACAAAGCCTTGGCTATGGCAAGTGGAGCACACAGCTTGGGAGCTCGCCTCACCCATTGCCCTCCTATGGCAGAGGACAAGAGGAGATAAAATTAATGACAAAGGGCAAACACACAGAGAACAACCTGTGCTGTGGTAGATGTCTGGCCAGAAAATAATCTGTCAACAGAAGATACCTACATAGTGTGCATTCCTGCTAAGGTCCAAACACTTTGGGTCAAACAGGTAACACATTTAATACAACTTAATTTAATACAATACAATTTCTGCAGAAAACCTACAAAAGAAGAGGGGGTGGGGACAGAATTAACACTTCTTGAAAGCAGAACCAACCTAAGTGTGGAAATGCTATAGAATCACAGAATGGTTTGGGTTGGAAGGGACCTACAGAATACTAACAGCAATGGGCAACTGCAATGGCTTTTATATGATTATTGCTCTGCATCCAATCTAATTATGATCTTGAGCAGTTTATTGTTAATGTTTGCTGATAAAGGTTGGTTTGGCAGCCCTTAAAATCTGTTAATACTTCGAGCCTGATGAAAATGGGCCTTCAGCAAAATCTCCTTCACACGCTCACTTTCATCTTCTCAACCATGAAAACAAAAGCATCTGCATTTTTGGACCTCCTTTTTTAAACCAAAAAATAAAACACAAGACAAAATATGAGCTTCTGATGGAAGGAAAAAAAAAAAAAAAAATCCCAGAAGCCTAATGATATTTTCTGATGTTTTCTCAAACACAGCATGCTTTTATCTCTACACCAAGTGATTCCAGAAACACACTGTAGGAGCACATTATTGTGCAGTTGAGCATTTCTTGGTGGTATTTCTTGGTTTGTGCCTTCCCTGAACACATGCTGCAGTGTCTTCCTCTCTTCTGACAGGAACACTGAACAGCAGAGCACGTAAGCAGATTTCAAAGCTAATTGAAAATAGGAACATAAAGCCTAACAATATTAAATCAAAAAACCTGTCAAGTTTACCAACAGATCCTTTGCATCTCCTTTGTTTTGTTGTACAAGTTCTTTGTAAAAACCAAAATAGATGTCAGCTGGCTGATATCCAATAAGGATGAAAATAAGTATCTCTAATACTAACAAAGCATCAGCAATATTTATTTGCCAAGCAAATTACCGAAGGCAAGTCACTCTGGCACTAGCAAGAGGGAGGAAAGGCAGGAAGAACTGTCCCACTTTCCAACCTTCCCACATCAGCTTAGTATTTTTTTACCCTATGAAACAGTGCCATAACACAGACCTGAGCACTGGAAAGCACTAGTCAGCGCTGGTAAAAGGTGACTCCAGGATATTTTTGGTGCTGGCCAGCAAGTCCTTGCCCAAACAATGGGCAGGCAGAGCTTGGGAGATGCCACTGCTCAGACCTGGATGCAGGTACGAGCTCTGGAGGCCAAGGGAGCGTAACTGTATGGACATGGGCAGACCATGGCAGCTGGCTGCAGGGCCACAGAAAAGGCCCTCGAGCTGCTTAACTTACCAGCACAGATGTGCCTGCAGAGGCCCAAAACTAGCAGCAGGCCAAGTGTAAGCAACTAATTTAAAATTTTGGCTTCATCACTCAAATTGCTTCCAGGTCTCATCACCCGGTCACTGGTGACCCAAGTGAATTCCCAGCAACACGTACTGGAACTGTTACCTATATAATCCTCCTCCCCGTTTTCTCTAGATTGCAAAGGCAAGGCTTGAAGCAACATGGGAGTTTAATATTTTAAATTAAATTTAGGCTAGACTTCATTCTCAGACCTGGATCCAGCTGTCACTGCATGAGTACAGAGATCCCCAACCATTCCAACCCATCTCCAACACTTCTCTGGCATTTTGAACTTCTAGCTCAAAGAAGTGGTGAGGGCAAGTTGAGAAACATTAAGGTCTACTAACAGCTGAATTTCAGTTCAGGGACCTCTGCCCAGTTAACCACCATTTTACCTTCTCATTGTGGCAGAAGAGTCACTCTTCGACCAGTATTTGGTTTCCAGTTTGCTCCCAGTGTGGAGCAATAACATGGACACAGTTGTGTCTGTGTTAAGAGGCCAAGCCAAACAAATTCCTTCAGTTGTTCAAGTCTGACTGAAGCAAAAGTTATAAACAGTAAGGACTTATCAGCCTACTCTGACATGTTAGGTATTATTTTGAATTCCCTTCAATATTATAAAAATATTGTAAAATAAAATTATTAATAAGCTTTTGCAAAGAAAACAAATCACATGGTATTAAATCCACTTCCTTACATGAAAATATTTCTTATCTAACAATATACCTCTGCTCATCTACAAATGTAAAACATCTCATCCTCTTAAATATCCAACCTATTAAGTCACACACATATTCAATAACATGTTTTTACTGCTTTCTCACGTGATGAAGAACTGTCAATGAGCTGAAGAGCTGTTTTTAAAAAGTAAATTCTCCAAGCAGCTACAAACTAATGCATGGAATCCTTAGTTACTCCAAATCTTAAACTCAGATTTTTTTCCACGGGAAGCAGACCCAAAGCATTCAAAAGCTGCTTGAGACAGATGGAAAGTATCTGAAAAATGGGACATAATTACAAAGTGAGATGTGCCTTGGAGTGCATTGCTTCTGAAAAATATTTGCATATCATTGTGGACAAGCCACTCAGCCACAAGTAGTAAATCAATACTGTGCTATCCTTACACATCACCAAGATAAAATACAGAAGAAACAGGGATGTCAGTTTAACCCTGTGCATGGCACCGGTTACCCTCAAACTGCAAGAGGGACTGTAGCTCTGTGTCTGCTTGTTACTAAATCAATAAATGGGAAAGCATCCAGGGAAGAAAAAAAATAATCTTAGTGCAAAGCAATACTACACCAGAATGCACGGAAAGATGTGAATCAGCCTGACTGGGGGAAAGAAGAACAAGAACTTATGCGACCCCTCCGTATGAGCATATTGCCAGTAGGTGGAAGTATCAGTTATGAAAGGCAGAGTTAAAGGGGAACAGTATAAAAACCACATCCAACTGCTATAAACATATCGTTAAGGAACCAAAAAAGAAAGGGGGCAACTAAACACTGAAATTAACCACTAAGGATAACCAAATATAAGTGTAACGTAGTAAGTGTAATGCCATTAAATTTTATTGAAACCTTTTGAGCAATCTCATTGGAACCATGATTTGGTAACAGCACTGGGATCAGGAAGCACAGAGCTACAAGAAGACATTCACGGGAGTGAATGGTGAGGGGAACAGAGCTGGCGTATATTTATTTCCCATTTATAGCTCAACCTTCTAATCAATTGCTGACCAGAAATAAATGCAGAGAGCTCTTTGGAGTAATGAGATACCCAATAGATAGCATCATTATTACTATATTCTGCTTTCTAAAATTCATTTTTAAAACCAAGCACGCACCTACCAGCTTTGACAAACTAAAATCTAGACTTTTTTAAATACTGGAGTCAGTAAGTTATGAACATCTGTCCCTTATAACAAAAAAAGTACTTCTCTCTGCTGTCCTTTCTTATCAGAATAATTTCTTACAGCTACTTGCAAATCACATCATTTGAGTCCTAGTCTGACTGTAAACAAACAAAACAGAAATAATGCCCGACGACAGTGTTCTCAGTGGCACTGGCTGGCTGTGTTAGACACCCCCCACAGCTCCCAGGGACAGGCAGCAGGGAGCCTGTCTTCAGCCAGTGCACAAATTCCCTCCCCTGAAAGGAACATGAGCCCTTTATCCTTTAGGGTGCCCCTAAAGTTTTTCCAAGGCACTGGAAGACCTGAGCAGAGCCTGGGGCAGTGATGTCCTGACAGTGAGGTTACCCCAAGCCCAGCCCTGGGAAGTGCAGCAATGTGCCCAAAGCAAACCCTGAGGAAAGAGCTGGTGGCAACCTTCTCAGTCAGAAACACTGCCTTAAGGAGCACTGCATTGATGACATTTACTGCAGGAACAGTATCACAAACCTATAACCCTTTCTCTTCATCAAATATACTGTTGTACAGTATATGAAACTATCTCTTAATAAACTGTACTACTTCCCCTCTCATCTCCCAAACTCATGAAATAAACATCTAAAAATGGAAATAATTTATAAAATGAAGCACATATTTTTTTTTTCTGAAAGGGAAAGATAACAATACACTCGACCATAATTTTTATTCTTACAAGACTGCCTCCTTCTCCCCAGTTTTTCTTTCCTGCAGCACCACTGCCATGAACTCTAAATGCATTTGCCTAACCCTGAGCAGCTGGCACTGAACATTCCATGCTGGGTTCCATTTTGACATGCTGTTACAAGAGATACTCTCTTTAATTTTTTTTCTCAGTTTGCATAAGACTATCCTTGAAGGGGTCAGAGCATCCCAAGGGAAAACCAGTGCCATTTGAGAAGCTCATTACACAGGCAAATAAACAATGTTTGAAGTAATTCTTCATGGATACTCAAAAACCTTTCAGCTTTTTTATTTTTCCTTTTTATTCCAAAGAGTATTGTTATTTGCAGTGCATTCTTGCAATAAAATAGAGAGGGTTAAAAAAAAATAACCGGTGTTTTGTTTGGATGAATGACTGTAGAAAAAACAATCCATTAGGGTAATTAAAAATTGACCTTGGGGACTTGGCAGAGGTGCACTCAACATGAAGTGTTAACTTTGTTCCAACTCTTCTTGTTCAGCATTTGAAACAAACTATTTTTTGATATCTTGCTTTAACCCCTGAAGTACTTCTACTGAGTGGTCCAAAATTCAGAGTAAAACCATTCCTACCATTTCTCTTCTTTGGTGCACAGTTCTCCAAAGTCTTTATCTGCCACCCATGTTTCTCTTTAGGTACCTGTGATGGTCACCAGCCACACTGTTTTGTTTCTGTTCCACTTTAGCTTCTAACCCAGGCACTGCAGAGATGGTCTGCACGTATGGAGACAGGAAGGGGCTGCTCTCCTGCAGAATCAGTCAGACTGGACAACCCATTTACTGCTGCATCAGCTGCAGATCAGGACCTGGCAGCAGTGTGGAGAAAACTTCAGAGAAGAAATCACTTCCTCTACGTGCACATATTTAGCAAAAAGAGCGAGGAACAGAAAATTTTCTTAAGGCTGACAGTTTTGCCTCTTCTATCTCTATATTGAAGGTACAAAGACTACTTGGTTGTGTCACTCCTAGCTTTGCTGCTGTTCAGCCAGTACTTAGAACTAACTTCTTTGCATTCACCTACACAGACATCATGGAGCTAAAAATTAAGGCAAGAGAGCTATCATCTTCACTGCTCCTGGTTATGGCCAAATCCATGGGATTTGGGGGATCAACCACATGCCAGGTTTGAGGCAGTGGCAAGCAGGAGGAAGCCTCCACAGAGACCACCACTGCCCTGCCACAGAGGTGTATGCAAGGCCCTGGCTGGGATTCAGAAGTATCCAGCAGGTCCCCAGTTGCTCCTGGCTTCTTCATGGGCTCCCACCACAGCTGTCAACCGTGGACCTCTTGGTCAAAACTACTGCTAATGCTCTGCTGTGCTCCACCTCCCCTTCTCGCATCACCGGCTATTCCGATTCATTACAGTTTTCACAATCCACACTTAACTACTGACCTCTCCATTTTTAATGCAAATTTAATGCCAAAAACTCTTTTAATGGTTGTGCAAGTGAAACCAAACCACAATACCCATTTAAGCATTTAGGTCCCCCCAAACAATTCAGCTGCATGCCTTTAACCAAGACTTCATGGCAGCATTGCCAGTTCAGATCACCAGTGAACAACTGAATAGTAGTAGCTGCAAATAAAAAAAAGTGTTTCAGATAGAACATTCACAAGCCCTGTTGCTGATAATGGATACCTGTCATATTCCAAACAGAGCTAGGAACAAATTTTATTCCACGTAAGATAAATCAGCATCTTGACTCCCAAACATTTTAGAAGTAATGCAAGGAATCATGCCTCCAGCTTGGGAAGACATGTATAGAGACATCATTGAGAACAACACAGTCAACTTGATTTTCAGAAAAGAGAGTGATGGGGTGTGAAAAAAAATTGCCAAAACCACCAAAGCAGACTTTTCAGGGCACTAGCTGCAATAACTGAAAAAAATTCAAATAAATATTGAATGACAAAGACATCTTGGCAGTTGATAGTACTTGCAATGTGCCATGAAAAGCTATTTACCTAATGGACACTTGGGGATTTGGGCAGAAAATTGATCCCACAGTCAGAAGTCTGGCAGAAAAGCTCTTGATCAGCTCTGCAAAGCTGAAAGAACTTGCTCGACTTGGAACCAATCTGAAAACAACGTTCAGGAATGAGTTGAGAATAATGGACATTTATGCAAATAAATTTACGTGACCTGATTTGACTGAATGGCACATGGAGGAAGTAATAACATAGTTTATTACTGCTAACTGCATTATCTGAGAACTCTGTTAAAGTAAACTGAAGGAAGGAGTATGCTTGAGTATGCTAATTTAGATGATGAGCAGAATCACTGATATGGTGATTCTCCCCCCCTACTCTGCTCACGTGAGACCCCACCTGCAGTACTGCATCCCGTTCTGGGGAACCCAACATAAGAAGGACATGGAGCTGTTGGAGTGGGTCCAGAGGAGGCCATGAAGATGATCAGAGGGTTGGAGCACCTCTGCTCTGGGGACAGGCTGAGGGGGTTGGGGGCGTTCAGCCTGGAGAAGAGAAAGCTCTGTGGGGAGACCTTACAGTGGCCTTCCAGTACCTGAAAGGACCTACAAGAAAGCGGGGGAGAGACTTTTTACAAGGGCATGGAGTGATAGGATGAGGGGTAATGGCTTTAAACTGGAAGAGGGGAGATTTAGATTAGATATTAGGAAGAAATTCTTTCCTGTGAGGATGGTGAGACACTGGCCCAGGTTGCCCAGGGAAGCTGTGGCTGCCCCCTCCCTGGCAGTGTTCCAGGCCAGGTTGGATGGGGCTTGGAGCAACCTGGGCTGGTGGGAGGTGTCCCTGCCATGGCAGGGGGTTGGGACGAGGTGAGCTTTGAGGTCCCTTCCAACCCAAACCATTCTGTGATTCTGTTTTCTCATGGGGGCACGTACCACAAAAACTGCACACGTGCAATTAATGCTGAAACTGACCCAATCAAATGTCTCCTGGTCCATTATTAGAAAGAAAGATACAGAAAAGAAGAAGGAGATTTGGTGGTGGTAACACTCTGAAGCCTGTTGGAGCATCCAACTCTGCTGTCTGGGGGAGTTCACCTCTTGGTGCGAGATACCTCAAAGTGGCAGTTTGGTTTTTACAGTCACTAAGAGAACATGAAAATTGAGAAATATTAATGAGACTTCTTCAGCTGTTTACTTAGATCCAAAAGCATCAATTGCAGGATAGAAAAAGCACAGCATTATTTCCTGTTTATACAGAGAAAGTCAGAATTTTTAACCTGCACAGAGGCGCACAACCAATTGTTTCAAATTCTAACCCAGGTGAAACACAAGTCAACCCAAAGTGCTTATCCAGAGTCATTCTTCAAGCCAACGAGCAGCTCAAGTCAAGCTCTCCTCAGGTGGTTTTACTGCCTGGAAAGGGGTGTTTTCCAGTCACTGCCAAGTGTCAGAGGTGCCAATTCATCAGCATAAAGAGGTTCAGTGTTAAACTACACGGGCAGAATTAATGGAGTTTGTTTTGCTGGGGGTTTATTTGTTTGGTTTTGTTTTAAATGTAGTGGCAGCTAAACAAAACCCAGCCTCTGCTGTAACTGCAGTTGGTCTGAAATACATTTCAGGTGGGGGGGAAGGATGGGAGCTTGCTTTTGAATCTCAAAGTAAAAACATTTCATTCTGGCTGTTGAAAGTTTCCCTTTTTTCTGGTTCCTTTGGTTTTCTTCAGTACAAGGGCACAAGAAACGAGTTTCAGATTTCGCATCACTTTCAATTGAGAAGTTGGAAAGTTCTTTCAATACTACACAAAAAATCCAGTTGGGCTTTTTTTTTTTTTTTTGGAAAAAATAGGTGTCAAATTCTACCCATACACGTAAAAAGACAATATTCCCAGGAAAATCATGTAATTCTCCCTGCCACTCTTAATCTCTCTCTGTCTGTGACAGCAGTGCTTGCAAAGAGATCTTTGCTACTGCCTGCCACAGACTCCCCAGGGAAACCTTCCTCCCCAGTGCAGGACGTAAGTCTGAACATGGAGTTCCAGGTCTTTAGGTAAAAATACTTAAAATTATGTCCGACAGGAATAATTTATCCTGCCTGTTTTGAAATCTTCTGTCTTATTTGCTGTGGCCTGCAGCTGCTAAATCAGACAGACAGCCCCTGGGTTAAAGAATTTCCCATGTCAGCAGTCGCTGTGGTACCCACTGAAATAAATGAGCCACAGTAACTTGGAGAAGACTTGGTTCCATGCTCAGGCAAAAAGAAAATGCGATTGCAGAGAGCAGCTTCTTCAGTGAAGACTCTGCCCAGCTCAGAGCAAGTGATTCCACCAGCAGCTGACCAAATGAAGCCTGCTGTCTCTGCAGATGGCCTTCTTTTGAGTGACTTCAACCAAGTCAAACCACAAAGGCACTACTAAACCTGCAGAGATGCTCTTTCTCCATGAAGCCCTTTGGCAGCAGCAGGCTGGCATGCAGGCGTGGTTCTCCGAGCTCCTGGCACAGGGGACAGACCAAGCTCACTACAGGAATGACCTGAACACAATCAAGATGTACCACGGCTTTTCAAGGCAGTACCATAAACCCCAGCAGCTGGGATCTTCAGACTGGAGATGAGCAATACGCCAGCCAGCTGCTCTTCCATCCTCATGGACACTTCTTCATTAAGAAATAAATAAGCTATCTCCCTCTCTTACGCCTCTCTGTCCAGCTGGCCCCTTGCTCGTCGTGAACTGCTTCCACATATGTCCAGATAAAATCTTGCCCTTCTGTAGGTCTGCACCACTTTCAACAACATTTTCGGTGTGCAATGAACAGTTCCAAGGGGATCACTGACTTGATGACTATTTCCCCAAGCCATATGGTTCTCCTATTTCAAATTTCTTTCCCGCAGCCTGCTCTCCATCTCCAAGTACATTTGCCTAAAGCTTCCCCCTTTGTCTTGGGATACAGAACAAGGAAAATTATAATTTTTTTTTTTTCTTCAAACATGAAGACAGAGACACTGTACAGATCTCTCTCTTCCCCTACCTGTTGTTCACCAACATAAAGGCTCCACACTGTCCTTCTCACCCACTGGATACCGACCTCAAGGAGAAGTTATGAAAGTGAACATGGACAATGTCCTTTGATAGCCAGAGAAGCAAAAAGGAACAGCTGACACAGTTCAAACTCAGAAAGCATATTACAGGATGACAACCCTCTTGTATGGGCCATCAGTTGGCACGTGCCACTGCCTGCCACCAGTTCACTCTTCTAACCCATCCATAGCAGGTTTATTTTTAAATTGATCTATCTCAGAGGAGTCAGGCTTTGCTTAGGCATTTTTAATGCATCAAGGCTTATACTTGGCAATATTGTGCCCCAGATTAACTTGAACACATGAAACAGGTCCACGGTAAGAAGTGAAAAATCCATACTTAAAGCTCTGAAGCCCTGCATTATTTTCACAACATTATTTTTGTTCAAGTGCACGGGTACTCCCCTTGTGAAAGGCAAAATATACCGGTAGGAATTCCCTCGGGACTTGTACAGTACTAGAACAACGTGGCCAGAGCTTACTGCAGGAAAATGCCCGGAAATAAGGAGGTGCACAGAGTACCTTTTCTGTCCCATGCCCAATAAATGCAGTTATTTTATCCACTGTAAAACTCCTAGACAGCAAAGAACACAAAAAACTTGCCATAAATTACATGATTTCACCAAAGTGGTTAACCTGATGATTTTAACTACACACCCTTTGTGAAGTTAAAAGATACTGTACATACTGACATATTTTATACATGCAACAAGCAACTACCAGCCACTGCTCACCGTCCATTCAGAGCTCAGAGCCCAGCCCTGGCAGTTCACCACGTTTACCATTAAGACAGAAGAGTGGTTGTTTTCATTCAAACAGTTCATTTTCATCCTAAGTAGAAAGGAAAAAGGAAGTTTGCCAGCAGTGTGAATTTTACCCCAGTGTAAGAAGGTGGCTCTGGGGCACAATTACTCTAGATTTATACACCTGTCTTGGAGTAATCCCAAGTCCTGGCTATGGCAGCTATGATTATTTGGCTTTATCTTGTTATTGCAAGAAATTTTCTGCAATATTTCCATTCATTTCCAGTAGAAATTCACCATACGTAGTTTGATGTACTAAAACTGCTCCTACTTACCATTTTATTTTAATACATTTTCATCCTCTGAGAGTTTGCATTTATGTTCCCTCTTGAAAATATTTAAAAATCCATCCCAGCAGTCTCAAACTTAAAAAACTTAAACTTCTTTTTTTTAAAAAAAAAAAAATTTCTAGCTTAGTAGTTTGCCCTCTATCTCTGCCTGCTTTCTTCCTTCCCTAACTCTTTCCAAGGAGGCTGTAGATTTTTTTTTGTTGGTCCATTCAACAGATTTAACTGAGCAGTCAGCTCCCACTTCCCTCCCTACAGCAAGGTCCTGTCGCTGGCCCAGGAGCGAGGTCAGACACGTGAACCTCACCAGCTTCTTCACACAGTCAGGTTAGGGCCAGGTCAAACATAGCTGTCCCAACAGCCTTTCTTCAACACCACTTAACAGTGAATATTTATGAGAACATCCAACTTGTTTACTAGCTGCAGATGGAAACTCTGCTGCACTTTCAAGGTTCCTACAGTCATCAGTACGTGTACTGGACCATCACATTACATGGACCTTAAAAAGGGCCCTGATGTACATCTTTCAATGACTCCAATTCTTTTTTTAGAGCTCATTCACATTTGGAATGCTTTGTGGCAGTGGCTGTCACAGCTTGATGAGGCACTACAGACATGTCTTCCATGCACAATATGCAACCCAGTAATTGCATACAATAACTCCTAGATCTCCTGCTGGGAAAAACAGTCAGAGCTTCTCCTGCCATTTATTACCTTACAGACCTAGATGACTATTTGGTTCTATAAGGATACCACTAAAGAGTTCATTAAAGTCACTATTAAAATGCAGCATATTGAGAACTACCACCTGAATCAGGCATCTTACCTTGCTTGGGAAGCCACCAGGATTGCTTCTCCATCTCGCTGCTGCAGGACACAGGCTCACACAGTGCCTGTGCCTTCACTTGCTGCTTTGCACTGCACTGCCATAGAATGGGTTGGGCTGGAATGGACCTCAAAGACCATGTTGTTCCAACCCCCCTGCCATGGGCAGGGACACCTCCCACCAGCCCAGGTTGCTCCAAGCCCCATCCAACCTGGCCTGGAACACTGCCAGGGAGGGGGCAGCCACAGCTTCCCTGGGCAACCTGGGCCAGTGCCTCACCACCCTCATGGGAAAGAATTTCTTCCTACTCTCTAATCTAAATCTCCCCTCTTCCAGTTTAAAATCATTACCCCATGTTCTATCACTCCACGCCCTTGTCAAAAGTACCTCTCCAGCTTTCTTGTAGCCCCTTCAGGTACTGGAAGGGGCTATAAGTTCTCCCCAGAGCCTTCTCTTCTCCAGGCTGAACACCCCCAACTCCCTCAGCCTGTCCCCAGAGCAGAGGTGCTCCAGTCCCTCTGATCATCTTTGTGGCCTCCTCTGGACCCACTCCAACAGCTCCATGTCCTTCTTGTGTTGGGGGCCCCAGAGCTGAACCTGTGTTCAGGGGGAGGATCCCCTCCCTTGCCCTGCTGGCCACGCTGCTTTTGATGCAGCCCAGGATATGACTGGCTTTCTGGGCTGCAAGTGCACATTGCCGGTTTTTAATGAACCAACACCCCCAAGTCCTTCTCCTCAGAGCTGCTCTCAATCCATTCTCCGCTCAGCCTGTGCTTGGGATTGCCTCAAGCCACCTGCAGGACCTTGCACTTGGCCTTGAATTTCATGTGGTTTGCACAGGCCCATCTCTCCAGGCCCCTCTGGATGGCATCCATCTCCTCCAGCGTGCCACCACACCACACAGCTTGGTGTCATTGGCAAACTTCCTGAGGGTGCCCTCCATCCCCACTGTCCATGTCACAGACAAAGATGTCAAACAGCACTGGTCCCAGTACCGATCCCTGAGGAATGTCACTTGTAACTGATCTTCACATGGACTTCAAGCCATTGACCACAACTCTGAGTGCCACCATCCAGCCAGTTCCTTATTCACCGAGTGGTCCATCCATCAAGTCCATGTCTCTCCAATTTAGAGACAAGGATGTCATGCGGGACAGCATCAAATGCTTTGCACAAGCCCAGGTAGATGACATCAGTTGTTCTTCCCTTACCCATGCTGTAGTCTCATCATAGAAGGCCACAAATTTGTCAGGCATGACGTGCCCTTAGTGAAGCCATGTTGGCTGTCACCAATCATCTCCATTTGCCAGCTCTACATGGGCTAGCCACAGCCTGCTCCCCACTGTGTCTTCAGTCTTCTCAGGCTCCCAGGTCACCCAGCTGGAAGGTATGGCACAAATACTGGGCTTTTCCTTTTCAGGCATGATGCTGCAGCCTATGGAAATGCTGCTGTATTTGTTGCCTTATTTTCCTTTTATAAATTTGTGCTTTCTTTAGGGCTTCACTGGAATCAACCCACCTTGTTACTCTCGTCTCATTTGCTCTTGCTGTAAGAATCCCATCAATTCCCTACTTTCCAGCAAGGTTCTGATGCATCTGTTACAACAGTAATTTCAGATGTCCAAAGCACACAGATTTCAGTGTGCAGCTATAGCTTTTACGACTTCAAGCATTAGTATAAAAATCTGCATATTTGGTCTTGGTCTGGTTGCTTGGCTGGTCTAATCTGAACAAAATCTTACTTCCTGAGGCACTTCGCTTTTTTCCTACCTGAAGTTAATAAAATTCTACCCTACCCTCGCATAAGAAAGCTGAGTTTCAATGATTTCCTCCACAGAAGATGAATTCCCTCAAACTGCTCATTTGTCAAAACCATTCATTCCTCAAGCTCCCTACAGACTTCTAACTTGAAATGGCATTTTGGCTTAAATGAAATCCATTTTCAACAGCAACTATTAAAAGGTGCCATGAAACTCCATTAAAACCTGGAGGCATTGCTAAGCACATTATTTTCCTGTTTACTTACCTTGTTTTATTTATGAAAATAGACTTAAATGAAAACATACCATGTTTAGACTTTATATAATATCAATTCACCATGTAAAACATTCTGGCCAGTGAACCTACATGGCAATTTTACATGGCTGAGAAGGAAAGACAGTTTTACTTTAAGCTTCTGGAGAGCAGGGTATGTGCAATGTGTGACTACCACCCTGCTCTATTGGATCACCTCTTTTTCAGACTTTTTCCACTAGAGCAACAGCAGAGATGCCGACCCTAGAGCTGTTCTTGTTATTTCAGACCCCTCATCCCCTTTTATTAGGGTAGTACTTGGATCGAGGAGCTCAGAGTGCACAAAGGAGTATTACACACAGCTTTTCCTTTCTTTTCTAATTCCACTACCCTGTGCTATGTGACAAAGTCCAACCTTATCACCCAATATACTTTGGCAACGTGACTCTTTCCACAGCAGCCTCCTCTCTGATTTTTTCCCAGTTCATTTTGACAGCAGTTTTGAAGATCACGCAGATAATGGCTCGTTCCAGTGCACTCTGCACCCAATGATAACAATGCACCTCTCAATTTGCTGGAAGAATATTTACCAGACAAATCTTGGACAATGCATTACGGCTTTACAGAAAGTAATTCCTAGTTCTCACTCTGCCAGCAGTGATGGGTAGGTCACACAAGGGTAGTGCTCTCAGGCTTGAACCTAAACCCTCTGGTGCTGCAACCAACCCACTTCATTTTCTCTAACAACAGGGGTTTAGCAAAGAACCTTGTAAATCAAAAACTAATTGTGAAATGGAGCCAGCTTTTAGAACAACATTAAATGGCAGGCATTCTTCCACACTGCATGAGGACTGAGTTCCAGATGCCCTTTCACCTTGCAATCCCATAATACTGCCAGCTAAGTACTAGCACTTAAGGAAGAAGTTTGGTCCCTGCCCTAAGCAGTACAGACAACAACTCCAAAGTTATTATTCTCACAACCATAACTTCAAACTTCAAAAAACATTATCTTCTCTCCTTTTAACACTCCCATGCTCCTACCAGGAAAATATATTTCATACTGGATCTAATTAAGATGCAATCAATTTCAATTGGATGTGTTCTGAGTAGGCATAAATATTTCTCATAAAGGAAGTTAGCAAATTTGATTGATATAGATTAATACAGAGAAAATGAATTATATTATGAACAGCTGGAAATTAACTTTGTCCTTGTAAGCACGAGATAATACCAAAGGACTCTTGGCCTTCAAGCACATACAAATGAAAGAGGAAGAGGAGTTTTTCCAAAGAGAGCAAAAAGATCCACTTGTCCAACAGGAATTTAAACACTGGTATGCTAACAGCTTGCCACAGTTCCCTGCTAATGACCTGTCAACTTGGCATTGCAAACTGCAGCTCTTTATTTAAGTTGGAAAATGACCAATTCTGTATTCATGCCTTTGTTTCACATTTCAGTTCGAGTCCTCTTTCTGGTTTGTTTCTGTTATTCATATTATTATTACTAAACATGTGTTGTGTTACATACATTTTTCTTTACCAGCACTGGTACCCCCAGCACACTGCTTATGAAATTCTCTTCCTTTCTATTCTGGCTATTCACAATTGTTGCTCATCCAGCCAGTCAGAGAGACCACAACTGAGACTTTGCTAACCCAAATCAGGAGTTTTTACTTCTCTCCAGCTGGAAATTAACCCAATGAACATCACAAGACACGGACCAGTTCCTTGCCATTAACCAGTCCATGCTGTACATCCATACATCAAGTGTGCTTGTCCCTTCCCTGACAGCTGGGGAGTTCCTCTTTAAATACCTACAGAAGATGAACCTTCAGACCTCATCTCCTTCAGCACAGCATGGCACGCTACACAGAGGGAGGATGAGTACATCACCCACTCACAGTAGTGACCTATTGAGGCTTTGAGAAAGGCACAAGACTTGATGAAGGGATGTATCAACATCTACACTGCAAATGCTTGGAAAAGAGTTCTGCCCACGCTGCTACCAGAGTCAGGTGGGCTCCAACAGACATGTACTCCAGGGTTCACTTTGCTGTTTCCAAACAGCTTTTAGCACAGCTGAAAATCCACCTACACTGGAAATAAGCTGCATGGAAGACTTCTGAAGAAGCTGATCAACATCAGGATCACAAAGACATTAAAGTACTAGAAGATGAGGCATTTGGAAGACTTCTCTCGGCGAGATGAAAATCTACCACCACCTTTGAAAAACCTAAACCTCTGTCCCTCTGGCTGACACAGTAACCAGTGAGGAACATCACTTCCAAAGTAACAAAATAAAAGGGAGAAGAGCCTTCTGCAGGGTATGTAGTCAGGACACACAAATACAGGTACACACATCCTGGGGTGGGGAATTCTAGCTTAATACAAATATGGTCCCTCCAAGTCAGTCACTTGCCATCAGATTCTATGAAAGCAGCAGTTCAGTATTTACCAGGGGTCAAATAAAACAGTAGAAATGATTATGAATCAGAAACCTCAAGCATTTTGCTGCCATTAGATACTCTTCAGTGGCCCTTCTCCTCGACACTGCAGTTCCACCCCTCACGCAGCGACAGACTGTTCTGTGTCTTCCTCTGGGCAGAACTGGGTTTGCCCACTCCTGGAGCCAGGATATGCTGGGAGAGCACCCTGGCATCAGCCACTGTGGTTCTTTGGGTCTCTCTCCTTCCCACCAGCTATAACAGCTCTGTAGATCACTAGCTGCAATTAGTAGTTTACATTGGTGAGATGAAGCAAGGCCTTACCACAGGGGAATGATGATGGTCACAGCTACCTTTTCATCCTACTGACTGGGCAGCCTTAACTGCCCCTTCCACTGAGTTGTACCTGCAGTTCACAGTGAGTGGAGATGGATCTCACTTTGATTTATTCAGGCAGCAACAATCAGGATATCTGTACCAGAGCAGGGTGCCCCAGGCTGCTTCTGCAGTCACCAGAGACCTCATTCATATGGACAGTGGTGTCCACAGCACACTACATCTGTTTATTTTCCCTTCCAATACCTTCGGCATGTCATCTTCCCACTGTAATCCTAGAATCTGAAGATTTTTAATATACATTGCTATTGATTTTTCCCCACACTCTTTACAATCTCCATTAGTCATTTCTAACACAGCTCTACCTTTCACTGACAAGGGATGCCCAGAAAGAGGAGAGGGCTGTCACACTTGGTTAGCTGCCTTTGTTTTCTTCGGCCTTGCATCCCCTTTGGTGTCAGACTTGTGTTTTTACCTCACTTGAGAGGACATCACAGCTCTAAATTGTGTGTCAAGCTGCTGCTAAGGTTTTCCTATCTTAGTCACGATCCCGTTTACAGAAAGATGTTATAATGGCAAATTTAAGTTACTTAAAAAGACAGATAGGTATAAGATGCTTTACACTGACTGCCACAAAACTCAAATGCCAAATATCTCTATATGACCATAACCTTAAAAACTACTTAATCTTTAAGTAGAAATGTAGGAATGTGGTGAAGCCTCTGCTCTGGCAGAAGCCACTGTTCACACATCTCAGCTATTTCCCAGATAGGGATTGACCAGAAATCTAAAGAAATTTGTCCCTTTTTGGCAACATATGGGTCTCAACATACCACCATGCTTTTGCTGGTGAGGTAAAACACATTTGATCTAAGATAACTTCGAATTGCGAACTTGTGCCAACGCACACCATCAGTAAGCTTTTAACAGCCTCTGGTGAGCAAAGTGAGAGCAGTCTTCACTTGAGGACTTGTCATCAGCAGCAAAATAGCAGGCATCTCTCATCAAAACTGGAAGATGCATTTTCCACTTAATTTTAAGAGGTTATGCAGGTACATAACCCTTTAGCTCAATACTCTCAAGGTAGCAATCAGCTAAAAAAAACCCAAACCAATTCGATCAGGCAAAGCAGACAAACTCTCCAGCACAAGGAAGCCCTTGAACACTACTGGAGATCAAGGAACTAATGTGAGACAGAGGGAACCCTTCATAACACTGACAACAGCAACAAAAGACTCCAGGAGAAATCTGTGACTAATCAAGTTAAGTCCTTGAAAGCAGCTTAGAGATCTTGCTTTGTTAGGTTTTATAGAAAGCAAAAAATGCTCTGTCCACAGGACAAAAAAGTCAGAAGCACTTATTAAACAAATGTCCATCTTTTAGGAGGAAAAGGTGAATTAGTCCCAATGCTACAGGCTTGGGAAGAGTGGCTGGAAAGCTGTCTGGTGGAAAAGGACTTGGGGGCGTTGGTCTGAATGTGAGCCAGCAGAAGGCCAACAGCATCCTGGCCTGTGTCAGCAATGGTGTGACCAGCAGGGGCAGGGAGGTGATTGTCCCCTGTACTCAGCTCTGGTGAGGTCTCACCTCAAGTGCTGTGTTCAGTTTTGGGCCCCTCACTCCCAGAAGGACACTGAGCTGCTGGAGTGTGTCCAGAGAAGGGCAGTGGAGCTGGGGAAGGGTCTGGAGCACAAGTGTGATGGGGAGCAGCTGAGGGAACTGGGGGGTTCAGTGTGGAGAAGAGGAGGCTGAGGGGAGACCTCATTGCTCTCTGCAGCTCCCTGAAAGGAGGGGGCAGTGAGGGGGGGTCGGTCTCTTCTCCCAGGTAACAGTGACAGGATGAGGGGTGATGGCCTCAAGTTGTGCCAGGGGAGGTTTAGATTGGATGTTGGGAACAATTTCTTCCCTGAAAGGGTTCCCCAGCACTGGCCCAGGCTGCCCAGGACAGTGGGGGAGTCCCCATCCCTGGAGGGATTTCAGAGCCGTGGAGATGTGGTGCTGAGGGACATGGGGCAGTGGGGACTGGGCAGTGCTGGGTTAATGGTTGGACTGGGTGATCTTAGAGGTCTCTTCCAACCAAGGCTGTTCTGTGATTCTGTGTTTACAACACACATTATTTACATTGTAACAGAGGACAATGCCAAACAAGTGTTGACATTTTTGTGCCTCTAGCCCCAGCGTGCAGACGCAGAGGTGTTTTGGAAGAGCTGGCTGAGTGCTTGTGTCACTTGGCAGTATTTCTGAAACAGTGGGAAAGCAAACTTCATGCCATTCTTTAAAGCCAATAAACATACACATCAGCTGAACCCTGATGTCAGGAAAAACAATGCACATATGAGACTCAGTGCATGCTACAGGAGTAGAATATGATTGTGCCTATTAACGTGGGCTCACAAAAAACACCAATTACCAACTTTTTAATTACTTTTAACTACATTACAAGCCTGGACAACAAAGGGAATATGACTTACTAAGTTTAAGTTTCCATGGCCTCATAGCAGCTGAGCTGATTGCATTATCCATGTGTAAACACACAGGTCCAGCTCTGAAAACATTCTGGAAATGCAGATTGTCTTGACCAGGAAGGGTCTGGCCATCACCAAGATGCTGCAGAGCCCCTTAGGTACTTCTTTCCTTTTGAGATGAAAATAGCTGCAGGCTTTGACTGTAACTCTGGGTAAACAGGCTCATGACATGCCAGCATCTGGCTGTACTCAGAGAGTCACAGAGTGGCAGGGGTTGGAAGGGACCTCTGAAGATCACCCAGTCCAACCCCCCTGCTAGAGCAGGATCCCAGAGCAGATCCCACAGGAACACCTCCAGATGGGTTTAAATGTCTCCAGAGACAGAGACTCCACCACCTCTCTGGGCAGCCTGTGCCATCACTGCTGGAGACAGGACAGCGTGCACAAGGGCTGATGCAGTCTGTCATTGTGGAACCAAGGGGATAATGAGGATGCCAGCAGGGTTCTGTTGCCGATGCTTTTGGTATCAGCACATCCATGTGGCAACACTGGGTCTGTAGTCCTGTGGGCCATAACTCACAAAATGAAACTCATCTGAGGCCTTCAAAAGGAGTCGGAGAAAAGACCAGATCAATGACCAAATCAGAGAATCTTTGGTATTTTAAGAAATGCTTTAAAACTCCCTTTTTCAATTTCATCAAGCAGAGACTGAGGAATGACCTGATCAGACTTGCATGGCCTTAAGGCACCAAGGCCAGAAACTGCTTTCCCTGTGGGGGACAACAGTCCAGCAAGACTAGGTTGTCACCACAGGAACAAGGAAAGTGTATTTTCTTTTATAAGTGGAATATTTAACTTCTCAACCAGTTTCTCAACAATGTGAAGAGATTGTTCATTACAGAAATAGTTAGATGATGATTGCAAAAATAAAGCCTGCACTGTGCAATGATATTCACATACCCTGAGAGACAAGAAGGTTACAGCAACTTTCTAATCTATCCATCCAGCTATGGCACTTTTTGATTTTCCAGTTCTCAGTCTCATCCTCGCACTAATCTAGGTTTCTATTTTGACCTGAGATGGAAGAGTCTTCTCCTTCGTTAATACCCTGATGTCTTTGATGGGATGAAGTAGAAAAGGGTGAGAGGCTTATCTCAACTCAGCTCTTTCTTTCTTCTACTTTCCTGTGGGTTTAACCTAACAGATAGCAGTCATATACAAAAAATTGGACCAACATCTAGAACTCATAAAATACATGGAGTTATTCCACAGCTGTCACATTGCTCATTCTGCTCAAATGCTTATTAGAATTAATAGACATGGTAGAAAAAGTTTCAAGGCTATGCCCAGCTGTGGAATGAAAAGGACGGTGCAAATCAGTACTGAAGTGAGAGCAGTGATGTGTTTTCAATGTATTTTAATGTTTACCAATCCAGCAGACACAAGATATGAAATACTTGACAAGGTAGAAGACAAAAGAATAACTAGCAGCTAAAAGGAAGATACGAAATAGCAGCCTGGACCGCTCTAATTTTTGCTTAAATTGCCTACATGGAGGATGTTCTTTACCAGGGGATGAACAGACCTTTTGGACACCATTTGCAGGCCACAGAAACAGCACTCACTTCTATCTTTCCTTGGACAAACGTACAATTATGCCATAAATATACTAAAAAAAGAAAAGAGTAGCCCTTGGTTACATGAAATCAAGTCCTAAGCTACATTTGATCCAGAATGAGCAGGTTCCCTACTTTCAATTTACACATTTCTCCACAGTCCCAGGGACCAGACTCTTCCCAGCTCAGTCCAAGCCCAGGGCAGATCTTTCCTCCATGTCAGGGGGAGCACAGGTGCTACTGGCCATGAGCTCAAGTGAGGACCAACCTGGTCTTTTTCAGACTGCTTCATTCTTCTGACCTTGGCACACAAACACTAACTTCTCATTAGAGATATTTACAGCTGACACCCACCAGTCATGAGTGCAGGTACGTAACTATCCCAGCTGCAAACTAACAGAGATCTTACCATAAAGAAATACAACAAAATCAAGGCAGCATTCTTCAAATTAAGTTATATCTTTTGTTTTGTTGGTTTTTTTTTTTCAACTATGCCTTACCACATTTCAATAGTAAGAAGCCCCCTAACTCCCAACATACTGCCAGTTGGGCAAAATTACCCTTGAAAAAAGCAACCACTATTTCCCATCTGTCTACAGAATAAGGGATTAATGAAAGGAAATCTCTTATTCAATTTAAAAATAATGAGCCATCAATATGTAGCTGCTTCGGCTCTATCAACCTGAATTAACAGCTCATGGGTATAGCTATTTTTTTTTCCTCGGTCTCCTCTAATGTTTTGGGTTTTTTTCCCAATTCAATTGACAGTAAAAATCAAACAAACTACAACCGCACATCCACCCAATCCCTTGTCTTTTTACTAACAGCCAAAATTTACTAACTTAACCTTAATAAACTGCTAGTACAACTTGCTGGCTATGTTTTTTGAAGTCTCAACTCCAAACAGGTACCAAATAAGCCCAAATCTGAGGACGTGGGCTGTCTGGACTGCGGGTGGGGTGGTCAGGGGTGCTTTTCACGGCCAGGTCTGCACCATCACCTGCGAGCTCGAGCTGCTCCTGTGGCAGCACTGCTCCTCTTCACCATAACAGATTCAGCTGATTAACGTGAGATAATTCTAGTTGTACCTAATGTTAGAACTACTTGAAATCCTCAGGTGATGCAGAGAAGCTGTTGCATAAAGATCCTGGATTTCAAGGAAGCACGGCAATTGTACTGAATGAGCTGTAAAACCCACAGAAGGTACCTTTAATCCTGTCACCTCACACTGAAAGAGCTACAGCTCATGTAGTTTGAATGAGTACTGTAAAACACAAACAAGCAAAACCCCATGCAATGCTATTAACATACTGTATCATCATCTATCTCCTCTCTACCCCTCCATGTTGACTGAGGCCCAATAAAGCATATATATTTTGAATTAACTATGAAAAACATGTCCTGATAATATACCTCCCATGCTGGCATTTACTGCTGCTCAGGAACTGTTTGTAATCTTGTATTCTAACCACTATCAATTATCATAAAAATGTTGAAGTCCTAACCTACTGCTTGATAAATAATGCATGAGAAAGCTTTCAAGAGAAGTCAAGAAATACCATTTCTAGATCTTTAACACTTAATGTGTAACAAGCAGTAGTCTGTAGGGACCTGAACAAAGTGTGTTCTCCAGTTCCAGTGTCTGGTCAAAGAAAGGTGCCCTGTAAGCACCTTTTACAGAGCTTGCCATCATCTTGAAGGCAGCTGAAAGCCTACAGTTTACCATGAGATGCTGTTAATAGAAAGACTAAACCAGCAGAAAGCAGTTAGAACTACTATCATATGACGTTCCAATAGGGGGAAAAGTAATCAACATCTCAATAAACTGAAAGCTCTGTAAGGATGGTTACTTGTTTACACATGCATTCTTCTTATGGAAATACATGTTGCAGTCCACTGCTATTGGGCTTTTTTTAGTTTTAAATAACTGTAGCATATCACCCAGGCCCACCTTCAAGCTACACTACAAAAGAAGATGAGCACATCCTTCTCTTTCAGCTCCTCTCAGCTCCAGATCCTTAAAAGCTGGGGCACTCTATGGGAGAGGCGGGGGAGCAAGTGCACATTGCAGACAACACATCTTGAATAGTTTCTCAGCCCTGAGATTAATTAAGTGCCTGGAGGAGCATCTCAGAGCCCCTGCTGACTGAGGGACTACACTTCCAAAACCAATGTTGCTTTGTGATGCTTCAATAGGAGTATTAATGCTTAATAAAAACATGAAACAAACCCCATATGGTAGCTTTTCAAATTTAACCTGTTAAAAAATTATGAACTGATGATACTTGAGCTCTCCTTGAAAGGGTTTTAACAACCCAGGGCAGTCGTCCCTAAGCACCTTGTGCCAAATACACAGGCAGTGCTGAAGCAGGCAATCCCTTGCAGCAGTCTGCAGCAGAGAATGAGGAGTCCTGCTAAAACACACAGCCTGTGGCTACCAAGCTGAAAACATAACAAAGATCTGACAGTTTCTGCTACACAGGAAGGTTTACAGGAAAATGCAGATGCCTTTGCATTCACAGCCTAGCAAAAATCCAGTATAATGTTAGTTAAGTGTTGTGAAAAAGACAAGAATTTCATCTTTCAAGGCCCTTCTGCTTTTACAAGTAGGAGAAATGAACTGCAAAGTGCATTCCTTCCCAGACAAATGAAGGCAAGTGCAAGGGGCTGATGGCTTCAAGGACTCTTCCCTTTAGATATATGAACACTAACATCCTACCGAGGGTGTAAGGCTCTATTGAGAAACAGAAAGCAGTGTTAATATATGTCCTGAACAGAATAACAGAAAAAAAAAAAAAAAAAAAAAAAATCAAACCTACAAAACCAAAACAACAGAAATTCCTTTATTAAAGTATGCAAACCAAAACTGCTGCCAAAAAGATTTTTACTTATTTGATTTAGAAAACACAATGAAAAAACAAAACTCTTTTCCTTTCCCACAGAAAAGAATTGCAAGTGGGAGCACATGAGTGTGTAGAACATTGCATCATAAACATCAACCATTTCATAGAATGGTTTGGGTTGGAAGGGACCTTAAAGATCATCTCATCCCAACCCCCCTGCCATGGCAGGGACACCTCCCACCAGCCCAGGTTGCTCCAAGCCCCATCCAACCTGGCCTGGAACACTGCCAGGGAGGGGGCAGCCACAGCTTCCCTGGGCAACCTGGGCCAGTGTCTCACCACCCTCACAGCCAAGAATTTCTTCCTACTCTCTAATCTAAATCTCCCCTCTTCCAGTTTAAAGCCATTGCCCCTCATCCTATCACTACAAGCCCTTGTAAAATGTCACTCTCCATTTGGTCACCTTTTCTTCCTCCTTCATTGGGCAACTTCTTACTATCAGATAAGGTACAGGTAACAAAAACCTCATTCAATTCTAACCCTGAAAACCAAGTGTTTCAAATTTTGCCTTGAATTGCTAGAAGATCTGGAAACAGAGGTGGGGTTCTGAACACACAGCTGCAGGAGGTCCAGTACCTGTCCTTCATGGCTTACCTGTCAAAGCCCAATCCTGTTTTAACTTGGAAGACCTCTTCAGCCAAAACCAAAGACAGGGAAAATGCATACAGCAGTGCATGCATCAGAGTGAGTAGTCCAAGGCAGTCAACAGCCGTGCTGGAGACAGACAAGCTCTGGAGTAAAAGATTTTGCACTTCTTGCAGAGCATTCAATCAATCACAGTCTATCCCCAGTCCTGAAGTACACTGCAAAGATTATCTTATGCCACTCCATCTAGAAAAATTAAATTGCATGAATCATATAACAAAGTGTTTAAAAACCCTGCAGAGTGCATGGCCAGGAAACAAACCCTTCCCTTTGATTGCTCTTCTGAGCAGATAGAACTGTACACCTCTGTGCTCACTGCTGTAAAGCACGCCTGTCATCACCCACAGAAACACCATGCAATACAGGGAAGAAATACATAGCAAGTGTAACTGACTGACTTTGGTTAAAATATACTGATACAGGACTAGATACTTCGGGAGAAGAGCAAGCTTCAGCTTCCAAACCTCAGAGCAGAGCAAACTGTTTGGAATCAAGTAAAGTTACATTGCAAAAACCTGAAACAGGCTCCACAGTGACACCACTCAGGTCCCAGCCATGGACAATGGGCTGAACAGAGTCTGAAACCCATGCCAAGCAATTCACACAGGTAAGGAGGATAAACCTTCTTTAACATAACATGACACCACGTGGACAAGTGGACACAACTTGTTATTGTCACAGTAAACTCCAGGGAAGAGTTCACTGTGCTGCATATTCACCTGCCTCACAGAAACACTTCACTTGGGGCAACACAAAATCACTCTTAGACACTCCAGAGACTGCGCAGTAATCAGAGGAGCTTGCTTTCATCATCATCATCAACAAGCAACATGCTCAGTAAAGGAGTTTGTACCCACTCAAGGTAAAAGTCTGATCTCTTCTGCAAAGCAGGCAAGGCAGTCTGGGTTGTAGTGGCCCGACTGGGAGGACCAAGGTTTGCCCAAAAGCTGGTGCAACCTGATCATTTCCAGCCACCAGGGTTGGAATAAGAATTTTATATTAGAAGACCAAAGCAGCATAAGTTCTGACAGTTACAAATACATCTTATTAACAAAGCTGCTCCCCCATGCAGAGGTGATGTAAACTAGATGCTCTCTCAACCAATACCTTCAGGTTGCTCCCAACAACCACCGGATGAAGTTGTGTCTCACACCAGGCAGGAGAACAGACGAGGTGTGTGGGGTACTACTGCCATGGACGGCATCACTAAAAATGAAGGGCCCCAAATCAGATCTCTGACAAATCACTCAGTCTGAGCCTTCTCCCTTAAACAACAGTGGTGGCTGTTGATTCTGAAACAATTTTCTCACTCGTCCACAGTTGTGCACATGACTTGACATTTTTTAAACCGTAATTTCTCTTCTAGAAAGTCATGCACTGATGTCACAGCTGGTATGGACCAGTATATGCATTCCACCTAGACTGTCTTCACTGCCATGCTGCTTCTTTTTCTCACATACTATTGAAATCCGGTCCTGAATAACCTCTGTTCCTTTAACAGTATGCTGTATTTGTTATTGTTCAGCCAATACATGTGTCAATATATTTTCCAATCATATATTATTGCCAAGCTTGAAAGATTTATTAAAACTCTCATTGTCTCATCTGTGATTTCATGCATCAGCTCCTTCACTATTGTGGGATGAAAATTATCTGCTCTCCTTCCTGCTCCTCCTGCACAGACAGCTTACTGAGTTTCATTCTGCCTAAATGCAGCCACTTCCATACCCTTCCACCAGCTGTCCTGCCCTCACCCTCCAGCTCAGCGTGGTCCTCCTTCATTACAACCCAGACAATGTGTGTGTTTAGGCTTGAGGCAATATTTAAGACCATCTTTAACCTTTACTCTCTCTCTAAAGCACAGCTATCCCACTTCATTTATACTTTTTCTTCTCTTAGCTGAAAAATATTTTTAACATGTATTTTGACGTACGAGTCAACTGTATTTTGGTAGCTCTGACTTTCCAACACCTCAATCAAAGCCTTTTTTCTTGACTGACCCCCTTTCTCCATTTCCCATCTACACCCCAAGTGCTTGTCAAGTAGCTGGTTCATTTTAAGCATCTTAAGTTTAAAAAAATAATATTTTTGATTTCCTAAAATAGCATTATTTAAAATGGAAAAAACCCTATTAAAAATCATAGTGATTAAATACTGACCTATAAATATAAATTCAGTTGAAGAGCAATACTGACATTCATCATCCTGAACCCTTTCAAATACCAGTTCTCCTCCACTGTGATAAAGAACATCGCAGACACTGAACTCTGCTTGTCTCATGCCTTTTGATATTTCAGTTTCCCATCCAGTTCAAACACAACAAAACATCCTGAATTTATAATGCTTTTTGCCTGGAGGCTGCTGATCCCAGCTAGCTACAGCACCTATCGTTCTGAATCTCGTGTGGATGTCCTGTGTTAATACAGCAACAACCCAAACGTGTAGAACAATATCACATAGAGGGCCCAGGCTCTAGACCAATTCCCCAAAGCTTTGCTGAGCAGCATTAAATGAATAAATAAGAACTTGAATAAAACATTAGAGAAAACGGTTCTGAGTTAGGGCTAAAAGACCAAGTGCCATCTTGCCTCTCTCAATCACCATTTGTAATTGCAAGGCTCCTAGTCACTCAGAACTGTCTTTAATAAAGATTCATCCTCAATTATGCTTTAAATGAGAAAACTGCACTTATGTTCAAAGTGATTTAAGAGTAACTGCACTTGGTAATTTTTAGGATTACCTAGGAAACTCATCATCCAACCTTGTGGCTGTTACTGAAATTCCCTTATGTTTCTAAGGGAGTGCTGGCAGTCCACTTCTGGCAACTTTGCTCCCATTTTCTTTTCTAAAGCTGTAATCCCTGTCTAGCTGAGAATGATGAGCCATAAATCAGAAGGGGAGTTATACAAATCGAACTAGCAGTAGTTAATCCAACACAAGATGCTATGTAAAGCCAACTGCACCTTTTTTATTGCAACTCACATGTCAAACTGACAGTCCAACAGGCTATCACAAACCCCTCCGTGACTCCCAAGCAAGTACTTAACCTCATGCACAAAATACCTTCCCCTCCCCTGGGAGCTGCACACAGTGTCATCATGAAAGACCCTTCCTAGGACTGTAATGATCTTTAATGAGAATTATTTCAGTGGTAATTATTTTGCTCTTTTTCCTTTTGATTCAGTACTTCAACTCTCACCTACTTCAGGAGTAAAGAATGATTCGCTCCAATGTGTAATGAAGGGCAAAGATGAACTATTTCCAGTTTTCCTCCACAATTCAGAGCAGTTTAAGACCCACAAGGTGTAATATTCAATGCTACTGCAAAGAACATGCACAAATTCCCCTGGGACATGTCTGGTAATTTAACATATCAGAAGCTGCTCTCTCTCTAAATAAGATCTTGATTCAGAGATTTTCAAGATAGCTTAGATAAAACAGGAGCTACTTTATTCAGAGATATTTACAGAAACAAAAATTTAATATATCTCAATATTATAGGAACTTCAATCTTAAATTAGGAACAATGAGGAGGAAGACATGAATATGACTTCCTTACAGCTGCTGGTAAAAGAGGAAAGTAAATAGCAACCAGACAATGAGCACATCATCTCATTTATTTTTCTTTTCCTTAATGATCAACATAGGAGACTGTAGAACATTATGCCCCCAAAACATGCAAACAATTCAAATACATTTGCATTACCAACAAACCAGCTTGCTTGCTAATAAGGCAGCTTTTAGTGTATGCCCAGAGCCATAGAACAAGTTTGGAAGGCATCGCTCAAAGCAGGGCCAGCTTCAGAGAGCAGGAGTAACCTTAATTTCAGCTTCAGTACTTCAGAGCTTTTTCCAGTACTTTCTGTTAGACTGAAAGCTAAAGTAATAACTTAACAGTAGGCTATTAGAAAAAGAAAAAAAAACCAAACACCTGGTCCAGACAGCTAACTCGTAGCAGCACGTACACAGGATCCATATCCTACCAAGAGCAAGTATTACCAAAGAAGTTTCCAAATCTCATTCTCAAGAAAAGGTCCAATGATAAAAGGATAATAAATATTCTTCATAAGGCCAAGTGTAAGAAAAATGTTAATCTCCTAAAGCACTGCAGGCACCGAATTCCCTCGGAAAAGGGACAAAAACCTTTTTGGGTGTTCCCCCTCTCACGGATGAGCTGTTTTAGAAAGAGGAAGTGTCTCCTCACAATCTATACACTCCTCAAATTGTAAACACAATTATATCAACTACATGTTCATGTTATCATACACCCACAAATATTTTAGCTCTGTAAATCAAGACATTTCTCAGAAAACCTCCCCAGTTGGTGAACAGCCTTGGTTTGTACCAGCTATAGACTTGTTACGGGTATTTTTCATAGCCTGAAGGCAACTTTATATATAAACTGACAGCTCTCTGCCTGATTTGTGTGCCTAACACTCTCGCAAAGCTCACGAAACCTAGGTACCACGCCAGTCTGTAAGGCATGCCCCGTGTGAGTTCAACTGCTCAGCTTTCAGGCTTTCAGAGTTGCGACTGTTTCACCACGAAATAAAAGGGAGTTGTGGAATAAAACATAGAAACTGAGAATAGAGGCCCTTCCTGACCAAGACTAAGATCATGTTAGGTTAATGGTTGGACTTGATCTTAAAGGTCTTTTCCAACCTAGGTTATTCTGTGACCATCCAGTCCAACCAGTAACCCAGCACTGCCCAGTCCCCACTGCCCCATGTCCCTCAGCACCACATCTCCACGGCTCTGAAATCCCTCCAGGGATGGGGACTCCCCCACTGCCCTGGGCAGCCTGGGCCAGTGCTGGGGAACCCTTTCAGGGAAGAAATTTTTTCTGATATCCAATCTAACCCTCCCCTGGCACAACTTGAGGCCATCACCCCTCGTCCTGTCCCTGTCACTGTTACCTGGGAGAAGAGACCGACCCCCCCTCACTGCCCCCTCCCTTCAGGGAGCTGCAGAGAGCAATGAGGTCTCCCCTCAGCCTCCTCTTCTCCACACTGAACCCCCCAGTTCCCTCAGCTGCTCCCCATCACACTTGTGCTCCAGACCCTTCCCCAGCTTCATTGCCCTTCTCTGGACACGCTCCAGCAGCTCAGTGTCCTTCTGGGAGTGAGGGGCCCCAAACTGAACACAGTATTTGAGGTGCAGCCTCACCAGAGCTGAGCACAGGGGGACAATCACCTCCCTGGCCCTGCTGGTCACACCATTGGTGACACAGGCCAGGATGCCACTGGCCTTCCTGGCCACCTGGGCACACTGCTGGCTCATATTCAGTGGCTGTCGATCAGCACCTCCAAGTCCTTTTCCACCAGGCAGCTTTCCAGCCACTCCTCCCCAAGCCTGTAGCGCTGCTGGGGGTTGTTGTGACCCAAGTGCAGAACCCAGCACTTGCCCTTATTGAACCTCACACCATTGGCCTCAGCCCATGGATCCAGCCTGTCCAGATCCCTCTGCAGAGCCTCCCTGCCCTCAGGCAGATCAGCACTCCCACCCAACTTGGTGTCATCTGCAAACTGACTGAGGGTGCACTCAATCCCCTCATTCAGATCATTGATAAAGACATTACACAAGACCGGCCCCAGCACTGAGCCCTGGGGAACACCACTTGTGACCAGGCTCCAACTGGATCTGACTCCATTCACCACAACTCTCTGAGCAAGGTCAGCCAGTTTTTAACCCAGTGAAGAGTCCACCTGTCTGAGCCATGAGCCACCAGCTTCTCTAGGAGAGTGGTGGGGGAGACAGAGCCAAAGGCTTTACTAAAGTCCAGGTAAAGGACATCCACAGCCTTCCCCTCATCCACCAAGCACTAAACTGCACCGAGGACCAAATCTGTAAAGAAAAAGTAAGAAAAGTTGTGGAATGCAAAGAGAAAGCAGACTACTTGTATCTGTTCAGTTTCATTTCTCTCACCTGTACTGTAAAGTGAGTAAGCTATACTTTTTTTTTTTTGTAGAAATCTGCATACATATTCAGTAAAGAACAGCAATTCTGAGCTTCAAAAGAACTGCCACCTGTATGGCACTCAGCTGTACCCAATCCACCCAAAGATGTGTTCCACAGACACATGGCTTCAGCTGTACCTCTCCAAATTTCTCCTGTTCTAACACACACAAGCAGCACCTCTGAAGCAGAGTGCAAAATGATAAGGCAATATAAAGCACTACTGTACTTACAGCATTTTGGGACAAGAAAAAAAGGAAGCAAAGCTGAATGAATGCATTAGAAGTAACAGCTCAGAAAAAGGAAAATACAGCTGACAGGGACCATAAAAGGGAAATAGGTCTCAATTGATTTAAGGTTTATTTTTTTAAGAGAGGTGACAAAGAGTCAGTAAAGTCAGGTGAAACCTACTAAACATTTCCTTAAGGAAGGCAAATTTCATCCTTGAATTTCTTCGAAACTTCTATCATTTGGAAGCAACAGAATTAAACCACAGAATAATTGGGGCAGGGGGAGAGGAGGAAGAAAACAAAACCACCCTAGGAGCTACATCAACACAATGCAAAATGAGAATCAAAGCAAGGGATAAATACCAATCTCTGGTAGGGTGAATAAAGAAGAGTGCAAAGCCAGCACTGAATTCCCCAGGGGCTCTGGTTTGTGCAGTAAGTGGAGTTAATTGAGAAAAACTGATAGAAAGTCACCTTTGACAGACAGCTATGGGGAGCAACCTACAAGCTCCAAACCTTAAAGAAATTAGGACATTCAACAGTTAATTGCAGAGAGCAAGCATAATTCACAAAAGGACCCCTAAAGGGATCTAATAAGATATTTGTTTTTAAAAGGGAAGAGACACAAGGGGCAAATACATGACAATGCAATGCAGAGGGAGGGACCTGAGTGACAGGGATTATGTACCAGAAACAACCAGAGAGGGGATGGACCAGCACATGACCTAGGGCTCAGATGGCCATGTTTGCCAGCACTGCACCCTCTCACCCCACTCCTCCAAAGAGTGGGTGGAACCGTGGAAAGATCTGGATGCATAAAAGACAAAGCTCCACGTGAAGGGTAACAGAACCAGTAATCAAAGAAAAGAATAAAGAAGAATTAAAAAAAGAAAAGAGAAGAATAAGCAAGAGAAAATGGCCACGAAGATGATCTGAGGGCTGGAGCACCTCTCCTACTGGGACAGGCTGAGGGAGTTGGGGTTGTTCAGCCTGGAGAAAAGAAGGCTCTGGGAGACCTTAGAGCACCTTCCAGTTCCTGAAGGGCCTACAAGAAAGCTGGAGAGGGACATTTTACAAGGGCTTGTAGTGATAGAACGAGGGGTGATGGCTTTAAACTGGAAGAGGGGAGATTTAGATTAGATATTAGGAAGAAATTCTTGGCTGTGAGGGTGGTGAGACACTGGCCCAGGTTGCCCAGGGAAGCTGTGGCTGCCCCCTCCCTGGCAGTGTTCCAGGCCAGGTTGGATGGGGCTTGGAGCAACCTGGGCTGGTGGGAGGTGTCCCTGCCATGGCAGGGGGGTTGGAACAAGATGAGCTTTGGATTTCCCTTCCAACCCAAACCATTCTGTGATTCTATGAAGTAACAAAACACACAGACATGCATGAAAAGTTTGGTGGTTCTCTCAGCTGCTGGATTCCTCAAGGATGCCTTTTCCAAAAACTATTAATTCCCTGTGTGGCAGATAATTTATCAAGAATTGCTCTTTTACACCTCACCTTGTTGTGACAGTGACAAAATCATAAGCCCAACACAAATGCTCAGTGGTGCATTTCCGAAGCAATATTTGCCAGATTTTTCATTGGTCTCATAAACCATCCTGAAATATAAAAATTAATGCCTGGCAGCAGCCACGCATAATTATTCTTCTGAAAAGAACTAATATACACTTGGGATTTAGAACTTGGCATAAAATAATTATGCAAAGAAAAAAAAAAAAAAAAAAAAAGCTCTACAAGCCTCACGCTCTGTAGAAGTTTGGCGTCATTTTTATTCTGAATGCATTCAATACTGCAGCCACGGCCCCTCCACTATGCTACCACTACCTGCAATAAAACCCCTGGTTTATACTCAGAAGAGCTCTGTCCTGAGGGGCAGTGAATCAAGCCAGGTCTTAAACCAGCACAGGCTCGTGATGAAAAACAGCAGAAAAGCATTTCAGAGTTCACAGCCTTACTCCCTTGGCCAATAATTGATCAAAAAATCGGGCCCCTACAGACCATATGGTTGACCACTGGTCCTCAAAACATCTACAGAAGGAAGGACGGGCTGATCAGAGGAAAAAAAATTATGACTAGAAATGTGTTAATGGTATAAATTAGAGGCAAATCCCCAAAAGGTCGAGACTTGATGATTTACTTTAATCAGGCTGTATTTTCCTAATCTGTTGTGTCACTAGGATAACATGTGGAATACCATCATAATGATGAAAAATGACAAGTGAAAAAAAAGAAAAAAATATCAGAGCTGTGAAAGATAAAATCTGGCTTGATTAAGATGACTTTGAAAATCTAAAAGCATACAAGGAGTTTTCACATGAGACGATATAACAAGACAAATCAACAAATGTAATTTATGGTTGAGCCAAGCAAAGCTTTGAAATCCAACATTTATTGAATTATTTACTGTACAAGCACTATCAGTGGCCCTTTCAGACACGTGGTGAAGAATGAGAGATGCAGAGCCACACCTTCTCATTCGGGTGGGGAAAAGTATTGGTGTTTTATCAGCATTTTAACTCAAAACTCAGGTTTCCTTAGAAGCAGGCAAATTTTCTAAAGCATGCCTCACAGAAAGCCTCTAAAGAAAATAAGGGGAATTTTGTTCTGGGGTACAGACCTTCAAAGGTCCTCAGGCACCTCCTGAAGAAGACACAAGGATTCAGTTTATCATTTTCTGGCCATTCTGCAGGCTCTGTATATGCTGTTGTGCCAGACAGTGAAGCAGGGAGGGTGCCTCTGCCTGGACACTCTCCTCTACATCACGCCAAGTTGTGTGGATAGCAAGTGTGCAGGACTATGTCCACCTTGCTGAGAGCAACTGAATGTGCTGAGCTTCCCCTGGGGTGGGTGGCAAGAAGAAACCATGGAAATCGGGGCTCCTCATGAGGAGGAGAGGAGCAGGCCTGCGAGCACTCCAACCTTAAGCCCCACAGACAATTAAAAGATTTTCTGGATCGTACAAGAAGGGCCTGAGCATGATTTATTTTTGTTTTACAAATCTGAGATGCCAGGCAAGAAATGAACACTGCTGGAAAGGACACACACTGTGGCTACTGCAATAGGACTTGCTTGTAAACCTTTCTTCTTCCTTCTTCCAGTAGCTCCACAGTCCTTTTGCTTAGTGAGCCACCATTTTTAGTTTAGACTGTGCACTTGAATAAAATACTTCATTGTCCAACAAGGTAAGGTGAGGAATTCTTTCGACACAGAAGAGAAAGAAGAGAGACCAATTTAGGATCCCATCACACTGTTACACATGTCACTTAGTGTTAACTGGACTCTGAAAAGAACTGTGGTTGCTCAGACCCCCTGACTGTCACCAAACCCAAAAAGGCTTACAAGCCTAACCTGCTTAATCTTTGAGAAAACCTTTCCAGATACCTATCCACAAACGCAGGTTCCACTAAATGACATTGGCTCTCCATACTCATGCATTCTGGGATGCATCCAAATAATCCATGGCAAAGAGATTCCCAAGAATTTTTACTACAGCTCTAGAACAGCCAGATCATGTTCTCATTCAAATAAAGTTACCTGGGGTAGGTGGGGAAGTGAGCTTAGAATCAAAATACATTTGAAAAATGATGAACCATGCCAATTACAAATTATGATGGCTACTTAAAAAACCCCAAACAAACAGAAAACAAACCCTCACCTGCAAAGGATTTGTATTCAGAATAAAAAAAAAAGACAATCCAAAATAAAAATTGGTAAAACAGACATCTTTCTAAATCACTCTCTTTCCACAAGTTCATTTCTTTCTATCAAGACCTTTAAGGAAAGATGATTACTTCAGCATTGTCATGATACAACTGAGTGCAATACTGAATTACATCCTCCACCTAGCAGTCACTGCAATTCAAAGTATTACAGATTATTTACCATTTGTACATGGAGCATTCCAAGTGCATCAAGTGAACACTTCCAGCAGATTGAAAACATTTCTTGACAGTATTAGCAAAAAGATGACTTAATAGCTCCAGTCCAAATTCACCTTAGTTCACATGGATAGAATAAAATCAGTTTATGCTTTACATTGACTTAGTCACAAATATTGCAATTCAAAAGTATGCAGAAATGAGTAACATGCTATTACCATACACAGGACTGGGCTGAACAAGATGTAAACCTTGTGTGAGCTGAGTCAGTTCAGCTCCACAGAGCCTGAGTGGGTAAGAAAAGGTGATTCTGGGATCATGCAGCTCAAGTGCACAGGAACCAGCAGAGCCAGGGCTTTTAGGAACAACAGCACCTGCCCAAAACAGAGCTCAAAAGAGCTAAATGAAGCAGGAAGAATGGATTCTGAGCTTCAGGGCAGGAGTTCTACCTTTTGACACCAAACACACATAAAAGGCCATTCCCCACGAGGCAAAAGAAGATCCATTTGCTCCGACATCAGTGGCAGACCTTTGCCAGTGGCCTAAGAGGAGACCTCAGCTCTCAGCACAGCGGGATCATCACGGTAGTTGTTATATTCACATTGCCTAGGGCAGGGCCAGCTGAGTCAGTCAGAACAGACCCAGGTTTGATCTTTCCTAGAAGGTGGCTGAGGCAGGCTCACCCATACTGATGAACCCCATATTCCTGCTTTGGACCCCGTTTCCTACGTTTGAGAAATTCAGCAAAAATATTTCTCCTCCCCATCCGCTGCTGTCAGACTCCTGAATCTATTCCTGGCTCTGCCACTCCTTTGTCTTGGCATTCCCAGAAATGCCACCAGTTCCCACATCAGGGTAAGGGAGCTGCTTATTGGAACAGGCAGCAGAGAATATAAAACCAGAACAGCTGACTTACTGGTGAGTGGTGTAACATCAACAGTTATCCAGTACAATGACAGTGACATGCTCTGGGGAAGGGATCTTCTTCCAGATGAGCAGCATGCCAAATGTAAATCATGTTTGCACAAGAGGAAAGGTTTCACAAACGGACAACTTGGCAAGAATTAATTTAAGTCATGGCAGTAAAAGCAGTATCACTTGGTGAAAACAAGGCAGATAAATATTTAAATGCATCACCTGACTTATTGGGCTGACCCATACATGCTGCTCTTGCTTTTAAAAGGATTTTCATGGTACCCACTTCTAGCTGTGACAAAAGGAACTGAAATACACAGCTCGACACGTAGTTTGTGAAAACAGCATTCTGTATTCCAAACCATGCCATGGAAAGAAATTATTCTTATTTTTTGAATGCACTGTGAACAGAGACTTCAAGTTGCTTTCAAAGTTCACCAGTGTCCTGTCTTGTCTTGCAAGCAATAGAAAAATCAAGCTCCCTGTTCATCTCCTGTGGGTATACATGTTAATAAACAGCAGCTCCAGAAATAAAGCAATATCAAAACACACAAAGTACAACATAATGAAATTACGACCAGAGGACTGACCACAACAGTCACCTCCCACTCTCCAGAGACAAACTCATTCTAAGCAGGCTTAAAACATATTACATCCTCCTATTCTTGCACTGCTCTACTGGAACTGTAAAGGAGAAGACAGCAAAGAATATTGCCAGTAAAATGACATTCAAGGTTTCAAAATTACACAAAAGAAATAAATTGTTGAAATATGCAGTTCTTCATTTGCAAAGGTAAACTGATGACCTGGGAATATGGATGGATGGAGTATTGCAATTTAAATAATTTATTCTGAATACTCAAACTATCAAAGATGAGTAGTTCAGGAAATTTTAAATCACTTTGAAGAGAATTTCTACAGAAAAAAGTCAGTCTCAAACACATTTTGAAAGGGCCTTGGCATTACAGAGCATAATCACATTCACAAAAATTATACCTACTACAAAATGAAGTTAAATTACTCATTTTTGTCATTTTAAACATCAGTACTAGGGAAGACCTATGGTTTTGCCAGATCTGCTAATTACTCCTACAGTTATTCAATGTTTAGTGAACAAAACTCAGCAGGCTGCAATTGAAGTAGTGCCTGTGGGCATACCAAGACAGTTGCAAGTTGTCCACCCAAGAAAGATTGCAGCAGATACAGCTGGAGCCAAGACACGGCCCCTCAACACGTGCACAGACAATGCAACGGAAAACACAAGAGCTTTGGTGACTACACAGAAGCCCTAAGAACCTAGAGAAACAGTTAAAGATGAAAATAAGGGGGGAAACCTCTCATTCTTGGAAGATAATTTAGGGGCATCTATTTCCTCTCCCCCCAAGAGCACCAACACCAGGTTAGGATATTTTTTGAGACAGCTGACAGCACAAAAACGTTTTTAATAATTCCTGCTCTATCACTTACTAACTGCATTTTCTATCCTTAAGAAGAAATTAATCCATTTCCAAAAGGACTTCTTTTCTCCTCTACTTCCACTCCAAATGGTCTCCTGCTTTTAAGAGAAAAAAAAATAAAATCCAAGTGCCAAAAAGACATGATTAAAAAAAATTACTGAAAAAGGAGAATTGTAGAGATCTTTGCCAAAAGCTCTGCTTAAACACTGCCCACTGCTGATGTCTGTGCTCATGAATAAAAGGGGAATAATAAGCTCATTCATTTTACAGCTTCTTCAGTCTTTACACATTTGTCCTCCATGAAAAATACGTGAGTGTGAATTTCAATCCGTGGCCTAAGAATAGCATTAGACACCAAATTGATTCATGACTTTTCAATGAAATGGTTAATACCAAAACATTAAGGATGTATAACTTCAGAGTGGAAATGAACAAACAGGCTTGAATGAAACAAAAATAATTTCCATACATTTAGGCCTCTTTTCCCATCTCATGAATTTATAAACTCAATCAAGTTTTCAGCTAAGAAGTGATCCTTCCTTGCACTAGTTTACATTTTGATTTAAGCCACTTAGGACAACGAGCTGAGCGCTGACGTGTGTGAGCCAGCTGCTAACATGGAGAACAGGAAGAAAACCACAAATACAAGTCACCAAAAAAATATTCCATATTCCGTCTTGAAGACGACATTTATTAGCTGAATATAAGAGAATTTTCCAATTCTTACACTTACCCTTCAACTGACCGACTCTAAGCCTTCTACCTGACAAGAACAGAAGCTACACTCTTCCAGGCAATCGGTCCTTTCTTGGAATATAAACTTGTTATGCTCTGATAATACTCCTATTGTTGCATTTGATAATGATTCTTGGGGTTCTATGCTTCTATGACAGTTGATTAAGACCAAATAAGCCTTAATTGGCTGTATCACTGAATACAAAAGAGGGAAATTTCTATCTCTGGCAACCCAATATGCAAGTCATGACAGAAAAAGAGGAAGAGCCTATAAAGTACATTATTGAGTTGTAGCATATTAGCCAATTTTCCTCCATTATGGAGAAATCTGAGGACAGCACTTGGACCAGAGCATTTAGAAAATCCTCAAGTGTGAAGGGAAGCTCTGCCAGAAGAATAAACCAAGTCAGCTACAATTAGGTCTGTCTAGATGCTCCTGCACCCTGCTGCATGCCCCCCACCCCAAAACCAAGCAGCACAGCAGAAGTCCCTTTTTGATGCTACTGCTGAAACTTTCCCCAGTTGTGTACTGTTCCCAGGGGATTTCTACAGCCCAAACTAACCCCACTTTCTCCAAGTCTAACCAACACACTCCTAAATGGCCCAGGAACGCCCTGAATGACCCAGAATTACAGCAGCACCTGCCAGGGCTGTGAGGATCAAGCTGAGGCTTTCTTTTTGGGTGGCCTCAGGATCTGACTGTATCCTCACAGCCACATCTAGACCCAACCTAAAAGAGCCCTAAATAGTTGTTCATCTGGATGACTTCAAGAAGCATCAATAGAAAACACTCATGATCCCGAATCAGTCCGGGGATGGGGTTGAACTATGCAGCACTCTGCAGTGTGTAAGTTCAGCCCTCAGGAGCAGCCTCAGCACTGTGCAGCCACGTGGCATACACAAATCAATACAAATCCACTCCTCTTGTTAGAATTTGTCCAAAACATTCTGAAAGGGCAACTTCCTCCAGTAGGAGTTACTTAATCTGGCAGATAATAGATTTAATGTATCAGCTTTCTTCCTATATAAAACCATAAAGCCAGAATAAACTGGATACTGCGTGCCCTAATTTGACAAAATGGTATTATGTGCCTGGGCCTGATCCAGACCAAATTTGTATTCCTGGCTAATCTAATGTCACACAGACCCAGCACTAATGATCACAGAACAATGTCAGTGCACACAAATTCAGCACAAGGCTACTGATGCTCACCCCTGCAATCCTATTAGCCATCCAGATTGCATCAACAGCTAACTGATATCACTGGGCTGAGCTGCAAACCTCTGCCAACAAGTATCTAGACTTATTTTAAGCATTCTCAGATGTACACATGGGACCTGAGATAGGGGCTGTGTCTGTACAGTAAGAGGAGTTAGTTTTACAATTGAAGAAAAACTGATGGTTTACAAGCTAAGGTGATTGAACTGCTCTTTCCCTTGTACAGCAAGATAATAATTCATCCACATATTTTTTTATTGGCTGCAATACCTTAACTTACACTCTACAGCACATATAACCAACATATCACAACATATCCCCATTGCTACAGAAACCAGACTCCAGATTGCTGAAGATATATTTGAAAAGAAATACTTTCCACAGCTGGCAAAAAATGCTCATAAATACTTCAGGAATCTGTAAAATTCTCTAAAAATTTGAGAAAAATCTATCTGTGGACACTTAGGCATATAAACAATTGCATAACTTAGATTGGAAATCAACTGAAGTTTCTCCCTGGAAACATTTTACAGGAATGATAATAACATATCAGCAAATAATTTGATTTTTGTCCATTACAGAAATGTAACTGTTAACTGCTACAAAGAAATAGTACATCTAGGGAAAGTTAAATGCAAAGAGTCCCCAAACTACTCTTATGGGGAAATGAAGAAAAACCAATATAAAAATCACTGTACATTACAGCTCAGTCTCTTTTCCATTTCCACAACTACACAAATATCCTCAAAATCACTTGAAATATTAAAGTTACAATTACTTTCCTTTCATAATGCCACATAAAGCTGATTTTCTGAATGATAGGAAGTAATAGGTAAAAATGTTTTGAAATTAAAGATTGAGAGGCTCATGAATACATTAAACTGTAACTTACAAGAATATGTAACTTGATAAATTCTACCATGTCTATGCAACATGCTGCTATCTGTACAGCTTAAGGGAAAACCAAGTCCTCCCTCCTGCAGCAACAAACCCAGAGCTAAGGTTTAGGGCTCTGCTCTATTTCAGTCCAGTTAATCCCCATGGAATAGCTTTAAGTCTTATTCAAGTGTTGAGTACACAAGGTTGTCTTTAGCTCATTTTATTTATATCTTTTTTTTTTTCCCCTTCTTGAGTGCCAACTGACTGATCTCACTCCTGGTGCACAGAGAGGCACTGCAGACACTGCAGCAAGTCCAAGGAGTGAGCCCTACGCATGACGTGAAGACTTAATAGGCCTACAGACACGTGAACCTGCCTGCCCCACGTGGAAACCTTCTACAGAAATAGCTATTTCACCAGGCTTGGACTGCCTCCTTTCATCCATGTCACCTCTGGGACAGCGTGCTGCACTGCCATGGGATGGCGTCACCTCTCCTCCTCCCCACTGCTGCTCTTCCTAACAAAACGGGGAACGCAGAAGCTCGAGATGCACAGTTTCACTGGTCAGTATGTAAAACAAACATGAACTTTTAATTAGGTGTACATGGCTTCACACAATTTAACAGACTTCTCTTGGTTTGTACATTCACCATACATGTGTAAAGGGAGTTATGGGAACATACGGGACACTGTCCAGTTGAAACTCCTTTACACATTTCACACCTCTCAGCTCAGCCTGCTCTCCCTGCTAAGGCTTTACAGGGCCCAAATGCCAAGATTAATTGCTGCAGATGTTAGTTCCACTAATTAGAACTCAGCAGCTCTTAGGATGTAAAAATAATGCAACACTTCCCATAATCACATGAGTATTTATTGAAAAAACACACTAGGTTTCAATAACTCAAACAGCTCGAGTGGACTTGAAGTGGACTTCTGAATGTTTAAAAGCCCCATTAAATGGTATTTTAAACCAATTATATAGCTCTGGTGGCACATTCAAAATTCAACTGCAAACCCAAAAAAATCTCAGATAAAGGAATTTCAAAACAGCAATAATGTCAGAGACGTTATTTCTGTAGGAAAGATGTACTTGAAAAAATTAAGATGCTGAAGCATCCTTTAAGTGATTAAATCATCTTTTTTTCTGAAACAGAGTATGATAAGACCACAGAGCTGCAAGTCTTGAGAAATGCTGTTCTCAATACACCTGTGCTCAGCCACAGCAACTTTCTAAATAAGAAAACAGCATTTTATTCATTCCATTTTTCGCCTTAGCCAAAATGTCTTAAATCAGCCCAGCTGCAATCCGCATACAACCCACGCCGGAGATGGAGAGCAGGACCCTTCATCTTTAAGGCTCATTAGCTCAATTTCAGCCCACACCAGAAGTCACTGAAAATTTTATTAAGCAATGGCTGGTCGGAAGCCATCACACAGCCCATCAGAAACATATGAGTACACTTAAGCCTGTCTCAGAAGAGAGGCTACAGATTTTGTGCCTCTAGAGACCTTTTCTTCAATCCCTGTCAACTGCCTCCAACAACCAAGTTAAAATAGTATGGCATGGCATGGAAATTTGCAGTGACATTGTCAATGTGCCTTAGTAATCAGGTCCATTTTCCCGGAATTACCTGCAATTAAATGGAAAATAAATTCCTCCAATAGAACCAGAAAAAAACCCCACAGACTGGGTTCCTGCATGTTTGTGCTCTATCTTGCATTTAATCCCCCACTGCAGGGAGTTACTGATGGGGATTTGTAGTGATCACACGTCCTCTGCCTCCCCAGGAAGCCAGGCTGACAAAAGATTGCTGCCAAGACAGCGGGAAGATGAAAAGATATCCAAGTAATACCAAACCCTCCTACAGCCATGAAAGCTCATTCCTGCACTCACCTGTGTTTGCATAAACAGCAAACACCCCCAATGAGCATTACAGAGATTGATGGAGGGAGAGGAGAGAGAGAGATCATGTAATTTGTGGAGACAGTTCTATTATTCATTAGCACTCCATACCATCGTAAGGGCAGGGGGAGAAACAAAAATACAATAACACAACCAAAAGCTGCACAACATGTACTGATTTACCTAGGGCAGGCAAGAACACAGACAAAATATTCTTAACTCCAGAGTTTTTTGTTACCAATGCATTACCAAGAAATGCAAAGTTCACTCCTAGGATTCCTCACAGGAACACAACGATAATTGAACATACTACATCAAGTAATTTAGTTATAATAAATCACAGAATCACAGAATGTCAGGGATGGGAAGGGACCTCAAAAGATCTTCTAGTCCAATCCCCCTGCCAGAGCAGGAACACCTAGATCAGGTCACACAGGAACATGTCCAGGTGGGTTTGAATGTCTCCAGAGAAGGAGACTCCACACCCTCTCTGGGCAGCCTGTGCCAGTGCTCTGTCACCCTCACTGGGAAGAAATTCTTCCTCACATTTATGTGGAACCTCCTATGTTCCAGCTTGCACCCATTGCCCCTTGTCCTGTCATTGGATGTCACTGAGAAGAGCCTGGCTCCATCCTCATGACACTCACCCTTTACATATTTATAGACATTCATGAGGTCACCCCTCAGTCTCCTCTTCTCCAAGCTGAAGAGACCCAGCTCCTTCAGCCTTTCCTCATAAGGGAGATGTTCCACTCCATCATCTTTGTGGGTCTGCACTGGACTCTCTCCAGCAGTTCCCTGTCCTTCTGGAACTGGGGGGCCCAGAACTGGACACAATATTCCAGATGTGGCCTCACCAGGGCAAAATAGAGGGGGAGGAGAACCTCTCTTGACCTACTAACCACCCCTATTAATCCAGTGGTGGAGGTGGAAACCACCAAATTCTAAGTCTATGTGCATTGCTCAAGATCTTTAAAGACCTGACACAGTAACTGTGTGTCTGATTATGAACACAAGAAATAGCTATTACCTAAAATATTTATTCCCTGAGATTTGCAACATTCACCACAGCAGAACTAAAGATATGCTCCTGAAGAGCAGGATTTTCTGTTTATTCCACTGCCAGAACGTGACAAATAAGTGCAGTGGACAAAGTGCCACACAGAGTGTTAACTCAGTTACTGTTTCGAAATCTTTCTAAAAAGATTTCTAAAACTTGAGAAGAGACAGTCCAACAGCAAGAACAGACCTTTGAAAGCTGCAGTCCAGTACAAGAACTAAAATAACCTGGTTAGATTTCAGACATTAAGTGTCCAAGCAACATATTTGTATATATTAGAACATAAACATGTGGGATGTTTCTCTGCATCTACTGGTGATTCCAAAATAAAGTTAATTTGGTCACTGGAAATGCTGTATAACACACACTCTGTATCATCCAAATGTCCATCACTGCAGCTTCACTATCACGTTTAACAACTATAGAACGTCAATTTTGAGACTCAATGGCAAGGGATTTGCCATAATTTTTCATAAACTATTCTAGTGAATTCACACCCACAGTAAATACACTTACCTCTGATCCTGGCATTGATATCCATGGTTTTTACTTTCAGGCTGCATGCTCTAACAGAGTAACGGTCAATCCTCACACCAAAGCTCCCAAAGTACTAAAAACTGGTATTAAAACATTTTCTTATCACAACACACTGCTTCAGCTGACCTTCCTTTTACCCTTTACATCCCCTGCTTGTTCCCTTCTGAAGATTTGCACAAAGCTTTCTTGGTGGCAGAGCTGTTTTGACTCACTTATCACCCCTTACCATTTACAAGGATTCACCTTCTAACGCACAGGAAGGATGAAAGGCTACAAGAGATGAGCTCTGGTAACCAAACCATTTCTACTGAATGTAATGGGTCATTCTGTAAATCTAAATGGGGTGTTACTGGTGATGAACTGGCTCAAGCTGCTTCTTTCACTAGCCCTCCAAGCTGTAGCTGTACTGTAAAATGCATAAGGAAATCGGTCAAGGGCAGTACTGCATAGCACAAATTGCTCCTGTAGCCAGAACAAAGTGTCACACAGATGGACATGTACCCATCAGGATACCACAGTGGCTCACCTAGAGCCAAAACATCAGCACATAAAAATAGCATAACTAAAAATAGTGCATTAATATTTTGCAACGTTGACGGCATGGCCAGACACTACTTCTAAACATCTCGTGTAACCAGGTGTACATGGCCACAACAAGAGGCCCATAATAGAAAAAAAAAAAAAGAAGAAAAAAAAATAAAATGAAGTACCTGAGTAGTAGAACCAACTCAACCTAACTGAGATTTCCCCTTCATTAATTTCAGCCACACGTAATTGTGGGGAGGACACAACTCCCCACTTTGACAAAGACAGTGAAAGGTTTAAGGACATTTCATCTCAAGAGCTGGCTTCCCAGGAGATCCATTGAGTAAATACACACTGTGACTCACAGATGAGCTGTGTTGCTTTCACCAACCACAATTCTTTAATGGGGAGTTAATGGTTCAGAAGAATTCATAGCCATATAAATTAATTCATTGCAGACACATGCAAAGCTTCCAGGAAATTCACACCTCTCCCCACCGCACTCAACTGAACCATCTCTTTCTTGCAGGATCAGTTAAATTTGTGCAGGAATTGTAACTTTCTAGTTTTTAACAAAAACTGAATCAAGCATTAAAAAGCTGAGAAATAAAGTTTATGTTAATTAAATAAGAGGGCTGCAAGCTCTTCATTTCTCTTAATTTTGGTTTATATTTCAAATGACTCTGTGGTCAGCATCTAGCCTTAGTTTTGGCTGTTGTTCCCACCACATCCTCCAGGTAAGTAACGTGAGTGCTGCTAGCATAGAAGAATGAAGTGCTATACAACATGACAGCACTACCTATATATAACCAAGAATACTTAACAGAGAGAATTCTTCCATAAGCATCAAATCCCAATACTCTTTTAACATATATATTGAAAAAAAAGATACAGAAAAAAACCCACAGTATTGATTCAGGACTCTTGAACTATTTAGTACCATACATAGCAAACTGTTTTAATGACAGCTGACTAATATTGCAGCACAGATTACACACTGGAGTTCTGCTATTGAAGAGTAAGATGTATATGGACGTAGTGATTAGACTCCATTTAAACTCTGAAAAGACCTTCTTTTTCACTTGATATAAGCATGACAGCTTTCTACTTACAATATTGCACTTGATAAGTTACTTTTATGGCACTCAAGCACATATTCACAATTACCAGGGGAATTTCATTTTGCTGAGACAAATGATCATTTTCTAATTTCAGCAGACATGATTGCAACAACAAAAAAATCAACATAGGAGGACGAAAACAGTCTGTTTTTAAAAGCTTCTCCAGTACCAACTGAGCTCTTCAGCACACAATCATACTAACCTTTTTTTGTGTTCTCTTACCAGTAAAACCTGTTTACTCTTACCCATCTGACCTTGAGCAACTCCAACAGCAAGCAGCTCGCCCAAGGATAAGAGCAGAGAGGTTCCACCAGCACGACCCAGACTTCGTTCATCGTTTTGAGTACCCACATGTGATAAATCATAACCACATGCAGCATACAGCTGTGCCTAGCTTATAAGGTTATAAAAAACCCCTAAATACTCCACAACACGAAAATCAGGAAAAAGCAGTAACTTAGTATCAGGAACTGTGTGATTTGACAGGAAAATAAAAAGAAAACCAAAACCAACATTCATTTTCTTTTGGAGTTTCCACAACCACATGCAAGCATTTTCAGCCATTTCAGAGGGGTCCATCAACTCATGACATCAAACAAAGTGAAATAATAAGCAACCTTCTAAAAGCTGCACGTGAAACCCAGAGCACAGCAATGTCAGCAGTCCTACCAAGCTTCAGAGAAAGAAGGTTCCAGCTTTACCTAAGCACACCCAAAACCGAAGACTGACCAGAACTTAGTCCTCCAGTAACATCACACTGACATAGTCAGAGGGTAAAAAGTAAACTGGTAAATTAGCAAAAAGAGAGATAAACTACTGCTGTATTACAAATAATTGTGGTCTAACTAGTTGTTAAAACTAAATGCATTTTCACAAGAGCTATCTGGAGTCAAAGACCAAAGTCATCAAAACGTGTCATTTCCAGGAAGCAGTAACAACACTCAGCACTTCTGATCACTGCTACCTTTCCAGCCACACTCCTGGTTGACAGGTTTCCAGTGCCCAGCCCTCACCACCCAGCCAGAAACCCCACTGCCCCACGTGTGCCCCTACACGCCGTGAGCTCACGCGGAAAACGGGGGGCACTCACCGTTCCGACTTTCTTCATCGATAGGAACTATTGTGGCTGGAGGACCTGCTCTGGCCAGTTTGCAATCTATAAAGATGAAAAGAGAAGTTATTTCAAATTCCAGAAGGAGGATCTGGGGGGTTTTGTTGCTGTTTTTTTTAAAACAAGTCAGCATATTCTGCACATTGAAGACACACATTTAAATTTGATGCACGTACGAGCTACAACTGTTAGCTAAGTCACTCACACAGAGGAACAGTATCTGAGCTGTTTTGTTATCCCTTACTCAGATAAACTTTGTAAGCCAAAGGAGAATCTGATGACCAAGGATTTAACACCTCAGCTGCTGATACACACTTAAAACAAACACTTAAACAGCAACAACTTAATATGTTTTGGTTTGTTATCTCTTCTGTGAGCCTTCCTTTCCACACCATGAACACCCACACCAAACTGTTGTCACATACCACCACAACACAGGTTGATGGCTGTGCTATAAACCTGTTGGTGTCTTGCTCTAGAGATACCACCAGGGATCTCAGTGAAGCACTTGTTCTTCGGGACAGAGATAATATAATGGTAATTTAACCCAAAGAAACAACAGAGGAATGATTAAAAGGTATAAATTGTAATTAAAGCTTCACAACAGAAACAAACATAATTTGAATTTAATTGCAACAAAAAGGATCTAATTAAAGAGAGTGAATGGAATTTTAATGATATTCTAAGGAAAAGGAAAATGAAAAACAGACGAGCAATGTTCAGGAAGTTACATTTTGCCATCTTACCCTCATATTGCCAGTCTGGAGTCAAAAGTTTAGAGTCATCAATGGAAGCAGAGCAGAATAACGAAAGAAAATAAGTAAGATTTTGTTGGTTTACTCAAAAGATAGGTTCAAAGACATAAAGCAGTACATGCAGAGCTAGCAAATGCACAGGTGTTGTCTTAAAACACATCAAAGCATGTATACTACATGGGATGACTGAGGCTTGTGAACCATTTGCTTTTCTACCTTCAACAGAAGATAAACATCACCTCGTTAAAGCACACAGAAATAAAAGTAAATTAAGAAGCACTTTTCATTTCCAAAGAGCCTCCAGTACCACTGAAACCACGTGGTAAGAGACATCCCTTCTCCTTCCCATTTCACCAGTGAGAACTGTCCACATTTTTAAGGACATTTAGAGGCTCCTCTGACCCTCCCCACACAGCCCTGGCGCCGTGGATGGCACACCCCATTTATAAGAAATGGCAGCTTCTAATTGGTTTCTAGCCAAGGAAAGAAATGCTGGAATATCACTGTATTATTTTTTTTTTTTTGAGAGGTCTGAACACTTTACCCAAAAATCCTAAGAGAAAATCATCTGTAAATTAAACACAAGAGCGAGCTGAGGCAGAATGATCTTTCCCAGCTTTCAGTAAAAATTACACATCGATTGACTTCAAAGGAATTCTGCTACAGCTAATTACAGGCTGTAATTACCCCAGCACAGACAAGACCTATGAGGGAAGATCAAAACACTGAAGCGTTCACTCAAATCTCTGCTGAGGTGAAGCCTCTGCAGGACACCTCCGTGGCACAGTCATTTCCTCCAGCACAGCTCTGCTATTCAGCTGAGGAGTTCAACTGCAGGACCAAACTTCTGAATACCAAGGGTGAGGACTGACAGCACAGCATTCCTTGAGGCTACTGATGTTTATAAAGAGCCTGAAGGCATGACACCTGAATTAATAACACTCACAAGAACAGTCACGCTATAATTATTATTTTTTTTTTAAAGACAGAGAGGCAAACCTTACTCTGAAGGTAAAACACAGAGAACTTATGTGGATGCACACTCACTCTCCTTCCTTCCAGCAGTGACACTGCTTGGAGAGTTTCACCAGCCCACTTGGTTTGCTATCCTAAAGCAGCCTTGATAAAATATTTTAACAAACAAATCCTCTGTACTTATTCCTTTCATTCTTACATGCTCTAGTTTGATACATAACCACTGAATATTTTCTGTTGATAATTTTAAAGCTTGTTGTTTCAAAGGCATTAACAGAGCAAACAGATCATCTGAAAACAACCCACAGCTTTCATTTCACTGTAATTTTCTACGAGCATATCACGTGGGAAGATGAGTAATGCTTGCATATCCACATGAAATAAGGATTTTTTTTTTCCCTTGCTCTTATTTTTTTCAACTGGATGCTGTAAAAAACAACAGGACTTTATCAGACACAACTCTAACCTCTTCCAGAGACACCTGGTACAATCTTTCAGAAGTTCAGGATTTGGCTAGCTGAATGACCCTTCAACAAACCCTTCGTCAGGGCAACAAAGCTCACTCATACAAAATTAGTTAGTGAGACTTTGCTTCCATGAATAGTCCCTGCTATGTGTAGATGTGGTGCTGAGGGACATGGGGTAGTGGGGACTGGGCAGTGCTGGGTTAATGGTTGGACTGGGTGATCTTAGAGGTCTTTTCCAACCAAGGCTCTTCTGTGATTCTGATTCACCACTGAACAGTGATCACCACACAAACCACACAACCAAAACCAATTCCAAAGCAGGGACAATTTTTAATTCTAAAAATTGCCTATGCCTTACCAAAAGAATAATCATGACTTTTAAAAAAAAAAAAATGAATGGGCTTTTTCCCCACCACCTATGTTTCCATGAAGATGTTTGCTCCTTCCTGGGTTCAGGAGAAGTTCAGCCAAACTAAGTCAACCTCTAGTTTTGTCCTTTAATAAGCAAATTATCAAGATTGCAAGTCAATCCCATGTTAACAGCCTTTTCAAAGGATTAGTTTTCCATCAAACACACCAGGACTTCCAGAATTATAATCAAACCTGTTATTTGGTATGTTTGAAATCAATGCTCAGCACTGAGATCTGGATAGAGTCTCAGAGAAAAGGAAGACTCTACAGTTAAGTTCAGCTATTTGCAGAGGATTTATTGCAAGTGTGAGCAGGTGAAGCAATAAAATTTATCACGAGATCAATTTCAATGAAAAGAAGAGATTAGAGCAACAGCAAAACTATTTCTATAGCTAGGGGAGAAGAAAAATAAACAGGATGTGTAGTGGAAATCTTGCTGTGGATTACTCTCATGGCACCAATAAAAAATATCTGAAGAAATGTCTAGTTTTATTGCATAGATAAGAGTTTCCAGACTATTTCATACACTTTCATCCATGGAACTACTAGTCAAATATCAGATTGCTTTTTAAGATGTCTGTCACCCCTCCCTTCCCTTCTCAAAGACCCAAACTAATCACGCCACAGACTTACTTAGTTCCGCATTCATCACCATACACTAAACATATACATTTAAAATTGCAGTATTACACAACTTTCCAATTCAAAGGGAGACAATTTTAATTAAAAACCTTAAAGACAAGTTACATGTTGTACGTACATGGGTGGTACTTTTTTTTTTTCTCTTTGCAAAATAAAATCAAGATGCTAGACCTCCATAAACTCAAGCACTGTGTTGTACCACCAGGCCCCAGCCAGACCTGCTGGGAAATACTGGATACACGAAATACTGGATACTGAGGCAGGTGCACAGTAAGGGTATTCCCATCAGCAGGAGGATGGAGAGTCCATCCTATAAAGATGAGAGAGGTTTGAATTATTTAGTCTAGGAAAATGAACTTTCTCTAGAAATACACTTGGGTAAATATCAAGGAGGAAATACGAGTTATTTAAACTAAAGAGCAATACCAGTGCAAAGACCACTCTAAGTTCACAGGCAAAATGGCTGCATGCTGCCCACAAATTTAAAAACTATGTTTCTAGCCTGAACTGTTTCTTTTTTTTGGACTGGCAGAGAAGATAGATCCTGGAACACTCTTCCACAGCAGGAACAGCACAAAAATCCCATGTCAGCATTTTTGAAACATACCTTTATTTGCTTATGAAAGGGATTACATCAACTGCTCCTCAGCAATATTTTCTCAAGTTTTATTTACATGTTTCTCAGCAGAAATTATTTCAGCAGTAACAGATTGCTTTGTTCAGCATAAACAAGCATGGGTAATTGCAGCACCCAAGGTGGCTTAGGAAGGAAAGACTTGACTTTTCAGTTCTTTTGTTTTCAAGTGCTCTATTTCTGATGAGAGTGGGCATTACTATAAATCTATTAGATACTTTAACAACTCCAATTTCATGCTACAGATTATTACCAGAATAATGACAAGCACCCAGCTAACAATTCAAACGTTTAAGGAGAGGACACACTTTAATAAAGGCAGGAAAGGCACTACCTAAGTGAGATTCCCTGTGTACAGTTTTCCCTAGATGGTTTCTGTTTACGCAGCAGCACTGGTACACGTAACCACGATGTGACAGTGCCCTCCCCCAGGCACCCTACAGAAAAGGCAGTAGGCATCAGGCAAATAAACTCTAGTAAATAAAACAAGCAGCCATGAAGACTTTCCTAAAAGCTTCCAGAAGAGTATTTTTGTTCCCGTCATTAACTTCACTGTTCCATCTAACTACTGCGTTTCCTTTACGATTATACGACCAAGGCGAAAGCAAACGAATAAAGGGTCTGTCTCCTCGGGAGCAAAGTGAAAATGTATTTAACCAACTTCAGGGAACAGCTACATGACTCAGATCCATTTGGTTTCTGATGGTTAATTTTCATTATTTTTAATTTATAATTATTTTTAATGACATAGCTCAGAAGAAACCCTCCACTGTTGTTCTAGGTAAGATGCTCAATAAGGTCAAACAGCCTGAGCTGAGCCAAGGGGACTCTTTCTCCTGGCCTCTCCTAAGAGACCAGTTCCTCCACAAAGGTGCTTCAAAGGACCTTACAAACTGGCCTCATCTCTGAATCACTTGAGGGATGCACCTCTTCACCACTAACTGCAGATGGAGCTTTTGGGGCTGCAGGACCCTTACAAAATATCTCCTTAATAACATTTCTGGTAAGCCCCACACTTGTCAGGACAGCTATAACCTCACACACATTTGGAAGCTGTCTGAAAATGAAGACATGAAGTTAGAGGTAGTGGCAGTGATGAAGAACTGCCTATAACATCCCTCTACTAAATGCAATTACTTGGAAACCCAAAATATCCATTCATACTTCATATATCCCTAAATTCCCGCTAAATAAAACATGCGAATTGGTTGGGAGCTGTGTCTGAAGTTGGCTGTGCTGATCATTAAATCGTGCCTGTAAGGCATACAATCCCATCATCTGCTTCAAAGTTTAATAATAAAAATGGCTTGCCCCACAAAGCCTTAGAAATTTAAGTGACTATAACCAAAAAAAGGTCTCCCATCACACAGGAGGGGATTTGTGTTCCCAGTAATGGAGCACAAGTTGAAGAGAAGTTCAATAACTTAGTCCTACCACGTCAAAGAGAGCTTTACCCTGACCAAAACCAGAGTGAACTGCCCTGCAGGGAGTACCCACACTCATCTGGGGAACAAACCACCAGCCTGAACCTTTCTGGGGACAGTATTCAGTGCAATAACTGTCATCTCCTAAGCACTCCTGAAATTAAAACTGAAAAAAAATATTCCACTTCAATATGCTAATCACCAACTCTTCTTCCAGCTGCTTCAGAAACACCCGGTTATTACTCTAAGTTTTTTTACATTTTATCTAATATTCAATTTTGCTTTCATATACTCAGATAAGCAGTTTTGTTTGCTTTTATTTAAACAGTCACAGGGAGTAGAACAGGCAATCTCAGAAGACCTGACTGAGCTCCTAGCAGGTATGCTGCCTGACTGAAAAGACTTATTTAATAAAATTCTACTCACTAACTACTGAGGGAAATTCTTTTATATGTTGGCAGAATAACATGTTATTCTTTAATTTGTCACTGGAACAAAGAACAGGCTCTAAACTCCATCAGCAATTGCAGAAGGCTGTTACTCTTCAGCATCAGTCCCTTACCCAGTGCTTCTCCCTGGGTCAAAAAAACACAAACATTGCACCACACAATTACTCTGTATTTATGTTTGTTTTGCCAGTCACCAGGCCTAGCACAAGGGACACAGGCAGCAGTAGAACAAACCAGTAACCAGGTTCTATTGTATACAAAAGGGTCAGGACATGGGTGATCACTGGGGGTACAAACAAGTCAATCAGATCACACATAACAGACACCAACCCCAGTGACCCCAGGAATGACACAACACGGCCAACAATGGGTGGGACAAACAAAGCAACCAAGTCTCCCATGGCAGAGATGGGAGACAGCCAAGCCAAGAGGCTGATGATAGAGGAGAGAGGCACCCACACATTGTTCTCACAGAGCCCACGTTCACCAGCACCAAACCTGACTGGGGCCCAGTTGCATGAGGAGTCAGGAGGTCCTTCCCCAACAGGGAAACTCTGCACAGTGCATCCACCTCACAGACAGACACCCCACCCTTCCTGCAAGTGGGCCCAGCTTTTATCCCCACAGCAGGACACCTGGCACTCATTGACCCAATGGGGGCACCTGGGGCTTGTTCACCCAAGGGCTTTCCCTGCAAAGTCAGCTGCACCTTGGAGGAAAGCCAAAAGGCAAACTCATCCCCTCCTCTTAAAGGGCCATGGGGACCACCCATATGTCAACCTTAATGCAGGGCTTGGGGTTCAGACCCCAGCACTTCAATGTTTCAGCCACTTTTATTGTATTCATGAAGTTCAGAACGTTCAAGTTAACAAACACTCAGTATTTGCCTGTACATTTAATCCAAGCTGCAAACACTTTGGAAGGTATTTTTCCTGTAGAGCTGTGAACTGCGAGGACAGAATTCAGGCCTGACAACTCTGATCACTGAATAAAGCTGTATTTGTTCAACAGGAAAAACTCAGACCTACCTTCAAGCACAGCCTACAAAAGCAACATTCCAAGAACACGATATTAACTCTGAATTGAGTTTTTCTTTCTGTTAACATGTCCAAACTCCTCCTGAATCCATGCAGTGTGTAGCATTTACATCACCTTAGAGCAAGCTTAATTTGAACCTAGCCACTGCTTGTTCCCATGGTACCACTTCATCATGGTGCAGGAAGAAACAGCATCCAGTCATTCCCTACTGACCCTCTACTCCCTCTATGGCTGCAGTAAACCATTTTACTATTCCCAGCTATTGCAGCAAACAGTATTTTAAAGTGAGTTAAGCGTTCTGATTTAGTGACTATGTGTATGAATAACAAAAATAGTAATATGGGAAATTGAATATTAAAATTGGCTGCCATCTTTAAACAAAGTCATTTGTGGCCAACTGCAACTCTGGAGCCTCTAGACAAAGAGCCCTGCTGATGCCTCAATCATAATCCCAAGATAATTTTCAAGCTGTATGTGCAAATATAGTGAGACACATGAACAACAGGACATACAGGACCAGTCAGCTTAACTTTAAAACTAACACAGATGAACACAAGCAATAGTTTTCCAGCTCACACCACATACCCCACACTACAGTTTATCAAAAATACTGTGGCAGTTTAAGATGTCACTGTCTCCTGGCTGGAGAAGTCATCCCTGCTGCTAACCTGGCAAAGCAGAACATGTCACCACATGAACTAAGCCAGCTCATTACGTCCTGAAGGCCATGAGGTGACTGTGTGAGGTCTTTCAGTTTGGCTCCACTGTTTGAATAATAGCAGCTGATGAGGAAAGCCGTAACAAGTGACTGCCAAGTGAGATGGGAGGCTTTGACACCTTGATCCACCCCTGCAGATTCTGAAGCAACTGTCTGAGCATAGCCTAACGCACAAATAATTTCTCTGAATATTGCAATTACAGACCCAGCTGCCTACCTGTGACACTAGAGACCATAATTTGATATATATGCAAGCATAGTTCAACACCAACTGTAGTACCAAGTCATTTGGTGCTACAAAAAAACAAACCTGACACAGCAAACAAGCCAAAACTATTCCCCAGAGGCAGAAGAGTGGGAGCAGAGTTAAAGTTTAAATGAACAGACAGGGAGTTTTCTACTACCTAAAGTAGAGCTAAAATCTAGATTTTTAAAGTTTCATTTCTTCCCCCCTGGATTTATGTGCATTATAATTTTGCTATAGTGAGAAGAAAACAAAGCAAACAACATTCAGCTCCTTAGTTCAGTGAGAGCAGCAGGCATGAAGAAGCAGCCTTAATTTCCAACGCGCTCTTTCCTTTCACTCTAACCCTTTCCATCTAACTTAGAGAAAGAAAATAGAAGTCATGAAACAAGGTTTAGGAAGTCAAAGTACTTAAAAGCCTTTTCCCCCCCATTTCTTCTGTTAAGCACATAAAACACTTGCCTAAGAGTCTTAGAGATGTACAGCCAGAACCACTGAAGTCCAGTCCTGAAGCCCGAGTCACTGATTCTACTATGGCCATTTTAAATAAGAAATTCATGAGAAGTCATTAATAAAGAAATACAGACACACGAGTTCTGCCTGATCATTGACTGGAAATGAAAGAGAGTTTGTGCATGCACCATACCAAAGACACCTCAATGGAACAAAGCCAAAACACCTGCACTAATTGATGTACTACAATGCTGCCAGAACAGCAAGTGCACAGGGCAGATCCTGAATCACTGGGGTGGTTGGAGAGGGCATAAGCTACTGAGAAAGCCTCTTCCACGAGAACTCAATGGTTCACCAAACAGAGTATCACTGAATGCAGTAAAACCTCAAGCCCATGAGTTTTTATAGATTGAAATTCCCAGCAAAACTCTTGGGACTTGGCGATGCGCAGGGAAAGTGAAACTGTGTTCTCTGCTTAATTTAAATTGGAGATGCAAGAACTGAAATTCCAACAGATTGTGGCACTGGCAGAGGTTAAAGCACCTCGCATTTCTATCTGCTGGAAAACATATTTCTGTTTTCAGATGCACTTCATTCTCAGCAATGTCCCAACTGCTAACTAAACAGTCTGTTCAAAGCCCTTGGACTTACACCTCCACGTTCGGTACTTCCACCATTCATTCATCAGGAAACACAGAAAAAAACCCATGAAAGAGTCTCTCTAAACATCTCAATTTACAGAACAAGGTTCCTAGTAAAGAGCCATACATTTAAGCTGAGTAACCAAGCAACCCAATTTACGGGGAAAACGTCCTGCCTTGTTTCCCGTGTGACTCAGTCCAGAACTACAGCTGTGCAATTTCGGATAAGCTTGGCATAACCTTTACATTAGCAGGCTTTATTACAATTGCTCTGTATTGAAAATAGCATAAGAAGGGCTTTCACAGACTATTTTCAGCTCTTCCTGACATCTATTGTAGAAACTGGGAAGCAGCGCCAGCAAACTTGAGTTTGATTCAAACACATTTGTGATACTTTTTAAACCTACGCTGAATTTCTGTGCTCTGCTTCAGAGTGGCTCAATTAAGCACTAACTCTAAAATCCACATCTCAGAATTCAAAGTCGCAAGTGAAAGATGATCTAAATGTTAAAATCTGATGGCAGCGGAATTTGGGGTTGGTTTTGGTTTTAATTGGACGAGAAATGAGGCTGATAGATAATCAAGAACAAAAAGGACATAAACCAAATAAGCTCTTGTTTCCACAGCCTCAGAAAACATGCTTTCACACAGAATATGCAACTTGAACAGCTCATTGATTTCGTGGCTTTCTCTTTTCTCCATTTCTCCATTCTTCCAGCTCTCTGTGTACAGATATAATAATATCTATAAACAGTTCAGTACGTGAAAATTGCCCTGCAAGTGCTGCGGACTGCTATTTTACTGCTTCAGAAAAACGTGGCACCATCCATCTTTAGGGCAATATTCTTTTAGATTGAAACAACTTGCCATTTTACAAGCAGTTCTGGAGTTGACAATGTCTTTAAAATCATACTTGTGCCCCCAAACCACTGTAAAACACAAAATTATGATACTATGCCAAGTAGCATCTAAAATTGCTATTAACAAAAAGTAATTTTTATGACCATTAAAATGCACTGGATGACTGGAGAACAGCTGTAATATCTGCAGAAGTGCTTAAACTTCCAAAGTTGACCAACCCTGCTTTTAACCATTACCATGCACTGAGCATTAGAATTTTGAGCTGATCTCAATATTTTTGAAATTGCATTTCCCCTCTTACTTGTGTGAGGCATTTAAGACAGAAATTCCATACAAAAGGACAAAAAAAGTATTTAAGATTTGGAATTAAACTGAATCCAGGTACTATAAGCAAATTTTCAAGTCCCAGCAATTTGAACTGCTGTATAAAAGCAGACATTTAACTACTGGTATGAGCAACTTGGAAAAAACAACTGGAGATACTTGTAACCTTTAATTTTGCTGTAACTACATGCAAATAAAAAGCAATTAGCATTTATTAACTGAAACACAAGAGAGAAGACAGCTCAACTGCCTATAGATGAGCTAACAATATTTAGTCTTCCCCTGTTCCTAAATGGTAAAATTGTGACTTTTAGTCTTTAGGTTCAACATCAATGCTCATTGCCACTGAAATTACATTTAATTATCAGGCTTCTCACCTTCCCCTGAACAGTTTCTCCTATTTCAGCCCAGGATTCTTTTTGCACACAACAGATACGGAAAACATAAGTTGGTCTTCCACAGAACTGATTGGGAGTGAGACAAAAGAAAGCAGCATTAAAAGGAAGATTAAATTTAGAAAAAAGTTCATGAAATTTTTGCTACATACACACAAATATGTTTAGGTTTTAGACAGATCTAAAATTCTGGAATATTACATTACCATATGAGAATACCACTGAACTGTATTCTTGAGACTATGGCTTGGGCAACTCTTTGAAAAGCAGTGATTTATAGACTAGAAAAAAAATTATATTCACATGTAACCTCAAATTCCCTTTGGATTTAAGATTGTAACTCCACTCATCCTAAACATCAACAACATTCGTGTGTTATTAAGCAAAAAAAAAAGAGTCAAGTTGTCAGTCTCTCTTCTGCCTTCAGTGGCAGAACAATAAGAAGCTGTTTTGCTCTCTGATGTCACTTCTCCCACGCTGAACACTAGCTGCTGTAAATATTTAAATAGCTCAAGAAAATTCCACTTGGTACCAGATGTGCCAAATCTACAGCAGGTAACCCACGCCCACCTCCACTCAAAACAGGCTGTGCTAATTAACCTGCCAGTCCTAGGATTGTTTATGGTTCAGGTAATGAACTAGCAATTTTGTGAACATTTACATATTGTGCCTATAAATATCTTTCTCATGACATCTCTAATGAAGTCAATGTTGATCAACATCTTCCTGTAATTTAATCAAGACATCAAGCAGCAGTGACAGAAGGCAAGGAAGTCGCTTTAATACCCTGCTGCATCCTTCATGGAAACAAAGGGAAGACAGCTCCTTGCCTTAAAGGACACCCTACTCTTTCAGCTCCTTGAGTACTCCTTCAAATGCTGCTAAAATTAGCCAGTCAAAATAGTTCCACAACTACGTTTTAATTATAACAGCACAGTACAAATTTTCTCCACGGCAAACAACTCTGTTCTAGGAGGACAAGCTGCCATGTTCTATGCTCACAGGACTCTCTTGGATTATCTAGTGCACACCAGAGCATCCCCTACTCCATATCCCTGCAGAAACAACCATCTGCATGACCGAGGACTGACGCAGAGGTTTTTGCATGTAAAATATGGACCCTGATAATGTGTCCTGACCAAATCATGATTTAATTACCATTGAATACTATCTTGAAGTAAGACATTGTGCTTTGGTTTTGAAAGCAGGAAAGTTTAGATGTTTCAAGTAGAAGACAGCGTATCCAACATTAGTGACCAAAAAAGCCAAGAAAGGCCCTTAAAAAGGCCAAAATCTGTTTCTAAAGCATCTTTCCAAGTAGACATGTAGTTGTAGAATCCAGAAAACAGCACGTAATGAGTTTACTACTTACAATCAGGCTCCTGTGGCTTCATAAAGTTAACTTATTTTGTGCAGAGGATGTTGACACACATTCACAGATGTAAAAATTAATTAGCCATGGATCTGGAAAATGCTGCCCCCACAGCCTAGGTGAAGAGGTAAAGAGCTGTGAACGGAAAGCAGGCTCCAAAGTCACAGAGAGAAGGTCCTTTCCCCACAAAAAAAGGTAAAGACATCTAAGATACTGTGCAGCTCTTGCATGCTACCTGAGTCACATCCATTTGGATGTTCCTCATCCATTAAAAATGCAATGTAATAAGACTTCACAGAGAGCATCATCCTTTGAAGTATCTGTTTAATAAATTATGGTCCAATGGATTCAATAATTGAAGTCTGAACTGCCTTCTGCCCATCATAGATCTAGACTGTGTCTAAACAGCCCGAACCTGAGTTAATTATAAAAGCAATAAGGGCTTTAATGTTCAATAGCTACAAAGAGTTATCTGTTTTTCTTCTGGTTAGGTACATACTTTTGATATCTATTTTGTTGAGAAAAAAAAAAAAAGATACAATCTTAATTTTATAATTAAAATTCTTCCCATCTGTAATGGTAATCATACCCCTTCTTACATAAATTGTACTTTGCCTTCCTGCTCCCATAGTTTATTATTCACATTTTCAGGTCAGTTCACAAAACACCTCCTAGTTCTAAACAAAAATTTGTCTGAAAAAACACACTGTGGCGGGGGGACATGGATACAAAGCTTATGTGCTGTTATTATTTTAGAAAAAAGTCTTTTGGTGAAAAAGTGAAAAGCATGAAGGTGTAATTTAAGCCTCTTTTTTTTTGAAGCATCTATTTAATAAGCAAACTCCAATCTGAGATGAAAGAACGTATCTATGGCACCATCTGTTACGCCTGCCAGAATTGCCTTATACTTGTGTCCCATTAATTCAAAAGCGATCTGGTAAACACAAATTATTTACAGCCTTTGTCTGTCTTTGAACCAATTCAAACTTTAGCTTAATAAATTTAAGGTTTTTCAATATCTCCCCTGTAAAGCAACTAGAAAACAAGTATGGGATGACACAAAGGACTATTTGACTCAGCACCCTTCAGCAGACCCATCTGGAGAGGATTCCCAAAACATGCCAAGCACCCCCAAAACGTGGTGTTAAAGCCAATCGAAGTGGCTGATGCTGGTGTGTGGGCTCTCCAAGCTCTAAACACTAAAAGCCTTCTTCCAGAAAGTTATATACTTTAGAGAGGAAGATTTATTTATTTTTTTGGTGGCTTTTTTAATAATACTAGTGAAAATGAAGTCCAAGCAGGGTACATGGGCTGTCTGAAACCTTTACCATCAAACAACAGATAAACAGCAAGAAGAGAGTCAGTGCATTTCTGCTACATTGGAAAAGACATTTCATATCCCTTGCAATATGACTCCAAGCCCTCAAAATATTTACTTCTCAATTTTTACCTACTTAGAAAACAGTTACAAAAATAAACACCTTCTAGGACATACTGATTACCATCAAAACCTCTCTGTGTCTATCACTAATGTCTAGGAGAGTTGAAGACATGGAAAAAATATCTTTTCCTAAACCAGACACAGTAGTGGTACCTTTGTGCTTCCCAAGATACCAAAAATCCAGGAAATAAAAAAAAAAATCTACTGCTCCTGGTGTTAATAATGAGTACAGACAAATTAACATAAAATGCAAGTTCAGCTTCTTATTGCCAAGACTATCAAAATTTCAAGAAGAGGATATTTGATGGCAGAAATTAAGATTGATCATCTGTTCTTGTAAAGATACAGCTCTTCTCAGAGCTTCAGCTCCTATGAAAATCCAGAAGTGCCAAAGGAATATCAGCTTCTGCCCATCAGTGATCCTCCTCTCCTCTCCAAACACACACGTACAAACTCTTCTCAAAACAGCATCTGACTGGAAGTGACAAGCACTAGGTAGTTAATTAATTAGGTAGTTAAGTCAGGCCAATCCAAGTGCATATTCATAGAAGTTCTACATCAGCAAGGATGGGCAGCAGAGAAAATACGTTTTTTTCCTTAATTTACAAAAATACAGTAATAATTTGGACCTACAGGCTACATAGAGGCCATCAGCATGACAGAAATGATGCCTCCAGGGTGGACTCAGTTTCATCTCTATAGCTGGAAATACCAGGATATAGGGGAGCATTCAAATTCTTCCTGTAAAGTTTCCACCTAGGAGACAGCACTGAAAAATAACCCTGCAGATGAGACAGGAATTGCACAGGTATTGCCCTAAGTTGTAAGTGTATTCTTGGCCTTCAGTACTACCAAAAACCATTCCCCTCCTAATGAAATGTAACCCTATTTTTTAGTTTTATCTAGCACACAGGCACTGATAACGTAGCACACCTGACACACAAGGATTCAGCCTGCACTCAGTATCCAGGCTGACTGTAATGGAGAGGTTGATTAATTTTGTATTAGCCAGATGCACAACTGAAAATAAATCCCAAGTCATTGATTACACTGGAAGAACAAGCACATAAGGCATTTTCTTTTCATACCACTCGTACTTAATTGTACAAAGGTTCTACCCACAAGGACTGTAAGAGAACAGCTGACCACAGCAATGGGACTTGTTAATTATTATTTCCTATGTATTACTGTGTTCTTTAAATATGTGTATGTATGTAAGATTTGGGTTCTTTACGGGTTTATTTCTGAATAATGAAGAAAACAGCCATTTATCTGAAGTCATTCACTCAGTTTATCCTTGCATGTCAGTATGTTCATAACTATTTTAATTACCAGACAACAACAGGTTCACTGATTGTATGGAGCTGTGTGAAGCCCATGCCTGTAAACATCTGGCTTTATCTGCATGTTGTGTACTAAGCAATTCAAAAGACATTTTAAATACAGTAGTCTCCATCCCATTTCTTTGAGCACTCAGAATGTTAATCACTATCTCCATAGCAGAGTAAAAACACCAAGGCTTGAAGACAAAATAAAACAAACCTGCTAAGCCCCTGGAGCTGTAAAACCACTAGCCCATGCCACTACACCCATTGGTGTTATTAACTAAACAGATAAAATTGTAGATATGAGGAGCAATTGACTTGAGCAGCATCCCAGAGGCAAGCTTCTGTGTCTTCCTGATTAACTTCATTCAATTATGTCTCCTTAATTGCTCATGTGCTAAAGCTCATTAAATGAAAAATAATATTGCTTTCCTGCAGGTTGTGCACTCGAGATGTGAATAAATGGACACCACTGGTGCACCCTGGGGATTCTGCCAGAGAGACTGCAAAGAGCACTTGCAGCCTACTGAAAGCAAAGCACACTGCTGGTTTTTGTGGCTGTAGGATCCCCAACCTCATTGCAAGCTCCGAGACAGAGGACTTTTCATTTTCATCTAAACTACTGGAAAATTTTCACTTTAAAATCACTCAACCTTCTTTTTCCCCTCAGGATAAGCAAAATTTTAGAGTTAAGGTTAACACAGCAGCTCATAATTTTAACAGCACCAGAAAACAAAACAAATCTTTGGGCTTCTCTTTAGGTTTAGAGTGTTAACCTGTAACTAATGCAACCCAGAAAGACAAAATCAACTTCACAGAGCTACACCTCATGACTTCTTCAGTTCTCTTCGGGGAACTCAAGTTCACTCAACAATTTCTGCTCACCCAGAAATTATTCCAGAGCATTTCTGTATAGGAACCCCCAAACCACATTGCACAGCAGGAACAGCATGATTGTGGCAGAATATACTATGTTGTTATGCAGGTAAGCAAATAAAAGGCAGGATCTGGGGTGGGTTTTCTTTTGTTTTGTGGGGTTTTTTTTATTTCACAGAAAACATGCAACTCCTAACCCTACCTCTATGAAATGGAAGCACCTTCTTCACATACTGTATCATTATGCTTAGCAGGAATTGCAGACACTCAATTTAATTGAGCTGGAATAGATTTCCTATCAGGACAAACATACTTTGTGAGCAACTTGTAAGAAATATCTTACGGAAGGTGGCATTTTAGTGAAAAAGAAACTGTAAACAAAATATCAACAAAGACCATAAATAACACTGTCGACTGATTAATGTCTGCCACTGAAATAAATTTAAGGCTATGAAACTTTGCTACAGTTGCATGTTATAAATATCAGATATATGGCATGTTCAAGCACAAATTATGTAATTATTTTCCTACACCCTCTCCCAAAAAACCCCGCAAACCCAACTAGTAACAGGTCAATGGAACAGAGAGCTCACACATTAAAAACTTCAAACTTCTTCCTCTCACTTACAAAACAAAGGAGATGGTATTCACAGTACTATTTTAAAAAATTAATATTTTACCACTTCAGTACTGTAACCAAGAGAGTAAAAGGGCTCAAATAACTCTTAAAATGATTCTCAGAGGTGTCACAAATCTCTCTAGAGCCTCTTCCAGGAAATTCTCATTCTGTATCGATATTATAGTGGTACAAATCTTGTTCTAAATTCTAAAGTAGTCATCCTCATGAACACCAGCTACAGGAGCTACCCCCCATTTTCTGAGAAGCAGAACTCATTTCATTTTAGGGGGATCCATTTCTCTGCACTGACTACAGAGTGCTGACAACATGGGGGCATGAACCACACTCACATTCCACAACCACTGCTGCTCTGCAAGCCTTTTATTGAACAGACCAACACTGTGAGTGAGATTTATTTGGAGCTCCCCAGTTTCCAGTCAGGTGTCCTGTTGTTCATCACTATTACTGCCAAATAAGCAGAAGAACAATTTATGGAAATTTTCTGAAAGGTGTCATTTACTGCAACTTCATCCAATACTAGCCATTACTGCGGAATCACATTAAATTTTGTGACAATTTACATGGCAGAATCCAAATCACTTTATGGGGGAAAAACTCTGATGAGCCAATAAATATTTGCAAAGGTGAGTAAAACCTGTTATTTCTATGTAAAAGCATGGGAGAGAATAATACAATCACCATAAACTCGTAACAATCAAACACATCAACTACTCTGTCATTCAATATCAGCTACACTGTGTGCAAAAAAAAAATAGACCACTCAGTTTTCTTTGATTTTTCTTCTCCCCCTTGGATATTTTTCAAAACTATGGTTTCAGAGTAATTAATTTTTGTGCTGCATTAACCAGGCAGCTTGGCTATCTCTCAAGAAACATGATCAGCCTGCATTGGCCAACTGGTCGCAACGAAAACAACAAAAAGAAGTCTCCTGCAATTGACTGGATATTAGGAAAATATCAAATATTATCCTGCAATAGACTGGGTATTAGGAACAATTTCTTCCCTGGGTTATCAAGTACTGGCCCAGGCTGCCCAGGGCAGTGGGGGAGTCCCCATCCCTGGAGGGATTTCAGAGCCATGTAGATGTGGTGCTGAGGGACATGGGGCAGTGGGGACTGGGCAGTGCTGGGTTCATGGTTGGACTGGGTGAGCTTAGAGGTCTTTTCCAACCACAACAATTCTAAGATTTTATATCAATGCAACATCAGGCAACACCAGATGCCTTATTGCAAGCTTGGAGCATCAGGAAGTTTGAATTAAATTTTTAAACAAGGGAGGCCCCCAGCTGCTCACAACTGTGTGCTCCTCTTTAGGACCCAACAAGTGAGTCTGTTCAAACAGCTTTGGTTGGAAATAAGCCGTGAAATTAATCTCATGCAAGACTTGCACAGCAGGTCAAATAATTAACTCCTGTCCCATTATATATCCTTTACGTCAGGGAACCACTTGGCAGTAACAGATTTATATGTGACTGCTCAAACCAATCACGTTCCAAAATAAGATGGTACTACTAACAGAAGACTCTTGTCATTGTAATTAAGGGAATAGAAAAAGCTCATTCTAGCAAATCAAGAGGAAAAATTATTTTGGCAATTCTCACAGAGCAGGATCTGATCTACTATAAGGGACAAAACAAGGAAGTATTTAATGTTGCATCAATACTTCTGGCAAAATAATCTGTAACTTAAAAACCAGAGACTAAAAGTTCTATTTTAGGTATATATTATGGTAGAGGATTAAGCAAAGCAAACAATGTAAGTAAACTATTTACTGCCCTGCAGGAGTACATTTCTAAAAGCCTAATAGTTTGCAATACCTTGAGTAGAAATCCCATTTTGATGTTTCTAAAATGAGAAGTGATAATGTTTATCACTGCTGAACTCAAAGAAGAAAACTGCAATGGCACTGGAGGTAAAACACACAACTCATAGGACAACACACAACCTTCTGTGAAAATCAGTTCTAGGACAATTCAGACTAGATCTGTTCAGCCTTCAATTGCAGAGAAATCCCATTTATCTATAAATCCCATCTGAGGACACAATTTCTCTCCCTTGCTTCCTTTATCACCTCCTCAGCCCTTCACTTTGCAATCAGGCTTAACTAGGTGCATCCCAACGATTTCACATTATTTAAATATTTGATTTCTGCTCATTGTAGCTTACATATATAAATGATTTATGTCCACACCAATTTAAGGCTTGCCATGCCTCAATACACGGTCTAATAAATACTGCAGCAAAGGACAGACTTTTTCTTACTGTTTTCTTAACCTAACTCAATAAGACCCTTTGACTTTTTTTTTTTTTCATTTAAATCCATCTATTGCTTCCCTCTGTTTATCCAAAAGTTTTACTTTCCTCACATAAAAACAAAGCCATTCTTATCTTTCAACAGATATTCCCTAGAAGAGATGAGAGAGAGGGTATTTTCCTGGGAGGAAATCCAGGGATCCCATCTATGCATAAGGGAAAAAAGTCATCAAGATGAAAGTCTTTGAGTCCATTCTATTTGCTCTATTAAGTTCACATTAAATATTAACACCAGTCTTACATGTTGCAGAAGTGAAAGGCATCTATTCACCCAATGCTATAGGCCAGAGTTACAAACTACAGTTACTGCAAAACCCACGGCAATATTAGTGGAAAAGGGGGTGGAGGGTATTTGGTTTGGGGTGGGTTTGGTGGTTGGTTTTGGATTTAGGTTCAAAACCCCAGACATTTCCTCCCCACAGGCATTCCATATAAATCCCTACCAATTGACTGAGTTTACATGAGCTTTAGTCAAGAAAAACACTGTCTACATTTAATGATAGAAAACAGCTGAACAGTAATGATCCCCTAATCTGAAAGTGATTACTGTAAAATGAAGGCATTAAAATGAGCTGTGAGAGCTCATTCTTTAGTTATTGCCCAGACACATGACTCTGCTCCCACTACACACTCTACAGCAGAGATACTGTTCTCTGGGGCATGAACTCAGACCCTACAGAACTTCAGACCTTCTGGAAGCCCTGAAAAACCCAGCTGCCTATTTAAAGCCTTCCTAAGTGGGAGTCTATCCTTACCAAGTAATCATCAAGAAAGTCAAAGTCTCCTCTGAAAAAAGGTTTCACACTTCATTTTTTCAACAACCTACAGTACTACTGATATGTTTCTACACTAATTGCTTAAAACTTCATATTTATTGCTATTGTAATTGGAGGTGTCCTTGCAATCATCCACTTTCAATCATGTCTTTGCCACATAATAAAACAGAAAACTTATGCTTGTTATGGATGCAGTTAAGAATGTCACTCTTGATACATAAATTAATTGCACTGAATCAAAACTGGGCATTTGAAGTGATTCAAAACCAAATCTGTAATGTGCAATGCACAGAACCTGTGCTCTAAAGGACAGAGTTACGAGTTAGTTCTGATTTTGTGAAAATCAACTCACCATAAAAACCAAGCTTTGATCAAGCTGAAGTTCCTGTGCATTGTTTTAAACAGATCCTTCTCATCAAAAACAGATTAAATTGAAGCATAGCAGCAACAGGGAGGTAGTTTCTATCACAGTTTATTTGTCAACATATGACAGCCTCATATAAGCATTCAGAAAATAACTCTTACTGCTGGACTGAGACGAGGCAAAATGAGATTAGGGTTTGGAACTTCACATGACAGGGCAGGGACAGTGATGCACAGGAGCAGAGGGAATATGCAGCTTGCCACGCTAACAAAGTTCAGTGGCAGGACAGGGAACCCCAAAGATAAGGGAGAGGTGGTTATAATGCACACAAATGGGTATTTACAAAGGACTGAGAACGGAGGAGGATGTGCACCAGAACTGCTAGCCAGTGGGAAAGTCTGGAGAAAGAGGAAGGAGCAAATTGTCATTTCCCCTCATCCTCATACTTACAAGAGGCTTTAAAAGTGTAAATTCATGCATTCTGGCAACTTAAGTTTCTGCTCAGAAAATACCTCTGTGTTTCAACTCCTACCTCACCCCATTCCTCACGTGTCCTGTGGCTGCAATGATGTCTACAGTAGAGAACACTGCTACTTTGGAGCTTCCAAACAGCTCAGACACCTTTCCCCAGACCTATTATCTTAAGAAAATACTTTGTAAAAGGGTTTAAAATAAGCTTCACTAAAGAAAGAAACAGAATATTCATAGTACAGGTATTTTTAAGCCAGAATTTAGGTACATAACCCAATGTTTGCAGGCTACCTCTAACCAGCCTCAACCCTGAGAAGTTCAAAGCTGCTGTGTTGACAAAAATAGCCTGCTGCAGTCATGCTTACTGTAAATAAAGCTTACTAGCCTCTCGTGCCATCACGAGCACACCAGAGAATTCTCCATTTCCAAACTATTGCTACATACACAGTATGTGAATACCAAAAAAGTTCACACAGTATTTCCAATAAAAATTGAGTCAGCAATGTAAAGAGCTGGTGGACCACAGTATGAATAATAGGGCACTAGGGAATATAGTTTGATTTTTAAATGCTGTCATTTGTAGTATATCTGTTAGGTTTTTTTAAAGTCAAACAGTTTAGTTACTGCTCTTCAAAAACAGTCTCCAAGTCTGATTTCCTCCAAAGTTATTTCAATAAATAGCTAAGTTAAAACATTTACATTTGTTCTTAAGGGCCTCCTAGTAAAGAAATATGGTCCATTAGTATGAGCTACATTACTACTAGATCTAGTGGCCTACTGATCTGCAAGTGTAGTTATGCTTAAGAGAAAATGGGAATAAAATGGAAACAAGGAGGTTCTGTGGATCCAGCCAGAGGTGTCACAGCAATTCAGCAGGTAATGGAGAGGTGGATTTACTCAGTTAGTGCAGATGGAGTTTACTTGGTGCAGAACAATATCAGAACACATGGAACTACACACCAAAACCCCACCCAAACCCCCCCCCCCCAAGGATTGCTTGGAAGAGTATTTTGAATAATTAAACTGGCAGTGTCCCATGTACAGCAAGTGGATTCTGTTTAGACTGAAATTAAGAATGTGCATCTGTGCAGAAGCAGGGACTTTGGCAGCTAATTCAAGCCTGGAGGGAAAGATGTCAGCAGAGCTAAACCAAGCTCTGCATGGGAAAGGTTGCTGCCTTCAATGTCTTTATGCTCCTGGGAACAGAGCTGCAAAATACACACGTGAATACACACTTTACATGCATGCATGCATGTTTGCAATTAGATTCAGGGTATTCATGACTGAAGAGTTTTATCTCCCTGGACAGGAACTGCACCCTACAAAAGGGTACCTGCCCCTTGGAGGAAAAGCACCAGCTCAGTATTCACAGCTTTCCATCACCAAGGATGGCTCAGGTCAGTCAAGTCCTAGGAGACTCACACAACATTGATGTTTGTAATCATATCATCCAGGCAATCCAACTCACAATACCTCGTGTGAAGAATAAGGCTGAGCACAAAAAACTTGATAGGCTGGTGCCTACGTGAGGCTCAGTTCCTAGCTGGATTCCACAGTCTGGTTGTCCCAAGGATCTTGGGATCTGGGATTTGTTTCTTCTCAAGCAGCAGCTTCCTGCCTCATCCATCCCAGCACCATCCCAAGGTGCACGCAGGGTACTCAGTCACTTCTGCCAGAAGACCCAGTGCTGAAATGTGCACATTAACTAAGATGAAGAACTGTGTTTCTGATGCCCGTATTTTATGGATTTAACTCGCCTCTTGCCAAAGGAAAATTGATCTTCTGCAGACTCAAAGCATTGCTAGGAGCACTTCAGGACATCCCATCACTCACACTTTGAAGAACTAAACCCTCCAGAGGAACTAATGGCTGCACTACAACTCAGAGACATCAAGGACAGCTCTTTTCCCTTTAGGAACACTGCAGAGCCAAATACCAGAGCTCCCAACCAAAAGCCGTGAGTTTTCATACAGCAAACAAACAAATTACTTCTGTTCTGCACAACAGAGGCTTTCCCAGGCAGCCCTTAGGCAAGCACCTGTTTGCATTTCTCCTTTCACTGGCTATGTACAGTACAGGGCTCAGGGAATGATAAATGGGTTACATGTATTCAAATATGCATTTTCCTGAGTTAATTTCCTGCCCAACAGTAATATATCAAGAGCTGAAACTATTTTATTTTTAAAGTAGCCTCTTAAAGTGATTTGTGAGGCCCTTTAGTTATTCAATTTTTGTAGCATAGGACTCTGTTAGACTGAATAAAAGACAGTAACTAATAGAGGGGGGCCCCCAGGCAGCAGAAAAACAGCTGAAGGAGCTTATGCTTGGACAACCCTGGTGGCAAAAGTAAATCGCACAGTTGTGTTTTTCACAGGAAAACCCTTATTTAAAAAGCAATCTCCCATTCAGGGTAAAGATAAAGACCATTTATACAGCTATTCCTTACATCCTGATAAAAAAAAAAATATCAGCTTAACTCTTATGAGGTGAAATACACATTTGGATAAGCAAACCTCATTAGCCTCAATTTTATTTCATTTCAGATGCCAGCACTAACTTTAGATGGACTTAATTCATGTAATTCAACGCCTTCTAAGTGTTGAAGTTGGCAAGAGACGTGTTCCTGCCTGCCTGGCAAAGCCTGAGTTTCAGCATGAGAACCACTTAAGGATCCAGTTAACCATTACACCTAACCTGGGAGGTGCTATTAAGCCCTCCCAGACCTGGGACTGCCCTCCCCCGCTGCACACCTAGCAGTTCTGCACCTGCAGGGTGAGTTGCCTCAGTTCATTCAGTCAATGGAAAACAAACCCAGGAAGACACAGTTGCTTAAGGAGTGGTTTAGGGTTGGTTTTTTTTTTGGTGTGGGGCTTGGTTTTGTTTCTCATGTGCAAGAGGAGTCAGGATAAAAGCTTCTGTTATTTTGATATAGAAGCCAAAATCCTTATTGTTAACATAAGCAAGGCCTGCCTGTAGTCTGCTTGTAAAGCAGCCAGCCCAACACACTTTTCTCTCAGTGGTAGTAAGAGATTGTTCTCCAGCAACTCTTGTAGCACAGCCAGGCAGACTGCTGGGCTCACTGGGCAATCTGCTGCCTTCCCACACAGCCAAGCTTTGCATCCAAGGGAAAAAAAAAGTAGGTGCTTAATGTTCAACCCAACCCTACTGCATACATCGTGATGCAAGGTATTTCTGATACCCAGTGATCACCAATTCCCACTGAAGTCAGTTATTTCCTCAATTTCTCCCTACTGGATATTTTATCCCAGACAAGCCTACACCCCCCCGAAAAAAAAATCCAACCCATGCTGATTCAGCCCTTCAAGGGCCTTCATGCGCTTCAGGACAAAAAGCAGTGTCTACTACCTTATATTTCAACCAAAATGAGATTAGGTTTGGGTTTTTCACTCTCTGTCAACGTTGTAAGTTACGACTGCAATGAAAACACTAACATGTATTCATTCCTTCAAGCTTCCCAAGCATGAAATCTTTGTCCTGCAGAGGCACTCCTGCTAGCAAGCCCTATACTCAGAAAAGATCCAACTAGTAGGTTAGAACTGGACAAAACTCACTGAGCCATCAGTGACAGATACATCTTCCACAGTGCAGGTGTCAATGGCACATCTCCTGTTCAACAGGCTAGAGCAGTCAAAAGGAAATGAGTGTGAAAGTAAAAGGTTGCAAGACAACATCATACTACTTGGTTGCCAAGTCCAAATTCACCCATACCTTTGGAAAAAAAATTAAAAAAACAAAATTCCTACTCTCCCATGTATTACAACATAAGCAGTGGTTCCATACCAAATACAAGTGGAATTCCAGCATTGACATTTTCGGACGTTCAGTGATAGGGTGCTACACAAAGTCCTTGGGACAGCTGAAATGTAGGGAGACAGGTGACAGCAAGGGTCAGGTTGTGCAAGGAAACACCTGCAGCCTTTGCAAGCTCAGCCTCTCCACTCCTGCCCCTCCAGAACTCCCTAAAGTGCAACCCAAATTTGCACCTGCCTTATAAGATAAAGTAAGGACCAAGATGGTCTCATCTCCCAGTGTAGTCATTGAGGATTTCTGTCAGTGTTCTTGTTTTACAGCTAAAAAAAAATCTTCAAGTAAAACATAAGGGACTTCTCAAACCTTTTATTCATTTGTGTATGAAAGAACAGCAAAACAAGTCAACTTCAGGTTAAAAGCAGCCCCAACAAATGAATATCTCCAAAAATCCTTCGAAAATGCTATTACATTAAACAGATCACTACAATTCACAATCCCATTTGACACTTCTGCACACCCTAGTAACTGAATTATTGCAACTTTTGTGGGTGGATTTCCAGGTTTGCTTTTGGTTTTCCTCTGCTTTTAAACAGTGATCAGAACTATTTTTGCCTTCTTTCACCTTTTAAGAGCAAACAATAAATTACTGGTAGCCCCAAGTTGGCAGCTATATCCTTCAGGACTGAGACATAAGTCTAAATCCTGAAGACCTAAATCTGTTAATTGTCAAAGGATCATTTCTGCTGGATTGGTGTGGCATGAAAGCGTACACTGACAGCTTTTAAATTCAGCAGGCTTCTCTACTGACCAAAAGACTGCTGCTGAAGTGTTACTTCTAGTTATATACATTGGATTAAGAAAAAAAAGTAAATAAATTTGATCCTGGGTTCCACCTTTCTCCTCACTGCTGCCTTTAACTTGAGTTTGCTTCTGAATTTAATGAAGCAGCACTATAAAACTAAAAGAGATTGTAGCTGACCTAATTTCCCATATTGCAAGGCTATAACTGACATTCCTACTTTTATTTAAGCTACAATATTATTGAAAAAGAAGAAATCTTTGCAGCGTTTCTCACGCTTGGCGAAGAGCCAACTAGAGGCAGCAGAAATTGTAAAAACAGATTTCTTTCTTTAAAAAAAAACAAATCAACCCACATTATCCATCTACCCAGTGTCTTACACTAATTTTAGCATACTGTATGACTGAGCAAAAGAATACCTCAAAGAAATCACTGGAAGGGAACACCGAATGGGTTCATCAACAGTACACTGAAACTAATGCAACAATTCTCTAACAAAATAATTGGTTTTTTAATAATTTTTGGGAGGGTTTGCTTTTTAATATAAAGAGACTACAGTAGACATAAGTTACTTGAATTTCATCCATAGATTTTTACATACTTCCCACAGAAATGATTAAGCAGGAAAGGATGGATTGGTATGAAAATTTTAAGTACCACCTGAAGAGAGCTGCCTAACATGGGATGATGAGGAGACTTAGTTCAGATGAGTACTTTGTCCTGGAAAGGTGACAGAGCTCTCTACAAGTGACTGGTAACACATGACTGAAATTTTAGCTCACTTGTAAGTCCGAACAAGAAACGCAGTACACAAATTTATTAGTGGCACAAACGGAAATAAAACCTGAGCACAAATTTGAGATTGTTTTTGTCAGTGGTGTCTAAGTTGCAAAGCACTGCTATGGGAATAAAAAAAAAAAAAAAAGAAAAATCCCTAAAGGCCCATGCTTATCAGTTACAGATGATGACAGAAAAAGACAGAGCTGTATTACATTAGAGCACAACTGCCAGCAACCCACGCACAAAATCCCCTTCAGTGAGTGAAATAACTCCAGTAGAGACTGCAAAGCACAGCTGGCATCGTGAGGGACTGTCAGGATGTCACCTGGACACAAAACACAAGTGCCAGTAACCACGTTCAAGAGAGGAGCTTGGCCAGGAGAGGGACACAGCTAGACCACTGGGACCATGAGGGGAAGGAGAACCTACTTTGCAAGGGCAGCCTACAGAAACGTGATTTAGTTTAGTGAGCTAAAACCTAAAGTGGGAATTAGTGTTCTCTCAATGTTCCTTTGGCTGGAGAGCAGAAACACCAGTGATGGAACACACCACCCCAGCTGAAAGATTATGCAGGCTCTATCAGCTCGCCATGAATAAACTGTCTCATTTCTAGGACACGATGGCACTGGGCCAAACCAACAAATGAGATTCTGGGGAAGCTCTCTAACAAGTAAAGGAAGAAAGCAGCCTAACCATTTCCAAGGCAATCCTTGATAAAATTTTTAAAACTACTTTGTAACATCATTAATTGCTGTGGCTGGGGACGTTCTGATGACTCAGGAGGTAAATCAAAAACATCTAAAAGAGAGAAAATACAGGCTAATGGAGCAAAATGCAGTCACAGAGGGATGCAACCGAATGTGCACATCTACAGCCATGCAAACAGCATTTGCATGATAAATGCAAAGAAATAGGTTATAATTTCTGCTGTAATTGATTTTTCCTCTTTGTATTCATGATTGTTCTGCTGTTAAAACAACTACACTGTTTTTAAATTTCAGTTGCTCAAAGAGTGCATCTTTTATATGTTCTACGTTAGATTACAGATTTTGTTATTGCAAATCAGAACAACTTTACCAGTCCCAGGAATGCCAGAGTACTTCTCTGCAATGATGTAAGTATAGAACATAGTTTTCTATTGAGCTGCAAGAAATATATTTCAAAGTAATTGTTTTTATAAGCATTGCCTGATTAGCTGGGTAACTAGTACCACACCCTGGCTTCAATTACTCACATAATTTGTTTCTCGTAGCACTATGGTATTGACACAAAGTACCTTGAAGATATTAGAAGTACTTTTTGTTAAGTTTACCCTTTCCTGAACGTGGAAGGAAAAACATCAGTTCATTCTTGAGTTCGTATGTTCCTTGAGGAAGAGCATTTCTGAACTTTTCCCCCAGTAAAACACCAGTACTCTGGGCTATGTGCAACAGATTCATATTTATTGGAAAGCAAAGCTGCTTTGTTCAGACTATATAAAAGGATACTATCATTAGGGACAAAATCAAGTTTGGGTTCTGTGCTAAACAAAACAACACGAGCCAGAACAAAAAACCAAAACAAAACAGTGCCACCAAATGCCCCCTGCAAACAAACCAGGAGGAATAGCATGATGTGGCCACACTAGCAGGGATCCTTGTAAACTCACCTGAAACACAAACAGTTTTATGAACAACACATCACTAGCTGCAACTACATGTTTACTGCCTTTGTAGGTAAAGAAGTTGCTGTACATTTTCAGTCACACTGTCATTAATGGCTGAAGGAATCATCAATGAATGACAGCTTTATATGTAACTGTGGACAAGTACCTTTCCCTTCTCTAAATCACCTGTGACAAAAAGGTACCATCTGCATGCTTTCTGAGATGGGAAAATGCATTCTTCAGGTTTCAATTTTTGTTCCTTTCTCCTAATATGGCAAACTTCCCTGTTCATCAATGTCCCTGTTTTGAAATATCAAACCTGCTGCTACTACACTTCCTGGGTCAGCTGTGCCAAGTGTTCTGCACACTTCAGCATCGTTCAAGTGCAACCAGAAATCAGTATTCAACTAAAATTCACAATGTTGTTTTGATCAGAGATGTCTTTTTGGATAAAGGTTACGATGCTGCCTGTGTGAGTACCAACAAGATCACAGTAATAAGTATTGCTTTATATTTTCAGCCTACCATCCTGCTTCCCTCCCCTCTCTTCAACTTATTCCCATTGCTCTCCAGCATCCCCTTCCTCCCATGCTGCAGGACACACCAGGGGACATCCCACTGCCATGCAGCCTCTCCTCCCTCACTTCCAGCATTCTGCTGCTCGAGGAGCACTTGACACCCACCACCGAGCCCAATGTTGCAAAGCATAACAGTCCCACTCCTCCACTATAATAAATGATTAAAAAGCAAGCTAATTGTATCCAAGCACAGATCAATTATCCGAAACATGAGCAGCTCACACACTTCACTTCAGTGTCAAGAATGACAGCTATAATGACAGTGTATAAAAATGGATAAAATGAAATTAGTTTTCCTGCATATTACGGACATCAAACACAATGGAGGGTTGGGTTGGGGGATGGAAGGGAGTAGGAGGACATTTGGAGAACAATTAATAGAGCAAGACAAATATACTTTCTGCTTGACACCAAAAACACTAAGCATAATTCAAGTAGGGTTGAAGACTTCTCATGAAAGCAAAACTACTGTACTTCATAACTGCCAAAACAGTTTTCTAAAACAAAATCCAGCTACAAGAGTAAGTCATAATATGTACTATTACAGCTTATCTACATGGAAGGTGTAAGTGCCACTTACAAAGAGCAACTTCATTACCGACATTCTAAAACCATACTCAGTTTTTACTTATCCCCCTCATTTTTAAGAGTTTTTGTGAACAAGTCTGTCAAACTTCACTCTTCAACTTTTAAAAATTGTTCAAAAGAATAAATCATAAATTACCTAGGTCTGTAATTGTTTATTACTACAGGTAAGTGGTGGAACACATTTCTGGTATCTCTTAAGTAAATTCAACCGAGATGCTGTGAGGATGAACACGAGCTACTGGTGCCACACTCGGGGATTTTTGAAGTACTGTTTCTAGAGGAGACCCTCAAAGTGGATCTTTTCTCAAGTTTTTGGTCAGATATCTATACATCCCATTAACAATTCTTCAAACTCCTGTTCCAAGTGCTACAACTGCCCATGTACAAATAAAAGCAAGGTAAAGTATTTGTTCAATGAATAAGAGGAAACAAATTTTAATGCTAGAGTCCAATAATGAATAATCATAACTTAAACTTTTATCTTGCCTGGTAAATTCAACAAGTTTGTCATACAATCATCAGCAGATGCTTAAAATCATGAGACACACCCAGATCTTTCTTTATTTTAACCTCTTTCCTACCAAGTACCAAACTACTTCTTCAAGTAATAATTGCAGGAGGGGATTAAAACGAAACCACAGAATCATCCCACCCCTCCCACAGCTATGCACCCACAGCAAAAACCTTACCTTCATCATTCTGGGCCAAACAACCTGCTAAGATAGTGGCAACTGCAATCCCTAAGGCTAACCATTTCCAGAGACAAAACCGCTGTAACATTTTTTTGGTCAAACGTCACTCAAGGCAGATCTGAAAAAGAAAGATTTGATACACACAATTAGTCAAGGGACCTACACAAAGGAGAGTGATACAAACTATTTCACAGATAACTATGGAACAGCATATGGCATATCTAGTCCATCAGAGCACAAGACTGTTCCTGTTCAAACAAGCTAGGTTAATGCCATTAGCATCAATACCCACAGATGTACTCATTAACTTGATAATCGTGAACACAGAGGCCTCCAAGTAAAGAAAATGCAAGTTTCTTGCTTAAATCAGGTCTAGTTTCCATAAAATGAACTATTTATGTTATTCTTCCTGCTTTAGTCACATGCTTTAAAGCACTTTGGAGAAGTGACTGTATCGGAGAAATTCCACTTATTAAAACTGGTGTTCAACTGCAAAAGTCAGCAGGGACCCAGTTCCAAAGACACTGAACCTCTCTCAGGAAAAACATGAGCAAACCCCACAGACAGCCTTCTTTAGTGGGACACTGTTGGTTCATGCCCAGCAAAGGAGGAAAAACAAAGAAAAAAACCCACATGTACAAAACCCCCAGGAGAATAAACTGGCCAAGACAGGTGTGGATGAACTCCAGAGCATATTTAGAGTGAGTACCATTAGAAAATTATCTAAAGCTCTGTTCTAGTGGTCCAGTGAAGAGAATCAGCATGCTTCTGGAGCCCAGAATGGAAATACTTACAAATATTCCTTAACATTTAAAAACACTGTGACAAATACAATGGACTTCCTAGCAACAGAAGCATGAAACGCAGAGACTCACAGCAGTGTAAAACAAGCTATTGGATAAAAAGGGTTTAAGTGCTGTCAATTTTCCCAAGCAAAGCGCTTGACTCAGATTTCACTGCCACACTGTTTATCACTTCCTATCCTGGTTACAAAACCTGGTCATTTCATTCCAATTCCACCAAAGAGACTATTACCCCCCACTTAACAGCCTCGGCACTAACACCATCTCAGCCTCCATCAGTGAGACATCCTTGAAGCTGTGCTAACATTTTCCTTCCACAAACTGAGCTCAGAGAAAACACAAAGGTATGGACAGCACTTCATTCACACCACAGACATGGGAAACAAATCAGCTTAGAGCATAAAAACATCCTTTCAGATCACTCTCAAGAGTTATCCAAGCCACAAGAAAGCAGGACTTCCACTACCAGAAACAGGTGGTAACTACATTAAGTAATGGACAAGCCAAGAATGTCTCCAAGATCTGAATTTATTCCAAATCATATCATCTTGCAAAACTTTTTGGTTAATAGGAAGGAAACAGTGCTATGATATAAACTCTTCCTCCTCAAAAAAAAATAAAAAAGGGGGGGATGGGGGAGGAAAACCAATATGCATTAAGACTTTTGGAGGAAAACCTGGTTTTTTGTTTTTTTTTCCCAAATGGATAAGGACAGCAAGCAGTGAAATTTAATATACCAGACCGAGTGGCCCATATTTACGTAAATATTTCAAGTTCATAGGTGGTTGGTGCTGTATGTATCTAGCCTGCTTCCCAGGATAATTCACACAGGAGGATCTATTAGGCTTCCTTACGCAGCAAGCAGAGCTCCCCTTCTCCTTGCAAAGACCTGGATCACAGCTGCCTCTGCCTTGCAGTGGATTTTAACACCAACACTCACTGTATTCCAAACTGTGCTGTAAAATAAAGTGGGGGCAGAGCAATAAAACTGTTAAAAATCCTACATTACACACACTGCTCCACTTCTCCTTCTGGGGTTAAAGCTGAAGAGAGGCTTTTCCAGTCTCCCCCTTCAGTCCCACCCCGTTCAGCAGCAGCAGGTCACTGGAGGCAGTTAGCTGCAACAGGCAGCAACTTCAGGAAGAGCTTAGATATTGCACATCAAACGAGGAGGCAGCCTGTGTCTAATTGAAGAAGCAGTGCAGATCTTGTGAGACTGTTCATTTCAGCTTGACAGTCTTGACAAAACAGCTCAAGGTTACAGGAATTAATGAATTCAAGGCATGCAGTAACATCTGTGAACCATACAAAAGCACCCACCCTTCCTCTTCTTTCCTCCTTCCCTTCTACCAGCAGTTCTACAACAGTTTCTGCCCCTAACTCCAGCAGAGACAGCTCCAGTGAGAACTTGAGACCCTTCCTAAAGGGCCTATTACTCCTACACGTGTGTGGAGACCCGAACTGTTAGCCAAGATCCCACTGTCCACAAGAAACTATTTAAAAGCTTGCTACGCAGCTATGAAAAGGAAGCTTCAAGCTTATCAAGTATGTCACCAATAACTTGACAAGTATGTTACACAGAGAAAAGGAGCAGCCAGTTATTTCTTGAGAGAAAAAAAAAGAAATCCCTTCCTTGAAGAACCCACCAGTTTGCCAGTGTGGCTCCACAGTGGCTTTTTCCTCCCCTCTACTTAACAAAATGCTCATTGATTACTATCACCTAGATTTCCAGTTAGGCAATTCAGAAGTCATTCTGGATTTTGCAATGGCACCTTCAAAGAACAGAAATCACTTCTACCATAACATATTCCAGTTGACTACTTTAAAATAAAGGTATTATATGGGTACATTATATGGGTATTACATGGGTAAAATAAACATTGCCCAAACAGATTCAAATCAGTCCAATGTCACCATTAGACTTCTGGGAACTTTTGAGGATGTGGATTTTGGTATTTCACCATTTTTTTTCCTCCCACATTAAGAGGAGATCCTAAAAGAATTGGGCTCTGTCACTTTTTCAGTTTAAACAGGCAGTGTTATTACATGACGTGGCATTTGCTGTCAAGTGCTTCCAAGCTTTTACACCTCAAACCCAGAAACAAGTGGTTCAGGAAACTGTCTTAATTTCTTCAGGTCAGTCTGAAAGATCACATCCATATGCAGATTACACCTTATAAGACCTAGAAATAAACGCACATACACAATTCTGAAGCCTCTGATGCTTCATTTTACAACCTTGGGAAAAAAATATGCAGGTTTTCAATCATGATGTTCTATTTTAGAAAGTTATTCAGAGCTCAGCTGACATACTTGAGTCTACTCTGGAGAGATTTTTAGGACAGAATCTTGCAGATTTATTTTTGATTCTGATGAAATGTCAAGTAAACCACGAGGACAGCAAAACTACTGCTCTAAGAATATGCATCTCTATACGCAACTGTAATACAACACAATGTAATTGACACTCCTTTTTCCTCCAATTTGTACCAGAAAACGATATGAAGTGTAGAAAGCAGTAGTATTCTGAGTTAGCAGAATCTGTTTAACTTTAGAAACAGCTGACAACAAACCACAGGTTACTACCAAGTCCCCAAAGGCAGACAATCCGTAACAAATGCAGCACTGAACTCTAGATGCACAGTCTGACAGGGCAAAGGACAATTATGAACTGATGACAGAAGGAAGATCTGTCAAGTAAGAGCATACAGTATGTCTAAAAGACTCTTTTTTCCTGGAATATATTCCAATGTTGCAACAGAATTCTGATGTTACCATGGACAATGAGAAGGTATACACTGAAGCACAAGAAATTTCAAATGAAAAATAAAAGGAATTAAAGTTTAAGGGAATTTCACCTCCTTCATGTCTGCATTGAAAAAAAAAAAAAAAAAGAGTTTCAGTAATGTTCTCTCTGGATCATTCCCCGTTGGCCTGTACAGCTGTACTGAGAAACAAAAATATGCAGAGATTTTCCCGGAGCAGCGGCAGCAGCAGCTGATCACTGGAGATATTCACAGCCCAACTGCAGCAAACGGGTGTAATCCCACTCCACACAGCAATCGTGCCTCCTCAGCTCACTTCTGGCTTTTTTCCTCTCTACCCCTCTCACCAGTGCAGCTACTGAACCAGCCAAAATATCTAACTAGTTATCAAGGCATCTGTGTAAGAGGCACCTCAATAAATTTTAAGAGGGGATTAAAATGAATAAACCCCCCCCAAAATATCAAATATGAGTTATCACATCCAACCACCTTGCATATACTTAAGGCCCAATGATATTACAGTAACCTTAAAATGAGATGTTTTTACAGTAATTAAAACATTGCATTTGTTTGAAGCTGAGGGGGGAAACATGGACTCAGTCAAAATAAACAAACATGCATGGTTGGGGTAAAAAATGTTTTTAAATACCCATACAGAATTATTCTTAGTATGGAAATAAAAACAGAAGTTATAAAAAGTTTTTGAAATAGAACACATGCTAACACAGTGTAACGCTAGATGTTGTATGGAACTGATTCTTTGTAAAAGTCAATCTCTCAGATAGGTAAGGGAGGGGAAAAAAAAAAAAAGCAAAGTCACTGACATGGTTAGGAGACAATGGAGAACAAAAAATTAATGTACAAACACCCAACCCCTTGCAAACACTGCCCGCCTTGGTCTGCACCCAACTCCTAACCCAAAACTAGAGCCTAAATTGCAGCAGAACACAGAGCTTCAGTGTTTTCAAACACTCCAAATGAGCCAATTTGAACACAAAAATGGAAACTTTGGACTGAGTTTGCAGCAAGCCAGAGGCCAGTGGCTTATTCAGAGCAGAACTGACCCACACACATCTGATCTCATATGAAAGGTGGAGTATAGTAGTGCCATACCACAGTCACCAGCAAGAACTTCTTTCAGTTTTTTCTTACCAAATCTGAAAACAACTTTGAGGCAAACACTCTATGAGGACTTCAAACCCACTGAAGAGGAGAAAGTGCACACTTAAAAAGAAACCATTAAGTACACATCATTCAGTTGACATATAAACAAATATTTGCCATTTAATACCCATGTCAAGAACAATAGTTCCTCTGAAGCTGCCATGGTTGGATGAATAATATAGCACTTAACAATTAAATTCTCATTTATATGTATGCTATTAATTTATACAACCAGCCAGAACTCCTTCAAGCATCAGAAGCTCGACATTTTGCTTAGTGGCACTGCTTTTTATATATTACAATTGTGATAAAATATCAAAGCATATAATAAACTATTTTTAAAAGTATAAGGTACTGAATTGTTTAAACACATGAGAAATTATAGTGGACAGTTTTATGATGAGATTTATCTATATTACCACTGATCAGAGAACTTCAGAGACTGAAGACACAAAACCAGGGAGCCTCTGAAGTGCAGAATGCTTATTCAGAGAGAATTGGTGCCATAATAAATCAGAAATGTCAGTAACAAACCAAAAAAAAAAAAAAGTCTCTAAGAAAAGGCAGAAAGGAGATTAATTTGCTCTACAGTCTGACAGTCTTCTTGGCTGGGTTAAAGCTACAGTCCATTAAACTGTATGTCCCAAGTGTTTTATTTTTTGTTGCTGAAACAATTATGTTGAACTGTCCATATGAGAAAAAAAAAACCTTCTAAAATATTATTTAAACACAAGAACAGAAAAAAAAACCAAACCCTAACTACAAACCAAACTCGTTTGCCTCAATGCCATTCTTACCTGACATCACTTCATACAGTAGGCAGCCACATCTGCCTTAACATACGTCCCTCATCCAGTTGGGCCCACCACAGCACCCACCCATTTATGGTACTTCAGCTGGTCCTAGTGCCACACAACCCAAACATGGCACTGTGGCACTTACACCAGCAAGCAGATGGGACACGTACAGCAGAAGTCAGTGCTGGGACCTCACATCCACAGCAAGTATCTCTGAGGGTTTCTACTTCTGATTAGCTTGGGTCCTGAGCCCAAATCACTGGTGGAACATATTCCGAGCATATCAGCTGGAAAATTACAGTGCTGGAAAACACCTTCACTTTAGGCTTAACCAGGGAGAAAAAAAAAAAAAATATATATATACTTTCAGCTCACAAGCTCAGGGACAACTCCAGCTAGTCTGGGGCATCCTGGAAGCCTAAATGTCAGCCCAATGGCTGTCCTTGCCAGGCAGCTCTGAGCCTGCCTCACAGCACCTACTGATGGCCAAGAGAAGAGCCAGGGAAGGAAGACTCCACCCTTGAATTAAACCCATGTAACACATTTATGGCTCTAATTCAGCAGCACGTGCGAGGAACTCTGTTTTTTCAAGTCAAATATCTGTTCAAATGCTTTCCTGAAGAATTTAAGCATAAGAAAATATTTGCCTGAACTGGGGTTATAGTGAATAATTTCCAGTGCAAACACAACCCTTTCTCCAATTGTGGGTGTTCCAAACAGCAGAACACTACTACAGTTTTATTTCACTAACACTGGCTGAGAACTGCGTATGTAAATATTTCAACCTGTGCACTCCTGTATTTACTCAATCCCTATTATATTATACTAGCTATAGGGCTTTCATGCTATAGAATTAGCACAATTGGTATGGATTCTGTTAATTTCCTCACCTTGGACAAAACCTTGCAGTAATATCAAGATTTTTAAGATCAAATATCAAGATCAAACATGCTCTGATCTGTTCTTATGGGTCTACTCCACATAAATGTATTAAAAACAGAGCAGCACTGATGCTGCATTTGTGGCTCTTCTCCCATTCTGCACTTACCAAGGTCTTGAGTTTTCAGCCTTACTTGGAGAGAATAGTTTTAGTAAGCAAATACACGAGAACTTAAGAAAAATCTGATAGCAATTTATATGATTCTGAAAATATTTTCATCTGAAAGTTAAAAATTCCTCAGCATATTCTGTATCTACGTTCAAATCATTCAGATATTCCTCCTTGCCCATATTCTTCTAAGGGCTACTAGGTTCAATTATTTCCTCACCCAGCTATTCAGACCTGCTCTTTTCTGTGCCTTTCTTGCACAACCAACCACTTTTCCATGAGATACCTTGCTGTGGCAGTGGTTATGTATTTCAAAGACAAAGCAGAGCATCTGTAACAGCGAGCTACTTGCCTCTGCATTAGCTCAGAAGTAATTTAAAACTTCAGGGACAGCACTTCATCTAGGAACAGCTGACCCTGTACCTAGATGGCAAAGCTGCAATTAAAAAGTTAACAATTAGAAAGTCATTTGTACTTCAATGCTGAAATCCTTAAGTTTATTTCAATCCTTCGTACGTCAAAGTAACCGATATTTTCCTACACCCCATCAATAATAGAAGTTATTTTCCATCTCTATACAGCAATGGTACCAACGTGCATATGGCCTGATTCACAGTAGGTGACGTCTCGAGAGCACTTTGCCAATCCCCCTGCCAGCAGAACATACTATAAATGCACTCTATTAACACTTGATGTAGCATGCTGCTAATTCCCACAGAAAAGATTGCTAAGTATGCGTAGGTTTGCGCAGAGAAATGGCAACTACACTGCCAAAAATAGAAAAAAACCTTCTATAGAATAATTGAAGTAGGGATGGAGAAAGACTTCTGTTTCCTGCTTCCACCACTAGTTGTGACTGCTTGATTTATTTTTGAAAAGTAATCCAGCTACTAGATGGATTAACAGTATTACAGCCCCTTAATCATGGGTGGGTACACAGGGTAGCCAATCCATTCCTGTCTACAAATCCAATTACTGAATGCACCATATAGATATTCAGTCTGCCAACCCCACTGCACAGACTTAACCTATAAAACATTGTTCTCACAGAAGGCTTCAAGTGCTTAAGCTAAAGAAATTTGTAAGTTTGGGCTGTATCACACTGTGCACACTGTGAACCTCCTACTTTGCAGACAGTGACTTTACAAAGAGGAGAGGGGAAAAATATCCTGAAAACCCTTACATTGGTGCCAGAAGACTTCATTTAAAAAGTAACATTAACTGCTTAACATAAAAACATTAAAAGAAATATAATCTATACTAACCAGAAGTAGTTAAATTAGTTCTTCAGTAACTTTTGTCTTTACAATATGCACACGAAGCTTAAATTATACATTACAGTGCAGACTATTTTGCTGGTTAATAACAAAAACATATTTTATATTAAAATTACAAAGTAAAGATCCATTTCATTGCATTTAGTGCAAGACAAGTATTGGATCATATCCCAGAAACCTCTCAATTCCTCCTCTGCCAGAGCCACTTCTCTCCAAAGATCATTCATTGGGCTTACTTAAGACAGAGGAGGAAATCAGAGGTTTTCTTAAAGTGACAGCTAAGGCAGATGTTGGTATCCCCACAGTGGAAAGAATGGTGGATTTCTGAGATCTCGACTACTTTGAAAGTTCAAGTTTTCCCCAGCTCCCACACAAGTTCTCAACAAGCTAAAAGATTCTCACAGAAGCCAAACACATGAATTGTGGAGTCTCTCTCTGATGCCAGGAACTATTCTGTCAAGAGTCCCTCTGAGTGCTCCTTGTAGAAAACCAGTAACTGCCTCAACATCTTAAGGCTTAAAATCTGACTTACATTAGGGCAATGGAAATGTGCAAAACTATGCTAAGTGAATTTATTTTAGCAGAAAAAAAAAAAAAAATATATTTTCCGAAGTAGAATTCTATAAGCTGCAGAATCTCTTCTCCAAGAGAATTTTTATTTAATATCTGTAAAAGTAATACACCCAACTTGTCAAAGCAAAGTCTACTTTTCTAGAAAATGAGTGTTTCTACTTGCCTGTTAGTCATCACACATCAAACACAGCGTTAAATACATCCTGGAGTAATTACAGGGGGTTTTATTAGCTCTGTGAAAGTCGTTCAACAAAACGACATTTCAGAATTATCATGCATGAACACACACACACACACACGCACACACACCCTGAGCACACATCGTATTCAGCTGCTTCCATGTCAAGTCCAAGATTGGGTTACTACACACTACTGAGCCAGAGGCTTCAAAAGTAGTCCTAGCTTTTGAGGTTAGGACAGCTTACACATGGCAAGGCTGAGTAAGCCCAACAGTTATCAGAGGAGTGGCATGCCTGCACTCCAAGTTACAGACTAAGTGAAGTTTAGAAGGTTTAGAAGTGTCTTCTGTTGTAATTGGTTTCTCTGGAAATAATTTTCCACAAAGCTGTTTGTTCTTCAACCACCTGTAATTACTATTTAAAACAGATCTTGATGAAGAAGCCCATCAAGACGAGTCCTTAGGAGTTACCTGCAGTGCCATTTCTAATGCTGCCCCCAACGAGCATGTTCCCAGACAGATCCCTGTGGAGGCAGCACAGCTCAGCAGGCTGCCTCATGCTAGAAGTTGTGGTTAATTTGCAATCACAGACAGTAAAACCAAAGTCCTCCACTGCTGCTGCTTGTTGGAGTGACTCCAGCCCCTTTCACGTTGCTAAGCAGGGCATTCAGCTACACACTCTCCTGCCTCAGGCATCCACAAGCAGTTGCTGGTAGCAGTGGGACAACAGCATTACCAAGTCCTCCAAAACCTAATGTGCACCCCATTATTGTCCAGATGGAGGATTCTGTTCAGCCTGCCTTCCTCCCCACCCTGGGGATACTCAGTACCTGCTTGCCCTCATTTCTCAGTGCATCTCAGACACCTCTTCTGCCACCACTGCCCACCTCCTATTAACCTCTGATAAACCTGTGACACTCCCAGTATGGCTTCTGCCCTCCAGCCACAGCTTACAGGAGAGTCCCTTTCTAAACTCTCCAGAGACCACACTCCTCAGCAGAGCCCACCACAAATTAAGGTATTTAACAAATAATAGAGGTTTCTTTTCTAGAAAAGTGCAGTTCATAGCAAGTTTCATGTTTAGCAGTTCCTTGTTTTCCAGGTCACTCAGTGCATTATCAATGACCATATTCTGCTGCACACTTATCAGCACTTAATGAATTATTTAACCTGTGAGCCAAGTACACAAGGAGGCTTCAAGACATTAAATAACATCACACGTTCAATTACACAACTGCTGTATTTGGACCCCTCTTGTACATCACCACAGTTTGCTGGAAAGCCTTGTCAGTCTGGACAGCTGGATTTGAGAGCCTGCTAATCAGGTCACATGTAAGAGCTCCATTATTTTAATCACATACCTGCTGTTAATTACCCATCCTGTATTTCAAGCCCTGCACAGTGTTACTTTTGCCTGTGCTCGCTAGGCCTGCTCTTCACTTCCCTTCTGCTCCCACCTAACAGCAGCCCAAACCCAAAGGAGTCCTGCCTTGTCTTCCTCCACCTCCTTCACTCTTCAGGTGCTAGTTCTGCACACCAAACTAGCTTTTCATCACCACTCCTACAGCCTCTTCCAAACCTCCAGCTGTGCTCCATGTTCTCTCATAGGCCCCTCTACTCTGCAAGCTTTTCCACATCTGACATCATGTCTATCAATCATCAAGTACTCTTTCACTCCTCCATGATTTTCCTTACCAGTATTTTTGCAGGATCTTACCTTTAAAAACTCCTCTTATCACTTATTAGTAGGCAATAAGAGCATAATTAGAAGTGATTGCTTGTTTTGATCATACTTTGATTGCTTTCTGAGCTTGTTGGCCATGAGGGAAAGGAGGCAGTTAAGTATTTGCTCATGTTTTCACACATTTCCTCTTTCCCTTGTACAACTCTTCACAGAAGCTGTCTCTATCTAACCACACCACCTTCTAAACCTTCTCATCACTCCAGCTGCCCTTCAGCAAGCACGTATTTGATCTCCAGAATCTCTGCTTCTCCAGATACCTGAACACCTCAGCACCGTAACACCAAGCACCAACATTCACCATTTTACTTCTTAGATTTCTTGGGGTTTGCATATTTCTACTTCCCTTAAACCAAATAACAAACCTCACATGACCATGTTTCTTTGGCTATTCTGAGATGCTTGGTCTCCGCATCTTTCAAGCACATCATTCTCTTCCAATCTTCAAGAATTTGGAAAGTGCTTATGCACGCTAATGAATAGAGAAATGGATCTTGCATTTATCAGCTTCTTTGTTCAACTGCATCTGCCAGTGATTCACACGTTGTGGAGCTGGGGGGTATGTGCGGGTGTATTGTGATGTTTTGATGTGCACAGGACACTCATTCAGGGACAGCTGGCAAGAGAGCACCCACCAAAGCTGCTGTGTGCCTTCCATGGGGAAAGAGGAAAGATTCTTGCCTTTTGTTCAGAAACACCACATCATCATCATGGGTGCAAGCTGGAACATAGGAGGTTCCACATAAATGTGAGGAAGAACTTCTTCCCAGTGAGGGTGACAGAGCACTGGCACAGGCTGCCCAGAGAGGCTGTGGAGTCTCCTTCTCTGGAGACATTCAAACCCACCTGGATGTGTTCCTGTGTGACCTGATCTAGGTGTTCCTGCTCTGGCAGGGGGATTGGACTGGATGATCTTTTGAGGTCCCTTCCAATCCCTGACATTCTGTGATTCTGTGATTAATCCATTGAAGAGCACTGTGCCTCACCACAACGCTGTGCAACAGGGAAAATAACACACTGCCACAAGCAAACTCTGAGGTGGACAGAACAAAACACAGCTAATGTGGGAAGTGATGCAAAATGAGGACCTCACTGCAACATTTAAAATGGCTCCAGCAAATGTCTTCAGTGTAACTGCAGCACATACCTTGGGATAGGTTTAGCAGTTTTGTCAAACATGAGACATTTCATAGTTTATTTAGATACTTGATGCATAGATACTGCATTAGCAATTGTTTCCAGATGACAAAGTTGTTGAGCCAAAATGGGATTACAAATATTCTTCAACTACCAAAATATTCCAGTAAAAATAAGACATTTAAAGAAATCCAAGAGCACCATATACTCCCCACAAAAGAGTTTTAACAGCTTCTCTTTTAACAACACAGCAATAATGCATCAGAGTAATACTTAAAAATAGGGTTGTAATTCTCAAATTTCAAGAGACAAAGTAAATAAGATAGTTGAAACATCCCATATAGGAAAAAACAACCTTGTTGTTTGACAGTCTTTAAACTAGCAGTATCCTTACAACCACACAGGGTCATCCACCCTCTTGTCTCTGAGTAAGGCCAGCTGCAGGAAAACGGGCAAAAGTAAATACAGAAATGAATTCTGAGATGCAGACAGTCCATACATGTCAACACGCACCTGATAAACTTCTCTCCCTCTCCCACTCACTCCCAGCATCTTACTTGATTTTTTTATTGTTACTGAGCTGACAATTTCCACGAATTCCATCAAAATTGGTGTTTGGAAGTCATTAAGCTGAACTGGTAAAGTTGAATAGAGCATGGAGGCAGCCAGGACAACTCACTGACCTCCACAGAGCTTATGGATGACTCAACAGATACCTACTACCGTATTAATCACAAGTTCAGTCATGAGATAATAAACCAAGCTGTAAAAAAATAGGGGTGAAGATACCTCTGCTACCTGGAACAATATTACTTGACCCGAGGTTCATCAGCAGTGGCTCCAATACAAAAACCTGTTGTCCCTCACAAGCAGATGATGACACATGAACAGACTAGTTCCCAAGTCGCTCATGTGAAAGAAAATATATTCACAAGTTCATGACAGACAAGCAATGGCTTTCCTTATTCAAGGAATAAGTAATGCCAATCCATCTCAGAAACTGCTCTGACCACAACCCTTGCAGCAGTAATTTTACTACCTATGAATCTGACAAGGGTGAACCTGAAAGGTGCCAGTGCAAATGTTAACACTTCCATACAGCAGTCAGCTCAGAACTGGTAACACACAAAGGGCAGAGCCCCAGCCACTGCTGAAGCCAGGTGACAATAAGGAAAGGGGAACGGACTCAAGAGTTGTGATTTTTGGTACAAGCAAGAGAGTGGGGTTCTTGGAAGCAAGAAGAAGATGCATTCATATAGTTTACATCAAAAGCTGACCTACACAGGAACTACAGCTGAATAGTGCCAAAGTGACGTGCCTGCTCCCTGTTCCTCCTTGCAGTGTCTTGAGGCTGTCAGGATAATAAGGTACAAAAAAGTCTCCAGCAGCAAGAACGTAAAAAACAGCATTACAGAAAACATTCACCCAAAAGGCAAAATTAGAGGACAGTCTTCATCTAGTATCAGAAGGGAGATAACCTTCCAAAGCAGGCAGATATTTGATGGGATGAGCCATACTCCTGCGACTGAGGTATGCTTTCATGCTCATTCCTCATTTTTAAATTTTTTTTAGTATGGTCTTGTGTCAAAGTGTATAAGGAGAGACATGGCTCTGGTATGCTTTACAAGGGAAAGTAGCCATGGTGTATGAGATTAGTTGTCCAAGATGAAATACTGAACTGCAGGAAACAATTTTCATCAAATTTAGTTGTAAATAAAATGGAAAACTAAGGGATAACAGACCAGATGAGCTGGCACACATGGTTTACTGCTGTTGGATGAAGGAGGTGTAGGTGTCAGTACTGAAGTCAGTGGAGTAGCGTGGAATAAAGAGGTGCCAACTGTGAAACTCTGCCGACTCCACAGAGCTCAGCTATGGTTATTAACAGCCACAGAGGACTGTGGCAGCTCTGTGAGGATTTAAATGCATTTAGTACCTGAGCAATAGCTTGGGAAATGAACTGCCATTTGGATAAAAATGCACACTGGGACAAATAAGATATTCATGTATGCAAATAGGGATTCTGAAGTTGTCAGCTTTTTAGCTATTTTCCCCTCAGAGGAAGCAGTGTACATAGCTGCTGTAGTGCAATGGGTACTGAGCTAGAGTAAACAAAATGCTTGGGAGCATTAGAAGAGAGAAATAGGACCCAAATTATAATGACATTATAAAGGACTATAGAAAACCCCTAGAGCATTAAACACTGTTTCTGCTGCTGTAATTTCAGAGACATCAGAGAAGGAAAAGGTCTTGAAGGACACTCAGCTATCATTAAGACACTCTGGAACCTATCCCTTCTTTCTCAAACGGAACAAGAAACCCAAAAGAACCAACCCACACCTCTGAAAAAGCAGCCCAAGGATTACACTTATGAAGTGTAAGAGACATCACAGATATTGACTGAAATCTTGGTTACCAAAACTGCTGTACTAAATTTTCCACTTGACACTGTAATATTTCTGTACTACAGGAATACACACAGAAATAAAAGCAAGAATAAACACAAAGATTTTTTTTTTCACAGAACTAAACATGTTCTGGAAGCCACCAGGACAGGAAGAATCTACTGATTCTACTCCCAGTTAAGTTACCTTTTCAAGCAATAATGTTTTTAACTATGCAGGTTAAGGTAAGGATATTTTATGCTTCAGGGCTTTTACAAACTGCCTGCAGGAGCTAGGAGAGAGCACCCATGTAGTGCTACACAGCTCACCTCAGGCCAGGGTTCAGGGGTGCTTTTCACTTTCTCCAAAACATGTAATAACAGAGGAATAAAAGCTGAACCTAACAGATTAATGGCTTCACTCACTTACCAATTCATACATCTGAGCTTTTTTCCCCAGCTCACTTTTATAAATATAGTAAAGCATATAAGCCCATCAATGAAGTGTGAGTCTCTCACACATTTTTACGTTTCTTTGGTGCTAAAGAAACCTCTTGGAATAAGGGATTTTCTTCCCTTTACCTCTTTTGCTTTACTTGCACCACTTTGGCCCTCAGCACACAAAGAGAGAGAAGGTAGCATCAGACCTGAGCAAGAGGCAGCCAGCTGTTTGGGAAACTGGGGCTAAAATCCAGCTGTTTCAACAGTATGCTAATTCCAACCAGCTGCAGTTGGTAACATGATTCCAAGTGAAAACACATCCCCAAGAGGCTCTCTGATAACTCTCAAAGTAATGTGATCTCAAAACACAGTTTTTCTTTCACAAAACAAATTTTTCATTAAATTACATGATCTGACCAATGTCTTCTGTTTCCATTCAAAGGAAAAAAAAAAATTACCATTTTCATATTTGAATCTCTTACTGCAGTGTGATGCTGCAAAGCTGGAGGAGAAAAGGGTTTCCAGCCTAAGGCAGGTGGAGGTAAAATCCACTAAATGAAATACAGCAGAGCAACTAAAAAGAAATAATCCACACTTTCACTTACTTAGTCTTCAACAACTGAAGGCAACACTGTAAGCAACAAGGCTATTTCCTTTTCGAAATGCATAATTCTATTTAAGCTGTTTGCTGTTGGCAAATTATACGTGCTGTTTGCAGACAGCACTGACAACACAAGCCCAGTATCTCCAAGTGCTGAAATCAGGGTTATGCCATGTTCCTGCAGAGAGCAGCACCTACTGAAGCCCCTAAACTTGCACATTACACCATCCCATAATAACGAGAAATTATAGAGGCAGAAGGTCCCAGGCAGCAGTACTGCCTCATAGGCACAAACTGCACCCACACTGAGGGGTTCCTGCTCCCCACGCAGCACTTCTGACTTGGGGTACTATGTGGCTCCAACTCCAGAGACCTCTCATTTTCTCCCCAAAACAGGTACTGGAGTAAGAAGATGACGTATTTGTCTGCTCCTCTCCAGAGCAGATTGCCCGTTTTTGCTGCTGTGTGGTGTTTTTCCCAAAGTGGATTCCCAGAAGGTCTCTGCTAACGACAGACTTCCAAAGGCCAGAGCAGCGCTATCTCCCTACAGACCCGAGCAGCCCTGGAGGGTGGGACTGTCATCACTGCAAACTCTCCTCTGGCCTCCACTGCTGAGCCCAACCACATCCACCAGAGCACACCTCACAGTATTTTAACAGCAATGCTTCTGAAGTTAAATATACATATATGTATAGGCAGAATAAAATATTGGATCAATCAAGACCAACTCCAAGTCAACAGGTGCTAGAATGCCATTTATAGCCCAGTCCAGCACTTCCCCTTGACCTGAAAGTAACCACGAAGGCCTTTCCTTGGCTAGCAGGCAGCCACAGAGACTAGCCACACCATCAGTGCTCCAAGACACAGACTACCTTCCCGTAAGACAGAGATTTTTGCTGCAGTGCCAAGGCTTATTTGATTAGGAAGCCGTGTGTTTTGCTCTGAACACACAGATATATTACTGCAGTGACATGAACTTTTCCCGGGACCTAGCTCCTAATTTGCACAACTGTAATGTGCAGTATTCCTCCCAAAGAGAGAAAACTCCCCTCCAAGACAAAGTGTCTTTGTAACAATAAGGAGTTTTGTCTTGGAGGTTAGCCATCCAAATCAAGGTGAAATCTGTATGGATGGAATACCAACAGTGACCTTTGAGAAATCATACAAAATCGGATCCATGACAGAAGCACTGCAACTTGTCCCCAGGGTACAGACAACCTTTGGCAGCACAACGAAGCAGAGGACGTCACAGTCCTGACACGGATACTGCTGCACAGCCTTACCCCATTTTTAAGTTTAAATTGTCAGTGCTTTCCCATAAATTGCATCTCGAAGGCATTAGAGGGTTTCAAACTTGCTGAGAACAGATTTTGCTTTAAAGAAACAGTTTCAATAATGTAACTAGATTGCTGGGGTTAAGTAACTGTGCCACAACATCATTTTTTGCCATCCCCCTTTGAAAGACAAAGGAAAAGAGATTAAAATAACAAGAGCAAAAATGCTTTGAACTTAACACTGAAAAAAGGTCATAACGACCCAGCTTTGGCTAAACCTCCTCACAGGCCACTTAGATGGGGAACTCAGACTGGAATGCAGCAACTCTTCAAAATACCCACTTGTCCTAGAACAACTTATGCATACAGCTAACTTCAGTAGCTATAAATCACTTCAGAGCTGGCAATCTCAAATATGACTCTAAAACATATCCTTTTATTGATATTAATCTCTTGGAACATCTTTACAGAGAGCCTTCTACACTCTTACAGTTCGAGTGTCCTCAAAGTTCTGTGGAGTTTCTCCTCAAATCTTTTATGCATGCGCCATTTATACCTCTCAGAACAAACGCAGAGAGGCAAAAATGCAAATATATATATTTTTAGGCATCACTTTGAATGCCATCATAAATACTATGTATATCTGAAAACACATCTGATGCAGGCAGATTACAAAATCTGGTTCAGCAAACGTCCCACCAGGAAAATCTCAGGCGACTGAGAAGTTCTGCAGGTGTATCTGGGTTTATGGTGCTGTAGTCCTCTTGCAGGATCTTTTAGAAATAAAATCCTATAGTTTCTGTTTCATGCCCTTTAACATAGACCTCTCTTTTAAACAAACTCTCACAGGGAAAGGTCTTTCCCCAACTGAAAGACAATCTAGTGCTGCAATTTTTACTACATTTGAGTAAGAAGTGAGCTATTCTTAACAAAACACCCTAGTCTTCTGCTATCATGCACAGGGAGAGTAATACCCACACCCCAAACCACACAGTTTTATAATGGAAAGACACAGGAAATTCATCTCTGCAACACAGCTGCTCTTTGGAACCGTGCTGTACTTTCAGTGTCATTGTAACTGCTTAGAAAAATTATCTGATCAAACTAATTTTTAAATTTACATTTAAAATTGGTCTTTTTTGTCCTGCTACCACTCACTACCACCACCCCCACCTCCAACATAAGCATTCCTCAAAGACTGCTGAAGGACAGCATTTTCAGAATGGAAAATATTGGCAAAAAATATTAAGCACTACTTGAATACAGGGTTTTCCAAAGTACTCTGATCATGAGATTTTACCGCTTTTGACCCAAATTGGAATTTTAGTGAGATACATAATTTTCAAATTCATTAGGAACACAAAGTAACCCAACAGTGGACTACTCTATTTCTTAATGGCTGCTCTGTATTTTCCCTTCTAACTCAAATTAATCATTATACTTCTAAACTCCTTAAAGGAGGAAGGAGAGAACTGGTGCTCAAAGAGTAAGCATTGTACTTTGGAGGAGATACCTTGCAGTCTTTACAAGGAAACCAGACTTTCAATCACTTGAAATTCAGAACTGGGCTCAGGGAAGGAATCATCAGCATCATTCTACAAGAATATTAACAGTGTACAAATTTCAGAGAATTGAACTGCTTAATGTAGCCCAAGGAGTCCAAGAGCACAAAAGTTTCCCAATGCTATTTGCTGAACTCATCACACCTTACACCACCTCCTTTGTCACTGAAATAATGAATCCAGGTCCCATCTGTTTCAGCTGTAACCAATTAATATTCATTTACCCCTTTCCCTTCTGTTCTCTCAAGTTGAATTTCATTGAAATGGGTCTTTATTCCAAGATTATTTTTCCCCTTTGAGGATCACCCACCTAATACCAATCCAGTTACCAAAAGCCAGAGACCTGCCACTGTACTAAGCAGATGGGTCCAAGTGAGGTCACTCTATCCTTAGGAAAAATAGAAGCCAGAGCACAGAAAACCATTTCTAAGGTAAAGGAAATGGCATTTCAGGCAAGCTCAGGAAGCTGGGCCTGTCACTGGAGTGCATTTGCAAGAGATTAAAGGGGACAAGCTACACTCCAATCAAATGATCAGTTGGCAGCATATTTAGGATATAAACAGAACAAGTCTTCTCTAAATAGATCAGATCTTTAATGCTTTGGAAGGGATTGTTTGCAGCCTCTGCAACACAATAAATTCATTTAGCAAAATGTCAAGCTGGAGGGAGGAGGCAAGAAACAGGAGTTTAATTCCTCCCAGAAGAATATAAACTATACAAATGTACTGAAAAAGGCAGCTGAAAGATTTATTGATCTGCTGGAGTATTTAAAGAAATTATTCTCATGAGCATTGCCTTTATGAGCTGGATCATTACTACCTCTCCCCCAATAACTTGCTCCCTTCTCATTATGCAAAAAAACTTCACATAAATACCTTCAAACTTATCATTTCAATCACTTGTGCAACTGGAAGACTGCTGCTTAAAAATCATCTTACATCTCCACTTACCCTCCATGATCAGGTTTAAAATTTCTAAAACCCCAATGTGAGCATCCCAAAATACAGAGAGTAATTTTGGTTTGTGGCAGGACAACAAATCTCCTTTTATTACACGTGAAAGTTTTATATGTTGGAAGCCTCACTTCAGCATACTCCAAGACATGATCTTATAAAAATCAGTCCAGATTTGTCTCTTGCCTATCTGCAAGTTCACCAAGGACCGAAGAGACTGTAACAAGCAGTGAGCAGGGGTCAGGCTTGACTGAAAAGTCCTGAGCTTTACCATTTACCACCCAGTGTGTACATAGCATGATACACATCCCTAAGTGTTTTGGGTTTGGGGGTGGTTTTTTTCCCTTAAAAAAGTTTCTTTGGAGCACAGTGAGTATCTTGTAACACAGATACGCCACACACCCAAAGTCCAAGAGGAAGGAAGAGGCAGTGTCTATCTGGAAGGGAACAGCAGACCATACACCACAGCTTTCTGCACTGCTGAAGTGGTACACTCCCCACGTCTGACCTACTGGGTACAGATTCAGGTCTGGCACCTCCTGACAGCACACCGTTCCATGCTGTGCCTTTAGGGCTCCATGGCCCTTCCAAAAATAAGATTTTCTGAAGTAATTAAAAGGAATTTATTCTCTAAAGTGTTTCTTTGATACAAGCTGAATAAAAGGCACCAGTGTGGCCATGTAGATGGACACAGTATTTCAATGGATGCTTTTCACCCAGCACCTGACATCCACTGCTGCACTACACTTGGCAAATAGCCAGTGAGAGATACTGTCCCTGTTTCACCCCGGAGTTTTGGCTGTAACTGTCTCTCAGTACCACCAATGCAAGAAGTGAAAGGAACTGGCAAGCAGCAAGTGAACGCATGGATGATTCACCAACTCTGCCAAGGAAGCAGAGGCTGCATGAACCACTGCTAGCTCACTGGGCAGCAGGTACAGAACCAACACCGAGTTATCACAGCCTTCATGGACACAGCATTTTAAAAAGCATTTTAAACCATGACTGTAAGAAGTATTCTTCCCCTGCTTCCACTGACAGAGACAACACAAAAAGCACACCTTTAATACAGCAAATCCTCTTAGTATGAGTACAGAACTACTAGAAATGGTTCAGGGATTACAAACAGAAGATGCAAAGGATTTGGAAGATCATACATGGGAAGCAAGCTAGGCTTATCCAGTATTTGACAAATGGAGACTGCACTGAAAAAACCCTTGCTGTTCCCGTTTTAAAATTAAATCCCTGTTGTCATCTTCCCTTATCCTGCTTTATTCTTTTCCCAGTTAAATGATCCCAAAAGATGCTAACTATACTTTCACTCTTCTAATGCATATAGAATAATAAAAATATTAAAGACCATGAAAAGCACTTCAGCATACTTCGTGTTTTAAATTTCAGAATTAAAAATACCTGAAAACACAATTGTTCAGCACAACACCAAGAAACACTACAGATTTAAACAGTCCAATATCACTTATTGCAAAAATCTATGGCATTAGTGTATACTCTATCATAAAACATAAAGTATTTTGCCAATGGGAACACTTTGTATTGCTGGAAATATAATGCCTGGTCTAGGTTACAGTAGGAAATGGCTACATCTCAAAAGGCATTAGAGGTGGAGACACCAAAACAGAAACAGGTTTTGTACAAACAGAAAAGAGATATGCCAGCACACTGATATAAGCAATTGTGGCTTTAAGCACGAGGGAATTAAGTTTGAAGGCAACAGACAGTCCTCCTTGAGTAAAGGTTTCGAAACATGACCTTTCCACTAAGGGAGCTGACAAATACATAAATACAACCGAGAACTCTGATTTTTCCAGGAGGGAACAGGTAAGGTCCACAGAAAAAAAATAATTTCAGCTACAGTAAGGAATTTATTTATAGTTTATTTTTAGTCTTCATATTATCATTCTGTTCAGTATTAAAATATGTCTTAACATATAAAGATGACAAACTGTGCAAATCACCTTTCTTAAGCAACCTCACAAGGCAAAGATTTGGCTCAAAAGAAATTTCACTTGGGATGAAATGATGGGCCTACAAAAACCTTCTCAAGATTCCGAGAACCTCAAAGATCCCTCAGGCTGACAGCCAGAGGGACACTTACTGACAAGGATGCTCTGGCTCAGCTACAGCTCCGTGCCTTCCTGTGGGGCAGCGACCTGCAGCGGGGGACTGGCATTAGGAGATGAGACACAGAACTGCTGCATCGATTACTTGTGGCCTGCAAAAGCAGTATGGCAGTTTCCATTAAAAAGAAAAATAACATAAGCCCTGAGAGAGCATAAATACTTTGAGCATATGATTAAGAAGCACCTTGCATCTTTCCTTTCTGTGGTCCCTTTCCTTCCCCGAAATACACTTGGGGGAAAATACTAAACCCAGGGCAGTCAAACAGAACACAGTACAGCAGAGGCTTAATTTAACTATCATTTAATTTTTAGAGTAGCTAACACACACCACTATCAATCCTACAATAGGATCAGCAGCAATACCCATTTTCTTACATTCATAAGAGCATAGGTTTTCATAGTGGCCCTGTAAACCTCAACAAAAACAGGAAACCACCTTTGAAGAATTTAAGAACCTATCAGGCTTTTTTGCCACTCTTATGCAGACAAAAGTTATCAGTCTAGACAAACCTATGGCTGATCAGGCACAGCTCCTTTATCTCCAAAGAAAAAGATCAATGGGAAGATCATTGAGAAGACAATGTAAAAACAAAAGAAAAAACAAGAAAAACTTGTAGCAAGTACTTTCACGCAGTGATGCCTCAGTGCTTTCACTGGAAGGGATGAGAACCATCTATCCTTGCTCCCCTTCCCCTTCAGTCACGATTGCACACACATCACATGCTTGTTCTGCCATTCCTCCTCCATGCTGACAGTCCTACCCTACTTAGTTATTCTTCACAGAGAAATTATTTATATGCCTGGAATTAGATCTCTGCTGAATTTGGCCTGGATTTCATGAAAGCTTAACAATGGGGAAAAAATGGAGGTCTAATTCCAAGGGAAAATGAACAAAATGTTTTTCTACCTCCTATGTTTCAGTGAAGAAACTGAAAAGTCTTTTTCTAATGCCCAAACAATCAGGAAAGAGAAACTGTCACCACATCACTGCTTAGGCACAGGGGAAGGGCAAATCCCAGCTGTCATATGGACTATGGGCACTCCAGCCGTAGGGCAGAACCAGGACCAGCCTTGTTCCCTACACCTCTGTGAACACTGTGCCTCTGAGAAGAGAGAAAAAACCCAAACCAAACACCAAACTATAAAACCATTTACATTAGTTGTTTGCTGTCAGTTAAAGTTCATAGTTTAATTATATCAGCTGTATACTCTTTGCTGCTGCACTGATGTGTCAAATCATTATAAGGAAAGAAGCAATGCATCACATCTTAAAAATCTTAAAAATCTCTGCCCAGCTATGGAAAAACCACCATTTTTTGCTAGTTGGAGCTTTTCTGTGATCATATGAATGTGACCTTAACTCAGGTCAGGAGTCAGTTATTACAGTCGTGCCTGCTCCATGACCCAGCCCTGTTTAAAGACCAGCTCATTTCTTTTGCCTGCACCCTTTCACCTTTTCCATTAACTCACCTCCCTAACCTTTCCCTGGCAAATCATTCCTCCATTTACTCTCATCTCCAAGTAGCACAGACAGTGCCCTAGTTTTCAGAGACAGGACAAGATACTCGTCTTTACCCTACCCACCAGAAGAGATCATTAATAGCAACAGAAATGCAGAGGAGAAAACAACTGCAATGTATTATGTCTAAATATTTTCAAATAGCTGCTGAGCTAAATCTGTGTGTCAGGCTTCTGTAACCCTGGAATGCAACAATAGGAAAAGTTTTTGTGTAGAAAACAGACCTCTAAGTCACCTCATAACAGTTCAAGACCATCAGGATATTCCTCAATGGATGCCAATCACCTGGCTCTCTACAGAGGAGTTGTTTCAACACCCATGCTCTCAAACAAGAGCAGGAATCCCTCAATACCCTGCTTACAGGAAGCACAGTCAGGGCTGCCTGCAAATCCAGACTGGCTTTTGTACTAAAAAAAAAACAGGCAGAAAGCATAAATAGGGAGAAACAAAAACTTGTGTCAGATTTCATAGAACAGCCTTGGTTGGAAAAGACCTCTAAGATCACCCAGTCCAACCACTAACCCAGCACTGCCCAGTCCCCAATGCCCCATGTCCCTCAGCACCACATCTACACGGCTCTGAAATCCCTCCAGGGATGGGGACTGCCCCACTGCCCTGGGCAGCCTGGGCCAGGGATGGGGAACCCTTTCAGGGAAGAAATTGTTCCCAATATCCAATCTAAACCTGCCCTGGCACAACTTGAGGCCATCACCCCTCGTCCTGTCACTGTCACCTGGGAGAAGAGACAGACCCCCCTTCACTACCCCCTCCTTTCAGGGAGCTGCAGAGAGCAATGAGGTCTCCCCTCAGCCTCCTCTTCTCCACACTGAACCCCCCAGTTCCCTCAGCTGCTCCCCATCACACTGTGCTCCAGACCCTTCCTCAGCTCCACTGCCCTTCTCTGGACACGCTCCAGCAGCTCAGTGTCCTTCTGGGAGTGAGGGGCCCAAACTGAACACAGTATTTATTTGTACATGGATCTGCAGAAGCAGCTGCTGATTATAACTTATTTGTATGCCAACCTGAAGGCAGGCAATTAAGACTTCAAAACAATGCTGAAGCCAGGCTGTTGCCACCACCGTTACTCCTCAGGTCTGATTTCTGAAAAAAACTTGCCCTTAGGGAACAATATACAAAGATAGAGCGACCCTGCTCTTTTACCATATCCCTCCTCTTCTTCAGAAGTAATTTGTGATAACAAGAGATGATGAATACCAAAGTCATGCAGAAGGTTAGGTGAGAGCACAATACTCTTGGGAAGCAAATAAGTGTATTTATAAATACTGGTGAGGGAAAAAGGTACTTTTAAATTCAACATTTAATAAAGCAGAACAACTGCATTTCATAAGGCAAATCCAAAGTTCTGCTGCCCAGACATACGGCACATAATAAAATGGAAATGGGTCGGAGCTGCTGAAATACCCTAGCACAAATGAAATTATTTTCTAACAGAATAGTTAGCTACTGGGAACATTTCCTGCCTTTGTACACCAATTACTGCTTAATTACTGTCAGGCCGCCACACTTCCCAAAGTAACACCAGAAGGTAATTCATACCACCGGTGAGTGAAACGTCTCTTATGTCAATAATAAGAAGCAAAACTGTTTGTTAGAAACTTGTTCTTAATTCAATAGATAACAGCCAGGAAAACACCGTGATTGATACTGTTAGTTACTAAATTAATCACGTAGCATAATCTAATAATATTTAATAACAGAAAGATTATTTAATTCTTATGGATGAGCGAAGTACTGGAAGAAAGATCCTTCTCCTTGACTACAGAGCTCTAGAAGGGCAATGCATTATGGCATTAGTAGCTGCTTCATTACCTATTTGCTGCTGGGCAGATAAACAGCCAAGTGACAGAGGCAGAGCTCTGCCAGCTTTACAAGCACAGGCCTCCCACGTATTTCTGGGGGGAGCACTTCACTGCAATCACAAAAACATACAGTAGACACAGAGTGTTTCTACAAGCCAGTGGTTTCTAGTGGTTTGAATCAGGGGGGATTTCACTGAAAGGGTTCCCCAGCACTGGCCCAGGCTGCCCAGGGCAGTGGGGGAGTCCCCATCCCTGGAGGGATTTAAGGAATGTGTACATGTGGTGCTGAGGGACGTGGGGTAGTGATGACTTGGCAGTGCTGGGTTAACAGTTGGACTTGATGATCTTAGAGGTCTTTTCCAAGCAAGGCTGTTCTGTGATTCAAAGAGCAACAGTCTGCTTATATCAGGTTTCCCATAAATTCCTGCTTCAATTTTGCAATACACAAGTGGTTTATTCCCTAATGGTTTATTCCAGCATTTATGTGAGCAAACTTGCTTTCACAAAACCCATAACATTTTGAATACTTGAGTCATCAATACTTGATCCTCTAATGCTTTTCAGAACTATTTTCTCTGGTTCTGCTACACTCTTCCACCTCACAGTAGGATACACTCCATTTCCTATCTGAAGAAAATTAAAATTTGCCGAAAGCCAGAGCAGAACCAGAGAAAAACTGCTCATCCATTTCTACTCAGAGCTGTCTACTGCAAAGCCCCAGGCTTCAGGGACAGTCTAGCATTTAAGGAAAAATGTCTTAGTTTTGTTCCTCAGACGATTTTAAGCACATGTGATAAATCTGAAGAACAACTCGCCAACTATGTATTCTAAGAATAAAGAAACTCGCAGCATAAGAGGAACAAGCTTCAGTAAACAGATTATTTTCAAATTAGGGATTCTGAAACAAGAGCCAAAAGGGACAGGATCCCCTTCCCTACCAAATGAATCATTGCAAACCGAGTCCTATGATCTAATGGTTAGGAATATGATGGGATAAAGGTTGGACTTGATGACCCTGGAGGTCCCTTCCAACTATAATTATTCTATGATTCTATGATCCAAAACCCCATCATTTTAAAAGCAGCCTGACAAGCAGCTCTAGATCCATTAGTATTTTACCCAGTCTTTAATGAGATGGAATAAGTCCCAAAATAAATAATAATAATAAAGCACAAGTCTGCAACTGTCAGCAAAACATGTTCAGTGTAGTTCTGGCTGCATACACACTTTTTTTTATTTATATACACATACACACGTCCCCAGCAACATTTGCACCCCCAGCATATGCAGTAGAATCCATCAGTGCTCATTTTCAAGATCACTCAGCAGCTTGAAGACTGTTTAATAGTCTCTCTTGATCTATACAATTTGAAATTTTAAAATTAGGACATCCAAACTCACAACATAATGGATAATAGCCAAGAATAACTTTGAACAGGACAGTTGTAGCAGAAAGACAATGAAGTATTACAGCAATTGGGGAATGCTGATTCTCTGAAAGCAAGTACAAGCGTTTCCAAAATAGTTTTCTCTGTATAATTTTACTGGTTAAGTCATCAGAATTCCTTCAAATTCTTCATTTAGGACGCTTAGTTCCTCTTTAACTGTCATGGTAGTGCAAAACCCAAGATATTTATCATAACCAGTGTCTTTTGCAGTTCTACTTAAATGGTACCTAAACTTTACTATTTAATTCTCATTGGTCATGTACAAGCATGTTCACTTGAAAGAGTTTAAGCTTTGCAGTTTCATCTGATCATACAGAAGGCACTGAAGTATCACAAGCGGGAGGTGTTAAAGGCAATTTAGCTTTTAATTAATCTAAACTTGGATCTAAAAATTATCATATGTGGTTTAATTTTATGTTTTAATCAGTCTCTTGATATAGCATTTTAATCTCCAGAAGCACACACTCACATTTGGAAGGGTACAATACAAGGCTCATCTAAACTCTCCACATAACTTGAAAACAGGCCCTGAATTTTAATTAACCCAAGAACAAGAGGTCAAACTAAGCTCTCTGCTAGTGAAAACTGAGGGAAAATCCCCAAACTTTGCCTCACTTAAATATTCATTTAAAAAAAAATAAATATATGAAACAACATAAGAAATTGAAATCATTGTAGATAGAACTTATCAATGCTAAAAAAAATAAAGTCAAAGCAGTGCTGCAACACTGCAACCTGCTTGGAAAATCATTTGTAGTGGGAAGGTCCACATGAGCTGTTCCATGAGGGGAACAAGCCCTGATGAACTATTCTGCCATGGGTCAGTCTGCAATCTAAACAGAAAAATTAGCTGAAAACAAGTGTACAGAGATAGTTGTATAAACAGTGAAAATTGGAAAGTGTAATACTCTGGAGCCTTGCTACTGGGCTACACTGGTTACCTGACCTTCTCAAATGAGATGTCTGCCACTGAGACTTCTTTTAACTGATCACATTTGCTCCACTTTGGTGACTGGACAATTAACACTAACACATTGAGAGCAAGAAAAGAGGTTTATGGTCAAAACACCGGAGAATGGAGCCTTTACTCAGAACTGCAGAGAAGCAGAAGTAGATCTGCTTGGATCTCCACCTGTCCCCAGTGAGAATTGGCTTCCCCTGCACCACAAGCACCTTCTTGTGACCCTCATTTAAGCACACAGTTGCACACTATCTGAAGTTTGCTGAACCGTATCAAGTAAACATCTCTGTCCTGGGAGAAATTTTGGATGTGCAAAATAAAACAAGAAATCCTTCCACGAAGTTTTATACACAGTTCTACAACATATACCAGGATAAACACAAAGTAACAGCTCAAACATTTGGAATTCCACGTGCGTCTGATATGCAGCAAGTTTTCCTACTGAAATGAATACCAGAAAATAAAAAACCTGAAGTTTTTAATCATCAGAATGATTAGGTGGTTTTATTTCAGAGGCAACCTGCCTAGGACACCAAACACCACAAAGAGAACCTGAAGCACATTATAGCTCAAGGTGCACAAGCTCCTCTCCCTGAAAACTCAAGTTAAGTTCAGACCTACAGTGTTTGTTATTAATTAGCTTTTGGGGGACAGGGACACCAGCAACATCTAATTTAACTAAATCCAAAGGCAAATGGACCATCCATACACACTTTCATACAAAGCATTTGTCAACTAGGTGCTGCCTTCAGGCTCTTGACAGGATGCCAAAGTGGTCCTTGGTGGCAGACCTTTAGGGCACACAGTAAATAAAACTGTCAGAACAAGAAAAATGAATAGTTGGAGTGTGAAAAAAAATTTAATTGAACTTGATCTGTACATAAATTTAGCCTCTGGGGCAAACTAAAATTACTTGGCTCTTACTACCCTGGAAACATCCAAATCACTGTCCAGTGTGATTCATGTTCCAGGATGAATCATCGGAGCCAAATGGGAAAATGGAACTGACTTTGTTCTAAACCACCACCACCACTCTGGCCCACTTGACACGCTGATGGCTGCTTTGCACCTCTGTGGACTCAATAAGCAAGGACAAGAGAAACGTTCAGACAGTTTGCCAAAAAAACTATTAGCTCTTTCCTCACCCCACAAAAACCACGATAAAGGATCTGATGTTGCTCTGTGACACCACGTGCTGGTGAAATACCATAAGCTTGCAACAGCAGAATCGCCTTTTTCGACACAGCAGGGATAAATAGAACAGAGGATTTCCTAGATTCTGCAATCTACGGTTATGAAAAAACCCAACAGAGTAGCAACAATAAACAGCTCAGAGTAGTATTACTCCTTCTGAGTTGGAAACATGCATTTCCACAGTTTCCAATTGCTAGGAAGGTGACTTTCAGGCTCAGGTAATAGCACCAGAGCTACCATTCAGGTATTCTCAAAGCAACGTGTTCCCCTTGCAGCTGTACACACCACACCACTCCACCTCTTCACTTAAAATCTGTCTCAGAGGTAGGCAGATGCTGAATGACAGATGTGAAACCGAAACAATTATCCCTCTTCTGCATTCACAGTTATTTCCCTCCAAACTAGTCCTAAGCAACAAGGATTCACAGCTACAATTAGTCAACAGCATTTAACCAACAGCCAACAGTTCTTAAAGAACTATCTTGCCCTTACACAAGTTACAGTTTTAATCTAGTCTTTCTCAAGATCAAATTCCCTTGACCTTCCCCATACAACGCTTATTCTATAGCCACAGGCAGCACTTCACCTTTCTAAGCTTATTGAATTTTGCCCTTTTGCTGCCTCCCTTCCTATTTATCCCACACCAGCACTGCAGAACTAAGTACCCTGAAACACTTACCATTGATACACTGAACTTTACTTGCCTATCTAGCTCATGGGTAGCACACTAAAAATTCAGAGCTAAAAAAAATAGAAATCAAGTTTTTTGCACTGCAAGGCAGGAACTTAATGTTAATTTGACAAGCAACAAATAGTCTTATGGGACAGGCACAAAAGTGTTTAGAAAATCTTAACCAGTGACAACCTTGGAGACAGGCAGAGAGACTGGACATTCAGATATCCTTTAGGCAGCTACTGAATATTACACGGTCCAATGCATTAAGATTTGTTAACAAACATCATGAGAAAGAGTCTAGGTTTAGAATAGGTCTCACTTACCAGTAGGTAGGGAAAACATGAGAGGTTTTCCTCTCACAGAGGTACAAGAGTATGTGAAGGAATCACACCGAGATGATCCTTCGAACATGTGACACCCAAGAAGCAACAGCTGGGTCCTATCACATGGTAGAGGCTGCTCTTACATCTTCCCAAGGAGCAATCTACTCACCAAAGGCCAGGACGCTGTCTAAAGCAGTATCACTCCCCCAAACAATTCACAAAACTAAATACCCTGCTTCTAACCACTGTGCTTTGAATTCTGGCCACGACTCATTCCAAGAGCAGTGGATAAGTCAACAATTCCGACACATCTCTATCTAGCCTCAAAGATAAGGGAGAATAGAGATGACAACTGTCACACTTAATGATTATCTGTGAAAGTTAGATCTTTGCACAATTTTTTATTGCACTTTTCAGAAGTTGATGATTCAGAGAGAACTGGCAGCAAAGACTGGATACTCAGCAAATGTGGCTTTGCTTATTTTCATCATAAAGACTGGCAGTAATCGTATTTCTAAGAGCGTGACCGGCTCCTTTCTCAGGCACAATCACATCAGCCTTCCTGGCCATACTCTGTAATATCCAATATATATATATATTCACCTGTCCAGTGGTGAGAAAAACTGCAGAACACGGTGCCACAAGGCAGCCAATTTCATCCATTTCCCTTGTAATTCTGGATGTACTTCATGCAAGGGAAAACAGCCAAATAAAGCTCAACAAAAATAAAGCATGGGCAAAGAAGGAAAATTCACTAGCTTCATTTGATACACATCTGTCCCCTGAGGTCTCTTTTTGTTTGGAAAGATTTGTCCTCTACCTGCCAGCAGCAGTGACCACAGGGACACAACCTCCAGCCAGTTAACCCAGCCCCATTCTAGGTCTGATCATGGTGATCTGCATGGCCTTCACACTGGATTTCTGTAGCAAACTGCAGCTGTGAATGAAGATGAAGACCATGAAGCACACCAAGCCTCAGGTGAGTTACTAAGCAAGACTGGTACTTGTAAGTGCATTACTCAGCTGCTCTGTGCAGGAGAAAAACTATTTCATTCTGTGTTCACTTAACGATGATTATCTCACACTTCAATCACCACAACCGGTTGCACACAGCCTCTCCCTCAGACCTCTGACTGCCAGAAAACAGCAGTAAGAGTCTACACTAAAAGAGACCGTAGTAAAGACACTGGATTTGGCTTGCCTGTAAGGTTTTATGGGTGGAATGTTCCTTCAGTGGAGAAAAAGGAATTAAGGCTTGTAGCCATTAAAAGAAAAACACAGGGCTCCTCTGTCCCCCACCAGCATCACTAATCATGTACCACCTCAAACGTTTCCTCACACAGGATTAGCTTTAGGCCAAAGATAATCCTTTACTCTTCCCTCCCTCAAAAAGCTTATTCCATAGGTTCTGCTGCAGTTCAGAGATGTGTAGAGCTGACTGCTTGCAGCAACACACAACAGGCAAAAATGTTCTCTTTCAGCTTCTCAGTGCTGTCAAAAGAGGTTTCCCTTCTAACCTTTGATATTCATTGGTAACCTCCCAAGTACAAATGTCATGGGTTGTAACCAACAGTTACCTGCAGATGTCCAAGAGAACTGCTGCAGCCTTGCCTTAGAATACAAGGCTGGTGTTACTTGGGGCTTTCCAGCATCTTACCAAACTGGAGGTATATTACCATAAATTCCACAAGGAAAACAACATTCTGCATTAAATAAGTCAACGTGTAAGAGGAACAATCCACTTGCAGCTGATGACTGTATGACTTTAGATAGGTATTTGTAATAATGTAGTTCAAGAGCATGATGAATAGCCTTCAGTAATCAAGAAAATTATTCCACTTGATATCCCTTCTGAGAAATTATGAAACAAATACTAAAGTGAACTTGCCTAGCTCTTCACAATCTACCCCTAAATGTGTATGTAACACCATTAAAAAAAAAAAAAAAAATTAGCTAAACATTTAAAATTAAACCCACTGTTTGTGACATGTATCACCATCCAAACTGTATCTTATTTTTTCCCTCTAAATCAAGACTGGGTTTGTAATTTAGTACAGTATTTGATTTAGCAACTCTCCTAGTGCCCTGTAAAGAACACAACAGAGGCAAGCCAACAGAGACCACACAACATTTTCCAAACCAAATCAACTTTTAAAACTTATGTACATGCTGCCATCAGAGAAAACTCCTTTTGAAATGAAAGCATGAGGAGAACCTGTTTGCAAGCATGGCTAAGAACACAGTTTTCTTCTGAACACAGACTGTGGTGATCAGCTAAGTGGTGGTCGTATGGAAATAGCTACTGGATACAAATCCTTTCACAAGTTACCAGGAAAAAACAGCAGCTGTACCTGACATTTATGAAGTATTTTATTTACCTAAGCCCACAGTAACTCCAACCAGCAGTGGCTCAAGCATGAGATGTTTTCAAGAGATTTCTAGTTATGAATAGCTTCAAAGCAACAGGAAATTTATAACAGCCCTTGCTAATTTACATCAGTGGTTGATTACCCTCAGTAAAATATTTACAGCTTGTTTACAATCTTAACTGTAACAATTTTGACTGTCAGCCATTATATTTGGTTACACATTTGACTGCAAGAATAAAAGCCCTCTAGCACCAAAAACTGTTTCCAAATAAAAATAATTAATTTTTAAATAGATCTGTCTTTATGAGAAGTATTACCATCAGAAGAGAATTTACTGGAGTCTAGGAAATACTTTTGCATTTCCAGTTTTGCTATTCTGGGTCACAACCTGCGATTGAAGCTGGCTCTGCTTTTCTCCCTTGCAGTTTACATGCTGCTACACATGGAAATGGAAAACATACCATCATTATACTAACAGCACCTGGGCCAAAGCCCCCTCACCAGGCAATGGGTACAGGGGCACCACAGACACCCAGCAGCTGAGCTGAGCTCTACTCAAAGGCAGCAACGAGGAACACAAATCACCCTGCACTAAAAATGTTACCCTACAAGTTATTCTCTCTTTCTTATTAACTTTCTCCCCCCTTCTGTAAAGTGCATTGGTGTTACACAGCACTGATTTTTAAACTTCAGTGTTAAAGTAGACTTTTTTCATCAGTCACAGGTACACACAGAGAGAGCTTACAACACAATTTACCCGGTCCATCTGGTCCTTCACCCTTTTCATACACACAAACCATCCCATTCAGATGGCCTGGTTTCCAGTTTCTCCTCATCTCAACAGACTGACGATGAGTTTGGCAAACAAGGGTTGCAGCAAAACCATTCAATCTTCCTAATTATTTGAATTTTACAATATACTTCACCTGGAGGACATTTAACAAATCCTGAAATAGTTCAGACATTGCCACCAGCGCTGCTTGAAACCGGCCCAAGCAAATAAATTACAGGCAGTGATTATAACCAGTGATTGCACTTCCAGTAATAAAAGCCAGGCTCCCCTGACTGCCATTAGGGGTTGCCAAGAGAGACTACCACAGCCACTAGAATTTAGCTCTTCTGAAATTATGGTCCAGGAATTAACAGAAATAACCTAGTCAAGGTCAGTTTATGGGAGGGATAAGGGGTAGAAAACCAGTGCATAGATTTCAGCCATATCCATCTCTTTGTAATTTAAGCTAAAAACACATTTGTGGCTCTGTTCTACATTGCTACAGGATCCACAGTGAAGCCACAGGAAGATGTTACTATCTCCTCTGGCATCACAGTTACCAATCTTTAAATCATCACAATGAACTATTAGTTTGTCTCCCTCCACTGCTCTGAAGGAACACAAGAGATTCCTCTCCCTTTGGAAACACAGAACTTATATTCTGACTGGCTAAAGCAAACAGAGCAAAGAGCAATGGGCAGACCTGGGGGGGGACACCTATGGGCTACTCTTTGTCCATTTTGGGGGTGTGCCACATAATGAACCAAAATTTCATCCAGCCTCTACCTGGCCCCACAAGAGCCACCAAGGTGCAGCTGAAGACACAAGGTGCTGTGGAAGGAGCAGCTCAATGCAGAAAGCATGACAGACACTGCAGGAAGGCAGGAATGCCTTTAAGCAAACCCCCCCAAATAACCCCACACAAACCTCTGACATAAAGAGAAAACAAAGGAGAATTATACTGCTCCAGCCGGGGGATTGGACTGGATGATCTTTTGAGGTCCCTTCCAATCCCTGACATTCTGTGATTCAGGAGACATAATCCACTGCTCAAGACTCCTAGTTTTCTTCATGTATTCCACCTAATACACTGTTACTGTGTATTTAGTCACTATTAACATGCACAAGTTGTTGGTTTCATCGTGTTCAGGAGCATTTTCATTGAAACTGGTTCAGCCAATGTCATTATATCAGCCACATGAACTGTAGATATTGGCTACTATGATCCAGTTTTGCCCAAACATACACATAATAACAAAATATATTCAAAGAAGCTCCCAAGAGAGGGAGAACATCCCATGTATTTTAATTCTGCATCTCAATGCACAACACTAGAGGAAAAAAGCAGAAAGAAAACTTAACTCTCAGTCATACTCAGTATAAATCCATTACCTGGATGCTTGAAGGAGGGAAGAACCAAAAAAAGCTTTCTTTTTGAAAAGAGGGAACAAATCTGAGTATCCAGGGGCCTGTAGTGAAAGTGAGTATTTTCTGGGTTCCCACAGACAAAACACAGCACTAAGAAATCCAAAGTGACAGGTGCAAGACAACAGAGACGAAGGTCAGGCATATCATAAGGTTGTGTTTGCTCAATTTCTTTTCTGTAGCTTTGCAATCAATAACATAACTCCTCACCTTGGGGAATAAACAGAATTTTTCTTGTTAAACCTCCTAGTCAAGTGGATGAACCTGAATTCCCTTGGCCTGAAGGTACAGAAATCAAACAGTCACAGAAGTATCCTGCAGTCCAGGCTGCTGCTACAGGGGTATGTTCTCCACCAAGGTGCAGGTGTCTTGGGGAAGAGGAGTATCAGGAAGAGAGAAGACAACTCTTCCGTTGACCATTATCTAGTGACAACAGCAAGGAGATAGGTCACAACTGTAGAGAAACAACCACCATCACACAATGCTCAGGGACTTCAAGATAATTTAGGCCTTCTGAATGCATTTCCAGTTAAGCAGCTTACGAATGTAACCAACCACTGTCACAAACACACCAAATCAAACCCAAATGCTGCAAGAAAAGTAAACCCACTGAAATTAATAACTGTATTTGCTGCCAAGAATCTGTCTCTACTTTACAAAAAAGTTAGATATATTAATTAAATTAATTGTAATCAGTGTATTTTGCACTTCAAAGATGTGACAATGACATTATTATTCAGGTCACTGATGATGTTATATCTTCACTGGGGTAAACACTCATTAAGGTGACTACATAGAAATACTCCCCTCTGCCCCAAGTTCTCAACTGCAATACAAGCAAGTGTACACATGTGTGCTACCAAGAACCAGTCACACACACAAAAAAACCCTGTAAAAATATAATCCCTTCCATTTAGTCTGTTTCAACCATTTTCCCCTTAGCATGCATCTTCTAGATTTCTCCATTTTGTTATCATGAGAATCATTGCGAGATGAGAGAGACTATTCATGGGGCATTTTTGACCTGTAAAAAGCTTTCTCATGGCAGTGAATGCTTCTGGATTTTAGATGTTTAGATGAAGTCTGTATTTGAAGAGCTCTTTTAACTAAATAATCACAGCTATAAAACTTCCTAATTTTTAGGTTAGCCGAGTTTTCCCTGTCTGTAAAAAGAGCTTCAAAAGCATAAATTCTTCCTCGCTTTATTTCCAAGTACCACTACACACCATATATCAATTCATCAACTGAAAACATGGTATCTAAAGCAGCTGATGTTTTGAGTTTTCTAATTAAATCTGAAGTACTCACTTATTTCTGCTCTGTACACTCACAGCAAGCCAAGAACACATATGCAAAAGAGGAACGGACCTTAGCCTCCCTCTTCCACAAGCATCGATCCATTACACACACAAACTATTGTCCTTCTGGAAGAGATGTGCTTATGATGAACAGAAAAGAGGATCACTCCCTGGCATTCCTATCGGCCAAGGTCTCCTACACCACAACAAGCACATCATGCACTCGCTCACTTCAAACATTATCACTGATTAAATTTGTGTATCGCCTACAAAAGGAGAAAACAAGCTCTCTAACAGCACTGTGGGTTATACATTTTCATTCATCAAAATGAATACAAGTTTGGATTTCTCCATCTATCTCCACTCTTTCCTTTGTTCAGTGAATAAAATCAGACGTGCTCAAAACCACAACTGTTTGGCTTGTCACATACACACAACTGGTAAACAAACATGGATTAACCTGAGGTTAATGCACATACTTCACACTGGAGGACAGCTGCTTTTCCAAGGGATGCTACGTTCCTAACAATAGTCCCCATACATTTCCTTCCCCTCCTTTTTTTTCCCCTTTTCTCAATCACCTTACTGCAAAAGGTGTTCCTGCTCTGGCAGGGGGATTGGACTGGATGATCTTTTGAGGTCCCTTACAATCCCTGACATTCTGTGATTCTGTGAAAAGTCCACAAGAGCCAGGAGCCCTAAAGCAAGACACGCTTCAGCTTTTTGGATCAGGCAAGACAAACCCAGGTTACCAAGGACAGTACAGGGATGAGACCTATAAAACAACTTCAGCCCAAATTCTGAAGCAGGAAGCATCAATGTGGCTGACTGCTCACAGAGGCACAAGAACCTTGGTAAGAGGTAGGTGAAGTAATACAAATGCATACTTAGGCAGGTACTCTTAACAGGGAAATTTGGACTAGACTTGAAGTAGAGATGCAACCCAGGGAAAAGAAGAAATATTTACAGTAAAATTAAGATAGCTAGAAAAAATACCATACGAGAACAGCAGCTCAGCATGACACAATTACAAAAAAACCCAACCTGGGCAACTGTATTGAAAACACAGAATGATCAGTTCTGTAGAAGCAGTGCAACAAAAATGCTGAAAAGCAGCCAAATGAATCAGTGATAAGAAGGAAGCATTACAGTAATTCCTACAGGTAGAAGGAAAATCTATTTCAAAGATTGTCTGAACACTAGAGACAGAGAGTGATATGTACCTTAACAGAGCCCACTTCCTAAACACCCCTGACTAAACACGGAACTTCCTGAGAACCAAATAAGCAGAAGCACTAGTTTGCAGCATTCTTATACTTCAGATGGCAGCTGCAAGGTGATATTTGAAGCAGTGCATCATTAAAACTGTTAAAAAATAACATAGATGTAAAGCTAAGGAAAAAAAGAAGATACTTAAGTTCTGCCTTTTCTGGAGCAGTACCTTATTTTCACAGGAAACGATCCAAACAGCACATCCTAGTTGGCACTGCTATACAGTTTGCAGCATGACTATTATTACTTTAGCCTAGTTACATGAGGTTTAAATTAGCAGATCCAAGTAGATTTGTGCAAAATAAAATCAAAAGACAACTACCATATGGGTATTTCCTTTCCACAATGTGGTAATTGTCAGTAAAGTTGAAAAAACCTCAACCCACTGATTAAGCTAACAGATTATTTGAAGATTTTTTTTTTTAAAGGCAAATTATGTTACTTATCAAAGATATCAACTAGTTTTTTTGTGAGAATGCTGGGGGGGGGGAGGGTAGAGGGGAGGGATGAGTCCATTTACCTGCCTAATCTATACACTTCTGGTTTTCACGTTTTGTTTACAGCCTCACAAAGTCCCAGCTTGTCGCATTAGAGGACAGTCTTTCAATGCACATTTTTGTCATAAACCAAAGCAGGTACATATGACACTCCATTTCCAAATCAGTGCAAGTATTTGGCGAGGAACACAAAGAAATATTAAGCTCCAGACATACCCACGAGAGTAACAAATACCATAAGCAAAACAAAAAGGCATAAACCAATTTGTCTGATGCATTAGTAACTGAACCTGTGCTGCTGCAGATATACTAGCACTGAAGTAGTCAGCCCAGAAAATTCTGCCTTGGATATCAACACACAAGGCCACAGCCCCAGCTCTGAGGAACAGTACAGCGTACCCCAATTAAGAAGCAAACTCAAGAGCAAAGTGTGTCGCGTCATAGACAATGAAGGAAGATGCTTGCAGGCCTTCCTCTTCCCATCACCAGAAGTACCACATACACAGCCATGACCTCACACTTTCCTGCTCTTGCTATTGGTTACTGATCTTCCCCAAAATGATGACGGATGCGTGTGGTTGTAATCCTGAGTTCACCCAGCAGCCTTTACGTTCTCCAATTTTTACATTTCTGATCAACCTGTACAGCCTACAGACTCTGACTGAAAAGAGCAAAGACTGGCAAAGTCTTCAAATTATACTGCAAAAACCACCCAACAGTAGCATCTCCAAGGTTCCAAGGTGCATACTAGCTTCAGAGGAACTTGAAAAAAGACCTGAAGCATGAAATATCAATGTACTTACAGGAAGACTCTTATGCACAGCAGAGTCCTGGGCACATCCAAGGAACATCAGGTATTTAAAAAGCATCACATTTTCCAGGCCCTCCAGCCCAAAACATGATCTTCCATACACAGGAAGCAGAAGTGACACCTGTTAGAGCCATCTGCTCTTCCTTTGGCCCCTTTGGAAAAGCAGCCACCTGGTCTACAAACAAGCCTAATGACTAAGAGCCAACAGTGTCTTTCCCATGAAAGAGAAAAATAAAACCAGTCCTGAGCTAAGCAGCTCTCCACCTTCATCATCCTGCCCTATTGACCTGAAGCTGAAAGTTCTTGCTTTCCCACTCTTGTCTCAACACAGGTCTGGGCCCAGCCAGTTCCCAGCTCTTCTGCAACTGTGGTGCTCTGCAGTTGTAAAGCCACTGCCTGGAGGCAGTGGAGCAATTAGATGAAAAAACACAACACACCCAAAGAAATATTTGGCAATGAGAAAGGTCACTGAAGAAACACGATAGCCAAGTGCTCTCACATATTGAGGCAATGACCAGCACAGCAGCTCTTCAGCTATAGGTGCCTCCTTACCTCTGTGAAAAGCCAGTACTTGAGCTCCAGTGAGTTCTGCAGCCACAAACTGCACCCTGCACCCTCCAGAACAGCATGAAACCTCTTGTTATTATTAATATCACTCAACCAAGCTACTGCAGTTCAACAAACTATTAAAAAAACCCACTCAGAAGGAAAAGGACCATCAAGGGTTCAGATTTTGTATCTTTAAAGAACGGTATACAAAAGAAGCTAACATGGTTAAAACCTCAACTAATTGAAGCCAAGCTGCCCATCCACTGACTTTGACAATATTGACACTAATGCAAAAATATTAAGTGAAAGGCAAACAAAAACACATAATAACTGCAAGATAATACCTTAAAATACAATCTAAAATAACAGGAAAAACAAATCAGTTCAATAAATTACATGTCCTCCTGAAAACTGTTTTCTTATTAATACAACTAATAAAGTTTGGCTACAACAAAGCAATAATTCGTACCTGAAAATGGAAAGTTTAAACACAGTTATTGTTCGGAGAAATACAGGGTGCACACACACTTAAGCCCCCTTAAGAGCAAAACAGAGCTCTGTTCACAACAAGAATATTAATTCTTAATTAGTTTTTTTATATGCATGGCAGCTTTAGGCTAACATTTACGATATCTGAAGATAAAACCAGGTTTATCGACTAACTCAAGACTGTATTGAAAGTCTGCAAAGAACACAAATTAACCCTTTGGGAAATTATGATAAACCAGTAGATGGAACAACGTAAAAGTAGTGAAGTATTTTTTCCACTTTCAAAGCAAAGTAGTCATGTACAAACCCAGCCCAACTTCAGCTGCCCGGGACCTTCCCAGCTGAGGTACTTCCAGGGCTCTCAGGCTGAGCAGGGAGCACAGTGCCATCACCCACTCTGCTTACAGGCTCACTCCAGTGCTTCTACCACAACATCCTGCTAAATTTATAAACATACATATGCACGTGTTCTGCTGAACAGATGACACTTCCTTCAGAACATAATACAGTGTTTAAAGCAAATAACAGATATACAAATTTTGCTGCTATTACTTTCTCATCTCCTGCTAGTCACATTGATAGCTGCAAGTTTGAAAACTACTTACAGAGAACCTTTTGATGTGACTTCACGTGTATATTATCAAAGGCTCACCTAATTACCTACAGAAATGCTTGGAACTCTCTCCTATAATAAACACGTATTTCCTACAGCAGTCTTTGAGAAAACTTCAGAACTACATTGCTGAACCCCACTGCCATACTTTGGGGCAATCTGTACACCTGCAGGCTGCACAGAGGTGCACGTGCTACTAGTGCATTTCCAAGGTGTTTCGCATTTCTTGGAGTTAAAATACATTCACTTAACATTACCACAGATTAAAATCCCTAAGAAAGTTTTAATACAGAAAACATTAACTTGCCACATTTCATACTAGTAGCAGGTCTAGTTAAGAGAACAAAGAATTAACTACCAGTCAATGACTCTCTAGTTTGTCTTTCTTCGTACATCTCCCCCTGCTCCAGGAGGATGGGACAAAACAAACAACAAGGCTGAGAGAACTCATGGGTTGAGATAAAGATATTTTATCCAGTAAAGGAAAGAGAGAGGAAGGAACAAGCCAAACCCCACCAAGTGAAGCACAGAAATTCACCAACTGTCACCCCACAGGTGGAGGACGTCCTGGCAGCCACCTCAGCAGCATCCCCCTCCCACCCTGTTTAATTACTGTGGACCCGCTGTACCACCAGAAGCACTCACTCCTGAGTATCTCTAAAAGCAGGTCCTTACACATCTGACAACACTGGGAGGTAACTAAGGAGGTCACACACACAAAATTAGACTACTGGTAACACAAGCAACATGTGTGTACAAGAAAATGGTCACTGCAGTCAGCAAGCCCTCTGCTACTGATTCAATTTGTAATTGAGTGAGATCCTGATATCCTCTGGCCTTCCCTTCACCAACATATAAAATACAAGTAGATATGCCCATAAAAGTTGCATACTCGATGTTTTCAGCAAGGGCAGTTTCCACAGCACTCACCTATACAGATGTGAAGCCTGTGCCCCTGGCCCAACACGGGCAGAGGAAAGTTTCACCAATCCCAAATACACAAGTTCCAGCCATTACCATCATATAAGAACCATCAAAGCTGTATCTTTCTCCCTCAAATATGGGGAAAAAAAACCCAAATTAAATATCAGCTAAAACTGGAGAAAATACTTTTCATGGAGTGCAGTAATTTGGCTTTAAACCATTTTTTTTTAAATTAATTAAACTGCAAGCAGAAAAAACAGTAGCCAGAAACCCACTTTAATATATCTCCTAATTTTTCTATATTTTTTGTACAAGTGCTCTGTAAAGTAACATCTCCAAACCTGCTCTAATATGCAAATTTTACAAGAGTTACACAAGACAGGCACAGCATGAACTGAAGAAAAGGTATCTTTTAATTACTCCTGCAGTTCTCCAATTAAAAAAAAAACCAAAACAACAAAAAAAAATACAAACAACAACAAAAAAAAAACACATGTTTGCAATTAAAGTTAAAAAAAAAAATTGGAAAAAAATTATCTCATTTTGCTCATTAAAATTTGTATCCATACTGCTTTGAAGTCTGTGCTATACTATTTCAGGTTGGGAGGGGAGAGACTGAAAAAAACATGCCATTTCCTTTTTTTTTTTAAACAAGTTTCTTAAGCAACATTTATAAATTCTAAATGTAAATTAAGGTAGGCTGTTATAGCACCTTTATTTTTCTATACAAAAGTCTGACTAGTAAATACTAAAATAACAAATAATACAACAGATCTTAAAAACTCAAGAAAGAAAACAAATGCTGTGTACCTACATTCCAAGCAGTCTGCAGCCAGAAGTCTTCTTTTTCCCTTCCAAAAAATTCTGAACAATTCCAACTCAGGTAAACACTAAAGAGTTTAAAACTTCATTTAAAAAAAAAAAAAAAAAAAAGTCTGTATTTCCCAATTTTTTCATATGCACATACAAATCAAAAGCCAAAAATCTCTTTTTAAAGGCTACCACTTCTGTCTGCTCTCCTGCCTATTACAGTCACCAGAAACCAAACTTTCCAGAGTTAAAAAATAATTTCCTGATAGCAGCAGGAATTCAGCTTTCCCAGTTGCTGACACCACCTGTAAGAAGCTTTCTTACAACATAGAACACTTTCTTTTCCCTTCTTCAGTGCTAAATAGGCTGCCCCATCAAGCCTTACACACCACCCATGAGGGGGTTTGGGGTTATTGTTTGGGGAGGAGGAGAGTTTAGCTGCCACAGATGTGTATTGTTACCCAAATCAGGTGTTTAGACCCCACTCAACCACAGGTGAGGAATCTTCTCACATGGCAGGTTCATCTCCAAGGGGTACAAATCTGCACTTCAGGTTTGCTTCTTTTATCTACTGGTCAGTGCCTCCCTAAGAGCTGTTGGAGATTCAGTACTGCATTTGCTACAAGGTGATTACAGAATGGCTGCTCACATTCAAATGGCTCCAGTTTTAACATGGCCGAGAGGAAACTTACAGTATGATATATGGATTTTTTTTTTAAATAAACTATGTAATTTTTTAAAAAAAAATAAAAACATGCAGAAACTGACCAAGACAGCTGATCAAGAACCAGAAGAGTCAACTATCAGCAGACAAAACCAAACTGACAAATAGAGGGACGTCTGTGAAACCCAAAACTTTAATGCTGCTTTGGTAGTATTAAAAGGCATGGAGGGCACCTTTACCTTTACAGTTACCCTCTGGCTTGTCCCTAAAGTCTTTTAAACCATCTTGTTGGTTTTATATCAAGATGACAGAATAATCGCTATGACAAATGGCAATATTTAAATTTTCAAGATTAATTCACTCCTCAACACATCACCTGTCTGCCACTGCACTCCCACATTAAGCCTGAGACCTTAAAATGCTTGAATTTCAGTGAAGCTTGTTACACCTTTGTATACAGCACCTATTTCACTCTCAAACATTCCAGGGCAAAAAGCTGAGGGAACGATTTTCACCTTTTCCTTCACCCATGCTAACTATATAAAAAACCCCAAGTATTGCCTGCTTGGCTCTGTTATGTGTTTCGGACCTAATCCATGATGGAAAACATGGCCAGAGTTCAACAGATGAATTCTTGCACCAGTAAAGCTCATACATTTATTCCAGTGGAAAGTATGCATGAAGCAATTTTATCTAGATTTCCCAACTACACCTACATAATATCCAAGCAGCAGTGTCTAATTTTCTTAGCTAACTGCTGCTGAGGTCTTCAAGGGAATCAGGTCCATTCTACAGAAGCAATGAGTTGTGGAACTTTTAGATTTTCATGAAAATGCTGATATTTGCTTTATTGGTGTTTCTGAGTAACCAAGTATTTCAAATGCTTGGAAGCAGCTGGTAGACCTTAGGAGCTCAGAAACCAATGGAGACCACCAAAAGAGTCCTCACCAGAACCCCTGGGTAATTTGGGTTTTATTTTGAATTTGTCAGTGCATGGCTTAGAGTTGTTGAGTTTCCCAGAGGTTAACGATTCTACAAAAAATACAAAGCAGGATTTGCAGACTGTAAATGTCAAAACTATAAATCTTGAAAACCTGTAGTTTGTTTCTTTCTAGCTCTTGTGAATGAATGGGATTATTAAATGCAATATATCAAGAATGAGAAAAGTTTAAGCCTTCTTTAATTTATGGAACAAGTAATTAAGCAATATTGCCCATGTCACTCGATAGACTGAAACTGTATTCTTCCTAGAAAAAATCCTAAATTGAGGTCTCTGTCATTCACACAGCATAGCTGGGCTTTAAAACATGTTGCCACATCAGTGCCTAAGATCACGATGACAGCAGCCTGTTAAGTGACTGTAGTTTAAAAACAAACCCTCCAAAATGAGAACGTTTAAAAAACTAGCCTACTTATAAAGAACCCAAAGCTAAATGCAACTGTGTCACCACCTACTGGGCAATGATCACAGGGGCTGGAGCAGCTGAGAAAAATCGAAGGTGATATCTTGTGATGAAGACTCTGACAGTCTCCAAAACAATGGATTATGATGTGCAATTTGTATCAGCATCAAACAGCCATGATATTGGAGTGCAGTCAAAAAAACCCTGATATTTTGAAAAGGAAATATCAGGAGTAAAATTAATGGCACAACAATGACTTGGCTCACTTACAGCTCCAAAGCACTTTGCAGCAACAGCTCCAATAATGAAATTGGAAACATCTGAGTAGCGCCTGAAGCTGCACCATCAGACTCCATCTCACACACCTGGTGAAGCCTCAAGACTTGCCTATCTTCAGGACCTGCCCCATGCCTTTGAAAATTTGTTTTCACAGAGAATATATAGAATTACAAACCAAAATAGCTCCAGGCAAAGAAAACACTGAGTGACCTCACGGAGACAACCCCAGAGCACTGCAGTTGGTGTCACCCTCAGTAGCTAGAAATGACTGAAATAAGAAGGGAGTTCATCTCCAGTACTGGGTTTGTCACGTCTTACAGTACTAATGACAGGGTACAAAGGGACAAGAGAACTGAAGAATTTGTAAATCACCTACTGTAAACACTCCAGGGAACACACGGCCATCCCTTACAATATGTTCACCCCTCATGAAAAGCAGTCTTTGAGCACCCAGTCCAAAATCAGTAGGTACTTACCTGATCAGGGGGTCTCAAAAACCCCCCAGTAAACACAGGCTTCCATGCCCTAGATCTTAAACAAAATTACAAGCAAGAGCAAGCATTCACAGGTTTTTTTTTCCCTTTTTCCCCCCTCTCCTTTTAAATACAAACCCCACTGTCTGAGAAATATGCAAGGAGAAGTGAGCTTGCTTTTGTGACCCCAGTGTGCAGAGCAGGGGGAAGGATGGCTTCCTGCGGTACTATTTGAATACTAATCACAATTAGGGGGGAAGCTGAGTGCATCCTTACCCAGTGGGAGGATTCACAACTGCAGGCATGGTATGTGATTAGCAAGTGTGATACACTGCATTTATGAGAGTGCTCATTTTTGGAAATAAAACTTTCTGTAAAATTGTATTAAATGTAAGTTTGAATTAAAGTAGCCAGAGGAAGGAGCCGTTGTGCCGAAATTTAAACATGACATTACTGTGATTGTAGCTAACCAACCACCAAGAGCAGAACTGGGAACACAGGGAGATGGTATAGATCTCTTCTGCTTGATTGGAAGCACAATTTGCACTCAAGGCAAGCCATGAAAAATAGCTCTGCTTCCAACAGGAGTCTACTGTATATTGCATGAACTGCACACAGCATGGAAATCCTGGAAGGAAGCAAGAGCTGTTGTTTGAGCTTAAAACCAACTCAGGGAGAGAAGGTGGGTTGTGCAGAGCAGAGGGAAGAGAGGGGAAAGCAAGACAAAGGGGTAGGTGGCATCAGCGTTACTGTGCTTGCTGTACCCTTCTCATTCTCACCTCGGGGGAAAAGGATGGGGAGAATTAAGTTCACCAAAGTAATTTTCATGCAAAAGCAGAAACCACATGGAACAGGAAACAATAAAAAATAGCACTACAGACCAGAAATATTTCCAAATGAGCTTCTCACAGATTGCTGTGTAAACCTAACAGATATACAATAAGGATTTAACCACCTACTTCTTCCACTCTAAGTCACAAAGCCACTTTGAAACATCCGTACAGAAGGTTCACTAGGGGACTTCATGTATATACAGAACATAGTGCTTTGAACAGCACATATTGCCTTAAAAATATAGCTGAAAGTTTCTCAAAAGCTACAGGGCAGGAAACTGCAAAGGGAGTATCTGAAAGTAGGACATGGGACTACAGAACACCTCATTTTCCTAGACAGGAAAACAAAACTCCATTTGAAAGGAATCACCAAGTTGTAAGACAAAATGATTTCTGACCTAATATAAAGGATTACCTAATAATTGCCAATGGCAGTCAGATAAATGGCATATTCAGATTGATTGAGCTTGTCATTCACAGCAAGAGTACACATATCTGTAAGGAGTTCTGCACTGCAGAACCATGGCTTGCAAAGTGAATCACAGACAGCTGACCCGTTACTGGCTGAGTCTCTACTCACACACTCTGCCTGCAGAGGTGTGCTGACAACAGGCCGGGCTGTTGTGTGTGCAGGGAGGTGGGGAGCCAAAAGCAGCCCCGGTACCCACAGGGGGGCTGTAAGAGGCGCCCTGATTCCATCCCGGGGCCGTGCACGGCCTTCGCCTGCCACAGGCTGGCAAGGAGCAGTTTGTGATGAGCGTGAACAGCCTGAGGAGACACTGGGGTGAGGACAGGAGTGCTGAGTGCTGCTGGGCAGAGTTATTTAATGGCAAAGGTACCCTGAGAGCTCTGATAACACCCCCACCCCCCACAACACTGCACCCCCCCACCCTGTCCCTTCCCTGCCGGGGGTTCACCCCCACCTCCCCACCCAGTGCTGCCCCAGAGCCCTGCGCTCGCTGGGGGCTGCAGAGCTGCTGGGCCTCTGCTCCCCGCTGCTCGGTGCCAGGCTGGGGCTGTGGCAGGGCCACCCCGCGTGCCACCCCTGCTCCGGGCCCTCACCCCACTGCTGGGGACGGGCTGTGGCCGCAGGGCCGTGTCGGCAGCCTGGGCGCTGCTCGGGGCAGGGGGAGCTTCTCCATGAGCAGGGGCAGGCTCCTGCCGGGCCCTGGCGGTGTGGCTGCGGGGGCAGGACGGTGGCCGAGGACAGTGGTGGCGGGGGCGATGTGGCTGCCCAGGGCTGCCCCCCGGGAGTGGCCGTGTGGCAGAGGCCGAGCTGTGGGAGCGGCCTCTCCGTGGCCTGGCAGTGGGCGCAGGCGATGGCGGCAGCGGGCGGGCTGGGCCAGCTCTGCCCTGGAGGCTGCCGGGTGCCAGGGGCTGTGCTGGGCCCTGGAGGGTGCCAGGGGCTGCCCAGGCCGGGAGGGTCCCGTAGCCCCGGGGCCCCCAGGGCCGCCCCTGGCCGAGCCGCAGCGCTGTGGGCAGGGCTGGAGGTGGCCGGGGCAGGCGGGGTGGCGCTGGGCCGCTGGCTCTGGGACACCCGGGGCTCGAAGCAGCCGCACGGAGCCATCTGCAGCCCTGCGTGGGACAGCGGGGCCGTGCGGAGCCGGGGGGCTCTGCAGGGGCACCCGTCACTGTGCCCCCGCTCTGCCCCGGGCACAGGGGGAGCTGTGGGCAGGGCCCTGCCAGCAGGGAGGTGCTGTGCCGGTGGGACAGGCTGCAGGGCGGAGGACACTCGCTCCTGGGGGTGCGACGGGAGCGATGGCCCCAGGCTGTGGGGAATTCTCTGCCAGGGCTGTGTCCTGGGCACGCGTCCCCCAGGCGAGGGCAGGGACACTGGCACGGGACGGCTGAGCTCGTGCACACAGTGCGGGGATATGAGGGTGCTGGGGGTGCCAAAGGTGCTGGGGTGCCTGAGCAGAGGGGGTGCCAGACCTGGTGGGAGTTCCCGGGGTGCCCCCGCACTGGGGGTGCCCAGGCTGCCCAGAGAGGTGTGCAGTCTCCTCTGGAGATTTTCCAGCCTCACCTGGATGCAGCCCTGAGTGATGTGCTCTAGGGGATCCTGCTTTACAGCAGGGGAGTTGGACTGGATGAGCTCTAGAGATCCCTTCCAACTCTGACAGTTCTGTGATTCCGTGATTTTCTCTACAAAAAGGAAGAAACGAGAATGCTCGACTGGAACATTCTTGCACTGAGGAACACCAGTTAGTCAAAGCTGAACAGCCTATAGGAGGTGCATTTTTAACACATGGATACCATTACAGTATTTTAAATTGGCCTGAAAAGGTGTTCTTGCAAAGCACTGATTTATCCTCCCTACATGTAGAAAAAACTCTTCCTTTTCCATCCCTGTCCCACACTGCCGCACATCCAGACAGGCTGAAAGCATAACTGGCTGCTACAGGCTATTGCTTCAGGAAGATACTGCCATGCTGCATCTCATTCATCAGCATGTCTTGCTCATTTTAGTAAGGAGCAAGCAAGCAACTGTGGGAAAAACAACAAATGAAGACCATCCACGTAGCTGTCACCTTGACCGATTCCAGTTTCCACTCTTACCACCTCGTATGTTTTCTTCTTCCTCAAAAATACAAAATGCTAGATCCTCCCCTGCGCTGCCTGCAGGAGCAGTTCCCATCCTCAACAGCTTTGGGGAAGAAAAGCAACAAAAGAAGAAAAAAATAAGGCACAGCAGTGCCAGCACTGTATGTATGTATTCTACGAAAGCTGTCATGAGAACATCCATTATTTTCATTAAAATTCTGAAATATACAAAATAAGACTTTCAATCTCAACAGTTTATAGAATTAGTGCTACTACCATCCCTTATAGATATTCATGCATGTGACTCCAGGCTCTTTCTTTAACAATCAGGGAAAGTTCCCTGCTGAAATCACCACGTAAACACTGTGGATGTGTACAAACATTATCTGTCCAGTTGAAAGTTCATACACATGAACTCCAGAAATAACAAGCAAGGGAGCATTGCCATTCTTCTGAATGATGGAGTATCTAGTTTCATTTCAAAAACCTTAGGAATCCAAAAAGAAAAAAAAGTAATGTATCAAAAATGCTGAGATACAAGAGAAAGAATCGTACCGTGAGTTACATCAGCAGTACTCAGCGTCTGAATGAGACGAGACAGTGTGCTGGGACACAGAAGCCTTTAACATATTCCTAATGCCATAAAGACTGAGAAAAGCTGTGCTTTCAAAGTGAAGGACTGACATTTCTATTGAAAAGCCAGAGGCTCCATAAAACTTCAGGATCAGCAACCTGCAGTTACTCGCTTCTTGGCAAATTTTTGATTTATTGGCATTGAAAACAATTGCACAGGACTTTTTACAAAATCAGCCATATCCAGTCACATCTGCCCTGGATGAGTGCGATTCTTCAGTCTTCTTGTCTGTGTTAGACCAAATCTCAACAGCTGCAAAAATAAGAAGTTACTTTGGGCGCAACGCCTTCTCTCTCGAGTGCAGTAAGTGGAATGATTCACAGTAGTGTAATAGCTCTGTAACACTCCTGGGGCCAGTCACTTACCCTAGACCTATCCTTTAAGCAATAACAGAGACCCCCAACCTCTTCCCCCTCCCCAAAACCTTAAAAACCCTTAAGCATAATACATGCAGTAGCAGGCTTGCAAGAGTACGTATCACAGAGCAAGCTGCATTTCAGAGTACATATTACAGGATGTAATTTGAAATCAATAATATTAAAGTATGCTGATAACTTATGATAATGTAAAACACCTGAGCCAAAAATCCTGCATCCCTTCTCTAAAATTAGTTATGAGATACTACTACTATTCTTGTTATGAGGGGAAAGCTAGGGTTTTGTTCATTTAGTTGGCCTCTCAAAAGCTTGCTAAAGCACCAGCTTTTCTATATTTATTTTATAAAATATTGATCACTGAATATGACTAATTAACTGTAATCTGGAAATGTATATCAAGTGTATGGCACGTAAGAAAAAACTGCAATTTTATTGGCTTTTCCTTTCCCATAAGCTCATACTTATTCCTATATATTCTCAAACCCTCAATATCACTAAAAATCATTGTGTTGTATTTCAGGGAATTTGTGTCTATTTAATGATATTTTAATGCTAGTAATTGAGAAAAAGAGCAATGTGTTTTTTTAAGAAATGGCTCCTAAATCCACTTCCGTAGAGCAACAGATGTTACGCTACTCCCTGTAACCCACATTTTGCAAGAAATACAGTTTTCCTGGAATTTTACAGGGCTTATTAGTACCAACATGTGGAGTGAAATCCTGCTCTTTCCCAAACTCCTGCTAGAAAATATGAGCATTTTCTCACTTGCAAATGTGACATAAAACCAACACTGATAATAAAGTTCTCCTTCCACCAACCACAAAGAACACCCCCATTCCCAAATTCTTCTCAAGAAGTAGGGCAAGAGGTCCAAGCACCAGATGAAGAAAGACTCAGCAGGACCAAGTGAAAAGCAGTGATCACATGGCACTCAACAGTCAAAACAAGCAGTGGACACATCACACTTCTCAAAACCAATGAATGGTTTTATACATTTCTAATTTCCCGAAGAAGCTAGTCTCTGTTTAAAGCATGAGCAAATCCAAATGGTTTACATAGCTTCTTTCTTACTTCAGCCAGGTTGTACATAAAGGAAAATTAATTTTTATATATTAAAATACCATATTTTACAAAACATTTGGTATTTCTGAGAACTTATGTACCTAATATTTTAACTCTAATACTTAGAAATCACTAGAGTACTCAGTCACCTGTCCTGGGTCAATAGCATAGTTGTTTTCCAAACCTCTTTAAGCATAAAAACCAATCCTCTGTCAGTCACCCACAGACAAAAGCAAATACATAAGCATGTATTATACGTATTAGACACTAAACATTGAATTTCCATTCACTTATCACATCAGCACATTAATAGAAATTGCACTAAAAGGATAATGTATTGCTTCACAACACACAGTGAACTCTACAGCTTTCCCTGTAGATGTGGTGCTAAGGGACATGGTTTAGTGGTGACTTGGCAGTGTTAGGTTAATGGTTGGACTTGATGGTCTTAGAGGTCTCTTCCAACCAAGGCTATTCTGTGATTCTGTCATTTTCAAACCAGATTACAAAACAAAATCATTCAAATCAAGGATAATTCCCATCTAGCTTCCAGCAGCCACGCAGAGCCAAATGCTGGGCAGCTCTCCACATAACATTCTTCTGGAGGAATAAAATGCATTCACCTGGCCCAGCTTGCATTTGTTTCTATCCACAGGTTCTACTTCTCTTTCTCCCCATCATCGTCCCCTATATCCTCATCCTCCTCCAACATGACCTACCTTTGCATATTCCTCCCATTCCTTTCACATCTATTGCCCTTCCCTTCATGTTCTCCTGCTTTTATTCAATCAAACCCTTGCACAGCTCTTGAAGGAAATATGAAAAAAAAACCCAACAAGCAAAACCAAATGACCAACTAGATCCTTTTCTCAAGTTGCAGCTTCCTGACAAAAAGTATCTGAGATCATAGCTAACAGAAACTAAGGACCTTCTGAAAAACAAGCACACCAAGTCCATGGAAAATGCAGTATGTATGTCCAGGACTTGCAATGTCATCTATAGACCAATGGGACCTTCATCCACCCTCTATTTCAAATCTAATCTGATGAAAATTATCAAAAATCACTGGACTGCATTAAATGTCATATTGTTTAATGAACCCAGTCCAAGATACTGAGGAGCTGATCTGGACTCCACACAGAACAGTTCCAGAAGCTCTGATTTATGAGACAGACACAGATGAGATTTCTACATTCTACTGCTGGAGGCCTCATCATTTTTTGACACACTGTATTTCAAGGTACTGCTAATTCCCTCCAGTTATTCAGGGAGAAATCATGCAGCACTGCAATAATTTCACACAGTCTTTCCTAAAAGATGCAATTAATGGAGATACTGTTCCCCTAGAGTTTGCTTCCAGAGAGATGAATCTGCCATCTTTTAGTTCCCTTTGCCATTGTGGAAGAGCACAGTGAGAAATCACAAGGCAGAGATGGCAACAGGATGATGGCAGCTCCCTATATCCACCTGTGCTGTACAGCTAACACAAAAATATCGGTGCATTGCCCTGCTCCTGGAAGAAAAGGAGCTCTCTAAAGCACAACACAACACAATGCTGGCAAAACGCAAAGAAAAAATGCTTTTGAAGATCATTTGAATTGCCATCCCCTCCTCCTGTTGTAAACGGATAGCATCCTGTTCAGCTAACACATGCAATATCTCAGATGACCTCACTCATCATGAAGCTCATGTGAACAACTAGCACCACTCATTATAATATCCTTGCTTCTAGCACCAGGAAGAGGCTTCGGCCACATTCTCACCGCTAAACTGGAAGAGTATAATTCTGAAGAACAAATACAGGACAGTCCTAAAGGTTCACCTATTGCAAGATGCAGCTTGCATTTGAACCGTGAGGCCATCAGCTGGTCTTCCCATCCACCGTAACTACTTCCAGGAGGTTCTCAGCTCCAATCATTGGAAAAACTAAAGAATCACACTTGAGTTGCAGTAAAGATCACTTCCAGATCAGGTATGGCAAGCATCCAATGCTAAAGAACTGAAGACAAACAAACCCCCTGCCCCAGTCCAGCTGGCCTGGCTGAAGAAAGTATTACCAGAGAGGACCAAGCAAAACAAGTTCTCTCTTCTTCTACCATTGGAAAAAACAAATCTGTTCCACCTGGTGCAGCAATATTCTGTCTATCCAAGTGCCTTTCAATGCTCCAAAAACATTTATTCAGTCCTTGGAAATAAGAAGATACATATGTATCCCTAAGTGGTGCAGCAATATGACAACATATTTGGGGAATATTCTGGTAAGTAAGAGCAACTGCCTTATTGCATGGGGTCAAGATGGCAGAGCAGTACTGAACCTGCAAGTCTTAACTAGCTGGATACAACCTATAGTTCAGAAACTCCTCCTACACAAACTAGCACTTTCAAAAAATGTTACTGGAGTTGGTATAATAGTGATTTGAAAAAATGTCCATTAGATTTCTCCAGAATAAATACAAAAACCTGTCAGTAAAGACACTGTTTTCAACTGCTAGCATCTTAGAGGAAATACCCTTAGCCAACTTTGAAGATAAGGTTATTCTGAATAACTCAGAAATCTCACTGTAAAGTATAAGGTATTGAATAAAGTCCTTCCAAATATAAAAATAAAAGGAAGCCTTTCTCAGACAACTAATCCATACGGATTCAGTGATCCAGAACCAGAAAAATGTCACTCGGCCACCTCTCTAAAATAACAGGGAAAGCATTCATTAGCTGGGCTTACTATTACCATGGTGCAGTTCATTAAGTATGCTCCTTTCTTCATTCATACAGGAAACTGTTTATAATTCTGCTGGACGTGCTCAAGCTTCCCTTTCACTAGGGCTGGAAATGAAAGAAACTTCCAGATAATGAAAGCCAAACATCTGGCACATTCAGAGAACACTTGCATCCTAATGATGGTGGGAGAAGTAATATCCCTCATCAGTTCATTTCATAACAATCATGTAGGTTGTGTGGTGAGACAGTAAGTACAGGAACCTTTCTTCACCCTCCCATCAGGCACTCAGATCTGTCTGATTTCTGTGCATATCTACTGACACCCCAGATGCCTGCAAACAACAAACCAAAGACTACATCAGCACCGCCACTACTGACTTAATTTTGCATTCCCATAAATCTGCTTAAGTCGAGTCACATTTTTCAGGGGTTATATGTAAATGTTTGCCCTAAGAAAGAAACCAAGAGTCTGATTTCCGATCCAAGAGCCAACTGTGCAAAGCAAGAGTTAGACATTTGCTTGTGCTACCGATGATGCTCAAGCTTCACACACGCCATGGCAGAGGCTCTGGCACTCCCTGACCCTCAGAAAGCACTCGGTGCCCTCCAAAGCATGGCTGGTAACCTTGTGAAACCTGCTCAAGTGCTGGTACCTGGTGTGTGGGAGAGGCATGACTGTGCCTAGGGTAGGAGCTGCCCCAGGGGACAGTGAAGGCAATCCCAAGGGACTACTGAAGGCAACCAGAAACTCTGCACCCACACAGGGTGCTTCAGCAAGCTAAAGGAACAGAAGTTCTCCTTGAGCTCTGCTACAGGTGGTATGGCCAAGCCAGGGCTCACAGCTCACTGTGATCCCAAATGAATATCAAGGAGATGCTACACAAAACCCAGAGGGGCAAAGCCAGGCCCCCTCAGCAAGGCTATTAAGACCCAGACCAGGATCTAAAATCAATAGCGTTGCTGCTGAAGAGGGGTGCACACAGAAGTTGATGACATGCCTGGGATGTGATGCCCACTAAAACAGAGAGCAATCCCACTCTAAAGACACTGACCAAGAATAGCAATTTGACTTGGGCGGGGGGAGGCCTTGGTGGAAAGAACAAGGAGCTCCAGGTGTCCCCCAATATAAGGAGTAGCAGCAGACACCATTGATACCCATGCTTACAGCAAACACGGTGCTAGTTTGGATGTGTGAGAGGGAGCCATCTTCATAAGCCTTCCAAGAAAAGCTGAGCTACATCTAGTACATGCTACTCATCAGCTCAGATAAGTGTCTACCACAGCTCACAAATTGCAATGTGGACTCCACTTTCCAGCTGATGCTGGGAAATCTGGGAGATTCTAAGCTATTAAATTTTAAGCTACAAGGCCATAAGTTCTTATCCTGCTCCCTGCCTTTAAGGAAACCATTGCCTACCACGTGTTCAACATTCAAGTAAGTCAGAACCCCCAGGAACAAAGAACAGGAGTCAAGGTTAACAGACAAGCACGTCTTCTCTACTCATATACAGGTACACTTCGGACAAGCAAGTATCCTAGACTTCTGGCTGCATTTCAAGCAGAATGTGTAGCATAAAGACTGACTTGCAGAAGAAACACCAAGGCCCATCTTACTTATTTCAAAAACAAACTGGACACTGAAGGGTCATGACAGTACAAATTAAGCAAGGCTCTAGTGGTCCAGCAGAAGCAGACCAAGGCATTCACATCTTACTTCCATCAGGCACAGCAAGGCACTTCGTATCCAGCTAGCACAAACTCCACTAGATCTGAACAAGGGAGGATTGTCAATGCAAGCAACCACATCATTCCATCAGCATACCATCTTTCTCACGCCCTCTCACATGCTGGTTTGCTGCAAAGTACGTTATACAGAGCATCTCACTTGTTGAGGCCTCACAACAATCATCATTTGGGCAAGTAGCAGCTCTTATGTTTTGCTCAGAACAGACTAAACTTCTGCATCCATGCACAGATGAACCTGAGACAGAGAAGTGGTGGTGAATATAGAGTTATTCTCAGTACACAATATTTCTAAAGCAAATGCTCAGTAGGTTGAGCAGGGAACTTCTAAAATAGAGTCCTCAAAGCATCAAGTGTGCTGGAAGCTCATTACAAAACTGTTAAAGGAAGGATACACTGTGAAAGTACACTGCCAAATTAAAATTGTGTCAGTTATTTATGAACCAAGGACGTAAATTTATGGACCAAGAACAGCTCTGTATCCCATCATCAGCTTCTGACCTGTTGTGTCAAACAGCAGCTGTTTTATTTGGCTGTTCCCTGGCCTGTGAGAGCTGTGATAATGACTGTACCCAAGGTGGGAGTACAGTGACTTCTCAAATTTTTATCATCTGCTAACTTGTAATCTAAGTCCGCTTTAGCAGCATAGCAGGTCCAGCATGCACTCTCACAGCTCAAAACCATGGAAGCACTTCACAATGACACTAGAAAAGTAGTAAAAACAGACACCCCCCCTCCCCAAACCTTCTCCCCCACCAAGCTTTTCTACCAGAAGACAGAAATCCCACGGCTGGGATTCAGTGGATGTGCACAACCTACAGACTGTGGCTAGATCAGGAACTGTCACTTGAGGAACCTAAAATTCCTCTGCAACCTAGAAGCATCCTGGCCTCAGTACACTCAGAAGCAAACTGTGACAAACCGTATTTGTCCCAGTGAATCATCAGAAATTGTATCTCCAAATCCTCATGATGTGACTGTCACAATCCTGCTCTACGCCTTCCTCGCTTATTTGATGTAAGACAGTGTAAGTGCTTACAAATAATAAGAACATTTTTTAAATTTATATCCAAAGCGTGCTGGTATGCTGGGAAGGAAAAGAGTACTACGAAGCAATAGTAATTTTTTGGAAATGCCAAAGGTGGTGTAGCATCTCAAATGTCACACAGAAAGTAGATTCAGCTTACACAGTTTCAAAGCCAAAGCACCAGCGACACTCCAAAGAGTGAACAATTTCAGTGATAAAAGTCACAGCAGAATTTCACTTTACAAAATGCGTATGATACTATAAACCACTGCAAAATGTCAGGAGACATTCCGTCCTTCAATACAGCTCACAATTATTTCTGTATATTGCAATACAAAGGTTTTATTCTTAAAAGCCTGGATCTTGGTACGGATTTTTGCACTGAAACCTTGCAGATACTTCTTCGTCGAACCAACAGTTAATATCTATCTGTACATGAACTTGCTGGCAATTTAGCTGGTAGCTATTGCTCAGTGGAAGAGAAGGTCTACTCAGCACAGTAGAGAATACAATAAAAAAATGGGGCACCAGCAAAACAAGGACTGGAGCAAAGACGTACTGACTGCTGAAGCTCATTCCCTGAACACCTGAAGACTGGACAGCAGTTACTACAGACATACGTACACACATCACATACGTGTCTGTATACATATTCAGATAGAGCACACAGTCGATTACTTAGAAGCACAACAGTAATGTGGATGGAAAACTGTGCCACTTGGAAACACTAAAGCAAAGATCTGAGCCTTAGAAATATTGTCAATGGACTTCAGAGCAGTCTCTGAATTATTGCAAAGGACGAGCTTCAGGACTGGTGATGCCTGCTAGCTTTCTGGCATCACCTCATCATAACAGTACAACAGTATGATGTCTATCCAGTTTATGACCACCCTATGCTGGAGAAAAGAAAATCTTAAATAACTTCTCTACAGATGGAAGAGAAAACAGCAACAACAGCGTTCGAAGCAAAGCCTTATGAGGAATGTTTCTCCCCATCAGGACACAGCTAACGATTTCCACATCCATCATGGTTTCTAGACAAAATAACCACTCTTTGGTTATTCAGCTTATCACAACAAAGCACAGGAGCCACAGTTAATGACAGGGTTGAAACGCTGATGCTGTTACCACGTCTGGTCTAATTTTGGGCAGAGTTCTTCCGTTAACTGTGGTCAGTTCTCTTGGGGTGCAAACTGCTGCTCGTAGAAAATAACTGTTGGCATACAAATACCAGGAGCCTGGGCAACAGAACAGAGGAACCGCTGCTGCAACCAGCTAACTTCATCTTCTTATTTCTCCAGACGTGAGCAGAGAAGATATTCTCCAAAGGATTGTCTATTTGAGACAGAGATATAAAGCCAGAGGAGCACCATATGTTAAACTTCAATATTGGTTTTGATCACAATCACTCTGGGAAGAGCTGATCCAGTCAAATTGCATTTGCCTGCAGTAATGCCATAAACCTTGAAGCAACACGTGGATTGCTGTAGAGAAGTAAAAACTATATAGAAACTTTAGGAGAATTTAATTTTCCAGCTACAAAGAACAAAGAATACTAATAGCAATGTAATTTGTATACTCTCATACATGATTGATTCAGTGGATAACCTTTATATCCATAAGAAATAAGGTTAATTCATACTCAATTTTGAGAGAATTCACTCACAGAAAATAAACTGGATTTGAATGGTAATAAGCTGATTAAACAAAATGGAAGAACAAAAGAAAACAGATTTGTAATTAAGGGTTATCAGCATTTGCTTTGAAAAAAGACATGAAGGGAACTAACCAGAAAAATCAACTGAATTGAGGCGCTCAGCTATCTGAATATGAAGGAGGCCTAGAGATCCTCAAATCCCAGGAATCAAACCCTTCAGTGTTCCAAGGACGAAGAGGGAGAGAAAGAGTTCCAAGAACAAGACTCACTGTTTTATTCAGTATGAATGCACACCTAACAGTTAACTACCTCTAACATTAGAAGGTTTTTAGTGAAAACATTCAGATTTTTAAAAAGCCTAAAACCAGACACAATGAAGAGGTCAAATAAAAAAAACAAATAATAGTGAGAACTGGTGTAACAAAATATCAGGAAGATCTCAAAGTCCAAACACAGAATTTTCTAGTTCTTAAAGCTTTATAAAGATTGTTGGATGCTCTAAATAGGGAATGATCAAGAAAAGAACAACCTGGGTTTGTGTGCAGTGAGAAGGGTATTTTGGGAAGGATAATCTAGGTACCAAAAGAAATTTTTGACCTTATTTTTAGCAGGGCATTAATATTTACTATGAAGAAAAAAAAAAAAAAGAGGTTCGATATACAAGGGTACAAAAGAGGAAATCATCATCAAGTGAAATAAAAACTTTAGGGGCCATTAAACAGCCAAACCCAGAGTTTTGAAATAAATGGCACACAAAATTGAACATCACCAAGACATTTCTTTTAACTAGGATACTGCATACAATTAGAGACTAGGAAATAAATTATTCATGGTTAAAGGAAAAGAGAAGAATTTTCTACCAGCCTATAAAACTCACTTCAGTGGCACAAAGCCCAGGTGTGCTTTCCTTCAAAGTTCCTTCTAAAGACATGAAAGCATTGGGAAATGTGACCAAATTTATTATGGGTTTAACACAAGGTAGCTTGTGACAGACGAACCTAAGAGATTACTTCGTCAGACAACATTCTCCAAATGCCGTAGATCTCATTAATCTGGATTGTGGCAAAGTATTCAGCAGTGTCACATGGGAAACTGCTAGTTAAGCTGCAACTAGCAAAGGAATTTCGAGGCAGGCGAGCACCTGGTTGAAGGGGAGACAACAGGAGAACTCCTGAAAACTTAAGTGATTACTAGAGGGTCTTAAAATCAGTCATGGAACTGATCTTATTAAACATTCCAACCAATAACTCTGTTGCTAGGAACAGGTTGATAACAGATAACACAGTGGGGATACAGATACCAGAAGAGAGGACATAGATATTACACAGAAATAGATGCTCGGAAGAACTGAAGTAACAGAAACAGGACAAAACTCAATAAGGCACAGCCCAAGGTCAATAAGGTCAGCTCAGGGAGTAGAAGAGGTTTCCTGGTATGCCATGCTATGCAACAGGGGAAGACCAGGGAGGTTTAGTTCATTACAACAGAATTATAATCCAAGAATGCGATCCAGGTGCAAAAATGTGATACTTGGATCCAGAACAGATGTATTTCCAATAGGAATGAGAAAGCAACAGTATCACTGAACCACCCACTGCTAATGTGTACAAATGAATGCCACATGCCATTTTGATCACCACGTTAAAAGATGCACGTCAGATAAAAGGGGTACTAAAAAAAAACCAGCAAAGACACTGGGAAAAGAAGACTGTGTTTGCTCTGGAAACCAGGAGAAGGCTCAGAACATCAGGAGCTTTGGATTTTCAAGGGAGCATGAGGGACAGCAGAACAGAAAAGCCAGCCATATCCTTGTTTTCAGCTGGGGCTCAATAAGCACACAAGCGATGGTATGGTATTAAGGCTGCAGCAGGAAGATCCACAGTTGGTGATACAGATGGTCTCTTCCAAACTGAACCTCCTAATACATATTTAAAATTATCAGCTTAGAGCCAGTGGTGCCAAAACTGGCCACAAATGGCAGTGTGTGACCACATCTCAGCCCTGGAAGGTCACTATCAACATTAAACTACACAAATGCCCTTCACAAGCCCACTCTTTGTGAAAACTTGCTTTTTTCTTCTTGTTTTAAAGATAGTGCTTGTGAATAATGGGCATTCATAGACAAACAATTATTAACACACACAACTTGAAAAGCAGAAATGAAATTTAAAACTGGACACCTCAAACCAAAGCCTGCAGCACACAAGGAATCCATTCTCACTTTGCACCTTTCACCTTCACAACAATTTAGCTGTACAGCACGTAAAAATCCAGCATGGCCACCTAATTTTAATCTTAACAGCTTAAATTTCACTCATTTCATGTTATTTGCAAGTATTTGTAGGTAAATGTTTCTTCACCATAAAGACCCGTCTACTATTACTAAAAAAAATATGCATTCTCATCAAAGAATCTCATACCAGTAAATCAATAAGTTCATACAAAAAAAAAAAAAAAAAGGAAAATTTTTAAAAAAAAGAACTTTTTTTCCCAAATAAAAAAGAAAAAAAAAAAGCCTCTAACAATGCTCCCCACCACAATTTTACAGGCAAAATTTTACAGGCAACTGCCTTTCTGGCAAAGCTATTACACCTGAGCAAAGGTGACAATACAATTATTCCAACCAGTGACTGAGCACAAGTAGAAAACCACAAAGAAGATATGGAGCCCCAAACTTCTTGACAGTTTGCATGTGCACCCTCCAAGGGCAAGGTGTGTAACACAGCAACTGCAGCTAACTTTCTTGCTTAGGTAGCTCCACACAACAGCTGAGAGAGGAGCACTCCATCGTTAAGCAGAGCAGCCCTCTCATTAAATTGCACTCTTATTTCAGAGGGTTGTAACCACAAAGCCATGTGGATTATGTTCCTGAAACCTGAGTATTAACACCAAGAGATAAAATGCATCAAATATCCCCTGGCTAAGCATTCCTCTGCCTCTCCAGGATGAGGAAACCAGAAGCAATAGTTACATTCAGATAAGAGTAACTGAAAATTCATACATAAAGTCTCAAACTCCCGAAAGCAAGACTCAGTCCTGCAAAAGCCCACAACACATTAATATTATTAATTATTTACTACATCTCCTATACTATTAGTTTACCAGTTCCACCAGTCAGCTGACTTTATAAGAAGTAATGAAACACAGACCTAGGGTTAACCTTACACAGGAACCTGTTACCCTCTTGTAACAACAGAGCACTTTGAATACAGCCTTCCTGCTGATGGACAAACAGACAGGCATACACTCACACACATCCCTTTTGTCTTCAGATGACACCTAAAGCACAAGAAACTCATTTATAATTCTCCATATTAAAAAGAATGCAATAATTAATGAAATCTTTAATTTTTTTTTTACCTAAGGGAGTGTTTTTAGATTGATAGTAGTATTGCAATGAACACCGAGGTAGGAAAATGCAGAAATCCAAGAACAGTAACTACTAAAACAAGCAAAGTAACACATAAGGAATCCATTAAAAAATTGCTATGCAGTAAGAAGAGTTAACTATGAAGGATATTCAAGGTATGACCAAAAAAAAAGTTGACTTTTTAAAAAATTTGTGGTATGAGAAAAGGGATGAAGGAGAGAGAGGCAAACACAACTAACTAACATCACAGTTACTGCTGCACCGAGTCTGGAGGCATCTCAACAAATGAGCCATGCACCAGCCCCTAAGTTTAGTAAGCTTCAACTCTAAACACTGCAAAAACTAGCCAAAATGCTGTTTGGCATGTTAGCCTGGTCTGGGTGCTCCTCTGAACGCAGATTCCTGTGAGGGAGAGGAGAAGAGTGGTGGAAGCTATACTGTGCAACAGACATTCATTTCCAGGACAAATAATTGAAAAGCAACTGTTAAGATCTCTTCTATTTCACTGCAGGGAAACTGCACTGATAGGAAAGACAGAGACTTCAGCTTCACAAAGGACCAAAGAAAATGGTTTTTTTACTGACTCCCCCCACTGTAAATTGAATGGAACAAGGAGTGCAGGGTGACAGACTCCCTAGACAGATAAATAAACTATTAGTGCTGGGAGTAATTTTACTCTTCATTCTAAGGCAAAGACAAAACAAGAAGAAAATCTATTTTGACTTACTAATTTGAAGTTTGCTGCTTTGGGTTACATAGTATGTCCCCCCCAGCTTTACACCGAGAGTAACAACAGAACAACCTCTCACCACTCTCCACTTCCCAAATAAACCTGGCAACAGCAACCCCGAGGCAGCGCACGCACCTGGCACCGCCAGAACCCACAGAACAGTGAGAAATACCTTCGCACATCAGGCTGGGAGGCACGCAGTCACTCTCCTCCTGCTCTGCATCCCCACTGCCTCAGCTGCCCGGGGTGGTGGGCTCCAAGGGCTGGGGGGACCACCCAGGGTCCCGGGGCTCCCCCCACGCAGAGCTGGTTCTGTGTGCTGGCTCCTCCTGCCTTCCCAGCGCCGAGGAACACAGCAGCAGCAGAGTATGCTTATTGATGAGATCATTCCACAGGGCAGGAGGAATCTCTTTCAAGCCCTTCTCACCACAGCGATGCTGCTCATTAAATCTGCGCTGCCCGAAATGAAGGTGCCTGATCCGATTGGCTAAAAGCTCAGATGGGAGGAGGTTTTGAAAAATACCTCAGTCTTCTACTTCCCTCCGTTAAATTTAAATGGCATTCACTGAAACTCCCATCTGCAAAAAAGCTCACAGTGCAACTCCTGTGAGACAGCACAGGCATGTCATCAAGTTTATTACAAATGGAACGATTAGTAAGAAATAGGTGGGATCACACAGTGAGCATCAACCCCCTCCAGAGTCTCCATCTGTAAGGAGTCAAGTAAACCCACCCAGATTTGGGCTTAGCTTTAAACAGTACCACCTATGGCTGCAAGTTCCAGCATCAGCAAGAGCAACAACCACTGAACTTGCTGTGAAATGGAGAAAACGCTATGGCAGCATTTCAGATCTTCTTGGCTAGGGATGGGCACCAGTTAATTGTGACTACTCTGGAAATAAAACCTGGTGGTTATCTTCTAAAAAGGCTCTGTGACCAAAGCGAAATAAGTTCAGAGGTTCTAAGCCCATTTTCTACTGTATTGTTGTCCCTATTACAAAAAAAAGTTCCATTTTTTTCAAAATAAGAGTGTTTCTTATCAGGGTACGGGGTGAGACTAAATAGGAACTCACAACAAAAGATTTATATGGTGGAGTAAACTCTATGAAATAATACCTGAGCACATCAGTTACCTGCAAACCCGTGCTGGGACTAAAACTGCTCATGAGCTCTTTTAAAAAAGATATACAGAATTATTGCAAAACTGTCTCATGCTACTGGTGCTCATACACAAGCCCTACTCACCAATAAGACTTCAAATCTTAATTTCCTCCAAAAGAAACACACAAGACTAATCAGAATGAGCATTTTCTTTGTCCTATGAGACCAAGAATATTACTGATACTTGAACACTGAAAACTTAAAAAGAATAAATAAATAAAACCCCTGATATCTATAGTAAAAATCAGTGTGATTAGTCTGCCCCAGCATAGGTGTGTGCTTTTAGTTTGTTCTACTATTAGTAAGCTTTAGCTTTCCTGTGAGATACACCTGTCCATAGTATAAGCCACAAATGTGTGGCAGCAGTCAGTGCTCACATGTTCTCAAAATGCCAAGACCAGCTCCCAATACACCAACAGTACAGGGTCTTTGAGCCAGAATTTTGCTGTCCTCAACAACAAAATTCCTACAGGGAGAAAGAACTATCCAAGAGAAACTGCCACAGAGCACGAGAAAAGACTTCTTGCTTCAGCTCAGACGTATATTAAATATTTTATATGCTACAAGAATGTTATTGTTGTTCGTTTCAAATGTTCTCAGAACATTATCAAAATGAACTCATTCACCTTACAGTCTACAATACTTGAGTGCTTCTCATAAGGAAGTTCTTTTGGAAGCGTGAAAATCTGACAAAAACAACAGTGACTGACTTGAAAGGTGCTCATTAACTTCTTTCCCTACTGTGATGATCCTATATCTCACCAATAAGTATGTTCAAAATGTACCCACAGTCATTGTTTTGCAGAGGATTTTCCCTAAAAGTGATTGATGAGCATGTTGAAGTCTTCTTGAAATTTATTTACACAGTGACACTGCAGCATGGAGAAGATAAAAACACAATTTGGCCAGACTCAGAAGTGTATTTTCCTGCACTCAGGGATAAGGTGGCTGGGAAATCAATTCTGCTTTTGTGAAAAACAGGACCTAAGGTCCCATCAGAGCCTTGTTTGACCTTATCCCCACCTACCATTTCCAGGAGGACAGACCTGTCCTAGGAATGCAAGTTCAACCCACCACTGTCCTGGACAGACACATCTCCTGACCTCCTGCAAAGCTGTTGCACAGCTCTGATTCTGCTCAGTTATATGCAGATACAACAGGTTCCTCAGTTCAGCCTTTTAAAATATATACTTGTAAAAAGTTACTTTCCACCTTCCTGCTATTTTAAGCACCTTATATGACATGATGATCATTTGAAATTATGGAGCTTGTCCTCCCAAAACACATCTCTGGGTGTACGAAGGAGAAGGTGACTGGGATCATTTAGGCTGGATTTACCAAAGCTAAATCATGCCTGACCAACCTGACTGTGATAAAATGACAGAAATAATAAAGTGATAAAAAGTGGATGAGGGGACAGCAGTTGTCCCTTCCCTTGACTTTCTTAAGACTTTCAGCACTCTCTTCCACAATGCTTTTGTACCCAAGTGAGGATGGTGCTGTCCAAATGAGTGAGAAATTAAAAAACAGGTGAACTAAAAAACTGGCTGAATGATGGGGCTCAGTTGTGGCAGGAGGAGAGACAATAAACTGAAACAAGAGAGGTTTAGCCTGGATATAAGGAATAACTTTTCCCCTCAAGCAGCAGGCTGTCAGTGAGGCTGTGCAGTCTCCATCCTCGGAGGTTTTCAGGACCCTTCTGGACAAAACCCTGAAGAACCTGGTCTGACCCCAGGGTGAGAACTGCTCTGAGCAGGAGGGGGGACCACAGATGTCCCAAGGTCCCTTCCAGCATAAATTTTCTATCATTCCTACTCTTGCTTCCACCTAAGTTACATATTCACATAAGCAGGTGTCACTTTCTTTCATTACTGAGTAGTTGGTAAATGTAGTTGAGAAACAGCAGCTACTACTTAGGAAACAGATGTTGGATCAACTCTTAAAGTTTCCAAACTACGTACTTCCAGTTAAAAGCAAGACCATAACTGTATAAAACAGTTAAAAATATGAATTATTGTAAGATTTTGTGTAGGTTAGTTGAGGCAAATGACACACTTGAGGCAGTTTAACACTGTACAGATGTCTGTATGTTTTGGAATGTAAGCAGCATGAAGAGGCTGCTGGAATTCCACTAGACAAAATACAGAATCATTTTATCTATGACCTGGTGCAACATTTTTACTGTCTTCCTAAAAAGCAGAAAGTTCACTGCTCTAGAAGGCAGAAAACGCAGATGGTGACTCAGTAGCTGTGATCAAACTGATTTCAGGGAGGGAGGAGAACTAAAACTTGCTTCTGGCTTAGTGTATTTTCAATGTAGTTGGTTTGAATCTGGAGTAAAAGTTTTGGCTGTGCTATAATTTCCTGCAAACAGGAGTTTATAATGAAATGCTGACTGCCTCTTAACTCCAGTAATACTAGTGGGCCCATTATAATGTGCCACTGGGCATTCAGAGAAGACCATCCTTCCTGCATGTGAAGAGATCTGAAGTACCAGGTGGTAAAAAACCTAACCACAATTTGCACAGCGGCACAGGACAAACAACTGGTTCTGCTCATGCCTTTCCAGGAGTTCTGTCACCACGAGGTAAGGTACAAAGCAACACGATCAGAGCCGGCTGGGGAAGGTGTTCTGCAGAGACCCACAGTCTGCCCATCTGCTCACAGGGAGGGATTACACCAAATCCCACTGAGCTTTCATACTCACATATCCAGGAGGAGCAGTAATTGGTTTACTGAAGTTTGTCAGGTTCGTAATTTTATCACAAATTCGTCTCGAGGCAAGTTCATTCACAGTATTAATTTTTCTCCCTTTTCAACAGCTCATTTGTTCTGTAGCACTATAAATATTATGTGAATGAAAATCACAGGAAATGGTTATTCTGCGCTCCAGTGCTTTATTAAAAGATATCTGTTTCAAAAAAAAAAAAAAAATCATAAAGCTAATTATAGCTGCATTTACACAGCTCCTTTCAGAAAGATTATCTAAGGCTCTTTACAGAGTATCAAATTACAACTCACAGCACTGACTATATGCAAACAATCAGATATATTCCATATGCAGCTGTGAAGTCTGCCATAAACATTTAAATTCATGCCAGTTCATCTGTGCTAGGATTAAGGGAGTGGGGAAAGCTGGCCAAGGACACCTATTTAAAGAACCAGGAGGGTTAAGTACACGGAGCCAGCACAGTAACTTCTCATCTAAAGTACAGCCCAGCGAATGACTGTGTAACCTGTCATTCTTACTGCAAAGGCAACACTTTGGGCTCAATCCCACCCTGTCCTGCCAAAGGAACTGTGCTTGACAGCGAGGACCTTTTGGTGCAGGCCCTCAGAATACTTGCACAAAGCTATCGGGAAAAGGACTTAGCAACAACACGTGGGAGCTTTGCACAGACCAGGATTTGGCCAGCGTACACGTGCTCCCAGCCTGGTGTGGACAAGACCCTGTTTCTGAGCAGCTATGAGGCTTGCTGGGGTGGAGCAGAAGGAAGAGCCCCCTGTACAACAGCACGTGACCAGGCTGGCAGTCCTGAGCTGATGCGAGATTTCTGGGAATTATGTGGAATTTTTAATGCCTAAATCAAACCTGCAGACTTGAAATGCTCCTCTTTCCCATAATAACTCCGTGCTGCTGGAAGACCACTGGTGCTGCTGCGTTTTGACCCTCACATTTCCCAGCTGTCTCAAGCTCCATCCCTGTGCAGACTCAGAAATGTCTTAGTCCCACCAAGGCTGGGAAATGCAACGTTTTCCACCTTAAGCCAAGTGAAATCCAGGGACTAAGGGCTCAGATGTATAGGCTTCCTTATACACCACCTCACCCCCAAGCCCTACACAAAATTACTGCTACAGGTTTCTAGAAAAACTCAGCCAGAGAAGGGATGGAGGTGCCCATCATCTGCTGCACAGGGAACGAAAACAAACCCCAAACCAGAAGAAAACAGTAAGATTCCACTTCTGTTTTGCAGGAAAACACTCTGAGTGCCAGGACAGTAACAGTTCTGGCAGAGACACTCCTCACCTCTGCTGCTCAATCCCTGCCAGCAAAGCGGGTTTTACTAGGCTGCAAAGCCAGATTAGGAGATAACTCCTCAGCAGCCTGGTGATCGGGCTGTTTCATGTGAAATGCAGAGAAAGTCCCAGGACAGAATCTCCTGCTGACGTATCTTCAACAGAAAATGTGACTCTGCTTAACCCTTGGAAGAAAGAGGATAAATATCTGTCCCCACAGCAGCCATCCAGTGGGTGGGCACACAGCTCTCCTCTCACCAGCCCTGATGGAGAGGATCAGTAAACTCGTCCTCTCTGGGGTCACTGTGTGGTGGCATCTGCTGCCATGTTTGCAGCGTAGCAGAGAGGCTGGGGAGCTGAGCAGGCAGGGGTGGGGGTGAGCTGCAGCTGCTTGGATGCAAGGTTTATAACATCAGGCATGGAGCCAACTTAGCACAGCTATTTAGGGCATGCACATCCTAGTGAGCCTCACTGTCTCACACAGGATTCAGGTCAGGATCCAGGGACCTCAAAAGATGCAGACAGGTTGTTAAAATTCACTTAATATTTGAAAAGGGCAGAGGAATATAAAGACAAATACAAAAAATATGTATAGAGATACATACACACACACATATATATATTAAAAAGTGCCCAGTAAATGCATACATTTTCTGTGGCACTCTAAGAGTTTAGCAGCTCTCAAAGACTGGAAGCATCTCTTGACCATTTTAAGCCCACCCAAGTTTGGAACATCAAACAAGATCCAAGCACTTGAAGCACAGAACAGTACCAAACTACTGAAGTCAGTGTCAAACAATAAACAGGAACTATAATTCTCTCTCTTCTTCAAAACCAGTTTTCTTCAGCGAAGAACTGCTCACCAAAGCATGAAACCAACAGCTTCACGCCGACACGCCGACGGCCTGGCTCCCACTCACTGCTACAGCAGTGATGATGGAAGAGGCTGAGCGACAGATAAAGACCATTTTATTCCTGTCCCACTTGAACCCAATTCGCTTGGGGTTGCATCCTGCTTCCTTCTCACTAGGTGAGCCGACAGCCGGCAGCAGGGGAACACACAAACACAACCACCTGCGTGACGTGCTCATCCTTCAGCGTTAAAAGGAGAGAGAAATGCATCACACACAATGCCCTGCGTAGGAAAGGAGCATTTTATAACCAAACACTACTGACATCACTTCAGCTAGCAATTTTTGAAAAGCTGTAACCCCGTCTGGGAGATTTCCTAATTGCTCCAGCAATAAATCAAAACTTGCATTAGGACTTATTGGCATGTTTGCTTCTCCCTCTGGTATCTTCTCCCATGCTTTGTTCACTGTTTCCAGCTGCCACGCTCAAGGCATTTAGTCACTTCTCTGCTTTTTAAGACCTGAAAAGTTATTCTTCAAATGGCTGGTCTTTATATACCCCTCAGAACTAAGCTTTTTGAAAGGTGAAAGGCTCTCTTTGCAGAGACTGCTCTACAGCCCTGCTCAACCATCAGCACTACAACACAGCACCCCGCAGATACAGTACAATATACAGTGAGTAAACCATTACACAGCACTTTATTCCTGTTTTCACAGCTCACCACACACAGCCTTGATCAGTAATTACTACGCAGTGAAGATGAAAAAAAATTAAAATAAACAAAAAATTAAATAAAGTACTTTTTCTATCCAACCTGCCTTGATTTTCCTCCAAGACACAACGGCAACCTCCGTGCTGGCATTGACACTTCTGGTTGGATCCTCATACAAATTCCACTTCAAACAGGAACTGCTTTATTTTATATACAGGGTACATATACCATATACCTGCAAGTTAACTAAGGACTGTAAGTCAGCTGTGTGCTAGTTCCTTGTCAGTCAAGGCTAATTCCCACAGATTAGAGAAGGAAATCCTTACACTCCCCCAGGTCCTAAACCCTCCTGTTAGAGAAGAGCATTTTGTTTCATCCTAAATCATCTTTTCAGGAAAAAAAACCCCAACACAACAAAATGAGAACTGCCCATTCATTATTACTGCACCAAAAACATCAGAGGAGATGAACTATGACCAATCTCTGACTGTGACTTAGTGCCCAGACCACCTTGTAACCAGTGCTGTGCATGTTTACCCTGATTAACTCACTGACCACGCAGTTACTTGTTGTCAGTAACAAACTCACAGCCACAAATCCCTCTTCTCTGTTTTTATAGTGTCCTTATGCAACTGCTCTCCAAGGAACACTGACCACTGTTACTCCAAATAGGAGGTCTTGAAACTCTGCAAAAAATGGTCAGAGACAGAAAATCTAGATCATTATTTTGTTCTTCACCACAAAATGAAGATTTTTCCCTAAATTCAGTCGTGTATTTGCCCTCATGATTCCTTAATGCCTCCACACGAAGACTTGTTCCCAGAGCCTGCGAGCATCACTTGGCAGGGGTATCCATTCTCTTATGTGAACAGCAGCCTCAGCTCTCAGTTTTTGATTTTGTCCATACCTTCTCCACTTCTTCACCTACTTCAGTTCCTTCCCTTCTGCCACTCTGTTTCTCCCTCAGAAGACAGAGAAGTCTGAAATTATCACTGAGAGCTTCCTCGAAAAAGATGACGGCAAATAAGTGATCCTTTGGTGACCTCAAACACACAAACCCAAACTGCAAACAGCCCATCAAACACTACTGTCAGAGAACTGGCAGGAGAGAAGAATTACCCACTTTGCTCCAAACCCTCTTCTTCTCAGTTCTGGATCAAGGGTGAGTTTCAATGCACCTTTATCAGCCTTTCCAAAAAAGCACCAGTTGGCACGACTCTGAGGCTGCTCTTTTGGTTCCACCTTTGGATCACAGTATTTTGATTTACTTTTTCTTCTCTTGAGTATTTAGGATGAGGGTTTTAAAATATAACCAGGAGTTCACAGTTCTACACTTCTGAGTCTCTACTAATATTAGACTCCTGAGGATTAAAAAGAAAAAAAGGAGACTTTGCCAACAGCTCAACACAACAGCAGCATTGTCATTTTCTACAACGCTGAGGCACGTACAATAAGGGAGCAGGGAGCAATTAATTACCTTTCCAGTGCCAATGAGCTTATTGTGCATGTGGCTGGAGCAGACTGACTTGAGCCAAGACAAGCAGAAAGGACGCAGGCGTGCTGGCTCCTCCACAGTGACCATGACAAACCACCAAGCACTGAACTTCCAGGTTTTCTGATTCTTTTCTGAAGTTGGCAGTGTTTGCTTCTTAAAATGCTCTGCAGAGCTGGTATTTATTTGCTGTTGAAAATTCTTGACTGTTTGGATATGTATCATGCAGTAGATAAAACATACACTGTGCATATAAAATATTTTTCTTCACATTTCTCATCCAGCTGAGAAAGGAAGATTGTAACCACTCAATGCCTTCAACTTCGCCTCTTAGAATCATTTCTATGATAATGTGTTATTATGTGATAGACTTTGAGCAAGGGTCAAGTAGCTCTTAGAAGGAGGAACACTACAGTATTGCAAAAGTTAATGGAGCCATATTTAAAGTATATTCAAAAGAACAAAGGTGGATTAAGAATACCTTCAAGTATTCCCCAAATTCATTTTAGTGTTGATTCAGGACTTAGAGGAAATAAGATAAAATATTTCAGGTGAACCTGAGATAATTTTTTTAAGTATTATACACAAAAGGCCTACGTGGTTAACTTTCTAGTTTAAAATCTTTGGCAGATAACCCTCTTATCCCCTTTCCATCTTCATGTGTTGCTCTCCACTGCATTCCTAATTCTTATGCACAAGTATTCCAGAGCTGGATGAAACTCCTCCAGAGAAAAGCACAGCAGTGAGCACCGTTGGTGTTTGACTGAATCAAATTCCTGACAGTCGTCAGGAACAGCCACTTCTACAGTTAAACTAAGTTGTCTTCATGTATACCATGAGCCTGGCAAAGGAACAAGAGGCAGGCAGGTTCTCCTTGTGCTTTGCTGATTTTCTGACTGAACCCCAGTATCTGTAACTGTTACACAGGTTGTGCTAACAGAGAACAACTGTTCAGGAACATCCCTGTTAGGCCCTCTTAGATGAGAGAACAAAAGGAAGGCTGAAAGCTGTGCTAGTTTTCATCATCCATTTGCCCTTGTTTTTGCTTTCTCTCATACCACCATATGTATGAAGCCATTCCTACAAATTTACTTGCTGAACCACTACAACGTCCTCTTCAAATCCCTCCTTCATTCTCCTGCTGCAGTTGCCAAATACAAGTGGGTAACTGGAGAACACAGTTTTGTAATGTACTCTTTTTTTACTCATATTAATATTCCAGCACGAAAATATAATTCAAAACATGGTCCAGATCTCAACAATGCCTTTTCTCTCTCTCTCTCCTAAATGCTAATTATGCTCATGTAATTTGTCTGGATCAAAATAGCTCCCTTGCTTTAAGCTTAATCCTTTCTTATTGCTATTCTCTCCTTTCTTTCCAACTCTCCTGGCACTTTCCCTTCTTGTCAACTCATCTTTCCTCATTCTCTGTATATTTGCACCAATCCTTCAACTAGTTCCAAGTCTCAATGATACATCTCTGTTCTTCCTTCCTTGTCATTCCCCAGCTTTTCAGCTCCTGACTTGATTTCATCCGTGCCTACCCCCCTCAGTTCCCACCCCTCACTCTTTTCTTCCTCCTGTCTCTGGAGCACCTCTCCTCTCTTGGAGTCTCTTGCTTGTCTGCTGTGCTATTTCCTTCTCACATACTTGGATGATCCGCTTCTCCTTCTCTTGTCCCCCTCTCTGTATCATCCTCTTGGCTGTCCCTACCTCCTTTCTCATGCGTTCTTCCCCTCACTGACTCTTTTGAGGAGTTCTTGGAGGACTTTTCAGCTGCTGAGGTCTCAGCAGTCACATTGTGAATTCAGTGGAATCGACTTCTGCCCTGCTGATGTTTCATTCCTCATCTCTCTTCTGGCACCCTACTTCCCAAACACTATCATGCAATTATCAGATTTCCCAAAACTCACAGAATCTCCAGGCTTGACTGCTTTTCTACATCCATGTTTTTCCACAGACAAAAAACATACACTATCCTTCAGAGCATGCTGTTCACATACATTTCATTCCACCTCTTGTGATTCATATCCACTGGGCAGAAGTGTGCCAGCACCTGGAAGCAGCCCTGTATCTGACTGAGGGAGGTCAGGGATCCCACGTCCCTGTTTTCAGCACAGATTCAGGTGTTTTGACACCCTGGAGAAACAGATACTGAGAGCTCATCCTGAAGAGCTGTGACTGCTGCGTAGAAGTCTCCGATTTACTCCTAGAATCCACATCACACTTCATTCCCTTCTACTCACCCAGACTGTATCAGACTGGATCCTGACATAAAGGAAGCAATGCTCACAGTCTAGCTTGACAACAACATTCTGTTCAAAAATGGACTTCAGGACAACACTCTACGAGCACATGAAGTCATTACTATGCAGCTGCTCTGCAGCTCTCAGAAATGGAAACAGTTCAGTATGAAACCAGAGGGACTGCTAAGCTCTGACCAACCTCTGTCTTGTCCCCAGTGTTCACTACTAGCTACCTGCTAACAGCAGCAGAATACTTTAGAAAACCATTTTCAACCATCTGTTGAAAAACACCCAGGAGAAAACAAGAAGAAAAATAAAAAAGAAAACAACCCAGCAGTGACCGATCCTAGGTGTATCATTTACTGTGTGCTGGTGGTGTGGCTTTTCATTGCCCAACATCTGATCTTGCCACGTGAACAGCACAAGAAAAAAGACACGCTTGGTGCTGGATGGCAGGTTCAAGTGTGCAGCTGTTTTGGGGTGCCTCCTGTGCCACCTCCTTTCTTTCCAAATAGATTAACAGGGAGAGTAAAGTGAGTGGACCATGCCCAGAGCACAAGGGGAATCAAGGCAGAAAACAGTGCTCTTGCAGAAACCAGGATACCTACAGGGAGACAAGGGTGCTGGGAAAGCCTGTGGTCCCTAGTACCTCCTGCCCCACCAGACCGAGTGTTGGCCACAGGCAAATCTAACCATAATCTTGGCATGGAGCTGGCCCAGAGCACTATGGTAATCATTCTAATGCCCTCAATATGCAGTTCAAAACAGAGGACTTTATCTAAATAACATACTTGATACACTTGGTTGTATGTATGAGGGCCATGACATTAGCAGGTCAATGTCACACACAGAACATTATCACCAGCTCAAGCTACAAAAGAACACAGATGATCCTGCAAATTTCTCTGCTGCTCTGCTCATCTATTACACATTGTGTCTGATAGCAGATTAAGAATAATGACAAATCATATTCAATAAACTCAAAATGTGAAACACTTGAACTATTCTGCATTCCTGCTGATAATTATAACTGATCTCAAATATCAGATTGTTACCAATCCTCATATAATGAGACAGCAGCTCATTAATGAAGAAAAATTGAGATTTTGTTTGCATTGTACTGAATTATAATTATCCAGAAATAAATACTCTATTGTTAGGCATTCAGAAGCAAACATAATTTTGATGCAAAGTTGACATCTTAAACCCCATTTATTACCTTGCACCCTTTTGGCTAAAATGTCACATCTACCTTTTGAAGCACAGAGGTACATTCACTCGTCAAACAGAAGCATTAGCATCCAAGTGAATGTTCTCATCTGAGATTGTTCTGGGATCTACCAACGGTCAAGAGAGCAGAGCACTTCACAGTATGATTTGTACAAGTTGGATACCCAACATTTACATTCAGGGCAACTGAGCTTTATTAATTTTAAATCAGACTAATATCAGGAAGATCCTGCTGAGTATAACTTGATACAAATAAGAAGCCATGCTTATGTAAAGGAAGCATGTTCGTAGCTCTGTTTATGACAGAAGCCCTCATTTCTAACTATTCACACATTTTTTGTAAGAGAGAGGGAAGAAATATTTTCATTTTGTTAAAAACAACAAAAGTCTCACAATACTAAGTGATGTATGAGCCTTTTCTTTGCAAAGCAACGTGCTGGAGTCCAGCTGGCTTTGCCTAAGGACACTTATTTATACTGGGAAGATAAACTATTTTGGTAATTCAGAAAAAAATGTAACAAGCTCTCCACCCAAATTCACGTTCAGGTTAAGAAGAGTAATGAAAGAGTTCAGTCAGGAAGTGAATTTTCAGGATGATAAGCACTGAAGCAGTACTCTTCACCACAGAGCTACATATAATTTTGTCTACAGCAGAACATATGTTACGTCAGGTGTTAATTTAAGCTGTTAAACTTGATTATGACTTATCTTCTTGGCTTTTCCTATGAAGTGCCACATTCCCATTCTAGGATATGACATGACCAAGGTAAGATTTTCCTCCTGTTCCCTTCCCCCTGGGAATTACCTTTGTCATAGTGGCACCCATGAACACACTTCCGAGAACTTCCTTCTTATGCACATGGGGAAGCACCTCTGGGATGGCTGCTGTCATTACAGGTAGCTAATTTTATTCAGCATAAAAAAAAAAAACCAAAAAAAAGAAGTGTTTTCCTTCCCTTGCAAGAGCAATCAACCTTGCCCAGTGACGATATGCTGCCCTACCTGCTCCACCAAAAACTTTGGCTGTTTTGACTGCATGATTTATATCACCTAGTGCCAGTTAACTTGCTCATAGCTTTGCTGTTCATTACCTGGAACCCATCACATTTTCTTCCACAGTGCTGTTTTATGGACCACTTCGTTTCACAAATCAAAGACAGTCATAGTGAAGAATGAAAGTTGACTTTCTTCTCCCTAGAGAATAACAAGTTCTCTTTGTGAGGATGCAAAACTTTTGTTTTCACAACATAAAATACCAGTGATCAAAGCAGACAGAAATGGTATCCAGCAAAGCAAAATGAGACCAAAACCAGGACACAAATAGCTTGTCACGGCTGGAAAAGAGCAAATCACTGTGAGCCTGGGGGGGGCGTGATACACATGTGTCCCCTGAGACCTGACCAAGACTCTCACATTGAGTCCTCTGCTTTGTTGAAGCACCAGCTTAAAGCCTGCAGAAATTAAGACTGCCAGTGTCTGTCTGTCTGTGCTATTTCTTAGGTCCTAGCATGCAATGGCAATTGGCTGATGAAACCTGATGTGCAGACAACTTGGCACTCTCCCCATTCCTCACTGTGACGGAAAAGGAAAAGGAAAAGGAAAAGGAAAAGGAAAAGGAAAAGGAAAAGGAAAAGGAAAAGGAAAAGGAAAAGGAAAAGGAAAAGGAAAAGGAAAAGGAAAAGGAAAAGGAAAAGGAAGGAAAAAGAAAAAGGAAAGGAAAAAGAAAAAGGAAAGGAAAAAGAAAAAGGAAAGGAAAAAGAAAAAGGAAAGGAAAAAGGAAAAGGAAAGAAAAAGGAAAAAGGAAAGGAAAAGGAAAAAGGAAAGGAAAAAGGAAAAAGGAAAGGAAAAAGGAAAAAAAGACAAAGACAAAAGAAAAAGAAAAAGAGAAACCCCTAAGAAATCCTTCTTGTTTGCAAAGAAATGCAGCATCCCCACACAGGGATCTTGAAACAATCCTTTTATGACCATTAACTTTCAATCTACATCTTTTTTTTAATTTGGTCAAAAAATAACACTTGTAAATCTCAGGCATTGTGTAAAAATAGTCATAGCAATAATAATGCTGCTAATAATGAGGACAGACGTCTTTTTACACCATGAACAAATGTTGATTTTCCTCTAAAATTAACTCGTGAAGAATGAGAGCATTTTGTAATACTTATGTTCATTGTTTACTTGCTCTATTGAGCGCTCTGGATGCTATTTATAAGAGGGAAGAATGAGTCACTGTCTTGTCTTGGGCTGAGCCCTCGGGTACAGTTATGTGTAATCACATAAGCTGGCACAGACAGGAACTTGGGGGCAGGTGGTGTGTGCGGGACACAAGGACAATGACATCCACTGAGCAACAATGAAATCCCCATTCGGGGATTAACAACAACATGAGAAAGAAATCTGCTTAAGAATAGGAAAGACAGAGACAGCCTTATAAGAGAGTGGCACCCTAATAAACTTCTCAAGGAGTTGGGAAAGGCCCAGGAGTAGCTCTGAGGCTGCTGGAGGTTTGCTAAGGCAGCACTGTAACGCAGGTATTTTATTACCCTACAGCTCACTCTCTGCTGAGAAATGCTCTATGGCCTACAGAAAATGAATGCCTGCTGCTGAAAATTGCCCATGGAGTGTCTCTATTGAGGATCTCATTTAGCTTCACCTCCCAGGAGGCCAAGAGATAAGCCAGCACACCTCAGCTTTCAGCATCAAATAAGCCTGGGGCCTTAGGGCAGGGATGAGCTGTGGCCAGGATGGGGTGGGGGTTCAGGAAGGCTTTAAAAAAAGGCTAGATCGTGGGGAAAACCTATTTATACAAATTTCTGACAAATCTATGTCACAAATGTTCACAGAGAGTCCAGACTGCAGGATGCATTTTGCCCTGAGATATTAATAAAACCCGAGGGTTTTCTGATTTATAATTACTGCTGCTCTCTTGCAAAGGGGTGGCTTTGAAGGCCTTGCAATGGCTCACAGAATACAAAAAGGAGACACAAACTATGCAGCTGTTCATGCCATCTATTTACTTACAAAAATAGAACCTGTGTACCTTGAGCAAAGAGCCAAACACAGTGGCACACAGCCACTTCCACGTGCAGAACCCTGAACACACGGCCTTTTTCTTCATCTCTCTGGCCAAAACCCAGTGCTGCAGGAGGTGGCCCCACTACTTTTCATCTTCACTTTGAGGGCGGCACCCTCTGTACCAGTCCTGCCCTTGGGCCCAGAACCTGGCTCTTAGGAAACCCTGCCCCAGCCCAGAGCAGACCCAACAGCTTGCACAACCATCACCTGCTGCAACCTTAGGGCCACTTCCAATTAATGACAGGAGATGCCTGTAAATTCACACCATGTGTTTCATGTCACACAGCACAAAGATAACACCTATTTTTCTTAAATCTGGAACAGTTTTAGAAGAATGGGGAGGTACTGAGTACTCTGTGGGTTTGGAGGCCAGTTAAGAAGGATCAGCAGAACTGACCCAGCAGGCTGGAAGTGCAGAATTTAATTTTCCTGACTTCTCTTCATACACAAACCAGCAAGCATTAATATCCCACACAGACTCAGGGATTACAGACACTAGCAAGGCAGATTTCTTCCTTTCCTTTTATGTTCAATAGAAAAGGCTTTAGAAGCTTCTGCACTGATTCTAAAACACACTGGGAAAAAAAAGCCCATGTACATGGTGCAGATTACTGAAGAGTTGCTTGTACAAAGGAACTTCATCCCCACTTGAAAATATCTTTCCTTTGCACAAAACAACCCTGAAATTGCTGCAGGACATCACAGCCACGAAAACCTTTTACAGGGACATTCTGCACCAACTCATTTGCTAATGTCTCCTGTTAACTGATCTCAGCCTGGCCTCAATCTTCTGTTAATGAAAGAGAAGGAAGAGGATACTTTACCAGCTGTTATTAGCTCTCAGTACCTGTCTGCAGAAAACAAAAAACCCAGCCTTTCATTCCCCAGGCTTTCTTACAGGCATAAGGAGACTCTTTCCAAGAAAATCAGCGGATGTAAGAAAATTCACAATGTGTAAAAAACAATGTGGTGTACAGTGATTCCTTCAGCACCTGCACTGGGGAAGAACTTTAGATGAACATGAAATAAAAAATAAAAATTTGCGATTATTTAAAATTTACACTTAGAAAACAAAACTTTAAATCCTGTAACTTTATCTGAGGCTTTGAGACAGCCACCTGGTTTTTGCTAAGGCAGGTTTTTTGCACCAACTTAAAAATCTGTATGTAACATGAGCACCTTTTTGTTGTCCACCATCTTCACATGATGCAGCTCGTGCTCTTATCTCCCTATAGGCGAAAATATTGAATTTCCTTCCAGAGTTCAGAGTTTCACAGCCATCCATTCCTGCAGGGCAGCCAAGATGTAATTTCTGTCGGCAGACACACTGTTTATCAGAGCCAGGTAAAGGAGCCAATGGCAGAGGGAGGTGACCAAGGACCTTCACTTGCCCTGTGGCAACAAAACCAGCAGCAGAATGAATGCTGTTCATTCAATAAGCACTCAGAAATTTTAAAAACCTGCTTCAGGTTCTGAAAATGAACACTGATTCCCTTATGTCTGCATTTTTGTAAATATGCAATGAATCTGTCAATTTTTTCTTTTTTAGTAATTACTGAAAATAAGCTTTTAGGTCAAAAGATGGCCTAAAATATTGGATGACTGTGAAAACCTCTAACATATGTGATGGCTTCCCTAACTGGGTAACTTGATAATGAACTATTACAGGGTAATTGATATCTACGTAAATGGATTACGTGCTCAAAGTTCAGCCTGCGTTGGTTAAATCAACCACTTACATGCACTTCAAGTACAGCACAGATTGCGATTTCAACTTGATTTTACTCACATACTCATTATGCAGCCTGAATAATTTAGAGAAACTGATTCACAGCTAAATTCATAAAGAATTTTGAAATATGTTGGAAAGCACATATTTTAAGATCTGGAGAGATTCAGAGAGAGGAAAAAAAAACAACCCTGCAACATTTTTGCGCAAAGTTAATTTAGGTTTACTTTTCCCAACTACATTCTCATTAAGTTACTAAACCCCAACTTTTATATTTGCCTAATTAAATAAAGGCAAATGAGAAGACAAGGAACTTTTCCACAAGTAATCCTTCAGTCTCAAAAGAGGGGCATTATTTTTACATAAAAATAATTTATTCTTGGCAGAAAACCAAGTTTTCTAAATATATTAGTACCTACTATTTAGAGTTTACATGGTGATTTATAACCATCAACAATTTTCACTCAGCTGTCTCTTGGTAAAACACTAAAAGCAGAATCTGGAATAAGGGTGGTGGTATCTTACCGTCTCAGTTTTCAATGTCTTTTACATGACTGAAAGCTGCTGAAGGGGAAGGATTGCTACTGTTTTTCCTGAAATAATTTCTAAATCAACCCCCCATACCCCCAAAAAGGAGGATTTATGTAAGAACAAATATAACAACTTTATCCAAATCATCTACACTTCTCTTGTTTCCAAATTCATACAGGCAGCAATACAAAGACCTCTGTCCTATGATTTTTGTGTCATATTTCTTCTCTACACACCCTTCCTGATGTACACTCATTCAAATGCATTTCTCAATAACACAGTTTAAATGCTATGGGTTCACAGTATAATAAACTGCAAATGTATTTGTACTACAAGAAACTTGTTTCACACTTTACTAAAATGACAGTCCTTTTCATTGTAGCACTTCCAGTAATATTAACTCAGTATTTTCATTAGTAAACTTGTTTACCTATGCTTGTTACAAGTACCACAACATGCATGGTGGGTAAATTGATTTAATTGCCTTGGATATTTAATAGCATTTGTTCATTTTCATTGGTACCAAGGGTATTTTTGGAGCTGAAGTCGCTTTACAAATAATTCAAAATGCAAAAACTTGGAACAATACAAGACAAACTACAAAAATGTGTTTGGGTCACACATTTCTCTCAAGATAAAATATTCTTTTAAAGGAAGCCTCCACCTACCAACTCTGATTTCCCTCTGATACCTGAGGAAAACGACAAACTTCATAGTGTGGCAAGAAAATGCATAAATGGTGTTCAGCTTGCAGAAGAAGCACTTTGATGATTTAAGAAATATTGCAAACCAGTGCTTCTGTAGCCCTTCCCATTTAAGACAATTACTTGATTGTCTCAATGAGTTACCAGGAAAAGCAATCCTCTGTGTTACATTTCTCTAACCCACTTGTCTCAATTTAAGGAAACACAGCCTTGAGATCCATCCTGCAAGCACCAAGCCACCACAGAACATCACAGAACGCCGGCACACAGCTCCAAACACCCAACTCCCTTTCAGGATGCGACGTGAGCTCTGTACCTCAACAAACTCAAGCCAAAGCTGGCCTCTAATAACATCTGCTGCAGTGTAGTGGTGCTGAGCTGATGGAGGTGAGGTCTCTGGAAGGGCAGGACTGAAACACAACTAAACCAACAAGCAAGGGGAACAAAGGGAAATCCCTGCAGAGCACAACCAAACTTCCAGGAGGACAACTGTCCAAATTCCCTTATCAGGAAGCTGCTTTATAAATATTAACACTGCCTCATTTCTGCAGTAAATTCTTCAACTTGAAGCTCTATGGTTCTTCTACAACAGCAAAAGATACCTGCACAGCTTCTAAGATGTCCTCATTAGCACTGGGTGCTTACTGCGGGTGTCAGAGAGTTTTTAACATACCCTGGTCTATGTGAACTCCTCTGGACTTCAGTTTCTCAGTATTACACTTCTAGACACTGAAAAGAATTTCTGCTTCTATGTTATCTTTAATATCAGCTTTAATTGCCAATAGTGTTGTCCTTTTTTCACAATCCAAAAAGGGTAGGAGATTGAAATACTGTATGCTGGCATGAAAAGAAAAATTCTGAAAGAGCAGTTTATTAATGCCTTTTACTTCCTTATCAAGCTTGCTGAGACAGTACCAGTTGCATTTTCAGTCTTGAAATATGCATTTTTTGCTACTTGCAAAACTGAAGAGGTGACAGGGAACAGCTGTAAGCTAGAAAAGGGCAGTGAGCCAATACAGGAAGCAAATGGGAAATGAGGCAACATAAGAAACCCAAGGTGTTATACAGCCAATTGACTTGAACACTTATAGAATCCTGTAATGGTTTGGGTTGGAATGGACCTCAGAGCTCATCCCATCCCAACCCCCCTGCCATGGCAGGGACACCTCCCACCAGCCCAGGTTGCTCCAAGCCCCATCCAACCTGGCCTGGAACACTGCCAGGGAGGGGGCAGCCACAGCTTCCCTGGGCAACCTGGGCCAGGGTCTCATCACCCTCACAGCCAAGAATTTCCTCCTAACATCTAGACTAAATCTCCCCTCTTCCAGTTTAAAGCCATTACCCCTTATCCTATCTCTCCAAGCCCTTGTAAAAAGTCCCTCTCCAGCTTTCTTGTCAGCCTCCTCAGGTACTGGAAGGTGCTCTAAGGTCTCCCAGCACTTCTTTATTCCATCCCAGTTAAGGCTGTTTAAATATGTAGTGCCTACAGTACACTTCCCCCGAGAACCATTTTCATACGGGAACACCTAAACCAATCATTCTAAATAAAACACGTCCTGCCTTGTTTGTGCATCATTTAGTTTCATATCCTTCAGGGAAAATTGCACAAGTAGAGTCACCCTGCCAAGTGACAGCTTGCCAGTGAAAATAATTGGCATGGTGCTTTGCGGTACACGGAGCGCGAGGCACACGGTCCTATATCATGTGTTAATAGGTAAGGCTAACAATCAAGTCAGTCTAATGTTGTCAGACCTCCAGGTCAAAATATTACCATTCCTACTGAAACAGAAGATCTGGAGTTGAATTCTAAGTAATACATTTATTACGACAAAATGTGTTTATTGTGATTTATGGTATGCATGAAAAAGGCTGGCTCCCAGTGCCAGCTTTCACTATTTTGTTCTAGAGCTGGCAAATGTTTTCAGGCTACACAGAGTTTAGAGATGGGGTAAAGAGATATAACTTTCCCTGCACATATGTGCATACAAAAACTATGCAAAAGTTAGTCTAAAGTGCAGCTTAAAAAAAAAATAATCCCCACATTTTCACAATGTTTTAAAAATATAAGCTGTGCTGTATGGTAATGCACACTGCCTGCCATTCTGGCTTTCCAAAGGCTTCCCAGTAATGTATCCTAAAGCAAACACTAGGAAATCAGCAGTTCTGCATTTTTTCCAGCCCTGCAGCAGTTCACACACATTAATTTTTTCTTTACATTTTGCAGCAAGTATTTAAGAACCAACAATGGCAGAGTCACGATAAGAGCCATTCGCAAGCAGGCTGCTTGGTGCTAGGGCTTGGCAACCTCCTCAGACTTCTCCACAGTGATACAGATGCAAACTACTCATTCCGGTTTCCTTTTCTGGCCTTATTTCCTGACTACTTCTTTTATGCCTCTGTTACTCCTCTTACAAGCTCTGTGGCCAGCTTTTTCCACCTGGCGTGCTTGCAAGAGAATTTATTAGTTCTCATGCCTTCTTCAAATTGTTCTTCCCATTCTTTCTTGGCACGCCTTACTGTTTCATCTGCCAGGTATTGATTTTTTTCTATTTTCTCTGCTTGGACACAGCCTCAGCTTTCTAAAGCTCTCTTGTATTTCTAGCAACTATCCATTCCCTGCTTCTAGCCAGGGACGATCTCTTTTGATGGCATGTTCAGAACATCCCATTATGATGCCTTCAAACTGCATCCGTGCCATCTGCAAGAATTTAAATTGAAGTTGTTTCTAACAGCTTCCCACGTAAAGTTATTCCTTTTTATGAAATTAAGCATATATACACACACATGTACTTTTGTCTTTGGTTATTTCTGTAAGAAACTTTCCTGGTTTCAGCTACAGAGGCGCCCTTGCAATTTTCTGTATCTGTTTTTACATATATTTAATGGAGTTCTTGTTTCTCTTCAGAAATAGGGAGCTAAGCTTTTATTTCTTCTCAATATCTGACAGAAATAATATTCCTCACTGACGTCATTACATTTATACAAAAATAGATGGCTTAGTTCTAAGAAGATACAGTCAGTATGTGCAATATAGGGAAGAAAACCTGCATTCAGATTATACATGAAGTTTTTGGTGGACTGTACTAGCTCTACTGAAAAACCCTTCCCAGTCCAGACTCTTGAGTCTAGCTTTTGCATTCAAGAATATTACTGAGACAGTAAAAATTATGCATTTAGGCCAATAGCTCGGTAAATTAAAGAGCATAAGAAAGCCTTGTGTGTTTGCAGGATGTTACTTCTCAGTAATGAATTCATGTTTTTTGACAAGCAATGGATGAACACAAAGAAGTAATAAATATAAATTAAAAGCTTTCCAACCTGCTGCCAGTAGCTGAGGTTTATGTAACTGAAATGAAGTAACAAAGACTAAAATCTCAACCAATGGGCACATTATATATAAAAGATCCTTTTGTTCTTGGGATGTCCCATGTCTAATTTAGGCCAGGCTCACTATGTGTTCCCATTTCTATTTATCCACAGTTCTCCTGCTTATGTGCATAGCAATTGGGTAAGAGGAACAACTGCATGGCATTTCAAAAGCTGCAACAAATACCATATTATCTGGTGCAACACATGGATGTTGACCTGTGGTAGACTGGAACACACTGCAGTCGTCGATGAGTACAAATTCATAGAGGAAAGGTAAGTCCTGCTGTCTCACCCAGACAAAATCATTCCTTTCCATCCCTAAACAGATCATTTGGATCCACAGGTAACCAGTGACACCTTGCAGGGCAGAGAAGCCAATGAACTACACAGCTAAGTGAGAAGGGTAGGTCCCTTTTTCATGGCTCTAAGTCTTACAGTATAAAAACCCAAACCTGAAGGAAGTGTGTGCTAAAGAGGGCAGCTTGCCAAGACTGGAAATTTCCAATCTCAATTTGCCATGCCTCTCAAGGCATGAATTTAGTCCAGCTCCACGAGAGTTTGCTCTCCACGTTGGTTTAGTTCTTGGTTCCCAGCTGTTCTGCCAACTGCAGAAGCCCAGTTGGGAACAAGGTAACAACGATCACATCTCATTTCTCCTAATTATCCAAAATGCTATGCAAGGGTAACAAGTTCTCACCATTATAAAGATCTCAATGACTGAAAGCAGTAACTTAGAACCTTCACATTCAATTATTTTCTTTTCATAAAGTAAAATTAACATTAGAGAACTATTTAGATACAGAGGTTTTATAATTTTTTTAAAATGAAAGCTATAAAATTCAAGTCAAATTACAACACAAAGGCAATTAAGGGAACTAGTACAGCTAAAATAATATCAGATCTTCATTGACTGAGAATTTAAATGAAATATTAGTCAAAGATCATACTGAAAAATAGAACCATCTTGTACCTTATTCAAAATGATCAGCATCATCCACAAATGCCAAATCTCAGTATCATTAAATAATTCTTTAGCAGTTAATTAAAATATTTGAAATGTGCCAAGGCAAAGAATTCTGCCTTTACAGCACCACTGAACTTAAAGTCCAGGGCCAGGGAATCTCCCTTGGACAGTTTTGTAGCTGTTGATGCAGACATTTCTCCAGGAAATTGTTCTGCTCTTAATTGTACAGAATAGATGTTCTTCATCTTACAGACACAGCCCATGAATAGAGCCATTCTCCACCCAAAAATATTTTTTTTCTCCTTTTCCATTCTGTCCAGTAATGCCTTATTCTTTAGAAATCCTGTTTAACAGTTCTGCCAAGAATACAGCTATTACTTCAATCAGCTGAAATTCCATTGTGCCAGGCAGCTTTTCCCCGGTGAGTTGCCAGCGTGATGGAAGATGTGCAAAGCCCTGACCAGAGGAGTGAAAGAGCAGCACTGTGCAAGCAGTGTGTATTTAAACATCCATAGCAGTGGTATCTAAAATTTAAACCTAGACTGCACAACTTAACTACTTCTGCAAGCAAGTCTAACATTTAGTTCCATCTTTGCTTCATATCAAAAGGATGTATTTTAGTATTACTCAGAAAGCTTTTTTTTTTTATTTTTGCTTATATATTAATGTCACTAAGAACTGGCTAGTTATGCTGTAAACATAACAGTTCAGATTATTCAAGGAAAACAAGGAACACTCATGTGCTATTGAATATTTTGGGAAAATAGTATTTTGCTGTTCTCTACTTTCCTATGAGAGCTTACGAAAGCAGACCAACCCTTTCCTTTTTTCTGTTTTTATAACCCTTATCCTGTTTGTAAGTGGGTAGGCTAAATTAAATGCAGAGCTGCTGAAGTGGTGGAATATTTTGATGCATAGGTTCACTGTGTGCTCTGCCCTTAGTCCAGTACTAGACTGGTTGCATTTGGTCTCCAGCCAAGCGTCCCAATGAAGTAACTCCCAGACTATGTGTGAGTTGACAAAAAGTGAATTTTCCTGGCTAAACTACTCATTGTATACCCACTGACCTCCCCTACAGCAACCACAGGGATTTCTTAATTGCAGGAAGTGCTGAAGGGGCCGAAGATCAGGAGTGTGGGACAGACACATTAGAAATGACAAGCACAGATAATTTCCTGAAGTCAGTAAAGACGTGTCCTTAAACAGTCAGGCAATACAAATCACCTACCACACAGCACGTTAATCCCCATCTTCTACCACAGACTTCAGTTTCATGCCTGAAGATCTCTCAGTAATAGTTTCACCTCCCCAGTTGATTATATGTATTTGTTTCACTGTCTGACTCGAGCTCATCTCCTCACCTCCACTGCTAACTGGTTTTTATGCCCAAAACACGTAAGCAGAGTTTCTTCTCCTCATCTTATCCCAGTCCTTGTCATCTCCACATGACTTCCTCGGAGCAGTCAGGCAACTAACTCTCATCAATCCACTTCTCACTCTTCAGCAGCTTCTTCCCTGTTTGACCACACTGCAAGGTGCTTTAAAAAGAGTTTGGACAACTATGGATGAGTCTTCTCATAGTCAGTGTTCCCCAAAACTTGAAACAAGGTGTCTGGGCTTTGCTGTACCACTGGAATGTGGCCATGTCATTCTGAAACACACAGGCCCAATCTGTAGCAGTCTTACAGAGCACGTTTTACACTGCCAGGATAATGTTCCATCATTTACTGCCTTATCTCACGGCATGCAGCTCGAAGGTATTGTTTGTTTTATCACTGCTAAAGGAAAGAAGACTGCACAGGTAGCTTTAGTTCTGCTTTGCAGATTTTATCCCAAGTGGACTTGTTTGGGTTTTTTTATCTGCGGCCTTCTCCTTTATATTACTGAATTTCTGATGATTAAATCTTCCTGCACAGAGCAGTGGAGACTTGGCCCAAAAGCTCTGATTATCCAAATAACTTTGAACACACTCGCAGTGTTGCTTTCTATTTGAACCTCTGTCAATTAAGTGTCAACATAAAATTTATGTTACTTTGAAACTAGGCATGATATCAAGTCATTCAAAGAGAAGCAGCCAGAGGCATCCCTGGTGAGATGGCGTTCTACCACCGCTAAGCAGATCCCAGAAGTCCTTCATTGCTTCACTGCTATACTTTCTATCTTGCACTGCTTCACAATGTTCAGTCCTCCATGCTTTCCCAAATGAACTTCTAATCACTGTAACAGCTTTCCCATCTATCACACTGTAGAAGCATCAGGCTTTGAGTTACTCTATTGAATCATTCCTTGCTTTAATCCCAATCTTCTACCAAACAAATCCTCTCATTTTTCAAATCACAATTGTCTTGTAAATTCTACTGATGACAACATGTTAATTGCCCTACAAGACAAAAGATTAACTTAAGCTGTTGCCTGAAGATGTTTGGTAAAGACTCAGAACTTGCATATACTCCACTTATTTGCATCAATTGCTAATTGCTCTGTTGAAACAATAAATGAAGAGCCAGAGTAGCTCAGAGGAGAGCTCTGCCCAGCCATGCTGTGTCTGCTGAGCACCCACAGCATGAACCCCGGGAAAAGAGTAAGGACAGGACACAGCAGTTCCTCCTAGGAATTATCTCCAGCAACTTGCTAGCAAGACTTCCAGAAGCTGAGGTTATATCCTCACAGTTTCTGGCCCGTAATGGATTTTTCCCTTCATGACACCATCCAGGCACTTTGCAGGCACCAACCTGGACAGCACCTTTCAAAGCAAGGAGTTCTGCAATGTACCTACACCCACAGGAGGAATTACTTTCTCTTGTCTTTTTTGACCCTGGCATCTTATTTTGTAGGTTCACTGCATGCTCCCTAACTCTTGTATTCAGGATTTTATGATTCTCTGTCATATAGCATTTAGTTTTGACTTTTCCTGACTCAGGGGTGCCAGCCTCTGCTGTCACTCCTTGTAAACCCTTCCACACTTCTGATCATCTTTGTTGCCATTGCTCTCTACCTTCAAGAGGTCTTCAGTAACTCCCTTTGAGTGATACACAGCTGAATGCCATTATGCTTTCTGTTCTTTTACCAGTAAGTCCAACATTTAATTTTACTTTCTTGACTGTCAAAGGACAGTTAGTCATAATTTTTAACTAAACCAAAAATAACCATCTTAATCCTCATGTTATTTCAGGGCAGCAGCAGTTCACTGTTTTATCTGCACTGGATGCTATGGCATTCACTGTTTCCTCACACAGATGCCCAGGAACAAACGTTTTTTTTCTGCAATCACTATCCTGAAAGATTTAGCATTAACAACAAACTTCAGAGGAGTGTAAGATCCCGTGAGAACACACAGGCAACCATCCTCTGCCCTGAAAACTCTTATTCTTACCCTCCATTTGTCTTTTAACAACTGCTTTGTGTCCTCCAGAACTCTCCCCTCTGTCCCACAGCAGTGTGCCACACCTCTGGAATTCCCAAATTCTGGTCTGTTTTCTCCACTGGTTGTGGACAATTCTTCCAGAGACTCTTGTCTTTACATTGCAAACCATTTCTGATACACAATGTCTAATTTTGTTCTTTCTTACTGAACAGCAAAAAGGCAACTCCATACTAACAAGACCACTAGTGTGCTATGGTGTACCACTCTCAGATTGTGTTCCCCATTATCTTTCCATCTCTCTTCTCTGGCAGTGTTTTCTTCTATACCTTGACCATTTCTCTCTTCTTGGTCAAACACTTCAATCACCTTTCAACATACTATGCTCTCCCCTCAGACCACAAAAAACGTTTTTCTTGTAAAACATCCCCTTTACCCACCTCTGCTTTCTCAATTTCACATGCTATGACATGCAGGGAGGACCTGACATGTCTTTGGTGCCAAGGGCCAAACCCATTGTTTGGTTATCAGCAGGAATGAGCTCTCTGAGTGAGCAGTAATAGGTTGGGACTCCTCTGCTGACCACCACGATCCACTGTCCTTTTACTGCCTTCTAGCTAGACTTTAATTAACTACTTCAAAATGTATTTTCTTCTTACATTGTTTCCTGTTTTCTCTGCTAAACATTTCCCATTTGTAGCAACATCTGACTGCGCCTCATTTATCTTTTTGCCTTCCCTTAAAATTAAGATTCATAAATCAGAAATCAAACCTGTAATAACTCATTTCCATTACAATGAACACAGCTCTTCTGTATTTCTTACTTGCTCTTTTCTTCATGTACATTATTTCATCCCTTGAATCATAATTGTAAAACTTCCTTGGAGCACTGTTAAGGTTTGCAGCCTGTTTGGCTCCTCCCCCTGCTCCCTAGTCCCTTGGAGGAGCTCTCCTAGCACCACCTCGCCTCCTCCTGCCCTCAAAGAGCTGGTAAAAACCCCTCTGGCAATTTTAAGATAGAGCATCAAGAAACCAAATAAAGCAAAAAAACCCAGATTATTTTGATAACAAGACTCAGACTTTTCATTACATCTGATGGTGAGCTCTGTTTTTTTTTTCTGACTGCATATTGCTGTCTACAACAAACCCCCTCACTATGGGGAAATGGATTTTTTTTTTGCTTTCCAGTGAAGATGGAAATGTCTCCTATTTAGAATACTGTAGAACAAACCAAACAACTAACTGTGTAGCTCTCTAAAAATCTAGTGGAAAACTACAGGCACTGGGCAAATATCATATGAACAAGATTTTTAAAGTGCATTAAAAATTGCTACTATTTCCCTTATAATAGAAATTACCCATTCTAAACAGCCACAGAACACATATAACCCTTGCTATTATGTCAGTGTTCAATATTTATTACATTCTTATCAAGACACACAGTCCCAAGGAAAACCTCCTCCAGAGCTTCAAAGAGAGAATAAATATATTTGAAAAGCAAAATCAAGGGTCATAAGCTATCTAGAAGAGCCCCATATCACTTTCTACTGAGGTATAAGCTGTGCAAGGACTATTTGCCTCTCCACGTACCAGAATACTACTAATAGCATGGCTAAAATGAAAGTGTGTATAGCTCTAATGGGCCCATCACCAGCATGATATAATGGACTTAAAAAGCCTTCCCACTTTTTGTTGTTGTTGTTGTCAAATAGTGAAACTTCACACAGAATAAATTAGATGTTCTACTTACTTACAAAATAAAAATTAGGCCTTTTTTATGCATTAACGGGGTAAGATTTTGTCAGTGAACATCTTCCTATATCCAGAGTACAAAAGTATACCCTAGTCTGGACATAATTGTGGCAGTGCTATAAAATCATGATTTGCTGAAGTGCTGCTTTTTTGCTGTTAATTAAAACAGAATTACATGAATGAACCCTTCCATCTGACATCCCAAACAATTTAACCATCTCAAAAAAGAAACCTGAATACTGTAATTATTTGCTTTTGGGAGGTCAGAAGTCCAAAAACGGATGTGGAAGCTCTACAAAACCCATGAAGAAAGAGCTGTGAGATTTAAAGCTGTATTAGCCAGGCTTCACTATCCCCAGCAGAGCACTACAAACCCAGGCAGAGGCAGTGGTACCCTCCGTAGTCAAGGGGAGGTAGACAGGACACTTAGGGAGATAATCATAGAATCACAGAATGGTTTGGGTTGGAAGGGACCTCAAAGCTCATCTTGTTCCAACCCCCCTGCCATGGCAGGGACACCTCCCACCAGCCCAGGTTGCTCCAAGCCCCATCTAACCTGGCCTGGAACACTGCCAGGGAGGGGGCAGCCACAGCTTCTCTGGGCACCCTGGGCCAGTGTCTCACCACCCTCACAGGAAAGAATTTCTTCCTAATATCTAATCTAAATCTCCCCTCTTCCAGTTTAAAGCCATCACCCCTCGTCCTGTCACTCTATGCCCTTGTAGAAGTACAAGCTTTCTTGTAGCCTCTTCACATACTGGAAGGTGCTATGAGGTCTCCCCAGAGCCTTCTCTTCTCCCAGCTGACCAACCATGAGTATGTTGTGAGGTAGCTGATTCACTTGGCCTGCCTGAGCGATATAGCACTCTGATGCTACAAGTAAACCCCTCTTTTGCCACAATAAACTTTGACAAATTTGTCCCTTTTTCTACCAGTTGCCACAGGGGTGTCTTGGACACATGTGGCATCCATAGGTCATCAGTCACAGTGCTCATGACTTCAACTCCTCTGAAGCTCCAGGTTGAGCCTTCTTCAGGTCTGCTCTCAGACACGAGGAGGCAGATGGAAAGTGGGAGGTGTAGGAAGTCTGCCTTCTCCCCAGCGCTGCTCCCAGCGTGTGACCTGTTTCTGAAAGGGAAGCCCAAGGGGGTTTTTCAAATCTCTGTTTTGAAAGTGGTGATGTTGACTCTTAATCCGAGGAAAGGCACATTCTTATAGCCATAACAAGCCAAAAAGTACTTATAAGGCTATAAGCAAGCCTCCAGATGCGTTTTATTTTGATTCAAACAACTGGTAACCACAGTTAGGCTAAAAGGAGGGGAGGACTAGAGAATACGAGGCAAAAATTGCAGCATAAAACCCACCATGGCACTGAGTAATATAAAAACCCACCAAAACAATAAAGCAATAGTAAGCCAGTGCCCTCTCCAGGCTAACAGCCAACAGGATGAAAAAAGGTCAGAGTTTGTATTTCTCTTTTACCTCTGGAGAGTTTGGGATTAAATATATTGTTCAGGGAAAGATTTGGGATGCCACCAAGGAAACAGTAATCTATTTTTCAATATTTAGAAGAATATGCAGAAGTGTCACAATATCTTGGCATTTTTAAACGCTCATTAATGTTCAATTCTGCAAATGTGGAGATGTTTCCAATTCTGTTCGTTTGTCCGGAACTGATAAATGCACTGATATCCACCAGCAAAAGTGCTGCTTTCAACAGTCAGTTAAAACCAAAATACACTAAACAAATGCAATCATCACATAAAAATATACATTTCCTGTGTGCCCTGACCTAGGTGTTCCTGCTCTGGCAGGGGGATTGCACTGGATGATCTTTTGAGGTCCCTTCCAATCCCTAACGGTCTGTGATTTCACCATATTCATCAATGCAATAATCTTATTTTAACTCCAAAATAAACCCCTTATTTGATCAAGGGAAATGTCCAAGGGAAAGCTTCTAGGTTGATCAAGCACTTCTCAACACCTTTTTAGCAGTCTTAGGTTCTATTATTTACATTATTTTTTTCCTTTGTGTGTTAAAGATGATGTGTTAGAAAGGATCCTGTCTTTACTCAATCTCCTTGAATTTAAGCAAAGAGATGCATTAGCTGAAGACCCTGGCTCACTGGAGTGACTAAAACTGGCTTACATCAGATGGAAATCACAAGAAAGGGAAACACAAGTGTTTGTTTAAAAAAATATGTAACTGACAACGGCAAAACTCTGATTTTCCTTTCATGCAGGATACCTGTCTTTAGTATTTCTCAAATCAGTTGCAGACTCTCTTGCTTTGATTCCAGCTTCAAAGAGGAAGTTGGTATTTACACTCTGAGGAAAGACAGCTGTGTGCCATGCCTCTTTGATGTCATTACATAACTAAAACCCCCAACTTTACGGGGGTACAATTAAATAAAATCATCAGGAGCAATCTATTTACTGAAAGAAAAGAGTGGATTAGCAGTGAGCAACGTTTGAGCTAGATTGAGCCTGAGAGTGAGTACGCCTTGGTTTCTATATACAATTAAAATATCAAAGAATGTACCTAGGATTTTTCTGAAGAATTTGGTAGATAAGACTTTCTCACCATTTCTTTCATCAATACTGAGCTCCATATCACAAACCTTACTTAGTGGAGGCCCAAACTTTTGTCTCAGTACATGTAAAATGGAGCAATGATGTGGTTTTTATTGTGGTATAATATAAAATAAAGCACCAAATAATGAGCTTTTCTGAAGTGTTGCCTACATTGGGCAGTTAATGACCACAGTTTATGCCTATGCACACATCTTACAAACACAGCAAGTGAGGTCAACAGAGGAGGAATAAAAAGGCAGCTAATGGCCTGCTCACTTTGTAAAATAAAGCTCATGGGTGAAAACCTCTGAACAAAATTTTGGCTTTCAGTGAACTGTAACAGGAAGGAGCCTCCAAGAGACAGCCCCTAACTCCCACCTCTGCCTGAGCAGGTAATTTGCTGCACGGTCTCTCTGGAGTAGGAAAGGTCCCTGGCACCAACATACAATAGGTTAAGCATGTTAAGCCATACAGAGAAATAAATACTGAAAAAGCCTAATCTACCATCAGGAAATAATTTTCTTTTTTTAAAACAGTAAGAGATATAAGGGAAAATCTCCAGGTAAACACTGCTTTTGCAACCAGTATTGGACCAGGAAGTTAAGGATGTTAACTCCATCACAGTTATCACTTATCACATATTAGGACTTTAATGTGTACCTGGGAGGAAGTTTGCTTTTGGAAAGACAGCACAGGTGAATGGATCACACCCAGCAAAGGCCAAGGCTTCCAACAACAATACCCCTGGCACGTTTTGTTCTTTATTGAACACAAGGTTGCTCTGTCAGCCTCCACCCACCACCCCATGCTGCCACGGATGCTCCACTTCCTTGGCACCCTGATCCCTTTCTTTGTTTCTCCCCTCATATAAAAACGTGTACACATTAATTATTTCAGACTAGAAAAAGCAATTCATTATCCTTAAAAAGGCAAACCCCTGCCTTTCTCCTGCCTGAGGTGGTTTGGTTTGTCTTTTAAACACAGCAGCCACCCCATCTGCCACTTGATTTTCCCCAAAATGCTAATTGCAAAAATTTGGACAAATTCAGCCAGAATGAAAGGGGAACTTCAAGAGAGCCAGCACAGAATGCTGCTTTATTTTAATCCTTATTCCACTGTGTTCTCAGGTCTTCAGCTTGAAAAATGAAAACAAAATACTCACTAACAATAATAAATTAGGGAACTTAACATCAGCCTACAGGAAATCGTACCTTGTAATTTCTAGTAAAGAATTACTAAGCACACTAAATGTCAACATCACAAAACAATTCTCTTGATTTACTAAAACTATAAAGTTGGCTACATATAGTTCAAGAAGGGGATTTTTTTTTTTTTTTTTTTTGCCTTTTTCCTTCATTCTTTAACCTATGTAATTATCATTAGTAGGACTTCATAGGCTTTACTGGCCAAGAGTGGGTCTGAAGTAGTTTATTTATTAAAACTCAGCTTTCTGTTTGAGGCTTTAAATTTTCATTGCACCTTGGAAAAGCTCAATAGATTGACACACAATGTATTTAGAAAACATTAGGGCAAGAGAACACAGTCACTGAGAGGAAAGAAACTGGCATGGGAGGGAAGAGGAGCCAACAGAATCCAATCCTCCCCTTGCATGGACAAACGTGGGGACTAAGTTATATATTTATCTGCAGGACAGGTGTATAAAGAGCAAAATTACACTGCTGCTTCTTTAGCTGCAGAGAAAAAAATGTATTTTTGTGCTCATTTATATCCTGGCCTCAGTGCTAAGACTTAGAGTACTATTTGTAATGGGAATATGTGATAAACCAAGCAGAGTCTTCACCTAAAGACCATTAAGAGCTTAAACCAGCTGGGTCACAGTGAGCTGTCAAAACATAATAAACAGCCATTTGCACTGCTCTGAAGTTTGCCATTATGATTAGCAATACTTTGATTTTAAATAGCGTTCTTCAAACAAGAACAATATAATTTCTGGTACTGCTGGAACTGCAAAAACTGAGGTCTGGAGAAAAGCCAGGATGTGCAGAGTTCCTGCAGTGGGACAGCGTTGGCAGAGCTGGCACCTGAACCCAGTCCAAAGCTCTGTCTAGCTGCTCAGACTGCCCCATCCCCTAATAATCACCTGCAATAATTCATCCTGCTGGCATTTCTGAAACCCTCTTGCTCTGAAAAACAACTGCTAGGTAATTCAAGATGCAACATGATAAGAAGCAGCTTTTTGCCCACTCGCAAAATAAATATTCTACTTCAAGAAAGAATTATATTAAACAATACAGTTCCTGAACTACATTTTCCTGTATGGAGACAGGCACACGGTATGAGAAAATGTTTGGAAATAATATACCACAGGCAGAAAAATATATTGTTCCATCTTTCATAACTGTTCATGCTGCACTCAGATTTTTTTTTAAAGTAACTGAAACAATGCAAAGAAGAAACTCAAAATACAAATAAAATTGAAACTCGCCCTCTAAAAACTATATGTCCTTGTTGACTGCCTCATAATAATTACTGCTGTGGAGAAATAGGGAGGTTCTTTCATATCCATCACAAACAACACACTTGGTGAGTCACAGGTGCAAAAATGAATAGACTGAATACGTATTAAATTCTAATGCCAATGGATCGGGCAGTACAGAATTACAGTCGCAGGTTTTTGAGTTCTTTATTAAACTGAGAGAGTCAAAAGTTTCACTCCCAGGACTACACTGAATATATTTCTCATTTCTTAGTAGAACTACAAGTTCTTTTCCCTCCTCTCTTTTTTTTTGGCCAAGTCATTAATGCTCGTGCACAAAACAAGCTATTTAACTTGTTTAACTATTTTAATGTATTTGAAATGGTTACTCTGCTCAAACAGCTGGGACCACCTTAGGGCTGAAGGACACGTTTCTTGGTTTCTTGCCATGATTTGTAGCTGTATGACCAAGGAGGCAGGGAAAGCAAGGGAACAGAGATGTTAACAGCCCAAACATGTTCCAGAGAACCAACTGAAACAGGAGTATGGGTTGGGCTGAAATAATGCCGCCACTTAATCAACCCCATGGGTTTATCAGGGATTGCTGTAACAGTCAGAGATAACCAGACTCATTGACACCTCCTACCCATGTTCTTGTAGATTTTCTTCAAATGGTAAATAGACTGTTTGTGATGTCACCTTCTCACTACATTAACAGCTCTGACAAAGACCATTCCTTAACCAACAGCAAAGGATGCTGTCATTCCCCCATGACCTTGTTTATACCAGTAATTAAACAAGCCAAATACACTCAACAGCCTAAACCCAGTAATAAGCATGGAACCAATATACAAACTCCCCGGCCTGTGCTGCTCCCTTTTATATCCTGTCTTCCAGCAACAGCTTTTCCATCTTCATTCAAAGAAAACTTTTCAGACTTTGATTTGATAAAGTTCAGAAGACAGACTAAGCTGATGAAACTTTAGCTTCTTTCAGATACTCCTGCCTGCAAAATCTTAAGACTTCTCAGATTTTCCCCCAAGTATGAATATGCACCTTTAAATTCTTTTTGACTTTGCTGGAGAAATCTAAGCTGGGATAGTCATAACGCTGTATGCCAGGCCACCGAAGCAGATCTGTAAACCAAGAGGTGGCAAAAGGTATACAGAAAAGCAAACTAGTTCAGCATATGCATTTTTGTACATAATACTACTCTTCCTTGGCTCATACACTTGTAGTGTCTCTCCTGTTCATATATATACACACACATATATATACACACACGGTGAAGGAACTCTAAACAGAATAACAAAATAAAATGGAAAGGGCTATAATCTCCACAGTGCTCTGAATTTGGCCCATTCTTTTTTAAAGCTTCTCCTTAAAAAAGCAATTTTTGCTATTTCTCTGCTTAACCACGAAATTTCAAAATTCAGAGAAAAAAAAACAACTAAATAAATTTAAAAAAAACAAAAAAAAAAAAGAAGGGAAAAAGCCAGTAAAGGAGTATTTTGTTCTTCAACTGCCAAAGCATACAGCAAAGGATCTAGAAAACGTATCTCAGTACTTGTCTCTCCCATCACTCTCCCTTGATTAGAGACAGTCTGCAGAAAACATCGCTTTGTGCATTTGAGCACCACTCATCTCTGGAGGGATGTTTAGCCAAACTGATAGGCAGAAAAAGCCTCTTGTGAGTCTAAATCTCTGAACACTTCCTTATCTTTCCCAGCTGCCCAGTAACACGATTCTGCACTCATCCTTCCAGGCTCTGAAGGAAAGTCAAAGGCACTGGGGGTGGACAGAAGAATATTCATGATATTCATGAACTGTAAGAGGAGAGCAAAACAGGCTGCCCCAGAGGCTTCTGTGGAAAGATTTTGGGAGACAACAGCCCTCAGGCAGCCCCAGCAGGGCACTGGGTGTCTGAGTGGGGAGAGGAGCAGGAGGATCTCGCTTGCAGAGGAGCCACAGGCAGGGACAGCTGATAAAGACCTTGGATGAACTCATCCTCCAACTGATCCGTGTTCCTGTAAATGCCAGCAGAGCAAAGAGCACTCAATCACTGTTCAGTCACTCCAATTTACCTGGATATGAGGGCACTGAAATGGCTGCACAAGCACTGTTCCGTGCATCACGTGCAAACAGGAAAGGACAAACCCTGGTGGCTCTGTGTTACTGCACTGCACTGGGCTTCACACGCACTCCAACCCATCTGTCCTGCACAGTGCTGCAGCCAGAGCACATCACCAGTTCTCATTACATAATGCACTCCTCTGATTTCCACTCAAACACAGGCTTAATTCCATTTTACTTCTGATCCCAACAATCTGTCCTCACATCTTCCCTGTCCTCAGCCACCTGAATCTGCAGTATCTAACCAGTAATAGAACAGTGTATGAGAAACACCTTGCCCATGAATTGTCCAAGTAAACTACGTGTCTGGAAATACCTGGGACATTTTCATCCCAGAGATACTACTAACCTGCTCTTATAATCTAGGATGATCTCAAAGGTTTCACCCTGCTGTCCCTCATTTCCTGCTAAGCGGCCACACTGCACAGACCCCCTGGAGCTGCTGCTGGTGAGAGCACAGAGACACATCTGAGGGATGCCACAAGGCCTGAGTCTCCAAAACCAGGCAGTCCCTACACTGGCCAAAACCCAGCAGGATTTATTTCTGAGCTCAACAGGGGCCAGAACCTCTCACCTTGCTGCTTTGCTAATGGGTATCATGCCTCTCTGGAGAAACCAACTCTGATCTTCAAGTGACCAACAGCAGAAGACCCACTGTCACACAGTGTGGCAGGCTGGGCTCTCTGCTGTGTGCAACAGTGTCCAGCAGCTCCTGGGGGCTCTGGAGACAGCTGGCCCGAGGGCAGGGAGTGCAGACAGGGCACTGCTGGCAAACAGCCTCCTGGGCTTCTTCCAGAGCTTCCCCCCAAAGCACCTCGACCACCTCCTGTTCTGTCTCTGGGAGCTCAAGCAAGGCTGCTCCACTCTGCCTGCATGAACCCTGAGAGCATGGGGAGTCCTGCTAAATTCCTACAGCAGTAAAAATGAAAGGCTTTCCTTAAAAAACAAACCAAACATTTGAACAGCATCACATGAACATGGGCAGGGAGGATGCACTGTGCTATTCAAATGCCAGACTTTCTTACCAAAACTCTGCCAAATGCAACTTAAGCACTTGGAGCTGCTGCTGGGGGGACTGAGAGCAGGGAAAGCATACACGCAGGCCTGGGCTCCCAGGTAGAGATCACTTAAAGATTCACAAATTGCAGGAAATACCCAATTCCAGTTTAGCAATCTCCCCTGAACTGTAAGGACTATAAAAGTTACCAGTGTTGCAAGTACTAAGTGATAATTTCACTGGCAATCACAGCCAAGGCATTGTACACAGGAGCAGCAACTGGGGAGAGAAATCAGTGAGTGCTGCATTCATCAGAGCCACGCACAAAGGAGGCTAGACAAATCAATTCAGCCAATACTCATCTCTGAGAAATTGTTCCAAATACTTGAGTCGTTCAAGTAGTCTAAGGATTATCTCAGTCTCCATCCAGGTAAACAATCCAGGAGCATTTTTTTAAACACCAATCAAAGAGAACGGATAGAAAAGCAGACCTTTAAAATGGTAATGACAGAGAAAGAGGATATTCAGATGTAATCCCATTATATTTCAGCTCCGGTGCTGGGAGCTTTTTTATTTCCAACTATACAGCTGCTGAGAACAACTGAGCGCCCAGGCGAACGTCCTGATAAAGGCAGTGGCTCTGTACCCACAGAGCTGAAGGTTTACCAGCTCATCCGGGCTTCTGGTCACACCAGCCCAGCTGTTATTTCTGGCTGTCATAGGGACACCACCTTTCCCCTTGCCTACAGATCCTCTGCAACCCACCCTGAATAACCTCAACTGAGATGGGGCAAATTGCCTACTTACCTATGAATTAGAGCCTTAACCAGTTACAACAAAGCAAAACAGCACCGATGGCCACGTGAGCTAGGCACTACTGGAGCTATTTAGTGCCCTGCTTTCATACCAACCAAGACTCAGGAATTACAGTTCCAAGAGGCTACGAATTTAAGAGAATTGTATTTTCTTAATGCATTTTATTTCAATGCAAGAATACACATATAAATATGAAATTATGAAGCTTTCTTTTGTAAATCCTAGATGAGCATATGTCAAGAAACTGCTAAATGAAGACACAGATACTGTGCATCATTCCAAGGCATCTATTATGCCCTGTCAAGGCACACAGCAATGTCCTTTTCTCTATTACAGGCACTTGCATAGTCAGTAGGGTACATGTACACATGTAAAACAGAAACAGGCAGAGTGAGCTGAGTGATCAGAGAAGGGTAACTGCTTTTAATACACCTCTGTTGTATCTTTTAATGAAAACACAAGGATTTATACCACCCTGTCATTACACATATGCATGCAGAGGGCGAGCTGTATAGGAAAGCCACCTGCAGGTATAATGTGAAGAGCAATATACTCGTGGGAAAGGCACCTCAACTGAGACAATTACCTGGGGAAAACACAACAAAAGTAGTCCTTCTCCTGCTACCTGCAAAAATAAGTTCTGATCCAAAAATCAAATAAACCACGACTAACAGATACTAGCTGTTTTGTCCTGCTCTGACTTAAAGGTCATGTGTTACTGATAAACTCTTTCAGGATGATGCCTAACACGTAACAAAATTAACCACCTCTCAACACCTACCCTCGGCAAACTTGGCTACATTTGTGCAGCAATAAAAAACCAAAGACATTTCTCACCAAATACTGGTGTGGTCATCATTCAGCTGAAGGCAGCACATTCCTAACTCACCACGGGAAGCCCAGGAATGCAAATGGGGCTTCAAGGAGGCAACGTAAAGCAGCACCAGAAGTTGGGAGGGGATTGTCCCTGGTACTGTCAGCGCACTGGGCCGGAGAAGCTGAGGGAACAGGATGCCAGGCAAGCATCCTCCAACAGCAGCTGCTAAGGAACAGACCTGGCAGGTGGGAAGACACTGAAGAAAGGAAGGAAAATTCTCCCAAACGGTCTACAACTCCTGAGTACAGACCTCTCTCCTGTATCTGCCTGCATCCTAAATGTACCCATCTGACCTTTCCATCTGTTATCAACTCTAGTTATTTCAAGTAATTCTCCCTAGGCATTTTACACTTTCCTTACTCTAATTTCTGTGGCCATAAGCCCCTGTAAGAAGGCAAATGCTTCAGTACTCCTTCCCTGTTTCAATCTCATCAATAATAAAACATTTTGCTCTAAGTGACAATTTGCAATGGCTTATTTGCACATCAAGACTTTGATAGCAAGACAAATTCTTCTGTGATACACCAAATCCCCAATCACCTGGAAAATTAAGAAGAATAATGCAAAGCTGCAGATCTATGTAAATTCATTTACCCACAGCTAAGTTTCAAAAATTGCCCAGTAATTCTGGGTGCCCACTTAGGTGAACAGAACTGGTGAACGGAGCCAGCTCTAGCTCTCTCTGTGGCTCCACTAGTGCCACTATAAAGCTGTGATAGCTGAGAAGGTTCCTCTCCTTTAGGGAGTATAATTTAGGAACAAATTCACTTTGGAAAGGAACAGCCCAGTGCTGAGATACAGTTCAACTAAAGCTCAAGCTGCAGAGTCTATAAAACTATCTGTAACTGTATCTTGAACAGGGAAAATAAGTTTATGGATGTACACAGGATAGACAAATCAAGGAGATAAGTATAAATCTACAAAGGCTACATAATTACTGCATCACACATCCATGATTAATCTTATTCCTCCCTTGAGGACAGAGATACTGATACACCAAGGGTGTCTCCACAAGAGTGCTACAGCTCAGGTCAGACATACACTTCTGAAGTGACTGTTCTCCTGGTCCCCACGTTACAGGACACTGGTGTGCATTGCAGGGGGGTCTGGGAGCACAACAATTGGATTCCTGGAGGGTAAAACTATGAAATCCAAGCATGACACAGCTGTTCCAGCTGCTGAGGAACAGCCACTTCAGGGGACCAGGGTAGAGCCAATCTGCACAAACTCTCTCATAGGTGTTGGGTGGATGTTGGGTCCCCAGCACTAATTGTTTCACCCCACAAGGTGCTTTAGTCCATGCAACAAATCCCCCTGCAGGCTCCTCACTGGGGGTTTGCACAGCAGCAGCCCCTGGGCCAGCTCTTCCTTGGGCTGGGAATTTGCTTCACTTCAAAGATAAAACACAATGTCTTAACAACCACCTCAGATAAGCACACTTGGAGAAGTACACAATAGTGTTTGCCTCAATAAAACACAGAGCCAGGAAGTGCTGCCACGTCCTGAACTGGCTAAGCAATGGGACTGCAGGCATCTCTGCAGAGTGCACACACCACAGCTGCCAGTGATAAAGGGTCAAAGAGCCACAGACGAATTTCTGTTAGTTTCTCAGACTGACACCAAGCACCAGTGGGTACAGCAATGCTTAAACTGAAGACTTGCCACATTTTTAAGATAACATTTCTATTTTCAGCTGGGTTTCTCCAAGAAGTGAGGTCCACATAATCATAGCATGCCACTGCCTTTTTGCCCTTCCCCAAAAAATCTCTGACAGCAGTATCAAAGCTATTAAGATGCAAATCACTTCATGAAAGCAAGCAGCCAGATAGAGGAGAGTGATTCCCAAACACCCCTACAAGGGGATGTGCTGCAGGCTGCACTTCATGTTTATTAAATGGAAGGGAAGTCCCCTGAGGAGAGAGTCACCTTGTGAGGGCACCCAGAGCCTCATGAGGAGCTGCAAGGACCCTGGGCCTCACCCGTTCTGCTACTCAGAGCAAGACTTGGAGGTTCAGAAGCATTTCTGCAGTTCATCTATAAAGATGATCTCTCCCTGAAAATGCTTTTAACAAGAAAATATTACAAAGGGATAAAGGGACAAACATTTGTTGCACTGATAACTTCATGCTGTGAGTCTTATCACCCGTAATAAAGCAGGCAGGCTCTTCCAGAGGAATGCCACACAACTGCTTTTGTGCTCATAAAAGGTGGCACTGCCAGTCACTGTATTAAAACCTGAACTTCTCCCACTGTAAATATTTTTCCCCTTCCTAGTGAGCATGGAAAAAAGCATTTAGCTCTAGGAGCATCTCTGCAGTTATTTTAAAGCACTGGATACGCCAGCACACAGCAGCAGCAGCCAGAGACTGTAATTGCTGCAACATTATTTTCCCTTAGTCCAATTTCATTTGCAAGGCCTCTAGAGGGCAGTGAATCAAAGAAAATAAAGTACCAGAAATAGCCATAAATGTTAAACACAAATTTAAAAATTGGGATCTCGTCTAATTACTTCCTTGTATTGAAACCCTTCCAGGTAATTCTGTGGATTAATGGATTACTGCAATGGGATTTTTCCAAGCCCAGATCCTAAGCTCCCTGGCAGATTGCACTGACAGACTTCCCAGCAGTGTGCTTCCCCAGTGAGTTACTTTTTTCAAACAGAAATCACTTCCTTGTGCTGAAGCTGAAATATGCAGCAGGCCATCTGACTTCCATGGTGCTCACAGGGAAACAAGAGTTTTCTTTTTCCTATAGAAAGTCACACTAAGCCAAGAAAAAGGGAAAATACAGTTCACTAAAGCTGACCTGTTCACCTAATATACAACAGTATAACACTAATGTCCAAGTTAATATCCCAACAGCCAGGACCTACAGCAGAAGGTGGCCTCTTAGGTAATTCCTCTTTGGTTTTCATGCATGTACTAGAGGCAGAATCAGGCATCCTGCTAATACCTTAATTACACATTTGACTGTGGCATATACAATTAACCCATTACCAATGGAAAATGTAAAAACCTAGGATAAAACTTAAATGAAGCAGAGCAGACAGAACCATTACAGCAGGTACAGTACACTTTGTCTCATCTTGCACAGTTAGAGCACCAATCAATATGGCACCAGCTCATACAATTATATAATTTCAGATATGCTTTAGTAACTTCTTATGGCCTTGTAAACCTTGTGCAGTTCTCAAATTGGCTATGCAATTTCCACAGGCAGAGCTGTCCACACTTTAATTTAATGCCCTGTTTATTTTTGGAATGCAGAATAGATCTGAAAATGCATCTAAAACCACCAGAAACTCAGAGCACAACAAAATAATGCTTGAAAATTTGTGTGCTAAAACATGATGCCAGGGCTCCGAGGGTGCATCAGCGTTCCTTCTGGGCTCCTGGGTGACTCACTGCCACTCTAAGTTGTCACTGCTCCCCACAAGTCACATACTGACAGTTTACTCTCACCTGCTGCATTTTTTCAACCTTCTAAGTGAATTTCTATCTTTTTCTTGCCCCTGCAATCTTCTCATCCCTTTTCCATCAGCATTTCCTATAGGATCTAGAAGGGTTAGAGAGCTAAGGGCTGCTTTTGCAATTCATGTTCATGAAGAGACACACTTACATGAACTTCTGCGCCGCCTTCATACCCCAGCAGAGTTTGCTGCAGTGCTGCAGAGTGATAGCCTATGGGAATGAAAAATTGGGAAAATGTTATTCATGCTCTTTTATCAGAATGCAACACGAGAATTTTGCTATCACCCGTTATATAGATATCTATATGGCACAGTAAGGGGGGGTGACAATAGCATGTTGTGCTATTGATGGAGCCTGGAGGAACTTCTTTTCTCCTAGGAGAAATCCACTTGTGGTTGTCAGGCACTGGCCCAGGCTGCCCAGGGCAGTGGGGCAGTCCCCATCCCTGGAGGGATTTCAGAGCCGTGGAGATGTGGTGCTGAGGGACATGGGGTAGTGGGGACTGGGCAGTGCTGGGTTAGTGGTTGGACTTGGTGATCTTAGAGGCCTTTTCCAACCAAGGCTGTTCTGTGATTCTGTGATCACGATCAAAAAGTGAGCTCAAAAAGGAGCCAGAAGAAGAAACAGATGTGTGGCAAGGCCTTGGCACAGCAGCTTGCGATGAAAACGGCCCCGGGCAGATCATCAATACTGTCACGTCTCCACAGTCAGTGCAGATGCCTACAGCGGCACCCACCTGCACAATCACGCAGCGTGTCGCTGAGGAGTGCTCTCCATGTTTTCTGAGGATGAAAGCACTGATAGTTCAGGATCTTTCAGAAGTGGCATTTTTATTCTTTTAAAGCTAAAATAGGTCCCGTTGCACTCTTCACCCTAGCTGGACTGTACGTCCACTTGGCAGGAGGCTGCTCCTCTTTTACGACGCAGCCTTTATACCAGTTTCTCGTGTGCACATAAATGCTCTTCAAAATGATAAAATTGAAGTCTATCTTTCAAACAGCTTGAGAAATTACCACCACCCAACCACAAAGAATAAGAAATGGAAGAGAGGCTGAATCCCCTGTTTGAGCAGGAAGGCCAGGGTAGTCCTGACTGATGAATCCCACTCACTCACTCTCATTAAATCTAAATCACATCCAGGTTGCATTCTTAGAACAAGTGCAGCACTGTTACTGAGGTGAAAGAGCACATCTAAATCTGGAAATCATGAAGAGGTGCAGGAGCAGCACCCTGCCCTGCCCCGCAGTGACAACGCACCGCTGTCACAGACTGGACGAGGAGGGGGTCTGTCAGAGGCATAATGAAGAATGCCTCTGCTGGGGTATAACCTCCATTACATGCTTGCATACAAAAATTTCTTGCTCAGGTGTGAGCCAGTAACTCCCAGCCCCAGGCAGACAGGATTCACCAAACCAAACCAGCTGCCAAGGGAGAAGTAAAGCGCCCTCCTATAAGCGGATGAAGGGAAGCAGCCAGCCAGGCAGAACCCTTCACTTTTCCACCTCTCCCACTGGAAAATGACCATGAAACGGAATACAAATGAAGAAAAGCTGGATTCTTTACAGAAACAATTTGCTTATGGTTTGCTCCTCTGGGAGGAATCCAAACGCTGTGCTAAAATTCATTCCAGCATTCACGCAACAGAGGCTTTTGTTTTAACCAAAGAAGTGAATATAAAAGGGTACGTCTCAAACAAAGACACAATTTTGTGCAAACCCACAGTCCTTGATGCAGTCATGGCTCTTACGAAACATTCTCAGTGTAGGTGCTTGTGGCTGAGGGCACTGGGAGCTCACAGGCTCTGCTTCAGCTGCCTTGGCCCTTCCAGACACTCATACTACATACTTCATCTTGGGAGTGCACTCTCTGGGAGAAGAGAAGGGAAGGCCTCTGCTAGTAAGAGTGAGTACATGCTGATTTATGATTTTTACCTGTTAATAAAAATAACTATTGAAAATTACGCAAGATCTGGATGATAACTCAGCAGAACAGAAAACAGGTGGACAAAAAACCTAAAAATATGAAGTTCAGTACAGAAGTGAGGACCTCTGTGGTGCCAGCTAGAAAGTCAACAGGCACACCCAACATGAGCCCTCCCACTGTAACATGGGCAGCCATACGTCCTCCTCCTCAAAGTCAGCACTTATCAGATCATGCTGGGGCTCAGCATCCCCAGGAATAAACCCCATCCTGATCTTCTATCTTCTTCTGCACAGGTCAGTGTTTCTGGCAGCTGTCTGCAACATACTTTCTACTCAAAGCCATTTACTTAGCTGCAGAAAGACAGGTTGATGCCCAAGTCACAAGTCCCTTCCTTTCAGGTAGCTGTAGTAGCGGAACATTGTTTTCAAATTTCCCAACAGAAAAACACAGGTTCCCTTCCCTGTCGTACTCATCTGAGAGGAGCCCCTCCTACAGAGCTCCTCTTACAGAGAAAAAATTGCACCTGGCAAAACTCAGAGGTATTTGCTCCATTTCATGGTCTTTCACTTCAAATGCCTTGAACATCTGTTTATGCAAAAAATTCGGTAGAAAAAAATAACCATAGCAACAAAATTGCATAGCAGCAGAAAACAATTTGGCTACTTAGGCCCATGGCAAATTAGAAAGGCTTTTGTGAACCTACTGTTAATATACAGAGCGGGAGGTAAGACACTCAGAAATAGAAACATTTAATCCAAACATTTCTAAAACCAATCCCAAGTCTATTTTCTTTCTCTCCTTAGTAAGTACACTGAGAAGCTCCTGGTAAGAACAGGCTTTATGTTCATTGAAAACAGAAATAAAAACCTGGAAACCACAAGTTAATGTAATGGGAAGAGGGGAAGGCTTCGCTCTCTCCCCTCCATCAGTATTACCATCATAAAACTAATCGGAGCAAAATGAACATCTGTCTTCATACACTATGATTCACAGTTGAAAGCAAAGACCCTGTGTGTTTGTATTCAGAATTGTATGGGCAGCTGTGTGTGCTACTGAGTGACCTCGTGATGTCCCCTGCAGGATAAAGCACTAACAAAGTCTCTGCTCATCTGAACACTGGACTATTGGTGTCCTTTTGTCTGCTCACCTTCTGCTTCAACTGTGCTTTGGGGCAGCGTCAGCTCTTTTTCTTCTCAGCCACACAGTCTTTTCCTCTCTATGCTCAGGGCTGGTTTGGGTATGTTAAGACAAAAGCAGGGTCAAGGCTTCTATTTTAATGATCTCAGAGCAATCCCCAGGTTGCTTGGCACTTCAGCAGGTTATCGAGTCCATTTCCTGCCCCAAGACATGACCACATCTCTCTTTCATTCCTGATCCATGTTTGTTTAAGGCCTTTGGAGAGACATTTAACTTTAGCATATCCACCATTTGGGATAGTCCACACTGGTCTCAGGAAACTTACCCTGTTAATGCCCCCTGTCTCCCTGAATGACGAATACAAATCTTCCTTATTACAATTCACACCCACTGATTTTATGCCATCCATTAAGGATAAAAAGAGTAAACTATCTTCCTCTTTCAAGTAGCCTTTCATGTAGAATCATAGCACAGCCTTGCTTGGAAAAGACCTCTAAGATCACCCAGTCCAACCATTAACCCAGCACTGCCCAGTCCCCAATGCCCCATGTCCCTCAGCACCACATCTCCACGGCTCTGAAATCCCTCCAGGGATGGGGACTCCCCCACTGCCCTGGGCAGCTTGGGCCAGTGCTGGGGAACACTTCCAGTGAAGAGATTGTTCCCAATATCCAACCTAACCCTGCCCTGGCACAACTTGAGGCCATCACCCCTCGTCCTGTCACTCCTACCGGGGAGAAGAGACTGGCCACAGCCTCGCTACCCCCTCCTTTCAGGGAGTTTAGTAGTGGAACACTGTTTTCAAATCTCCCTCTCTTCATACAAAATAATATCAATTTACTACAGCAGGGTGTATTTTCTCGACCTCTGGCTGAGTTTACTGTTCTCTTCTGGCTCCCCTGGAATGCACTTGCCCAGACAGGGACACACACCCCAGCCAGGCTGCCACTGCCTCTGCAGAAAGCAGAACAGTTGCTTTCTCCTTGTTACACGTTATGCTCCATACATACATCAGGACTATGTCTGCCTTTATTTTTTTCCCCATCACAATGGCAGTTTTGATTCATATTCAGCTTTTTGAACCATCCTTTCCACTCTTTTCCAACACAAACCAAATAAAAAGTGAGCAACAGCTAAGCATTAAGGGTGGGATTTTTACTGAACATCCTTATTTTTTTTTTCCTTTTCTTTTTTTCCCCCCCCAAGACCGTTTCTGTAACTAGCACATGTTGCTGTAAAATAACCACCTGCTCATCACAAGTGCTACAACTGAAGCACACAGGCACTGTTATAATCAGCCCTACTTTGTTCTTAAAAAGACTTCCTCACATGAACCTCCGAAGCAAGCAAGCCAATTTGATCACTGCCTGACTCGGGACTCACCCTGGCTGACTTGACCCTGGTTTCAGACAGAAATGGAATTTCCCATCTCTCTCTAAAGTACCACCTGGACTGGCCCAATGTCTTTAAGAAGCTGCCTGCACTGTGAAGTAGCTTCAAAAGTGCTGAAGCGTATTTAAATCAATTCTGCTCAAGGATTGTTTTGGGGTTTTTTGAGTGAGTGCTCATTCATAGTATATCTTTCTTCATCAAGAAAACAGAGGATCATTACAAGAAAGCATTATCATAAATCAACGGAAAGAAAGAGAACAAAGCTGGCACCCAAATGAAGGCATTTCACAACTTAAAACTACAAGAATTTGCATTCAGATATCTGTTCTTATTTTTTCATAATGTTAGATATTTTCTTGACCCAGAAACCACTGGGAAGAGCAGAACAAAACAGATTGGTAACCTGAACCCAACAGAGCCTGCACAAGAGATAGAAGCCAACTGTGATGGCCATTCCTAGCAGAATCACCACGAAACCACAGCCTGCCCTACGACTGCCATAGCACTTCACATTAAATTTGCAACATCCTTATCAAAATAAGGAAACAGAACAACCTTCTTATTTTCTCCAAACTGGGATTACTTACACATACCTTGATTTTAGCCCTGGTTATATTCTGGTTTTGCTTCTTTTTTTGTCTGTTTTTTTTTTTTTTTTTTTAAATTGGCACCCAGAGCTCAGTTGCTGTTTCCTCTGCTTCCATAGAGCAAGCAGCTCCTACTGACCTTCCCAGGCATGGGGAGACACAGCCTAACCACACAGCCAGGTTTCAGACCTTTCCAAAGCAGCAGGAGATTCACTTGAAACAACCTGGCTGAGGGCAAGAAAGCCCAACCCTGCTGCTGCAGACACTGACCAAAATGTATACTTGTTTGTGAAAAAGGGAGCAAGAAATACAACTTGGACTCATACTGGAATTATGATTAACTCAATTCTGCTGTGTTGGTTCCACTCAATACGTACAATACCTCTTGATTTAGGTGAAACTGAGAAATTGTAAGTATACAACAGTAATTTATCTAAAATTCTATCCTAAGAGACCTAATTTACTTTCCTTTTCAATGTCTCCCCCTTTCAACAGTCACCATCTAGAGTTACTTAGGTGTTCTCAGAGGTTCTGCTGAGGCTGATGGCAAGGACATAAGGGACCTTCCAATCAGGAAGATGGCAAAGAGGCAAGCAGCCAGTAAAAGGGCTAAGATGATGACAGCAGCATTGCTGGCTCCAAAAAACCAGTTAGGAACCAGCAGTCTATATCCCAGAGAGGCTGATGGGTGAGACTACCTGTACACCTATGAGGTTTCATCCTGTTTCACTGGGTAGGGATCCTGCCTTCCTTTACCCCAAGTGTGTAGGAAAAAATTATAATTGGTGCAGATCAGTTATACCCATTCAGATAAAATCATGGTTTATCCTAAAACAAGTGCTATGTATCACAGCAGAGCCTTCCAATAGGGCTAGCAGAAGCATGGAAAACAGAATTGCTCTTCCAGTAGCTCTTTGTCACCTTCAACAGCAATGATGTCTTCACCGACTGTATTTTTTAAAATGTTTTCTGTTCATGTATTGTTTAGCTCTAGTTCATCTTTTAACATTTCAAAAGCTCCTGAGAAATCTGAAAAGAAAAAGGACAGAGGGACCAGTTGACCCAAAGGACATGCATATTCAGTTTGGTTTTGTGTTGGAATGGTTGCTATTATGTGTTTCTTCACCAAAAAAACCCCAAACCACAACCAAAAAACAACCAAACCAACAGATGAGAGACTGGAGATTTTTTCTCCTTGCATAATTTTTTTGCCATAACTTTTTGCCATAACTCTTTAAAACTGCCCAGCTAAATCTTGGTTTCAATTCTAGAGGAAGTTTTAACAAGCTGCTTACAACAGCAAGCAGAGACGTTTTAAGCAGGTGATTTAAGTTCTTTCATGTCAATGTTTCCCATGGACAATCACAATTTAGATTGTGCAGATATTCTTACAATGATTAGGTGCAGATGGCTTAGGAGATGCTCTGGAACCATGAACAACTAGATAGATTGCTTTCATAGCTTGAGCAGTTTTTGACCTCTGAAGCTGAGCCTGTAGAGTGAAGTTACTCCATGGGTTTATATTCAGTGGACATTATATGATCCTTAGAAACCCCAATGTCTTTTAGATTGATTTTATATGACTAGTACTTGATATCTGATGGGTTTGTAAACCTTGCAACACAGCTGTGATCTGATGTAAAGTAAGGAAACATTCTGATTTGCAATCACTACAGAGCAAGGCCTTAATGGTTGGACTGGATGATCTCAGAGGTCTCTTCCAACCAAGGCTGTTCTGTGATTCTCTCACCACAAGGACCTACATCTCACCACTTGGTCAGTACACACCCTTCTACCTCATGTCCTTCATAAATGAATTTCCTATTGGTTCTTCTAGTCAAACCAGGACACCTATTAAGTTACATCCATTCTTCATTTTTCTCCGGAGCATTCAGCAACATCTGCCTCCTCGCAGCCAGAGCAGACCAGACTGTGAGGCTGAGGGAAGAGCACAGTAGTGCAACTCTTAAAACCACAGTGAAGTAATTGAGTACATTAGTTTACTTCGAGGCTAGTTTTCCCACAAAGAGTAGTGATAAAATGACTGGTTTAAAATCAGTTTTCTCTTTACTTTCTTGATGAGATGCCTTCAGAGCACACTATATTTCTACTGTCTTTCTGTGGACAGCATAAATGTGGACTCTCATTCAGCTCCCAGTTATTAAGCCATATTGCTGAAGACTCTGGAAAATGAAAGAGAGTGGTGCAGGGGGGGTTCAGACACTGCCAACATTACCCTGAAAAACTGCTGCCCTCCAAGGGCGTACCTCTTATTTTAAGAGGGACCTCACTGGAGAGGTCACACGTTTCTCTGAGGACAGGAATGACACAGTCTATTACTTAGTCAAGAATTGATTTACTGCTGTCCCAAGCCTGGCATTTGACTTGGTTGTCAAGTGCATAACATCTAATAAAAGGCAGTGGGCTGTTTCACTCTGCTGACTTGCAGGTCTCAGAGACTGAAGGAGATGGTGCTGGCTTTGCCTTGATACTTAGGATGGAGGCTTGCCAATAATTTTAAGGCAGATGAATATACATGCACTCTGTAAGGCACTTTTTCAAGAAATTGAATAAAAAGCTCCAGGGTTGAGATGGGGACAGAGGACAGACTGGATAAACAGAAGTGTGGAATGTCCTAGGAGGTCCTAACGTGTATCAAGCAAATGTACTATGTACTACATTGCTTCTTTTCTACCATTATTAGTAGTTTCAAGACAAGGGCTACTAAGTAATGAATTAGTCCTGGTAGAAGTTCAGGGCTACCTTTGGAACTCATTTAGGGTTTGATCTCCTCAATCCCTGTCCTTATGGAAGGACATGCAAGGTGGCCTTGCTAGAGCCTGGCATCACTCACTTTGTGAAGGGACAAAGCCCTGAACACACACCATCATGCTGCAGCAAAGAACTTGAAAGCAGTCCAAGAGGATGCTCCAAAAGAGTTTGAAGAGGGAGGTGAGTCCGAAGACTTCATCCATGAAAAGTCTGTGTTGCAGACCAGGCCATTACAGCTAACTCCTGCTGGTGCACAGGCAGCAAAGTCACCAAGGGCAATGTTCTCACACATACAAGCCATGAGCAGAGCATGGAGAAAGGGTTATCAATCATAACATCGGATCTGCTGCCTTGTTCAAGCAACACTCTGCGTTGCCAAGACAGATGAAAGGCTAGCACTCCTGTCTTTCAATCTATACAATTTCAGAAATACCATGTGGAAAGTTGTCTGGGATGCCAGAAAAATGATATGCTCTGTCCCAGCTTCAGCCTGATTAGCAACAACTTCCAGTACAAACTGGTCTGTATGTGCTTACAGAACACCACGGATGTGTCTGCTGAGCCCCACCCATGTAAGGATCGGAAGTTTGTCGAACAGATCAATGGAGGCAAACTGTGGTTGCAAAAGCAGGGTTTGCAGAGACCATAAAGAATTCAGAAGCAGTGGGTCTTACACAGTCAGTATGATTTTATAAAGTCATGTTCAATGGAACACCCGCTCTGAATTAGTCACTGGTCCTTGAGTGTCAGAAGCAGAGAAGAAGCTGGGAAGCCTCTAAATAAAGTTTTCTCTTCCCAGAACAGCAATGGTGGGTGTAACAACATGCCCATATCTCCAGAAAGAAGATCTACCAATGGCAAGATGGAGAATAATACATTACAAGGTTGTTCAGTAGGGCCACACTGCCATAACACATCAACCTCGTGAGCTGAATCAAAGTAAGACTTGTGATTCTCCTCCTAATGGCACTGTAAGTCTCAGTGCTAAAGTCTCTTTCCATGCCTGTGAAGTTTTAAGTGTCACTCCTCAGCGTTGATATTTTCAGCAGCAAAGCCTATGCCAGCACTGTTGAGTGTCTCAATACAAATGACAGATCTGTTCAAATCTGTGGGAACCAGCAGTGGCAGGAAGGATGGGATCTCATGTTCCTCTCAATGGCATACAAGACTTTGCTGCATTCCTCTAGGGTTTCTGCTGTGCCCATGTGCAAAAGCTCCTTGCAAAGTTCTCAAGATCCTCAGCCACCCTGCTCCTAGGTTAAAACTACCATTAAACTGAAGCCATGATAGATGTGCACAACTCATCCTGGTTGTGCCAAGAATAAACTTCTAAAGATTTGTGGAAGACTTGAAAGAAGCTTAGGCTAAACTAAGAACAGGGAGTGCAGGCAGTCTGCTTGTTGCTATGGCTGGTCAGAGCAAACCACTGACCTTTCTGGCTATCAGAAAAGCACATGAAAAGATGCAGGGTCTTCAAATGGCAGAGCTAGTAAAGAAAAAAACCCCTTCAGTTTTCTCAGTTTTCTGTATCAGATGCTGGTACATCTTGATTAGAATTCAGGATGACTCATATTCAAAGGTCTGCTCCTAATCCCTAAAATACTGACTATCAACACAGATAGCTGGTTGCAGAGATGCTTTAAGGCATACTTGGCAAACTCCCTGATAGGCATTCTTTTTCTCCTTATTAAATGTAGCAGATTTTTCAATATTTTAACTCTCTCTCCCTTTCCAGACCTCCACAGTGATACATAAAAGCAGGCATCATTTAAATTACACATTGATGGTGAATTTCTGTGATATATTATCCAATATGTTATATTAAACAGAGAAAAAGTGGATTCTGCTACCATAACTACTGAGATTGTTTTTCTTTCCATGTTGATTTACATCCAAATAACCAACTTATCAACCTTGCAAATGTCAATCTGCACTGAGGCAAGAAGCTGTGAAGTTCTTAAGCTGAAAAACTCTCCTTGAGACTGAAAGGTCAGTGTTCACGTTATTTATTCTTACCCTGGAAATATTTTACTCTTAAGTTAGGGAGGACTTTCTCACTACCCATGGAAATAATTATTGAAAATTTCAACCAAGAGAAGTCAGGACCTCAGACTGAATTAAATAAAAACATTCAAACAATTTAATTTTGTCAAAGTGCAGACAGAAATATATACAGAGAATAAACTCAGTAATGGAACAGCATCATGCTCAAAGGAGGAGTGCCCATTTATTCGGGCAGCAAGCCCAGATTTGGCTGCCAACTCTTCTTGGGGAAGTCAAAACTGCAAAATCCGCTAATGTGGACTCTGACTTCCATGTAGGATTTCGTCTTAATAACGTCTATTTTCCACCAATTTTAAATGCCCTTAAGAACCTACTTTCCTTAAAATAACTCTGTCTCACTTCTCTTCTTGGAAACTCCAATAACTGCTTCCCCAAGGGATGTTTTATAATCAATCAAGTGACATTATGGCAAAGGCAACCGTAAAATGGAGGTTGGGGCTGCCCGGCTGTAAAACCACAAAGCACAAGTCATAGGAAAGATGCAGATTCTTGGAGGAGCCTTATGTTAGTTCTGATTCTGAACAGAACCTAAACAATACTGATGAAGGGCTAATGAAAGCATGAGGCTTCCAGTTTGACTATTCAAAATTAGACCTGCTGTTACTTAACAGAGAACTGGGAAAGCTCCCAATAACAATCCTATTTATGTGTGAAAGCATGTGTTTGTGGATAACTACTGGTACATGAACGAGTGTGAAATGCATAAATAAGATAGGTGGCCTATTAGCAAACTCATAATGTCATGTATAAGAACATAAACTGTTTAAGAAGAGATGGTTGGCGGGCTGGCTCCCACTGTGTTGCTGCTTGATCAACAACGTAACCAACATTTTGTTCCTTATGGCATGGGTTTAGTACAGAAAATGTAGAAGATCACTGTAAAAATAAGGTAAATTTGTGGCTGGAGAAGTCAAGCTCCATGGTTAGTTGGAGAGATGCCTCTGTCACCAGTAAGGTGACAGCACTGCAGGAACACAACATTTTTAGTGAGCAAGAACCAGCGCTTTGAGTGAAGAAACAGCTGCGATGCACCTACTGCTGCAAAATTAATAAAAATATTCTCAGCCTCTGAAGAATGAAGCCATTATTATTGTAACAAAGGACACTCTTGCCCTTAAGCTTTCTTCAACATACTGGTCTGGCTACTAAGGTAATAGACGAGCAGCACAAAGGGAGGTCTCGTCATCCTGCTCAGCTCACACAAGGACACTTCAGTATAGCAAGGTTTGCCATACAGAACACTGAAATCTTGTAGGAGTAGGCACTGCATTAAAAACCACACCGAGACAGTCACCTAGTACTCCTAATTCTGTACTTTCCTGAAGCATCTTTATAAAAGAGAGTATGAATGTGCTTGAGAGCACTTAGTAGCACAGGACATGGTGGAAAAATTGATATTCCCAGACCAATCAAATTGCCAGAAACTAGGGGAAAAAATAAAAAGGCATAGCCTTTTAAAAACATGAAGTTAGTTCAGTGATTCATGGTCAATTTTTTCCAAAACAATATGGAAACCTTTTTCTTAAAAGCCAGACAAATTCACTAGGTACAAGGTTTCACAAATGAGATGCTTGTTATTCAATACAATTTCTTCATTTCACACTGGTTTTTAGCATACGGAAATGCAAAGTCTGTTCCCTTCTCTGTTAATTAATGTGAACACTTTGGTTTATGACATGCTTGTGCCAGCAACTTCACTCTTTCATCAAAACCCTATCAGAATGCTGATCAGTAAACATTTATTTAATAACGTGGATTTCTAAATCAGTTTCTTTAATTTCAGTACTTTACCCCTGGAATAATGTGTGAGAGCTGAAACTTAACCTATACATTACCAAGAAAATATCTACATAACTGCACAGCCGTGATGCAAAAAAAGCAAGCAAGGTATTAAAGGAGTGGAAAATAGCACAGAAACACCATATAGCTATCAAGCAAATGACTTTTACACCTTCCTATGGATACACTGTTTATAAAAAAGGGAAAGATTTTACTCAGGGAAGGAACCTCCTAGGCAGGCAGCCTACCTGAGTACACACAGGGGGAGAGGTGAAAGAAGTCACTAAGTTGAATTGGGATTAGAGTTGAAGTACCATTAAGGTTAGCATCACCTGGCTACGTTTTAAGAACTTGGTCAGCCCACAAGTAAGTACTCAGAGAGGCAGGATACGTCCCATAATCACTGGGATGGCAAAGGCTACCACTGGGCTACTGCTCGAGAGCGTGGCAGCTGAAAGACAAGAACGAGGGCTCGGGAATTCAGTCCACACCAGGAAAGCTGATTACATTTTAGTGACCCCCCACAAGGTGCTCCTGGGTTAGGGCTGAAGCTGCTGAAGTTGGGGGATGACAGGGTTTGCTAATGTGAAACGTCACCAGTGCAGGAATACTTGGAGGATTTCACATGGAAGGGGCTACAGGATTCCACTTACAGCTAATGGTGGCAAGAGGGACACCCCTGGTCTAAAACAGATGGACAGCTCTGAAGGTAGCATGACCTTGGGAGCCTACAAGAAAGCTGGGGAGGGACTTTTTACAAGGGAGTGTAATGACAGGACAAGGGGCAATGGGTGGAAGCTGGGAGAGGGTGGGTTTAGACTGGGTATAAGGAAGAAGTTCTTCACCCCAAGGGTGGTGAGACACTGGCCCAGGTTGCCCAAGGAAGTTGGGGATGCTCCATCCCTGGCAGTGTTCCAGGCCAGGTTGGATGGGGCTTGGAGCAACCTGGGCTGGTGGGAGGTGTCCCTGCCCATGGCAGGGGGGTGGGAACAAGATGAGCTTTCATGTCCCTTCCAACCCAAACCATTCCAGGATTCTGTGATGATTAGAGACAGTTAGGCCATTTTTCTGCTCCTGGAATGTTTTATAATTTCACTATGAAAACCACTTGAAAATGATCCCTTTTTTGGTGGGAAAATGCTACACAAAGACTGGGGAGTTGCACTCATGTTCAAAAGGAGGTTAGGTGCATTTACATCCCTCATGCAAGGCTTCTGGTCCTGGGTGAGCAATGCTAAATTCTTTCCCTTCAGACAGCAGAACAGCAGGCAATCCTGACACACTAAGCTTCTGCTAATGAGTTCACAGTCTTCTATTTCACCATCAGCAGTATTAAATCAACTCTTGCTGCTAGTGTGTGTTTTCTTTCTAAGGGAAAGGTGTATTGGTTGTTGTTTTGACGTTAATATTCTCCCGAGTTTTGCTGTTTGTTTCTTAAACTGAAGAATTCCCCCAAACTATTTTGATGTGTGATTTCTCTCAGTAAAGCACTCCGTACTGCTGATGACATTACCTGTGTAATGTACTCAGCAGTACATTGCAGGGGCCACTCTCAAAAGGAGACTCTGTCTTTGTTCATGTTACTCTGCCAATAAAACTTCCTTTGTTAAGAAACAATGCCCTGGGCTGAAAATTGCCAGGCTCGTGATGCACGTTCCCAGCTCCCTGGGCATTACCTGTCTTCAGGAGGATTCTGTAAAAAGCCTGAAGTCAGTGTTATTCTATAGCTGAAGCTGTTATCATAGAATCATAGGTTGGGAAAGACCCCAGAGCTCATCTTGTCCCAACCCCCTGCCATGGCAGGGACACCTCCCACCAGCCCAGGTTGCTCCAAGCCCCATCCAACCTGGCCTGGAACACTGCCAGGGAGGGGGCAGCCACAGCTTCCCTGGGCACCCTGGGCCAGTGTCTCACCACCCTCACAGCCAAGAATTTCTGCCTAATATCTGGTCTCTTCCAGTTTAAAGCCATTACCCCTCGTCCTATCACTACAAGCCCTTGTTAAAAGTCCATCTCCAACTTTCTTGTAGCCCCTTCAGGCACTGTAAAGTGCTCTAAGGTCTCCCCAGAGCCTTCTCTTCTCCAGGCTGAACACCCCCAACTCCCTCAGCCTGTCCCCATAGCAGAGGTGCTCCAGCCCTCTGATCACCCTCGTGGCCTCCTCTGGACCCACTCCAACAGTTCAATGTCTTTCTTTCGTTGGGGGCCCCAGAACTAGACGCAGTTCTGCAGGGGGGGTCTCTTTTCATGCATGTTTTATCCCTTCATACACTCATACATCCGATGTCCTTCTACATCTCCTCCCTCTACTACCTCCTTTAATTATCTTCAGAATAGGCTAAAGGATTCATCTAGGAAGGAGCATCCCCCAACTAATTCTTGTTACAGTACCAGAGAGGAAAAAAGCTCTATTCAAAAACCAAATTCTGCCACTGGAAGTCTTTGCTGGTTACTGGAGTCCTGACTTTACCATTGCAAATGCCCCAGAGGCTGGCTGGCTTCCATCCCCTTTCAGCTAACCCACTGCCAAGCTGCCCCATCAGCCCCAGTTGGTTCAGAATGCAGAAGCATGCTTCTTTGCTGGTTTGAACAATCCAGAACCTCCTGCATTCCCTACATCATTTATAATGGCTATTTAGAAGTTGATTTTTATTTATTTCAAGTTTCCATCTGTAGGTTCTGGCTACATTTCAAAATCTCCCTGTTCAATCATGTTCTAATGGATATCTGTTCTCCCACAACATCTGTCCTTTAGGGCCCTGTCACATGTAAGCTAACAGTGACACAATTTTTCATCTTACGTGTACAGTTTTCTGTTTGTTTCTAAAATCCCCAGAATCAACTCATAATATTACAGCCTCCTTTCATTGAGGGTGGGAAATAATTATTTTCAAGTCCTCATGACTTTTTTCCTGACAAAAATGTTAACACTGTATTTGAAATAACAGACCTCAGGACAGGGAAATATTTTCCACTGCTCTAAATCTGTTATAAAAACCAAGTCTAGGAAAATATGTTAGTTCAGATGATAAGGGGGCTCATATTCATAACCTTCAATAAATCTGCCTTTTTTTCTTTCATCAGACTCTTACTGGAGTAAGAGATCTCCACAAGAGAGATGGCAGAATGTCCTTTGAGACTTTAGCATCTCTGCTGTATATGGCTCCAAATATTTCAGACCCCAACATGTCTAACATTACTGTGTCATTCAGCCTGCTGCACCAAGCACCAGGATCCACCCTTCTGTTCGAAGGATTCATTTATTTAGGGCTGTCCACAGAGCAACGTGAAGGCATCCCCAGCTTTGGGGAAGCAATAGTAATTTATCCCCAGCTTCCACTGTTCTCTGTATCAGTCAAAACACAGCAGCATGATTTCTACAAGTACAAGCTTGAAGATTTGTTGCCCAATGCTGAATATCTTTATAACTTTACTATTAGTATACTGTATCTTTACTGCTATGGTTTGCCACAGGAGATGATAGCAAATGCAGGTATGTTCCAAGCAGGTCTTATGCTCCACATTTTTCATTCCTATGTTTTAACAGTAGCTCTGAAGAGCCACTGTAACCTACACACAGCTGATGAATTATGCACAGAACTGTGTGAATTACTGTTTCTGTTGTCCTTGCTAAGTTAGCACAGATTTACTGCTGGCGTTACAGCTCAGCTTCTGCTCTGCCACCTCACGTGTGCCTGCACCCTCCAAAGCCAGTTGTGTGCTTCCTGAGTTGGCAGGAGTGGAAGTGCAGAGGAAAGAGATCTATCATCTGAGGGAAGACAGCTCTTCAACTGCTTTCAGATGAACGCTAAGTGCAGGGGCTTTGACTGCAGCTAATGAATTCAGTGTGTGCATCAGGACATAGGCTTGGAAAGGACCACCTGGGTCACTGATCCCCACTAAATGCAAGCAACTATGTGATAAATGTTAAGAGCAAAGTGTCCTGTGGGATGTCACAGTCTGCCCTCTCCATTTACAGCACCCCACAAAGTAATGTTCTTCTAAAACACACACCTTTATCACATTATGATCTTGAGGAGATGAGCTGGAAAGTCTCAGAAGTTATAGTGTATGACAGGAAAAGGGGAGGAGATAAGGGGGGGATACGACTGACATCATACCGCTCTGCTGTGGCTGAATACATTACATGAAAACATCGGTAAGGCCCTGCAAGACTAGTCCAGTTATGTTGGAGGAAGGAAACATCCCAGAAATCAAGTAAGCATCGAGGCAGAAAAGTCCTCCTCGACTCCTTAGGCAACTTGTGAAGTCCCAAGGCAGAGGACTAATCAAATACAGTATGACTAGAAAACCAGACATACAGCTGACAAATAGTCTGACTCCAAAGTTTTCTTCAAAGCTTGGGCCACCCACACCCTGGGCACCCACCTCCATCGCAAGCCAGTGCTGAGAACTGCAGGGGAACTTCCACTGAGCAATCTCATCCCTCCCATAAACTTCATCCTCAAAAAACAGTGGCTTAGTGTCCCAGCTGTGTTTGGGAAGCATTTCTAGAGTTTCACTCATCTCTGGTTACAGGCCTTTTTCTTATTTCCAGTCTAAACATACCTCAGACACACTTCAGTCCACTTGATTTTCTGTCTGTGTTATGATGTCCTATTCCCTCACCCATATTTGAGCCCTCAATGTGTTTTTTCAAGTAATTATCTTTTTATTTTGCTACAAAGCTAGTAAATCCCCATCGGTCCTGTAACAGGGAGGTAGGGAAGCACATTGTGCAACCACTCATCCTCTAAAACTCTCCAACTTTATCACAGATCTTCTTCTGATGACAAGTGACCAAACCACATAAAACAGTTCAAACAAGCCCTGTACAACCAGGCAAACACTTCCCTGTTCCTACTTATGAGCCACAGCCTGAAAGCCCTTTCAGCACTTCGGGGTTTCTTCAGGAGCTCCATCAACAGCAGCTCCTTGGTCCTCTTGTTTTAAGCTCCATAACAACGTATGAACAGCCCTTCACAGGAGGGTCCATCCAGCCCAGCAGAACTTCCCCAGAACTCCCACTTGGCCCCAAACACTTGCAGATCACCAGGTTGCTCCAAGCCCCATCCAGCCTGGCCTGGAACACTGCCAGGGAGGGGGCAGCCACAGCTTCCCTGGGCAACCTGGGCCAGGGTCTCACCACCCGCATGGGAAAGAATTTCTTTCTAATATCTAATCTAAATCTATCTAATTGTTCCTTGGAATAAACCTGTGTCACACTTTCCCTCCTCCAAATTTTCCTTGCTCCTTCTATACCTTTTTGAGATGGAGAAACAGAACTGTACACTACTTAAGATGCAATGGAACCACAGGCTTACACAGGGGCAAAGTGAAATTTTCAGGATATTTCCAGTTCTACTACTTGGTTATACACACCACTACTGACATTAAACGTAACATTTTCAGAGAAGCATCTTTAATATTTTACAGCTCTATCTATGCCCATTGGCAATGGTCAGCTCAGCATTCATCCCCTTGTGTGTGATTTTTGCCTTCCTCATTTTGCACCCACCCCCACTGAATTTCACCTGCCACTGCCTTGCCCAGGCACTTTGTTTTGTATGATCCTTCTGCAGTTTCCCACAGTCAGCACTCATCTGCACTGCTCTGAATAAAAGCATCATCAGCACACTCTGTCATCTTTTCCAGCTCATTTATCAGTTGAGTATCACAGGTTTAAGCATAGATTCTTTTGAGACCCTCCTGCTGGCATCCTCTTGCTCAGAGAACTGATCAGCTAGTCCTACCTTCTGTTTCTTGTCTTTTGAGCAATTTTTTGTTGATCTGTAGAGCACTTTTAGCTGATGGAAGTGCAGATTCTTAACGGCACAGTAAGAAAGTACCACTTCTGGCTGTAACCACTAATCCTCAAAGGGTTAGCCATAGGGTATAGCACACCTGCATTTCACTGGGGAGGGCCCATTTTTGGGTTTGTTTGCTCCTCGTTTCCAGAACGATGTCATTTTGGTATGAATCTGGTTCTGCTACTCTGGAAATGGGACTGTGCTAAAATGCCCCTGATGGCACCTCTTTTTCATCTTTCTCAGCAGTTTTAGGGTTATTCAGCTAGAGGAAGGATTGCTGAGAGATGACCCTGAAGGCAGCATGTCAGTGAATCTTTTCATGCTCCTGAATTCCTCCAAGAAGCTGACTCTGAGGACACCGAGCTCTGCTCCTAGCCAGCACACATCAGCCATTGCCACCTAAGGCACATGCTCTATATATTTTGACACACACTTTAGTAAGCTGGACCCCCACACCACCTACTGGCTCTGACTGTAATTCTCCAACAAGGAGGGATGAGTTTGCCTTCATACCAGGTTGATCTGACCCATTTGAAGTGTCTCGCTGCACTCCCCCCTCCCACAGCCAAAACTGTACAGTTTTATCTACCAGTGACCCCCTGAGTCTCCCCTGGCTTCATTAGGGTTATTGCTCTGCCTCCAGCTTCCTATCTGTGGCTGAGCTTCTGCTCCAGCTCCAACAACCCTAGATGAGGTTTCTTACCTCACAGTAACACGACTGCTCACTTAGTGCCTCGGATCTGCACTGGCTTGCTTCCAGGTTTTTGGGTTGTTTTGGATTTTTGGAGGGGAGGAGGCAGATGGGCTGCTTATATGAAGATCAGTTCCTCAGCTGCTACAGTAACCTACTTCTTGTAGTCTGGCAACTTCCTACTCCTAATGCAAGGTTAGGGTTCACACCTGCAGCTACTTTGAACTTTATCGAATAAAGTTCAGAACTTGATATTTAAAATCTAAGATTTTATTATATCAGCATTTACAGAAATTAAAGACATAGGGTCTAACCTACTAAGATTGCAACTCTTCAGTAAGCACATGTTCAAGAATATTATGTAGATTATGAAAGCTTCAGCTACGTGCTACAAGCAAACACTTTTTTTTAAAGTTGAACTTCCATATGCTGAATCTCTTGTTTGTAGCAAACTCCCCCTACTATTAGTCCCTAACAGAATGGCAGTGTGATTATTAAATTTCATCCTCTCTTTGTTACACTAATCCACAAAGTCAACAAAATTCTTCTGTATAATACTTCTGTCCTTCACAGCATTACAGGAAATTAAAAGAAAACCTGTATCAAAGACCTTGTGCCAAGGTTACTAATGGAAACATTAGAGGACTGGTCACAAGACCTGCCCCTTATGAATACTTCTAGTAAGTCCCCTGCAACCTGGTAACTCACCTCTCAGCACATCCTGTCATAGTCCCCTCTTCTTCCCAGCTCCTTATCTGCCCAAGCCAGCTTCTTATAATTCCTGAATTAATCTGCACCATCTCCACTTTAAATAATAATTTCCTTTGGGACTTGTACAGAATGAATGCTTCCTATAAATCTAGATAGCTTAAGCCCACGCATTACTGTAGTCCGAGATGTTCACTCCCCCAGCACAAAGAAACATTAAGTCAGCCTGACAAAATCTCCTTCTGATCAGAATTCTGCATTCTATCCCACTTTTCACTTATGATGTTCTTGATTACTCTTTGTTCCAAACCTGTCCTAAGACATTACACAGTGCTGAAATAACCTAATTTGCATGTACTTCTGAGGATTTCTTTTCTGCTCTTTTTGCATACATGTTAGTATTCAACAGCCAGAGTGCACTATCCCCATACTCAAACAACCATGAAAAGCATTTGCTGGTAGACTCCTGGTAGCTAGAGGTAAAATCAGAAGAGTAACTTAACCAGTTTCTATAAAGAGCTTTCTTATCCTCTATCCACCCTCGAATAAATCACACAGATCAACAACAAAAGCTCCTAACGAGGGAGGCTGGTCACTTCACATTCCAGGGTGACTTTACAGCTTATTACTTCAATGGCAAGATTAAACCAACAGTGGAACATTTAGAAGTGGAATGGAAATGCTCCCACAATAAATGCTTCAGCAAGAATTAGTTCATGTCTTTTGAGAGCAACTGTTTGATATTATTCATTAGGTTTTTAATCTGTTAGCACTATTGTGTTACCTTGTTCACACTGTATTTTTCATAGGAAATAAAATGGGGTTTTTTGCTTAAGTTTACATTGCCATCATAGCTCAGTGTAACTCACCAAAGAAAAGGAAATATTCCAAGCTTCTCCTATCCTGATACTCTTGGTTTGAAGTCCTAGCTAGACATTCACAAGTGAAAACATGACTTGAAGAAAGTTAACTCTGGTCATGATACGAGTATTTCCAACTAACCAACCACCTTCTCCCTGTGGTACAGCAGAGTCGCTGAGCTGATTGCCATCTTGTGATTCAAATCAGCAACTAATTCTTAATGCCATGGAGCATGCAGCAGCCTTCATTCCCAAAGCCTCCCATGGCCAGATTTTCTATCACTAACCCACAACATTTGCTGAGTTAGTATTTCAAGTACATGACCTTCAGTGGCAAGTGTATCATGTAAGCACTATTCCCAGCACATAACTCTATACAGGCACCTTAAAACACTGTTACTAATGTTAAAACCAGAAAATTAAAAGATATGGAATATAACGAAAAAAAATATTGTTTTCAGGAAGTGCAGTGGACAAAGTGGTAAATGGAAAAAAACCCAACTAACCAGCCCATTCAAAGGTAAACTGAGCTTCAAGGAATGCAGGTTGTTAAGTAGATTATTGGAGAGAGTATTTCAGAAATAACTTCCACCAAAAGCATGCCCACGTTACAAGGGAAATTATGGTACCTTAATTGCATTTCTCAGCCATAGCTGTTGAGGTCATATGTTGATCACCTGGAAAGCAGAAAGTAATTAATCAATACATAATTAAGTCATAAATAATACCATTCATATATTAATTACTGATTAATAAGAGCAACTAATATCACATATTTATCCTTTTTTAAAAGAGAAGTTTTAGCCTTCCAAACTAAAGTAGAATATAATACATAGCTTTTGGTTCAGCCATTTTATTCCTGATAAAGGCAGCTTTGAATAAGAAAAATAACAACAGTGCCTGAGGTTTTTATTGAAGTAGTTTACATACTTTTCATGAAGGCTGTCAACTCAGAAACCGAGAAAAAATTCATAAAAAAATTTATTCTTATAAAATATCTACCCTCAAACAAATCTGTCAGGCACTTATCTGTAATTTGTTTAGCCTCAAATAGATTCTCTGTCCTTCCCTAACATAAAATACTTAACTGTAAAATCTCCAGCTGGTGTCTTACAGCCCTTTGTTATGTGCATGTGAGTACCTCCCTGGGATGGAGAGCACAACCTGGTGGGCACACGAGTACTTTGGGGGCTGTTTGTCCCGTGTTTACCCAGGTGAGACTGTGCCATGGCAGAAACCTGGAATGCCCATAGGAGCTGATGGATCCAAGAACGATTTGGTGCCTCCAGACACAGACTGTCAGGGTTGGAGGTTTCTCCGTTCTCACAGCTCCAAGGGGAAACATGCAAGGATCTCTACCAAGGAGGGACTTCTGACGGGCACAGGGCAGAGACCCCAGGGCTCCTAATGGTATGAGACCTGGGATAGCGGGGGACACTGGGAACCCACTGGGGAAACTGGGTTGTCACTGGCTACAACCCCATTTTTCCCCTCCATAGGTACCCTGCTTGCCTCATCCTAGGAACGGCTTGCACCAAACTTTTGGATGCACACAAGGTTACTAGCTACCAGCACAGTGGTACCTACATCATGGAACAGGGCTGTCTGGATACCTCACTGAGTCATCGGGAATGTGTGACTATGAGGTACCCATATTCAATAAAATCAAACCTAAAATAAGAGTGCAGCTCTGAATATTGCCAGACTTCAAGGTTATACACAGCCTGAAAATGCAATCTGAAGCAAGGAGATTATATATGGTCTCATTTCTAGCCTAAGCATGAGAATACACCTAAACCAAACTCATTCCAAGCTGCTCCAGAATTGAAAGGCTCACAACAAGCAAGCCACAACAGCCTGCAGCAGCCTGGGCCAAGCTCTGCTTGCTCCAGACAGCAAAACCCACAGGGATGAAACTGCATGTGAAACTACATTCCAACAGGAGCTTTTATTTTGAGGTGGGGAGGACTTAAACTCTTATAGGTTGGCTTTAAAAATGAATCGTATAGTTGCTGGGCTCATTACACCTCTCTTTTTTTGGCAAAATTCAGGTCTTTAGTAAGAGAGGATCTGTCAGCATTATCTTTGGACAATTTCACATGAAGCAAAGACATTTTTCAGGTTGCTGCTTTCTCTTTTCCTTCAGTATCCCTAAGTTATCTACCTAATAGGACCCAATTGTCCAGAATCCGCAGAGAGCTGTGACTCAACCAATAAAACAGCAAAACTTATTCCCTGGGCTGTTAATTGACAGCACAGAAGCTATTTGTTATATTGGAGTTAGCCAGCTTGCTGTGCTCTTAGAGCAGAGAGTAGGAACACTTTGGTATGCGTGGCCTGCTTTGCAATAACCAAAACTGCTGTTTTGTTCTGAGGTGGAATAAATACACGGTAGGTTGAGTAGTCAGATTTATAAAAAACCCTACGGATCTTAAGGGTGATGGATGTTTATGGAAACACAGAGATGTTATCCTGACTTCAAACAAAATATCAAAGGGTATTTTATTAGCCTTCAAAATAACTGGTTAAGTAAAAATTGGTAAGCTTCATTAACAGACACCATATGTGTGTGGGAGTACATAACTTTTCCCCAAAACAGGTCTGCTTGACCAAATAATTTCTTCCTCCTATATATGTATATGGCTTTAAACTGGAAGAGGGGAGATTTACATTAGACGTTAGGAAAAAATTCTTTACTATGAGAGTGGTGAGACACTGCCTCAGGTTGCGCAGGGAAGCTGTGGCTGCCCCCTCCCTGGCAGTGTTCCAGGCCAGGTTGGATGGGGCTTGGAGCAACCTGGGCTGGTGGGAGGTGTCCCTGCCATGGCAGGGGGGTTGGAATGAGATGAGCTTTGAGGTCCCTTCCAACCCAAACCATTCTGTGATTCTATACACACACACACACACACACAGAAAAAATAACCAGCCCAAAGTACAACCAGATAAAAACAAGGATTAAACAATCAATGTCCAAGGGAAAAAAGTGGTTCCAGCATACAAACATATCACTGAAACTTACTCCTGAAAGACCTCCTTTCCTTTCCTTTGGTATAGAATTGGGGATGGGAGGACAGATGCTAATTGTGTCTGTATGGAATACAGGCACATTCTGCCAACACTATGGTTATCACTGGTTCGATGTTCCACCAAAATAATTATATATTTCACCCACAAAAATCCACAGCATCAAGACTACAATGAGTTTGTCCAGAGAATACCCAGTCTTCCATACACGCAGGAGAGAGAGAGGAACAAAATGAATTGCATTGCCATGGGAACACAGTTTACTACTTGCTTTACTAAGAGATTAATGCCTAGTGTCAGATTTTATGATAAATGATCATCATTTTGCATTTTCGCAATGAAGATGCTTCATGCTGTGTGTTGCTCACACACTGTAGAACAGTTTTCCTCTAATCATTAAGGGCTTTTAGTTCTGTATATTATTTTTTTTTTTAAAAAAATAGGCTGTTTAGATTGCAATTGTTTCAGATTTAAACATTACTAGAAGACAGACACTTCATCCCAGAGTTTCCTACACCACTAGAAGATAACAACACAGCTACGGACAGTGATTTGGTGCAGGAGGAGCAGATGAAAGCAGGCAGTGCTGCAGCCATTTCATCTATGCAATCTATAATTTAGGGCTTTATTTTGGACTTTACATCCCCATCACACATGTCATTCAAAGTTGCCTGAAGGATGAAGTCACTCATTGGGACCCTCACACCCCTACTAGAGGAAGCACACTGTGCACATTGGTACAGGGCTTCTGGTATAGTTTCCTCTAAAAGGAACCTCATTTACACACACCAAAACACTCCAAATGGACCCAAAATGCAATAAACAGGAATGATGGAAGGATTCACTTCAAAACCATGCTGCTGCTCCAAACTCTTAACTAGTTCTAGTCCCAAGAGGAAGCGATGGGGTATGCTGTTAAAAACACACTAACATGGTAGGGTGAAGGTAAGAACGTACTTTTATACAATTAAGAACTAGGAGGATCCTTCAGGTCACAGGGATAACATGTTTATCTAACGAGCAACCATTAAACCCCTAAATCTACTGAAAACTGGACTTTGATTTCTTGGCTGTCCTTTCAGCGATGGAAGACTTGGTGAGAGTCGTTCTGAAATTCTGCTGCCACGTTTCCTTGTAACCAGCAGATGTAGACACTTCTTTTTAAATTGGAGAGGAAGCACAAATGGCACGTTGGTACAATAATTTCAAAATATTGTGCTGACTAAATACATATTCAAGGCTGTAATTCAAAATTAGCTTAATGATTGCCTGAAAAAAACTCCTATGAAACATTTTTAATATTATTTCAAAGACAGTGGCATTCTGAGGACAGCCTTCTACTCCTTTCTTATTAATACAATAAAATATTTCACAGAATCACAGAATGTCAGGGATTGGAAGGGACCTCAAAAGATCATCCAGTCCAATCCCCCTGCCAGAGCAGGAACACCTAGATCAGGTCACACAGGAACACATCCAGGTGGGTTTGAATGTCTCCAGAGAAGGAGACTCCACACCCTCTCTGGGCAGCCTGTGCCAGTGCTCTGTCACCCTCACTGGGAAGAAGTTCTTCCTCACATTTATGTGGAACCTCCTATGTTCCAGCTTGCACCCATTGCCCCTTGTCCTGTCATTGGATGTCACTGAGAAGAGCCTGGCTCCATCCTCATGACACTCACCCTTTACATATTTATAGACATGAATGAGGTCACCCCTCAGTCTCCTCCAAGCTAAAGAGACCCATCTCCCTCAGCCTTTCCTCATAAGGGAGATGTTCCACTGCCTTCATCATCTTTGTGGCTCTGCACTGGACTCTCTCAAGCAGTTCCCTGTCCTTCTTCACCTAAAGGAGAACAAAAGGTCAACTTTGGGAAGAAGAAACGTCACTGTTCCTGAGAACACCCACAAGCAACATCCAAACCCCAAAGGACAGGTTCAGACTGTAGTCCTGCCCAGATGCCTCTAATTTTTCATTTTCTGAAGACTAAAGGAGTTGTTGGAAAAGTACCAGTGCTACACTTGGAGTATATAAAGGCTTCATTGCTGAGTTTTTCTGAAATGGGTTCCTGACCTTTCCCATCAGACATCTGTTGACTCTCCTGGGAACGCTGACAGTATGAGCTTGCAATGGCCAAGACCTCAGGCTTTGATCTGGTGAAGTTGGTTGTATTTCAGTTAGCTTTGAAGGACTTGCTGCCTCTTTGTGCATCTGTGCTCCCTCAGTTTTAATTGCCAGATCTACCAACTGCTTACGTACGTCCTGTTGAAGATTGGGAGGTTTTTCCCAAACTTTGATATACAGCCAAACACTGACAGCTGTACCAGTGGTTAAAAATAAGCTGCAACCAGTTTTGAGGGTAGGAACCAGGTACCAAAGCAGAGGCAACAGCAACAGGAGTCATGTGGGCAGCTCAGGAAACAACTCCAACCCAGTACAGACTACCTGGGTCAGTTTTCTGTTTGGGGTGATGATGGGTTCAGCAGCTGCCTACTTGCTGTCAGTATCTGGGTAGGGTTTCTGGTTGCAGATTAGCATTCAGGTTGGGGCCAGGGGGTTCAATTGCTTTTCAGGATCAGAGGTAGAGATCAGAAGAGGCAGAGCATGAAGAGTTAAGCATTTGGGGTTAGGAAGAGGGTCAGTGCCTAGGCATAAGGTTAAGGTTTAATGTTAGGGTTTCAGGTTAGTGGTTAGACACTGGCAAAGGGTCCCTCTGAATTAATTTCTTTGGTCCCACCTTATTTATTCCTATATGAAATTTACTTTTTTCTCTCCAGCATTTTCTCTGAACCTCTGCTTTGACTTGGCCTCTTCTCTTTTCTACTCAAATAAGCAACTCATATAAGTTCTTTAAAAAATTATGTTCAAAATCAGCATGAAGAACAATATTAAAACTAAGGAATGCAAATTCACACTTTTCATGAGGCAAGAATCCTAAATATCTCAGATATCTTTGAAAATTGCCACCTTTATTTTAATTAAGCAAATGTTACCTACAGTGATTCCTACAGCATGTACACTTTCATACATGATACCCTAGCAAATCCCATCTCTACACTTCCCAATGTCTGATCTTCAATTTTTATACATGTAAGACATACTCAATACCTCAAGAAATTAAAGAATACTGAACAGCTCCTTAAATATTCACATAATTTGTCTTCTGCAGAGACTAATTACTAGGGGTTTTTTGCCTGCTTACATGGAAAATTCATGAACTAAGATTCTTACATAGCATTAGGGTGAGGGAAGCAGAATTGCTTTGCATGCAAGCACTCATCCTCATCTCTTTTAGAAAAAATAGAGTTTGATTTTTCCTGAAGAATAAAATTTTCCATCAGAAAAAATACAAATTCAACTATATCCTCTAATAACTAATAAAGCTTATCTGTCCCAGGTTTGTAAATCTGTATGCTTCCTTCCTAGTCAGCAAAACTTACAGGTGGTGTTCCTAAAATCTCAAACCCCCACCATCTTCCAAAAGTCTCCAACAACTACTAATAATATGTAAAAAGTATTATTCTGGCACTTTTATTATAAGTTTTGTTGTCAAATTGGAGCAATTTAATCGTAAATCAAGTTCACTTGATGAAGTAAACTTGATATACTGCAATCCTTTTCTGGAAAATCAACCTAGTCATATTTTTCTTGGCAACAGAAAGTAAACTTGATTCAAAGGAAGCGATTTGTTTTAGCATGATTTCTTGCTTTCTGTATACATGTCATAAATTGATGTCTGCCTCTGTTTAGAATGCATGTAAAAACTGGTATCACACAGCTGGTGGAACCAGGTTGACTGAACCTGGGAGCAGCCATCAAATTCCACAACCATAATCACAGTTCTGTTTTTTTTGTGCCATACAAACCTGCTATATAACACAACAGCAACTGAAGTACATTTACAGACTTTACTGCTTATAATAAAATAAAACCTCCAAAATAGTTCTTTAAAAAGTCTTAGTGCATTTTTTCCTAAATGCAGGTCACTCCAAATTTCACAGTGCCTCGGAAAAAGGTTTGCAAATAGATCAACAGGGATTGCATGTTTATTCCACCTACAGAGCAAATGAACAGCTCTGCTTGTTCCATATTCCTCCCCTGTCTTTGTACCATTTTACACTGCCTCACACCTCAGTTCTTTAGGTGTTGCTGACTTGCTATATAATACAACTCACTTCAAAAATTTGTATAAACAAAATAATCTTGAAAACAGGAGCCATGTTCCATCGTACCCAGCACTTGTGGTAGAAATTGCTAGGGATACCATTACAAACCACATGGGATGCAAAGACAGAGATATCTAACAGCTGCTCCATTTGGATGCAATGCAAACAAGAAGCGTGGTTTGGAAAAATGCTGGTGTGTTATCTCCGATGAAGGCCACTTGGGTATCTCCTAACTTGTGAACAGGTCGTCAGTGCAAGCAGAAAATCCAGCTCCAGGCATGATTCATCCCCTACACCAGCCTGTGGTGAAGCAGGGGAATATTGGGAGTAAACCCAAGGCAGAGAAGTCATTGAGATGCCCTTTCTCCTATTCCTGTACAGCCCATCTGTGAAATCCCTGCTTGTCTTAACAGCTAACACATTGGGCTGCCTATTACCATCAAGGCATCAGCTGCCAGACTCAAAAGTCTTTAACTCCAGCCCATTTTGAAGCCCTACATGTACGTAGGTAGTGCTGTGAGGAAGACCAGAGCTCAGCTCTGCAGAAACCCAGTTCTGACACCACATCTACCAGAGAGAGGGGAAGAGATGGGAGAGAGACAAGTCATCTCCACACCAACTCTTTCTTAAGAACAGTCAATGTTATGAAGCTGGCTCTAGGACACACTAGTCAGTGTGGCATCTTACCCCACAGTGGCTTCCCATGAAATCAGACACTAACGGATAATGGAGAAAACCTGGGCATTGAACTTCCCAGATTTCTGAAAAGTTGGAGTGCATGGGGCTCATAACCCAAATGACAGCTTACACTGATTCCAGTGTAACCAGCTGCACAGCTGGTTACCAAGACAGTACTCACCATGTACACTGACCACCCCTCTACAGGCAGAGACATAAACCACCTGTAAGCTGTGAGTTTGCATGTAAACTCTCGTGATCTTTTAAATTATTAAAAAAAATAATCCTTCACTTGCCCCAGCTGAAGCTTGAAGTACAGATTTTCTAAAAAGGTATCTCCCAAGCAGCTGAGGGAAATTCCTCCCCTATGGTTTCTGTACCAGGCTCCAGCCAAAAGGCATCACTAGGAGCCTAGCCAGCAGCCTACTGCCTCTTCCTCAGGTACTACCTCTGCAGCCTGAGCTTCAAGAAATTGGCTGTAAGCCTGCTGTGGGAATACATAAAGTGCCAGTACCACTCCAGGCCAGCAGCAGAAAAGGTCTAACATTCCCTCAGTCTCTTCTTTTGCCCTCACCTCACTCAACACGGAAACCCAGTGCTTCCACAAAGTCTTCTTTGCCGAGTACTACAGGAGACAGCATTCAGCTAACACAGGAACACTGCCTTCTTGCTCCAGGTTCATTAGGGCCACCCTCAAAATCTTACTCCTTTTAGAGGATGTCTTAAAGCATGAAAGATCCTTCAACATACAAGATTGTCCCAATGGTCTGACATGAGGAGAAGTATAGAAAACATCTTTTATCTTTTGGCTTATTTAGGTTAAAAAGGCTTTAGCTCATGTCTATGTTTAGCCAGTACCCAGAGCTAAACTGCAACAGTTGTTCTGCCACCCAATGACCCCTGCCCAGCTGAGAAGGGGAATTGGGGCAAAAAGGGAGAAGCCCCATGAGCTGAAGTAGAAACAGATTTAATGAAATAACAAAACTGATACAATCACCAACATAAAGTGTACAAGGTTCTACTCAGCCTGGTCCTTGAGGTCAACAGCAGGAGCAGAAGGCCAGGAGGGAGGAGCCCCAGGTAAAGGAACTGCACCCTCAGTGAGCTCCCTCCTTTTCTCATGAGCAGATGAGGAGGTGTGGGGTACAGCTGTGAGTCAGTGCCTGGAGTGGATCTCCAGCTGCCTGGGGGCTGCTCATGGCTGGGCTGGGGGCTGTGCCTGGGGAACCAGGACAGCTCACCTCATACTGACTTCTTTATAAAAGCAGAAAACACAGTGCCAGTCCCTTCCTATGAAATGCTCTTATTCATCATGGAGAGAAGCTGCAAATACGTCCTCACCCAGCTCTAGCTATGCCAAGTGAAAAGCTGCCCAGGCCCACATGTCTCCCAGCCTACGTCCAGCTGCTCCTCACTGCTGTTCTGGTGGAGGCACCCACTCTCCCAGCCCTGCTGGGAGCACGGGCCACCAGCTTGCTCCCCAATCTGTTTCAATCACAGGGAAACAAGTTTAAGTGACAGGTTGTGGTTCATTTGGCAAAAAAATGGTTTCAGAAAAACTTCTAAGAAGTTACCCAGTCATGAGGTTTGTGGAGGTGGGAATGCAGTGAGTGGTGAAGAGCAGCAGGTTGACCTTCTCAGCAAAGAGAGTCAGGAGAAACTGGGTAACAGCCTTTCCACGCAGGAAAGAGTACCCCAATGTGCATTTGAAAATCTTAGTCCTCAAGAGAAGCCAAGTCTGTACCACATTCCAACAGGTCCATGTATTCTGCAGTTACTAACTGACAGCAAGAGATGCTACGTGCAAAATCCACACGAGATGGGAAAGGATTTCACATTTTGCCTAAGCAAACACAGAGCTGCAGCTGCTCCTAGAGCACAGAAATAAAGTTGTGGTTTCAGCCACACATCACGAACCTGGACAGAACCAGCAGCTGGACGTTCCCAGTTACAGTCCCAGACACAATCCCTCGCTGACACTACCCAGCCTAGAAAGAGTTCATCAACAGGGATGACACAAACTTGTGTGCCATAATTACACTGAGCTTCTTAAACAAGTGGTTGATCTTCCATATTCATTCATGCTCATCCCTCCTGAAATCTCCCTCCTACTCTCCATCTTAATCAGGTTCAGGAATGTTTGAGCAGCTTACTCTGGAATAAAAGCTCCCACAGTCTTTCATCCCCCAGTCTGCAGAATATTCATGTTAGCCTATTTTAGGCTGTGTTTGGTTTGGGTAATATTTCTCTCACTTGTATAGAACTATTCAAGCAGTGTGTAACTTTGTGGTTCCAAACACACACATTCCCAGCTCTTTTCCTCCATGAGTCTCCTGACCACTGATAAACACAACTACAGACAAAATAAACTCACACCCTTTACTGCTCCAGACAACCCTCACCTGCAAAAACTTTGGTACCTGAAAGCAAAAGGGTATTTTCAGGGCCAGTCATGTGGGTTCACACACTTGCACTTACACTCTGTGCAGGGACTCCCACAGATCTCTCCAGGGGAGAACCTCCACTGTAGCAAATGCATTCCCACGTCCCCATATGCTCACGGTGTGTCTGCACACTACACACAAGGAGACACGACAGAAGCTGTTATTAATCAAAGGCAGGTCACCCTGAGGTAGTAAAACACTACAAAGATTTTTGCCTGAGATATTGAAACTACAGGTTGAAGGTATTGTGATATTCATAACAAACCTTTTTTAGCAGTCTGTTAAATAAAAATCTGGGCTTCAATTCATCCTTTACATAAGGTCTATTTTGCATCATTTTGGCACTTAAAAGTATAATTCAATAGCAAGCTACAAACGTAATTTTAGGCTTTAGAGTAAAACTGAGTAACTTATTTAGCAAAAAAATATTATATTTCTAGAGCTTCTGCTTGTGAGATAATCAAAATAGTATATTTTAATTTTCAGTAGGTTCCAAAATGCCATTAAAACCCAGATATAATTAGAGCAGTTTGTATATTGCCTCATACAGAACAAAATCCCAAGGCCTGAGTCCTACTATAAAATCCAGATCTTGGAAATCTTGCTATATGTTCTCAGGCACGGCTAACATTTGTTTCGAATTACTGTAACATATTTGGCCTTAATCAGATTTGATCCCAGCTGTGAAAAGGGTCAAAAATATTGCTATATCTGATCCTGCCACCAGCCTCTGGAGTGCTGCACTTTGATGTCATTTACTCTGTATTTCTCCACTTAATGCCCAGTGATAAATGATTACCTGTGGGATTTGCAGAATTTGTGAACCACCCAATCTAGCAAATCACTTAAGCATGCAAATAGTTTCATACATTTCCTGACGTTCCTGCAAATGAGAACAGAATCAGAGCTCTAGCATTAATACATCATACTAAAACCAAAGCTTAGCAACGCATGGGCTGTTCAGATTTGTATTCAAATAAGCCAAACAAGCATTAATTTGAGAGAGGACCTTAAAGCTGACATTAGGTTTTACTTTTTAGATTTTGCCCTGCATACTTGTAAGTTTGGGTTCAAGGACTTTGCTTCAACACTCACTTAAGAATATCCATCTTTAAAAATCATGCTTTTCAAACAAATCTTTTGAACTGAAAAATCATAAAGAACACTCTTCTTGCCCCATTTCTATTTTTGCCATTGTCTTATGATATAAATATTAATTTCAGCAAACTCTTTAAGAAATGCTTTACATAAGCAGCTTTTTAGTTGATGCAGTATAAGTTTCATTTCAGAAGATTTATGTTGCTTGTTTACGTTACTTTGTTAATTTTATTGCAATTTAGTATTAATTAATAGCTCTATGGTTAGAAAGTGTTTAATCAGTTACAACTCAATTATGCCACAGCATTGCTTAATAAAACAATACGCTATTAAGATTAAATCAAATTAATTAAATTAATCTGCTATCCTCCTTTATGGGTAATTTATTGCACAATAAAAGCAGTCCTGAAATTGTTTTCATGGCAACTAGCCTGAAAAGATTTTGCATACGTTCTTCCCTACATTAACTATAGAGAAAACTGCCATTGATTTCACTGGTTTCTACAGATCAGCACGAGGATCACAACTGTCCCAAAACCATGAGGTCCACTCCTTGGCTGCACCCCTCAGACTGAACAGTCCAAACCCACGCAGTGTCTCCTCACATGGTGCCACTCCATCCAACTGCCCCTCTCTAGGCCTTTTTTTAGTCCTATGAGTTATTCATAGCCATTTATTCTCTGTTTGGTATTGCCTAGCACTTGTCGTGACTAAATCAAATCTTATTTCAGATAATTTCTTCAGCATCACTTAAAATTATAACTCTGTCCTTGTCAATGTGCTTTCAAATCTTTCTGAAGCTGCTGTGTCTGCCACTTCCCAATTCTAGTCTTAAGATATCACACAAGCCCAAGAAGAAAAGAATGAAACATGACAGTCTCATGTTTAATATCTGACCCACGACACATGTGCAAACATTTCCCTGTGGGACAGCACGCAGGCAAGGCAATGGTTTCACACTCAGCCATGACCACGGTACTGGGGACTCACCCTGGATTATAATTCCAGTGTTCACTTCTGAGAACAGCACGTGGTAAACTTTTAAAAGACCAACTAGAAATGATCTTAATGGTCTTTTCCAACCAAAACGATCCTGTGAAACAAACTGCCACCCTTGCTCTGTCCCCATGCACTAAACCAGTTATTTATGCAATGAAATTTCCCTTCTCAGTCCTTTGGGACCTCTCCTGTCACCCGTCAGTCTCAGGTACAGGTCACAGATAGCAGCTCAGAGACTGTTCTGGCCAGTTCAGCAGATGAATTTCATTAGTCTGGTGACTCGAATACAAATCATCTCTCTCATTATTTTTCTCACTTTTATCTATTCCTCCTTGGACTCCTGCATTATCTCCTTAAATTAGTAAAGAAACTCTGATTGTATTTCCAATGCTTCCCACAATGGGAGGAAGCATTTAATTAAATATTTGTGGAATACACAATTCAATAACTCAACTTTTGGAAAAGGAGTGCTTTGCATTTTACTCCCACCTAGTAACAAAACTAAATTTAAAAATAGGGTAAGATAGATATTTTACTGAATGGAGTGTGAAAATATTCACCCTCCAAGTCCCAAAGGGTGGTTCATCTCCTTTGGCTCCGATGGTTTTATGTGAAATGGATGGGTATCAACTTGTATCACAGCCCTCCGACAGACTGGCAGAGATGGTGCAAAACTGTCACAATTTGGGGAGGAAAAAAGTTAGAAAAAGGAACTATTCATCTATAAAGCCTAGCAGAAGGATTTTGAGATGGCTGAGCTGATATAACTTCTCAGCACCATCTCACAGACTTGTTTCATAGTTGATAGGGTGATGCCTTTGTCCGAATCTTTATTTTAGATTTTCCCTCCCCACAAGGTATTTGCAGAGATGAAGATTTATGCCTGCACCTCTCTGTAATTTGTCCCCTCACTAATTATTCACTTTTGCAGCCCACAGTGTCCACACACTTCACATACATCTTTTTTGAACAGAGGAAAAGGTCTGTGCAGAGTGGCCTGGAGCTGGCTGCTCTACCCTGACCCTTGCTGCCTCCCAGTTCAGGGTAGGTTTCCTCCCAGCATCCCCATCCTTGGCCTTAGAAAGAACCCTTAATGTACTTGCTGGTGATTTTCAAAGGTGAGCGTGCCCCAGCCACTTCCATGCCCCCCACATCGTGGGGATAAAATGCCTCCACTGAAAACCAGTGTAAATGTCCTAAGGGTGCCTTGTGAGTGCTAACTGAGAGGGAGGAACACAGCAGGGTTCTGGGCTGGTTCCCACTGCCTTTGAAGCACAGGAGGAGGAGGAATGCCTAATGCTGCAGAAAAGCAAAGAGAGTAGACTCCAACCTGAAAGGGGACCTCCCTGGTGACACTCAGCAGTGTGCAAATCACGTCCCTACATGACTCAGGCAAACACAAATGTATGAGAACAGCTCTGCCCAGTGCCTCTATGTGCCTCGGAGGTGGCTCAGGGGAGACACACACATGTTTGTGCAGCTCAGCTGTGACCTCCCATCTTGCTCCTGGACATCTTCTGGGGGTTTAAGCATAGACCCACTCTGGCTATTGCAAACCTGTAGGATCAAAGCAAACACCTACTTGCTCATTCAAGAAAGTCACTGCCTGCAAATGAACATGCTGGCGTGACATTTTAACTTACTAATTCCTAAGACTGTCACAAGCACTTTGTCAAAAAGGACATCTTTCCTCTTCTGGGGAACTTCATTACTATAGTGCTCTCTTATTTAGCAGGTAATGCTAGGTCAAGACTTAGCATTAATATCTTGTAGCCCATACACATTGTACAGAACCATGTTTATATTCTCATCCTCAGTTGGTAGGTACTGTATGTTTCACTGGTCCCTTCCAACTGAAATATTCTATTCTATTTTATTCTATTCTTCTATTCTATTCTATTACTTTCATGATGCTTATGTAGCCACTAAAGGTTAGTAAGAGAACAGCTGGGGCATTAAGAGATTCTCTTTATGTTACTCTCCTGATTTAGCCTTTATATTCAGCTGTTACCAGTGTTTCATTTGACATAAAGGAACACAGCTTGCTGCCTTCGAGTGATAAATGTAAATCCTGAAGCCATCCAGCCTGAGCACTCCTGGTCTCACAACTGTCCCCACACTGCACTAGCTTCAATGTGTGCATGTTCCATAGATGAAACTGCTGATCAGGTCACAGCTGTTAGCCTGTCCCCTGCTCCCTCCCATGCAAGGCTGCTACCTCTCATTACTGCTTCTAGCACATACACACACAGGTTAGAGCTCATGGGATTAAGGATCACCTCCTTTCTTCTTCCCTGGAAAGCACGAGGGAAAGACCCCAGAGTTCTCCATACTGTGCTGTGCACAAGGCAATGCCACTCACAAGTCACAGAGCTCAGTCAAGAGGGTGAAAGTGCTTCTACAACGTTCTCAGCATGGACTCAAAAGGTACTTATGTCCAAAAACCAAAAGACTACAGGGAGGTAGCATGCTTTTAAAGGTCAAGAGAGAAAAAAAGAAAAGCAAAGCAATCTAATCAAGGGAGCAAGGCAGTAAGGACAGAAGACATGACATATGAAGAGCACAGCAGATGCTAGGGAGGAGCGCACCACAAAGTAGGTGGTTTCCAAAGAATAACCTGGCATTACACACAAACGTGGCCACCCATTGACAGATTACTCATCTCCATCATGATAATTATTCAGAACCATTTTAGAACTTGCCATCATCACCAACAGCTATTTAAATTCAGGATGCACAGCAGAAGCTGCACAGTATTGTACCTGTCCCGTCCCTCTGTTGGTGAAAAACTAGGAATTTTTGCTGCGAAAATTCACATGAAAAAGCAAATCTTAAAAAGCAGCTGCCAAGTGTTTTAAGGTTCAAAAATCTGCTTCTGTAAAAGGTTAACAATGGTTCTGCATTCCTTCAGGTCATGGCTGCATGTTACAAGAAAAATAAAAGTCACAGCTTAAGCAAGGTAACCGGGTACCATGTGACTGAAAGGGCTCCTGGCTGTCAGGAGGAGACCTCACAACTGAAAAGCAAGAGAAAAACAAGGCACAGCGAAAGGAAAATTAAAGCAGTGGTGTTCAGTCTTTCCTTTCTAAAACTGCAGGGTTATGCTGAAGTATTTAGGCCTATCACAGGAACACAGCGACCCACACGGTCTCCGATGCACACAACATGCCAAGGTGTCTTCCAGAGACAGCTGAATGCAGTCTGTCAAAACAGAGAAAGTATGCCTTCATTTCAAGGAGGCTTCCCAGAAAACCAGATTCAAGTCGCTGTAAGGTATTCTTAACCACAAAAAAAAGAGGCCCCAGGAGTTTGTGAAACGTCCCTGCTGCATGCTGTGAGCATCAAACTGCTTAAATGGCCTTGACAGCTTCAGGAGATACCACTGCTGCAACAGCCTCTCACCTGGAGGTTCCTGCCCTAACCTAAAAAACGGGGTCAAATAAGAAATCCTCACCCATCTTCATATAAAATACATCTCAATGTGCCAGCTTTTAGTGATGGTGCAGACTTCATGCAGCTGCAGACAGAGATGATGGCTTTCTCTCATAACCCCAGGTGGAAGAGTGAAAATTGAACACCCAGTAGACATTTGTGCTCTGACTGCCTGACAATGGCCAAAAGGCAGTTCAGACTAACAACCTATTTTACAACTTATAAGTGCAATCCACTTGTATTTTCCCTCTCTCCATTTCCAGTAGGTCAGAAGATGCTTGCGCCTGTAAAACATCAACCTAAGCTGCCACCTGGCTAGCTTAACATTGCCAGTAAAAAAAAAAAATAATAATAAAAAAAATTTACATTCCTCAAACACACCAACCTCATCCAAAGAGATTTTTTATTTATTCATTTACTCACAGATACTAAAGAAGGTGACATCTCAGAGAGCTCCGCTTGGGACAGAGTTACTGACAGCATCAGAAGAGACCCAACATCCAAGATGCAATGTTTAGAAAAAAAGAGCGAACTGATCTTTTTATATCAACTTTGAAACTGCCTTCTGTAGCACCCAGAGAGAGCCTGCCCTTCAGGCAGGTTTTTACAGGCTCTCATGGCTTCACTTTGATTGTTGTTGTAGCCGAAATATATAGCTTTACTACAAAGGGATTATCTGTTATCCTACCCTTTGGAAGAACCTCAGACTGGGAAAGAGACTCTTCTCTGCGTAATCTCTTTAGATTTCACAACTCTAACAAAAGTACGGCACATCTAGCATTACATTTATTTTTTTCTAATGGCCCTCAGCCCCTTGAGGGCTAAGCAGTCATTGAGTGGTACTTAACATCACCCTGTCTGATTCCTAATTCACCAATAAACTCAGGTTTGATGACATTTCGGGGTTCACAATCTGAATTGTGTAGCGTCACATGGCTCGATATGGCCTTTTTCTACTGTACCTCAGGGGAAAGAACAAAGTCAGAAGTGACTAGATCACAGCCCTGGAAATAAAAAAAAGAACATTCTGTGCTTCAGGTTCAATTGATTTTGGTATCCTCTGTCAAGCCTTACCCACAAGGATTAACCCTTGGTATCAACAGAACCATTCAGTCCCTTGCTGTGATTTGGTATGTTCTCTCCTGGCTCAGACAAATCTTCACCAGCAGCTACTTTTTCCTGAGAGACTCAATATCCTCCTAGTGAAAGGACATTAGTCTGTTTGAACACAGATGATACAAACTAGAGTTCTTTAAAGATCAGAAGTGTGGGCAAACCCAGAGGGTTTATGCTGGATACGTGGCCCATCCTCAGGCTAGTGACACCCTCAAAGCCCAAAGGCACACAGATCAGAGCACTGCTTGTCCAGAGTGCTGCTGGCAAGCTGTGGTCATTTATCTTCACAGAGGTATCAAGTCCAAAGAAAGCAAGAAGCACAGGTCCTGGACCCTCCAGTGGGATATGGGTTTGTGGGAGTTGATTTTGCAGCCAAGAACCATCATATGCTGCCATCAAGAATTTTAATTTATTTTAAAGACAAGGTTAACTGAAGACCTAAAGGTCGTAATATTGCCTAATTAATTTGGCTTATATTAAATTCATCACTAAAAGTAAAAGCAAACAAAACTCTTCTCCTCCCACTTCAATTCACTCGCTCTTGGATTCAAATATGCATACAAATACAGGAGGTTGTACCCTCTTGTGTTCTCTGACTACAAGAATATGCTGCAATGCAGGAGGACTTGAGCAGTCGCCACCAAATCTTCCCTTTGAGCAGCAGCACTTCCAGGAGAAAAAAGCATGCATTCATACAGGGAAGGTGACTTCTTCACACCCTCCCAGCAATGCCAACTCACAAGCAAACAGCCTTACGTACTAATAAGGATTATAAAGAGTACAGTTCCTTCTACAAAGGAAACATTCTGTGCCAAGTCCTTCGTTCTGAACATATTGCTTCTACAAGTGCAAAGCTGAGGAGACAATATAAAAGACTGCTTGTGTGTTAAAAGAGAGAACTGGAGAGAAAGAGCCAAACCAGTATTATATAATGAAATATCTCTCAGACTATCTTAATTGTGAACAGCATCACTACGTTACATATTTCTCTTGACCAAAAAACACAGGGTTCACTTGGTGCAACTCTACAGCCAGGGTTAAACAAAAGACAAGGCAATCTCACAACAGCCCCATTAATCCATAAAAATCACAAATCTTGTCATCTTAAAAAAACAAACGCAGCAATTCCTACACGCACACAACTCTAAACTGAAGACAGAGTTCACACCACAGAAATTACTGAGCAGCACACAGGAAGAACAGCAAAGATCAGCTGTATGCTCAGTGCTCACTTTCCAATTTTGTTTTGCTTTCATTTTCCATAGAATCACAGAACAGCCTTGGCTGGAAGAGACCTGTAAGATCATCCAGTCCAACCATTAACCCAGCACTGCCCAGTCCCCACTACCCCATGTCCCTCAGCACCACATCTCCACGGCTCTGAAATCCCTCCAGGGATGGGGACTCCCCCACTGCCCTGGGCAGCCTGGGCCAGGGATGGGGAACCCTTTCAGGGAAGAAATTGTTCCCAATATCCAATCTAAACCTCCCCTGGCACAACTTGAGGCCATCACCCCTTGTCCTGTCACTGTCACCTGGGAGAAGAGACCGACCCCCCCTCACTACCCCCTCCTGTCAGGGAGCTGCAGAGAGCAATGAGGTCTCCCCTCAGCCTCCTCTTCTCCACACTGAACCCCCCAGTTCCCTCAGCTGCTCCCCATCACACTTGTGCTCCAGAACCTTCCCCAGCTCCACTGCCCTTCTCTGGACACACTCCAGCAGCTCAGTGTCCTTCTTCACAGAATCATATTTTGTTTGCCTATAAAATGACTTCACAGTCACATCCAGGCTGGGCACGCAGGAGTAGACACCTACTACAACATCTCCTTTGTTTTCCATGCACCTCATCCTCATCCAGAGGCTCTCAGCCACATCATCACAACTGTAAGGGCTGTCAATCAAACCTCTGCCTTCCACAGAGTGTGACATCCTGCCCCCCTTGGCTGCCCTGCCTGTCCCTGCAGAACAGCCCATACCCTCCATCCCAGCGCCCCCCCAGGGACTCCTTCCACCCAATCTCACTGACACCAGTGATACCAGAGCTCTGGGCACTGACCTGACAAAGGCATTGGCACCCACAGAACCCAGAGCCACCTGGAGGGGCCAGGGGCACCCTAGTTCCCCTTAACCCTTTCCCTCCCCAGGAGGAGCCAGGGAGGCTGTTGGGAGCCCCAACATTCTGTGCAGGACACACCCAAACAGAAGGACAGAGCCCCTCGAGAATCCTCAGCCACCCCACAGAGTCCCCAACAGCCACAGCCGGGAGGGACCATGGTGCTGCCAGCACTGCAGCTCTCACTGCCCGCACCCCAGGCCTCCCCAGTGCCTTTTACCCACCCAAAAACCTCCTTCCCCTGAGGTAAGGACCAGTCCTGACCCCTGCAGCCTGGGGACACCCATGGGGCCGGAGCGGAGGTGACCATGGGCCAGTTGAAGTGGAAACCAAGACTTTTCCCCACTGTGGCTTGCTCTCCCCACGTTCTTGTACTTTCAATACACACCACATTATGGGAACTTGCTATTTTCAAAGTTGTTTAGACTCACAGATAGAATTAGAAGTTGAGGTGTAAGGACATCTGAAGGATCCAGGAGGGTGCACGTGATCCCACTGTGTCTGTGGTTGATGAAGATATCACAGAGGCACAGAACTGCCTAGGCTGGAAAAAGACCTCTAAGATCATTGAGTCCCAACAGCCCTTCTAACCCAGCACACTCTTAGATGAAATGTAAACCTCTAATAGTACTGCTGAAGGGTGAAAGAGCATGTTGCCATGCCTGCAAAGATTTTGAAAATCAGAGAGACAGCTTACTACTGCCCAGGGGACACAGCATGAACCAGGAGCCACTATCTGAAGGTGCCTGGAGATCTCAACAGCAGAAAGACAGACAGGCAGTTGTGTTGGAGGATCCAGCGCTCGTGTATCCTCTACCAAGCAGCTGAGGATCCTGTTTAATCACAGTCTAAGTCAGGTCTTGGTCCTCGATGCTCACAGTGGTCCTCTTCAGCACTGTGTGTGCTTTTCTTACCTCTGATCAGGCCAGGAGAAGCTGAAACACTGAATCAGGAGATTCACATAAACAGAAAGGACTTGGATCTGCTCACAGAGTATTCCAGCCAGGTGAAGAAGAGAGGAATTGGGGAAATTATCCATCGACTTTGCAAGACAGGGATTCTTATTTTTTAAGATAGGTACTGTGTTTTTTTCTGCTTATTTGCTTGTATTCTACAGAGCTACTGTACCACTTCAGAAATAGTTTCCTTGAGTATTCATAATACCCACATGAATCTCATGAATGTAATGTTTTTTTCCAAAAAAGTTACTTCCTTCTAACTGTAACGATTTTGGTGGGGATGTAATCTGAGTGCCAAATTCTCCCATCTTCCCTGTTAGCAGAATGCTAAAAATTAAGATTTTTGCCCTGCTACTAGATAACCAGGAGGAGAAACAACTTTTCCATTCATTCTGGTAGGCATCACATTAATGTTGCTTAATGTCCAGTTTTGACCTACTTGTTGATGTCAGCAACAGCTTCAAAATACAAATGCATTTGTAGAGATCAGTCTTGCAGTTCATCTCTAAGAAGAGAAACCTGCCTCCACCTATGGCAAATGACAAAGGTCTACAAGAAAGTTATTTTATAATTTTTTCTCTCTTTCTTCCCATTCATTACAGGATTTTATTCCAGAAAAGTAACTACCTTCATTGGTAATATGCCTGTTAATTTCTAAATAAAAATCTATTTATTGTTTAATTAACTAATAGAAGCAGGAAAAATATCTAGGAAAGGAAATGGCAAGTCCCAACAGGGAAAAGGATGAACAAGAGAAATTTTAACGAGAAAACTTATATGAGAACATTAGATTTTTTTAAAAATTCAAGAGTGAATATAAATTTGAAGCATAATACAAACTGAATGCTTGTTTGAGTAAGGAGGAAAACCAATCAAAGAAACCAATCATGTAGAAAACAATCCCTTCCAATGGTAATTACACCTCTATTCCAAACAGGCAGCCAATGCTTAAGACTTTGTGCAAGCTACATTTTTGTCTCAGCATTATCATCTGCTCTCATTCAGAAATACAACCACTGCTCCAGTCAAATCATCAGCTTGCTTATGACTCCACCTTGGAAATGGAGTTGAAGATGGAGAGAGGAATTATTTCTGACAGATGATGCTGAAGAAAGTATGAATATGTGTGACAAACTCAGGCAGAGTTAAGCTCAGAGAATGAATATAAAGGTTGCATTTTTTCCCTTCCTAGCTGGTTTGCCTGTATCTGGATTCATGACATGTTCAGAACAAATGCTCTAATTTTTTTTGTATGTAGCAATTAGATGCTCAGCAAAGCATATTTTTATAGTAATTCCATTCCTTTCATGCATCCCCCTGTAATTGCTCTCATTTGTGTGCAGTGTGACTTTTCTGCTGTCTATGAGAAGTGTAATTTCTTCTCAGGCCACACTGAGGGGAACTGGTTTATGATCCAAGTGTGCTAACTTATTTTCTTAGAATGAATTCTTTGTTGTTAGAAAACATGATGCTCACACTACTTAAAATTTAAATAATATCTAGTATATGTACTATATTATTATCTATAATATACAATATTTGTTCATATTGATCTTTGTAAAAACAGATCCTCTGATACCATCCCTACCCAAATTTAAAAATGGAGTGCTATGACCCTTGTGCAGACCATTTTCCTCTGCTGATACCTAACAAAACAAATAATGAAATCAAATGCAGAGAAAAAGCTTTCATTACCTGAATCGGAGAGTCTTCCCAGAAAAAGCAACCAGATATTAGTAATATAAATGTGAAGTTTCCCATTGTTAAATCACTCATTAAGCCTGTGACCAATCTTACAGAACACTGTAGGAGAGTAAGATAGCATCAAAGCCACACACCTTTTCCCAGCTACACGTGTGCATAGTTGCCTGCTGTGGCATCTCTCAGGGTGCCTTCTGTGAGAGAGAGCTCAGATAAGGAACAGAGAAACTGGCTGTGAGACTGAAGACCATTTCAGCCTGGGAGATAAGGGAGTACAGAATGTACTGGAGGGTGCATGGCCCCGTTTCCAAACCACAACAATCCCAAACCTTAAGATGCCTCAAACAGCTGATGTGTCTTGAAATAAAAGAGCAGCCAAAGGCAATTTCGACAAAAGTCCACACGACCTCCGACTTGAAAGGAGCAAAAGGGTAAATGCCTCCCCCTTCTCACACAGGTGTAGATAAGGGAGAAACTGCCCTGACATAAATTGATTACTAAACTGATGTAAAGTGATGACTAAAGTCACTGGAAGTCTCCAAATCGGAGTATAAATTAAGGTGGCAAAGGCTTAGTTTCAGAGAAGAGGAGAACCAGGAATTTTGATTACACCTCAACTTGAATCCTCTCTGCTGGCCACTGTGGGAATCAGTTCTTGATCAGCTCCTTCCTGCCCAGTCACCCAGTCCACACTTAGGTCCCTGCAACCCCTCAGCACACAGCCTCTGGATGCCTCACATGAGCCCTTTGTCACTATTGCTCTTCCACCTCTTCTCCCATAAAGCTTTCAAAAGATCCAACCCCCTCTCAGTGTCACAGCACCCTGTGACATGCTCTGAGTGAATCAGGCCTGGCCCTAGCACAGGAACTTGGGGAACTTCATTGCTTCCTGCTCCCAAATGCCAGCACAGCTCGTGCTCCCTTAATTAATTAATACACCTAAACAACACACTCTGCAGCAAAGATGCACAATCAACACAACAAAGATTAATTATTAAGCTAATAGAGGCTGACATCCCTGCTGTCTCACCTGCAGCAAGGGGTACTCCCACTTGCTTGCCCACTTCCCCATCAGCAAGGGAACCTAATGCTCCTAACTGGCCCGTCCATGATTAGCACATAAAACCTTTTAGGCTAAGGGTCTGTGTTGCTCCTGTTTCCATTTGAAACAGAAAATCTAGATATACATTTACTGAGTCAAAGTGGTCTCAATGTAAAAGAACTTAAATTCCTTCCACAGCTGAAATCAAAAAAAAAAAAAAAAAAATCATTTCATGTTATTTTGTTATAAGTAAATCATGTAGGGAATTGGAAATCCAGCGTACAGCGGGGATACCTCAGGGATATTCACACTGCCCATTTGTTTTGTAACAACTGAACACATTATGGACAGGAAGTAATTCAAGCTGCTTCTCCTCTCTAATTCACAGGGAAAATTACTCATTTCATTTTTCAGTGAAACAGAATACTCACTGCCCACATGCCACACAAAAGTAATTTTACAAAATGCCTATAACTGATACTGAAGACAGGCAAGTACTGAGATTCCAAACCCCATGAACCACCTGAGCTGTGACTGGCTGAAGAGATTTCACTGGAAATTTCAGCATTCTCAGCAGACAATGATTTAATCCTTGTTACATCTATCTGCAGGCTGCCAGACCTGGCAATTCCAAATCATGTTAGTTAATAGTTTTAATTAAACTATGAAAAATACAACCACACTGAGTGTGCTCACATACCAAGCTGGAAGCAGAGATGGATTCATACATAAAATGCTGCAAGGTGTGATTGCATACTATGATTATTAAAGCTTACAAATCAGTTACAACTATAAGACCATCGTCAAGAATAATTACAAGCCTAAAACAAACAAGTCACTACATTATCATATAATGAAAGCTCTTCTATTAATTTGTTTCTTATCAAGGCTGCACTAAGAAAATCACTCAAAAAAAAATATGAAGCTACAGATTTTTTCTTAAACACAAACCTAAAAAGACAAAAAAAATATTGAATAATGTATGTTTTTTTCCTCTACATAATGGTAACATTATGTAGAAAACATGCCATTATGAAAAAACTTCTGAACCACAACAACAATGAAAAAACCCAATCAAGTGACACTGCCAATGCCATCACAAGGCCAAATGCCAGGGGAACAAATCCAGGCTGTCCATAGCAAACAGGGCAGGTATTACGAGAGAAAAAAGGGGTAGCCTTCATCACTGAAAAATGTGATTTCTACAAATGTCTTTCTGAGACAAAAAGAAATGTTATTAAACTGTTCCCTCTCTTTGCTTCTGTGTTCCTTTTACCATGGACACATACAAGTATCAAACTCAAACATGCACACAGGAATTTTCGTCGGTGGACATGAGAACGTCTCTCACATGCTCAACCAGCTTTCACATTAGTGATTCTGTTCCACCCCTTTGGAGACTAACCAAAGTAAAACAAATTCCTCTTTTCTGCTCACAACTCACCCTTCCAAGCTTTCTAAACGTGTATATTTCTCATATGTATGTGTCTCTTGTTAGACCTCACCAACTCATGGCAGAATAAAATGAACATCATCTAGAAGGGAACAGTATCTTGGTTCACTCAGGTCGAAGCAGACTACCCTAGATTACACGAGCAGAGAATCATGGAATGGTTTGGGTTGGAAGGGACCTCAAACCTCATCTCGTTCCAACCCCCTTGCCACAGCAGGGACACCTCCCACCAGACCAGGTTGCTCCAAGCCCCATCCAACCTGGCCTGGAACACTGCCAGGGAGGGGGCAGCCACAGCGCAGTGTAGGGGAAAGGGCCCTGGGGGCCCTGGTGGACAGCAGGGTGACCATGAGCCAGCAATGTGCCCTTGTGGCCAAGAAGGCCAATGGCATCCTGGGGTGTATTAGAAGGGGGGTGGTTAGTAGGTCGACAGAGGTTCTCCTCCCCCTCTGCTCTGCCCTGGACAGGGAACTGCTGGAGAGAGTCCAGCGCAGAGCCACAGAGATGGTGAAGGGAGTGGAACATCTCCCTTATGAGGAAAGGCTGAGGGAGCTGGGTCTCTTTAGCTTGGAGAAGAGGAGACTGAGGGGTGACCTCGTTAATGTCTATAAATATGTAAAGGGTGAGTGTCATGAGGATGGAGCCAGGCTCTTCTCAGTGACATCCAATGACAGGACAAGGGGCAACGGGTGCAAGCTGGAACATAGGAGGTTCCACATAAATGTGAGGAAGAACTTCTTCCCAGTGAGGGTGACAGAGCACTGGCACAGGCTGCCCAGAGAGGGTGTGGAGTCTCCTTCTCTGGAGACATTCAAAACCCACCTGGATGTGTTCCTGTGTGACCTGATCTAGGTGTTCCTGCTCTGGCAGGGGGATTGGACTGGATGATCTTTTGAGGTCCCTTCCAAACCCTGACATTCTGTGATTCTGTGGTTCCCTGTGCAACCTTTTCCAGTGTCTCACCACCCTCACAGGACAGAATTTCTTCCTAATATCTAATCTAAATCTCTTCTCTTCCTGTTTAAAGCCATCACCCCTAGTCCTATCACTACAAGCCCTTGTAAAAAGTCCCTCTCCAGCTTTCTTGTAGCCCCTTCAGGTACTGGAGGGTGCTATAAGGTCTCCCTGGAACCTTCTCCAGGCTGAACAACCCCAACTCCCTCAGCCTGTCCCCCATAGCAGAGGTGCTCCAGCCCTCTGATCATCTTTGTGGCCTCTGGATTCGCTCCAACAGCTCAATGTCATCCTTGTGTTGGGGGCCCCAGAACTGGATGCAATACTGCAGGTGAGGTGTCACAAGCACAGAGTGGAGGGGCAGAATCCCCTCACTCGCCCTGCTGGCCACGCTGCTTTTGATGCAGCCCAGGACACAGTTGGCCTTCTGGGCTGCAAGTGCACATCGCTGGCTCCTGTTCAGTTTTTCATCAGCTGACACCCCAAGTCCTTCTCCTCAGAGCTGCTCTCAAGCCATTTTCTGCCCAGCCTGTACTTGTGCTGGGGATTGCCCCGACCCAGGGGCAGGACCTTGCACTTGGCCTTCTGTTTTGCCAATTAGTAGGCCCAGTAAAAAGGACACAGCCAGCAGCAGAACAACAATCCAGTACGTAGGTTCTATTTCACGCAAAGGGGTCAGTATATAGAGGATTGCTGGGGGTACAAACAAGTTAGATAGATCACGAATAACAGACATCAACCCCAGTGACCCCAGGAATGACACAATATCGCTCATAACAGATGGAACAAACAGAGACACGAGATAACCCACAGAGAAGATGGGAGACAACCAGGAGAACAAGGCAGTTACATATGACAGAAGTAACCCCATGTTGCCTCCCCACAAAGCCCGCGTTTGTACGTGCCAGACCTGACTGGGACCCGGTTGCATGAGGAGTCAGGAGGTCCTTCCCCAACAGGAAACTCTGTGAAGTGCATCCACTCCACAGACAGACTCTCCAACCCTTCCTGCAAGTGGTCCCAGCTTTTATCCCCACAGCAGGACACCTGGCACTCATTGACCCAATGGGGGCACCTGGGGCTTGTTTACCTGAGGGCTCTCCTTGCAAGGCCGGCCGCACCCTGGAGGAAAGCCAAACGGTAAACTCATCCCCTCCTCTTAAGGGGCTGTGGGAACCACCCATATGTCAACCTTAATTCAGGGCTTGGGGTTCAGACCCCAGCACTTCACCTTGTTAAACTTCCTGAGGCTGGCATGGGTCCACCTCTCCAGCCTGTCCAGGTCCCTCTGGATGCCATCCCTTCCCTCCAGCGTGTCACCACACCACACAGCTTGGTGTCGTCGGCAAACTTGCTGAGGGTGCACTTCATCCCCACTGTCCATGTCACCATGTCACTGCACCTGTATCTGCCCCTGTAACGCTTCCATTTTTCAAGCAAAGTACTTTAAAAATGCAAATACTGTCCAATGTATGAAAGACAGCAGCAACTGCACTGTCACCACAGCAATTCCTTGTCACCTCTCTGTACCCAGTGTCCATCCACCCCTGCTAACACAGCCATGCTTCCCTTTTCCTTTCAAGGACAATCTAAGTACTATTTCAGAAGCAAAAAAGCAAATTTGTTCCTCTGTGCACCATAAACCAAGGGCTTCTGTATTTATCAACATTCTCCAAACTCTCCAGGTCCCCTCTTTAAGACAACCCTCCTGCATTATTGCAATTTCCTCAGTATTTTCACATAGCTACTTTGGAACCTACCAAAAACTATATGCAATTCAGGGTTTGTAACTCAGCACTCGTAACACTCACCTTCTCACCTTGGCATAAGGCCTAGCAGAATTTAAATTATTTGTTTATACAGCACTGAACATATTCCATATTTTTTCAGATGATGAGCCAAACTGAAACACAGGTTCCACGCAGCATCTGAATATCATATTAGTTCATACAGCAGAGATGGAGAGCAAACTTTGCCAAACCAAAATCATATCTTAACAGTGAGATGAAAACAAGCCCATATCCAATCACAACTCTCAAGTACATTCCTGCATAAAGAGCACAAGCCTTGAAATGGGAAAAACTGCCACGCAAATTATACCAGCTGGCAAGATGCTTTCTTCACAAAGGCATAAATAACATTCTGATAGATAAATACCGTGGCTTTCTGGCAGGAAAAGAACCCCAAACACAAACAACTCCAAACTATTCTACAGCAGTGTGAGCCTTATCATTCAAATCAGAGTTCAGTCTTAAAATATTAGCCATAACACAAACAACAACATCATTGCAAGCTTAGAGATGCAATTTCATACCCTTCTTCCTCTTCACAAGCCCACAGCACTAGATTTAATGTCACCGACTGGTGCCGAGGCAGGGGCAGCTCGTGTGGGAGAGTATTAGCAAGGTAGATGGAAAGACAAACATAACTCACCTTCAGGCAAATGTGACACCTTTACAGTTCTGATGGTTGCTCTCTGCTATGCTCTACGCATGTCTCTGGAGTAACAGGCAATACCTACTACCACTATCCTCCTGCCATTCTGAGGGGAGCCTCAGGCAAGTGCCACTGTCCTCCACATCAGCTCCTGTTCTCAGGCTCTGGGTGAGCCTTCAGCAGCTGAGCCACCAGCGAGCTCAGGCCTGGGGCTGCTGTGCTGGTGCAGAGGTGGACACCTGCAACTCAGGCACTGTGATCACATTATCCATCTCCTGGGAAATCCTGTAACTGAGCTTCAACTTACGTTTTCTGTCCCACTCATCATGCAAGAAAAGATGTGATTTTCAGCAGAACAACTGGTTTCTGCATATGCAAGAAGACTTGTGTCATAATAGTGAGATCTAAAACCATTCCTGATTTGGGGAAACTTTCCTGTATTTGTTTTTAAGATGGAAGTGCTACTATCTTGGTCTGATGATACATAACAGCCTTCTACTGTCCAAAATAGAGACTTATTTTAAAGACTCAAAAGTTTAGAACACCCTATTTGCTTCTGACTGAATTTATGAGTATGTTTGCCAAGCCACATGTGGGAGGTAAGCACACCAACCAGTTATCAAGTAAAAGGATTTGTACAATATAGCCTTTGGGAGTATAAACTTATGGCACTCCATTTCTCCATGGACTTCACAGAGTTTGTGTGGGAAGAAGCCTCACCTGTTCCCTAGGGTTAACACTGTAGTGTTATTAATAGTAATAAAGTGATTTTCACTAAGAATAATTTCTATATGAAGAAAAACAGAGCATATTATACATTTTAAAAATAATGATTTGTCCAGGGAAATGACCTAAAATTGGCAAATACATTATGAAACCCAGAAACCTGACAAGAACTATTCGCAATGGTGCTCCACAACTGCAATGTTTTTGCACTTCATCTTTTAAAATACATAGGAATAATACACAGAGGCATCAAGACTAGCAAAAAGGATGTGAAAGTGTAAGGATTCAGCTTAGTACCAATAATGCTGTGTATTTTGATGAATGCTACTGGTGCAGTAAGCATGTTTTATGGGAGGAAAAGGGGTAAATGAGTCAATAGAAGGATGCCTGTGAACTAGCACCTATTGTGACACAGAGAAAGGCAGACAATCCTAGGATGGATGAGGAAAAGATATAAAGAGAAATAACATCATTGTACTGCTACACATACTCAGAAACACTGCACTTATATTGAAAGAGGCATGCAGGAGGCTGCTGAAAAGACAGGGGAAAGTGCACCTCTATTATAGGAGCATCACAACTCTGACACTGGACACAGCTGCTGGCTGTAAATATTCCTGGACTAAGTAACACGGAAGAGAAGGTGCTATTCAAACTCACCTTTTCTGTTTATTTCCCACAGTAACAAACGGCTATGAAACTAGAATGATTCCACTGAGGCTGGAAATGAGAAAGCTAACCATTTAGGGTCAATTTACAGCTACCAGATGGAAGGATTTCAGAAACTGGGAGCTAAAGGAGAAAACAAAACCAGTTTAGAAAACACCATGGTAATCTTATGACTGACAGACTTGAGCAGTGTCCCACCACCCTGTCTGCAGGGTTTGTAGGCACCCTTTGAAACTCTTTTGCTCCCCCTCAGGTGCTGGAGCAGGAGAGCAGCTTTAAGTGCTGAACCTGCAAAGATAATGCTATCTGCTCTACTGCTTGGAAACAGGCTGAGGTCAGACATTAATTGTATATACACCCAACACCAACAATATAAAATAAATCTTTAGGCTCAGGGCTGACCTCAATTTAACTCGCATCAGTAGCCCATGAGGGAAAATAAGCAGTATCAGCACCATCCCAGCCCCAGGATCCCTAGATTTCCTGTGGCACGTAGTTTTCTAGACTCAGCTTCCCCTGTGCATGCCAGAGCCTTTATCAATCTGAACCAAAATAATGTGTAAGAGCTGGGATAAAAACAGTAAGGTAAAAGGGGAGGACACCAGGGTATATAAGTAAGTATAGTGGCTATATTAAGCATATAATAGCTATAGTAGCTATTTCTTACTGCCTTAAAAGAGAGCTGTTTACAAACATCTGCTTTCACTAAGGTAGGTTTTAAAATGCAATTTGAATGGTTTCACATCTGCTTCAGAGATTGGTACAGAAGAGACTTCAGCTGAGGATATATCATCCTGCAAATGAACCTGCTGCCCCAAGCCCCATTAACGCTGCTCATTCTCCCCTGCAGAAATGAACGTGTAACTCACTCACAGTGGTTGGCTCCCAGAGAGGAACACCGTGAAAATTTTCAGTATCTTGCAGGGCAAATGTCTGCATGGGCAAGATAGAGTGGAATTATGGGATGCATGAACCTCTAGCAACCTTCCCACTGACGGTATTTAATTACCTGCCACCCAACTATGGTTGTCCCAAGCATAAAAATGCATTGATCCTGCTGATCTGCAAGGGGGCAGAGGGCAGTTCAGATCTTTGCAAAGGGATGAAGGGCAAGTCTCTTCAGACAGCAAACCTTTTACAGCCAGCAAAAACGTTAAATACATTTAACTATCACACCTTAATAGCTACGAAGCAAAGTGTTTCCAACCAGTTAATGCATTTGATCATTCCTCCTTCAACCATTTCAGGTTTGGACAGTTACTATTATTGGGTGTTATTTCAGGGAGGACAAATGCACACTCACAAAAATCGTAATGTTAACACCAGGATTTCACAGCTGACTCCTAATAGAGTCAGGAGGTAATTACCTTCAGAAGATGTCTTGGCTAATATTTGTTCATTCATTTTCAGCCCTGCTGCTCCATAGCAATGCCCTGACTCTTTCAATTGCAAGACATCTCAACCTGAATGCGCAGTGCCAGGAGGGATCTGAGGTGAATCAGTGGCAGGGCTGACACTGAGCCCCCTTCCCCTCTCTGGATTCTCAGCCTCGCAGTGCTGAGGATCTGGGGGTGAGTGGAGAAGCTGTCTGCTGAGCCCCACGCTCTCCACACTGCACACACTTCTGGTTACACAACCCCATGGGCACTCAGGGATCTCTGCTGCGCTTCAAACTGGTTTACCATGAAAGAAAAGGAATCACAGCAAATGTGACCTCCTGCATCATTTCAGCCAAGCTAAGGAGAGATCACACAGCACAGATGTGAAAATAAGAACCCCTCCCCAAATAATATTGTGATAGATACACTGAAACAGGATGTGCTGCAGGCCAAAAAGCACACAAATGAGAAACTAAATTAAAGCATCCTTAATGTTAGAATGCTCCCTGTTGAATGGTCTTAAAATCCCAGGAAATCTAATAATAATTCCATAATGTAACAAAAGACCCAAGAGGATGTGTGCATACAGTCTTAACAACTTCAGCTTTGGAACTCTTTGTGCACACCTACAGGTAGCCACAATCAGCTTCAAAAAAGTTTTTGGATTACCAAGGACTGCAAAACAAGGTTCCACTTCCTATGTTCTCTTATGCATTTTCAAGTAAGATGTTGAAAATATGGTTATTAGAAATAAAAGCATGTACTTGTGGAACATTTTCATTAAAAAAACATGTTAGTGAGTTCACACAAGATGTTTCCACTGTATCAAGAAGTATCTAAGACTATTGTGTGTGTTGGTCAATGCTTGCACTGCAATTTTTATATGTGTATATATCCACGATAGAAAACAAGATTACACGAATACAAAAACTACATCTTTTCTCACAGCACTTACTATCCAGCAAATTAAACACGGCACTACCACGAACCAACATACAATAAGAAAACTTAATGTGAAACAATTCAGGGGTTTCACAGCCTTTGGGAACAATTATATTAAATATACGGTGATTTAAATGACTGAGTTTCTTCAAGCACATCTTCACAACCTCTTCCCCACCTTCCTGGCCTCAAAGGCTTCTGCTAGTGGCCTTGGGTCACATACAAAAACTTGCTGGTTCAGTGTGGCAACTGAAAGCCTCACCACATTTCCTGCAGAGATACTGCTGACTGCAGGGTGCTATTAGGATTTCTCTATTAAGGAACTCTGGAATAAAAAATTTGCAGTGAGCAGAAGGCAAGGTAACTGCAAGTCCAAGCAATGCTGTCACCCTTTTTTGTGTGTGGCTGTAAGAAAGAGCCACTGGACACCAACACTGTATCCTGAAGTGCTTCCTCTGCCATCTCTTTTCCTGCAGCAGCACATTCATTTACCTTAGGACTGGAAAAAGGAGAGGAGAGGTTTCATTCCCATCCTTGCTGTGTCATTGTATCTTCTTCCATAACCTCAACAGAGGACTGCAGGAAGTTCAGAATCAACGACTAGCTTAGATAAGTAACCTTTGTGTTCTTTCTCAGTTCATGAAAACAAATCTGTATCTTAGGGTTTGTTGCACGTTATTTTTTTTCCTCCAGCAGACACAGCAAAGGAACTTCTTGAAATTTCCCTATCACCTTCACCATTGCTAAAAAGCCAGGATTAACATTTCTGTGTGTCTGCCAGAGTCAGAGACTGACGTCAAACAAAGATTCAACATCCTTTGGGTTTCAACCAACAGCCCAGTAGTTTGAATCACTTCTGAGGTTATGATGCAGCAAGTGGAATTAGCCACAAAGTGCAGCGACTGCTCCCCTGGGTATATTCAAATTTTCTCACAGTTGGAATAAGGCAGTTAGAGAGATGGTAAACACAGCAAACTACCATGATGAACTGCCTCTCTGACACACGTTGCCTTGCATACCAACCCAACCTTGAAAGAGACCACTGTCACTTCTCTGCTGTGATACTGATATAATTCCTCTGCTCTCAGTGGTTCGTGAAAGTAGGATTTGCTAGTAATCTGCAATCTGCATCTAGAAAGAGCCTGAAATCTTAACATGTCCTTTGACTGAAAAAGAAATCACCTCCGCTGGTCCCCCTTGCCCTCTAGCTCATTTTCCATTTAGAAGCACAGTAAGCTTGGATCTCCACAGTAAGCCCATTTATCAGAAGGGGATTTCTGGTGGTAGCAAAAGTACTGATGACAAAGCTGCTGGTCTACTAAGATTAATGAATCCATACTGCCTCCTCAACCATGATATTCCATCAGCTTTTCCTAACCCACTTCAGCCCATAACGTCCTGTGGGTTTTTTGACTAGGTATTTGCAGTAAGAGTCTTTCCCTCCTATTCCATGTTACAGGCACTAGATCATTGCTAACCTGTGTTTTCAGACACCATGGGCAGCGCTGGCCTTCCAGGTTTCAAAAGGAGGTGGCTCTTGCATTTTGGGTTCCTCATTGAATAGATAGATGAGCAGACAACAACCATCAAGCAGATGTGAAATTAGACAGAAATACAATTTAGGAAAAACATTTAGAAATGCAGATGCTCTGTGTAAGGCTATGAAACGTGGGTGTCAGGCCAAGTGATAAAGAATGTGTCTTTGCATACAGCTGACTTCCACGTCTGCTGTTGAGGAAAAGGCACGTGGAGCTTTGGCCAGCAATGCAAATTTGCACCCAGTTTGATGAAGAACCTGCATTCAGTGCTGAATGCCAAACACAGTTCAGATACATGTGAAGAGGCCCTACCACTGAGTGAGTTCGTATACACTCTACATCACAGCAGCAGTAAAATATTAAGAAACACCAATTTTGGAATCACACTTTAAAAAGTGATTATATACTAATCTACAACTATAGCTGCAAAAATAACCAAATAAAACAGTATTCTTAATACTACTCTTCCCTACTTTTAGAACTGAACTCCCATTCAACCTTCAGTTTAGCAGCTACTGAACCATAGAATCACAGAATGGTTTGGGTTGGAAGGGACCTCAAAGCTCATCCCATCCCAACCCCCCTGCCATGGCAGGGACACCTCCCACCAGACCAGGTTGCTCCAAGCCCCATCCAACCTGGCCTGGAACACTGCCAGGGAGGGAGCAGCCACAACTTCCTTGGGCAACCTGGGCCAGTGTCTCACCACCCTCAGGGTGAAGAACTTCTTCCTTATATCTAGTCTAAAACAACAATATTGAACAATATTGATCAAAGCCAAATAAAGCATTCCAGGTTTTCACAGCATATCTAATTGCTTGCACAGATACTACTCAGTAACAGTTCTTGTTCTACATTTAAACTTATTTTAGTGTAGAGAAATCATCACTACCCTATAGACAAAATTAGTCTTTGATGTATTAATCCTGCTTTTACTTAATAGTATTAATACTGCATATTGAAGTCGCTGACTGGGCCATACTGAAAGAAATGCAAATAGGCACTAATGTTCCCAGCTGACCTATAGTGTTTCAGGGTCAGGGTTGCAGTATAATTGAACATGGAACCACATCACCTATTTAAATATAGCCATGATTAGTACGGAAGCAGGACTAATTCTACAAACTATCAATCTCTAATGATAGAACATATTTCTCACTAAGCAATTCTCACAAAGTTATTACAGTCTCTCCAAAATTAAGACATATTTTAAGATCACATTACAATATACAAAACTGCAGTTTGAAACACGGGTGGTGTCCTTCTCAGAGCTGCTCTCTATCCATTCTTTGCCCAGCCTGTACTTGTGCTTGGGAGTGCCCCAACCCAGGGGCAGGACCTTGCACTTGGCCTTGTTGAACTTCCTAAGGTTGGCATGGGCCCACCTCTCCAGCCTGTCCAGCTCCCTCTGGATGGCATCCCTTCCCTTCAGTGTGTCATCTGCAAACTTGCTGAGAGTGCGCTTGACCCCACTGTCCATGAGGAGGGCCATGAAGATGATCAGAGGGCTGGAGCACCTCCGCTATGAGGACAGGCTGAGGGAGTTGGGGTTGTTCAGCCTGGAGAAGGCTCCAGGGAGACCTCATAGCACCTTCCAGTACCTGAAGGGGCTACAAGAAAGCTGGAGAGGGACTTCTTAAAGAGCATGGAGGGACAGGACAGGAGGTAACGGTTTCAAACTGGAAGAAGGTAGATTCAGATTAGATATTAGGAAGAAATTCTTTCCTGTGAGGGTGGTGAGACACTGGCCCAGGGTGCCCAGAGAAGCTGTGGCTGCCCCTTCCCTGGAGTGTTCAAGGCCAGGTTGGATGGGGCTTGGAGCAACCTGGGCTGGTGGGAGGTGTCCCTGCCCATGGCAGGGGGGCTGGAACGAGATGGTCTTTAAGGTCCTTTCCAACCCAAATGGGTTGGAATCTATGATTCTATGACTGAACTGGCAACCATCAGCAATCCCAAACCACAGCAGACACGCAAACCTAGAGCTGAAAAGGACAGGCAGTGGGTCTGAAACTCTCAGATTGAATAACCAATGCCAAAAGCCACCTGGATGTTAACTCTCAGACCCAAGGGCAGAGCTCAAGTGCTCCAAAACTGAAGAACAGCTTCCTGCTGTCCCAGTAGGGGCTTAAAAGGGCAGGAAGGAAAAGACCTGGGACAGACTGAGTTTCTCCTATAACAACAGTGGTTTCTGCCACAATCCATCCATCTTCCCCTTTTGTCAGCCAAGCGCTTCGAGAAGTGTTCCCATGCTCCATTAAGCCAGATACAATCGGCCTGGAATTGACCTGCTAATGCAAAGAAATCATATTACTCTAAAAGGTACCACTTGTTACAGGGCTGTATGCAGGCTGGCAAACCAAGCAGTATAAGAATTGTACCCCAGCTAATCAACTACGCCCACTTGTTGAATGGGCCCCACCTAGGCTAGCAGTGAGCACAGGGAAATAAAATGGTGCTGTAAGGTACCAGGAGCTCTCAGTACATTTGTACACGTAGCAGCATAAGGTCCTGCAAAGGGTTTAAATAGTGCATCCTGAGCTGGCACATAATTGTGCAGGGGTGTGCATCAATGTGTGAAACTGAACTTCTGGACTCTCAAGCAGAGGCCTTTTACTTGCTATCTGTATTGATAAGGACTGGTGAATTTTGATAACACTAGGATTAAACAAAATGGACATGTCCTGAATCTTCCTAGTAATAAAGAGAGGTGAGATGTAACCACAAATCTGGGAGTGGATCATGTGTGCTTTGCACATAGCATGTTTAGGTTGGGAAAGCCAGGGGTCTGGGGCCCGGAAAGAAGGTGGCAATTATCCTGGCTGGAGGGAAGATGCTGGCAGTGAGGGTAGATCCTAGAAATAGAGGGAGATCCATGTAGACAAACGTCATGGGATGTCCATGGACCTTGACTGGTGATGCTCAAGACTGGTAAAGCAGCAAAAGCAGAGCATGGACAAACAGGACTTTCTGCCCAACCTTCCCAGCCAGCAGTGATCTGCCCTATGGGAAGGAAAGTCAAGAGCTAATAAACATGATGCTGGGCTGAGGGTGGTTCACATGGGTGAGTGTCTGAGATCATCAGGCAGGGTAAAAGCTCTAATCTCATCAGGTTCTTAAATAAACCTCAGTATCCAGACACCTTACAGGCTGCTGTTTAACCTGTGACATGTACAAATGCAATTTGTGCCTCCTTGTCACTTCACACCGGGTGCAGCATCACAAGCCTGATCACTCTCCCAGGTGCCAGAGGAGGGATGAGCTCCCATCTGACAGCAAAGAGGGGCCACACGCTCAGATGGAGCCTTACCCCAGGACTGCCTGCAGCAGCACAACTCCCAGGGACGCACAAGGGAGAAGCCATCAGCCCTGAATTCTTAGACTGCAGTGAGGTCCTCCTCCTTTTTCACTAACACACCAGCTCTTCTGCTTCTGGAATTCCTCCTCCTGCCACTTTGCAGCTGGCACAGCTCTTCTGTGCAGGAACTGACCTATGTTTGTCCCTGGCAACCCGCAGGCAACAAACAGCACTTCTGGCTTCTTGACACCACAGCAACACCCAAAATGTTGTCCTTCACCCAGCTGTCACTCCACCACCCCTCAGAAACAGAGGAGCTGTGTAAAGCTGCCAAGACAACCGATGCAGCAATTCCATTAGAAATCTCTATTTCATTAACATTAAATTATTATTTATTATTTGCTGTGTTCCTATGTACACCAACTGAGCCAAAACATCAAGTGAGAGGGGAAAAAGGTAAAGTAAAATAAAATAGATGGCACCTGATGCTCTGGGCACTTTTGGTCACTGCATCCCCACCTCAACAGAGCACACGACATAAGGGACACACTGTATTGATAAAACTTTTGTTTTCCCCAGACTTTTCCAGCAGAAGGTATCTGTCTCTCCATTCATTATTTAAGATATTTAGCTGAAGATCTTGTATGGTGATATGTACACCTTCTATTTAATGGCTTACAGGTGCCTCCACAATAAGAACTTTCCATGCTTATTGCTGGCCATCAACCAAATACAGATATATGATTTCCATCTAATGCATATGAAGTGTTCCTAATGCTTGGGTCCAGCCCTGGCTGTTATCAGGATGTTAAACACAGCCACTGCTCTTACCTTTTATCTACCTTTACATTTTATTCTTTATTTCCCTACAGCATGAAAATGAGACTGAAGCAAAGACTGCCTGGGGACACTTCACCCTGGGGTTGTCTGAAACACCTCCTCACTCTATCAACTGAATAGCAACAGGGGGGAAAAAAATCAACCACTGCAACATTTAACTAATGTTTATACACACACATTTTTGCTTAAGTAAGTAAAAGAAGAGGGCATTATAGGGAAACCCATCAAGAATGGCAGTCACAGCTACGGTCAGTTTTACATAAAGCTTTAAAACTAATTATTCTAAGGGAGGGAGACAAATTGGGATAAGCTTCATAAAAAATTGAAGATATCGAAAAAATTTTGCACACAAAAGGCCAACTATTATTTGTCAGCACTACAGAAACCCAAACACCATTATTTATAAACAAATATTTTGCTTCACAACGTTATATACGATGCAGTAAATTATAATAAGCTCTCTTAAACTGTAATTTCAAGTCTTGTCTCAGAGTACATTATAATAAGAAATAACTACCCTGTCGTGCAGCTTTTAAAGAACCAGTTTAACAGCCTATAGAAACCCAGGAGTTTAACTGAAAGCCAGTTGTTATAACTTCTACCAGGATTTGTCAGAATCAGCAACTCTTCCAAATGAATGACAAGTCATAATCAAGTTTAGCAATCAAAAAAACCCCAAACCTTAAACTCCCCCCCAAAAAATAAAAAAAAAAAAAAGAAAAACCATTGTCAATGCCCATTTCAACTTGAAAACAAAAAAATCTAAGCTCAGGTGGCAGCAACTATCAATAAACAAACTAGTAACAGCGAGTTACAGTCGTTTCAGCTTTATTACTTATTTAGAGAATATTCATCTTCAGGCAGGTGCACCAGACAGACATGATGTCCCACTCCACTCCAAACTAATCCTCACATCTTATCTTCTGCATGTACTGGGACAGGAAAATGTGAATGTAGAAAAGGCTGATACAGAAACATGAGCATTTTAAAAATCTACTAAGCTTAGTACTTGCTATTAGTCTCAGAACCAGCCTCTCTGTATAAAACTGCTAGCCAGAGGAGAGATAAAATATTTACAGAAAGTGTAAAATATAAATTTTTCTTTTATTACATCCTTCTTAAATTTGCCTACTTTATTTATGCTTTGTGGTTCTCCCCAGTCCATTGGTAGATTGTAGTGTCCTTATTCTTTCTTGTGTTCAGGAAGACTGATGAAGTTAGCTGGGCTGGGTTTTTTTTGCAGAAAAGAAGGATTTTAAGAGGAAAGTGTAAAGCAGACTACTGAGATTAACAGTGTCTGTGTGGTCTCCAACATCACTGCACAGAAGACTGAGACAAAGCCAATTGTTGCAAAAGGAACATAAAATTTGTCTGGTTTTGTGAAATCCTTCTGTGCACAGAAACAAAACCTGCAGCAGTCCAAAAGCTGTTCTTGCACATCACAGTGCTGTTCAGGGACAGCTTCAGGAATGCACTTTTAGACTTGATCCCGTTTTACCTGGGCTGCTAAGGTTGGAGTATCTTACATTCTGCCTAAGGGCAAAGTACAAAATCAGAGGATCAGAAAGAAGAGGAGTATTATGGTATAACCTTACATGTAACAGGAAAGACAACTTTCTCTTAAAGTGACTGCAGGGTAAAAAAATATTACAGTTAGAAATGACCTGCCTTTAATCCTTTTGCAGGCTTTGCCACTCAAATCCATCCTTCCTTGAAGATATGTCCCCCTGCTGCCTCACTTACAGGTGCTCACTGCAATCTCACAGTTGTTGTCATTCAAATTCCTCTCACTTCTAAAGAAAATCTAAATGGTTCTAACAACGATACATATTTTAAATTAAATACATTGGCAATATTTTTGAGGCATGAAATGAACACAAGGCTCACTTAAGTATTTACTCAGAAGGCCATGAGAAATTTCACTTTTCCACATAAATGAAACAAGAATTAATTTGTGTATCCTGTACAGAACCTTATTCAAACTCTGCTCAAAATCAGCCTCTTGTATTTCCACATGTAAAATTAAGGTAGAACATGACACGTCCATGTCTCCCACACCTGCTTGTTCAGGGCACTTCAGAAATCTCTCGTCTCCTCTTGAAGTTTCAATTCATTAACAAGTTAAGATTCAAACATTTCTTAGCTCAGTTGTTACTCCACAAGGTGAGCCCCTGGACCTCACCACCTTTTCTTATCAGAAGGGTCTCTGTGACCTCCCTCACCTGCAGACTGGGGCAATAGACTTCTGCTGGCAATGGACTTCTGCTGTCTAGTGGTTAGGGAGATGATGGGATAAAGGTTGGACTTGATGATCCTGGAGGTCCTTTCCAACCATGGTGATTCTATGATTCTAAGGACGAGCGATACGCTCGCAGCAGGGTTTCAGCACCTGCTGAGAACAGGCCAGAGGAGAACCCAGCCACATCCTCCTAGAGAGCATCCCCAGCTGCTGTTGAAGGAAAGGTCAGAAGTATTTGCTGCCCTCGCAGCCCACAGAAACAGCAGCTACATCTCCTCAGCATCACCTAAGTCTGAAAGCAAGGAGGTTGTAGTGAGGCAGGGGCTGGTCTCTTCTCCCAAGTAACTAATGATAGGAGGAAGGGTAATGGCCTCAATTTGTGCCAGGGGAGGTTTAGATTGGAAATTGGGAACAATTTCTTCCCTGAGAGGGTTCCCCAGCACTGGCCCAGGCTGGCCAGGGCAGGGGGGCAGTCCCCATCCCTGGAGGGATTTCAGAGCCGTGGAGATGTGGTGCTGAGGGACATGGGGCAGTGGGGACTTGGCAGTGCTGGGTTAATGGTTGGACTGGGTGATCTTAGAGGTCTTAGACAATCAAGGCTGTTCTATGATTCTGTGATTGCACACAGCTGTTTGCTGAGAAGTCTTTTAGCATCAGGCACTAAGAATTACATGTGGTAGACTCAAAAATTACTTTTTCTCAAAGGAAAGAAAAATGAGTATTGCATCTAAGCACTAAAGATATTCCACTCAGACACAGTAGGTTAGAAACAAATGATTTCCGGAGCCTTCTGACACTATCTCCCTGCCATATATCACAGTGGTAAGGCCACCAGAGAGCAAATTAAGCCAAGGCCAGTACTATCCCCTCTGTCAAATATTGAGGAAACGGGGGGCAGAAAGGACTGAGAGCTACGAGTACACTTAAAAAATCAGTAACAATACCAAATTGTACATAGGCTTTAAAATTAATGATACAGCTATATTATAACTCAAATCCACACTTCATAAACCATTAAGGATTGCTACAGAAATAACATATCCCTTTGCTTGAACACACCCAGAAGAAATTGAAGCTCAGGCCCTGTCTAAGCTGCAGTACCTGGTTACTCCTGGAGACAGGAGCCAGCTTTGGTGCTCTGTGGGTACAATGACTTGACCACTGCTGGAGCTGCCATTATGGTGTAACATAATAAATAGCACAATCACATCACACATGGGGAGTGTGACGGGACTAATGGATATCCAAGTCTTTGTTGGAAGAGACGTCTAAGCATCAGCCAGCTTTGGACACTGCACATTCTTAAATAAAGTGCAAGGCGAGCTGAGGTCCATGCGTTCATGGCTCTGCCAGCTCCCCAAGTCCAATGCCAAGACCAAAGCACATGAATGAACACAACCTGGCACATGCAACTTGGAAAGAAGGCATAAGGGAAGAAACTCTGTTTTGCATTCCTGAAAAGAAATGGATGATCACATTTGCTAGCAAATGACTGAAGGAAAAGATGACGGTGTGCAGTTTTTGCAGAATTCTGCCCCTTCACGTACAAGGAAAGCACCTCTGAAAAGAGCTACTGGAGGTGGTGAACCCAGCTTGGAGAGTATCACTAAACATGTTCCCAACTGTCCTTAAAGTAAAGGGGCTGCATCAAAAGAAGTGTGGCCAGCAAGTGGAAAGAAGTGAATCTCCTCCTCCACTCTGCTCTCGTGAGATCCCACCTGGAGTACTGAGTCCAGTTCTGGGGCCCTCAACATAAGAAGGACATTGAGCTAATGGGGTGGGTCCAGAGGAGGCCATGAAGATGATCTGAGGGCTGGAGCACTTCTGCTCTGGGGACAGGCTGAGGGAGTTGGGGTTGTTCAGCCTGGAGAAGAGAAGGCTCTGGGGAGACCTCAGAGCACCTTCCAGTACCTGAAGGGGCTACAAGAAAGCTGGAGAGGGACTTTTTACAAGAGCATGTAGTGAAAGGACGAGGGGTAATGGCTTTAAACTGGAAGAAGGGAGATTTAGATTAGATATTAGGAAGAAATTCTTTCCTGTGAGGGTGGTGAGACACTGGCCCAGGTTGCCCGGGGAAGTTGTGGCTGCCCCCTCCCTGGCAGTGTTCCAGGCCAGGCTGGATGCAGCTTGGAGCAACCTGGGCTGGTGGGAGGTGTCCCTGCCATGGCAGGGGGGTTGGAACGAGATGAGCTTTGAGGTCCGTTCCAACCCAACCCTTTCTATGATTCTATAAAACAACAGAAAAGGCTGAGAGTTGCATTCTTCTACAAAGAAGACAGGCATAGTAGTGGCAAACTGTCTTCTTCCAGCGAAAAGACGATGAACAGTTCAGAATGCTGAATGTGGAGGTTGGCACTTTAATACACTAGTAATACAGCAGCTCTTAACTCTGTAAATATTAAAATGTGAAACCAAATAAAGGACAATAAAAGAGCTTTTTTTTAATACAGTGTATCTAGGATTAAAACATGGGCACCTATCTTTGCAGAAGGACATAGTTTTGGTTTGGCTTTTTCTGGAGGGGGTAATTTTTTAATTTCTACAGGGAAGGTACTTCATGAGCATTTCTATTGTCACTGTCACTATGAAACACTAATTCCACCTAAGAAAATATTCAAAGAGATTGATACTTCTCTGTCTTAGTGAGGAGCTATACCAGCCTTCAGCACAACTGCACAATACTGTCATATCTGCTTCTGCAGTGGGACAAATACTGGACAAGGCATCAGTCTGGACATCACCAGTATTTTAACATTTTTTTAATGAGTCACTTTTGTAATGTAAAGAATGCATTTCAAGTTTCCATGCATCAAGTATAAATATATTTTTAATAATCTGAAATGTACTACTGGTTGGAATGAGACCCTTACCTAAATCCAAAATTAAGTTAAAGCAAAAAAAAACCTTTTTGGAGGTGGTAGAAAGGGCAGGGATGGACAGCAAAACAACTGCACCTCTCAGTTCTGGATTCCTGGCCAAGTTTAAAGCAGTCACCTGGATGAAATGAGGTTTCCAAAGCAGCATCACACTGCTCAGTGGCATTTCACTTCCATTATACAAAGTATGTGACATGCCCACTTCGTACCACATACACACATTGAAAAGATGCAAATAATTTGAGCCCTTCAGGGAAGCAAACATTTTTTATTTATAAGAAAAAGCCCTATATAAACTTGTGACACCAAGTTATTTTTAATAATAATAAAGTAACATATGGCAATACTACCAACACTGCACAACCAGTCGATTCTTAAACGTGAGAAGAAGCGAGATGAAAACGAAGGAACAATAAACAACCTAAAAGCAATCCAAGTGGGACTGAGGCACAGAGTGCTAAATATGGGTGCTCAGTTCGACCAGCTAAGGAAAACAGATTGAATCAAATGCTGTTACTTACAGCCTTAAAATACCTACACCAGAATGCACCAGCAAATTCCTCAACGGTTTCAGATCCATCATTTTTATGCAGCCTTTTCAAACCTTCCTTATAAATTTCCCCTTAAACACACCAAATACATTAGCTTCAGATAGAACTTGCCCCTCAAATAACTTCTGCTGCAAGGAAGTAGCAAAGGTCAATCACAACTAAAACAAATTCTTCTAATAAAAAAGAGAAAAATCTCAGCTCATATAATCTGGAACTCAGGGACAGGTTAGTTAGAGAATTAACTACCACTGTCAAGTCCTTCTGCAAGAAACCAGACCATAGCAGATGATGATTATATATATATATATAAAAAAATCTATTAGGGGCAATCTAGCCAGGGACTAGTCTTAATTTCTGCTATAACCTCTGAAGCCCATTCAGCTACGAAATCATCTGAAAATCCAGAGAAGTGTTTTGTTAATACTTCTATAAAAGTAGCCAGTATATTGAAAGACTATGTACGCAATGCCCCTCAAAATATAAATCTTCAGCACAAGATGGGGAAAATTATTAATATAAGAATTTGTGGAAAGGAATAATAGACTTAAAAATGTCCAGAGTGATTCAAAGCAACCTGAGTAATTATTGTTATTTTTCAGAAAATAACCTCGGAGAAGAACACTGGTTCAGCTTTAACCAAGAACTCACAATGTTATTTATCCACACTATCAGTTTGGAAAAATGCTCGCTTTATCAAAACACCATTTGATTTACAGACATCTCCCTCAGGTTAAGCAGTGTAAGTGAAAGCCAAGAACGATACAGGCAGGTCAACCATCCATTATCATGGTCTTTGACAATCAGCAATCTCAAATAAGAAAGAGCTTTCTATTGCATGGGATGAGAGTTCACAGATCAATTTGCCACACGAAAGACACTTGCACATTTAGTGTGACAGTCCCTCAGATTGGTAGGATCTGTCACTTGTGCCAGCTTTCCATGGAATTGCCCATTACAGATAAAGATTTTATTTTGAGAGTCCTATCTTCCAGATAAAGACTTCTTTTAAAAGACTACAAAGCAGCACTCCTCTTATGTGCTGTCTTAAACTATTCTTAATCAACTGCTACAACAGCAAGAATTCTAAACAGCCCAATGGGTATTTTAGGCCATAAAATCCAGCTGCTCACTTCTTGCCAAAGAACAAAAACCATACAGCAATTCCCATTTCTTTGAAATCAAATATCAATTAAGAGAGGCATATTTTCCAGACAACACATGACAGGAGAGTGCTTGTGGAAGATATGGTGTTTAACCTTCCATAAAGCAGACTATACTATCCATTTAGGATGGGTGTGTGAGAAAGGCAGAACCGAAGAAAAATAAGGAGAGAAAATAAGATTATATTTTTTTCCCCTCTCTACAAACTTCTCCTCCCTTCTTCATTGCATCTCATTATAACTAAGGCAATGTGCCCATAGGGCAAACTGTATCTAATAAAGATGAAAATTAAGTTTCAGATTATCAAGTCTGTAACCTTCTTTGGAGTAGCAGTGATACGCAGTCAGTTCAATGGGTCTGGTTTTCAAATACACAATATTAGCTTTAGATAACTGTAATAGCTCAACTCTGGCTTGAACTAACAGAAACACTCTGCACAATAAACTTCAGTTGTCCACCTGATTGACCAATGTCCTGGGAGACAAAACTGCAGAGGTAACATGCAGAAGAAACCAAACCAAGGACAGGAAATAAACTGGCCCCGTGTTTTCAAAATGTTCCTGTATTTTTTCAAACACATCACGTATAAATCATGCAAAGGGAACTTCATCTCCAGGTCAGGGAGAAGCTTTTTGTATCAGCACAGCTTACACCAGTGTGGATACAGGGATCCACAGGCTCCACACGAGCCCAGAAACCCTGGAATGAGATTATCCTTTTGCTCATACTGATATCAAAGTCTTTATTACAGGCGTAAAGCCTTGCAACCTTTTGCTACACATCTTTTGCTTTCCACAGGAAGGCTCACAGAGGGACATCTCTGGCCTTTCCAGTACTTGCTGTGTAGCATTCATTTCAGCAGAGCAGACAGGAGATGCTAAGAAGGAAAAACAAAGTGGTGGTGGAAATTGGGCAAACATGCCAACAAACCATGAACTTTTTCACTGTGGTGATAAGATTCACTTAAAGGAGCTGGAAAGTTAACTAAGCTATGAACATGGGTAAGAAGTTAATAAGCCTACAAGGTCTGCACTCTAATGAAAGGCAATAGGATTTTTGCTTCTGGTTGACAGAACTTCCAACTACCAACCACAGTTCATATTCTGCTCCAAAGCTTCTGTCCGTATTTCTCACTTCTCGCCCCAGGAAAACAGCCGGCCAAAGTCACTAGGCAAAATAAAACCATGATACATTAATGCATCAGTAGCATTCCAGAAAGACTGAGCAAGAACAGGAATTATGTCAAATGCCTGAACATCCAGTCAAAGGGAGAGAGAGAGAAATAAAACCCTGTGGATGCATTTAGTGCTTTGAATTCCTCTCCCAAGGGAAGAAGGATACAATAAGAAAACACAAGAGAAAACCAGCGACAACATTAGACCCTCTGTTCCATATTTCTCTTTGAAAATACACATATTATTTGTATTTTCAGCTTCCACTATACAGTGGGGAAAAAAGATGACTAGTCATGCCTCTCCAAGGCAAGGGTGCTGCCAGACATACAGGCCAGGCCAGCAATTCCAGAACTTAAAAGCCCTCAGTCTAACTGCAGGAACTACATTCATAGCTACTATTGAGCTGGCTGCAAAGCAAAAGGAGTGTGCTCACATCTTTAACTGGTTATACATAAAGCCCCGCAGAGAGAATCCTGAAAAATGCATTAATATTTATAGCAGAGCTTCAATCCTCACCTATAAATGCACTCAACAGCAATGAAAAGCATATATAAAGGGATGGGGGCACTAATACTGCAACATTTCTCATGTGAAATGAAATATCATAGGAAGAAAAACAATGACACAGGATATAATTCTACTCTACCTTCCTCAGCCAGGTGAAGGATGTTGCTGTTCTGTGGACGACAGAGTAATATATAACTTAATTTGCCGCAACTTTATTAAGTGACACAGGAGTTATCTTACGGTAAACTGTACAATTCCTGTAATTACTTCTGCTCATGTATCTTCAGCTATTTGGCAGAGCTGCTCTCAGCCCTTCCACTTCAAGTCTGACTCCAAAAAACTTACAGGACTTCATCACCTTTCTCACATAACTTGTTAAGACTCTGTAGAAAGGAGATGTTCTCCTGTCGTACTGCCTCACCCAGCCACCTACCTGAGCATCTCCGTGGGATGTACTCACCTAAGTCCCCTTCCTGTCAGCTGGCTATGGAGTGAGCTCCTGCCCTGATGACTTCCATCAACTAAACTGCAATAACTTGGACTACACATTCTGATGCAACCAACCAGAAGGTAACTTACCTGCATGACCTGAAACATTTCAGGGGTTCAAGAAGTAAGTTTTCTCAGTCAAAAAAGAATCCCAGAATCACAGACTGTTAGGGATTGGAAGGGACCTCAAAAGATCATCTAGTCCAATTCCCCTGCCAGAGCAGGAACACCTAGATCAGGTCACACAGGAGAAAAAAACCTGTTAACCTGTTAATACAGGAACACATCCAGGTGGGTTTGAATGTCTCCAGAGAAGGAGACTCCACAACCTCTCTGGGCAGCCTGTGCCAGGGCTCTGTCACCCTCACTGGGAAGAAGTTCTTCCTCACATTTATGTGGAACCTCCTATGTTCCAGCTTGTACCCATTGCCCCTTGTCCTGTCACTGGATGTCACTGAGAAGAGCCTGGCTCCATCCTCATGACACTCACCCTTGACATATTTGATGAGAGCAGGCCAAAATTTTAAATGTAGGGATGAAAGGATGGAGAACTGCTAATGTGGTACGAGAAAGGACTCCAGATCCCAATAGCTAGCAAACTTATCTCCCTGCTTTCTTCAGACAAAACCAGTTCTTCAAGGTTCCTAGGTTTTAACTTTGAAAGAGAAAAGCTGTACTCGTAACTAGCATCAGGCATTTAAACTCCCTTCTTAAATCTGAAAATGTATTACAGATAAAAATAAAAATTAATGCTAGTGACTAGAATAATTTTTTTTTACACAGCCCTACCATAAAGCTGAGAATGCAAAAGGAAACTTTGAGCAGGCATAATAATTACACATACTAAATCATTTTACTACAGAAGTATAAATTTATATATATGTTCTAATTAAAATGTCAAAACCCTTATGCCAAGCTAAGCACTAAATATACTATCAAACCAGGAAAACAGCATTTACTTCTGGTAAATTCTCCAGCATATCTAATGAGGTAAGAACTTAGCACAATTACATTCCTCTCATTTTAGTACCTCACCATTCTGAAGCTGTTGAATTCAGAACTTACTGAAATTAAGAACTGAGGGTATTGGCACTTCTCAAGGCCTCTGGCTACATGAACTCACCAGGAGGGGAAAGGTAAAACAAGTTTCATCTCATTAGCAAGCAGAAAATCCTTCAAACTTAATTTCACAATCAGAAAATAACCTTCTCTCTTTAAAAACTGGCATGGGGAAACCTCCTTTGAAAGCAGGGACTATATATATCAAGGAAAGTAAACGATGTGTAGAAAAAACTGCAAGAGATCACATTGCCTCTGATCTTCTATAATTTCAGTTCTGCTCTAAACTCCTTATGGGAGTTTTGCATTTCAAGACTTGATTCTCTGAGTGTTGCAGATTTAAACTGCAATTCACTAACTCAGAGCTATGGGGTTTTTTTCAGTACTTTGTATAATTAGAAAGATTATGATTAAAACCACAGCACACCAAAAATCCTGCGTATCACTTCTTCAGATTAACCAGCTGATAGCATTTGAAAAGCAAACAGGGAGAGCTCTCTCTTGGATAACCTATGTGTGTATGCCCTGTGCAACATTTAATACAGATTATACACCACCTGAGAATTCTAAGCACAACTGAAAAAGCAGCTAGGTGCTTCCAAGTCCTGCTGCCTGACAGATGCCAGTGATACCTGCCCTGCTCTTCTTGGAGCCCAGCAGTGCTCCTCACCTTCTTCTTTCCTACGTAAGAGCTCACTTGGCATGTTAAAAGGCTCCCATGCTTATGGTTCACATTATGGAGGTCACACTTGACTCAGTATCTCTTCCTCATCGCCAGTAGGTCCCAGCTGCTCCAACAACCTTGAGGAATGGAGACACCACAAAGTCATGGCAAGAAGATTTACCATCTTCAATCCCTACATCGCAATAAAAATACGTTGAAGAATGAGATAAAACATGACTCTCCATCTCAATGATCTTGTCCCACTGCTTTTCAACCAGTAACACTAAGCCCACCTCAATGTAAGCCAGGCTCCCACTCTGAACAATGCTCTGAAGGATCTTAGTTCACTGGGAGGCTCAGGCCCCTGACCTGGAAACCACAGGGCAATGACTACAGCTCAATTATGTGCTTGGACATCTCATGCAGAGCAAGTCCCAGTATTTCCTCAACAAGGAGGAAAGATTTATGTAGTGTATGCAAAACTCCTTCTAGCATCAAACCTCTCCAGTCTTTAAAAATTATGGCACCCTGCACAATTTTGAAATTATTTTATAAGTGCTGTTTATGTAATTATGCATTTTAATTGCTTTATGTTCTCGTCTCTAAACCTTTATGGTTTGTGTTTTCAAGGGTTTTATCTGTTTTGAAAGACTAGAATTTCAGTTTTGTAGATAATTAGAAAATGCTGTACATCTTGTATAATTGTAGTATACATGCATATATTTGAAATATTGGTAACAAGACTGAATCAAAATTTTTAATTTAAATACGTGTCAATTAGAGATGAAGAACAGGCAGTTTATTAGAGAAACTCCAACTCCCTGTTGGAGAAAACAGTGGGACAACTTACTGGAAGTGTGTCTATTATTTTTAAAAAAATATTTAAACCAGAAAAAAAAGAATTCTGAGATTGCCTGAAGTAATCCTGTGGCAAGCTGAAGCAAAACTCCCTTTATTATATCTTACTGCAGAAATGCTAGCTCCCAGTAAGCCCCTTTGTTTTGTGGAAACATACTGGGAATAACCATACGAATGCTGGAATGGGCAGACATAACAAATTGAGATACACGTTAGGAATTGGAAATTAAGGACTTCTGACTTGAAAGAAACACCAGAACTGGAGGAAAAACCCAGCAGGTGACAACAGTGCTCACCTGAGCAGTGAAGTTCCTGGCCACTGCCAGCGACAGCAGCAGTGCTTGCAGAACCCACCGCTGTGCTGCCTGGGTGCAGGAGGCAACGAAAAATTTTCATTGATGGGAAACTTAATCTTGACTGAACTAACGAGTCTGGAGAGGATGTTTCAGCCTTTGCTTAGAAAACAGCAGAAAACAGGCGTAACCCCCACCTTGCACCACGGCATAGGGGTGAGATTAGGAAGGAAAACATGCTGTGACTGATGGGGACTGCTGAACCCCTCTTGGTTAATCCCTCCGGTGTAGATTCTTTGCTTGACACCCACTAGTCACTTTTCAGACAAGCCAAAGGCTTGGATTTAAAGGAGAGAGGTGCAAGTTAGATGTTCTTGTACATGAAGTTCATTGCCAGCAGTGTAACCAGTGCCCTCTGCCATTAAAGCACCAAGAGATGTGTATTATTCCTCAAAACAGCCTGGAAAGTAACCAAGTCCCTCTTGAGGTAACAACAAACACATGCCCCATCCTGCTGGGGTCTGGGTGAGACCTGAACACCCCAGCAGCACAGATCAGGTCCTACTCCAAGGAAAAGATTGCAGCCTGCTCATCTATCAGAAGTTAGGGTGCAGTTTTCGGATGTCTGTACTGAACTCCACAGTGCAGGTCGCTGCTGGAAGTAGGCCTGAACTTGCTGCTGGGGACTCCAAGGCCAATATAGCTGTCATATAACAGCCATCTTCAAGTTCTGCCTGCCTGAACTTCTTACAGTTGCAGGCTGTTCCGTGAGAAGCCTGTGGAAGCTGCAATCACACACCCCTGCAAGGTAACACAGATGTATGCCCAGCGAGGATCAGAAACGATTTCTTACGATTACAGCATTGCAAATCCAGTTTAATGAACTTCAGAACTGGGAACTGTGTTTGATCCTACGTATAACTTTTTGCTGTTCTGTCACACAATGGTATTTCCCCTGGGCACCAAGGAAGTCATACGGGACAACAGCTTTTAGACCTCAATGATCTTCTTTTGTATTTACCAGAAAAGCTCAAGCTAATCATGTATGCAAGTCTGACACACCCAAACAAAATCCTGTTTTTTCTGCTGAAATGAACTGTGGCACTCTCGCTGAGTGACTGCGTGAGTGAAACAAAACACCCTTTATTGGAACTGGAGCCTCTAAGGAAATCTAAGGACAGAACGAAAATCCCAAGGACTTGCCTGAGACTAACAAAAATCTAGGGCAACATTTACACCTTACACAAACCCATTCAGTCTCAGGGCTGCATTCTGTCTCAAGCTGTGCAGTTCTGCTGCTGCTTCCATTGCTTGAGGTCTCTATGGATGATATATTTGTTTTGCTGCTGCTGTTTGTGAGATTGACTTCACACTGAGGTTCTGCTGAATAAAGTGGGATGATTTATTTCTGCAGAGACATAAATATTGAAAATGCTACCTACTGAAAATTAATATAGTCCCTGAGAAGCAGGGAGTTATTCTCCTAGCTGCATCTCTGCCTAACATGTGCATGTCATCAGTCAAATTATGGTAACTAAATATCTTTATCATGTAGCACATGAAGTATTAATAGACTCTATAGTACCAAATTAGAAACAATATATTTGAAATTAACTCAAGTTTCATGAAAGCTTCTGGCAGACTTAAAAACTGAAGACACTAGAAAGTAAATATATCCTGAACAATTTGACAATATAGCTTCTTCATAGTGACATTTAGTATAGAGTCTGAGAGATCAAAACCCTTCTGCAAATCTCCTCTGTCAGGGCATCTGCAAATACCACCAGGGAGGTGGGAGCTGCTGAGATCACTGCCTGTCACAGCCATGAACACCATCCTGACATTTCTTGAATTCACTTCTCATCTCTGGTCTTAAACTGTAAACTCTTCTGAGCTTCTCAGGTCCGTGTTTGCACGCTCCTGACACTAACCTGTGACTGCCAATGGATAATAAATGGCAGAAAATATTAGATAAGCTCTGTTGCTCTGTGCCCCAGCAGGCTACCCCTACTCTAATCCAGCGGGTTTGAGGCAGCCTAGCGAGCAACTGATGATTCTCTACCTAATCTATTTAAAACATGATTTTCCTCTGGAACTAAATTACTATCATGAGAGGAATTGGAAAGGTTACCTCATGTTAAATCAACTAAGCTGGACTGAGTTGAGTGCTTATTCAGTGATTTAAACCACCAGAAGATGTAGCTACTCTCTTTCAGACCCAAAGCGCTTTGAAATCTGACAAATTTTAAGCAGCAGGATCTGCATTTTCCCAAATATTATGTCCAGACACACCAAAGATTCCTGCTTTTCTCAACTGGAAGGATCTCATTGACCTTGCCAACTGCAAGAAATTTCTTAGAGAACTCAACCATTCAAGGCCAGGTTGGATGGGGCTTGGAGCAGCCTGGTCTGGTGGGAGGTGTCCCTGCCCATGGCAGGGGGGTTGGAACTAAATGATCTTTGATGTCCCTTCCAACCCAAACCATTCTACGATTCTATATAAAGCACCACTTTCAGTGTAAAGAAACAAATGAGCACTTCAAAACCCTTCTTCCACTGGCAGTTGTAGTCTCTGCAACAACCACATAAACATAGCCGTACAAAAATTGTCTGAGCTGGCCATTTGGCAACCTTAATTCACTGTAATATCAAAGATTTACAGTTCATTTCTTTGCATGTAATTTCAGGTGACTCATATTTTTTTCTTTAAAAGAAAAAAAAAGCACAGAAAACTGGATGAAAATTGAATTCCTAGATATACAAGGGAGTATATACCTGGCAAAATGAAAAGAGTTAGTGTGAAGAAAATATGGGTTTAGTTCCTAAATTTGTGAACCTTCACATAATGAATGCATCCCGTTTAACTTTTAAAGCAACCTGAATTAATTGCTATCTTTTTTAAAGCAATTATTACCCGCTGCCACTGTGATGACAAGAAGTTTGCAAGGAGGAAATCCACGTTGTTCAGAAAATGTCCAAGTCTGAAAGCACAGACTAGACTGCCTGGCTTCGTCCTTCAAACATTTCACCTTGTCACAGCTGGAAGAGAAGTCCCATCTCCTTGTTCTAGTTATGTTTGGCATTAAAAGCACTAAAGAACGGAGCCTGGGGACACAACTAAAGTTTTATCTGTAGAGTACATTTAATTATTGCTGTAGCAGGCGTTGAAGAAAAATGAGATCTTTATTCCATCAGATAATCTTAGATCTAACATCCTAAACCATAAATACTATTGAGATGAAGTTACTGGTGAAAATGCTGTCTCAGGAGTCACAGTCAGATCAAGAGGTAAGAAAACATAGGCACAGAGAGGTTTGGGGAGGGAAGACTTTTTTTGTTTCCCATATTATGATTCAACCCTTTTGCAAAGCCACCTGAGAAATGGGCAATCTCTTTTATAGTTCTGCATAGCAATGTACTACTTTTTGCTTTATCTTCTATGTCCCTGTAAAATTAATCAAAGGCTAATGGCAAAATCTTTTTTTTCCTCCCCAATAAACGAAGGAATTAAACAATCTCAAAATCACCAATGGTTTTGTAGAATACAAATAAACTAAATTATAGCAAACTGGGCACTATGGAAACTTTTGAAGAGCACTGCTGGAATTTGAATTACTCAAGCAAATCTAGGAAATCACCTTCAATAATCCATCTTCAAGTACTTTAGTAAACTCTAAGGGCAATTATCATTTATACATTCTCTGCAAGCAAATCTCCCCAGTGAGAAATGATTTAGCATGATCTGGCAGTTAACAAAACAAAGAAGAAATACCCAATTGCTAAATCAGGTTACTTGGCAAGAGAATCTGACTAGGAACTCTGATGTACCCCTCTGAATGACTTCACACACATCCAGCACAACTGACTGACTTACTGACTTGTCTTGACTAAATATGAGCATCCGACGTCCTCATGTCCTTGAACTTTTTGTTAACCCGGTTTGGTTTTGAGTTTGTTCTTTTGTTAAAGCCAGTGGAAAACAGTTGGCAATAGATTTCTTTATTTGATAGGGGAGACTATCTTATTTCTCTCTTCTTGTCCAAAAGCCATCTTATTTGTTGCTCCTAGAGTGGAAATTTGCCAGAGCTCTATCTGTGTTTTACTTCTTTCTTCTACCAACGGCGGTCTCTCTGGATCATAAATTCCCTTTTCCTCCCTGCTCACTACAGATCTTGAGTCACCCAATCTAGTGTTTTCTTAAACAATCTCCGAGAGGTCGGTTCAAGCCCTATATTTACTAAAACTTTCTCAAAACCATGTATTAAGACAACAGAATATATATATTTTTTCCTCCTGTTTTATAAACTAGCACTGCAATGCGTAAACAGGTTGTTCAGGAAAGGGAGAATTGCAGCACAATAAGGAATACCTACGTAAGAAGCACTGCATGCAGCTTTGTACTGCGTTTGTCAGGCACAGATATTCAATCACAGCAGTGCATCTCCATTTCCTCTGGCAATTTGAATTTTCTCTGATCCCTGGACAATGGAATAACTTCTGTACTACTAAATTTTGTGAAAGAAATCGTGTTTATATGCATGCATATGTGCCTGATTATAAATATTTCCTTTTTAAACAGTCTATTGACAAGATGTGCTTGTTAACTTTCATCACTTTTTTGTATTCAGATCCCACCACAATCTAGCATTTATATGGTACACATATTTGTTAGCAATTTGATTAAAATTTTATAATTAGAGGTTTGGGATAACAAACCTTTGGCTATCCTTGAGAAGTTTCTCTGTGACAGAACAGCTGCAGAATGCAATTTTCCTATTACAGCTATGCATGCACAGACCAAATAAAACGATAAAAAATGTGAAAGCATTAACTGTAACTCATAAAACGTAATGAGGTATTAAAAATGCAAATATTGGAGCAGTTTACAACTTTGCCTTCTACAGAATTCAGTATGGGGAATATGAGAACGGCCAAACCTTGTGGAAAGCTATCTTAAAACCTCAATTCAGACATTTCTGATAAAACATATGCCATAAATTAGAGTGCAGTCAACAGCGAGTACAGGTTGCATTTCTATATTTCTAAACCAGCCCATGGTGTCTTTTGCTTTTTTCTTCCAAAACTTCCCAACCACAGATATGAAATTGTGTTCAGATCTGAAAAACCTCTGTTTATGGCATTCTCTCCACTCACATCACATGTAAGTTTGGTCCAACCATTTTCATTTTTAATGAGGGCAGGGATCCAGATACCTTTCACGTTGAGTGAGAGTGTGCATGCAGACAAGTTTTGTCTTCTTGTCTCTCCTCTGCTGGGTCCATATTTTGGCCCTGTCTCCACAGGACTGACTCATTCACTGATTCACCCCAAGCCTCAGGAGGTTGCTTTTAAGTGCTTATGGATTTTTTCTCTTTTAAAATGAATCTAAAATATTTACTGGAGAACACATACTCACACTTACTACAAGGCCATTTACAGCTATTTTACCCAAGTCTGGTTGCCATAAGGAATAGGAAAAAAAGCCACCAGTGTAAGAGCTAAACAGTTCATTGGTTCCACACCTAGCTCCAGTGCCGTGGATCTGCAGTGTGAAAGGAGCAGTGATCTCCTGTGTACTGGGTGCTGCTGACCACACGCAAAAACCCGGCACTGGCACCTTCCCTCTCTTCTCCCTCCAGCCTCAGTGTTTCATTTTCTGCACCATGCATCTCAGGATCGAAGAAGTTGCATATCCACTTGGAAAAAAATGTACCATTGAAAGCTGCTTGCCTGCAGTGGGCTTTGAACCCACAGAAGTTTGTTCTGGTTTCTTCCCACGTGTGTTGTGTCCTACAGTGTGAATATCATCTTCTTTGCATAGGAGAAAAAAATCAGACATCTTCTGGCAAGAGTTGCCAATTGCCTTTCCTCCACCTCACACTTATTCAGTTTTATTCAGTAAAATATCCTGGCAGGTTAGCAGAGTGCTTAAGCAGGTATTTAACGATGCTCAGGGCATGCACTCTGTGTCCTCCTCCCTACTCCATGTGCTTATTAGCTCATTCACAGCTTTGCCTTCAGCAGGATTCAAGCATGTGCCTGCAGTTAAGCCCACATCTGAATGCTCTGCTGAACCCACTGGTCATGGGGAGGGTCCCCATAAACCCACAAGCTAACACCTACTGCAACAAGGCATTTCAAACCAACAAAACAATCAGAAACAAACCTGGCGGAGCAAGCCCACAATCTGAATTGCCCTTTTATTTAGGATAGATTTTGTTACAGTCTATATTAAATTTATCAGTGGCAGGAACAGCAATGGGTTCTGCTGCCACCACTTCCTAAGGGGTGGTGGGTGCTTCAGAACACAGCACACTGCCAACAGAGCACATGAGTGGGTCGAGAGGCCCTGACCCGCCAGGGTCTGAGTGCCCATTGCTCCAGACGAGCTCAACATCACCAGGACTTGGCTGTAAAATCTTGTGCTCCTCAGTGTGGAGCCAAACAAAAACCAGGGAGCCTCAGTTACTGATTACTTGGTCAGCAGATCCTCAGTGTATTCCTGACCCCAGGCAGATTCAGACACCTGCCCGTGCGTTACTACCAGTTATAAAAAATCATCATATCTCACTTTGGCATTACAATGTGTACTAAGGAAGAGGGAGGCTTATAACAAACACTTATTTCATTAACTGTTTCAATTAGGCAGCACTCAGCAGACTGCAGGGCATTCCTCTGCTGCAGCACTGGCTCTTCTATAGGAATAGATTATGTAGGAACCACGTTATTATTATTTATTATCTACCTGATAATAAATGAGACTTTGGATAGTACTAAACCAGTTCAACGCATGTAGCTGGCTTTCCCTCCAGTGCTCTCACTTACTGTGACTCAGGGCTTATCTTTTTAGCCAGACAGATCATTAATTTTCCTAGGTGTTTATTATCCACATGAAATGTCCTATTCCTCTGGTATGAAGTGTTTTATATCCGTGGCTTCGCCTGTGTGAAATCAGTGAGATGACCAAAGACCTTGATATTATCCTGATGTTATTACTCAATATGACATCTCTATGCCTTCGTCCCCTGAGCATAGTAAAAGTAGTTTTATAGTCAATTTTGTTGCCAAATAAATCAAGCTATAATCCCTTTGCCCCTCCAAAATCCAGGTTTTTTTTCCTGAGGTAGCCTAGGCACCGACAGACATGCTATACGACTGCCTACTGAACTTCAGACTTCCAAAGTCGATGATGGATTGCAACAGTTTATTAGACAACTCAACTTACTATATATGCCAAATCACATAAAACCCTGAGATCTTATTCTTAGACTGTCTGCAATTTGTGAGAGTGTGCTCTTTTCCTAAAGACCATGCTTTTAATGGTAAAAGCAAAGTATGACAGTTTTATCCGTTAACTAACGTGTAAATTTTCAGAGCAGTGACAGGTGGCCATATGTCACATTAACTTGGTAGTAAATCTTCCTTTTTTCCTGGCGCACTCTTTGAGCTCTGTTAGATATGTGTAACTCCAGAAGAGCAAGTGTAAGAGCACAGCAATGTATGCCTCATCTATGCAGTATAGATTACTTTTTCCCCCTTTTTAATACATAATCTGAAGTACTTCTTCCCCTGCAGTGGGGTGTCAGTCCCTGAGAGCAGCCACTTCAAACAGCTTAGCTCACAGTTACAGCTTCATGTCACACCCTTCACGTTACTCCCAGCACAACTGGGACCTAGCTTTGTTCCCATCTTACTTCTGTCTTCTGTCAATTGCACCAATGTCAAGGACAGCTACACCTTTCACGCCATCCAGCACTTTCATGCTTTGTTTCCTTTGCCCTCTTTTATTTGCATCAGCTATAAAATGTCTTTTCGTTTGGAGGCACTGTTCAAAGAGAAGTAAATGAAAGAATCCAGATAATTCTGGAACACAATCTGGAGCTAAATTTTGCTAATGTTATTCTTCATCTCTTTTGTGATCCTTTTAAATTGAGTAACATTGCAAGGAGGCTTTTGGTTTGCATTGAACATGAAGACTGAGAACTCTGTTCATGAAAGTGACCCTTCAGCTGGTTTCCTCTCCCAGAGGAGAGCACTCGATATGCATTTAGGAAACATCCTGTTTACACGTAGTATGAGAACAATTTAAGTTCTACAGTCAGACATGCATTCAGTGATTAGGGTTTGTGAGGGATAACAACATTTTTGCTCCATGGAGCTGCCACACCTATTCCATCTCCTCTGGGAATTGGTCTGTGCCCATCTCTTCAGCTCTCTGACAGTCTCACACTGCATGGTCCTGACCTTTCCTGCAGTGTAGGTTATGCAAAGTCTGACCTGTCTCCTTTTTCCTGTACCCAAAAAAAAATATCTGCATTGATTTCAAAGAAAAAATCCATTTCCCTCTTGGATGGCCAGGAAGTAAATAGTACTAAGATATGTGTGAAGTATATGGGTCCTGAGAGAACTGGTCAATAGTAAAGAGAAAGGATAGTAAATAGGAAGGGCAAAGGAAGTAACTGGGGAGGTCTGACTGTGCTGGAACCACTCTGATTTGAAAGGAAGCTGGTTTGAAGACACAGAAAAGTGTTGGGCCCTTGGGCACTACACAGCCCAGAGGACTTTGTTTTGAAGCCTGAGGCTCTCCATGCACTGCTTCTGGTGAGACATGTACACAGGAGCAAGGGACACCAGATAGGAAGCAGTCAATCTGCACACACGAGTGGTCATCCAAAATTGCTTACAGCTTAATGAGATGAGGAGGAAGATGTAGAACTGGAAACTGGAGTTGCATGTTGCAGACAACTGCACCCTGCTGCAGGGAGCAGAGCTCTAGCAAAAGGAAGCAGCCAGACTCGGACAGGATTTTTCACAGCTACAGTCACACCTCTACTGGAAACCATCACTGTAAATGCAATTGCTTAAGTAGTCATTCCATCCCTCAAACAGCTTTTCCATTTCTATGAAAATACTTGGAAAACCAAACAGCAAGTAACTTCACTGACACAAAAGTAGTGTTGTGCCTGTCCTCAAATGCAACTTCTGAAAACAAGGAACTAAAATGAAAGAAATATGCAAATTGAGTCTTATCTCTACACCCATATGCTTACAATGCATACACTCATTTGCCTTACTATTATCTACAAATGTCCTCCAGTAAAGCTCCGAGCTGGTGCCACACAATTAAACCCACATCTGTTAAATATTATAAACTCTTTGTCCTTGATAACATCACCCCTTTAACACTATGCTTTTCTTTAACCATTTTTAAGGCCATAAACAAACCCATCTGCCATTTAATACCTGCCTGGATGTGTTCCTGTGTGACCTGACCTAGGTATTCCTGCTCTGGCAGGGGGATTGGACTAGATGATCTTTTGAAGTCCCTTCCAATCCCTGACATTCTGTGATTCTGGGATTTAATTACTGACAGTCAGGAGAAGATCCATGCTCACTAAAAATGCCCTGTTTGCCCTGTGTGGGGCTGAAGACAGATGTATTGACGTTCTGGAGCTATGTTGTTGGACCACACACATTCTACCCTTCTCTTTGAGCCATCCGGTATCCTCCAAATACAAAAGCTCTGTATCCTCTGTGAGGATACAAAACTAATCCCAGGGTAATGCACAGAATCCCCTAGGCTGGAAAAGACCTCTAAGATCATCCAGTCCAACCATTAACCCAGCACTGACAGTCATCAACTACACCATATCCCTGAGCACTACATCAACACGACTCTGAAACACCTCCAGGGGCAGGGACTCCCCCACTGCCCTGGGCAGCCCATTCCAATGCCTCACAACCTGTTCAGTAAAGAAACTTTTCCTAATATCCAGTCTAAATCTCCCGTGGCACAACTTGAGGTCGTTACCTCTTGTCCTAATTAAACTCAGTTAATACCGTGACGGCAGCTGGAGGACCAGAAGATAACAAGTTCACACTGTCCAGTACACAGTATGCAAACCACAATTTTAATCCTCCACTGAGAATACTTGACAGGGTAGGAAAAGGCAAGGGCCTAAATTAAAAAAAAACTGTAACATGAAAAACCGCAACACTGTGTGATAAACTGAGAATGAGAAGACAACTAAACTTGTTTACAAATCTGTTATTAATTAACTGACAGAACTGCTTTCTGTACATCATCTAAAAGTCAACCATCTCTGAAGATACATTAGAAAACAGTGAGTCTGGTTGGTTTTAATTCTTGCATCTTGTAGTAGAGAGATTAAAAAGGATGAAACGACGATAACAATTATTAATGTCATAATACTAATGATATAATGATTAATGTCATAGCTACTTAAGTACATAATAGAACAGTTTTCTTCAGAGAACTTGCTTTCTGTGAAGTCTGGTTTTGTGAAAGCAATCCAAGTATTTTTGTCCTTGATTTATTACACAGCATTGCATGAACACTAGCATACAGGGCTCTTCCAAAAGGAATCTTCTGAGTCAACTGCTATGAAACCCATACTTTCATGTAGCTTAGGCTTATCCTAATGAGCCAGTTCAAATGCCGTTTCTATAATAAATTTATTTGCAGTTGTGTTCCTCTCTTCTGTAACAGCAGATCACAATACTGGAAACTACCTGTTTACTTGTCTTTTCTTACAAATTAAACTATCAAACACATCTAGCCTCATTTTCTATGCTATAGAAAAACATTAGCTCCAGAAAACAAAGAAGAGAATATAACTTTGGCCTAGTCATTTTCCAAGATCTTCTAAGAGAACAGTCACAGAGGGCACACAAAGAAGCTTTTCTATTTAACCAGCTCTAAAAATGCCACGTGCATGAGTGAGAGAAAGGTCCTGAGAGGAGGCATAAGCTAAACAGCAATCATATTCATTTTCCTTTTGCCATTTTCTCAGTATATATTGTTCTAATAACTAAATACATTTCACAACCTTTATAAACCTCACACATATGAAATGAAGCAAATAGTCTACAATTCAACAAAGTAGGCACAACTCGCTGCTGGCATATGCCATAAACAGCAACACTCAGTTATACACAACCCCTCTAATCTTTAATAACCTTGACAGCAGTTATTATCCAACTAAAACCACAGTGACCCCCAGGGGATGCAGTTCATTTGTCTGACCTGCAAATACAGGTCCTGGCTGTCCATTTTGGTTTTATTTGCACACAGTCAACAAGAAAAAGACAAGGTAACTCCTAGGACTGAGGAAAACAAGCTGAGTAGGGTTTTTTATAACCACTGTCTTCAAGGGACAGTCACTCTTAGAAGTAATTTTCACCTCTCCCAAGAAGCATGTGATTAATGGAGACACAACCATATAAAAGAAAGATTCCAAGGGAGTTAGCCTACCTCATCTCCATCATAAATAAAAGGCATACCGCATAACCAGAACTTACAAACTTTATGAAGTGCCTTGACCAAATACTTTCTTCCTCTAGGTAAAAGACTGCCATTGCTCATGTAAACAATGAGGAAACAGAAGACACAATATCACACAGTGTCACCATCCACTCCTTTGAGAGGTATCGTTAAATGTTTGGATCCCACGGACACAAAGTCCAACCACAACAGCCGGGTGCCAACAGAACCATTTTGTTTAACAAGGAATTAGCAGGTAATGTTCAGGAACCAGCAACGATAACTTCAGGAAATCTTTCAACTGATCAACTGTGAGTGAGAGAGGGAGAGAAGCTCAAAGGGAAAAAGGGGAATAAAGAGAGAGAGAGAAAGAGTTTCACCACCGAGGATCCAGTGGTGCCCTGACGGTCCTTTCTCACGGGGGGTGCCAGATGGGCAAAGTCTGGGTGTCTGTGTCCTGTTAATACACTGGAATTCCCTGCTGCACCACACCGCCCCTCCAGTCACAGGGCACCACACTCATTGCTTCCAATCACCAGTGCTTCTGACACTGCTGCAATCATCACTGCAGATCTTGGGACCACAGCCTTGCTTCTTGGAATGTTGGGGATACTGCACACAGCTCACAATTCCACTCACTGCTCCCCCAGACACACCACAGCGGGCAAACAGTTCTCCTTTTTTCCTAAGTTCAGCCTATCCATATGAGGCCACCAATCTGTTGTCTCAGTGCACACCTCTCCCCCCATAGAATCACCATGGTTGGAAAGGATCTCCAGGATCATCAAGTCCAACCTTTATCCCATCATCTCCCTAACCACTAGACCATTACACCATGGCCTCAAGTGCTTCATCCACTCGTTTTCTGAACACCTCCAGGGATGGCGACTCCACCACCTCCCTGGGCAGCCTGTGCCAGTGCCCAACCACCCTCTCAGGAAAGAACTTCTTCCTAACATCCAATCTAAACTTCCCCTGACACAACCTGAGGCCATTCCTCTCGTCCTATCATTAGTAATTTGGGAGAAGAGACCAACACCAGCCTCACTACAACCTCCTTTTAGGTAGTTGTAGAGAGCAATGAGGTCTCCTCTCAGTCTCCTCCAGACTGAACAACCCCAGTTCCCTCAGCTGGTCTTCGGGTACGATCACCTCCCTACTCCTGCTGGTCACCCATAATGGTCCCAGAAGGAAATCCATCACCTGCTGAGACAGCCAGGTCAGGGGTCCCCCTCAGCCCTTGGGGACAGGAAACCATGCTGTGTACGTTGTTTGAGACATAAGCAGTCACTATGAATAGATCCTCACACATGGATTAAATCTTCTCCCTCAAGAGAAAAATCATCTTTGTATTAGAGTGCCTCAATTCCTAGAAATCCCCCAATGACTTTGTAATGTATGAAAGCACACAATATTAAATATAGTCTTTACATATGCTATTTTAAATTTTATAATGTGAAACTTACTTAATGTCCCAGGCTAATAGACTCTACAACAGATCTTTGAGTAATTTTATGCCTTACTGAATAAACATTTTTCATACATCACATGAAAAATCATCTGAAAGCCTAGCGTCATAATCCAAGAATTTAAAGAGTTTATGTAAATCTAAAGCACGGTTATGTCACAGACAGAGACATGGAAAAATTATTTCCCATGAGAAATCTGACATGGAGCTGTAAACCTTGAGACCCAGACATGAGTAAAGGTTAAGATCATATAATGAGACAACTTACACATACCTACTTCTATAAGAATCCCCATAACACTAAAAACAAGGGATCCTTGCAGGGAGCAGGATAGACACCACACCAAAGAACAAATAAAAGATACAGAATGGAAAACCACAGCAATGACAATATAAAGGCACGAATGAGAACAGCTGTGCAAGGGAAAACTTCCCTTCACAGCTTCTCCAAGCTCCTAACACATGAAAGACAGGAGAAAATCCTTCTCCAGTTTAACTATACTACAGTTAAACAGCAGAAGCAGGAGTAAAATCTCCATTATAGTGTCAAGTAGCAAAGGTAAATGGATAGAAAACAGCATCTCACTGTGTACACCTAACTGGAGTCTCCAGTTTTCCCAGATAACCAGCACATTTGACTTCTCCCAGCAGCAGAAGAGGTGTCAATAACAGAACATTTTAGCCCACTAAAAAAAATACAATGATCAAAAGAACATTGCCAAGACTTTAAAAGTGCAGCAAAGGACAAGCAAAAGTATTCCAAGGTTTGTAGCCTGAGTCATACAAGAAAAGATTGGGAGCCAGCTCCTAGCAGGGCACAAAAGGGCGGTCAAGTGGAAATCGTATTGACGTGAAGCAAACCCTGGAGGAGAAGGGTCAGAGCAATGTGAATGCTTTTAGAAAAAGCAGCTGACTGAAAAACAAGAGGTCTTGCATTGAGGTTTCGAAATGAACTAACCCACACGCAGGTAGGTATTTGTTTTCCAAACAGAGGGCTAACAAGAGGAGCCCAGGAACAGAGGGGAGCCGTGGCCAGCAGTGCTGTGAATGGCTGCACACCCCAGGGGCACAGGCTGCAGCTCACTGTCTTCTTCTTTACGGGACAATAAAAGAGAAAGCTGCTCCATCTTCCCTACCCTGAGCTCCATCCGTATTCAAGGACGCCATTTTTCTATTCTCTCCGATATTTGTAGGAAGGGAAAAAAAAATGAATCTATGATTTCTTTTTCTTAAAACAGAATACATATGAATTTTCTGAACTGTAGCAACAGCTGCATGAAGCTCTGGCTCTTCCCAGTAGCCCAAAATCTGGTTTATATTCCATTACCATGTATGACACCAAGGAAGAAGCATACTCAGTGCATTTCATAAAACAAATAGAAGTGAAAATGAATGCCCTTATCTTTACAGAGATTGTCATCTTCCCCCAGGGGGATTATTGAATTGCCCTATTTTATCTTATCATTTTCACTTTCCTAGGACCTGACAGAGTGTTCCCAGAAATTCTTCCATTAACTTCCATGGAAATTGAGTTCAGGCCTATATTGTCCTCACGGTTTTGGAAGTTCTGTGTTCTCAGAATCAAACTGTTCCCAAAATGAGTAAAAGCCTATTTGGGTACAGGGAGAAGTCTATTCCAAATGCAATAGTGTGGTTTGTTTTTTTTTTCGGATGAGGATTTTCTTTTTAAAAAACAAGAGTTGTCACCTTTTAAATATATTTCCAGTTCAGCATAACAAGCACCTCTGCTCCTATTACGCCTTAGTATTGAACTAATTAGCACTATTGCAACATCCAAATCTAATTATCAGCAAAGATAAGGCACATAGCCTCTCTTTTTCCTGCTGTTCTCAGGGTAAGGCACAGTACTGTGCCTGTAATCTGCCAAATGCTTATAAACAGGAGCAGCCAATGCATCACCCTGAAGTGGGCAGGCAGGGAATAAAGGATTGGCACAGACCTCCCAGGACTCCCTGAGCAGTCCCTGGCCACTACTCACCCCTCATCGGTTGAACACTTCCTAATCTATCAAGCTATATATTAAAACACAACAACATTTTCTATTCCTGTGCTCTTCCCAGCCCCTCCTGAAAGGTTGTTTGCAAAAGTCCATTTCTGTGACAACCTGCATATAATTTCCACAGCAGATGGACTATTTTCTTATTTACTACTAACCTCTTTCACCTCATGAAGCTCACAGGACTATCACTGCCTCAGCCAGTTTCTTACTCCCTGAACAATATCTTTTGTAGTTTCATTAATAGTTCCTCACATGAGAACATACTAAGTACTTTCTGAAGTCCAAATGCAGTAGGGGTACAGATGACAGGCAGAAATGTCTATGAAGTGTGTTGTGCTTTGGGCATTTCCAACTACATTTACCTCCACTCGCTTCTGACTTCTCCACTGCTCCCCTTGTTCTCTTGGGATGTACAGGGCTGAAGTCTGTTTCTCTTCCATTTACATTTTCCAAGACCAAAAATACCACCTTTGTTTCTTTGTTTTTAACTAATAAGTCTCCTTTATAATTCCTTGAAGGGTTTGCTTACACCGAATATCCTTCTGAGGTGGTAGCCCACACACATGCCTGGAAACTTTCCTTCCTGTTCTTAGACAGCAAGTTACAAACAGATTTTCATCTCTGACCTGAAGAAATTCTTGTCCCCTCCACATGCAACTTGATTAGATCCCTCCAGCATAAGCCTGAATTAACTCTCGTCCTCCGTTGCTATGAATACAACCCACATAAAAGGAAGACACTTCTATTTTTAAATGAAAGTAAAACAAAACAAAGGAAGAAAAAACAAAATCCAGGACTACTTTGCCCTTTACATTCAATCTTTCTGCTTTGCTTTCTCCAGTCTTAACAGAAGCAGAGGAGTAGCAGCTATGAGCTGCTGGAGGCTGGGATTTGGGAACTGTATCTTTAGAGAGGCTTCTTCTAAAGAATTTGCTATTTCCAACATTTCCTTTTAATTTGGGCAAGGTGGATAAATATAAGAGCATAGTCTGTGAAGGACATTTGCTGCAAATAATACTCTCAATACAGAAAAAATATGAAGCACATCAACAATGATTCAAAGAGAAAATACAAGCACAAAGTATAAAAACAGTAAATGCAAAGAGCAAATAATGTGTATCAGAGATTTTGCAAATGCTGATGGCCAACAGGTTTTGTTTAGAACTACGTTCCTCAGAGAAACACCAGTGGAGAATTAAACCTTGGCAAAGTTTACTGATGAAAAAAGGCACCTGGCTCTTACACCCAGCTGAGAGAGGACAATGTTCAAACATGCTCATTACAAGGAATCCAAAATATCACAAGGAAATAGATGTGATGAACTCAAATAGGTGGAGATCAAAATGAAGCCCCATGAGAAAATAACTTAGGTGGTCACACACACAGGTCAGCAAACACCAGCAAGTATACTCGACGCCTGGCATTCAGTACGTGTCCAGAGGCACGAAAGATCCACAGCTTCATTTACAGAGAGCCCCTTTTCACAGGAACTGCTCACACACCACATGCTGCCAAGGGCCTTCGCCAGCCTTGGGAGGACAAACGCTGTTCCCCTCTGCTACAGCTAATAGACAGCCAGGAAAGAACAGATTTTCTGGTTATACTCTTCAAAACATCAGATAAAAGGGTAAGAGTACACCACATACCAGATGTATAAATAATTGTTTAGGAATTGGGGGGAAAAAAAGTGAGAGAGATGCAGGTGAGGGTCCCAGCAGCAAGTGCAGGAACTTCACAACTGCCATGGCACAGTTCTGCACGTGAAACAGGGGCCTCAAACAGCTGCAGTGCTGCAGGACAGGGTCCCCACACTGAAATAATCTGCTGGCTGTGTACAGACTGCAGATGCTAAGCAACATCACACAAAGAGAGAAGAGTAGCATTCGTTTGGGCACCTCACTGTAAAAGGTGTGAGATGAGTATGAGACACAGCACACAACGACACTTATGGCCCAGGACAGAACACTGCACTTCATGTTTTGTCAGCAACAGGGGTGCACTGAAGGACATCCACTGGTCCACACCTCAAAAACGAACCAAACACTGCTAATTGCCAGGCCATTTGGTTGATGCTTATAGGCTCTGTGTTTGACGTGCAAGCTGTAGAGGAATTTGGGGCTATTAAACATAAATATATATTTACTTTTTTTTTAAGCTCATTTTTTCCAAAGTCAAAGTGAGTAGATACAAGGACGATGCTAGTATCGACATCTGACTCCTCACTGGAGTCTGGGTGTTTTATTTTAACAAATAAGTCGATTATTTAGAGTAGGCAATGTGGAGCCTTTGCTGGAACTGTGTGTGCTACGGATCAAGAAATCTGAGAGCGTGTGGAGGTTCAGGTCCATCACGTACTGCCATCCACAGAGGGTAAAGGTGACATATACAAGCAGCTCACTGAGAAACCTTGCCAGTGCCAACAGCCTGTAAGAGTGCAGGACTACAGCCCCCAAAACACAGCGCTGATGTGTCAGTGACATCTCTCAAGAAAAGTATGATGTAGGCTCAAGATGTTTTTAATGAACCCCAAAAATAGAAGCACAGTTAATTATTTTCATAATAATCACTATGTATATTATCAATGCTGGCACGTTTCCCTCTGACTCTTTTTCCTGAAATTATTTCAAAATATTTTTCCTGATTTCTAGTGGTTTCTCCCATTCATTGACTTTATACTGGTTGTTTATATTGAAGTTACTTAGAATCATTTATTTGACATCTTTATTGGAAAACAGCTGACACGACATGCAGGCAGAGTGTTTATGTCTTTTCCCAGTCATTAATGAAATACCAAAACACAGAAAGGAGAAATAAAACTTCTTGGTGGATTCTCAATGCTTGCATGCACTCACACAAAAATCAGTGGTAATCTCAGTCTCCAAAACTTGCATATCCTAAACGTCAAATCTCAACTTCTTTTTATAATTTTAAATTAAAATATACTTACTGTCACTGTTAAACATTAACAGGTGAAACATGCTCCATTATGTATGCAAAAGGTTTACTGATTAGGATCTGAAATAATAAATTTACTTCATTAATTTGAAGTCTACTTTAAAATATTTTGAATTATCATCATTCAAAATAAATAAATCTATTTTATGACGAAAACAAAAAAAGGACCACATACTGCACCAAATGTAGATTCTCCTTCACTGAAGGCATTTCCTGGTACAAACCTTGTACAGTTTTCTCTCCTTAGTTTCTCACATCTAACATGAAATAAAACACACTTGTAAAACTTATTAACTAGCACTACTGTAACACATATCCTTTGTGGCATTCCATACCACTTCACCCAACTTCTATAATCATGTGTGCGAGAAATCTTGAAGCACTGAGACTGTTTAACCAGCAAAATAAAGGTATGTCTTGTTCTTCAACTACGGAGGAAACAATTTCTGTCCCAGTCCTAGCTCTCCTGTAGTTTTCCCTAACAGATGTTTGGGTATGCAGGATGGTTTAGTAAAACATGTGATATAAAATTGCTCTCCTTGAAGAGCTGCTTGCAAACATTTTTGTCTTTGCATGTTTGCAAGTCAGACCTGGGTATTGGCATGGGGAGCAGAAAAGAAACACAGTATAGCAATTCTATAGCAGAGTGTTAAGTGAATGCATTGAAAAGAAAAATAAGAATTATTATTAAATGGAAAATTATACTGTTGCTAAATGATGGTTTTATCCATCTGTGTACTGGATTATAGAAACCCAAGAGTAATGAGGAGGTCCTGACATCAGTTTCCTCCTATACAAACTTTCTTCCAGCAGGTGTCCATACCACCCTCAGAACGTCGGAGCGAAATCTAAGTGAAATCCCAATGTATTCAAGCACAACACAAGCCTAGTGTAACCAGACTACAGTTAGGTGTGCCACAGTGTCTGGCAGTGCATGGGGGTACACAGGACCCACTGCCCCTGAATTATGCCCCCATTACCAACAGAGGCAGATCGTGTTGGGGAGGCAAGGGCTGTGCTGCCTGGGTTTCCAAACAACTATCCACCTATTTTACTGTGCATTCTGACATTCAAATCCATCTGTGCTCCACTCGGGCAAGTTTGCATCATCAAGGCAGTTATTCTTGCCATGCAATTCTGTCCCTGCTCACACCAGCAACAGTCTATAGCATTACCCCAGAGAAGAGGTGCTGGGAGGTGATCCAGTCCACCCACTGCTCTGAGAGGGTCAATCTACACCACATGCTGGTTGTGTAAGACAATGCAAAGGACAAACCAGAAATGAGCTGTTCTCTTCAAAACAGGAACTGTCTTCATAGCAGCTTTAATGAATCCTATCTGAAATACGGCTGGTATTTCTTCCCAATAACAGAAATCTGAGGTCTTTCCTCCCTCCAGCTCTTCTTCCCTTTCCAGCTCTTAAGTGAAACCCTCTTTTTCCTACCTCTCAGTTTCATGGGTACAAAGATCTCACTGGAAGGAACAAAACCAAACCACAATCTCTGGCTGTGTTTTCAGAAGCTCAGCACCTAATTTTTATAGTCTCAAGATCTACAACTTCAATGAGGTTTCTTAAACCAGTCATATGAAGGGACATTTACCAAGTGCCTGTTTTCTCAAGGTTTTCAGAAAAGCTCCTGAAGGTTTCCTTGGAGAAACACACTGGATTTTCTAATCAGTGTACTGCTCCCTAAGTCATGCTCACCTGAAAAGCCAATCACCTCTTCTTAGAGTATCCTGGCTTTTGATTTAGTGCTCTTGATCCTATCTGAGAGCTCTGCAAATAACAGTAATAAGGTTATAAAAAGCCATTCAATAGTTAAACCATTTCAGACATCTGGAACAACAGCCATCTGTACCCATTTTCACAGCAGTTTGCGTTTGGAGATTTTACTTATTTATCACTGTATGCAACACAAGCTTATTCGTACGATTCTGAGCACTTCAATATGACTCCAGTTTTGTTCTATCAAGCTAAAAACTGCCTTAGTAGCTACAGACCACACACGTTCTGTACATCTTTCTCCTTGCAACCAGGCTAGCAAAGCTGCTGTCCTGCATTATGCATACAAATACCCAATCCACACACTATCCACCTGAAATGTAAGTTTACATATGATTTATTTCTACTGATGCTTCTTTTAATCTCTGTGCTTCTGGTAGAGTCACATAGCTCTAATTTCCAGTATAGTTCCCTTGTCACTCTACAACACCAAGAGTTTTCACAAGCCAAAACTAAGGCTTGACTCTAACTTTCTCACAAAACAAGATGTCAATACCATTGCAGGACTGTTAGCTTTGATGTTTTTCTCCTACCAGAAGGCCATTTTTCTTCAAATCTGAGCATAAATGACATTTGACATGGCTAAAGCTGCCAAAATTTCTTTTTTTTTTTTTTTTTTATGACGCTGTGTAATGTTTAAAAGACCTATAAGTAAAAAAAATAGAGAGAAGAGGCTGAAATAAAGGCTGACTACCCAATAAAGCATGCAGCAGAATTGCTATCAGAGGCACTTTCTCAACAGCCTCACCAGAAGGAAAAATCATGAAAAAGTTGTTTTCCTCTGCTACTTTTCTCCACTTCAAGAATTCAACACCAATCCTATTCTAAGTATTTTCAGCTTCTTCTTTAAGGACTAAAACTTATCAGATGTGTGTGTACACCCCACCCACCCACACAGCCCCTTCCAGAATGTCCCAGTTATTGAACAAAATATAAACAGTCATGTCCTACTCTTGATAGTATGGATTGTGGGACCTATTCCTTCTCTAGCTTTCCAGAGCCTTAAGGAATGACATTTTCTCTGAGTAGTGTTTATAAAAAAGGCTATTTATTTCAAATGCCAAGTTTACAAACTCTACTATGAAAGAGAGGGTATTAAAGTAGTGGCTCATGAAATATTAGCATGGAAAACAAAAATTAACAAGAGCTGGCTGGCATGCTGATAAACTGTCTCCTGTAACCCAAATACTGGAATCTTCCCATGGCTTCTCAGCCCTGCCAGTTCCAAGAACCCCTTCTGCTCTCAACATCCACCTCCCATATGAGACAGTCCAGGGGACTGTCTGTGTTCAGTCAGTACCCAGGGCTAAACTGCAGCAGTTGTTCTACCACCCAGTGCCCCCTGCCCAGCGGAGAAGGGGAATTGAGGAAAAAAGGGAGAAGCCCCATGGGCTGAAGTAGAAACAGATTTAATGAAATAACAAAACTGATACAACCACTGATATAAAGTATAGAAGGTTCTACTCAGCCTGGTCCTTGAGGTCAGCAGCAGGAGCAGAAGGCCAGGAGGGAGGAGCCCCAGGAAGAGGAACCCCACCCTCAGTGAGCTCCCTCCTTATCTCATGAGCAGATGAGGAGGTGTGGGATACAGCTGGGAGTCAGTGCCTGGAGTGGATCTCCAGCTGCCTGGGGGCTGCTCATGGCTGGGCTGGCCCATGGGGCTGTGCCTGGGGAACCAGGACAGGGATGCACAAGCAGAGAGCAATAACGTAACAGAGGAATAATAAGGCAAAGAGCAGCGTACAGAATGTCACTAGTAACCAGAGGTGGCAATCCCAGGTGGCCATATGCAAGAACGACGTTCAATGTACTGAGTATGAAAGGCTATGAAGTACAGGTTCTCACTGCCATTTCCCGAGGGACTAATGGGATGGCAGCAAATGCAATGCGAGAGCGTGTCCAGAGAAGGGCAATGGAGCAGGGGAAGGGTCTGGAGCACAAGTCTGATGGGGAGTGGCTGAGGGAACTGGGGCTGTTTAGCCTGGAGAAGAGGAGGCTGAGGGGAGACCTCATTGCCCTATCTGTTGTAGCAAGGTGTGGATGAGTCTCTTTAACCAAGTAACAAGCAACAGGACAAGAAGTAATGGCCTCATGTTGCACCAGGAGAGGTTTAGCCTGGATATTAGGAACAATTTCTTCACAGAACAGGTTGTCAGACATTGGAATGGGCTGCCCAGGGCAGTGGTGGAGTCCCCATCCCTGGAGGTGTTTCAGAGTCGTGTTGACACAGTGCTCAGGGATATGGTGTAGTTGAGGACTGTCAGTGTTAGTTTGATGGTTGTAGTCGATGATCTTCAAGGTCTTTTCCAACCTAGGCGATTCTTGATTCTGTAATGAAAGCACCTCAGAAAGGCAGCAAACAGTGCTAACCGTGCAGAGAAGCCATGACACACAAACATCCAGCAACCTTACCACATCATAAAGGTGAAATTTTTTTCTTCAATACTCAACAAACCTAGTCTAACTTTAAAAATGTATTTACAGAACTAAGATAGAGAAGGGTTAAGTAATATAACCACCACAAACATTTTGAGATGTGTAACCTTAAGAAATAATTACCCAATTCTAAAGTAGCAACCCACAGTCAGTTATTTCTGGGAGCATGGTTGTAGTTACATACATCCTTTTTTTTTTTTTTTTCAAATTCTCTCACATTTGGTGACTTAGCTTCACCTTGTCAAATTTCAACAATGACCTGCTGAACTTTTAAATATTGAACTCAGGAAGTGCACTCAATGCCAGCTGCTTATGTGATCGATGCTGTGATCTATAACATCAGCTCTGTTTTGTCACTTGAACAAAATAATGTTGCAGGCATTTTTTTTCAGGCAGGGTCAATTTAACACCTGGTTCCAGTTCTGCTCTCAAGTCATCAATATAATTTATATGGAAACCTGCCAGTGCAGAAAGCCAAACTTGTGCACATTTTGTGAAAAATGTTTCATTTTGTGGCTCAACAAAGAAAGCTAAATAACATAACTCTGGACATCCGTGTACATACACCCTCCTACTCCCCCCTTTTTAGAGACATCACTTACAAAGTTATTTCCTCTGTACTTAACATAGAATCCTAGACTGGTTTGGGTTGGAAGTGACCTCAAAGACCATCTCTTTTCAGTTGGGCAGCCAAAACTTCCCTGGGCAACCTGTTCCAGTGTCTCACCACCCTCACAGCCAAGAATTTCTTCCTAATATCTAATCTAAATCTCCCCTCTTCCAGTTTAAAGCCATCACCCCTTGTCCTATCACTACAAGCCCTTGTAAAAAGTCCCTCTCCAGCTTTCTTATAGGCCCCCTTCAGGTACTGAAAGGTGCTCTAAGGTCTCCCTGGAGCCTTCTCTTCTCCAGGCTGAACAACCCCAACTCCCTCAGCCTGTCCCCAGAGCAGAGGTGCTCCTGACCTCGGATCATGTCCGTGACCTCCTCTGGACCCACTCCAACAGCTCCATGTCCTTCTTGTGTTGGGGGCCCCAGAACTGGATGCAGTACTGCAGGTGGGGTCCCATAAGAGCAACATCTGTAACTTGCAATGACCTCCTCTATAACACACACAATCATGAAGGCTTCTTCTTGTCATAGAAAAGTATTCTATTGAACTAGTCCATTTACCCCAATCCATGGTACTGGGACAGCTTATTTTCCTACTTCAGGTAACACACATTCTTGCAATATGTTTTCATGACGAGTCATCATCACATGGGTTTGCATTTGTCTTCTACATAATAAGGAGTGTGTCACTTTCCAAGCTCATGTCACACAGGGAGACATAAAACATACAGTTTCTTTGCTTGCTGATTAAAAGTTTAAAGGCTGTTACTGGAGAGGAAGATTTGCCATAAGATAGAAACTGCAAAATGACTGGAATTAGCCATATAAAATAAATGCTTTCTCCCCCAGTTGTTCCAGTTCTGCTCCTGAAGCTTGATACTACAGGTAAACAAAGGACTAAAATATTAACTGCATTCATTAGGGCAGGCAGAAGAAGGTTTCATATGACAGGCCAACGAGGCAAACTGAAGTTTCACCTTTAAAATACAACAGATACTGAGTGCTCCTGAAACAGATCCACCAGAAAATTTCATACTGGGAAACAGCTGGCTAAAATTCCAGGGCTGTCATCTTTTGTGTATAAGGCTGCCTCAACCAGCACATCAGAAATGCACTTGAAGCTGCCTATGCTGTAAGTGTTAATGGTTTATGTGCAATTTAAAGAGCTTCAAATGGATGCAACCCAGCTGAAGAAAAAACATACAGAAGTCAATGCTCAGGACCACCTCTTACAAGCCTCTCTCCACATTTTAAAGCAAATGAAATCAAAACATGCAAATCAGAAGCTGGAGTAATACTGTCAAAAGATCACCTTGCAGAAACACAGGCAGGACACAGCCAAAATGCAGATTCTTGATGCTAGGACCAAGACTGAGGCTAGGAAGCACTCTCTAGAATGTATTTTCATAAAGCAGATTACCAATGCACAGCTAACATGAGCCAGTCTTTCCCAAAGTTTGTTTAACAAAGCATAACACTAAAGCAGTAAAAATTGCCTTGAAAACAAGAAACTGTACAAGCAATCTTTCTCCTCCTTCACTAGTTTTCCAGGGAAGCCTGCCCAGAGAAGGAAATGTTCACACGTGCCAGCACTCACTGCTGCAGTGAAGGGACCCACTGCAGCATTTCCACAGACTGAGAGCAGTAGGTAGCACTGTTACCTCAGAACCTGTGCTTTATGGCTCATTTCATTTTTAACTGAGGACCCCTAAATTACAGCATGTCTGTTTCCAATGCAATCGGTACATACTCTCAGACTCCTGTGATTAAATTTTGGAACAGCATAAATGAAGTATTCACTCTTACAAATCTTTTACTCTATATTCTTCTAAATTATAAGCTCATTGAAATAAATTCTATGCAGGTACACTTGAAGGTCACAATGTTTAGAGATGACCTTTGCAACAAATGAAAAAGCAAGGTACCTGGATTCTGTTGCTAACCCTGGCAGAGATGAGGCTGCAGGCAGCTCTCATTTCATCCCTGATTGCCTGGCCACTGCAAAAATTAGGAAATTTTATTTTTATCTGGTGAAGTGCTAGTCCTACCTAGCCCAGCAAAATGCAAGTAAAGTTGCATGAAGGAGTGTCTGGAAGGCTCATAGAGGTCCCCAGTTTCTCTTCTCCCAGGTAACTAGTGATACAACAAGGGGTAATGGCCTCAAGCTGTGCCAGGGGAGGGTTAGAATGGATACTGGGAACAATTTCTTCCCTGAAAGGGCTGTCAGGCACTGGCCCAGGCTGCCCAGGGCAGTGGGGGAGTCCCCATCCCTGGAAGGATTTCAGAGCCGTAGAGATGAGATGCTGAGGGACATGGGGTAGTGGGGAATTGGCAGTGTTAGGTTAATGGTTGGAGTGGGTGATCTTAGAGGTCTTCTCCAACCAAGCCTATTCTATGATTCTATGAAAACACTGCAGCTTGCTAGGAGTGAGGAACAAAACAGCTATGGTAAGCAGGACACTTGTAAAACCCCTCATTAAAGGTCAGGGTCACAGAAGTCTGTAATAGTAGGAAGGTTAACCCAAAGGTGATTTCCTGAAAAGTCCTGGTAAGTGCTACTCAGCAGCCACATTGGCCTGTGTTTCCTAAGCACATTATTTTACCTCAAACTCCTCCCATTGCCTACAGCTAAACCACTTTCTATGCCTTTGGACACGTCAGTTGTGACTGAGCTAAATAGCTAAGCACACATATATAAGTGATGGAGAAGCAAAAACTGAGATCCTTGTGTGTGTGTCTCCTTGAGATGACCAATCCTGTCTTTAGAAAGTCTACCATGCAGCTCTACAATCAGGGTCTATAGAAAATGCACTAGTATTTGACATTTTCTCTCAAAATATTGCTGCTCCTGAGCCTTGTCACAGGCTAAAAGTAAGAATATCTGAGCTCTCACTCATAACGTGGAAGATTTGGGTTCAGTTTCCCATTTTCCCTGCAGGACTTCAAAGGCACAACTCCCACTCCCCCGTCAGTGAAGCCACCTTGAATGCTTCAATTTGACAATGTCCTCATGACATTGAAGTGAAATGTTCAGCTCAAGAAAGAAAAAGGGAATGGAAGAGAGAATATAGGTGTAAAGCAATACACAAAACCTCCTCCTTCATTTTGGCTGGAGGCAGGTTTCATGATGGCACTTATTTGGTTGTCACAGCTTTCACTCAAAAGCCATCTTTTCTGTTTTGCTGTATGTGAAAAAAACATTGGAAAACAGGTAAATATTCTGTCTGGGGAAAAAAAATATCTGAACCTTTAAGAGTGAGTGATTCAAACAGAGTAACAGTCAAAGCTGAATTGTCCTTCAGATGTCTACTGAAAATTTTCCCAACAGCTTTCATTTCTTCACAGTATTTAAGATGAAAGAAATGAAGCAAATTGTTCTTATACTGACAGGGAAAGAGAATACATCCTGAGCTGCTCCTCCAATAACAAAGTGGGTGTGACAGCCTTCCCCATCCCCTTAGATTTTCCACCTTTTCTTGCAATATAGCTACATTATTTTTTCCCCCCCACTTGTGCTTCTTTTTTTTGGCTAGATAAACACTTTGCTGTGAAATAAAAAACATGATTAGAAAGGAGTATCACACCACAGTCTACATCTCCTAAGTTAAACATACGTAAACTTCAAGGTGGAAACTGCACGTGTTACACTTTTTGTGATCATTTTAACCACCTGGTAACTATTTTGCAGAAGGAAAGAAAGAAAACCCCATAGAAACATCAACCTTTCACAAGTGCTACTAAAGTAACTTTCTAGTACCGTACTCCAATGCCATTTTTATTGGCTATATCCTTTAAAACAGAGTTCTCCAAACAGCCATCCAACTCTGAGAAAGAATTATACAAGCATAAAGAAAAACTAAAAATTGCAGTGTGCTGTAGGTCCTGACACAAGCCTGCACAGCAGAATTCCACATGATGTGGGGTTTTTTTGTCACAGGTTCCCAAATGTTCCTGTTTATTTCCCAGATATGTTTTTAAATACTACACACATCTGAACACGGAGGTTCTGCACAGAAAAGATCTATTTCTGTCCGAAATACTATGCTAGTCTTTTCAGCAACAACTACAGGCCTAACCACACCATGATTTTATCAAACATTGTCAGTACTTTTAATAATTATCCTCTGGGAGAATCCTGTTACTATTAAACTGCTCAATCAATTTTAAGCAACATAAATGTTAAAAACTAAATAATCACTGGATTTTAAATTTGCAGCTGATTTTACATTTCAGTATGGAATGGGTGGTCCTAAATTTGTGAACTGCATTTACTGATTTCAAGCATATGAAGAACCAAGCTGGGGGTCTGTGTGCGTGTGTGAATATCCTGTTGGTATTCACAAAACTGCATTCAGGATCTCCCTTAGGTCTCCTCATGTCATACAATGCTCTTGCAAGGCAACTCTTTAGTTTCTTCTTTTTCTACAGAATAATTGATAGAAGATTCCTGGGGGGAAACACTGTGGGAAAAAAAAGGCATACTTCTATGAACACTCATTAAAGCTGGCTGTGTTACTACAGGAGATTTCTTACGAAGAAGAGGGAAAGAAAATAATCACTCCCTATTTGCAAAGGTGAAATGTAACCTTGTGAGGCGAGCCAACAAAATAAATTATGCAGGTATTCTGAATGTGACCTGAAGTTTGAAACACCCAGGTAGTTTGTCTCACTTCCTCCCAAGGCTCCCAAAATACCACGCACTTCTTACAAAGTATTTAACTTATATTCAGCAATATCTCTGTTTCTTTAAACCAAAGTATACAGACCTCACACCCTGGGCTGGCAGAGCATTAAGGAAGTGGGCAAAGCAGAGAGAGGTGGCACCCCTCAGCTCTGTGACTGCAGAACACCTTGCTGTGGTGTGCTGACACACAGGCTGCCAGTGCACAGCCTGACTCAAATCCTGCTGGATGATGATCACTGACCCGTCTGGGTCTGCACTGTAAATAACAGCAGCCACTGAGATGAAGGGTACCCACATGGCCACACGGCCCAGACAGTGCTGTCTCCACCACAACTGCCCACTCACGGTCAGAGACATGGCCAGACAGCATCCTCTCTCCACCAAGCATAAGGTCTTTGATGAGAAGCAGAACTTTTACAGCCTGAAGGAAGCTCGTGCTATGCTATTTAGCACAAGTACTAGTACATTTTTCTTCATTTTCTCCTTCACTTACGATGCCCCTCTTCTTTTCCTGTGGGAATACAGCTCTGCCACTACATTTTCATTCACCGAGCCCCGGTCGAGGATTACCGAGACAAATGCATTTTATAAGAAAGCGTTACTCTATTTGCCATTGCTAAAAGGTCAAGCACACAAAACATACACACATTTAGCTTTTGAAACAACCTCAGCCTCTTGAACATCAATATTGCTGCCTTACAACACTGCACTTCCTGCAATCCTAGGAGCCAAGAGTGGAAGAAGTGAGCAGAAAGGACGTTTTTCCCTCACTAGTATGTAACTGGTGCTTCTGACAGCACAGTGCCTAGGACTGGCACTGTGGTTGTCCTGTGAGATCTGTCAGGCTCTGAGCCCACAGTGACAGCCGTGCGTGGGCTCTGCTATACCACACCTGAGACCAACAGGAAAAAGTAAGCACTCAAACCAGCTCCGATTCAATGTTCCTGGATCCCCCCAGGGCCAGGACAATGACACTCACAGACCCAACCGTGCAAGGAACAGACTCCTGCTGTGACCAGGCCAAGCCACCATCACCACCGTGTAGCAGCTGCCCTACAAAGCACCACGCCATCGCCCCACCTGCATCCATCAACTCGATGCACACGGAGAAATGCAAACCTTGGAGGCTTTACTGGCCTCGGAATTGGCACTGTGGGGACAGCAGGAAGGACTGGAGGTGCATATTAGTAGTGTTTGCAGCGTGGAAAGATGAGGTTTTTCTCTAGAGTCCCCCTCAGCCTGCCTCCTCACTCCCTAGCACATAAATGTTCACTTGTGAAGAAAGCCACAGCACGGACAAGCCCTAGGAATGGAAGTTGTACCACCAGGATGCATTTCCCTTCCCCCAGCCCTAATTAACAAGATCAAGCTGGCCTTGTGTGTGTGTGTGCTACTCCCATCCCCATGGAGAGTGTGATCACAAACTTCACATTTGTACAGCCAGCGCTTCTGCTGGCCACAAATTCAGCAAACAGAGCTCAGCTCACTGCCAAATTAATCATACGACACCGGGGAAGCGTGTCAAAATAAACAGACAAGCAAACAAAAACACAGACCCAATTAAAAACAAAGCACAACGCTTCAAAAGCACAGGGAGCACGTCCAAGCTGTGTGAAGAAACTATTAGATACATGGAGAAAGTATAAAATGAAGTTAATTTTACTTCAGCATGGTTAAGGGCACTTGAATTTGACTTTATTAGCACAGTGTCTTGATGAACGTACAATAATTTACTTACAATTTAAGTTACTGTCAGAACTCCTACCTACTAATATTTCCATCGTGCAGTACTCTGCTAGTCAATGAGCAGCTTCTTGATGTATGGAAACACAGCTTAAACCAGGTTTTTGTGTTTAAAAGACTTTTAGTATAATAATTTTTATTTATAATAGTGCCTTAAAAAAAAAAAAGAGTAGGACAAGAAAAATCAAAATCCTCAAGGACACTAAAAAGCATTGTGGTCAGCAAGGTGAGAGTAGGAAACAACAATGCTACGGTGTCAGTGCTGACGGGGGTGGGAAGTGTGGGACCAACTCTCACACGGTCACGGTTACAGCATCGAGCAAGGCATCACACTCTTTACACATTCAGTCACAGTGCTGGGGAAGAATGCACCCCACATGGGGAAATATGAAGATTAAAACTCATATATGCTTTTTTTCCTTGACACTATCTGCAATTCTGTCTTTCAAAACTCATCACAGATGTCAAACCAGAAGATGCTTCAAACATCCTTGACTGCCTTTAGGAAAGCAATTAGGCTGATGTCTTATGAGAGCAACATATTGTGATACATTGCAAAATGCACAGCTCCACAATAGTGAGCAATCTACAACGTCTTTTTGACCTACTCTGTTTAGTATGAATTATTTTCTGTGCTTTAAATTAAAAAAAAAAAGAGGCGTGGGCTTTGCAGCTCATTAGCAAATTGGATTTCTGTAAACATCTTTAATAGTGAGCATTTCTGTATTCCCTTTGCATTTCAGTGTCCCATGACAATCAAACTGTTTGTCAAACCTGTTCACACAAATGAGAATGTCTGTGATTATCTGCTATAGGCACACAGCTCAGATCCAGCAGCCATAGTCACTAAAAAGGTTATGTTGGGAGGAAAAAAGAAAAAAAGAAACCAAAAAACCACAAGCACAAGAATAAAAAAGAAAAAGGGGGAAAAAAAAACCCCAGAGAACGAGGTTGTTGCCAGAGTAAAAGGAGTAAAAAAACGAGGGTGTGGGAACTCAAGTCATGCATCCTCCGACAGCTTAAAGCAAAAAGAAAGATTTGAAAGTGTCACTTTAAGTTGGACACATACAAGGGAAAAAAAAGTCCTCCTCAGGACAAGTTCCTTTTGGGTTCAGACAAAAATACTGTGTCATCCTCTTCCCAGAGGAGCAAGGCAGTCAGACACTTACCAGCCAGATTCCCTGGGACCCAAGCGCTCTGGGATGGCAGCAAGCCTCCACAGCAGATCTGTCACCTTCCCTGCTGGAAAAGGCAGAACTACAGAGGGCGAAACAAAACAACCTCCTGTCTTGAGTCAGCCACGTGTGCTGAAAGGGTTCCCTGAAGCCCACAGGTGTCCTCAGCAGTGGCAGGAAGCCCTGTTCTGGCCCATCAGGAATAAAACCCCACTGCTGGTGCTGAGAAAGGACTTTCAGCAGTTTTCTCCCAGGTGGTTAAGTGTGTTACTACTTGCATGGGAGGTACAATGGTCCTTCCTCTTGAAGGGAGGTAGAGCTCACACATCTTCCTTCACAGGGACATGGTCCCCTCTGGGGCTCTGTGCCAGGGCTGTTCCTGACAGAGTGATAACTACCAACCCCAACCTCCTACTTGCTTTATTAAAAACCACTTTCTGTTATTTTGCTGTAAATGAGTATATTTTCATCCACTCTCCTAAAAAGTGTTGCTACTGACAGCAACAACCAAATGCACTGACAGCAAGAAGCAAATGCTGGAAGACTACAATTACCTTTTGTGAGTGACTCTTGTTAGGAAGAATTTAATTATTTGTATCATAAACACTCACTCAAGAGCAGCCAAAGAGCCCCCTCTGAAATCACTGACACTTCAAGGGGCTGGAGAGAGTAAATGCACGTTGCACGTGCAGTGGGTAAAACCTGTTACAGCTCTGCATTCCTCTTTCTTACAAAGAACAAAGGAGGGAAGCAATTTAAAGAGACAAGTATAAAAATCTCACGGAATTGTATATGACATGTTTCAAGGCTCAGTCAAATCTCTTTTCACTTTGCTACAAAAAAAACATAGAGAAATTCTCATAATCTCAAAATGAAAAACTTGGTGTTATCATGTTCTTGATCACCCATGACATTCAGAAATGCTGCCTGGTTGAGATCCCAACAAAAGTTTCTTCTACCTATATTCTTTCAGAAGTGGCAGCTTTATGAATGTGAACATTTTATCTGTTTGAGCAAGCAAGCCATTTCAAAACAGAAATTCCAAGTGCGCTTTGCGGATAATTTCGGGTGTGCATAACAAGGGTGATTGATTTTGTGAAGCAAATCTTAGTTATTTCTCCCCTAAGCAATTTACCAACCCCCCTCTTTAACCAGCATCTTATAAAGTCAGTATGGAGATGGAGATGCACAGAGATGTCCATGAGTGACAGAGATGGACATGAATTTGTTTTATATTGTGTGCCAACAGATCACATACCAGTCACTTAACAAAATTGGGAGTGAATTTAACAGGTTATCAACTGAAGCAGAGAGAACCATATTCATTAGTATGAACCATATTCACTACCACAGTTACAGTCCCTATTTTTTTAGTTTAAAATGGACGTGCTGCTCCAAACAGCAGAAGGAACCATCACCACTCAGCACCTCCTCCATGGTTCAGCTCTGCCCTGACAGGTGCTTTCACCCAGTGCCACCACAAATCAAGTGTCTTCATGAAGGCTTTTGCTACCTGACCATGATTCACCTCTGGGCAGAACTGGAACAGGCTCCTGTTTTCACAAAAATGGAAGGGCCATGGTATGCAAAGGCAAACAGAAACACTTCACAGTCAAGGCCTGAATGTGGAACGTGGAAATTCACAACATCTACTCATTTGGATTGTTTCTCCACAAAGGTCAACTCCAAATCGATCAATCTCATTACACTGGCAAGGACTGTGTATCTGTAATTCAACAAACCCTAGTTTTCTAACTGGTAATTGGACTTTTACAAGCTTCTGGGAGACAAGTCGTCACTTTTTGAGGGAGCAAAGCAAAAAACACACTAAAAGAAACAATTTCTTTAAAAACATATGCGTTGCTCACTTAATGGAAAAGACCTAAGACAAAATTTAGAGAAACTTAAAAGTTTTCAACAAGAAATATGGCAACATTTGTCGTGCCTATGCAAGAAACACACTCAAAGGTTCTTACATATATAATTTCAAGTGACATCTATTACCTAACAGTTGCAGACACTCTTAACAGTATTGTGTTGGAGAAGAAGCACTCAGCACACTGCAGCAAGAGCCCCAGCTTTAATAGAGTCTATACAAGTGAGACAAATCAGCCCCTGTCTCCTCTAAGGCTGCTGTATCTTGCCATGAATGCAGAAAACACACTGGGCTGTGGAGGAGGATTTAATGAAAGGACTGTTAAGGAGAAAAGGAGGCTGAAAGCAGAGGAAGAATGTATATCTTAGGTCTCAGAATGTGTATCTCAGGTCTTTCAAAGGAGGTCTGTACATTTTATCAGTGCTTTAAGAAGCAGTGCTTAACTTGCTTGGCAAAGAAAGCCCTATCTGTCTCTGGTACTAAATACATTGCAGGTTTAAGACTCTCTTTGGAAGTCTGCTCAAGTGAGGTCTTCAGGAACAAAAGGCTTCAGTAAAAGCTCAAGAGCATTAAAAGAGCAATGTCATTCCTTTGCATGTGCAAGGCCTTGGATGATGTATGAGGATTTACCCCCAAATCCTACTGACTTCACTTGAATCAAATACCCTCTGTGAGTCTTTTGCATCCTCACAACGTAATATGTACAACACAAACACCGTGCTAAACTTACACAGAGCTTGCACACCTTTCAAATGAAAGCTCAACCTTTTTTTTTTTTTTTTTTTAATTGCTACTGCTTCTTAAAGCTTTGATAAGATCACTTTCCTAAACAATGCCTGCATTGACACAGAATCATAGAATAGCCTTGGTTGGAAGAGACCTCTAAGATCACCAAGCCCATCATGCACCAGAATGCAACAGCACAGCTTCACATTTTTACATATTTAAGTAAAATTAATACATTTAAAAGTCAAGTACCAAACAAGCTAGAATACACAAAAAGAATTCCTCTGTATTCACACATTCAGATGACTTATGCACCCTTGCATAAGGAACACACACTGTGCAGTGTTCTGAGTGCCTGCTTGACAAAAATCCATTAAGAAAAACACGTCAACTGTTCAAAAAGATGTCACCACTTTGCTTCACGCAGCAATAAGACAAAAGTGTCATCAGGAAGCAGCTGGAGATTCCTATGTACACCAGTGAATCACCTCTAAAATTTGTTCTAGGAAATGATTAAAGGTCCCACATGGCCAAAGGCAGGACTGAGAACCCCGCTGCCACCCAAAATGGGAACCACCTGTAAGACCAGGGCAGTGGAAAGTGCTTGCCAGGACCAGACCTCTGCTGCCTTCAAAACGGAAGAGGACTCCTCTGCAAGACTCTACTGAACTTCATTAAAAGAGTAATTGAAACTAGCAACTCTTCAGCAATGCTGCTTTGTAAATCCAACTGGCTTCAGAAGACTAGTATGCATTTCTGATTAAATGGCAAGGTCTTCACATTTTCAACTGCACCACTGTGAGTTTCCTCCCATTCCCATTTGACATCAATTTTTCAATGCCCATTGACTTCAGCAAGAATGGAATTAGATCCCAACATATTTGCATGTCAAATCTCTTTTCTTGTAGTTACAGTGCTTTCACCCATGACAACTGCAATTTAATGGTACGTTTTCTACGAAACAGCAACGCTAGATTTCTTTGAAAGGCAGCAGCAATGTAATAATGTTGGCCAAAACAGAGGAGATTAATACTAAAAAAACAACACTTGCAGGACGGAAACTCTACAAGGCTTTCACTGATAATGAGAAAATAGTCCACAGAGGTGTTTCTTTCACAAATTTCAAATAAATAAGAGACTCCAAAGCCCACTGGAAGAGGACTGAGAACAGGATATAGGCAAAAAATTATGCACACGTGCACAGAGGAAAATTTAAGCATGTTTCCAGCTTTAACCTGTTCTAAGCCCAAAGCAAGCCAACCAGAGACAGGATACCACTATGGCTCAATGTGTGACCAAATATCAAGCATCTAACCCCACTTACTGCAGCTGCAGAAAGCAGGCTGGGAGAGGGCACCTAGCTTGGAGGTGTTACCATACTGGAAATAAACACAGTGCTGCAGGTAAGTCAAGTTAATTGGGTCACATCATCCACTGACTTGGACAGAACCCACAGTACTGTTAAAACATGCCCACACAACCTAAAAGTAAAGAGAAGTGGTTTTCCTGGTTCACACAGAAATCAAAACTGCTTGATATTATACAGGATTTAACAAGGCTCCTACAGCACCAGTTTCTTTGTCAGAAACTTGGGTCTGATCAGTGTAATTCATACACACTGCAGAAGCAGCCTGAAGGTGAATAAAACACGAGGTCAAATGAGAGCAACGAGAGCAAAGGGACACCATCACTGACAATGTGCAGAATTGTACATGTAATCATTCATTTGGGAGGACAGTTGATTTTCAACTATTAAGAAAAAATGTTTATGCTGCTTAACTATTATGTCCCTAAGAAAAACAGTCATTTCAAAAGCGCTGCTAATTTATTAAATACTCGTGCTTTCATTACTAGAAATCAAAGCTTTGAATGGCCTGTGCATTTATGTTTAATCCACCTCTCCAAGTTCCAGAATTCAGGAATGAATTTAAATCACTTTGATGTAGAGCTACCGCAAAACTATTGATTATTTTATTTCCTACATCAATTTATCTGGTAGGCTTATTTTCTTCAGTCACTGAAAAGGCACGGCTGATTTGTCAGTGGTTTTCTCCCTCTACCTCAACTAACCCCAGTCATTGCCTTCAACTGTAGAGGCACGCCACAGAACGGCTTCTGAAGTAATTCTGCTGCTCAGCTGAATCCATATGAACCATTTGCAAGATTAAAAATAAAATATGAGGTATTTCTGGATCATACATTGATCGTTTAATTATTTTCCATTTTAAATGCATGCTATTTTTGGCACAGAATATTTATGTTAGTTGAACACCACAATTAATCTTCTAAAATATCTGTATGTCAGAAGTCAATTATTCAGGTGACAGTATTAATGTTTAGATTCTTTCTTAACTATAATTAACCTCCCAGGTTCTGATTTTAAAATATATCTGAAAGCAATAATAAAGTCTTATTCACTACAGCAATCTTCATCTTAGTATCTATTGGTTGTGTTTTGAACCACTTCACAGCAATAAACCAACATTACCCGGGCTGTTTACAAAGTTATACACAGGAAAGGCAGACATTCTCACGTTATTAGTGCTGAGATCCAATACACTCTAAAAGCTCCCCACCCTCCATTATTAATACTACTATGTTTCCTGCTCACAACCTTGCTGTATGGGTGAGGGTGTCACACAGGCAGTTAAGACATCATGCTGGGTTATTCTGCTCGTTTCTCCAGGATTTACAACTTCGCAATGAAATCTAAGACAAATTATCTATTCGAAATTTATTCTCTCAGACCAATTTCCTGTAAATCAATATGTGATGGGGAGGGAATTACCTGGTTATTACAGATCCATAATCTGTTCTCTAAACTATGCTACATATATTCTAGAATTTAGGGAGTTCATTACTCTGATTAACAATTCCTTTAATTTCAGTCAGTCCATGCTGCTTCGTTTTCCCTACAATTATGGCATTAGAATATCTTCATACATCGTGTGAGCGAGCTGAAATAAATTATAATTACTGCCATAGACAGAGCAAGCTTCTATACCCGATCCACTTGTTTTGCATGACACTGATAGCACAAACCAGGTGGAAAGTTAGTTTATTCAGCTGGCAAGAGTGCAAGCAGATGGCATGCAAGGCACAACAAGGAGCAAAAGGATCCTGCTGCAGCAGTACTGAACTCTAACAGCTGCCAGATCCCTGACAGCTGGTAGGTGACACTGCACCTAGATAAAAACTCAAAGAGGGCTTCTGAGACACACCAACTCCTGACCAGCCTTGAGTAAAGCAGGCCACTGATATTTCATATCAGTATCTCTGCTAAATCCCTCCTCAAGTTCCAAACCTGAAAGTCACCTGGTGAGACCATGAGGCTCTTTGTGCTCAAGCTGAAACACCCATGCTTACGCATAACCAACACCGTACGCAGCAGGTGACAACCTGACATCTTTTCTCCAAGTTGTCTTACTTTCAAGTACTCATAAACAAAATATTGTTAGAAAAGCACTAGAAATTATTTAGGATTGTGGAATTTGTGAGAACCGAATGATGTGATGCAACAGGAAAGAGTTGAACTAGCGTTGAGAAAGTGGTTTTGTGAAACATTCACTTTGGGTTTCTTCCAAAGTGAAAGGCAGGGCTAACAGAAATAGAGGAGGGAATGGAGGAAGATTCAGTACCTGAACATGAAATCTCAGGGATGAGACAGAAAAAAAACTTTCCATGTAGATTCAGTTTCCTGACACCTGGGATCCCATTCCACCATTTTCATTTGTCTCACTGTACTTTAAATGGCCAAACGTGGAACCTGGATCCAGATCTGACCTCTGGCAGCTCTCTCACCGCAGGGAAAGTGTGGTTGGTATTTATAGGACATTAGAAACCATACACATCAAACCACCAGTGTGCACGGTTCGTTTTGTTTATTATGGCTTACAGTATTCTGTGTCACTACAGCTAATTGGCATGTTTCCTGAGCAGAGTAAATAGATGTTCAGAAAACTCATAAATCAGATGAGCTGTGTTTGTAAGCAACACTTTCGTATCAGACTTTTGCTATTTTTGTACAGAAAAATCAAGCTGTTGGAACATCCAAACTAAAACTGCACTTACCCGTGGTTGGGTGAGACATTGTTCAGATATAAAATGCTAGTGCTTCTTCCAAGACAGAAGCTGTGTAATAGCTAAACACAACATTTCTCACCAGCTCAGCTGTGTGGCTGAAAAGCAAAGGGAACATTTCATAAGGTAGAAGTGGGTAGTTATGTCCTCAAATCATTTCTCTGCGAGAAATCCACTTCTCTCTCCATTTTTGAAAATTTCCTCACAGGATTTATGCAGTCATTTAAACAGCCATAATCTGACATTTCCCAGACAATAACTACCCTTTCCTTAATTCCAACAAATAACACTTCAAGAGGTTTTCCCTTGAAGTTCAGCCCAGCATTTGGCAGGTGAAAAGTCCAAATATTTGTTCATTACGTGTATACACAGTCAAAGTTAAGGACTGTGCTGGGCCTGGACAAGGCCTAGAGATGAAAGCAAAGAACAACTTTTACTTGGAATTCCTCAGTAGGTACATGTATGGCAGGGATTGCTACAAGGTGTAAATGAAGGGAAATGTGCCCTAGTCCTCATCCAACAGATGGGACATGGTAGGGTCCAGATGTTTCTGGTAAGTAGCTCATGTCAGAGCAGCAGCCATGTCCAACCTGTTACAACTCTCAGCCTGAGATTTAATAGTCACTATAAAATGTCTTGATTTTCTAGTGAAATCTAGTGTATCTGGACTTAAAATATTTCCAGCCCCCAGGACGTGTGGGTCTTCCCCACCACCACCACCATTTTCAGTTTCAAATCCAGCCTAAAGAGGAAGATGTTCCAAGAGAGCATCAGCAGACAGATCTACAGTTGCCTGCCACTGTTTTTTTTCCCTGAAGTTCATTTTGCATTTCAGTAAATTTCACAGTGAATGCCACTGCTAGTGAACTACCTTCCTTTTTTGGTCTTTTACAACAAATACATAGTTATCCAACAATAATTACTGTCCCATTTGGGATTTTGCCCACAGTGTAATTACAGAAGGGGGATTTTTCAGTAGAATATTGATGAAAACCTAGTAATCTTCAGTTTCAGTAACTCCATTATCCATGCATGCAAAGGCTACTAGCTAAGGAAATGCTCACATCTGGAAATGCCAGGATACACCCACACTCCACATCTTCAACAGAGAAAAAACAATTCCTATACGTACACAGAATGGCAGCTGACTTCTGCAAGAGTCTGCCCACACAGAGCCAGCCAAGCCTGAAAATCTGGCCTTACCAAAGCTGTGCCTAGGTACTGCAGCCTCAGCACATGGCATTTATCATGAGTTTTCCATATATAATCTAAGAAAAAACAGTATTGCAACCCAGTGCCACAGTAAGTGAAAAACAGGACTAGCCCCAGTAGCAAAAAAATTAAGATCAAGTCAATTCTGATTTACTGGTTTTACATGGATTGAAGTGGGGTTAGCCTTCAGTATCAGTTACACTTAATCAGGAAGTGGTTTTGTTTGCAGAAAACTCAAAGATCTGGAGTGCTGCTTGTTGAACCTTTCCCTCACAATATTAGCTTACAAAACACGTCACTGAAAACATAAAAATCCCAAATATTGTCCCGAAGGGTTGCAGTGAAGAACACTTGCCAAAGTAAAAGGATCATTGTTCCATTGAGAACCTGCATGTTATTTGCATTATGCGCTTCAAAACCTGCTTTCTGTCTTCCTTGGTATCTGGATTAACTGAATTCTGCTATTATTATTCAAAATAGCACTCCTTCCTCAAAGCAGTCATTTATACATTCACACAGGGAATCAGTTTATATTCCTTAATCTCGAGAGATGAAGCCATACTTACATTCAAGTGTAGAGTGTGTTAGACATTGAGACCCAACACTTGAGCCCTACAGGTCAAGGGCACTTGGAGATTAGACTCTGTCTTGCAGCTCTAACACATATGCATGGGGAAAAAACTGAGTAACAGATTCATAGCTTTTAGCACTAGAAGGTTACGCTTTGATCAGTTAATGCTCCATTATGTAATAATTTTGCCAATATTTCCTGGCTTCAATCTCAGCAGTTTATAAACAGATGTAAATGTAAATACATTCACCTGCTCACAGGACAAGGGTCACTTCTGTTGAGTGGGATGCACCTTAATAAATAAGATCCCCACCTTCTGTTGCATATCCACATTTGATGGGGTCAGCAACTGTAACATCTGTCTGTGAAATCCCAGCTCTTAGGTAATTAAATAATCAGTCTAGCCAAGTTTAAAGCTTTTTTTGGTTTGGTTTGTTTGTAAGGGAAGTACAGTGAAAACAGCTTGAGAAACCAAGTTATAATGAAATCTACCATATACTACAGCAAGTAGGACAAATATATATACAGAAGAATGTTACTTGAAATGTCTCTTAAGAAACTTGTCCTTGCCCTACATATGAGTCAGAAGGCTACTGCAGATAAGGGCACTTTCTACTAATTCCACAGACAATATTTTGGTGTGCAACACACAAAAAAAATCCTGATTTGTAGGACTACTGAGAGAAAGGAAATGGGTGAGAGAATACAGGGTCCAGTGGCTGCAGCATGGATCAGGAATGGTAGAAGAGCTACCACCAGGGCTGTTTCCATTTGATCTAATAACCGAGCGACTTTGTGCATTTCCATGCCGTACTCTCACCGCAAGCTAATTAGGAATGTGCTGTGAAGTAATTTATTACACTGCACCTCCTGCAGAGTAAAAGAACACATTGTTTATTTAAGAAGGGAAACATCCTCCTTTTCATCTCTGCGTGTAAGGCACAACGTGTTTTTAGGGAGAACAACTGTATGTCTTGATAATTCCAGGAGTTCTAGATAGATACCATCCACACAAAACTAGAAGATATCCATACTACAAGATTGTTCTATAAATCAAGTCTAGCAATTAAAGCACAGCCTTCTCCTTTGCAGGTATGCCACAATTCCTTCCAGAGAAAAAAAAATGGTAAGCACTCCATCCATCTCACCACCAGAGGACACTGTCACGTCATTTCCAAAGTATGAGCAAACAAACCTTTGCTTTAATGCCAGCAAGTCAAATTTAGATGGATAGATTAACTCTTAATGTGTTAGTTGTATGCTTCCTTACAGGAGAGCCAGTAAATACCACAAAAACATGCTGAAAATAACCTGAGAATTGTCTTTGAGTTTTAACATCACACACATATGCATCCCCCAACAATTGAAACAACATAAATAACATAAAACCTCTGTCTTCATCAGTGTACCATTACCATAGCACACTCAGTTCTGCCTACATAAGCTAGTACTGCTCCAGTGCTGCTGCTGACAAAGTACTGAACTGCCTAAAATCTCAGGCTCAGCACTTACAGAAGAACAAGCTGTGCCAAAGCTCTTCTCCAACTGAGCAGCACCTCATGTCTCGAGTCATCCCTCCGAATTCAGTGGAGCAAGATCTAACTGATTCTGCACACTGAGTATTCTCAAGACCCTGTCCACTTTTTATCCACTGCTGAGTGTGACAACACAATGAACACACCTGTAAGCGACCACTGGAAAATGAATGCCAAAATTTACAACCAGAGACAGCTGTCAACTGATGCTAGGAGGTGAAGATATATTTAAACCTTTTACAGCCAAGACAATCAATGAAAGAAATCTGTTTATGATGGTTCTGTCTGTTGATGCTGGTAGTTCTTTATAATATACAGAGTGAGATTTACTAAGTCCTTACTTGATATACATTTACATTTAGATTAATTCACACACGTCCTATGATGGCCAAAAAATGAGAACTGCACATCCACAACTGCTATAACACGACAGCATCCTGTGCAAAGCAGGAAGTATGTTCTCCAACATTAACAATGAGGAACCAAAAAAAAATATAAGATGAAAGGATGAAAACGTAAGAAGAGAAAACAGGGAGATGGATTTATGAGGTTTTCTGCTTCAAACAAATAGTTCTGCTTCACAGATTAACACTTTGTGCTGCTTCTGTATGTGCTAAAACAGGTAAACAGATGTCCTTAAAAACCTCAGTTGTGTCTTGAAGGATATATACCAGTGCTATGCTGAAAAAGGTCAGCATCTATGTCTGCAGAGAGAAGAAAGTCCCTCCGACAGGCACAGACCTGCAATCATTTTTTGAAGATGTAGCCTTCATTCTTCTTTTGCAGCTCTGGTGTACAGTACTTACTTCAACAAACAGAGTGCATACACTAAATGATCCAGGTTCCATGAAATCAGTAAGTGAATATTCTAAGGAATATTTTACTCATCATCTTGGGTAGCTCAAGGTCACTTGTTAAGCTTAAGGGTGCACTTGAACTGTGAAGTACCTAGGAAATAGTATTTAGGTAAACTATGAATTGTACTCAGGTCATTCAGAAACACAAAGACAACTAAGAAGAGGTTACCACTGCTTCCAGCAAAGCTGAGAACATGTATTTGCTAGTAAGTTAACAAAATTTGTACAGAATTTTCTGTGGCATCTGAGTTTGGCCATGGAAAGTGCCTGGCTTACACTGCACCTGCCTGGCCCAGCTGAAGCTGCGGCTGTGCAGGCTCTGAAGTGTTTCCAGAGGTAATTAAGCACGTCCTTCCAGGGCACAGCTGCCGTGGGGCTACGTACCACTGTCCCTGATGCTTCTCAGCACTAACCCAAGTCATTACAAGAAACTGCGTGCTTGTGAGCATGGTATCCCCCAGGAGACACACACACAAGTGTCATAACTGGCACAGCAGTTGGAGAAGAGAAAGTCTGCACACATCCTTGGCTACTGCTTTCCCATGTGTTGACAATCTTGTCTATAAAACATTTCCACCAAGTGATCACACCTTTTACAGCACACTTTCAGCCAAAACTCTCCACTTAATGGGAACATGGAGACAAAAATGAACATACATTGATTCAGACACTACCTAAACAGAAGAGAAGAACACAGTTCTCAAAGATGTGTCACATGCCTTGGGAGCTCTGAACATTCAGGTGAATAATGTTATTTACGTTGCAGCTGTACTACTAATAATCTATACTATTAATAGGTGGTGATGTCAAACTTTGGTAAGAATATGTTCTTAATTAAAATAAGAACTAGAAAACAGGAAAATCATAAGATTTGCAATGAATTTTGCTTTATGGCTGTTTTGGTATTAGAGGGCTCTTGTTTTCTCTAAAAGAATTAGCAGAGGCCAGGTCTATTTAACATTTCCAGATTCTTAAGACTACAGAAAACTTTGATGGATTTCTGACCCACACCTTTTCTTCCTGCAGGCAATAAGTACTAAAAATTGGATCTCCTGCTGTGCAGCCCTGATGCTAACCAACATTTTCAGTTCTGACATTTCTGTGATACTTCATGCAACTGTCAGTGGGCCTTATTCAACATATCAGATACCCACACAAGCTTCTGACATCCAGCCATTCCAAACGTCTTTCATATAAATCAGCAAAAGTGCTTTTTTCCAGCACATTTTTACTATGCATTCCACTGAAAGGGGTTGATTAAGTGTTAAAGACTGATTACCCTGTTTTGCAATTATAAAGGATTGCACTTGACAAGATCTGACAGTATCTCAGGCTAATCTCAGAGCTACACAGTATTTGCAAAGCAGAAAATACTCACGAAAAATTATTTGAAAATCATTAACAATTTTGTTTAAGCATGAGGAACAGAAGCTAAAATTCAGGCTGACACCAAAAAATCACTGCTTAATGACTTAACACATCTTACCTAGGTGAATCAGTGCCCAATATTCTCAGTCTGCTCAGAGCTATTCTGTAAATTCCCATTCCACAGGTATGTTCAGTCGTGATGTTGTTACTCAGATCTGTGATATGGACATAGGCCAGGATTATAGACTGGCAAACTGCATCAGTCTGAATAGAGAATGCCTAATGCTGACAGTGAAAAGTACAGGAAAAACAATCCAGAACATGGGATTGCAAAACACATTCAGAGGAGAAAATTTGCTCCTGCAGTCCCTCAGCTGTGCCCAACCAGACACAGTCACAGCACTCACCTCAAGCTTACATGCACGAATACCAAGTGAATAAACAGTGGAAAAGCAGAAGTTGTCCTTGTACTTCCTATTTCCCTTTTCATTTAAGAAATTAATGCCTTGATCACATTCTTAAAACACTGTGTATAGCACCAAACACCTTTAAAAGCAGGCTGTGGTAGAGAACACCAGAGAAAGAACAAAAACTGTACTCTTAGAACCTGCCATTGGAAGCTACCAATGGACTTCATGCATAAACAGGCTAATAAAGCCCTCTGCTTGTAAGCAGCACAATGTCACACCCAAGTTGTTCACCCTACAATTTGAGATAGCTTGGATTAGAGTGTTTCATAGTAAAAAAAACCCCAGCAAACAAAAAAATCCCAAACACAAATAAATCTTCATAAAATAAATTCTTTTTTCAGTGTCATTATTATTGTTTCAGAGTTGAAAACACGTCAAATTTCTGACCTCTAAACACTTAGAGGGGTGCTCTCCATTTTTTAAATGTCTATCACGCAAGGGCAAGAAGCAACAAGCAAATTAAAATGCAAGCAAGTACAATTAAACAGAAGATTTTTTGCTGTCAGGATGACTGAACACTGGAGCTGGTTGCCCAGGCTGATTGTGGAGTCCCATCCTTGGAGACGCTCAAAACCCAACTGGACATGACCCTAAGCAACCTATTCTAGGTGTCCCTGCTTGAGCAGTGGGGTTGTACTGGACACATCCAGCAGTGCCTGCCAGCCTCAGTGGTTCTGTGATTCGTTAAGTAAATCTATTGTCTCAAGTATTTGTCAGATCAGCTACACAAAAAAAAGCCTAAACCAACTGAGGGCTCTAGTTACATGCAGTAATTACACACAGTCATGCTCCATCATGAAGTGGTAAAGGCCATCACTGGGCAGTTCTTCACTCTCCTACGAAACCTCCCCGTTATCACAAGAAGCAATAACTGGGTAACGGAAGCACGATGTGCCCAGTGAGCAGAGTGAGTGAGCACAGCCCTGAACAGAAGCACAGGCTCCACATGGGATGCAGAACCCCACTTGCAACCATAAAGCAGCACTATTTCACTACCACCACCTTGGCCTGACACAACTGGCCTTGGTCTGACTGACACGGTTTCTTTGAACAGCTGCACAATTTAATCCCTTATTTGATGCAATTTGAGCCACGTTATCTTCTTTATTAAATAAATAATCTTTACATGCCATTCTTCCTGTTTTTTATGTCTGCTTTACATAGAATCCCTTCTAAGCTTGGTAGAACACTGTTTTGGGTGCAAATAATTTGAATTCTTTCATGAAGTTACCCTGCACGAGGTCTCCTGATCTAAAAGCAGGCCAAGAATGAACACCAAAATGTTTTTAATTAGTTTCAGTATGAAGATAGTCCTGAGAGGACCACTAAAATCCTTAACATTTAAACACAGTTAAGCTCTGTGCTGAGTTAGGACTATAAAAGATACTCTGCTGAAAGTCTTCCTCAGAAAGCCAAATACTTTTGGATTTAATACCACACACTCTGATGTCTAATAACTCAGCACAACATTATTAATTTTTTATATAACAATTTGTAGGTTTGTCGTGTGAAACCAAAATCCATTGTTTTTCTAGAATGACCAGTACAGCCCAGACATATTCCCTTGGTAGTCACTGATTTCTGGACACACCAAATGAAAATGAAAAATATTGAAAAGAACAATCTCTCAACCTAAAGCCAGAAGCTGTGCCAGAGACGGGCTGGGCTTCTTATATGAATCTGTGTAGGACAGAAATAAATCATGTAGATACTATCAGCCATACAAAAGCCTGGCTTCTGCACATATTAAGTTACTAAACCGAAAACTGACAGAACACACTTGTCATCTTCATTTAACCAGATGCTACCTGACAATTTCCACATGGAACTGGGGAACTGCATCTCAAAGGGGATAAAAATCCCACAAAAAATGACAAAGAACTTGCCAAGTGAAATAATACAGGCACAGGCCTCATAAAGGAAAGTGGGTACATTCATTAAATCAACTTTAACTTCCATGGTAACTGAGGCAATCACTCCAGCCACTGCCCCTGGCAATTTGACAGCAATGCCATGTTCACATGGGAAAACAGGCTTTGATGCTTTTGAAATACCTAGGAATGTTGGGCAATGTCAAAAGCCATAAAACCTTTCCCTTAAAAACCTTCTCCTTCCACTTAGCTGTAGCATTACGGAACGGAAATGCCTGTTAAAAGCATGAAAGAAGAAATCAGTGTTTTCAATTGAAGTACATCCTCCTGCAATATCCAGGACTGTTACTAATGTAAACTTTGAAAACACTGGGGAATACTAATAACACTAATAATTTCTCTGAAATGTGTCAGGGAAAAAAAAAAAAGATACAGCTTCAACAGGAATGACTTCAATTACTTACTCATTTACACAAGGATTACTGGTTGGATAAATTTAGTTCCTGTTTAAAGACCTGATGTTAAAGAGAGTGGGTACTTTTCCTTTTATTGTGCAAAAGGTGTAGAATTTTTAGCTCCAGAGATGCAAATATTCCCACTAATGCCACACTGTTCCACAAATTTTAGGTTCAAATTGCTGAGTTTCTGCAAGACGTGGCTGCTTTCTTGGGGTTTTCTGCCTGTTGCCTTTCTACCTACTTCCTGTGTCTAGGAAACTGACTAGGATTTAATCTGAACTATATCAATATTTTAAACTCAATTAACACCTTCCTCTTTCAGCACAACCTAGTTAACCTGAGCAGTCCAGCACTGGGTGTATTTTAGCTCCCATGAGGAATGCATCCCACTCAGTCACCAGTGGTATTCCCCAGGGCTCAGTGCTGGGGCCGGTCTTGTTTAATGTCTTGATCAATGATCTGAATGAGGGGATTGAGTGCACCCTCAGTCAGTTTGCAGATGACACCAAGTTGAGCAGGACTGTTGATCTGCTTGAGGGTAGGGAGGCTCTGCAGAGGGATCTGGACAGGCTGGATCCATGGGCTGAGGCCAATGGTATGAGTTTCAATAAGGCCAAGTGCCAGATCCTGCACTTGGGTCACAACAACCCCCAGCATCCTGGCTTGCATCAGCAATGGTGTGACCAGCAGGAGCAGGGAGGTGATTGTCCCCCTGTACTCAGCTCTGGTGAGGCTGCACCTCAAATACTGTGTTCAGTTTGGGCCCCTCACTCCCAGAAGGACACTGAGCTGCTGGAGCGTGTCCAGAGAAGGGCAGTGGAGCTGGGGAAGGGTTTGGAGCACAAGTGTGATGGGGAGCAGCTGAGGGAACTGGGGGGTTCAGTGTGGAGAAGAGGAGGCTGAGGGGAGACCTCATTGCTCTCTGCAGCTCCCTGAAAGGAGGGGGTAGTGAGGTTGGGGTCGGTCTTCTCCCAAGTAACAAGCAATAGGACAAGAGGAAATGGCCTCAAGTTGTGCCAGGGGAGGTTTAAATTGGATATTAGGAACAATTTCTTCCCTGGAAGGGTTCCCCGGCACTGGCCCAGGCTGCCCAGGGCAGTGGGGGAGTCCCCATCCCTGGAGGGATTTCAGAGCCGTGTAGATGTGGTGCTCAGGGACATGGGGCAGTGGTGACTTGGCAGTGGTTGGACTTGATCGTAGAGGTCTCTTCCAACCAAGGTTCTTTTGTAATTCTGTGCTTCTGCTTGCAGCACACACCAACCTCACACCGCACAAACCCGACTGCTTTCAGATGAAACTCAACTGAAACGTCCTCCCCAGGACCAAAGGAACTAAATACTCCAACCAGTACAGGCCTTCTACCCACAGAACACCCCTAAAACCACATACAGTGTGAAAGTTGGGTCCTCATCAACTGCTTCACTCAACTGATCCTCTCCTGCTACACAAGTGGCCAACAGAGACACAGCCAGGAGCTCAGAGAATCCCATCCGTAGCATTACCCAGCAGATAAACACACCACGTTGCTGGCTGCCTTCTGGTAGGAATACAGCCACCACCTTTGACGTTAAGAGACCCTTCCTGCTGGGAAAAGGTGGCAACAATCAGCATGAAGCTTGCTGTAAAATCAGCTCTCAATCTAAGGAAGTTTGAGTCTCGTTGCTTACAATACCGTGGATGCTTAAGACTGTAGCTGAACACGTAGCTTTGTAGGAAGGCTAAAGCAGGTGTTCTCTGAGGACCTGCCTGTTAGAGGAATAATCAAACTTGTGAGAGAAAAAGGGCTATGCAGGGACTATTCCTCTGAATCACCAGCACGAAAACAAACATCCCAAAGATAAAAATTCGTCTTCTTTTTTAAGCCTGACAAGAAGTCCTAGCTATGCACCAGCTGTTCATGCAAATCAAGACTGAATATTTTCAGCTATTGGCAGGAGAAATTAATAGTAAAAAAAAACAAACCCAAAACTAAAACAAAACCAGAAATGTAGCTTCTAATGATCAGGAAAATGACAGGAGAAAGAAACTAAAGCCTGAAGGCAAGAATCCCTCTTTTCTTTGTGTTCAGGTCTCAGAAGATGTTTGTAACAGCTCACACCACTGAAAAATGGGTAAAATTGAATTGCTTGCTTACTTATAAAATACAGCAGGGAGTATCCTGCTACCAGCACTTCAGGACTTGAATAACATACATGCAACATACCTAACAAAACTTTATTTTGCAATTTAGTGGGAGAAAGAACGTCTCCCTGAAATAACTAAACCCACTTTACGAAGTAAGATGTACCTAAAAGTAAATGGTGGGGGTGAGGCTGCATCCCCCTGGCTCTGCAGGAGGGCACGTGCCAGGCCCTGCTCCGACAGCTGCCGACGAGCTGAGCCTCCCTGCCTTCCTCGGGGCCAAAGGAGGACCAGGCAGCCACCCAAGCTCAAGGGCGCTTAGCACACTGCACAAAACACCAGCTGCAGGGGCTTGCAGTTTGTCCTCCATTTAGCTACTCCTACTGCAGGGACTTAAAGTAACCCCGAGTACTTGGTGAGAATACAAAGCCCACAGCCTTCTCCTGTGATGTCTCATGTCAGGAACGCATGCCAGAAGCTCTGAGGGAGGAGATGCCACCAGCTGGGAAAACAGGGAGTGAGGAGTCCTTATGCAGACTGTGCCACAGTAAACCCAGATCCTGCAAATCCTCTCCAAAGGAGTTCTTGCTTTACAGCCAGGGTAGAAGCAAAATGAAAACTGGAGCTAGAATCAGACTGAGAATTGTGGCCATTTTTCTTACTGTGAATGGCAACCATGGAATCTCAAATGTGTCATGGGATGGGAATTCCCTTGGTAGGAAATGGGGGACAGACCATTTCTCCAGAGCTCTTTGTGCCCACCTCTGAACTCCAAAATTTGCTCCAAGAGAGAAAATAATATATGAGTCTTGGCAGTTCTCGTCCTCCTAAAGCTCAACTGCAACATCATTTTGAGCAGTGAACATCAGTTCTCATGTCTGCAGGCTTCGGCATTCGTATCCAGAATCCTTGGTCATATTTGAGCAATGTTGTCTCTACTCAGAGCATATGGCTACTGAATTCCTCAAAGAAAAATCAAGGGAGTGAGAGATTTGAAAGAAAAAGAATCCCTATGGCTCACCAGCCCTCTGCAGGCACTGGTTCATTGCCTGACCAGGAGTTCATCACATGAAGACACACCTTGTTAACACAGACTGGAGGGATCTCAGCAGATGACCCAGTACACATTCCAAGGTGTATTTAGTGTCATGAAAGAGGAGTAATTAAACCTGTTGCAGGTGGAAACTCCCAAATGACGCATGAGGATCCACTCTGGCTTTTTCCAGTCTTTACTGTTATAAATTCTTTCATGCCATCTAACATCAAACTTTCCTCCTACAGTTCAACTTCTTGCCCTATCTACCAAGGATGAAGGGGAAAAAAATTCTATTTGCAGTAATATGTCCTGAATTTCTGGACTGTTACATTCCTCCCACTGCCCAATTCTCTCTGGTTCACAGATGTACTAGAAGTTACAGTAGTTTATATACAAATACCTAAAGAATCTGCAGTCTGCATTCCCCATCCATTAGCAGCCTGCCCTGAAGAGCTATTATGCAATTAGTGCATTGGAGCCAGAGGCACAGACACTGCCACCCGCAGCGTCTCACAGGAGGCATCTCCGATTCCTACGCAGCTCATGAATCCAAGAGCCTTTCTCCAGCTCCTCTCAACATGACCTTTCTCTGCTAAGCCTCAATTGGCTTCACACAGAGAACCCAGGGAAAGCTTCCTATTAATGCAAACTTTCCCCCCATGCTCAGAGCCTTCTGCTGAGCACACCCAGTGCTATCACTTTTAAATGTGCCCAGACTTTGTGGATAAATACTCTGTTCTACAGTCTCCCCCCCCCATAAACACATACAGACTGCTTTCTCCAAATCAAACTTAAAAATCAACAGAAAATAATAACTGCAGTACTAATACATGCATTACATTGGATCCTGCCACCTACAGTTATGGCAACCCATGTGTTAGCCAGCTTTTAAACTTTTCTCAGCACATTTGGCATTTCACCACTGTTGGAGTGAATCACTGCTATGTTATAGTGCTCCACAAATTGATCCATAGCACCCCCTGAAAAAGCAGTCTAAAAATTCTTATGACCTTCATGCCCACAGGAGTTTTTCAACTGTTTGAAGCACATATGCCAATCTGATTACAGATATATATAGAGAAAAAAGGTATTCGCTACTTCAAATACATAACGTACCAAAATAGGGCTGGAGGATGAGAAGTAACAGCCCAGTCTTCCTTTTAGTACACTTCAGCATCCTACAAATGGCCCACCCCAGGAATGCTTCTCCAGCACTGTTTGCTCACCCACTGCTACCTTGGCATCATTTTTTCTAAATGACACAACAGGAAGTATCCAGATACAAATTCTTCAAACTCTGCAGTCCTAATAACTCCTATGCATGTGGAAGTAGGTCCAAGAGAGCAAAAGCTTAAGAGCAATAAGCCTCTCAAAACTATAAATTCAATCCCCTATGAGCATTATCAGACATCTTCATTTTTTCATTAGTACTGAAGGAGCAATCCTAAAGTAAAAGGAAACATCTCGTCAACTAGCTGCTGCTGGGAAGAAGTCATCGCTCAGTTCACTACGAAATTAAGGTTACCTTCCAGAGCACTCTTTAAGTCAAATTAACAGCTAAAATTAACCTCCTTGAGTAATACCTCACAACCTTATTTCACCTCACTACCCAGGCACTAGTGCCTTCTGTATATAAGTAGTTAGGAAAATGTTAACATAGCCCATGTTTTCTGCTTTAGAAAATAAAATAAATTCTTGTTTCTTAGTTGTTTTATTGTGTATTGTACTGTGCTTAGATATATGCCAGTCTCTGGCCCTTTTTACAAATTCTTAGCTTTCTTTATTAAAAATAATTACAATGCAAATATGAACACTTTTTCCTGAGTAATCACATAAGAGCTGTGAGACTGGAATAACACTTGGTAATCATTTTCATGTCCTTTGGAATTTCTTTAGAACTCAGTTTCTCAAAATTGGATCCTAATACACTTCTTTTTTAAATACTACTGTTTTCAAAATGTCAAATTAAAATTTTAACAATCTGGTTAACACCCAAAAGCTTTTGAGAGAGATCAGATAAAATGAAGTTATCTTAGCCTAGCATCAATCTCAAACTGTTATTAGCTTTGCTTTGTATTTTGTGTTCACACCTTAAGTATTACATGCACAAGTTCAGCAATTAACAGCCTTTTGATCCTCAAAGGCTCCCGGTGCAGGGGTCTGTAAGGATCCCTGGGTATCACAGTGGCATCTGCTCTTGGATTACTTTACCAAGGAACAGACAACTTCCACTGATTTCATGATATCTTCTGCATTAAATACATTAAATACATCGTGTTGACATTCGTCAACACGAAAAAAGACAGCAAAGCTTGTTTTGTCTCTGCCATAATATGTTAAATAATCAGAACTATTTAGCAGTCTAAAATCATGCAAATTATTGCAAAGGTCCAACAGTCATCAAATACTGAATTTTCAAAATAAAGGCCCCTTTTCACGTGCTTGTCTTCTTCATTTAGACAAAATGGCCACGTTTCAGGTGGCAAAATGGGAGCTTCTTGCCTCTAAAAGTTGAGCCAATCATTTGAACACAGAAGTTTGAATTGTTATGTACTGAAACCCTCCCAAGTTTATCTCATATGCGACTGTGGAAAATTTAGAACATTCTAAGTGTGATTCAGAATAGAATGCTGCCATACTCTACTACATTGCATGTAGACATAAATCACTTCATTTTGTTAGTATTGTAATAATATTCCATTATTATTTACAACTGACCAAATCAGTTTTTTACTAGCCTCTTATTCATAAGTGGTTTAAATCTAGTATCCAAGGATCCAGTAGCCCTACAGACAGAATACCTACTAAATTAAAGTGAAAGGCACATTGAATATACAAAGGCCTTTTATAGCTCTACGTTGGGTCTGGAGGGCAGAGTGAGGGCAGAGTAACCATGCTTTAAAATTTCATTGCTCCCATATCACAGAAAGCCCACTGTGTTAGACCCATTAAATATTATTACTCTGAATGAATGTACAATGAAATTAAAAATAGGGTTTTGCTCATCAGAGGACCATGTTTCTGGAACAGCCTCTCAAAAACAACAGTTGGGTAAAAATACTAACAACCACTCAGGTGGAGCTTGCTTTTCTGCAAGAAAGGGAATGGTGTGATTGCTTGTAGTGAAGGCAGATGGAAATTCATGGTCCTGGAGATTCCTGAGGTTCTCATGGTCTTTTCAAAGAAATAAGAAACAAACCACAATCACTAATAATGATTCAAGTCCTTTTGAATACTACAAGTATTTCTAAAGCCCTGCTATTGAAATGGAGATATCCATCACATAATATAAACTTTAGTTCAGCAGGAGGAAAAAAAATACACTGGGAATGATAAATTATCTGCAAGATGAAGAACAGTGCAATAGATGAAAAAACAGAAGTATAATGCTGCATTAATTTCATTAAAAAGCAAAAGACAGCATTTTGCATAGCCTTAAAAACTCCCAGTTATTCACAAACAGACAAACTCTTAGGTGGCTCCATGACTGCTACTTCACTGTTGCTTCCCTGGTTCCTTTTTTACTCACAAAGTCCTTGCCTTATAAACCAGCAATATGTTCCAATATATTATACCCACTGTAATCTGCTTATAGACCTTTATGATTCATGCCCATATAAAAACAGTTTTCTTACTTGCTTGTATTGACAAGACACAATTTTTTTCACAGTGCCTCTTACCACAGGCTTGCTCAGCTCTTGGTCTCAATGGGATCTCTAGATACCACTCTTATATATAAAATTATTTAAAAATGAACATTTGACCCTGAGGAGTCTCTCTTTGATCCATTTAAACCTAAAAATCACACATATTTCCTTCCTGTGTATGTGGTACTAAAACTGTACAAGTCTGTAAACAAAACAGGCCTCACAGAATACTCAGGAAGTCTACTCCCTTTTCTCTTACTACAGAAAAAAAACTTAATTACTCTCAACAGGGTATTTTATAACCAATGATTCAGGTTTTTTCCTCTAACTGATGTTACATAGGACTATGGATTCTTACTTTTCCTTCCACATATAACCACCTACCTACATACACATGCAGAAATTCCAACTACAAAGTATCTCTTGATATAATTGTGAAAAATTAAAATAATAAATTTTCTTCTCCCTTTTCCTCTTTTGCTTCTATTTAAAAAAAAATAAACCAGTATTTGATCCATTTTCTTGATATTTCATGATTTTCAGTTGAATGAGCCACCTTTGGCTCACAGAGCTAGAAATTGCCATTACCTGATAACAGAAATGGATAGATCAAAACTGTTTCAGAAAATTCAGGGCAAATTTAGCTTTTAGTTTTGAAAGCCTTTCACCTACTTTTTATTTTCTTAAGTAACCAAATAGTTTGGTTTTTTTTTCATATTTGCCAAAGGAAATTTGAGACCCTTTGGCATTAGCATCTATTAAATGAAAATTACAGATATGAAAAGCACTGATTTTCATTTCAGAATTGGCCTGTATATTTAAAATAGACTGGATAATGCTCAAAAGTTTTCAAACATTTAATTTTGTAATAAAACATAACCTGTGGCTTAGGCTGAAATGAAACTTTTCAAGAATGTCTCATTTTGTGGAAGCACTTTCTGTACTGAGTTGAAGCTGCAGAGTTTTCATCCCAGTTTTTCAGACTGTCACTAAGTAAAAACTTTGATGACGTGTCCATCTTTGGCCTGCCATAGAAAAAATTTTTAAAACCCTATGCTTTCCCTGTAAAAAAACCTGATAGAACACTTACTCTTTGCCACATATGCGACCTTGCTAATGGATAATGGGTGTCATACAACCACACACATCCCCATGCAGGCACAAGCTGAACAGAGGGGCTCTAACATTTCATCTGCCCCCACAGAGAGAAGCAACATGAGCTTGGCACACCGATGTAAGATGAATGAAAGGACAGCCTTGCTGGATGCTTTACCCAACCCTTCCTTCCGCTGGAAAAAGCCCTTTGTAGGTACACCACAGATGTGACTCACTAAGAAGAAGAAAGGACCACTCAGCCATTCTGCAGGTACTATTTTCTCATTCATCTGTGCATGGCCTGAGAGACACATGCGAGGGGTGTCCTCGTGCAGGAGTGCCCACAGCAGTGTGACATCTCAGGGAACTATGGGCTGAGAAAGTGAAGTTACACAGGAGAGGTGAACAAATACTAGAAACCATTTCACTTGAGATGGGAATATATTTTGAAAATATCCAGGGAGGCTGCTGTTTGTTACATGAGGAGGCTTTAGGTATCCAGAAGGTAGCATCGCTGTCACCTGCTCAGCACAAAGCTATACAATTGCTCTCATTTTCATTTCCGAAATGGCTGTTCTGTGATGACATTTCCCTTAACTGTTCTTTAAACAAAAGAAAAAAGTTACAATGGATGGAAGAGCAGAACTGAATAGGTGGAGAATGCCATGTTCACTTGTTATGCTATTATCAAACACATGAACAAAGGTGTGTCTTTATCAACAGAGAATGAAGAACACAAAACAAAGACTTAATTTAGGATAATTACCAAAAAAGTTAAACCACACCACACTAATCCTCTATTTTCTTTTCACTCTTTTGTTGCAAATATTCCACTATAGCATTTTCTGTTATAGTGCTCAGTAATAAAATTGATTTGTCGTTCTGCAGGCGAAGAACAGCTTGAGGACTGAGAGCCACCCATCTCCAGAGAGCCATTAAACAAGGAGGGGAAGTGCCAATCAGGAGAATTGCAAATGACAGAACAATTTCCGCAGCACCATCACTGATAAGGGAAGACACGTCCAGCAACACCAAACCCCTGCCAAGAGCCCATTAGTATTTAAACAAACAGGCACACCTTTAACTTTCAAAGAATCTATTAGCAACTCAATGCTGATTGCTGAGCTTCAGTTCCATTTCCCTGAAAAATAAAAAGCCCAATATCTAAGATTGTTGGAAGACAGTGAATCACCTGCTTCAAAAGAGGACTCATCCATGCTCACCTAACCTTGTAAAATCAGGAATTAAAGAAGATTTCCTGGAGGAAATCAGTTATAATAAAGTCTTGAGTTACTGTTTATTCCTCCAAAACTAATAATAAAAGATTTATACAATCATAGGTTTGGGTTGGAAGGGACCTCAAAGCTCATCTCGTGCCAACCCCCTGCCATGGCAGGGACACCTCCCACCAGACCAGGTTGCTCCAAGCCCCATCCAACCTGGCCTGGAACACCTCCAAAAGTTGTAACAGAAAGCAGTCACAAATTTTAAGACTGAATTTGTCTTTTCTTTCAATTACAGAAGACTGCTACACCATTTCCCTAGGAGAAACCTCTGTGTGCCAATCAGTTGTCAGTGCAACACAAGCTGGAAAGAATTAACCATGGAGATGGCCTAAGCAACGCTGCTGGTAACACTGCAGTGGAGCAGGGAACAGGTATCAAATACAGAACAAGTAAAGTGGAAAAAGAAATATTGTGCAAATCAATAGAAAGAGACAAGTACTCAAAAGAGAATGTGGAAAAAAATCCAGCTGATTAAACTGGGAGGCAAAAGGGAAATGGCAGTGTGTGAAGAGAAGAGAGAAAACCAGGGATGACTTTGTAAACCTTGCATCTGCCTTTACAGGTGGACTTGTACTCAAGCTTTTGTCTGTTTACCAAAGAAAAAGGATACAAATTCTCCCCAAGACAAGAAAGTTATCTCTTCAGTTCACTGCAATATGTCACATCAGATGAATATGGGAGACGTGTTACCAAACTACTGCTTTAACACCCCACATCAACTGCTTCTGCTATTGCACTCAGAAGCATGCAACTCAGTAGAGGGTCAAACTTCACACGTGGCAGAAACTACCATGCTATTACCATTGAACTGGAAGAGTCAGGCAACCTTGAGCTGGAGACACTTGGTGATACAATCACTTACCCTTTTTGCCATTGCTAAAACCCCAAGCAAACCAGCACGCCACACTTGGCCTTTGAGATGCCAGCTTAGGCACTAAATCCTGCAGCTTTCTGGCTGCTCCAGAGTACCCATGTGCCCAGCCAGCACCCACAAGGTAAGACCTCCACAACCCCTACCAGCCTCAGCATGTGCTGCATTTGCCTTACCTAGGGAAAAAAAAAAAAAAAAAATCATTTCCCACTGTTTGGCTCTGAATGTAGGTCCTCCTTTCTCCAGCAGCTCTTACTTATAGCACTGTACAGGAGTACAGCCCACATCCCTGTGGTGTGCTCATGTTCTCTTCCCTTTCTCCCCAGCCTCCTCCTCCTTCAGCTCACTCCTTTTGGGAAGGAGGAAACAACATCATTTCCAGCCATCCCTTAGCCCAAGCTTGAAAGTACATGACAGGTTTGCCAAAAGGAGCCACCTACCACAATCCTGTAGGGATAGAGGCCAGTGGGGCAGACAGAGGAGGGGTTCCTTGGCAGCAAGGCAAGCTTTCCAAGGGCTGGTAACAGGAAGCCACTCTGAGGAACACAGACAGACGGGATAATTCATATTCCAGGGGTGTGTGGGACACCTAGTGCAAAGGATTCAGAGGTGCTTTGTGTTCTTCCTAAGTCTGGCAGCTAGAGTCTCCACTGGTTAGGAGGTGACAAATTTTGTGGTGTGGGGAGATGGCAGAGAACAGAGATACATTCAGTTATCTGAATTAGTTTTACCATGAAGAGATGCAATTTCATATTTATCTTTTATTCACGCCACTTGAATAGAAAGGAGAATTAATAAACACTGTACAACTGATTTCTTACTGCAGGCTGACGTGAACATCCATTATCCCTGAGGAAGTAAGGGAGCCAACCAGACTTCCTACCAGAACAGGACCTCCTTGCTACCCCCAAACACCCACACAAGGCACCTGCACATGGAATAAGGCAACAGCATTTGAAATACTGAAGAATATGACCACCAAATTCACTGCTAAAATGTAGTTCTACAACAGAGTGAAAAGCATGATGTTGGAACAGCTGTTCAGTATTTCAGCGTGAGCACTGTAATGCACTGCTGGGGTTGAAAAGTTCTCTTCTTTCCTTATTTGAGGGTAATTATTTTGAAGAAGGGAATACCCCACTGGCACACTTGTAACAACCTACAGACCACAAATTGGACAGCAGTCTCTCCAGAGAAGCAGCATTTCTTACCCCTGTAGCAAACACAGCAACAAGAAAACTGGCTCCTAGACAATAAGGATCAGAAAGCCTCAGCTTCAGAAATAAAGTCACTTACCTGGACTTTCCTGTGCAAGTGTTAGAATACAACCTGCCCTCTAGACCCTTCGGGAGTCACCACTGAGGACACTTCTGAATCACAGCGTGATGCAGGCTGGAAGGAACCTCAGGGAATCTCTGATCCAATCCCCCCACTCCTGAAGCAGGGCTAATTTCAGCATTAAATCCGGCTGCTTAGGACGTCCAGATGAGTTTTAAATCCCAAGCTGGTGATCACACAACCCCGTCTCAGTGCCTCACCGCCTCCACTGTGAGATTTTTGTTCAATATTTAACCAGAATTTCCCTTGATGCAATTTGCAATTTCCACAGCTCCTTTGAACAAAAGGAAGGATTTAGACTCTTAGTCCTTAATTTCAGCCAGTAATGAAAACAATAGGTTTTCCATCTATATTGCTGGCTTCTATCAATCTCTAAGGAATTTTCCAACTTGAGCACTCCTACCGTAGCCTTAAATACAGAGAATCCACTATAGTCAGACTGAATATGTCATTGATTATGACTCAAGGCATAGGAAGATACTATGAGTTTAAATTCTGTATGTCTAGGTATGCATCTGTATGATATGCTTAACAATGTCTATTAAAAGAAATAAATAATGGGAAATGAAAAACCCAAATCTGAAAATAAGAAAGCAGTGCTCCTAGGAGAAAAACAGGATGGCTCAAACTCTTATTGTTTACAAAAAAAACACAATAAAGCAGGGCAATTAAATGTTACAAGATTATATTTGTAGAAAAGTTTATTTATCTGTTTTTAAATGGAAAACTTGCCAAGGAGCCTGTAGAGCCAACAGACGATCAAACCATAGAAAATAAGTTCATAGAATGATTTTTTTTGCATGTACATTTGACACAGGAAAGTTTGGAAAAACGAGAATCCTTCTTTACAGGTGACTTCTAAAAGGATCTATCATAACTGCTGGCAGAAGGGGCTATAGGATAAACCAAAAAAGCTGATAACAAATCACCAGAACCAGACAATACACAATATTTGTAAAAGACTTTATCAGTGAAACAGTTAATTACCATTTGTAATCCCTGACTTCAAAATGCCTCTGCGACAAACAACTGAAAGGTGGCAAATATGAGATTAATTCACTTTGAAAGGCTTTGAGAGACCAAGAGAGCTACAGATCTTGATGTTTGCTGTCAGCACCAGATAAATGGAGAGGAATAACAGTGAGTAACAGAACCAGTGTACAAAGGGACGAGGATTCAGGGAAGGATGGTAGATGCTGATCAAAAGAACGAAGCAACTCCCTGACAAAGGACGGTGGCGTGGACCAGCACTCGTCAAGCTGGGGATAGGGGATAACTGAGAGGAAACACAGAAGATGCCTATAAACAAGGAAGTCACCACAAAACAGACTGGGGTGCAACTCCCTGCCTTCTCCAATTGACACTGACTATTATGCAATTGTAACCTTGTCTTTTGTTTGGCAGGCACATTCAGAACACAAATGTTTTTGTGGTATGCCACGTTATTAAAAAAAATAATGCCAAGAAGCATCAAATGAAATTACACGGTGGCATGTTCAAAAGAAACAAAAATGGGTAGTTCCTTGCTCATTGTGCCATTAAGCCTGAAGAATTTTTGACAAAGGATATTGTGGATATGCAGACTCAAAAAGCAACTGGGCAAATTTGTGGGAAGAAAGTCTCCTGATAACCAGGCACTGCCCGAGTCAAAAACTGCTGAAAGCCTAAAGAATATTCTGGAGAAGGATGGCACTACATATGCCTGGTACCACTCCTCTTCTCAAGGCAGCTGGTACTGGCTGCTGCTGCTGCAGAGGGGATTTGGGTGGTACCTGCACATTTGATCTGACCTCAGCTTGTGTTCCAGGGTGTTATCAGTTGTATTTCCTGATAACTGCAAGCATAACCAAGATGATGCCACAGAAGTTCAGGGTACATTATAGAGGCATTAAATCAGTTGATTTCAAAATTTTAGATGTATAATAGGCTGATATAAAACATCAAAACAGGTAGAACTCCACGGGCTCTAAGTCTGAATGAAATCAATGGGGTTTTTGTTTTGCTTGAATAAAAGGTTAAATTAGAGATTTCTGAGAGTTTCCTGACCTTGAGATTTCCCAACAAGCAGTAAGAAAAATTAAACCATATGAAAAGGACTTTAAATGGTATTAAAAAAAACCAGTATCCAGATGTATAAATAACATCTACCTAATTATAACCCTAACTGATAGTTCAAAATTGAGGCTGGATATACACAACAAGGTGCTGTCCTGTGTTTGCATTTTTTTTCCAAATAATTGTTTTGGAAACACCTAGAACAAAAACATCCTTGAAGTAAATTAGGATTTCACTTATGGAAACCCAAGGAATTAATAACAGCTGAAAAAAAGTAGAGAGAGGTGGTAGGTTAGACTTCTAATTTACTCTTGAGCTGGTTCTTTGAATGTGCCTTTTGTAATTTTTAATAAGTATTTTTGGTTTATCATTTGAAAATGGCACTTGAACACAGTGAGGGGGTGGAAGAGTGCAGGACACTGCACATAATTGTGACCGAGTCCAATAGAATAAAAAGACGTTTTCATACAAACAAAAGATCATGAGAAAAAAGTCTTATCAGAAGAAAACAATGACAGGAGTGTTGTAGAAGTAAAAGTCTACGCGTATGCCTCCTCCTTGTAGCTTTAAAAACTGAGAGTTAACAGTTCATGAGAATAATAAAAACCTGGCCAAGAGCCCAGGACTTTCCTGCTGCTACAGGTCATGAGAGTTACACCAACAGCTACAGAAAACCACAGCAGGAATTGTAGACATGGAGATGCCAGAGACTGACCAGCCATAACCCCAAACAGAAAACAGGCACTAGGAAACAGCTGAGAAATACCTGCAGCACTACCAGAGACAAAAATAATGTTTGTTCAGTAGGACCCCAGCAGATTAAGTCCACACAGAGAGTGGTTCTCCCCTGCTTGTTCTCAGATGGTTGAAAGAGAGAATAAAAATTAGCAAATGACTGGCTGACAGCACAGAAGCTAAGCGAGTATACTGCTCTCCATCTAATGTCTTAGATGAAGGCCAGTCATGATACATCTTTTTTTTTTTTCTTAATTGTAGCAGTTCAACTGCTGCTATAAACTAACTCACTAGCAGACTTCCTTCAACATGAAGTCCCCTGAAAACATCCCCAAGGACAAAGATATCACAGCAAGGATGATTCTCTCCGAGAGCATCTGTTTGTTGGAGCCTCCTGTTCCGAATCACTGCGACTTTGGTAATTTCCACAGGAGCCAAATGGATGAGGATTAAGCTCCATTTGGAAGCAGCCCTGTTTGCTAGCCAGCACCACACGGCTGTGATTTCTTCTGTTGTCTGCGTTGCCTGTAACTGGTGAAGTAGGAAAACACATGATGAGGAGCAATCTAGTTTCTCTATCTAATCAAGACTTCCCAACACAAGGAAAACAAATCCAGCAGTGTAGTCAATTCTCTTTTAAACAAAAATGCTTTCAGAGATCACTTATTCTGCCTTCTCCATTTTTGCAGTGATTGACTCCTGTGACTTCTCTCTGGCTGCACATCACTGTCAGTCATGGGAATGAACAGTGAGCTCACAAGCTTCACCTCCTGAGAAAGCTGCTCTGGATTTTAGTAACTACGTAACAGCTCTTTGCGATGACAGAAGACTCCATGTGGGTCTCCGACCCGACTTGCTGCCATGTGAATGGCAGACATGTCTAACAGTCACTTATCTCACAGTTTGTAACTATCACAGAGCATTACAGAAGTTTCTCTCTCAGGATTAACGTTTATCTGTAATGTGTAAAGTGGCTTGTACTACCAAATTTTTATTGACTTCATAGAAGCAAGAACTTGATCAAGAAGCAAGTCCCTCAGGCTGTGACTGGAGGTGTTAAACACTGACCTACCCATTCCAATTGAAACTTAGGTACCATACACCTTCCTGGATTCATTGTAGTTATAACCTGTTGCATCAACTCCAGGGAGCAGTGAACAGTCATGGGTTACAGCAGGATATACTTGACCTATATTCTTCAATTGCTACCATTTAAATGATAAGGTAACAAAAGACTTAAAAATATTTACAGGTCTCACGTATTTTCTGTCTCTGAGCAGCTATGCACATCCTTAGTGCTAGCACTGACAATGCAGTATTGGGAAAACTGTAAAAAATACAAAGCCAGGTAATAAATCAATCACCCCTACACAGTTTTTGAGGGTTTTTTGTTGTGTTTTCTTTGTTTTCTAAAAAAAAGGTGCCTTTCTAGCTGGGGGCTTATTTGTTTCACTAATTAAAATCCTAAAAGTTCTCAACTGACCACATTTTTCAAACTAGCTTTTAAGCTTCTTTTAAATTAGTGATATTGTGGAAATAATGACCTAGGTGGTCATACTGATCAAGACTTTCATGTGCTCCTAGCATAACACCCTAGCTTGTGAGCAGGCTGGAGCAGCTTTTGTTGTGGTCTTGTGCCTGTTTTTGAACAGGGAGAACCGAGCATGGGTGCTCAGTTCCACTAAGAAAGTCACTCCTTTTTTCATACTTGCCACTTGCTCAGGTTAACACCTTCAAGCACTCTAACCACGTGTACCTACCAAAGATAACATTACTGAGCAACAGTAAGTTGGAGATTTCTATTCTAAAGAGCTACAGACATAAACCAGCTGTTGAGAACACTCCACCTGATTTTGGCACAAGCCCTAACTGACAATTCCAACAAATAGTATAAAAAAGCATAATGTTGATCAAGACAATTATTTCGCTGGAAGAAATGATGACACACACCATTCTTCCCTTATGAAGGCACCAGGAAACAGAATTAATGAATCTTTAAATGACCCTTCTCCCAGAGATCATATTAACATGTGGTCACTGTTGCAAAAAATAACCTTCAAAGAGTCCTGTCAAAGCTACTGACAGTTCTATAAAGTTTTATGAGCATCATGCTGTTGTGTGTTGAGAAAAGAGATAAAGTATTCATCTTGTTAGAGATCATTAATGCAGAAGATCACACTACCAAATCTCTGTAGAAAGACAAACTGACAACAATTCATTCACTGTAGGCGGGTGGGGAGGGAATGACATTTCAAAAGAGTTTACTTCAAGACAACTGTCCAAGTGAAGACTTTTTTTTCCTCTTTGAGTGTCAATAGGGCCCACACAATGACAAGACCAAGAAGAAATGAAAGCTAGAAAGGTGAGGTTGGTTTGTCTGTTTGGATTGGGATCAACACACTGGAAGTTTCCCGGTGGAGGAGACAGATTCAAACTCGAGCTGAGTAGATACAGACTGCTCCCCACCTTGGGCAGCTCATTCAGTACTTACACATTCCGTGCCCCAAAGTATGTTCCATGTATCAATGCTTCCAGGTGCTGACTGCCCATCCACTGAAGCTTCTGAACAGGGTTACCTGCCCCTAACACCTCAAATGGAGTATGCAAGTGACACGAGAATTTGTGAAGCAGTTACACAGCTCCTCTGCACAAGCAGGTAAAGGGAGGGGGTTCTGCCCCTCTACTCTGCTCTCATGAGACCCCCGCCCCCCCCCAGAGTACTGTGTCCAGTTCTGGGGCCCCCAACACAAGAAGGACATGGAGCTGTTGGATTGAGTCCAGAGGAGGCCACAGAGATGATCAGAGGGCTGGAGCACCTCTGCTATGGGGACAGGCTGAGGGAGTTGGGGTTGTTCAGCCTGGAGAGGAGAAGGCTCCGGGGAGACCTTAGAGCACCTTCCAGTACCTGAGGGGGCTACAAGAAAGCTGGGGAGGGATTTTTTACAAGAGCTTGTACTGATAGGACAAAGGGTAATGACTTTAAACTGGAAGAGGGGAGATTTCGATTAGAGAGTAGGAAGAAATTCTTGGCTGTGAGGGTGGTGAGACCCTGGCCCAGGGTGCCCAGGGAAGCTGTGGCTGCCCCCTCCCTGGCAGTGTTCCAGGCCAGGTTGGATGGGGCTTGGAGCAACCTGGGCTGGTGGGAGGTGTCCCTGCCATGGCAGGGGGGTTGGAACGAGATGAGCTTTGAGATCCCTTCCAACCCAAACCATTCTAGGATTCTAGGATTCTATAATAGTCAAATTCCACCACTGTTTAGCAGCATGAAAAGCACATCACTTTTATACATCTAGCACATGATTTTTATACACCTACATTACACTATCTTTCTGGAGCTAAAAGATTGTTTTCTTGGTTGGTATATGACGACCCAAAAAACCACTCCCAAGTGAAATGGAGAGCACACTGTCACCCAAAGACTGCTTGACAGAGAACTCAGACTCCAGCAGTGCTTTCCAAGGCAGTCAAGCAGCCTCTCAGGTGAGGACAAGCTTGTCTGGAACAGGCAATGTACAGTCATGTGCATACAGCAGTCCCTGGACAGTGTACCTGAGATCAGGCCCTGCGTGTAGTACAGCCCCTTCCTTCTGGAACTATGGATATAAATTGCAGTACCTCTGTTAAAAGTCACCTGCCTCGTGCACCAGTGCTCTATGAAGCTATCCATCTGCCTTCAGATGCTTGCTGCTTTGACACTGCTCCTCACAATGAACTGCGGGTCTACAAACCTGCTGATTATTTTTCTTTGTACTTTCCACTGCAGAGCTGTCCTCAAATGTGGAGACCAATTTGTGCAGCCAAGTTCTTCCCTAATGGATCAAGTTCCAAGTTAAATCAAAGTGGGAAAAGCTATTTCTCAGACCAGTAAATGCAAGGTGGAAAACAAAAAATTACATCATCCATTCTGCAGTTTGGCTGTGACTTGCACTGAGATTGTGGAAACTTTTCTGTAGGGAAATATTCTACTGGGCATGACCAAAAGAGGTCTCCCTGGAGTTGCTACATCTGCAGTTCTCACCTTGGGTCTCTGGTAGTTGCTGCTGTCCAGGGCTGAGTGAAAACCCTCCAGTTCCCAAATCTGACAAAAAGGAGGTGCCTTTGCACTTTGGCATTACAGTCATGGCTCCTACACCCATCTTCAGCAGGGAGGGATCCACACCGCCAGCTGTGTGTTACTGCTTCATCTCTCTTGCAGGGAAAGATGACATTCTGAGGCAGGGAATGCAATCCAACACAGAGGCTTGGTGCTATACTGATTATCAGACAAGTAAAAGCATACAAATGCATAGGCCAAAGAAATTAATGGGTAAGTGCAACATTGTTTATTTACCATCAAGCACTATTTTTTTAAAATTTTCTTTACTTTTTTTTTTTTTTTTTTTTTTTGGTGCTGGGGGGGCACGCTATCCCCTTGATCTAGGACCAGCATTTATCATTTAAACACACACTACTAATTTACTGTTGATTTCAAGGTTTACATTCATAATGCAAATCACTTTTCCTATTACTCCATCTATTCTACTCCTTCCTTTTTATTTACCCATTTGTTTCACATAAAAAACTCACCCTAAGCTATCCCTGCATAGAGGACTAGGTTAATTTTTCACTTATTTTTCTCCTACTGTTTAAGTGATTCTGATTCTGACCAGGGCTAATGAAAGAAAAGTTCTTGTTAGAAAATTCCTTCTGTTTCACCTAAAGAAGCTCCCAGCTTCCAAATGTTTGCAGCTCTTGGGCCAGAGGTAATTTCTAGGTATTTAACTTTTAATAAATATTTCTTCCATAGTCCTCTTCAATTTCCCTTTATATCCACATAAACACAACCAGCAAAGCCACAGCTCATTGTGTCAAGAGACACCCCCTTTTGTCTGCTGTGAATCTGCAAGTCCTAGTTTGCCTTGTAAGACACGAGCGATGAACGCTCACTCTCCATCCTCCTGCTGCCCACAACTTACAGTTCAGTGTGTGGAAGCTGGTCACTTCTGCAGCATGAAGAGCCTAAGACACATCCACTCTGTACACAGAAGCCATTCTATGATCTTTATCATCGCTACTTCCCTTTTCTGAACCTGTTAAAATCCCCCAGAGCCTGAAGACAAAGTTCACACAGCAGAGATGCACTCGGCTCCATTCTCCGCCCTCACCAGCAGCCCCAGGCATTCTTTACATTTTTGATAGCCAATCAACACTGAAAGGACATTTTTATCAAACCATTTAAAATAATCACAAGCTCTTTCATTTCATGCTAACATTGGTCTTATAAAGCTTCATTTAGCCTGCTTCACTGCTATTAAAAATGCATGCCTCTACTATGCAAGAGTATAATAGAAATAGTAAGACGATATATGTGAACACTTGTTTGGTTTTGTTCCCAGAAGCAACTCAGGCTACAGTTTAGACTACCAACCATGGCATCCATTAATGCTGCAAAGTCTACAAAGCAACTTTAAATTATAAGGGTCACTCTGACAAACTTTTATCGCCACAGGAAAAAAAACCCTTCGATTATCTCTTCAAATCTTCCACTTTTTGTCGCCTTCTCAAAACACCGCCTCACGTGCAGCTCGTGAGTCAAAACAAGGTGCAATCAATAACTGCAGGGGTTTTGTTCATTGTTCATGTTGTTAACTGCTACACTTTACATGACTGAATGAAGCTTTTCCAGCTCTGCTGCAGTTTTTAGGACCATCAGTCTCCGAAGCCGTACAGGTTAGTTGTGCATCAACTACATATTTTTTTAATCTTTTTACCTTATCACAATCAGTGTTACTCTCACCATATATTCTGATTTTATGCCCCCTCTCCACCCTTTCATATTCCCTTGCTCTCTTAGTACTATTTACTGGAGGTGTTCAAATCTCATGTGACAGATCACAAAAAAAATACGTTAAGGAAAAAATCTCAGTTACTTAAAATAAGATGGGATTTTTGATTTTCCTCCTTCTGCTAAGCCTTTTGGCATTTCACATTTAAATCTTTGCTATGCTTTTCTCTGCAGCCATGAGGATTGCAGGCTTGCTTGTTTTTTTTTAATGAAAGATGGGGTTCACACACAATTATATGAAACTAGGAACATCTAAAAGAAGTATTATAGGACTTTCTACAATAGAATTTAATGAACATTTAAAATATATTTGCAAAATTATTAGGCTTTAAAAAGAACACACAAAAATCAGTACACTCTGGGCTCTGTGGTCATCTGGTGCACTTTTATTCACGATCCTAGTGACTGCTTGCTTTCCTCCAGAAGAGTCTTGGAATGAAGGAAGTAGAACAATTTTGAATTCCTTCATGAAGCTGCATCTACAATACACCACCACAAAGCCTAAGAGCCTGACAGTCTGCATGCTTATTTAAGTATAGGAGAGTACACAGAGAAAAGTATAGGGTACTCCTAAAGCTCTTCCAAAAGTAATCAATACTTTCGTATTTATAAAGCGATTACTGGGTAACATTTATTTTTAGAAGGCCTGAAATAATCTAGCTCTCCTAGTCACCAATGCTACACCCCCCCAGCAGTCTGCTAGGTATGTGTGTCTCATGGGTAGTGATTCCCAAGGTGGCTTTCAGAATAATGAACACAGACCTTAAAGGTCAACAGGTAACTGAGCATGTATTATATTTTCTCTACAACACACACAACATCCTGTATGGTCACTGCTAATCACAAATAATTTCACTATTGAACCAACTGCAGAAGTGATGTTTAAAGGTATTTCAAAGTTGTATAATCATCCATATTCTCCCGTTCACTACTTTCTAAAGATTTTTTTCTGAGCCAGGAATTCCCCATTCTTGTTTCCTGCCTCGGCATAAACATTTAAAAATCTCCAAATCCTTCTAGTAAACATCACAAATCTCATGTATCAGAAATATTTCAGCAGACTCAGGAAACCTACAGCAGGTCAGCTCATAGTTGGAGGGTTAGCTTTACACCGAAGATTTTTAAATGCTTCAGGTGAGATTAATGTGCAGAACAGTGGCATCTCAGAAGGATTATAACAAGCACTTGTGATCTCCTGAAATGGTTAGACAATCTCTCCCATGCCACTGCATACTGTGCTGGAGTTTCCACACAGCCTTTATAGTTTCCTAGTGCTCAGCTAAGAGTTTATCAGATTTGCATGATGAAGCAGCCACATCTAGACCTCATTCATCTAGCATCAAGACAAGCCAGAAAAGGGCATTGCATGCCAAACATGCACGTTGCCATGACTGCACTAAAGCAGAGCAGTGCTGAGACTGTTCTTCATTCATCAGAGGGAAAAGCACATTTTCTGTAGACTTCAGGGTTCAGGACAGTTTAGAACAGCATGTCTTTCTGTAGTCCGATTCCTAATTAATGTTTTAAAGATTTATTTCTTGTAGAAACAATTATTATTTTTTTTTACTAATACATATACATACACAAACCTTAACCTTACATATACAAATCTTAACATACAAATGATATGTATTGATCATTTGTGTGTTATTTGATAAATACAGGCCTTGTTAATAGTACTGAACATTGAAGGAATACTGAAATTCCTGTGTTCCTCTTCAGAACATTTTTCTATCAGGAAGTTACAGTCCAAGCACAGAAGTTCACTCTCTGCAAGAGCAAAGACTCAAGACAAAAAATCCTCACACAAGGTCACAAGACAATCAGATACAGAAATCAAACAGTAAGAACAACCAGAATCCCTTGGGCAAATAGAAAATATCAGACTCAGGCTCCACTGTGACGCTGTAATACCAACAAACATTGAGATACAGACAGTCAGGTCACCAAAATCATAAGCCCCAAATACAGTCATTTTAACAGGTTTCTGACTTAAACTGTTTTGAGTCATTTTCAAGCTTTAGCAGACCAGATACTTGTCACCTGCACTTCTTTGAATCCTCCAAGACTCCAGTAATCATTTCATTTCCTTCAAACCTGGGCTCTTTAATAAGCAAAATTCCCCAAGCCAGCTAACATTTTGTGAGCTGATAATGCTGAGTCACATTCTGCCTACACCCACAGATAATTTGTTAAATGCCACAAGACGACAAAGGGAAACTCAGCACCGATTTTTATAAAATGAATTTTCCAATAATAAACCAATGGTTAAAAAAAAACCCAAACACACACACACGACAGGTAAAGAAAGAGGGGGAAAGAGAGAATGCATGCCTGAGCAGCAACTGGATTTAGATGATCAGCATGATAATTTTGTATTACTAAACTGACCTCTTAATTTTTCAATGTCTAGTTCTTCTAGATCTCTTAAGATTTACATGGGTTTATGATGATGTTTTACTGCATCTAAATAGCTTCAAGGTATATAAAGACATAACTAAAACGTAGCCTAAGGTCAAAAGACAAAACTGGCTGTATGGCCACATGTGATGCTGTGAAAACTAGGGAGAAACACTGAGTGCAGCTTTTGAAATAAGATGCTAGGGGGTGCAGAACTGCAGAGGAACGCGACCAGGCACACACACCTGGCTGGGAGGTGGCAGGGACAGGGGTACATCCTCAGCTTCAAAGCAGTTTGGAAGGGAAAGAAAGGACAGGCCCTCACTTCCAGCTTGCTTCTTCCCAGCCATGGGGAAGACCTTGGCTCAGCCAGCTGAACTCTAACTTTGCCTACTAACCTCCTAGAGGGTGAACGTGCTCTGGGTTCTGACAGCAACTAAAGAGGTAATGACCTCTTCACTGTGGTGTGCAAGAATTAAACTATTCAGAATATTAAAGAACAAACAGATATTCCCTTTTTTTAAAGTCTGAGTCACTTTTACAACATTTGCAGTATGGACATATATAAAATTGTTCCTTGTTAACAAGCATTAAACCTACTTAACCTCCACTTTTTTTCCCCAAGCTGTTTTTTGTGCGAAAAAAGTTGTTCAACAATTTCTGATCTGCCTGTTTCAGACTGATTCAACAGACTACAACGTGCTAGTTCAGTGGTCTTCACTGAAAACAAAACACACTTGGTGACAGTAGCTACAGTTTCTACCTAAATACAGAGTTTCAGCCTAAAGAATGCATTTAGTTTTCTCCTTAAAAATACTCACATACACAAGCTTCTCATGTAGATAATGCCCCACTAGAAAGATGATGTAATTAAACACATGCAGATTTTATTTGCACACACACATGCATGTGCATATGTACAATTTATATCGACAGAAATGTAAATCATTGAATGGTGTAGTTATAAACACACAGCAGATGAGTGTCAGATACAGTACTTTTAAATCAACTTTGTAGCTTGGCAGTTCTGTATTTGGAATGCATTAGAACATACTAACTGCATGGATTGGGCACTAGTTGAGGTGAGAGCATAGGAATAGGCTATGAACAATGAATAAAGAGCCCGATTTGCTATCGCTGGCTAATCAAATTAATTTGGGGGAAATCATGCAAAAGTTACACATAACATTCCTTTACCATTTCTCCTCTGCAAGATCACAGACTACTGCACTCCTTCAGGACAAAACGTGCAGCAGGATGGAGGAGTGAGTTACCTTCCATGCCCTGGTTCTGTCCCAAAATGCTACATTTAAGCTATAGGTACATCTGTTTCATATGTCTTGATTTCACTTCTTGTAAACCTTGAGTAAAGAGTTGGCACATAGACATATTTTTGCTTCCTTATGGAAGCCATCTGTGTTTTTTCAGGTGTTCTCACTAGCTTCCATTTGATCCTTTAATAGTGTATCTAAAGACTGGGTGTTTAGGGGAAATTGGCAAGGTACTCATTACCCATACATCGATAAAAGTTACTTGCACTTGAACTTCCCTACTCACATATTTCAACAGAAAACAGCTTGTGGTTAAAAGATTTTCAGCTGCATTGCCCCCATTTTAAAAGAAAAAAAATAAAACAACTCAAAAAAATCCCCACCAAACCACGAAACAAATTACACTCCCCCCCCTTCAAAAAAACCAAATGACCAAACCCATAAAAATCCTCAAACAAAAAACCCACAACACACCAAAATTAGCCCATTAGTTACCAGGTATTTCTCCTCTTTGTTTTCAAATGTAAGTATTTAAATATTGGAGTTGAATATTTTGTCCATGGATAATTCCATGTACCAAGGCAACACTCTTATCAACTAAATTTCCAGTGTTGCTTTATTTTAGGATGGGTTTTGCCCATTTTTATTATTTTTGTTATTTCATACTTGCTTCAGTCTCTGGGCCCACACACCAACACCACATGCTTGCTCTTTTATTCCTTGCCATCATTTTTTCAATATAAGATGGTATGCTACTACTTTTTTCTAATTTTTTTTTTTGTCTTGGTCTTGGTCAGTGTCTTCTTACCCTGTCTGTAAACCCAATTGTCAGGTTTAACCTGATGAGAGTCAAGATTTACTGGGTTCTGAACTGAAACCTCTACTTAAACATCAGTGTGAACTGGTGCTAAATATTTTTTAATAATCTTCTTTCCAATCTCAATCTCATCTTCTCGTAAATTATTTGCTTACATCAAAAGACAATGCATAGTCTGATTAAATATGAGTATCCTTCCTACACTGAAAAGGCAGATAATGTACTTTGAAAAGAGTGTAAGATTTCATCCTTCATACTAGTGCATGTTCCCACATCAGGATTGCTGCAGTCAGTACTTGGCTGAATCGAGTTCTCCACAAGCACTCAACTCAGTTCCCTACAGACACAATCACCATACTTTGCCAACAATAGTCCACAGATTAATGATGCTGTATATGTAAAAGACTATAAATGTTGTGAGAGTAACTGTAATGCTCATCTATCGGGTACACTAGCAATGATAATAAATATTTAAAGATAAAATATTTATGTTCAAGAAAGCAGAAAATCAAAAAGAAAGGAAGTTAATACTGAAGCAAGTTTTTGTGACACAAGGGACGTAAAGAAATGGCAACAGAAAACATGACAAATGTAAAATCAGATCAAGTGATATGCTCATATGAAGTTTAACCTTAAATTTGAAGCAAATTGCTCCAATGGAAAAAACCTAAATTAGGGACTTAATGAAAAAATGTATGACACTTACAACTGCTCAAGCAATATTACCACTGAATGTATTGGCAATCAGCTCTCTTAAAACACTAAGTAACTTTAAATAGCTAAAATTAATTTATAAATAAGTGGGTTTAGCATTACATTTAATATCCCTCTTGTTCACCACACAGCACACAGTAATTAGAGCCCTCGTGAAATCATGCTTCTAAAAGCATCACTTTGCTAGGCACAATTAGTTGATTGCATCAGAAACTAAAGTAAATGCTTGTTCCGAAAAGCAGTACTGCCAGTAGCTTCATCACTAGGATCACTTGGGAGTCGTACAGATTCAGTAGCTGTTAAGATTTAGCCTGCTATTTATAACTTCTTTGGGTAGGGAAATTTGTCTGCATTGGAGAAATGTGGAGAGAGGGTTGGCTACCCTACTGCAGACAGTGTACACCAGCACTGTCACAGTCACACAACAGATCAGCAACAAAGAGAAGAAATTAAATGCAGTTTTATGTCAGGGCACACAGTGCAACACAAGTGTCAAGGATGAGGTCCCACAGGACTAGTTTGGACTCTCCACTGCAAGACACTGCAGAGGAAAGAAACACCAGTTTCACCCAACAGCTCAACTACCCATGTGGTTAGGTTTCATACATCTTTCTCATGGGATCTGTCACCACATTTGCCCTGGGCATGATAAATGTCTGCAGAATTTAGGACATTTTATTCACAAAATTTTGCCTTTCAAGCAGAGATTTCATACATCTATTTCCTCAAAGGAAGCATAATCTATCTTCCTGTACATCCCATAGCCACTGGATGACAACAGAGCGTGTTGGGCCAGCCCAGCTTGCAGCAACCTTCCATGTCCTTTACCATGAGGTGCTGTTCATAACACAGTACAGAACCCAGCACTCACCACCTCCTGTGTGTCAAACTCAGAAACACACCACTGGACACAGCTGAGGGAATGCTGTGAATGAAGCCAGGTCTGTACTGACCTAGGGCTGTTATTGTAAAACACCAGGAATAGGTTCAGGGTGCCAGTTCCTCCCTGTCATTTGAATGGCAAAGCTCCTAACAAAGCACATCAAGCAACTAATCACAGAAAACAGTATTCTGTAATACCTATGCATTCTCTGAACTGATGCTGGGTGTGATTAGAGCTCAAGTTCTATAAATGGTATAGCCTCTAGCTACCAAAGCAGAAAAAGATGTATTTTAAAAAAATTTTTTTCTGAGGCTGAGATATTATAAAACACAGCAAAATGGTGGAAAAGATTTTCATACTGAATGCCAATCTCTATCCAGTGTAAACTAAATCCTCATATGGAAACTTACTGCCAAGTTACTAAAAAAACACAAAATCTAATAGATTTCTGAATTGTATAACATACAAACTTTGCAAACTTTACATCTAATTCTAGCAAGACTGGAGGGAAAGTGACATACTTCCATGCCATGTCCTTGTAATCTTGAAGGAATTGGGGATACTTGTTACAGGCATTACATACAGTTTGGTTTTTTTTTTTAATGGGTTTGATTATACAAGCCTGTTTAGTTATAAAAAGAGATGGAAAAGTTTTACTGCTCCATGCAACAAGGCTGTAATTATATTGGCAATATTGTATATGCAGCATATGCAGGAATGTCCCTCCAAAACCCAGTGAACTACAAACCCTGGTCATACTACGTGGGACATATTAAAAAAAAAAAAAAAGAAAAAGAAAAAGAAAAAAAAGAAAAAGAAAAAGAAAAAAAAGAAAAAAAAAGAAAAAAAAGAAAAAAAAGAAAAAAAAGAAAAAAAAGAAAAAAAGAAAAAAAGAAAAAAAAGAAAAAAAAGAAAAAAAAGAAAAAAAAGAAAAAAAGAAAAAAAAGAAAAAAAAGAAAAAAAAGAAAGAAAAAAGGAAAAAAGGAAAAAGAAAAAAGAAAAAAGAAAAAAAAAGAAAAAGAAAAGAAAAAAAAAGAGAAAGGAAACCATTTGAGAGAGAGAGGGAGCTGTGAGGAACTTGGAAATAAAGAGGCATTTATCTGTGGGCTTATTTCAAGCATAAATTATTGCAGTGTGCCATACTGAATGCTTGGCAATGTGTAAATCTTTGACTCACCTGCCATTCCCTGGCGAGACTGAACCCTAGTTAAAGAAAACTCAGGCAAAATGGAGGTGATTAAGACGTAGAGCTGACAATAACCCAAAAGACAGGTGTCTCCTTCAAAGAAACACGAAAACACATTTTAGAATTTTACTATTCATCTCATTTCTGAAAGTGTTTATTTTGTTTTTAGAAAAACACCAGTTGTTTTCAGTTCTGAAACCCAAACTCATCATTACCAGAGAAGCACTGCTACAGATGCATGCAGTTTCCAGTCTACCATCCCACTCAAATTTTCACCAAGAACAGGCTAATAACGCAGTGAAGCTTTGGGTGGTTCACAACCATCCGCCCCTTCTGTTCTGAAACATAGGAATGGAGGAAATAGAACACGCTCTCTTCCTCCCTAGCTCTAATATTTTGCTTTGGAAACATAAGCAGCTACAAAACCACTTCCTGAACACAAATGTAAGAGGATTAAGACGGGACTGCTGCAGAAATGCTCTTCTGAGCAAATAAAGGAAAATTGCAGCTGGAGCAGCTGGGGAGAACACTCTGCCCTGTCTGCAACCCATCGTGAGGGGACCTTGCTGGCCCCCACACCCCTGGTAGCATTCTCCTAGCTGAACTTTGAGCATAACAGTGCTATTCATCAACAAACTACTGCCCTACACTAAAGCTTTCTGCCAACCAATCTATGTCAGTACAGGATGTAAAAACACCCTCTATTTGCAATCCTCAAGGTATAAATGCACCCATAACGAATGAAGAACACCTCTGCTGCTTAAGCCCGTGCTCTCAAAGAGCTGATATAATGACACAAACACCACAGATCATGTATTTCAGTTTGTCACAGTATGCTTTGCATGTAGAAAACTGATTCTGGTTCATTAGCAAAGTGAATACGTGAATATGAGTTATTAATGTAATTTTATCAAAGATTCAAGTGTTTGGATTCACCAGTGATTAAAGGCACATCTAGGAGGGAGTATCATTTGGGAGAGAAAAGTTGCATTGATATTATTTTTAGTGTATATCTTGCACTTCACACATGCAAGTGAGAAACTAGAAAAGAGCAAACGCACACTGACGGCCTTCCAGCAGAAGGCCTATTTTATCAGCTAAAACCAACTCAACCAGAAAGGTTACCTTCAAGGTAAGTGTTGATCTTAGCAAGAAGATATCTGAGGCCCATCACTGGTTACTTCCACAAGGAAGAAGCTTGATGATAAACAAACCTCTCTGACACCAGTCCGTGAAGCTACAGAAATGCTGCTCGACTGAACAAACAGCAAATAAAAACCAGTCATCAACTTCCTTACAGTTTCCAAGGCTGTCCCTAGACAAGGTACTTGTGAACTCTCAAGGAGTTCTGCCAACCTCACCACCACGCTCTGCTGGCTTCTCCCTCATCTCATGTTTCTGATTATCCTCTTAAATCTCCAGCCTAACAGTATCCCTGATCCCACCAGCTGGCAACCCTCAGAGGAAACCTGTGTTGTTATTAATACAGCAGTTGCTCTTCTCAAACTGCTGTGCTGGTTGGAGGTTTCTATTCCTCAGCCAGCTCACTGCTGAACAGTTCTATTCTTCTCTTCATTCAGCAGGAATACATGACACACTTCATGCCTGTTAGCATTAAAGACTGTCCTGACATCAAAGTGCTCTCAGAGCTATTAGTACCTTCCAACTTAAAATAATGACAACTCTACTGGTTAAAGAAACACATGGGACAAGGATGGCAGTCCTCTAACCCTAACATTTCATATTCAAGTGAATCAATTCAAACTACTAACACTGAGTTAATTAAAAAATCCCCCTAGTTAAGCAATGCAAACCAAACCAACCCAAACCAAACAAACTAAACATCTGCCTACCCCACGCTTTCTTTTCTTACCCCAGGTAAGGCTTTGGGGACCACAGGTCCAGACATCCTGGAAAACTAAGAGCTCTGATCACCATGTCAAAACATGGCAAACATGATGTTCCACCTCACACAAACCATCTCTCAAATAACCCATAATGGTCAAAAGAAATTTCAGAAGAAATTAAGATGAACTATGTTCAGAATATTCCAAGTAATATATTAATGCAAAAGCTGAAATCAATTTTCAACATCATTATTTCAGTTTTGGTATCAAAATGAACAGAAACGTGGAAGTAGTTCAGGCATTTATTTATCTACATGTTAAACCCATCATGTTAATGGCAGCATATTTTGAACTGGCTAATTATGATGGAGCAATTTGAGTGGAGATTTCATGGCAGAGACTGCAGCAGGGACCTGCACAGTTTTCCTGTGACTCTACAAATGGTCCATTAGACTGGTGTGGAATGCAAATACAGGTAAAGACAGACAGACAAAAATATCACTGCTCCCAAAATGCAGTTGTCATTTAAGGTATTCTTACATTCCAGTGTCTAATAATGTTAATAATCTATGTCAGATAGGCATTGCTCAGGACAAACTACACCTCTTAAAAGCAATAGAAGGTCTTCATGCACCAATGCAGAGCAAAACTGTAATGGATTTTAGTCACACCAAGAGACTTCTATAGAACTAGGAGTAACGTGTTTACACTGGGGTTTGAGGAGGAACTGTTGGCAAAAAGAAGATGGAAGAGAATACCTAAACACCAATTCTGCAATCAGTCCTACCACTGTGTCTGAACAGTGTGAAATGTCTGGTCTTGCTCAGCCTCTATTCCATTCTACATCTGTGATAGTGCCTGGATTGGTTTGTTTGTTTTACTTTTTTCTTGTTCACTGAGAAAAGCTATGCATTCAAGTTTTTATTGTATCAAAACCTGACTTTACTTAGTGTTCAAAAGAATTTCAGTTATTTTTGAGAAACTCCCTAAAACAAGAAAGCCTAGGCAGATCCCTTCAAAGCGCTGGTTGACTTTGTGGTGCCAGCACAGCACTACACAGCATCTCAAATGCACCACGTACAGGCATCCAGAGCATCTGTGCTCACTTTCTCCAGGGCCAGGAAAAGCTGAAGCATCACATGACAGACAAAATACGTGAATACTAATAATTCTGATGTTTCTCTTGCAACATGTGAAGGCTAGCACTGCAAAATGACCCTAACACCTGCCAAACTATGATTTCCACATGCAGTATTTAGGTACACAGAATGGCTCTGTGGGTGCAACAGTCAGCAACCATCTCTTAAGTAAGTCTGACAGACCATTTCATGCCTTATTTCAAAGTCAATTTGTGTGCTGAAGGTGAGGACTTCTCCCAGCCTGCCTTCAGGCTGGACCAGCAGGTGACACTGTGGAGTAGGAGTAGATTCCCTCCAAGTTTATAATCCCATAAAAACATCTCTCCTGCTACCAGTATACAGGCCTTGCTTGAAAATGTAATTAGATAATCACCAAGAAATCAGACATTTTACTGACATCATCTTCACCCAGACTCACCACTGTCACTACACATGCACAAGGGTTAATGATTTTTTGAGATGATTCTAGCCCAAAGGAATATCAAGCTTGCAATTTACAAGATTAGAGAGAAAAAAGGCCATTCTAAATTAGACTTAACAATGACACATTGCAGTTTGAGAAACTCAGTCACATAAATTAATATGAAGCTCCTGTGCAAATACACATCTTGACAAGAGCAACTATCATATAATTACATAAGCAAATGAGAAATATGTTCATGTTTTAAGTATTTGTATGCAAGTTGATATCAGTTGTACTTTAGAAACAAATAATTCATTTACAAGCTGATTTGTGCAATACAGTCTGCCAAATTGAGCCTGAAGCTTGAAAAACCAAAGTTCTGCAGGAAGAAGCTAGTCCTCTAATTTCTGCATGACTAGAGACATAAAATTAAGACAAAGTGTCATTTTATTAAGGCTCGGAAAACATGCTTTCAAAACTAAAGTGGCTTTTAGTTCTTTAGCTTTCACAGCTTGTAGAAACAAACATTTAAAACATCTCAGTGATGAGGCTTAATGGGCTGAAGGCAATCTGTGTTAATGGTGTCTACTCTCGAATGGATTTTTTTGCTCTCAGTGCCTTCAGCTTGGAAATACTAATAAGCTGGAGAAAGATATTAGCTAAGTATACAGACAAGAAATTATCAGTCCAATTTAGACGTCATCTTATTTAAATCTGAGATTGTGTGCTCTAGAGAGTTTTGTCGTCGTCCTGAATGAAACAACTGTTAGAAACTTAAAGGTACAAACCCATTCCTCCTCTGATTACGCATTTCACGCGCTGCTAAACTCCTTAACAAAACGGAGTCACTCTGCTTTGGCCAACACCTTATCGTTTCTATGGAAAATTAGTGCCTATTCTAGTGACTAAGATGAAACACTACCAGGTTGAAAACTCCTGATTGAAATAGGTACTGTTATAACAATAATAGTACCAGATAATGTACAACAGAAGGTACCAAAAAGGCTCCCTAACAAGAAAACCTCAATTGTGTTCTCTGTTTCCTCAATGTAACACCTTTCAATAAATGTCTCTTTTAGAATAACCAGTAATCTTGAACTGATATTTTAAAATATTTAAAGAAAACCTCTCTACCATGCAGGCAGGTAAACATGTCTCTCAATGTATAACCAGCATAGCTGAGATGGCAATAGGTCTTCAGAATGGTCTTGATGTTTGACATGAAAGGAACACTTGTGAGAACTATTGCCTTTACTCAGGGTGGATTAAAAAACACCTTTGAAAATTCAGAATACTCTACCACATTTCAGTACTACCTTCATACAGGATTTTTTAAATTTATTTATTTATTACAAACTGAGAACAATCACTTAGTTCTTGCCTGCCAATATGACTGATTACAGTAAACCTGAACTCTGCCTCACTTTCTTGGGCTTTCTCTATGGGTCATTTTTTTTTGATGCTACTTAGCTATCTTATTTTAATTACACTATGTGCCCATAACAAAGGTACAATTCTATCAAAACCAAAGGAGAGCTGAAAGCATCACCACAGTACATATCAAGGCAATTCTTCACCCTACCCAGTTCCACTCTAAAACAAGGATGGTGACTATTTGGGAATTTCCATGCTTCATTCTATGGGAAGGGGAAAATTGAGTATCAAAACATTTTTCTTTTTTACTTACTTATTTTTCTGATGACTATTTCCCTCAACACAACTAATAATAGAAAAAGACCATCACTTTGTTCATTATTTCCAAAAATCTTCCCTGGGCAGCAACCTAACAGCAGAACATTTTACCCTCTTACTATTAGTGCTTGTCTGGTTGTTTATAGCTCCTTGCTGCCCTTCTCCTTAGACTCCTCCTGCAGCTACAGCCATTAACATACAGCTACCATAATTGTGGCTTGTCTCTAGTAACACTGTAATGCATAAGTAAAAGCCCAGATGCTGGCCAGCTTGACAAAGGCCTGTGTTGACACAATGGTTCCCTTTGTTTCAGTGTATTTCACAATTCAATAAGTTAATTCAATATTTTTTCGGGTAGTTTTGAAGTTAAATGTCCATCAGTTACAACAGTGCTTCATCTGACCTCCTCTCCTATACAATTAGGGTATTTCATTGTATACTGTACTTCTGGAATTCCATTTTAACAGCTCTTACTGCTTTTCTTTCCCTCTGAATACAGTACACTAGTTCACAACAGGCTTTGTTCACCTTGTTAGTCCCCAACTTTAAAGAGAAATACAAGCTCATACCTTTAAGTTCATATTTATGACAACATCAGATCAATGTTTGATTTGCCATCTGCCTGAGTACCTCTTACATCATCATTTCTCCAATTTATATTCATTACAGAATGGCTGTCAAATCTGATACCCAAATTATTCGGTGTCCATGTCATACCCCCAAACATGTGAAACCACTACAAGTCTTGTTTGAGAAACACTACATTAAAAAAATATTGATTTTCATCTTGGAAATGTCAAACTTCAGCCTATAATGCCCAGCTACATTTTTCTGAAACAGCAAAGTTCAAAAAAGAGCCATAGACCTGACAGGTCTCTGACACATCATGATAGATGTGACAGGTCTACTACTACACTGCCAGAAATGTCGTCCAACAGAATGAGGCAATCAATGAAGAATAATAAATCTATCCCAGATCACTGAACTATTTTTTATACATGCAGAAGAGAAGAAACAACACATTTTTAATATCTCTGGAGACTCCTATTTTAATCAACTTTTACATTAACTTTCTTAATATTATACAATACCAGTTACACGATTTAATCTTTATCTGTTTAATCTGTTCAGTACTTCATCTCAACTCCTATAATGCATTTTTGGATTATTAAGCTAGCAGAGAAAAAAAAACAGAATTTAAAACACACTTTCCTGTAAAAAGAAAAAGTTTTACTTACCTTTTTTCTGGTTTCTCTCTCAGCCAAGAGAACAGCTGCTCCAAATCTATCTGTTGAATTACGTCCCCATCATCCTAGAAGACATTGTTATTGATTAATACTGCATCAAAGTTTTACCTTGAGTGCACAGCATGAATACATTTCACTTTTCTTTTTTGAGAATTCCCATATTTGAGATAAATTACAGCAAGTTTGAAAAAGTTAATTTGACATTCATAAATCAAAGCTTTCTAGAGAAAGAACTGGTCTGATTTATAACTAGTGCCTTCAAATGTATTCTACCACCTACCCTTCAAGTAACAGCCTTGACTTCAGCAATAGAGGGAATACACTCTGAAGTCATCTGACCCCAATACTACCAACACAAGCATATCTACGTCAGCTCAAACACAGTAATTTAAAATTCACTTTTTAAATGGTAATGTGAGTACATTAAATATTTTCAGTAAGTAGGCCCAATAACTCTAAGAACTGTTGTGCAAATAGATCGATGGTTACTTGTGCTTGTGTATGATTTCAAGAACACATCCATGCATCACTGTCATAATTCTATTTCTTCCATTCTTATATATATTCATAAACTTGTAGACATATTTAATGCTGGAGTAACCAAGACAGTTTGAATTAAGTAAAGCACACACACAGAACAAGCAGATATGTGACTAAAGCTCAGAAATTTTTAAACTGGGAACTTAAAGACATGAGGATTTCCAGGACTAAAGAACATGTCTTTATTCACACACAACCACAATCATTTTGCTTTTCTCAAACTGCAGTTCCAAAGAAAAAAGAGTGGTATGACATGTTGGGAACATTATGCCATTATGACTTTTGTCTCCTGAAACGCAATGCCTGCATTCATAAAGAGGCCGAGCAGCACCTGTGTAAGAAACAAGAAGCTGGGCCTGTTTTACTTTAGCATTAACATTAAAAGTATCTAAACAAGACATGTCAGTCAGACACACATCATACCAAAGTGCTTGCATAAACCGCCTACATTTAATTTGGTATTATGTTCTCTGGAGGTGTTTCTTCATCTCCTGTCCAGGGTTACACAGACGCAGTGTGAGTGTCCCTGCCCACGGCAGCGGGGCTGGAACGAGATGATCCAAGTCCCTTCCAACCCAAACCATTCTAGGATTCTAATTCAAACAAAACTGCATCTTTATCAATCCGAGCTTGATATCACAAAGCATGATCCTAGTAACCCCTTTGCACCCACACAGGCCTCACATTACCAGGGGTCTCCTGGGCTGGGGCCTGCTGAAAAGCCAGCTGCAGCAGCTCCTCACGCACGGCCTTCCTCTCGCCTCGGCCTCTCAGAGATCCTCCATCTCTCCTCCAGCAGCAGCAGATCAACCCTTCCCCAGATGGCTGCCTTCATCTTAGCACCCTCACATCTGCCACTCCTTCCCCTTTCCTCCACCCTCAGGCGCCCTCCACACCCGCTCCTCCTCAGGGCGGGAACAGCCAGGCGCCACAGCAGCTGCCTTGGGGTGCCTCACACAGGGGCTGTGCCCTGTGACCATCCCTCCTTGCCCAGAGTTCTCCCCAGCTGGGTGGGACATCAACCCAACCCCACCCCCAGCATCCCTGCTTTTGCCAGAACATTCTGCATCGCTCCTCCACCTTCAGTCACCTCCCTCTTCTGCAGAACCTGACCCCTGCACTGCAGAGACGACACATCACATTTCCCTTTCCCTTGATGGAAAAGAAACTTAAATTCTGCCTGAAAAAGGTTTGGGCTGCAGATTAATGAGGAATCACCCCTCACTACTGCCTTCCCTTCAGCTTGCTGACACCCCCCCAGAATGGATTCCCCTGAAAACCAGAGCAGAAAAATTGTCTGCCTTAACACACAGCCTGCTACCAGAGAACCACAGCAAAACCCCCTCCACCCACAGGTGAGTGAACAGCCTTCAGCGCAAACAATTCCCACCACCTCACAGGTAACACCACACTTCAAATGGCAGCCACACCCTGCAAACCCTAACTTAACCACCTCAAGTGGCAGCAGCCCTCCCTCCCCGGGCCCTGCCCCGGAGCAGAGGGGACTTTGCTGGCAGGGATGTATGTTGTTGTTCTAAACTTTGTTAAAAGGGGTAGCTTCCTGCTCCTGAAGGGTCTAGCTATAAGCAAAGGGGAATATGAAACATCAAACGTAGAAAATATGAACAAAAAGCAGATTTCACAACTGTATGCATGAAGACGAAAGAATCTCGTTTTAAAAAGTTATCATATAATTTTGAGTGTGACCTCGTGATCCCTGACACCTTCTGGCTTCACTCCCATGGCTCCTGTGCAGGGCAGGAAAGGACACTTCTTCAGAGTGCACATGAGGAAACTGAAGTGCAGCAAGATCATTAAAAACTCTCAAAGAATTATAAAATATTCGCTTCACAATCACTCTAATCTGTGCATCTCACAGCTATTTCTAGCAAGCATAGTTTGTTTGGTTTGGGGTTTTTTAAGTGAAAACAACAATACAGTATCTGAGGAAAAGAAAATTAGAGCTGTACATCACTGCTCTGCAGTTGTTTCTGACAATTAATAAAAAAAATCATATTAAGAAGCGCAGAGGGAGCAGGCAGAGTAATACAGACATTACTATTTCTCTTCAAGCTTGATAATGTTTTTTGGTACAATATTTTCTCTGATACCAGCCCAGTGCTCTGAAAATGGTTATGTGTGCATTTTCAAAACAGTAACTCTAAAAAATTGTGAATTTTTGTGGGAGTTAAAATAACATTTTGAAGGTACTTTAATTTTTAGCAATAGTAAAATATTTTACATGAATGAAGTTGCTTAGTATGCCTTCATTTTTCATAACTGGCATAACAGTTCACCTAATCATCTCTAATTTTAATGTCGTCATATTTAATTTTTGATACAAATTCAAAAGAAACTTTAAACAGATCAGAAGCCTAGAACTGGTACAACTCTTGCTGCATCACACCATTATTTTTTGCCACTGATAGCAGTAAAACCAACCTTTCCAAAATTTACATCAAGATGTTCATATCTATTAGTTAAAGATCATTTTAACGCTCCCCTCATGTAACAAAAATAGATAAAATAAATATTAATAATTTAAGTCCATTGAAACAGAATGTCTCATACTGGATTTCTTCCTAATCTTTGTCTTGTAATCAAAAGCAACAAAGAATCATATTGTCATTGTATCCCAATGGCAGAAAAACCCCCAAAGAGTTGTATATTCACTGCACCCCAGTGCTAGTGGCTGAATATGTATCATTCAGTCTTAACAGAATAACTATTTGAAAGTATGAGCTTTGACTGTTACCTTACAGAATGTTCTTTAGCAGAGCGCTAGTTTTGCACATTGTCCCCATATTCGAGTCCTGCATCTGGGGAAGAACAACCCCATGTGCCAGTGTAAGTTGGGGACTGAGCTGTTGGAGAGCAGCGTAGGGGAAAGGGACCTGGGGGTCCTGGTGGACAGCAGGGTGACCATGAGCCAGCAATGTGCCCTTGTGGCCAAGAAGGCCAATGGCATCCTGGGGTGTATTAGAAGGGGGGTGGTCAGTAGGTGGAGAGAGGTTCTCCTCCCCCTCTACTCTGCCCTGGTGAGGCCACATCTGGAGTATTGTGTCCAGTTCTGGGCTCCCCAGTTCAAGAAGGACAGGGAACTGCTGGAGAGAGTCCAGTGCAGAGCCACAAAGATGATGGAGGGAGTGGAACATCTCCCTTGTGAAGAAAGGCTGAGGGAGCTGGGTCTCTTTAGCTTGGAGAAGAGGAGACTGAGGGGTGACCTCATTAATGTTTATAAATATGTAAAGGGTGAGTGTCATGAGGATGGAGCCAGGCTCTTCTCAGTGACATCCAATGATAGGACAAGGGGCAATGGGTGCAAGCTGGAACATAGGAGGTTCCACATAAATGTGAGGAAGAACTTCTTCCCAGTGAGGGTGACAGAGCACTGGCACAGGCTGCCCAGAGAGGGTGTGGAGTCTCCTTCTCTGGAGACATTCAAACCCACCTGGATGTGTTCCTGTGTGACCTGACCTAGGTGTTCCTGCTCTGGCAGGGGGACTGGACTGGATGATCTTTTGAGGTCCCTTCCCATCCCTAACATTCTGTGATACTGTTGGAACTCTGAATTGCTACCTTTGTTTCTTCAAGCCAGTTTCATTTATTTATATTTTGAAATAATGTGGTTTTACACATGTTATCACCTCTAATCATGCTGTGCATTACACTTGGGGGGTGGGATAAATCCATCAACAACCTATCTTTGGCTAACTGTTACTGGTATTCTACTGAGCACAGCACTAGGAACTGCTGGTAAGGGTATAATAGAAAAAAACAAAATGAACATTGCTGCATCAATGGCAACAAGTGCACTTGGTGTATATTAATAACAAAAATATAAGAGCAGAGCAAGTTGTGCTCATGATGACCTAGACATCAAGACTCCTGAAGAGCTTCAGCGTTTCTCACATAGGTGCTAGGGCACATGCTCAAAGATGTAATAAGCAATGTTGTCCCCTCTCTATCAGTCATCCTGTCTTGCTGATACAGACGAAGAATGCCCAGGTTGAAACAGAGTGCCTCGTTGCTTCCTTGTTCCTTGTTGGGGGGGATAATTAAATGGCTGGAAAGGACTGCCCTTAAGAAACGTGAAGGCAATAAACTTGTTATTTTCCTGCAGTTTTAACTGATACAAGGACATGTACCTGGAGTCTACCATCATCCCAGGACATAGGCAGGGTGGCAGTCTACAAACTGGGACAAAATGTAGAGTCAATCGTGCAGAATTATATTTGGAAAAAGACTGTGGAAGAAACTATATGAAAACACTTTGTGATACAAAATGCTTCCTTGGTCTTCCTTCCTTCCTTCATTTCATGCTTTCAGCTCTGTAAGACAGAAGAAGAAGAGTTTCCTGCTCAAATGACATACTCTGCATTTCAGCCCTGCTCACCTGCAGAACAGCTGCTTCAGGCTCTCACTCACTCTTTGCCAGTGGGTTTTACTGATCAACAGTTCCCTAGTTGAAAGGAGACCCTATCTTTGGACAACAGAGAAACACAGATCTCTTATGCATTCTTTCTCCAAGTGTTTCAGAAAAATGCAAACACTAGCTTACACACATCTGTTCTGAACCCTTACTACATCACAGAAATATAAGCTACTATCTTCAAGCCACCTGACCATCTACTGACCTTATTTCTGCACATAAATAAGCTGTAGCAATTTAATTATAAAACCAAAGTAACAGAAGACAAACTCACTCTTCAGTATTTGATTTCACGCACTAACAGACAACACAACACCATTCCCACACAATCGAGCTGAGTAACTTTTCTTTTTTTTTTCTTTTTCTTTTTTTTAAAACCTCAGAGAGTTGATGATGGAAATGTATTTACGGCAGCAGAAGAAAGGTTTTGGCCCACACCAGCTGCCAGTTGTCTTCCTATGATCAGTGAAAGCCTCAAGTTTGCACAACAGAGTGCACCCCTCCCCTTGGGCTGGCTAGTCTATCTGACATATGTTATTTTCAATGTATGTTGATTTAAAGGTTAAAAAAAACCCAAACTAAAGTGAATCCAAAACAAACACTAACTTTTTTTTGGGGGAATAGTTACAGCCTTTCTTCACAGAATCACAGAACTGTAGAATATCCTGGGTTCCATGGGACCTATGATGATCATCAAGTCCCATTCCGGACCTCACAGAGGACAACCTAAAAGTTAAACCAGTATCTTGACTTAGCTCCTCTCACTACATTTTTACACTTATGAGTTTAAATGCTCCTAAGATTCAGCTCTTAAAAATGTGTCACAATTCCAGCAGAATCAACACTCTGACCTTCAACACTAATTGTCTGAAACAGACATAGCTCTGTTTTGATAAATTAAAAAACTCTATACTGCTGTTTTCTAAAACACATATAATGTAAAAGTCATCCATTCTACTGAATAAATATAATTAGATTCAACAAAAATAAACTCTGTTAAAATGGATTATCCTTTAAACGTTTTAAGAAAGGAGTTTATTCCATGGTGACAAAAAAACCAAACAGTACTACACTAACAAATGCCTAATTGGCTTTAATCGACTGCACAACAGACACCTCCATTTCATCGAATGTTTTGTCAGAAAGTGGAAAGGGAAAAACAGTTCCAAACCAAAAGCAAAAGTTTTCTTATTAAAATAGGACAAACAAGATCCAAACAGTTTGGTGTAATTGTCACAGTTGTAGTTGATTTTAGCTGCAAAATAAAATTAGCATTTTCTACCAAAATGTTCTGAGAACTTACACTGCAGGTAGTGGAAGCACCTCGGGATCATCTTATATCCTTTAACTATTGCCGTTGTTCATCAACATAAACTAATCACCAAATTAATTAAAGACCACAAACACTAAAACCTTTTTCTTGATGAGATTAAAATATAGTCTATTCTATGCCAACCATGTACCAGAGAAAAATATATTTGTTTATAGCTATAAACACTAAAGCCTTGTAGGAAATAAAATAGTATGGGAATTATAAACAGCACACTCCCTTTACAGAGATCAGTACAGAATTTCTTTTAACTTTTCTGAAGTGTCTACTTAAACTAATGTAACTCTAAAGTATTTTACAAACCACTGAAAGATGACTACCACTAAACCCAACAGGCTCCTTTCCCCCATTGTTCTTAGATTTGTGAAGGGAGTGTTATTCAGGATGGCCAAAGAGAAGAGAAATTGTAAGAGGGGATAAGGAAGTGTGACATCCTGCAATAAAAAGAAAAACCACTTTCACTGCACATTATATTAGAAAAAATAAAAAAATAAAATTCATACCCTTTAAGCCCAGCTTATATGGCTTTTCCTTCATCAAGAAAGATAATCTATTGCTTGGACAGAAGAAACAAATCCTGGTAGAGCAGGAGCAGTGACTGAACGAGTCTCTCTCAAAACTCCATGAAAATACCTATCCACACATGAAATAACCAGCTCTTAAGGCAGTAAATAAAATTCATCCCTTCGCTGAGTATGAAATACAGAACACTAAGTAACTCAACTCCCAAACAGTAATTACGCCACGTTGAAAGTGGGACCTGTCAACCCTGAGGACGCAGGGATGTCCCCAGGATGCTGATGCTTCCACACTGCAAACTGGAGAACTGGCACCCACATTAAATAAAGATTGTGATGCATGGTGCCTTTATAAATAATTTCCAGTATCCTGAGTCTGAAATGGTTGGGAGCAAAGACAATTTCCAAGAGCATACTGAAACCACCTGAGGAATTTTTTCTAGTTCCTGCTTGTCCTGCTCAGGCAAAGATTAATCCTATTGTTCCTAGCACATCAAAAATCACCCACAAAATGGATTCCCAAACTACATTAGGCAGCGTAATATTAGACAAACAAGTACCAGATCTACATTATACACAGCCCACCGCAAGGGCACACACTGGCACAATAAACATTGCCAGTTCCCACCACTGTCACTGCAGCTGCTGGTACCTAGGCAAGAACACTTGGCAATGCACTGCTCTGCAGCTAATAAACATAGGAGACTGAGTTTGCAAAGAGAGTGCAGCACAGCTGTGTACAACAACATTAGCACACACCAAACGAGATTTTCTTGCCTGAAACCCTACATTTCTTCTGATCTTTTCATTGCACTTGCACTTTAATACAGTAGAGTCAGGACACAGTAAGTGGCCAGGGATTAATTTCCTACACTGTCTTTCCTAGTATTATCTGTCCACATAATCAAGGGAGTTCAGCATCAGGACGAGACTTGGGCACAGAGAACAATGCCCACTGGGAAAGCCTGAGGATCACCTCACTATGCAGTAAGCAGGGGGCCCTCCAGTAGATCCCTACCCAAAATGTTCCATGAAGCAGACCCATCCACAGGTCAGATAGCCCCAAATCCCCTTGAATCTTATGTACTCTTCCCTTGGTGGAAAAGCAGGTGTGCTGGTGGTGTGTTCTGGGAAAGGAATGTCTCACTGCTCCTCTATCTTACATTAACTCTCTTTAAGTACTGATCAAGCAGTGTCTTAAAACTGGTCGCTATCTTTCTTCTTTGCTCTTCTTACAAGCCTCTATTTATCTCTCCGTAGTCAGACACAATACAATCAAAAAGAAAACTACAATATACATAATGGTCATAAAAAATAAGTACAGCTATCACTCTCCTTTACTGTACATAAACAACCACCTGGTACAGATAAAAAATGGGTCTGGCAGCATGTCTGCGTTATCAGAGAACCTTACAAATGTGACAGATCAAGTCTGTCAAAAGGTTGACTGAAGGTATTTGTAAAACTCACTGCTATACATACTGATTTTGGAACACATTGTACTGCAAGCCCATGTATCTAATCAAGCCCTTCCAAAGGCATCTTCTTCCCTTCAGGGCTTTGAATGCCTCGCCCACATAAAGGATATATATCCCATTAAGTGCCAATGATTCCTGAATGATACATTTCTAACTGATTGATGTCTTAAGCAGCGTACCTGAAACTTGACACGAACCTTTAAATTGATGAGAATTCCTACCTTGCTCTTGCATTGCTTTTAAAAGAAAAAAACGATGACAAAAAGGGCACTATTTGTTTGAATTCTTAAAACAAAGAGTAGCAATCTTTGGAGACTGCAAGGCCTGAAGAATGCCATTGATGTAGTGATCAAGTTTTTGTTTAAACCAAAGTACTGTGACACATACACTGAAATAAAAAATGTTACAGGCAGGCTGTTCCCCATGGCCAACACTACCTCTTGAAATCAGCGTGGTCCATTGCTAACAATCAAATAATATCAATAACTACAACTGTTTGGGAACAGCTGAATAGAAGTCACTGCAGCCATCATTGCTAAAAGAGGCAATATCTTGGTGTTGAAAAGTGAAGTAAGATACTTACATATTAACATCATGGGGGAAAAAACAAACTTGAATTAAGAAAAAGAATTATTCTTTTTCTTTTTATTTATTAAGGAAAATACTTCATAAAAATTTTCAACCTATTTTTTTCAGCAGCAGCAGCACCTGCAGCCAAAGACAAGTAGTCAAAGGAAGTACCGTGCAATGGCTCTGACACAGCAACTTATCTTCCCCAAGCTAATTAAAGGGTTTTTCCTCTGTGCCTGGAGCTATCTAATCATGCAAGAAGTATTCTCCCATCATTAGAGATTAATTTCTGGAATTAATTTTGCAGCATGATGCAGACTGAATTTACTACATGTCTTCTTAATTATAACAGTTACATCCAAATCTTTCTAAATTTTCAACATAAACATTAAAAAACCCCATAAAAACCTGATGGAAGGAGGAGGCTAACATGATTACAGAGACAGTCCAAAAATCAAAAGCTTGGACAAAAACACTCAAGGATCTCTGAAGTTCCAGATAATGTTTCAGGCATACCTATAAATCATTGAAAATGATAGGTATAAATTTAGATATAAATTTATAGATCCAAACAGCAGTTCTGCTTATTGCCTCACAACAGATCAGTTCCTCCAGCAGAGTAAATGAATAATGAAATTTAATTATGGCTATAGAAGTGAATGCTTACCCAACTGTTCTCATGAAACTTCAGTGTTATTCATCATAAAAAGTTCTTGGCTCATGTGGACACTTGCAGAGGTAATTTCAGACTGTTCCCATTCCCACTGCCTAAGTTAAAACTAAACTAGCTGCAACAAAGGAGGTCAATCATAAACAAGCCAAAAAGAGAGGAAATATGGAGGATCACTGGAGAAACTTATGCCAGTCAAAGGACTGAGAAATCCAGTTACGATCTAAACTCCATTTTTCTGTGTACAGAGCAACATCAAATGTAACATACCAAAAAATTCATAATGAAGAAATTGCAGAAAAATGGTGGAGACAATAGAGTTGTTATCAAGGCTACCAGACATTATGGTGTGATTTTTAGTTATTCCTTTTACCTTAACTGTGCCCAGCTACTGAAATAATGTATTTCCTCACAGTTCTTACTTCACGTTTAGCCTAGGAAGATTTTGAAAGCCTTTTCTGATTCCCAAGTCAACTTCAAATGAAAGCTGCTTCTGGATGGGATAGGGTTATAGCTATTAAAGAATTACGCTTTGTGCTGGAAAACAAAGACCTAAATCACAAAGGGAAAACATTTCCTTTGTATTGCATGCCATTTGTACTCACTGTATTATACCTTAGCCAGCAGTCAAACAAGTTAGCTGATAAAGCTCTTCTAAGTCATCATCCCACATCCTCAGCTGCCACAATTCCTTCTCAGATGCTCAGTAACGAGTCCTCTGTTTCATGTCATTACTCTTCCCCTTAAGCTCTGCCTTCCCTTGCAAAGTTACCAAACCATCCACATTAACATACGGTCTGTGCAGTAAAGACGTATGAAGGCAAGGAATACTAGGTTGCAGTACACTCCACTGTTTTGTTGTCTGTATGATTTTTCTGAAGCTAATAGCAGAATCTTATTCTAATTGTTGCAGCAGGCTGCTTTAAAACTGACTGAAATGTCACACTTTTGTTATTTATAACTGGACTTAAACTGGGCAATTTTGTTTTCACAAAAGAGAGACATAATCCAAATGATGAAGCAGATAAAACATCATACATACCTACCACTGCTAACCAAACAGACTATGTTACAGTCACGCCAGAAATGTGTGTATCATTTTGGAAGCTTTAACTTTTTTTTTTTTTAACTCTTGACAGAAACAGGAGCAAGGTAAAAGGCAAAAAATATTTAAAGAGATCTTTTAATTTCCTTTTAACTCTTCATACTAAACAGAATAAATATGTCATCTTTTAATATATTGAATAGACAAAATATAGACAAAATGTTTTAAAACACAGTATTGACTGGTATCACAGAGTCACACAATCACCTAGGTTGGAAAACAGCTCTAAGATCATCCAGTCCAACCATTAACCCAGCACTAACAGTCCTCAACTACACCATATCCCTGAGCACTGTGTCAACACACTCCAGCAGGGACAGGGGACAACCAGTGCTTAGCCTTTTCAGAAAGAAGCACAATGATCTAGAGCCCTCTGCTTCCACAGGAGGAATCGGTGCAATAATAAGACTGTGTCAAAACTGGATAAACAATCAGTCAAGGATGTGGACAGGCTCTTTCCATTCAGCTGGAATCTGCAGCTGAGAGCTCAGCCAGCACCACTGGTTCCTGTACCACCTACCTGCATAAGGGAGGCACTTCTCACAGCTCTACTCAAGTTTGAGCTACATTTTGCACTTCCAACAGCGATCCCACACTTCTGAATAGAGCTATTCTCCTCCAGGACAGCACTTGTTCATCATTCCCAGAGCATTTCTGAACAGACCATTAACCAGATGAGTTACATATACCCTCACAGAACCACAGAATCATCTAGTTTGGAACAGACCTCTAAGATACACAGATAGCAGCATATCCTTTAGTAGTTTCAAAGTTCTTTACACATTATTCTAGAGATTCATTTCTGCAATTATTGGCTATTCCAGGAAAACAACCAAACTGGCTGCAGTAAAGACTTAGGCTGTAGGGCACATTCCAGTCTAAATGTTTCTATTTGCTTTTTCATTCTTTTGAAGAAGGTCTAAGGGAGGCTGTTATCTTCTCTAAGCCTTTAAGAATAGAAAGGGACAAGACCGTAGGAGATTAAATAAAAATTTTCTCTGGAATTCCACAAATCAACTACGAAGAACCATGTTTTCCTGGTGTTTTTTGAGCTGATGGAGTATTTTCATTGCTGTCATTCTAAATAAATCCAAAGAGGATCATTCTTCTCTGATCTTATCCTGCTGCCCTGATGTAGGACCATCCAGTACAAGCAGAGAGAGCCAGGATCTCCTATTACCACAATCTGCATTCTGCTTAATGGCCTCAGAAGGCCTTCCCCATCCGAATCACAAAGGTATTTTCTCTCTTGGTGATTCCAGCACAAGAGGAAAGACATCAAGCAAGACTCTAGGGCTGAATTCATTTCCTATCCCTTAATATTAGAAATGAGATTGTGACCACCAGGCTATTCCCAACCATTTCTCTAACTCGGGCATCAAATCTGCTTCTGCAGTAGCAATGTTCCCATGCCACCACCTGAAGAACCTCCCTATGAAACACAAATGCAGCACAAAAGAGTTTAAGGCTGAAGCTCTGATGATGACTGTAATGCTCCTTTTTACTTGGCACCACAACCAACAAACACAAAATTCTGCAGCTGCATTATCTCAGCAAACAATAGAGTGCTGCTTTGAAGAGTGCACTTCATTTTCTATTGCTAAAAATCATTCTCTGGGTGAGGTCAGAAGGAGAGGATTCATCACTAAATATCTTATCTGTTGCACACACCAAGGCACTTGGAGACCTCTGTCAGCAGTTGGTGCCAACAGGGCACCAAAAGGAGAGAATTTATGGAAATAATGAGTTGCTAAATGGTAGCAACACAAAGAAAACTGATTTGGGAACTTTGATAGAAATTGTAGAGGCCAGAGCAGCCTGTGCTTTGTCATCAGTAGCATAGTTAAATAGCTTATTCCAGCAAAGGGGACAGGCAACAATAAACGCAGATGCTCAAAAAAAGCATTGCCACTTTCAGTTTTGTTTTAATAAACTCTTTATCAGATGGGCAAAACCAGTGAGGCCACTACAGACATCAGTATTAGAAAATTCTTGAAATATATGAGCTTAAGCTATTCACATACATGTGACTGGAAACTGACTTTTGACACTACAACCAAAAAGCTTGGAAAATATAGCAGCTATCTTGTCACCTTATGTTTCTATTTATACTCCACCTAATTTTGGAGCAGCTGTAGGTCTAAAATCCTTCCCAATTTTTCTAGAAGTCTGTTCTCTCAACAGATCACCAGACCACAAAATCTTCCAGACTAAAATGACAAGTGGAAGAGTCAAGCAAGGAAGACAGGAGGGACCAGGCAGCAATGTTCTACTTCAACACAGACAGACTCATGGTCTGCTTTTATGCTGATACAGAAGAAGGAGACAAAAAGGTACAGTTAGGACAGCTGCGAGGGAGCAGGGGCTTACAAGGCAACAAGGATGAGACAGGCAGTCCAATGCAGCAACAAAATCACAGGATGCAGAAGTCATTCTGTAACAAACATCAGGATTTAAATAAACCCTGAGGTTAAACCTCATCAAAAGGTGCTCCCTACAGGTCACAGGTGAGAAACAGAGACCACATTTGGGGAAATGTCACCCATCCATGCCATGGACAAACCTGGTTACACAGCCACACACAGCTTTGGGGATAACTGCAACCAGAAAACTGTGAAGCTTTCACATTACCAGTCCTACAGGCCTCACCATCCCATACTACTTATCCACTCTCATACACTGAGATCTGGATTAAGATCTTCCTTCTACTTCTTTTACCAACAGAATGTCCACTTCACCTACATTCAACATCAGTAGATTCCACCACAAACAATCTCCTACTCAGAAACCATTTTAGTTTTGTTTGAAGGCACCTAAACATTCATGTTGTTAGCAAAATTGTCTTGTATCAAGTAGATTACAGAATCACAGAACAGCCTTGGTTGGAAAAGACCTCTAAGATCACCCAGTCCAACCATTAACCCAGCACTGCCCAGTCCCCACTACCCCATGTCCCTCAGCACCACATCTACACGGCTCTGAAATCCCTCCAGGGATGGGGACTCCCCCACTGCCCTGGGCAGCTGTTATGTCTAACTCTGTCTCTGAGGCTGAACAGCCTACTATAAAAAAATCAGACTACACATCCTCCCTCACAGAGGGGTTTGGTACTCCTTTACAGGAGGGGAAGGGTCAGGGTTAAAAATAACTCCAGTTATTCAGATCAAGGCAACTCAGTTGCTGAAGAGCAAGAAAATCAGAAAAAAAACAGATTAGAATACTTCACTTTAAGATGCTATCTAGAGGGAAATACCTGCATCTGTTAAAAAAATTCTTAGCTTGGAACATGAATTATTGCAACATTACAATTATTTTGTGAAACTGTATTTTAGAAAAAGTCATAAAAGGAGTAATTTCAGTGATAATCAGCAATGTATACGAAAAGTTTCTATATAACAAGTTAAAAATAATAAGCCATATAAAATATTTGAACTTTTGTATGAGATACTGTTGTGGAGTAGGTTTCAATTTAACCCAGATTAAAATCCAAGAGAGTTACATTTAAAAATAAATGTATTTAATCAGATCAATCATCTGTACCAGTTTAGAATAAGGAATAATTGGTCAGACAGGAGTTCTGTAAAACAGGATCCAGACTGTATAGAAGATTTGTATTCAGGCAGACAGATTATTTAAATTGCCTTAAAAGTAATCCATCCCAGCCTTATGACTACACTTTTAGTAACAACCCATTGCTTATAATGCACAAAAAAGGAAAAAAAAAAAAAAGCCACTTGGTTAAATAAAAACTGCTTCAGCAACCATGCTCCAGCATTAATCCTCAAGTCAGAAATCAAGGATTTGAAATTTTAGAGTTAAGAATTCTTGAACAAGACTGCCAACTTTGTATTTCATCGCTGTAGCCTACCACAGAATTTAAACCAGCAAACAAGAACTCTTTTGGGGGTTTATTTTCATCATAGGTGTTAAATCTAGTGTACTCCTACCACGTAATTCCAAAACAGTAAATGAAGTAAAATTTTACTGTCTACGTTTAGCCAGTTTTCCAGTGTCGTGTGCTCAGGAGCTTTGACAGACATGCTTTCCAAGTCCTGCTTCATGCACAACACGTTTTGCAATTGCTGGATAAAATGGGTAACAGTCCTAAGGAGCTACATGGTCTGAGTTTGGTGTCTGCATCACAGCACGATGTACTACTGAGTGACATACATAATCTGTAGGAAAGCAGGATATTGGCTTTACAATACTACATATTAAGCAGCCTGCTATGACTTTTGAAGGCTCCACTCTTCTACCTTAAAAAAATTATTGCACAACACATTCTGGGTTACAATGCATGATTTATACCACAGACACATGAGAAATGTATGGTATATTATCAAACTTCTCATTTTCAGAGGCTGCACCAAATGCTTGTAAATAAACTCAGCATAACAGCACTGCACATTTGTAAGATCAGCTGTCATACAAGTGGTATTTCCCAAGTTCTGAGCTGTTCATTTCATGGTGCACCAGTTCAAAGCATGTCTGAAGAGAGCGTAGTGGTAAATTCAATTCCAGTCCAGGACATGCACCAGGAGCATTGAGGTTCATCACAGCACTGGAGCCAGAGCTGCAGAGCAGCAGCAGCATCCCTTTGGGCAAGGAAAAGCTGTCTGCTGAGCTTGGGAGCACTCGCAGTGACAGGCAAGTCCTCACAAATGGAAAAATGTGGTCTGTAAACACACCCAAACTGTCAGATGTAAATATTATTGAAGTATACTGGAACACTTACTGTGCCAGACAAAAGTTGAAAACTTTATACATCAGTAATTCATGAAAATGTGTCTTACTACATTTCAAATACCTGATAAAAAAATAATTAGTGTACTGAAAACCATAACTTTGGCTGTTATTTCCCCATTTTGAGGTTCACAAACAGATGACCAGCCAGCCTAGAAACGTCTCGTTAGTGCTACAGAGCACTCTGCTCTCACCCAGTGTAAAATAACAACAGGCATTGTAAAAACACACAAATATTTTAAGAACAAAAAAAAGTTAACTCCGAGTCAAGTCAGCAGAGGCTCAATCTATCATATTTTGCAGTAACTTCAAACATCAATTCAGAAATTCCCTCTTGTATCACAGACCCACTGCTTTCACTCCCAACTCCTTAAATCCATTATTTCTCACTGGAAAGGCAACGGATCAATCCAGGGGAGAACGGAAGACACTTCTGGATGGTCACATGGGCCTAATGCCCAAGGTTAACAGTGACTTTTGGTTAAACAAACTAGTTCAAAAAATTAGTCTAAATTTACCACTGAATTAAAAAAATAATTAAAAAACCCCCAGTCTGTACGACCAAACTATATGACTGATAAAGTAAAACCCCAGCAGAACAGCTTCATCTGTTCCTGCCTCTTGCACAAGTTACACATGGTGCTCTACACTTTTCATCACAGAAAACACTAAATCATAACTTAAATGCCATAAACGTGCTACTTTACGCACACGTAGCAAGACATGCCAACTGCATAAGTGATTTTACAATTAATGCCTCATTTGCACAAACTCCTTACACGTGAGCCATTTTTAAATGATTTTTTAATCATGAGCTTTTCGACTTCTTTTTGCAGTCAGTTTTGCCTGGTTTCAGGTACAGCAAGAGGACTGGTAAGATCCTAAGGTCCTGTCTTCAGTATGTCCTCCTGTCCTGCCTAGGTACTTGAAAATAAGCTCTTTTGAGAGCACAGGAGGTGAAGAGAAGTATACACAGCTAGGGAGGGAGAAATCATAGAAGCAGAATGGTTTGGGTTGGAAGGGACCTCAAAGCTCATCTCATCCCAACCCCCTGCCATGGGCAGGGACACCTCCCACCAGCCCAGGTTGCTCCAAGCCCCATCCAACCTGGCCTGGAACACTGCCAGGGAGGGGGCAGCCACAGCTTCCCTGGGCAACCTGGGCCAGTGCCTCACCATTACTTTATCTAATCTAATCTACATCTCCCCTCTTCCAGTTTAAAGCCCTTGTCCTATCACTACATGCTCTTGTATAGTCTCTCCCCAGCTTTCTTGTAGCCCCTTCAGGTACTGGAAGGTGCTCTAAGGTCTCCCTGGAGCCTTCTCCTCTCCAGGCTGAACACCCCCAACTCCCTCAGCCTGTCCCCAGAACAGAGGTGTTCCAGCCCTCTGATCATCTCCGTGCCCTCCTCTGGACTCACTCCAACAGCTCCATGTCCTTCTTGTGTTGGGGGCCCCAGAACTGGATGCAGAACTGCAGGTGGGGTCTCATAAAAAATACCTAGAGGCTGTTTAATAAAACAAGGCACCATGGGATTAACTTCTGAAACCTGGTAAAATGAAGGCCAAGCAATATCCTGTTACTCTGTACACAGACCAGCTGTGTGAAGGGCAAACTTAAACTAAGCTATCCAAAATGAAACTTGATGGAAGAAGTGTAAATGTGTATAAAAGAGCCATAGGTAGTTTGAAGCTGTATGTACGGAACAGCCTCGCTGTAGGAAACACAAGAACAAAACAGCCTACTCAATTACAGACCATCTTGATTAATGAGCAGAGCTATTACCTGGCACAGCTAGCTGGAAGGGCAGCTGCCTGATGGCCCCTCCAGTCCAAGGGCCTTATGTTGGAACAGAATCTGTAGACAGCACTCTGAAAAACCATTAAATGTTTGACACAGCAGATCTGGGCAATGTGCAGCAGCAGCAGACACAGAATGCAACATGGCAAATGTTCTCTTGCCAGCGCTGGCACGGCCCTCCTGCCTCAAGGACCTGCACACTTATTCCACAGCTGCAGTTCTTCATGCAGCACACCACCTCCAGACCAGCTTCTGGAGCTGCCTCACCCTGGCACCACACAACCCACTGCACTCGCCTCCTCCATGCCTGTAAAAACAGACACAAGCGAGCACTGCCACAAGGGTGCAGGACCACTGCAGGGAGAGGCATAATCCTCCAGAAATATAAAAGTTCCACCTCTGTGTGCACCCTGACATAACCCATATTTAAAGCATACTGATGCTGATGGAGGGGAAAGGTCTGAAGCTTTAGTCCACTTATATTTTGTAACTGTTATGTTAACAGTGTTCTATCATTTAAATGTAGACAACATTATTTCCTACATCAAAATATGAATACATTAAAACTTGGGAATTCCACCTACATATTAAAGACTTCTAATCAGTCCTAAGAGAAGCACTAGCTGCCAGTGACTAGCAAAACAACTGCCTGAGCTGCTTAGTACTTTAAAAAAAAGGAGGATTATGGATACTTCCTTGCTTTATTGGATGATTTATTTTAAGTAAGGAGCTTCATAAGGGTACAGTTCAAGGAAAAAAGAAAACAAGTATTGACTCAGCTCCTGACTTACAGTTATTGCAACCCATTTTAAGAGGCAGCACAGGAGGAGGTAGCATTTGTTCCCAGTCCTCTCAGGAAGTCATGTAAGCACAGAATCACCTAATTAACATAACAGCTATTTCTGTGCCAAAGCAGCAATAGCTCCCATTCATACAGGCACTGACAGAACTTCAGTAGCAGAACATACTATTAGTATACAGGAAAAAATGCTGTATATAGACCTTTAACACCTCCTCTGAATATTCAGTAGAGCAGAAGCAGGCAACAAAGCTTACTCAGGGTAGCTGCAACCCTAAAATCCACATGCCATTTTCAAAGAACAGGAGTATTATGACTGCAGACAATGCCACAGCAGCAGCAAAATGTAACAGTTAAATACAAAGCATACCACTTTGGAGTGTCTTGGGTTTGGTTTTCTTGGTTGGTTTTTCTTCTTTGTTTTTGTTTTGGTTCGGTTTTAATTTTATTTTTGCCTCTAAAGAAGGAATTTATCTCCTATTTAAGGAAAAACACCATAATAAGACCACGTACTCTATGAGCAGAATACAGTAACAAAACTGAAGGTTAAGAAACACCACTATTACACGCTGTTACAGAGTCTAGAATACAGTTGTTAATTGGTGCTTCTCTTTCAGGCTTTTCAGAGTCTGCCAATATTGCACTGAAAACGTTTACTAAAAAGAAATGAAATATCTCGCAACAGCTACTGGCTGCTTGCCAAGATGCCAGGATGTTGTTTTGGGGAAACTTGCTGGCATAACTTACAGGGTTTACTGCCTAGCAGACCTGTTCTGGGCAGCTCCTTGGCAGAAATGGCTGAGCAACGTTTTATTTACTTTCTGTTCATCAACAGTTACAGTTTTTAGAACAATTAAACCACTCTAAATGGCACAATATTGGAACGACCATTTTCAGTCGTTCTTGGAAATAAAGGGTATGTGAAAAACTGCTGTGGAGATATATGGCAGCCCATGTACACAAACCAAAAATACAGAATTACACTCCACTACAAAATACTTCCACGTCCACAAAGCCAGTGATCTATTAACATCCAATTTCTGCATTTCATTGTATTAAATGAGTTAAGTACCACAAAAGATATATACAATATAGTGTTGCTGCCTGCTCTTCTAACAACAACTCTTTCATTGTTAACAAATATAGTCCTTAAAATTCAGAACTTTTATTTTTAACCCTGAACTGAAAAATTTCTTAGTACAACATAGTATGTGTGGGGAAAAAAAAAAAGTTGGGACAAATAATCATGCAAAAAAAGTGTTTCCTTAGAACAGTCTGTCTGCATTAACAAAAGAAACAGTACCAGGAACTACCACAAGAATATAGGTTGCAGATTTTGTCCTGAGAGAGGGTGGAGATAGTCACGATAGGAGAGAAATACTTCTATCATGTAGTGTACTTTGAGCTCTCTGCTTAGGTTTAGTTCTGAAAATCAAAGCAGTAAGTGGAACCAGACATCTCTGGGGTGCCTGAACCTAAGCATGACTAGGATTAAATTGTGCTTGTTGCACCTAAGAGCAGCTGCAATGGACCACACAGAAGTTTCATCTTGAAAGGTGTATGCCATTAGCCATGGTTAGAAATAGGCAAATAAGGGGAAAAAAAATGATAGGGAATAAGAGAGTGAGTTTGTCCTTATCAGAATCAGCTTTATTCCCTGGAATTCTTGCTTGACATGAGCAGCATGAGACATTGTATAAATTTAGTTTAAAACTCCAATAATGTCTATTTTACACACATACAACTTCTTTAGTCATGTAACATATCTTCACTTAACAGTCAATATAAAATAACTCTGCATATGAAATACCTGAAGTTTTAGGGTTTGTGGGTTTTTTTGAGGACAGGCATTGAAACCCATACTCTCAGCATCATCATGTCTCATTCATCAGCGACTCCATCTGATATTCACAGCCTCTGCAAACTTTTGCAGCATGAAAAGGTAAAAATTAAACCACGTTTCTGAAGTGTGAATATTATATTCCAGAACTAGAATGCAGTTGTTGACCCCATGACACTTCTCACCTTGTGACTGAGTATACCAAAAGTAGATCATTGCTTGCACGTTTACTTTCACAAATGTTCATTTTACTCGAGGGGTTTAAAATGCAGTGTCTTTATTTCCCTGTATTTAAAAAGCTAATTAACCTCTGAAAGCTCTGATCATTTTTATTTCAGAACAAAGAAAGTTTTCTCCAGGGTAGGCATAATGCTGCTCACCACTAGAGACAAAACTGAATTTTACTGCCTCAAGGTTATTAACAAAATAGCTTTTTTCTTTCCCTTCTTATGCCCAAAGCAACACCATGTAGTTATGACAGTGGACCTCCAGGTTCCATTGGCTTCAAGAAGCTCAGGGTTAAAACTTCCCACACAGTGCTGCCCTGACTGAGATTCAGCTGCTCACAGCAACAGCTAGGCTATCGTTTTTCAGTAAATCTCCCATTTCTTAAACACAACAGGCTGTTTCCCTAGCGCTTTCTTCAGAAAAGGCACCCTTAAGAAGTCATGGAAAACTACACCGAGGTTAAGAAAGCTGCTTTGCTGCGATGCCTCCAGAAGACAGTATATTCCTGCAGCTTGGAAATCAAAAGAATTACATGGATTGCAAAAGCACTACTGAGCTTTAGTAACCTGAAACAAAACGACAAAGAAATGCCCACTTCAGCAGCTACTGGAAATGCTGAAGCACTTGGATAAGGCAGTGGAGCAGAAAGTTGGTACTTTTTGAGCTGCAGTGAGGACAACTGCCATCAGACTCAGGCACAGTACAATGTGTGTCACCCTGGGACTCCAGAAAACATGGAATATTTGCACTTTCACAGAAAACAGCGTCAAACAAAGTCTTTCTCCTCTTAGTGCCAAAGTGCCCATTTCCTCTAGAACTTTCTTGTTGTTACGCCCTGAGACTGTTCAGGATGCCAGCAACATTTGGGTCACCTGACATTTACTATGAGACATGAAAGATGCTTTATGTGTAATTAACACATTAAAACTTGGTAGTTTCTGGCACTGACATGAGATTAATTATGGAAAATATTGAGAGTGCTCAAATTGAAATTCTGAGCAGCTTTGGATTCTCATACTTGAGAGCACTAATGAATCATGCTTTCATCCCATTTCACTTCTAAGCAGATACAAGTACAAAAAATATGTAAGAAAACGATCCACAATACCAAATTCAAAACCAGCAAAAAGAAAGAGGGAAAGAGATTTATCACAACATACTTCACTCTAGAAAATAACAACAGGTCCAGCAAGAAGTTTGTTTTAAAGTTTAGCTATATAAAACTCACTCCTCATTCATTACTCTGGATGTTTTACTTAAGTGCTGCCAAGCAACGTACAAAATGGTATTTTCACATTGTCTGTTTATGACACTAAGGCCACTATTTTACACCTATTGCACACTTACCCATTCCAAGGTAATACTTTGTATTTTAACTGAAAATAACCTTGCAAACACTTCCAAGATACATACTTCTACAGTACTTTTGTAAGTTAGCAAAAAGACCAAATAAGCAGAGTGCACAGACTGTCCTGAAGTCCCCATTCTGGGACACATTAGATTCTCCCTACGGAGTACCATCAGCTGCCTGGCACTACCCTGGCATCAGGGATAGGAAGAAGGAACAGAGTAATATCATACTGCCATACTGCTCGGTGGTCCCGCTGCATGATGTTTGCCACCTACAGAGAAATCAGTAAGGTAAATGCATTTTCTCCATTTCCAAGTCAATATTCATCTCTTCTTTTTTAAAAGAGGAAAATAGACTGGGTCTCTGTGCAGTTCCTCCCTACTATACCCTGTGACCTCTCTACTATACCTCAATATTTGAGAAGACAAATGCCAGAAAAATAAACTTAATAATCTAAAACATACCCAAAGGGGATGTCTCACATGAAAAACCTTAAAAGAAAACAAGTTCACAAAAATAAAATCCTTCTTAATTCAAATTATTCTGAAATAAGCATCCTTGAACTTCCAGTCTCATTGGACATTTCAAGCATTTTCGTTCAATGTACTTCTGTTACCTGACAGCCTACCCAATCCAAAAAGTATCCAAATTCCATTCCTCTTCTGTTATACATGCTGATTTATTGGACCTCAACCTTAAAACTAAATCTGCAACTAAAACCTTTGAGTTCTCACCCACCAATTCACAGCACTGAGACACTTCTCACTTCGAAAATCCAACTTCATCTTAGCACTGCCCCTCATTGTAGCCAATTAGCATTAAAAAGAACCTAGAGTATAACGTTTTGTGAACTGATTAAAAACTATATTCTTCTTTTCATTATAGTATTTTAACTAGATCCTTTTAATATTACTTTTAATATTGCTACAAAAAATCAAGTGGACAGTATGTATTAATACTTATATCTATTAATCTAAATATGGGTCATTAATTCATTAAAAAAAGACAAACCTTAGCAAAATAAGGAGAGACTTACTCAGAAATCAGTTTTAGAAGAAAAGATATACAATGCTGGCTTGATTTCCACACCCTCTCCAGACAAGCCCCTTGACTATCACCACAGCTACACTTAGAGAACACTTCCTTCACTTGCTGTATCCTTTCCACAAACTACTTCCCAGTAGAAGTAAAATTAAAATAAAATAAAATTTGCCTAGGTAAAATACTTCTGAGCCTCTGAAGTGGTGTTCACCAAGGTACTCAGACACAGAGAGTTCTCTTGTTGTGCACAAATTAATGTTTTCATATTAAAACAAATCAGTGAAAAGTAGGGTCCTAATGGTAAAGAAAAAGAAGTCTTAACCTGCTACTTACTCCATGAATTATCTTTTTCAATTAGTAAGGACATCTGACACTAATTGTATGTCTGTGAAAAGTTAAAGAAATACAAGCAAGATTCAGAAACATAAGAGATTAACTTGGGACATGGACATTTTTCTTTAAGAATCACTTAACAAGTATCCTACTCCAGACTGGGCATGTTCCTTCCTCCCTGTAAGGCTGAAGGGAAGTACAAAGGAGAAGAGAGTAGGGAAGAAAAGCAACATGCAGAACTAATGCAAGCCCATGAATAATGGTTCCCACCTTATTTGTATTGGTCCCTACAGTCATCTTTCAATTTGAATGACAAAAAAAGTGCAATATGTAAGGAGTATGTGGAACACGAGGAAAACAAAAGTTATTCACCAAGCTGTAATTTATAAATTTCATGGACAGTTAATCTAAGTTAGAAACTGCTTGCAAAATGAAAGATTTTCTGTATACAGTTGAGTGAAATGCCAGCATAAACATAAAAGAAAATAGAAAAATAAATTGAAAGATCTCCACTTAAACTTTGTCAACATTTGCCCAGGCCTGCCTATCTGCACACACTATTGTATGTGCATACATCTCTGCCAAGTGACACAATTTATCATGACTATAGAATTCATGCTAAAAACGCATTTGTAGCTTTTTAGCAAAATTTAACCCCCCCCAAATCTGATATCAAGCTGCTGACCCAATGATATTCACACAGCAGGATAAAAGAACTAATTTATTCTTGAAGTAGTTCTTCCATTACAATTATCTTCCCATTACAAAAACTTTGAAGCATTTCACCCTACATAAAGGGATTCTGAATCTGAGTGGAAAATTCCATGCATAGAAAAAATGCTTTTGTTTCACTGCTGCTGAAACTTAGGCTCTTAATTCGAAGTCTTCAAGGTTACTTGTGGGTTTTTAAAAGTAAACTTATAAAGTATTCCTATATGGTACCATCTCAGTCACAGCTGCTTTAAGATTAACTCCAGAATGATGCAGTATAGCCCACCAGGATCTGTCTCCCATGTGAGTAACCCTTAGGTCTTCAAAGAATGAACGCTGAGCATCACCAACAAAGTGAAGTTTCCTGCATTTCCTCCTCACCAGTTATACATGACAATACTGTGACTGATTAGTTATTTTGGGCAGATAAACCTGTGTGCAAGCAGCAGCAGTAAGCATTTTAATTGCTATGCCACACACAATAGGGAAGTTCAATGACAGGCTGTACAGAGCTGTAGTAACTCATTTTATTTACATTACAGGAACTGGTGTAGGAGAGGCTATTTCAGACATCCAGAAAAGGGAAACACATCAAAATGATTTTATTCCTTGGTCATTTCAGAACCTCAGTAAGTTTTTGTGCTGTGGTTAAAAGCGTTTTTTCAATATTATATATAGAAACCTTATCTCACTCTTACTAAAGGGTAAGCCAAAGTCATATTTTAATCTATGATAAATGTTTTCCCTCCAGAAAGGGATGTGTAAAAAGCCCACATGGTTATCTAATGTCTGCAATGCACTTCCACAAAAGAAACTTGGGAATTCAAGAGTCTGTGTTGACCATTCACTCTCTCTCCATCGCTGGCTGAGAACACCACAATGACATTAATTTTCTGCTCCGATGCCTGCTGCTCTTGTCAGACCACGTGAGGTAATACAGGGCCAGATCCTCAAACTGTGATAAACAGATATTACATCAGTTTAGCCCAAATGAGAAGTTAGATGCAGGTTCTTCCACGATCCTCAAAACTGCTTTTTTAAAATACTGAGGAAGGGTACATAATTTTTCACAGTTACCTGCCTTGAGCATCCCGAAGTACTAGCAGCATTTTTTCTTGGTGGTATTTCAGGAGCATACCGTGTTAGGTGGAACACTATCTCCAGGGGCTTGATAACAGTATAACAGACACCCAAATTACATACTCTGCAGTCTTACTGCCCATTTCATGCTGTCCACTACTTACAGAGAATCATTTTGACACTAGTACAAATATTTAGAAAGAAACTTGCTTATCAGACACATAACATCCACGTGTTATGTGTGCATAATGCCAATGTTATACCTAATATACTGGCCACAAGAAGCTTTGTGTTGGATTAATCCTTTTCTTTGCATCTTAATGACCATCTAGCCCAACCTGCTGCTCAGTACGGCTCAACTTGAAATACTTGCTCAAGGCCTTGGCCAGTTAGGCTTGAGAATCTCCCAGGATGGAGTTTCCTCAGCTTGTCGGGGCCCTTTTTCCAGAGCTTAACCAGCCTTCTGATGAAAAAAAAAAAAAAACAAAAACCCTTAGAGCTGAAATTTCTCATCTAACCTCTGTTTGTCTTGACCATCTCCTCAATACACCACCACCAGGCAGCTGAAAGACCTTTTTTACCATGAGGCACATAAAAGATCCTCACTTTCCCAGCTTGCTTGAAGAAGCAAATTGTACTTCACTGATTGCCACAAAAAACAAACCAAGATGCCAGTGCAATCAACAATGTAATTGTCAAAGTGCCCTTCGTATTCCGACACTATCTCCTGTTTTGCCTACTCATTTATTTTCTCTTTGAAGAGCAGTGTTCCAGTTTGACACTGACAAAGGCCTAAGAATCATTTATTTAAAGTGACTACCACATTGACAAAAGAGAAAAAAAAAATCAAATAAAATGCAAGAGGGATTACAAAAATCAATCGGTAGTTAAATAATTCATTTACTGAAATGTCACAAAGTTTGCATCTTACAATTTTATTCACCTGGGTACCACAGAAGCCAAATATAGTATTACTTCTTCAAAGGCTCCTGAGACACATAGCCCCTGCATCTTAGAATTCAGCTTAATTTCCTTTCATATATTCCTCAGTTAATATAGTTTATTTGTAGATTAATAATAGTAGTCTTCAAATCAAAAACCATAGCATCTACTGATATTCAGTCCTTTCAATAATCTATTTATGCACCACACAGATGACTCTCATAACCACAAAATAAGAAACACTTGCTCTGTACCAAAAGAGGAATGGCAAGGGACATTTTACAGGTTACCTGGAAGGTGAATAAGCCTGAAGTGAATAACTGTGAAAGGAACTGGGATGCTCATGGATATTACTTTGAGGCTTTGCTGCTCAAGTCCCCATCCTTCTGCCTGCTTGTGGCAAATCAAGTCACATACCACAGACAGAGGGACAGACAGATTAAGTGCCAATATCTATTAGTGAAGGCATAAAGTAGATTGGAAATAAAAAAGGATAAAACTCACTATCCTCATATATTCTGTCTAAAGCAATATGAGACTCCTGGAAAGAATGCTTCTCAGACCAAATGCACAAAAGCAATTTTCAAGACCAGTAGAGAAAAAACAATTTGAAGGTTGAGACTGCTCATGGAGAATGAACTAGTCTTTTATTTCTCCTTTTATTTTTAAAAAGAGAATTCTGCTTAAAGTATGTCTTCTTGTCACAGTCACCACTCTATGGAAGAGACTACTGCTCAGATAGACACTGATCCCTTCAGGCTTTGGAGATCAACTTCCAAAAATCAGTGCAATGATCTAACATGCATGCCATACAATTTTTCATACTAACATAGGAGACAGATACTCCATTTTTCATCTTCTTAAATTTCCAGCTAAATTGAGGATGACCTATAAAAGGTCACCAAAGTAACCTCAAGTTAAGGTAACAAAATCATAAATTGAACTTACTGAATTGCTGAACATCAATAGTAACTGACATTCCATCTGTTTCCTCTGAATTCAACAATAGGGATGGCCTTTGTGTAGCAAGTCTTTATTTTCTTTTGTTCTGTGCTTAAATTGTTCTACTAATTTGACCAAGGTGTTGAAATTAAGCTTTCTTGCCCCATAACCATTGAAACCTAGAATATTTCCAAATACATTATTTGTGGGTATAAAATACAGTAAATAAAACTTTCCTAGAAGATGAGAGGAACAACAGCAGCCCAAAAACATGTAACATATTTCAGAAAAAAAGTCAGAGTAGCAGCTTGTAAGAAAAGAAGGTCTTTTTCCTCAGAAGTGCAAAAAGGGAGATTATTGTTTGAAACAATGTAACGTGACCTGACAGCCCAGGACAATTCCTAAGCCATTCCTGGTAGCTGCATGCCAGCCTATTACAGAATCACTGAATCACCTATACTAGCATGGGTGTTTCCTTCAACAGTGAGATACTTTCTTTAAACCTCATGAAATGTGGATACAGAAAATGGATATAACGGATATAGAAAACCTCATCAGTATTTTTAATATAATCCCATATATAACTTTGCAGTTTCCTTATAACCTTTAGAGGAACAGTAAACGAACACATTGTACCTTTATACTGACCCACAGCTGCTGTGCAACTGAAATTAAGCTCTGCTATCTTCTGTTAGAATTTATTTAAACCATTATTGTCCACAAGACCATGACTATATGCAGAAAATTAAAATGTCATCAAGCTAAGAAAATAAATTACCTTGGCTGCAGAAGTAAACTTTACTATTGAAGTTGATCCTCTCTTACTTTATGCCCTAACGTCAGACACGGTCATTTTAAAATGTTACAATACAGTTCCTCAATGTCACAGTCTTTAAAACAGATAATCATCAGGTGATTGCATTTCACTACTACATGCCAAGTTCAAGCAACCAGTTGGCATCCAAACACCAACGTTTTCCAAATACCTTCAAATCAGCATAGCTAAAATTAAAGTTATTCACATACAATGTGAAAAGGCAATCAAAAAAACAAAGTGACATCACACCCACATCAGTCTCCAAATGCTGTCACTCATGTTCTCCTGAGTGCAGACCACTACAGTAATCATTCTTTATTTTTTGTCTGATTGTTATAATTATTCAAGTGATGATTTGATGGTGCATTGCTCCCAGCAATCCTTTACTGGCAAAAAACTTTTAGATAACAACAGTCTACTAACAAGAAGAGTAGGGAGAATAAAGACATAATGTTTGGTTGATATGTTTCAAGGTTTTTAACATAAAACACATTATGCAAATCCCATTTCAACACAATCCACACTAGTGATCAGAGCAGTTTCAATCTATGTTTTCGTAAGCATGCTGGCTAGCAAAGTCAAGTTTCTTGCCCTAATTTGTTCAGGACCTTCAGAAAAATTACTTGTGTAGTTGTATTCCTCCAGCTCTGCTGCATTTAGTTCAATATTTAGAAGGGTCATTAAGGAACTGAGAGGCAAATGAAATTACAGATATATTGTAAACAAAGAAGTAAACCCAAAAAAAAAAAAAAAACCAGGAAAAAAAAAACAGGTTTTTGCCTCATCTCTACACAGCAGTGAAAAAAACCTACCTCAGAGATGAAACTTGTAGGGCAGCAGGGAGATAAAGCTGCTGAGCAGACTCCTGCCTGAGGTTTCTCTCACTGAACAGGACATGAGAAACCATGAGCCATGACAAGAAAAACTGCCTGCCGTGGCAGGTAACAGCGTGAGAAGTGACAGAAGTGACTGTGACGTGGGGCAGGGTGGGACTTCATGATGATTAAGGGGGACTGATGCAAGAACCAGGAAAAGTTTGCAGAAATACCAAGCTGGGGTACAGATGCTTCAACCTAGCATTGCTGTGCCAGTGCCATTCCTAGGTCAGATAAACACCTTCCTAACAGATTTCTGTTTGTACTGAGCTAGCTAAACCATGTCAGCACTGAAGAAATCAGAAATAATCCAGTGCCTGTGCTGAGAAAGAAGGAATGAGGAAGGGAGGACACTGGCTCATCCCATTCTTCAAAAGTATCATCAAAATGAGGGCAGATGCTATTAACATCCAAAGCAGTCCCAAAGGTCAACACATGCAAATTTTGGTTTTCTTCTCCTCATTGTGGTGTGGCAGACATGTAACTCTTACTCTCTAACATAGTAAAACCTATACCCACATGTTTATAGCTGGGTGAGAGCTTTCCAAGTAGTCAGTAACCTACTTCACTCCGGATGAAGCACACATCCAGACAGAAGCACTCCTCTGAAACGAAGACATTAGAGCAGTAATTAATTGAGAGATGGATCGAATAAAAAACCCTTTCTGACTTTATGACCTGAGGAACTGACTCTCAAAAAACAAAAATAAAAAAATAATCTACCCCAGAATGGTCCCTGAAAAAGAGAGACTTAAGGGATATCACTTACAGGTACTTCAAACATGACTTCTGCTGCCAACTTATTTCAGTTCTACTCAGTAAGACCTATTGTAACAACAATATGGAACACATCGCTCCCTCCAGTATGAACCAGCAATGCTTGGCTCCTCACTCCTCCCTCTCCTTGTCCCACATAACCAGTGGTTGAGACCCAGACAGCAGGAATGGGAGAGATGCATTTGATCAGCTCACACAGATCACAACAGTTATTTCAAATATGTCCTCTGGTCTCCCTTGTCATTTGTGATGTGTTTATCTGTTCCGGTTGCAGGCTGTGCTTTTTTTCATGTACACTTACAAAACAGTGCCTGCAAAACCCAACTGAAAAATAACCAAAAGGGTGGTTAAGTTTTCTCACGTCCATGCAAACACTCAGTTACCCACACGCTCCCCGTGGCTGTCAAACTGAGCCTCCGCCAAAATACGGGGACAAGGATCAAGAACTGAAAGCAGCACATGGAAATTAAAAAGCATTTTATACAAGGCTGGTTTAGCCATTCTTACTCAGAAATTAGTAAGGTCAGCCTGTTCCTCTTCAGCATTACATGAGGCATACCAACACTGTGCAGTACCAAAAGGAAACTCATCTTGTTTGGCAGATAAATTATGGAAGATTCAATTTCACTTCCTCCATTAGCACAGCAGAGGAATTTTGTCTGAAATCCACTGAGACAGGAAACAGACAGATAAATTGGGATTGTGAGGTTCTGAATGGCATACATACGTCTCTGAGTCCTGATATTTGTTTCTTAAGTGAAGCAATTAGTGAAGAAAAAGATAAACATGGTCATTTCAGTCCAAGTGATTATTCTGCAGTTATTTTAAATTGAATACAGTTGTGCAAGTTTCTGATTCCACAGGGATATGGTATCACTAGGAGATCGATTAAACCTGTAAACACACATCTCCACATGCACAGTGCACAGAAGATTTTCTTCCTGTGTTATTTAAAATTCCCCAGATAAAATATTCCTCCTTCTCCAAAATCAAGCCTTGACAAGATATTTACACCAGCATTTCCAATGCATCTCACATCAGTTAGTGTTTTATCATTGCTATTTTTAGGAGAGAAAGTTGGATTCCTGCTTAAATACTATGATGATTTTAAATAAACTTCTCCCAGTGATTACATTCTCCCACTCCAGCCCATATTCTCCTTTGCCAGAATGGGGCAATATGTTAAATTTCCCAAAGCAGGGAACATCAATCTTACTGCGGTGGCAGCGAGCTTAATAAAACACCATGTGCTTCGTCCTCACCAGTTCCATCTGTAAAGCTGGATGCAGGCACACGTTTGCTTGGGCACTGTACTGAGCTTCAGCTAACATTGAGTCATGCCAAACAAATTAAAAGATTGATTTGCCAGCTCATTTCCCATGTCCACACTAACAGCATTACTCACGCTCTTGGAGAATACCTACATAACCACCCATATTTTGCCTTCCTTTGCATGCCTGGAGTTTAAAAGTCATGAAAAATCCTTTTGAAATGAAATTTTCCTTCTGATTAGAAGAGCCTCTTTCTAAGCCTACTGTCTCTCAATGTGCCACACACCATTTTCAGACAATTCTGCAAGGCTCTCCAACAGACATTTCTAGGGAAAAGACAAAACAACCTACAGTCCTTCTTGTATAAATTAGTCATCTGCAGGGGAAAGCAACACTGCACAAATGCTCTCTGCGCATATGGCATAATAAATATAAACCACAGAGCACTGGTTAATATACATACATTTTGTAACAACACAGTCCTTTATTATCCTGCTTTCACCTTGCAAATTCTTGCAATGTGAACATTTAGACTAACACGATCTGTGCTCATATATACAAAAGGTCACATTTAAATGTGGGTTTTGGTTGTTGTTTGGGGTTTTTTTTATTTATTTTGCCAAAAATACAATCTTAGGGACAAATCCATCCGTTAGCCTGGTCCATTCAGAGTCCAGAACTGTGACCTGGTGGACGGACCACAAGGTCCTGATGAGAACAAGGTGTAAACACAGCTAGGTGTTTCTCAGACACTCAGTTGTTACAGTGTTATGGTATTATATATTCTTCATTTGAAGACAGACATTGATAAATCAACTCATTTATTTTTAGCAAGGAGTCTTTTGATGAAGGAATATGAAAGCACACAGTGTTACTCAGCTAACTTCAACCAGTTGCTTCCATGCTATACAACATAATCCCCTGGCTGCTGCTTTGTAACAACTCAACTTTACAATTAATCCTTAAAGCTGGAGAGAAACATAGAACTAACAGCCCTGGATGGAAGAGACCTCTAAGCTCATCCAGTCCAACCATTAACCCAGCACTGCCCAGTCCCCACTGCCCCATGTCCCTCAGCACCACATCTCCACGGCTCTGAAATCCCTCCAGGGATGGGGACTCCCCCCTGCCCTGGGCAGCCTGGGCCAGTGCTTGATGACCCTTGTAATGAAGAAACTTTTCCTAATATCCAATCTAAGCCTCCCCTGAATATCAGATGAAGCTGAACTACTGAAGCAGGACTTCACAGTACACGGAAGAATCACTATCAGCTATAAGTCAAACTGCAAATTAAGGAATATTCATATTAGTTGCTAACAAATATCAAGATGGTGTCCCACGACACATAGGTTCATCATCCACAATGATGACAACGACTCACTGAAACTCCATATAAGTAACACTAGTGAATTTCTGGTAGTAATTTTCTTACCAGGCAGACTGCACAAACACACCTCTCTAGAGCTCTTCCATGGAACACTTCAGAGGAGCAGCAGTACTTTCAGTAAGACATACAAGGAAACCCTCCAGAAGTACTTGTAGACCACACAGGTCAACAGTCGTGTGCTCACAACCTTGATATGTACCACAGAAAACCACTGGGTTGTAACAGCCTTAAACAGAAACGTGTGATGTTTCACAGAGGATGTTCCAGCCCAAGTCAGTCCATGCACACAGAGGATGCAGTTTCCACGACCTAGTTAGTTTATCATTTTGTTTACCAAAAAGAAACCGCTCCTCTTCACGCTCGCAGATGATATTAAAAACGAGAGGCAGTATTCAGGCTGGAATGATGCACAGTTACAATTATGAAAGACATTAAGAGAGCAGAATTGAATTCAACAGCCCATTTGATGGTGACAGGATGATCTACAGTAATGGGGAGAGTAGAATAGGAGTATTCAGATCAATTAATCTAGACTTCTTGAAGAGGTTGCTAAATAAAGAGCTATTTGACTAAGTGCTGGATAAGGCCTATCAGACACATTAGCTACAATACAGAAGACTTCCCTTTGATCCTTTATTTTGAATTTTCTGAGTTCTTACTGAATGATAAGACTTTTTCCTAGCTTTAAAATCTTTATGTTGCAATGTTCATTCTTCTAAGGAAGAGCAGGGTGACCTTCAACGTGCATCTCCACTGATATTTAATTAACTGCAGGGAGCAGATTTTAGCACCACTACATCCTTCTTGCCTGTTGACCCCCAGTGCTGAGCACATTGCTCTACAGACCACAATCTGAGGTTATGTGAGATACGAGATAATAAAAGATTTAAAAATAAATAAATAAATAAATAAATTCACAGGCTTCACTTACGTGAACAATAAGGACATTAGGCTAAAATATTCTTAAAACATTCTCCTCGCATTCTATGGAAATTCTAGTAACAATTCAGTGCTGGACATGGTCATGGAAGCAGTCTGCAGAAGCAGATAAAATCACAGCCAGATATTTCAAAGGAAAATCCACCATACATTTTGGGGCTGGAAGGGGGGAGAAGCAGGAATTGAGTTGGAACAATTCAAGAGAAAGTAGCTCAGGCAGGATTGTTCAATTATTCAAGTCCTCCAAAACACCTCATTGGACCAAAGTACTGTTAGGAATAAATACACAATCCACACCTTTTTATGGATTACTTTCAAATGCTGGTTTCTCTATTAACTTGAATTTTTTTCTCTTTATCAAATCCTAGAATGGTTTGGCTTGGAGGGGATCTCAAAGACCACCTCATCCCAACGCCCTGCCATGGCAGGGACACCTCCCATCAGACCAGGTTGCTCCAAGCCCCATCCAACCTGGCCTGGAACACTGTCAGGGAGGGGGCAGCCACAGCTTCCCTGGGCACCCTGGGCCAGTGTCTCACCACCCTCATGGTAAAGAATTTCTTCCTAATGTCTAATTTAAATCTCCTCCCTTCCAGTTTAAGCCACGATTCCTTTCATTATTATTTCCTTCAATCCCTTTCATTTCTTGTCTTGCAGTTCCTTCAGGTGTTCTGCAGTTACTCATTCAGAAAACCAAGTGGAAAGGAAATCACCTGAGCTGAAGTTCACTATTTAAAGTGCTGCTGTAAGTCACTCAGACATCACCACCTAACTACGAGTGGACTTCTATTTGGAAGGGAAAAGAGGTAACTGTTTTTTTGTTTCATTTATGTTACTACTTTACCAAGAATGCTTTATAGCACTGAGTTGTTTCCAAGTTACCGAGATAATTCTGCATATCAAAAGGCAAACAAGTCTTTATGAACAGCACTGAGACTTCATATAGACATTCATCCTGCAGCTACTCCCAGCAAACACAAAGATGATATGCATATCATTCAAGACACTTGTGGAGGATTTTCACCTCTTGCCTATTCTCTGAGTGACCCCTGTCTTGAAATACTGTTCCAATCTTCCAGACACTGAACGGTTCAAAAGGTTTGCACTGAAATAAACATGACACATCATGCAGCTCCAGAAATATTTATACACCCTCAATGCAAATAATGATTTGCTGAACAAAAATATCCCAGGATACAAAAGATTCAGTGCTAGTTTTTGAAGAGTATTTTTTTGAACTGAATGTCACTTCTTCACTCTCTGAACTGTAGGAATAACCTATTGCTAGACACAAACTTTGTTTTTAATGAAGTCACTGGAAAGGGATAGTTTCCTACAGGCTGGAGAAATATGTTGGCAGCAACCCTGTGCAACTTTTCCCCTTGAGCAGAGGCAAGAGGTACAGTGGGTTGTCACTGAGGCTGTGCAGTCCCCATCCTCAACAGTTTTTCAGGACCCAACTGGACAAAGCCCTGAAGAGCCTGGTCTGACCCCAGAGCTGCCCCTGCTCTGAGCTGAAAGGTGGACTAGAGCCTTCCTCAGGTCTCTTTCTACCCAAAATTATTCTTCCTCCCACCCCTAGTTTCTGACTACTCTAGCACTCATCCTAGAAGCTGGTAAGATGATGAATTCTCTGCTGTCAAGGTCTTCCTGAAAACTGCTTTCAGCAGAGTCCCTCCAACGTCAAGTCAAAATGATGGCAGCTAAAGAATATGCTTGTACAGAAAGAGAAGCTGAAAAGTGCCCAAGCGACAATTAAATAAATGCCTACAATACTTACAACAAAGGAGAGGAGTATATGTATGTCAGCACTCAGGGCTAAACCACAGCAGCCAGTCTATCACCCAATGCTCCCTCCCCAGCTGAGAGGGAGAATCAGGAAAAAAAGGCAGAAGGCCCCTGAGGTGAAGAAGAAATAGATTTAATAGAGTAACAAAACTGACACAATAATCAACATTAAGTATAGAAGGTTCTACTCAGCCCAGTCCTTGATGCTGACAGCAGGAACAGATGCCCATCAGCAAGGAGCCCCAGGAAGAGGAACTGAACCCTCAGTGAGCTCCCCCCTTTTCTCATGAGCAGATGAGGTGTGGGATACAGCTGTGAGTCAGTGCCTGGAGTGGATCTCCAGCTGCCTGGGGGCTGCTCATGGCTGGGCTGGGGGCTGTGCCTGGGGAACCAGGACAATGTAACAGTGGATTGTACAATGCAGGTGGTCAATTTTCCTTTTCAGCACAGACACACGACTGTCAGCAGCAATGAAATGATGTTTACAAGTATGAGCAAATCATAGCACATAATTACCGTATAAAACGAAGATAAATCCAAACATGCAGTAACTTAGCACAGCTAGCTGGCTCTTTGAAGCAAAGTGGCAACTGTGTACTTGTTATCACACCATTACAAGGCAATTAAAAGTACAGAATTAATGACTAAGAGCTTCATCAATTTGATGTATCTCACTGAACAAATATTCTCACCCAGCACTTGCAACAAGCACAAAACACCACACATTTTATCACAGCACCTTGATCCTAAATGACCTATTGTATTTTCAATTATATGATCTTCAGTCATTAGCACAACACTACCTCGTGAGTTTAGCATGAATAGTATTTAAGGTTCAAAATCCTTCTTCATATCATGTTTGCTACTCAGATTTAGGAGCAATAAAAGCAGCACAGGGCAGAGTTGCCAAGCTTGTGTATTGCATTTGTAAGAACTAAGATCAGAATGTTTAAAAGCCACCTTAAACTGTAAAAATGAATAAATTCAAGATACAACGGAGTTATGTGGCCGCAGACATCATCCATTTTGGGCTCCTTTTCAAGTAATACATGCAATAAAAGCTATAAGGTGAATTTTTGGGCCACATTTCTTAGTCCCTGCAGGAAGAGGTAAGTGACAGATGAGAACACTGTTGGGCATTATGAAAGTTCCACTATTTAAATACCAACATTTGGAGTTCAGAGAATATCTAGAAGTTTTTTCATATCTTGTGTATGACTTCATTTTATTTGCAACAACTGCACTGTAACACAACACTTCTGTTAGCAGTTGTAAAACACTGATCTACTCCTACCTACGATATCAAAATTGCGTTTACTTCACTCAAAAGCACCATGTGTGTATCATGGTGTGAGCTACAACTGTGGGTTAATGAAACCTTTATGTTTCTTTTCATTTGAGTTCAAGTTCAATTCATAAAATATTAAAGGTATATTGAATTATGCATTTATAAAAGTACATGACAGTAAAATAATAAATCCTTAAAGCATGGCTATCAGGACAATTGTAGTTAAACCCTGAAACACACAAGCTAACTCTCCTAAGGTATAGAGCTTAGTCAGCAATGCACACTAGTTAAAACTACTAAGATGTGAGGACTGATCGATAAAGATTGTGATTACATCTGTAAAGTCCAGGGAAAAAAATACTAGCACACTACACAGACCAGGAATGTCAGTACATAAACCACTCGCCAGTACAGTACAAGGCTGAAGTATGAAAAGATGCAGTCAGTCAACTGTGAAAAGATGCAGCAGCAGTGATCTGTTAAGTGTGTTAAAAGTGAATTTTAACTATGTTAAAAATAAAAGCATAAATGCTTCTCACTCAGGCGTGCTTAGCAAACACACGTGGTCAGTTCCCAAACAGAAAGGATGAGCTGGTGTTTAATATCTAACAAACATGGAAGTGTAATGAGTGAATTGCTTTATATGAGCAGTCTTTAAACGAAGTTAACATAGCTAGGGCACCTGCTGTTCAGCACAACCTTCCAAGCTCAAGAAAAATGAATGAAGAAACTTACTCAGTTCTGAAGACTCCTGAATTTAATAGCAGATACACACACTACACTAGTAATGCTCAAACTTCTCAAGCTTTCCTGAAGCTGTGGTACCAGCAGAATATCTTGTGCAGCCATTTAACCTCTTTTTAAACAATACTGAATTAACAACATAAATAAAAATTTAAATCAAACCCCAAAGAGTGTTTGGACACAAAAGAAAAAAAAAAGGGGGGGAGAACTGGAAGCCACACAATCCCTTACTGATGAACTTGTATTGTGCATACACCCTGCCCTAGAAGGAAAGAAGTCTATGTACTGAGGTGGGCAGAAACTAGCAAAAGATTTGAAAAATGCAACAGTTCACCTCAAGCAAATAATGAACAATCCCATTGAAAGACCAGAATCTATCACATTTTTTGTGTGTCTTGCCTTTACACTTCTTCCCTTTTTAGCTACTATTTGTTTGTTACTAAAGCTATACAGAAGCAACACATTCAACCTGGCAGTCAAATTCAGTTTTTAAGGATGGAAATACTGTTTGGTAGAGCATTCACAGGGAAAGGAGGCAAAAGAAATACTCTGAATACTAAATGTATGCATCAAACCAATCATTAGCAACTCATAATACTTTGTTTTGGCAGTCTTGGTATTCTCCTCTTTTTTCCTTCACCACGAATTCCAAAAACATTTCAAACATTTAAAACGTTATCCAAACTTGCACGCCTTGCAGATGTGAATATAAATAGAGTGGTTAACACTCACGCTGTGGCTAGAGTGACAAAGGGAATGTGCTGCAGGCAGCCAGGAGCCTGCTCTGAATTATTCTGCCAGCCCATCAAAAATGGCACAAATGGTCAATGCAGTTCCATGACTCGGGTGATGTAACTCACCACTTCTCAGAGCTGATTAGCTCAGGTTCACAGACTCACTAATTGCTTTTAGTTTTCTGGAGTGCAAAAAGAAACTGTGTCTTTCCCAAATATCTATACACTGATGCCACATCCAGACCACCTTTATGAGCTCTAAAGGCAACCTAGGTGAGTCACACACATATATATGATCAAGATTTAATCTTACCTATTACAACTTATCATTTTTAAATGCTTTGTTTTGAAAAGATTTCCCTAGTTACCTAGAGATTTATTTTTATAGTGAATAAAAATTGCAATGATGCTCTCAGCAGAGCAGGATCTCTGTTTGCAATATTTCCATTTACATGTAATAAGAAAGATAACTTCACCCAGATAATTAATACAAGATATATCCAAAGCAACCACTGTGTCATAGCTATCTGACTTAGAGCAAGACAAACACCCAATAATAATTATACTTACTACATCCATTAATAACTTCAAAAATCCAGAGTATACAGGTTTGGGAGTTCACATCCCATACAGACTGCTAACAAGCCATGAACCCCTAACTGTATTTACAGGACAGTGTAAGGGGAACTCATGGCAGCTTCCTGGCATCAGAACAAGGCAAACTTCAGAGAGGTCTCTGATTGCTGCACCTTCTGCTGCTCTCGTGGGTAGTTCTGCGGCTTTTCTGCACTTGCTTGCCCTTGTGCTAGTACAAAGCAGGGCAGCTCTGCATTTCAGCTCTTAACTCAGATAATTGTGTGGTCTTAGATTCAAAAACAGAGGTGCAATGATCAAAAAAACTTCAATTTTTATCACTTCTTCTCATGACATTTTTCCTCACATCAGTTGAAACAGAATTTGTTATATGTCTGAGTGGCATACGCTGTTCTGTGCAGGATAAATAAAACCCTGATCTCTGGCCTCCAGCTGATACTCATATCCCATGCAAAGGCATTATCCAACCTTGTATTTCAGTCACCTGTGGCCTTCTGTGTGACAGCTTGGAAATGCAGGAAAATTGACTTTTTCAAAGCTTTTCTAGAATTGCATCTTCCCATCACTTCAAAACTAGAAAAGTCTTTCAGACAGAAAGATCTTTTTTTAATTACCAAATTCTTTTACACTGGAAAGAGTCCTACAAAACTTCAACCTCAAATCACATGTTGCTGGAAGCTGAGTATTTCTTGAACTCCACATTCATTTTCCTCATTTGTTAAGAGCTAAGAGTTAAACCTTATCTTTTGGTACCCCACACCACACAAAGTATATGAATAGGATCAGCTGAGAAAACATCTAGTGAAGACCACAGATGGAAACTGGAATTACAAGAGCATTTTGTTTCCTCTCTCTGTTAAGAGTCAATCTCATCCAGCACATGCCAGTAGACTGGTATGGACTGGTCAAACCACTCCTCACCATAGAGAGTTGGTTTTATCCAGCACAATCCCTGCACACAGACACAGCTCCAGGACTGCATCCCCCTCTGAATACTAACAGCAAAATGTTAAACCAATCCATACAGCTCAAAACCTCTCTGAGAATGTCTGTCATTTCACCTCATGGACTGATGCTCTGGGTCAGGCAAGGATCCTGCCCAGTGTCTTACAGAACTGCACACAGTGCACCTGATGTTCAGTGACAATGAGCAAACCCCCATTCTAGTCTTAATACACATTTTCATTCACATTTATTAAATGTAATCTGTCATCAGGATTAATGTAGTCACATATTCAGGACTGAAGGTGAAGGTATTCTGGTGTATAAAAAAGACAGATGGAATAAAACAAACTATACTTGCAAGAGAGCAAGGCACCATTTAAATTGTGGAGTACTAGATCAAACATTAATAGCCTATTCCACCATATTTCTGAAGGAGTATATAAAATTTTCTACATAGAATCTAAATACTTAAAAATTTATGGCATCTTTTGACCAACAGACATTTATTTGTTGCTAAATGCCTTTCCAATACAAGCTGTACCTGTATTAACTGATATCAGAATAAAAGCCCTGAAGTACCATCAGCTTTACAATTATTAAACAACGCTCACAAAACTATCCAGGAAGATGCATATGATTTTAACTGTGTAACACAAGTATATATCCTAAATATAGACAGATAATCTATTTTTATGCATCGTTCTAAACTTCTTGTAATAACTGTACTCCAGCTCAGGTAATTTAATTTCATATTCTATCAAGAACATACCATTGCAGTTTTATTTAAAAGGTAATTATTCTTTTGAAGAACTTGTAAGAGAGGATGATAGTGTTCAGAGAAATTCTTTGCCCACGTGGGATGTCTTAGGAAGTTTTTAGAAAGCAAATCAATACGTGTTTGCAGATTGAAAACCTGATCACACTTAGGCCTGTCCCAAGAGGGAGCTGAGAAATTGTCATTCCACTGAAAGGATCTCAGCAGAATTAGTTATCTGTCCCTGAAAATTGCTAAAGGACAGGGGACAGCAGTGGGTGTAACAAAGGCACTCAGGATCAAGAGAAGAACACTGTGTGTTAGTTATTTATACTAGCAGGCCTTCAGTTTGTGATCTCCATTATAATAAAAGTTAAAATTTCCTTTACACTTCAATAAAATCCTGGAACGAGACTGGATGATTATTGGGGAGGGTCTGAGGAGGAGCTATTGATAGGTATGATACTGTGATATGAAGAGTTTTATTTCTAGTTCATTAAATCAAATCTGACTTAGGAGAAAAAATACTCTCTGAAAGCTCTTGCTTTTACTTTTTCTCCCCTTCCCCAGTTCCCTCACCCACTGCCTTACTTCTCCCATAACAGTTGCAGGTATCAAAAAAGTAACTGCTCATTAAGACTGCTACTTGATACTTCCACATGTAAATGATGTATAGGGATAAAGCTGACCTTCTATAGAAACAAAGCTCAAGACTATCTCCATGAAAGTCCTTTTCTGGAAAGTTTTAGAGACCACAATAGAAAAATTACACTTATTATCCTATCTTACATCTTCTCCATGGGCACAGGAATATCCAGGTGCCATATTTTCTGAGAGATTCCACCTGTGACACCATGCTCAGCTCACTGAGGACTCAAAGCTTCTCTTTGGAACGATGGCCATGAGTAGACACAAATGCAGAAATCTAGAATTTACACCAGTGACCTGGCATCAGCCAGGCTGGAGGCATCCTGCTGCTCACAGCCTCCTTTGGCATCTGATTCTGGCTCTCTCTTGCAATACCAAGTGTTTTAATCACTACTGCATGACTTCTACTTTTTCCTTCTCTCAAGTACATTTGGGTTCATGCTGCAACCTCCACCCATACTTGATAATTCATCTCAGATACCAGCACCTATCTACAACTATCCCTCAGTTGTTCTTCCAAACCACATTTTTGTGCATGCCAAGTCTGCCAACATTTTACAGCTACTTTAATTTTTCATCAAGAAAATGATGGTACCCCGACAATGTGTTACAATGGGGCCGTATCCCATGCATGCAAGGAAAAAAATAGAAGGATTTGGTTCTGCTATATTTACAGTGGAGCAAACAGGAGACAAGGGAACTGACTTTCTTCTGTTCTGTTTCGGTAGAACTAGATGGAATATTGCACAGAATTTTGTGTTTTAATCCATGGGGAAGCTGACAGACATTTACACTTTACACTTTTTCTCACTAAGGTAGTAATTTGTCCCTTCTTGTGGCATCAAAACTGGACCTCCAGCAACTGAGAGTAGACACCAAAGTTATCCAGGTCAGATGAGCAGTGAATATAAAAGCTGGTAACATGTACATCGTTCACGTACATGCCAGTACATTCAGTGTGGGGTTGCCCAAAGGGAAATAAAGGTATAAAACCCTTTCCATTCAGGAATTTCTGATGAATTCTTGAAGAGCAATCCCACCTCCTACTTCCTTAATGTACCCAACTCCACTGTACCAAGAAATCTGTGCAATCAAAAATCTCTCCCAAGAACGTCCTCCAAGACTAAAACCCTGCTCACACTGGAAGGAAAAGCTCACAGGGGAACCAAGACAACAACTACTAATTAGTAACAACTTCATGACAAACTGCAGTGACTGCTTTGTAACGAACATGTTTTCTTTTCAGTCCAACTTTGAACTGAGAGGAATGAAAAATATTTTATGTGGTCTTGGAAACATATCATCATTTTGTTTCATAAAATAATTCTACACTGAACAGCACCCTGTGAATGGCCTGGCCTGAGAAGAATCATAGAATCACCATGGTTGGAAAGGACCTCCAGGATCATCAAGTCAAACCTTTATCCCATCATCTCCCTAACCACTAGACTGTTAGACCATGGCCTCAAGTGCTTCATCCACTCGTTTTTTGAACACCTCCAGGGACGGCGACTCCACCACCTCCCTGGGCAGCCTGTGCCAGTGCCCAATCAAACGAAGAGAACAAATGAAGAGGTAAAAGTGCAGGGAAAGCAAGGAGCCGTAACTACACTTTAACAACCAAAGCTGCTTCTCAAAATAAAATATACCACCTAGGTAACCAACAGGGACATATGGTCCCTCCATGCATACAGGACTGGTACAGCAGCTGCAAAATAAAATAACACATGCTTCAAATACCAAGTGGAAAGGCCACTTCCCTGGCTGAGATCATTGCCTTGTGTTGCTTGGCCCATACCACACCATACCCCCAGGGAAAAGGCACATCTGTCTCAGCTAGATGCTATGCTGCTTGTTCCATAATACAGCTCACAAAGATCTTAAAACCCAAACCCACCACATACACAAATCCTCAAAAGCCTTTCCAGACACTTTCATTCCAATTCATGCCACCAAGCTGATCTCAGATCTAGGACTCCTCTTGGGCTTCAGGTCTACCGTGCTTATGATACTCCCAGGAACCAATCTGTCATTCTGTATACTGTTGGAGAAAGCTCTAAGATTTAATCAGAATTTCCTTCATAGGCCTTCACATCTTACTGCAGAGAACAGTAACAGAAATAAGGCAATTATGTAAGTACCTGTTTAGCCAAACTTCAGAGAGAACGGTAGTCAAGCTCTACTCAAGTTAATAGGAAGGAGAATGATTGGACGAATATGAGGGATGAGGAGAAATAAGTGAAAGCTGGCTTTTACTTACAGAAATCAGTAAGTCAATGTGATTGCAGACAGATGTATCTGTTATGTAGAATACATTTGTCTTATCAACAGATACCCATTTTATCTTTCACAGGTACATCTATTAAGCTGGCTTTACACTAGTGATTCTACAAGCTCTGCTTTAAGGCAGTGTTCCTCCAGCACTGAACCAGACTTCACGACCAAGTGCCAATTTACAAATGCTTTTTAATCTTCTCCAAAATTTATTCTCTGAACTTAGATGAGTTAAGCATCCATTGCCTGATACATTTGTAGCCTGTCAGTGTTCTCTGAAGAGAACGGCCCTAGAAATCAAATAATTTAACTGGCACAAAACTTGGCTTGTCCCAGTTTACCTGCTTATTTACTTACTGAGAACTTACTCAGGTATCTGTCAAGGACAGCCCCTACAGACATAAATCACCGAACAGCCTTGCTTGGAAACTGCCTCTAAGATCATTGAGTCGAACCATTAACCCAGCACTGCCAAGTCATCACTAAAAAACTGAAGGTGAAGCCATAGAATGTCATCCTTCTTCCTCAGAACTGTTTGATGGTGGTCATACAGGGGGAGAAGGGAGCGCTGCCAGCACACAGGGACGTGGGCTCCCTGGAGTTACAGAGCTGCTCACAAATAGCTGAATCTGTGAAATACTTGGAAAATATGGCTGCCATGAAATACAGTTCACTTCACAGCTTCAAACCTGAACTAGCAGTGAAAGAAATGCTTGCCAAGATTACATCCTTTGTGCAATGCCTCCTAGGGAAACGGATCACTCTCCACAGTACCACAACGCCCCCCTTTTCTCACCCAGATCACCATAAAGATCCTACCACAAGGCTGAGGAACAGACTTTTTTCCTCTAGAACTCAGGAAAACTTGTCATATGCTCCTAATAAGTTAATTACTAAAACACAACTGTTCAGTTTGGAGGTAAAAGAGTGATAGGAAGGCCCTGAGGACGACTTTTAAAGATATTTTCCTGAGGAAAGTATGGAAATCCTCCTTATCTACAGAGAAATATGGAAATAACCAGAACTCCTCTTCCTATTTCTGACAGCCAAAAAATCTCTTGTTGCCTTATAAAACCTGCTACAAACCCGTCTCCATCCTGCTCAGTGTCACCCTATTTAATCTCTCAGACCTCCTCCACAACTGCCTTTAAACTTTTGCTCCACAAGTCCAATTTTAGACCACAGTGAGACTTGCAGGCGTTAAATGGAAGATATATGCCTCCAATCTCGAGCTCTGTATAACTGCACTCAGCCATAAATCCTTCTGAAGTCACAGAGCCTGACCAATAAAAATGAAGTTTAGTGCTGTTCTAACATGAATATGTAGGTTATACAACTCAGAATAACTCAGTAACTATTTTAATGGGGGTCATCATTATTCAGAGAGGCATTTGAAAGAATGCTCTACGTCGTTTAATCATTTGAAAAGAAAGGTTCCAGCAATTCCAAAAATGATTTTGATGTTTTCCATAGAACAATGTGTCTTTGCTACCATGAAACAGAGAAGACAACAGAAAATATAAGAGAGAAAAAGAAAAGCTTTTCTCATTACCTTTAAGCTCCTGCTGTGCATTGGGCATTTAAGCTGAAATGGCCTCTTTTCCCCAAAGAGAATTTTAAATGCTCTCCTTAACTGAGCATGTGTGAGAGTTAATCAATAGGCAGCTAGGGATCAAATCTTCAAAACCAGGCAGCACCCAGCAGTTCTCATTGTGACCTGAACGTCCAGTTTATCAGATGTTAAAGCAACTGGACTTGAGATTGTCCCCTTTCATAGACAAAAGGCAAAATGTTTTGTATAAGCACAATTGTTGTCCCTCTCTACCATCCTACTCTGGAGAAAAAGCACTCCTGGTTCCTGGACTCTAAAAAGAGGTTAATAAAACTTCAAATAGATCAAACTCCTTTTGTGGTGGTGTTTCAAATCCCCAGCAGTTGTAAGATATCCTGTTTTACATTCAGGACTGCAAGAAACAATGTTTCACTGAGAGGTTCTTCTATTTCCACTCTTAAAGCACAGTTGTTGAACCAAAATGCACTTTATATTGAGGATATGGTACCCACCTCATGAAAACCCCATTGTGACAAGTCATATATCTCCATAAATAAAGCCCCAGCACCTCCAAAGCATACAGCTGCTGAGAAAAGTCATGGTAAAACTTCACTAAGATCTCCAAAGATTGGGATCATGCTGTTATACGCCGATGCATTTTCACACACGTTTTGCCAGGACTTCCCCTGAAGATGCACAGCAGACCACAACTAGAAATGAAAATAAAGACATCATCTGTCTTCTGCCCTCACTGAAAACTCCTTCACTGGCAGCCATGGCAGGTAGGACATGGTGTGTGAAATGGAGTGGCCAAAAAGATGCATGTTAGAAGGAAAGAGTTTGAAACAAAACAAGGCATTAAGTGTGGTACTGGGTGAGGAGGAGAGTTACAGCCAGCTGAGACACAAAAGGCACATATGCAACACTAGAGGGGCAGGGTGACAGCATGAGGAGACAAAAGGGCAAAAAAGGCCTGAGAAGAGAGATGCCACGGAGCACCCTTAACTATCAAATGTCAACAGCCTCAGACTGGGCTATAAATTGAGACTATTATTTTCTTTGCTTACAAAGATACTAACAACAGAACCAAAAACCAGCCAGTCTCTGTGAAACATGTCAGAGATAATCAACAAAGGAAAGTCCTTAAGTGAGTAATTTCCTCTCACAAGTGGTATTTGAGTAGCATACGGCAAGCAAGGAACCATCCACAACCTGATCAAAACAGGCCAGGCAACAGTGAGACAAAACCCATCTGCTCTGTGAACGAAAAGCAAGGGCTATGGGACTGGTTCTGAAAGACCAACACATGTGCAAGACAAGCAAAGCCCTAAATTTTGCATCTTCTAACGTGAAACAAACCTTACTTCGCTCCTTTAGATGTACTAATCACTCATTTTGCACACAGAGCAAAGCCAGACTGAAGTGTGCTAAGTCATTACCAGCAACACTGAAACTTGTCTCTTCAAAGCACTGTCTCAATGCACTTGAAAAATGTATTGATATTGTTTGTGGGTCATTCCAAAGCAGCACCACACAGGAATATCCTCTGTGAATAGCATTAGTCAAAGCTGAAAATACCCTGAGAGCTCCTGGGCCCTTCTGGAGCTCCAAGTTCAACACATTTCAAAGCTCTGAAACTAAATGCTCATGGCACACACCAACTCCTAGCTCTGATCCCTCACCCAGCTCAGTCACTGCATGCACACTCGTCACATTTGGTATTTGCCAAAAGGGCAGGTCACTCCTGGAGTCAAATGAAACACAATTTCCCTCGCAGAGGCCAGCCCTGGTTTGTACTGATCTACTTCTGCTTACCCTGGTACATCTCCTGCTGCAAAGAACCAACTCAGTTTCTGAGCCCTCTCTCCTCCCTTTAGATTACTTTCAACTATCAATCAGGTACAACAAATCCCACTTCCCAGCACACCCCCCCCCGTAAGCATCTGCAGGATGGAGGATACAGACCTCTTCTCCCATAGCATCTACACTTTTGGAGAAACACAAGGTCAAGTTGGGACAGGGTCAAAGAAAGGCTCTGATGATAATCCAGAAAACCCTTTCATTAGGAAATGAAACAAAGGAAAACAAACAAAAACTATGCTACTTTATTCTTCTAAAACCAGGCTGTGCCAGGGGAGGGTTAGATTGGATATTAGGAACAATTCCTTCCCTGAAAGGGTTCCCCAGCACTGGCCCAGGCTGCCCAGGGCAGTGGGGGAGTCCCCATCCCTGGAGGGATTTCAGAGCCGTGTAGATGAGGTGCTGAGGGACATGGGGCAGTGGTGACTGGGCAGTGCTGGGTTAATGACTGGGTGACCTTAGAGGTCTTTGCCAACCAAGGCTGTTCTGTGATTCTATGAAAAGAGGAGACAGGATGGTCTCTATGACAAGCACATCAATCCATTTTTCTTCTTAACAGGAATTAAATCACTTATGGGTTTCATGGTAGCTTATGGAGACCACCTAAATCAGAGGTCCTCCACATAATTTATAAACTGACTCACTAGCTACTGCTTTTTCTGAACGAGTCACCTGTGTAAATACAGACTGATAATTCAATACAGTAGTTACATTTTCATCATGTGTTTAAGAATATCAGCAAAATCTATCATTTGGGGAGTTCTGAAGAAGGGAAAATTCTGTAGAAACTTTTTTCATGTCCAGTACACTGGGGACAAAACTCTCTAAAAAAGTTTGAGAAAACCTCCTCCTAAGTTTTAGGTTTAAGCTTCTAAAATGTACCTGAACCCAGGTAGATTCCAACAGTGTTTTATGACAAATTGCTTTGCTTTCTATACCACACTTCTTCATTGAAAACTTAGTCATAAAAAGTGTCACTGGGGAGGTTCAAATTTGCAGTATTCAGTGGTTACCAGGTCAAAATTGCTCAGTCTGTATGCTAAAATAAAACTAATAATTAGTATTAATTTTTAAAATCCCTAAGATGTAAAAACTGGCATATTTAAAGGAAAGGCAGCAAGGTCCTACTGGATTTTTAATTATCTTTCATTCCTGTAACTGGTTCAACCCACTTGATTACAGCCTCGGGGACACACACTGGCACCTCTGGGGTCACTGGCTGGAATTTGGTAAGCAGTTCCTTAAAGGGGGAAGGAAAGGGGCTAGAAAGCAGGGGGCTGGGATGGAGATTCTGACAGGAAAAATTACCCTGACTTCTTCACAGCCACACCTCCCTATCAAACCCAGACATCAGACATTTCCATGGCGCACTAAAGATTTATGCTTACAAAGGGGGGAAAACCTTTATAAGTATTCTGGAATGTCTTCAGCTTCATCTGTTTTTGACAAAGCAGTATGTGGTACTAATGTTCTTCTGACTAATAAAAATGCTCACTGATACCCTACTTCACTTATTTAATGGCTATTTTGACTCAAGTATTAAAAGCCATGTAAAGTTGAAAACAAAATTCAAAAACTAAACCCTGTGAAAATTTTTCTGCAGCTCTAGTCCTGAGGGAAGACCAGAAACTTTGTGCATTAAATAATTCCATCTCCACAAGCAGTAGTGAGTTAAAGAGCAGAGCTTTTGACATGCATTTCCTGCAATTCCAAATGCTTCAATAAGCACAACTAGGACTGTTTAAGTTACCAATGCTTTTTTAAAAGGGAATTAGAGCTATCCATTCCAGGTCATTACTCATGGAAGCCAAGGAGATTTCCTATTGCTACAACAGGTGATTATTAAAGGACTGCCCTTCCACCCTGAGACGAGTACACACTCCCTCTATTATTCCCTCTGCGTTATCAAATAAAATCCCTTGTAACTGAAAAATAAACCTGATTATCAGCATATCTTTCTGCACTGCACAACGTATATTTGTAATATTATTTTATCTCATTTGAAGGTTCAGGAAATCCAATTTTCATGGGCTTGAAATCTGTTCCCCTTTCATTCTGCCAGGCAGAAGCACAGAACTGTTTGTTCATTGGGGTGTTTATTATTAGAATGTCTAGCACAGAAAGGGAAAAACATCCAGAAAAGCTCCCAGCTACAATTTTACTCTGAACTCACATTGATAGCAGGCAGTATTTAACACATTTGAATGTCATCAAGCTACTTTGCCATAGAATATAGAAGAGGAGTGAGTAGGAATGATGTGTTCTGAGACATGGAGCTCCAGGCCTTACCAGTGCCCAAACAAAGGACTACTTGTTTATACCAATGTGAATCTTGTACTGAAACAAAAACATTTTTCATCCGTGAAATTTTTCAGCATGTTTCCTCTGTGTTTTCATAGATGTTAAAATAACAAATGGAAGGAGATCTTTACAGAGAGAAAAAAGGAATTATACTTTAATCCCCATATATGAAGCACTGATGGTTCTGCTCAGCAAACTCATTTCTATGAGTCACAGCACACCTCTGACCTCAGGACTGGCTGCATTGTCTTTTCAAAATTTTGTCAGAATATTTTTTCGTATTTTTTGCTTTGTTCTAAAACCCTCAAAAGGAACTGTTCTCCAGTAAGTTTATATGCCATTTTCTGGCTTCCCTCTTCTGTGCAGTGCAACTTATGCTGCAGAGCCATTTAAGGCCTACATAAAAGATCAGCTTTGACTGTCAGCTCCCTATAAAGGAGTAGGCTTGGTGACCTCAAGAAACTGCAGGTTTTTGTCTTCCTGTTCAACAGAAAAATCATAAATTAATTTCTGTATCTTCCTTCAATTAAAACCAAACAAAACCCACTATGAACTGAAACATCAACAATTTATGACAAATATCATCTGCCCTGTACACCCACTAATAACAGCCTCATTTCACCAGATTACAGAACTCCATCAGTCATTTATTTTGAGTGAATAATACTTTTGGGGGAAAGGATGATGACTAACAAAGTAAGTGAGGGCAATGAGCAAACTAAATGAAAGCCAATATATGCAAAGAATCACCAGCTTAAAGGAACGAGCATCAACAACTGCAAAAAAAAAAAAATTATGGAAACACAAGTGATGGGCAGTCAACACACCTTACAAATATCAAGCATCACTTTCCATGTTGGTGGAAATCAAGAATAGCACAGCATAGGTAGCTGGTTGAGGGAGATGACTGTCCCCACCTCAAGTTCTCTGTGCAGTTTTGGGCACCTCAATAAGAAGGACATCAGACTATTAGAGTGTGCCCAGAGAAGGGCAACCAAGCTGGTGAAAAGTCTTGAGGACAAGGCTTACCAAGAGAGGCTGAGGACAATTGGTTTGTTCAGCTTGGAGAAGGCTGAGGGGTGACCTCATCACAGTCTACGATTTCCTCAAGGGGAACAGCTCCTCTCTCTGGTGACCAGCAATAGGGCACGAGGAAATGGAGTGAAACTATCAGGGCAAGTTCAGTTTGGACATTAGGAAAAGGTTCTCCACTGAGAGGGTAGTCACTCACGGGAACAGACTCCCCAGGCAAGTTGGTCAAAGCACCAAGCCAGTCAGAGATCAAGGAGCATCTGGATGACACAGTCATATGATTTAGTTTTAGGTAGTTCTGCAAGAAGCAGGGAGTTGGATTCAATGACCCTTTTGGGTCCCTTCCAACTTGAGATATACTATGATTCTACAATTCTGAGAATCTCAGAAGGAAAATAACATAGGTGGCTCAGAGAAGGGTCATGACAATACAACAAAGGTACAAAGGTCCTCCAACTGTTGTGGAAGAGTCACAGTTTGAAGAAGAAAACAAAAAGCCCAGCATGGCCTTAGATATTATACAGCTGCTCAATTCATGCTTTGTCCTTAAAATAATAGCTACATTACAGAAAACAAGCTATTAGGAATAAATAAGAGCAGGCATATCCCTTGAGATGCAGCCTGCCAAGAAGTTAATTGAATATTATAAAGTATTATTTACTTAAAAAACACATATGTGTGTTCTTAAATATGTACCTTACTGTGTAATATAATCCTGAAAGTACAGTAACATGCCATGTTCCCAACACATTATAATGCCTTGGTGGTTATGCTATCTCTGTTTACAGACTCCTTGGTTTTATTCCTTCCTTGAAAATCCATACCTGCTCCTAACTCTTTCCTAGTCACACCAGTTTACTAGGAAGAGCAATGGTCCCAAATAAAGTATGTGAAAATGCACACATTCGCACCACACTTTAAAAAAAAAAAAAAAAAAAAAAAAAAAAAAAAAAGGAAAAAAGAAAAGAAAAGTGATGTTCTTAGTGTATTGTGAAGAATGTGTCTTTTTTGGGTTAGTTATGATTCAGTTAAACCAAAAATAATTTTCTAAGTGTGTATGTCCATGCACCCTGCCTCACAAATGCTTGTTTATTAGATTTCAAACTTTAAAACTTAACCACCACAGCCTTTAAAGCACTGTAATCTTTTTCAGGCATGTATCATTAAAAAAAATAAAAATTCTAGACTAGCCATGAAAATAGCCAAGAATTTGAAGGCTACAAATATAAAGCAATCATGACCCTAAATAATTATAAGGTTGTCCACTGCTGATAGTTTATCTATACATGAACTGCCAGAAGGACAGAAAGAAGCAACCACAGCATCTCTAGAAAAACCTAACTTTGGCAGTAAGTTTTTCTGGGGTGAAAGGGCACAGCCAGTTCTCAGCACAACATAACAACTGCCCTACAGATGAGATCACATATAGGCACGTCTGGAAATACCACCACATCACAAGTCTGGACTGTGAATAAGGTGTCATCATTTCAGTGCCAACATATTAACCACTGTATTTCTTTAAAAGCATCTCTTCTAATAACAGCCATATAACATATAATTGCACCAACAAATAAATCTCTTTTCACAAACACCACCTGTCATCATTGACAAGGTTTGAAACATTTTGCCCTACCAGTCACACTGGGTAGGAACATACACTCAGGAGGTTAAGGTCAGTATATTTTAAGTCGTTGTTTGGTGATTCAGTGCTAGTTTGAGAAATGGAATCAAATCTGTACAAACTCTGGTTTTAAAATTGGTACCAGAGAGTCACACTCAACCTAAAGGAAAGCCAAAGCAAATGGCTGCATACCAGAAAATATCTGGCACAGTTGCACACTGTCACCTCATCTCTTCATACTCTTCACTGAAAAGTTAATGTGCCCATTACTACCTTTGATGATTATAAAGATGTCATTTACTTGGTCTGAAGTGGATGTCAGACTGTACGTTGTCTTGATGACAGCAATAAAGAAATTGTTAAATCACTTCAAGGAAACAGAAGTGATCAAAATAGTTATGAAATTCACATTACCTCTGGGCTTCTGATAAAAATCACCTGGGCAATCAGCACACGTAAACCAGAAGCAAGCATTAACTGGGCTACTAGAAAAACGAAATTGAGTCTGAAGTCAAGAAGAAATCATCAACAGAAGAACTGAGGACTGGATTACACTGACAGACAGATCCCCTGGAAGCAGTGTCATTTGGCCAAGGCTTCCCAAAACCATTGAATAAATTTGGCAAGGATCATCTAACATTTGTCTTTCTAATAGTGATAGGTTTGCTTTCATCAGTGCATGCTATATGGTGTGTTACACTACACTTTTAAGAAAGAAAACCTTTCTGGCCAGTATATTAGGTTCTCCTATGCAGAGCAGTTATTGACTAGTCTCAACAACACAAACAACTAGCACTTTCACAGATTTTTCTTATTCCTATTCTCACTACAATATCCTCCTCTAAAAACAGATGTCATCCTTCAGGTTCCTGTTTTCATTATTTGCTTTCATGGTGCTTCAGCTGTGCACACCAAAGGTCACTTACTCCAATAAAACACAAACTGCACCTATCTCCTCATGGAGTAGAGCCTAGCAGGAGAACAGCACTGACCATTCTTATTGCTACAACACTGCCCACAAAGCTTTAAGGATGTGTGACAGTGCATGTACTTCTCTTGACCACAAGTTCTAGACAGAGGGAAAAATAAACAGAGACAGTAAACTACTTCAAAACCTCTTTTGAGTGCCAAGCTACACTGCAAACGCTCCATCGGGACGTGCCTTCTTGACCTGAATCCTTCCACCTTTACACTTTAAAGCTATATACGGCCACAAAGATACCACAATAAAGCAACAATTCCAGTGCAAACACAAAGGCAACAATCCACAAAAGATTTCTGAGAGGCTGTTCTTACCTATTTATACGTTATTCGTAACTGTATTTTACTTCAGCTTTTTGTATGACAATGGGAATTGTTGACATCAAAATGATAATCAACAGCAGCATGGTCAGCACCTCAAAGGAGGTGATGCTCCCCCTCTACTCTCGTGAAATGCCTCCTGCAGTGCTGGGTTCAGCTCTGGGGCCCCCAACCCAAGAAGGACATGGACCTGTTGCAGTGAGTCCAGAGGAGGCCACGGAGATGATCAGAGGGCTGGAGCACCTCTGCTCTGGGGACAGGCTGAGAGAGTTGGGGGTGTTCAGCCTGGAGAAGAGAAGGCTCTGGGGAGAACTGAGAGCACCTTCCAGTATGTGAAATGGCTACAAGAAAGCTGGAGAGGAACTTTCTACAAGGGCATGGAGTGACAGCATGAGGGGTGATGGCTTTAAACTGGAAGAGGGAAGCTTTAGACTAGATATTAGGAAGAAATTCTTTACCATGAGGGTGGTGAGGCACTGGCCCAAGGTTGCCCAGGGAAGCTGTGGCTGCCCCCTCCCTGGCAGTGTTCCAGGCCAGGTTGGATGGGGCTTGGAGCAACCTGGGCTGGTGGGAGGTGTCCCTGCCATGGCAGGGGGGTTGGAATGAGCTTTGAGGTCCCTTCCAACTCAAACCATTCTAGGATTCTATAACATAGGCATAATTGTATACTTCCTTGCATTGATAACACAGGTAATAGAAAAGGCTTTTTGTGTTCCTTGCTTGTCAACAATATCAGAACTGAACTATGCTGCCTGCTAGATCATCATATGCCAGCTTTTCTTGTAGAAAAGAACTATAAATAGCAAAACGTGAGACAGACAGACAAGGCAGAAGTGACAGAAGTATCAGATAGGAAGTACATACACACAGGTCTGTGGCTACTAATGGCTCTTCACAAACTGGACTGCAAGCTCAAGATGCATGGAACGACGAGTACATCATCTTTTATCTCTTGCACTGCCAGAATGTAACAGGTTGATAAAAGAACACTTTTCTTCAACTCTGTACAGAGTATATCACAATTTTTTATAACTTCTACTTTTACAATCCCATGAAATAAAGAACTGGTCTTCCTATTTTAAAGGAGGAGACTGGGGCACAGGGCAGACTGAGAAAACTGTTTATGAGAAAATTAAGTTTATGGTTGAGCTGGGAACCAAGTGCATTAGTCTAATCTCAGCTCAAGCACATTTAGGAGGCATGGACTGAGGAATAACAAGATCAGCACTGCAATTCTGATCAATTATGCACAGTCAATTTAAGAACATTTTGTGACAGCCTGCTACGAAGTTGAATTGATAACTTTACTTGTCAGACTTTCACGTTCTCCTCCAGCTTGTTCCCAACAATTGAGTGGAAGTTCTCAATGGACACATTTACACTGGCCTTCAGGAAAACAGCCAATCATTTGTTCTTATGTGCTTAAAATACATGCAAAAAACCAAACCCAAACCAAATTGATTCAAGATCCTTGAAATCTGAGTGACCCTACAGTGCACAGTAGTGCACCCTTCTGAAGTGTCTGATTTTGGGGTAGGAGTGTTAAACAAGGCAGTGGACAGCCTGGAACTTAGGCAATGTGTGGGGTACAAGCTCTTATCAGAACATGAAGGCTACATGCAGTACACTGCTCTTCCACCCTCTCTTTTCTCCCCAGAATTAAGTGACAAAGAGATTTCATGTCCTCAGAGTTTGTGAACACAAAATATATACATGTATATAAATGAAAAGCTGTTAGACATACAATCCTTATACAGTCAGACAAGGAATGTTAGAAAAGGTCTTAAAGGGCTTCTCAAAACATCAGCCATTTCAGCTCTGCTTGTGAAATACAGTTCTGCTACACTGAAACAGAGCCATGTACAGAAATGTTCCTATTCAGAATTTTTTTATGTTGTTTTCAGAAAGTAGTAAGACAGTGTCTGCTGCTACAAGGACTTCTGAATAAAACTTCATTTTTCACATTCCAACTTGATATCAACTGACCTAAATGCAGCATACAGAATCCCTATTGATGCACATTTCTTAAGCATTTGATACCACCTCTTGTGAAGTATTCTCCTGCAGGAAACGTGTCTACTCTTCTCAGCAATATGCCAAGACAACTAGAAGGACAGCAACAGGATTTACACCATTACTGCAGAAAATGGTTATTTCTTGTGTTGACATTCCGCTTGCATTGAAGAAATCTTCCTGCTTAAGGGACTTCCTTAAGCTGCCATTTAATCATCTTCCAGATAGACCAAGACAGGTCTGAGGTATATAAATCAAACACTGTTTTATTCGTAAAATTAAGGGTATTGAACTTAAATTTTATGTTTTTTTCTTTTATTTCCTCAAGGAAAGAGAATTAGTGATACGGGTGTGATCTGAGGGTGACAATGCTAAACTGGTCCAAGAGTATGTTCTGGGACAGACATCTCATCCAGAATTGCCCTGAAACATCTGCCAGGAGGCTTTCAACCAGTCAGACCTGGGAGGGAAGACTTGCACTTAAACTAAACAAAGTCTGAAATTCCTCTGTTTCATTCTTTCAACCAAGGCTGTTCTGTGACTCTAAATATGACGACTACTTCAAAAGTCTCAGTTTTCTGAAGAGCAGATATCAGACCCACATGCATCAGAGACATTTAAGAAAAAGCAAAAACCTTTCCAACATACAACTACCAAGTTGCCCCCTGCAGTGCAGCTGGCACCTGTCCCTCTCAGGGACCTGGCACCCTCTTTCACAGCCATCCCCACGCTGCTCCACGCCTTTCCTGCCCTGCAGCCAGAGTTCAGCTGCCAGCATGCACCACACAATCAAAAGCTTGAAGGGAAATGCAGTCCTTGACATAAGCCCCCAGCAAACAAACCAGATTGACAGCTCTGGCAACCATGGAGAATTCAGTATTTGTGGAATGAGTTGACAAATCACCTAATTTAGGGCAAATCAAATCAATTTGCAGCAAAGTACCTTCTCCATTTTCCACTGGAAATTTTTTCTATATTAAGGAAGTTTCTATAGCAAAAGGGCTAGAAAGACTTGATTCATCAATATTCAAATAATAATAATTGAAGAAAAAAAAAAATGAAGAAGGCATCAGTGTATAAAACACCTGCCATAAGGAATACAATTTCTTCAGAAACTCTGCCATCCAACCTAGCTCTTCCTGAGTTTATGGGGAGCAGCTGTAGCTGCAGAGTCCCCTGCCAAGAAGTCCAGCCCTCAAAAAGCAGCATGCTTAGTCATGGAGCTGGGCAGAGAATGCAGAAGCTCCCAACCATACCCAAAGACTGTTTGAGAGCACCTGATGCTAACACCAATGAAGGATTTACTGTTTTACCAGTCCACAAGGTTCTTATGTCATGTCTGAAAGGCTGTATAAAGCTATCAAAAAGATTAATTCATCCAGCAATAAAGAGGTTTAACCTTTAAGGAGTAAGCAATCCTGGGGTTTTTTGCAATGTCAAACAGGAGAGCACAATCCTGACTCTACAAGTTTAGATGAGATGAATGACATTTTCTAAATGAGAGTGACTTCCCTATTGTTCAGGCAAATCAATCTACCTATGTAAGCTTCAGATTATCTTCAGGTACATGTCAAACTGCAGACACCAGCCTGACATTTGGGATAGACACCAGGAAGGGAGACAGCCTTACATACAGCTCTAGTGAATACTCATGGAGGCAGACTCCACATCAGTTAAAATCCCTTCCTATAAACTGCAGCCAAACAGGCAGAAAAGATAATTATCTTGCCTCTTCATCCACAGAGCTTGAATCCTCTGGTTAGCTCATCCTATTTAAGCTTTCACTCGCACAGAAAAATTTTACATGAACGTCTGTCTCAAGAGCACTCTCATTTCTTTGGGAAACTTGAGTGAAGTAATAAAAATGCATTTGCTGCTGAGATTGGTAATGGGCTTTATGGACTTTTAGCTCTACTGCCACTCAGAGAGATCCTACGGCAACAGTTCAAAAGGCCACAGTGAACCAGCCTGGAGGGCTAGGCCAGTTCCTGGCCTCTGATCATGTCAAAAGCACAAGCCAAGGGAGTGGAACCAGGAAAGAAAGCACACACATCCTTAAATCTTCCTCCAGGTCCAAACACTCCCAGCTCAGCCAGTTGCCAGGCTACACTCAGCTCAGTTGCTGAGTAACTTGCGATGGATTGCTCCTCTAAAAACACACCTGCTCTTCCCTTTAGCCTTCCAGCACCCACAGCACCCCCTGGAAGGGTGTCCCACAGCTCCAACATCACTGGGGTGCAAGACCATTTCTCCTGCTTGCCCTGAGCCCTGGCTCCTGCAAGCTCCAGCTGAGGTCACCTGCTGCTTATACCCAAAGCAGGAGTGAACAACTGATTCCTGCCTACCTGTGGTCTTAAACTAAAAATGGAAGGACTGAGTTATTGCGATTAAGTCCTACTCTGACCATTTCAGACTGGATAACAGTTGGTAATTTTTAGCTGTCTGAAAGAGAAAAGAACCCTTGAAATATCTGAAAGATGAAATCTCTATCAGTTTTTGTAATGCCACTTCATCCAGTTACAGTTGGCTTTTTCTGCATCACACAGCCAATCTCCTCAAAGAAAAGAGAAAGCAGCTTATTCTGAGTAGGCAAAAGAAAAATGAGAAAAAATATCCCCATCCCCTAAAGTGACTTCACTTAAATGTTCTCATTGTAAATGAAGCACATGAGAATCAATGTACAGCTGACAGCGTTTTGCTGATCCTGTGACTTTGGGTTGGGTGGCACTGGTCACCTGCTCCATCACCACCCCTCCTTTCTTCTGAACCATGTTTTTATTACATTCTTATATTGACCAAGGGAGCCATAAATGGAGCCCACTAAATAAATTTGCTTGAGAAATTTATATGAGATTTGAAAGTTTAATGCAACTGCCAAAAGATTTTGGAGTGCTGGGAGAATTAATCTTACTACTCATTACAATTATTGATTCAAATCAAGCTTCCGGACGTCAGCATAGGTGCCATTGCTAAGAAATAACAAGTTTCCAGGAAATCCATACGTAAATCTAAAGTGATTGCCAGCTTTGGGGGGCAGGGGGTGGGGGGGAAATAGGTGTGTGAACTGTATGCCAGTAAATGCAGATTAATAGATCCATCCAGTACTTGGGATGCTGTCTCCAATAACCAACTAAAGATGAAACTACATTCCTCAAGCCTGGAAAAGGGACAGTTTTCATAGATTTTTCTCTTTAAATACTTTTTACATAAAACTAGGGATGAAAGTAATAAGGAGCTTCCATTTTCAAAGGATGGAAATTATTTTTTATTTATAATTAGAACTTAAGTTAACTGGTTGTAGGTATAAGTTGAACAGCCATCTCCAGCCATGAGATCAATCTATGCTAAATAAGTAAAGAGACTAATTTTGCTTCTGCCCTCAAGTATAAGTGATGGCTTTTATTTGGAGGATGGAAGAAAATAGTAACTGTGATTTTTTGAAACTCACTTATTACATTTGGTAGAATAGAGCTGGGTTTAAAAAAGCACAAAAGGATGAAAAATAACACAAGTACTTTTATGTAAAATAATCATAAAAGTACTCACTTTTATGGTTACAGCTGGACCACCAGAGATGTACTTCCTGGGACACAAATTTTAGGAAGTGTTACACGAGGCCAAAACCAGCATGCCGAGCATACAGGTGGGGTTTGTTCCACACTAAACTAAAGTTGCTACATAGAAATGAAGTAACAGGAAATTTTTGCCTCTATATTTTACAACTACAGTCAGGAGGAGAGCGAGAGAAAATAAGGGAGAGTGAGAGGATACACCACAAAGCACTTCAGAAAAAATTACTCTAGGAGTTTGCTACTGCTCTCAATTTCTGAAGTATCATTTTTACTTGCACCAGTGTGCTAATAAATAAGAGTGGTACCAACAATAAGTTTACCTGAAAGACCTCTTTGGAACACCTGTCAAGCAACCTAAAAGTTCTGGCACTAAAAATATCACCACAAAAAAAAGCAGAAAAATGAAATTAAGTTCACAGAGTCACCATATATTCTGCAAGGAATGTCAGGAGGAGAAAAAAATTTCTGAGACTTCAGAGATATGGGACTTCCCATGACACCTTAAACCATCTTATTTAGGAAGCATATTTTATGGAGGAAAAATTAAATGTAGGTATTAATCTTAACCAAAAAAGAAACAAAAAGAAAATAGTTTGACCTCCATTCAAAATCTACCTTGGATTTGCCTTCTTGGGGTTTGTTGCTACACCTACTTCCAGTTATATTCCTCCAGTCTTCAGCAACATATACCACATCCACAAAGCCCTTGGCTTTTCCCTCATGAACACAATCCAACAACAGATAACCTTTACCTTTTCACCCCACAAAGAAACAGTATTAACACTTGTGAATTGGCTACTTAAAACAGACTGGAGCAAGTCTTCAGCTGTCTGCAACACACACAGGCAGACTTCACCATGCCTTGCTGGCAGTGCTGCAACCTGGTCAGGAAATGATGGTCCAAGAGACCGTACCCAACCCAACCCAACCCAACTCCAGCAGCATGTCTGCAGGCCAACCCATTTCACTGCTTCGGGGACCCCTCCTGCACCTCATCAGAATCCTTTGAGGCTGGTCATTTTGCCCAACAACTGTAGCCTTGATATAGTCTTAATCCCAGTTAGTCTTTATAAAGTGAAGTTCAAGGTAAGCTATTAATAAAGATCAGCCTGTTGAGTTTGAATTTTCCATCTCCCGTGTCATCACTTGACTTTGCCAAGGAATGTTACTGAGATGTGCTGCTGAAACAGTGACGTAAAATTACCCTAAAACTTTCTAACTAGGTTGATTCTAACCCTGTTTCCTCCAGAAAAATAAAGACATTTACTGTCTAAATAATACCTACCACATTCACCTATCAGGAATAGCTAGTTACATTTCATATACAAGCTTTCATTAGTTCATAATGCTGGGAAGGTGCTGCTGCTCTACTCCTGCCACAAAGCAGTCAGAGTTTACTACTTAGAGACTGTTTGATTACCCTTTGCAGCTGAAAGCACCAGTACAACCAAGAACATCCAAGGGATTTTTCTTGGCTACAAGCTAAACCTAACAGGTTCAGGGGACAAACCTTAGCAGAAGGACCATCAGTGGAGAGAGAGTACACTAAAAGCTTACTTATAATTTAAAAAAACAAAAAAATAAGTGAACATATTTGTGTTGTCATCTGTATATATATATAGTTATTCCACAGAGAATCAACAGCATGAAAGTTAATCAGGTTGACTGACAAGGGAAATAGATGTGAATATAGCAATCTTATGCACTGGAATTAATTACATCAAGCTTTAGATGATGGCACAAATAAAGCTGAGGTTGTACTACCGAGATTACCAAGAACACAAACTAACTCTTTTACAACATTTAATAACACCCATTCCCCACAAAGCAGCATTAGCAGCCCTTCAGGCAGCCACCTGACGAGTGAATACTTAAATGTCACACTCAGAAAATTACTTAGCATGAAACACCCTCCTTTTGGCAGTGGTTCCAGAAAGAGGTTATTTTACCAGTGAAATGCAAAATTAAGTCAACATCTCAGAATGGTGCCACTCCTAACACTGTATTTCTGCCTCGTGTGCTTCTCTGCCCTTTTCCTCTCCCTTCCACCACCAGATAGGTCCCACTTATAACAAGAGGAACACTGTTTCTAACGCACACAAGACAATTCACACTGTCTTCCTAATGGTTTCTCTATCTGTGTATATCCTTACCTGGTCCTTCCTCCTCACCTCTAATAGCCAGCTATAATTTTATACACCACAATTTAAACCATAGAAACAATGCCTTCTATCAGCTTCAAACAGGTAAGAACAGGCTACAAGGGAATGCTGCCTTCACCTCTTGGGACATCCCCTGCAAACCATAGTTAAGCATCTCTCAGCCAGCCCCATGGTGCTATTTGCTGAATTCTATACAATTTCAATTTAAAAGCACCAAGTAATACGATAACAGATCTCATCTTCAAGCTATTTCTCCAATACTCAATACTTACTCTCTGTTTCTGTTCTGTATTTGCCTGATTTCAGCCTCCTGTCATTCCAGTCAGTCTCCAGTTTGGAAGCATTTTATTCAGTCTCTGCACCTCTCCCATTCTCATCACTAAGCTGTCAGCTAAGAGTCACTTCCTTGGAAATTTTTGTTGCATCACCAAAACTTCCCTAAAACTAAATTCTAAGTAAAGTGACCAAACTAAAGCAAATTAACGTGTGCTTCTTCAGATAACTTTCATAAAGGTATGTATTAAAGACAAGTCGATAATTTATTTTTTTTTCCTAAAAAAGTGTCTCCCCCAAATATAACAGATAAACCAAAAATTAAATGAAAAACCCACAGGAAAACTCACCTTTCAACCCTGGATAAGCATGGCTTCCAAGAAAAACTCCAGCTGAGCGTACTATATCCCTTCTGCTTCTCTGAGCAATGTTGTTCTGTGAGTTCCTTACTCCTGCCTTGCTAGCCAGACCTTGTTCTATGGATGTGCAGAAGATCCCAATGCATTATCCACAGAGCAGCTCACTCCTTTTACTCCCTCTTCACAGTATTCACCATGTTTCTTGCAGTGCTGAAGCTGGTAAGAAACTCATCCATCAGCTCTGTGAAAGAGAAAAATCAGCTAAGCCAGGGCACATGGACACAGCACAGGGAGGTCAGCTTCACAGATCCCCATCATGCTGCCAGGAAGCTAGAATGATCAAGCAGACCAGTATGAAGAAACATGACAAACCCATGAATTCAGGTCACTACAGAAAAACTGTTTCAAAAGCATGAACCGCTGAAGAGAAGGGAGGAGAAGGGAGGAGAGGACAGGATTCAGAAGAGAAAGCAAGACCTAGTATTAGATAAGCAAGTGCACAGGGTAAGCTGGATACAGAGGAGATGCTCAGCAAAGAACTTGTTAGCCTGAAGGATTCCAAGGGAAGTGCCTTGTAGGATGATCAATACTCTAAAGATCAAATAAAGGACTTTGCCCACATTCTCCCCCAACCAAATCTTTTCTCTTTCTAGACATTTTAGACTGGCTAATACAAAAATCCTTGCAGTTTTTCTAGAAAAGGAGTTCTGCTCAGTGCACTGTTTTTCAGATGTGAAAAAAACCCAACAGCAAAAGTCTTACAACTTTTCATTAAACCCCTGTGTTTTTTCAGTAACCCCCAACTGATATTAAACAGATGTCCAACAGCATTCATTAGAATACATAAAACACAATGGGAACCTTTCTCATATTCTCATCAGAACAAAAGTGCACTTTAAATAAAGATAATTTTCTGGAGACATTTGAAAAATACTAAAGAAAATTTTACATGTGCAAGACTTGTTCTATTTAAATGTCATTCTTTTTTAAAGAGACCGGTAAAAAACCATAAAAATTATGAGTTAAAATTTCTTTAAAATACCTGAGAAATACACATCTTGAAACAGCAATAGTTTCATCCAGGAAAAAATATGCAAAACCAACTTGAATACAGTTTTAACCTCCAATTAATGCACAGCTGATGATTTCTATTGAGCCCCAGTGCTCCATGCACATACCACAGGCCAACGGCACAGCGGTGCCCATCTGCAGTCTCAGCAGACATAAACAGGGAAGTTTTAGCAGCACTTCAAAACCACCAGAAGTAATCACAGCAAAGTCAAGGATGAATTAACACGTACCCAGCCTGCCAAGTGAGGCTAATCACATCTACACATTCTATGGTCTGCAAGTGAAGAACACGTACAGAGTATGCCGCAGCAATAGCTCTTGCAGCTTGCAGCTTCTTTTATAAAATACTATCAGTTGAGAACTCTTTTTCTGATTTGCAACACTCCTTTCACAGATAAATAAGAAAAAGCGTTGGTCTAAATGGAGAGAGAAAGAGAACTGTGCAATGCCATGGCTGGAAACCTGAGGAACACAACCTATAATGAGTTTTGCTAGTAGAGAAGAAGGGTAGAACAGTAGGACTCCTTTAACCACGCAGGAAATCGTGCCTGAAACAAGTATTCAGCTTCCAAATTCCTTTACATCCACAAATATATTAAAACTGCTAGAAATCTTCAGTAGATACTCAGGAATTAGGTCTTTAATTCTTTGTCATAGGAATGAGTTAAGACACTTGTTTAAGGAGCTGGTGTTGCAGAATGATAATCCCCACTTGTTTGATGCAAAGGAAATTGGAGCCACTTGAGTAACACACAGTATCTCTTAACTACTGTTTATATTTTTAAAATTCTAATAATTGGGAAGTTCAGAAAGAGTTCACAAGAAAATTGATCCTCCTCCTAAATAGATTCAGCAGTATGTAATACAACTTCTCTAAAGCTTCTTAAACAAAATTACACATGAAAAGATACAGTAAAATAACATTTAAGAAGTGAACTCTCACAGTCAAGGTGCTGGAAACATCAGATTTATGGGTACTGGTGCAATCTTAATTCACTGGCAATGTACATATTTATCATGAAACCTCCTAGAAGCACATTCCTTTGCTCCAGAAGGCTCCTGCCTTAGGCTTAATACCAAAGGGGAAGAATAAAAGTAATGGTAAATCCAAAACTTCTGAGTGTTTGAATTCCTAACATAAAAAAATGCTTTGATGATAGCCTTTGTACCAAACACGCATGGATGGACATAGGTATGTATCTCCTCAGCTTTACAGCTCGAAGAGATTCCTCCCCAAAACAGGCTGACTCTCCAAGACACACTTTCCATCCAAAATATTCCCCAATAGCCTCCTCTGGTTATCAGGAAAACCACCATGAATTGCACAGAACCTTTCCCAAGTGACAGCCCACTGCTCCTTTGCATCCCTGGCAATCTTCCACTGCTCAAGTGTGCTAACAGTAATGAAAAAAAATTAAGGTAAGAACTCCTTGAAAGATGTCAAGGACTGGGGGAGAAAAGCAGTGCTAGAGGGGAAAATCCATTAAAAAAATTAAAAACAAGATCAAGTCAATTATGATTTTCAAATTGCAAGACTACCAAATTGCATTATTAAATTGACATGTAAGGAGAAAAACAAACAAAAGGGAATGAATTAGGAGAAACAGAAATCAACTGCTCAGCTCCCCAGAGATCTAAGCAGAGTCTCATATAATCAACTAAACCCAGAGGGTATGATCTCAAGAAAAACACCAAATACTGCTATGCATGTAAGATGGAAATTACAGTCTGTGAGATCCTTTCATCTTTCCATCAAATACATGTCTGGGTGATAAAATCCTTATGAATCAATAAGGATTGCTGAAACGATGTGAAGTATCAGAAAAATCAAAGGTGAGGTCATTCTTCCTAAAGGGAGAATAAAAAAATTAAAAAATTCACAGCACTCAAGAGAAAAAATAATAATAATAATTAAAAAATCATGCCTGTGCTTAACTGAAAACACTATAAACTTTTCAGATGGGGGTTCTCAAAACATAAATTGATACTAATGAAAGGGAAATACATGGGTCAGGTAGATTTGGACCCTAGTAAATATAATACAGAATGTTTCATTACATGCATATGAATTAAAAATTAACTAATACATGGAATGTTAACTAGTGCTTACCATACAAACCTACTATATATATTAAAAATTGTCTGAAAGCAAATACAAACTCTAAAATTTAGGGATGGGAATTGCCAAGGTTCTTGTATGTATTTTCTTACTGTGTTTTCTTCTATGAAGTTAACCATTGTAATGAGGATGTTTCCTAGGGGAACACACTGTAATTGGAGCAGATTTTCAGTAAAAGGTTAATGAATATAAATGACAAAGAACAGCCCTGTATTGGTAGAGACACGTCATCTCATTAAAGCCTGGTGACACTCCTGGAGTCCCTTGTAACAGAACTGCACACTTGAGTACTTCAGTCACCTTTAACTGATTTATTTTCTCAGGCATTATCAACTGTCAAAAGGAAGGAAAGTTTCCTCATGCGAGTGCGTGACCCTCATTTGGGGAGGAATCCAGAGGTGTTCTCAAATCAGGAAAACTAAACTTTCTGGAGTGATTTACAGAACAAACAATCGTTATCCTGCCCAGAAAGGTAATGTTAACATGAAAAATAAACTAAGCTGGACCCATCCAGACTATTCCCTTAGAGTGACGTGCCTGCAAGACACTAGGACACGTGCAAAAAAAGCCAAACTTGATGAGGAGTATCCAATAGAGGAGCATCATTTGGGAAAGGCATGAAAGGTGGAGACTGACCAGATTCAACCCCAAAACCTCCTAAGATGTCTTCAGTTTGTGCTCAAACATGAAGGTCTGAGCCTGAGCTCCTGAACAAACCACACCCAAGGCTTTAACAGTGCACCACAGCTCCCTCCAACCATGGGCAAGGCAGGCTGGAACAAAGTAATACACATGGGCACAGGATCAAAGTGAGAACCTGGTGATGGTACCCAAACCCAAAAAATGAATAGCAGCTACACAGAAAGAAACATTGTCAAGGAGCAGTTTTCTGACTCAGTTCTTCTATCTCATATTTGTTCTCCTCTTCAAGCGTATGTTCTAGCAAGAACTCTCCCCCCCAGAATGCTACCTGTGTCTCATTACTGATACAGCTGCTTCAGGCCAGGTCTTTTTTCATCTTCACGTAAAATTCTTAATTAACAAGAAAATGCCAAATGATCTACTTTTCTTCAGAGGTGAGCCAAATCTGCATATGTGATTTCTTAATTAACATTATCCATTTATATCAACTCCAGATTCCAGTTTCTCCCTACCACAACACAGGCTTCTTCATTAATACTGCACCACAGACATTTAACTCCCCAAAGAACACAAAAAGGAATAGATCTACTCAAATTAACATTTGACTTACAGTACCATTCCGTGCAGCTATACCAATGGATTTATTTTTACAACTCACCAACAACAGCTGTATTTTCAGTTGATATAGCTAAAATAGTTAGATAGGACTGGTATATTTTGAAACACTCTAGTTAATAATTGCCAAAATGGAGATGATGCAACCTGGTCTGGTTGGAGGTGTCCCTGCCCGTGGCAGGGGGGTTGGAATGAGATGAGCTTTGAGGTCCCTTCCAACCCAAACCATTATAGGATTCTATGATATATTATGAAACTACCTACGTGAGGTAATGGTTCAAATTCTGTCCCTGCCAGGAATTTCAAAAATATGCTGTATTGAAATATATAATCTGTAGCAGTACTACTAACATTGGGGGTTTATGTCGCCTTGGAGCGGGTATTAAATCACACCACAATGACCCCATGATCCGATGTATTTAAAAATTCTTAAAGTGATGAAGAGAGCTTTCTATAGCCCACTATTTCCAGGATCTGAAGTCTGGTTGCTGTTTATTTGTGACATTAGGAAAAAAGGTAAATGTCATAGAATTATCATGGTTGGAAAGGACCTCCAAGTCCAACCTTTATCCCATCATCTCCCTAACCACTAGAACATTACACCATGGCCTCATGTGCTTCATCCACTCGTTTTTTGAACACCTCCAGGGACAGCGACTCCACCACCTCCCTGGGCAGCCTGTGCCAGTGCCCAACCACCCTCTCAGGAAAGAACTTCTTCCTAACATCCAACCTAAACTTCTCCTGACGCAACTTGAGGCCATTTCCTCTCATCCTATCATTAGTAATTTGGGAGAAGAGACCAACACCAGCCTCACTACAACCTCCTTTTAGGTGGTTGTAGAGAGCAATGAGGTCTCCTCTCAGTCTCCTCTTCTCCAGACTGAACAACCCCAGTTCCCTCAGCAGGTCTCCATAAGGTCTGTTTTCCACACCTCTCACCAGCCTCGTTGCCCTTCTCTGGACTCGCTCCAGCACCTCAATGTCCTTCTTATCCTGTGGTGCCCAGAACTGGACACAGTACTCAAGGTGTGGTCTCACGAGTGCTGAGTGCAGGGGCACGATCACCTCCCTGCTCCTGCTGCTCACACCTGTACCAATGAGGTGATCCAAGGCATATATGCATTTTACAGACAAACTCAAATCAAGAGCTATGAAGCCAGGTACACTTCCAAAGTGGCATAACCAGCTCACTTCTCTTCCTGCCACTCAACATAACTGCTTTGAGAACCGTACCTTCGACACCCCACAGATCTTTTGCTTCAGAAACAGCAATAAATTAAGGTGTTTCCAAAGAGCACACAGAGACATGGGATGTCTCATATACATAAATATATATATGCTTGCTTTGTTATGCTATCCCACCACCTGAAAAACAGTGAGACAAGTAAAAATTTAATTTTCAAGAACAGCATGTAATACACCACAAGTACACTCATTATTTTTGCCACTTTTCTTGTTAAATGTATTGTCTGATGGTTTTGTGTTCCACACATAACATAAAACACCAAAGTTATGTCAGGTAAAGTTTCTATGGAAATCTAGAAGTTGGACTCCACATTTTTTATTGTATTCTACTTGAATTTGAATTTCAATACTGTTAGTATGTTTTCTACTTCTAATTTAGTTCAGAAGAAGAGTTAAACCTGGAGCCAGGAAAAAAAAAAAAAATATTTTTTTTTAAAAAAATCTCCTTTCAAAACAAAACCAAACCAAAAAGATTTAACCTCTTGCAAGTTTGCATAAAGCTGTCTATAATACCTTTTGACACTGAAATTTTTCATTTAAGTTGCAATGAAGCAAAACAAAGACTGGAATTTCCTATAGGTAAACATTCCCCCCTTTGGCATTTTGTGCTAAGTTTGAAGGTTCTAAGTGTAGCTGCCAGTGCTAACAAGTAAACAAAATATTAATGATTAAGAAGTCTCTTCCTCTGGTTATTCCAAGAAACACTGGGTACTACATAATCTCCCATTTCTCAGCTGAGTCAGTGGCTGAGGAGAGGCACTGCAGATGCCAAGCAGAGAAAACTGAGGATGCTCTGCTACTTTACAAGGTAATTTGCTTTCCATCTGACAGTTTTTTGACTTCCACACTTTTTATTCAGAGCTGTTTAAAGAACCAAATGTTTTTATTAGTCCAAGTACCTGGTTTATCATATATATTTTTGACAATACTTGCGTTGAGTCAGATCATGAGCATTTTATAAAAGTCATCTGGGTGCAAAGGAACAGATAGTTTATGTCTGACTTGATATTTAACTTGAATTTTACTGATAAAAAATATCTGAAAGCAATAATCAAAATAAAGATTATAAAAATCACCCTTAATCATGAGTGGAAACCTAGAGTTTCTCAATAGTTCTGACTGTACGAGCAATTAATACATTCTATATTGAGCCTATTCACTAGGTTGAGAGAACTATACCAGTGCTAAGAATGGTGATTTCTCTGTCTGTTGCACAGACCGCTTCTCTGCTCACTGTCTTCAGGGAATCCTTTGCCTTGTGTCTCCACATTTCAGATTCAAAAAGAGATTTCAAATAATTTTCTGGCATTTCTCCAGTATTAACTATGACACAGTCATTTCAGCAGAGAAATGCCAGATTTCATAGAGCTTCTGTGTGGGTGGGACTGACAGTACTTTGCTAATGCCCCTCCCTCTCCCTGCTTTTATTACAAATAATTGCTATACATATTTTTCTAACAAAATTTGATTTTGTCAACATATTCTGGGAGCTTACCATACAGCTATTGCTGCTGGAAATGTCAGTACTTCAACTGTGATTCTTGATGTAGCTCTCAAAGGATATTGAGAAATAGCCAAGTAAATTTATTCTTTGTATCTAAATGTCAGTTCAGGTATAAAAAAAAATCAAATATCATGAACAGAAGTCGTCTATGTGCTGTATATCTAATGTGACAACTTGGATAAGAAACAAAATTAAATCTCTTTCATATGCGACTACTGTACCTAAAGTAGAGGATGTCAACAGCCCCTCTATAAATGGAAATGTATATTACAGATCAAAATAATTTTACTAGACCCCTTATTGTTATCATAAAACCTAAAACCATGATGAAATCAAGACATAGTCGAGTTTAAAATACAATAAAGCAGAAGCTATTATATCCCTAGCATACTGGATATTTTAAATCACTAAAACAAAATTTACCTTGCATCCATGATGCAAGAACTGTATTCTTATGAGCCAGACAGTTCTCAGCAGCTCTCTGAGTCACTCCACAAAAGTCAACACCACCTCCATTTACAGAAAATGAAAAAATATTGCATAGAAGTTAGGGTCTTTGCATGGATAAATAATTGGTTATAAAGATAGGAAACAGAAGGCAGGATTAAATGGTCAGAGTTCTCACAGGGGAGTCAGCTCACCAGGGGAGTTTCACAGGCAGCTGAGCTAGGAGCTGGGCTGTTAAACATATTTGTAATTAGTCTGGGAAAAGAGTGACTGGGAAGGTGACATTCTGTGGCTGATACCACGGTAGTTAAGACAGTGAAGATGAGGACCACCTACGAAGATCTGCAGATGGACCTTCCACGTTTCAGTGACTGAGCAATCCAAATGAGAGATGGAATGCAACAGGAATAAATGTGGAGATGTACCCAGGGAAAAATCCTGTCTTTACATATAAAAAGATGGACACTGTGCTGAATATTAATATGCAGGAATGATGGTATGGGGCTGCAACTATCAGTTTTATGACATAATTGGCTCAGACTCTTGACAGTCAAATAAAAATTGAAATAATTAGAGAAAGAATAGAAAAAAAAAGGGGGGGGTGGGGGGGGAGGAAGAAGTTTTTCTGTATGAAACCCACAGTGCATACTTCTTGTACATAATTCTGACTCCCCAACCTCAAAAAGCCTGTGATAGACTTATAAAGGGTTCCTGAAAGGGCAAGAAAGCTGAGACCTTTCAGTCAGGAAAGAGAGATGACTCGGAAGAGAGATGACAGAGGTCTAGCAAATGCTGAGCAAGATGGAGAGGATGAAAGCCCAGCCTGGTACTCACCATCCCTCTCAGGATCAGAGCGGGGGGGGGCATCACACAACAGTTCCACACAAACAAAAGGCAGTGGGTTTTCCTACACGGCCTGTAAGGAGGCTGGGGAACTTTGCTCCAAGATACCAAGGGGAGACTCAAAAAGTTGTATGGGAGAAAGACTTTGACTGTACCTCTGGCTCCTCAGCTGCCTGAGCACGTGAAGGCTGCAAGACTTTTTTGACAGTTTTATTACATGCTTGCTCTGAACTCAGGCTGCCATACGGGTATCTGCTTTTCAAAATGATGGAAAGGCACAAAGATCAAGTCACATCCAAGAGCAGCAGAGAAGAACCCTCCATCTTGAGCTTCAAATGGCTGTGAGGCAACTGCAGCATTCAAGATGAAGTGTGAGTATATAAACACTGGGAATGAAAGAAGGAAACAAAAAAGGAAAGATCACACTCAGCCTTAGAGTTTTCCTGGGTAAGCGTGAACCCCTGGGAAGAGCATTAACTAGAGACCTGGTCTGCAAGTCCACTGATGATCTCCACTGCTGCCCAGGGATCCACTAGGATGCTCTTTGGACACAGCTCCAGATCAATGCTGTCTGACTCCTGCAAGCCCAAGTCCTGCTCTTTACTCTGCCAACCACTGTATCTGTTTCTGCTCCCAAAATACCCCCAATCTTGCTCCAGTCTTCATCCAAATGCAGTGTAAACTCTTTTTGGACTGGCATATCCCCTCATCCTTTTTGTCAATGAAGATAATTCCATGTTCACATCAGTAACCCCTGGACCAGAACATCTCCACCCAAGTCAATGACAACAGGTTGGTATATACATGGAAATACACAGGCACATGAAAAAGAGTAAATGCTGGGTACGTGTGAAACAGAGAGAGACTATCTGGGGATGTAGGTTCTTCCCTTTCATCAGGATAGCTGGCTCTCAAAGCCCAGCATCCACATTCTAGGCTCAACCAGGACTAGAGGTCTAATTAATTATCTGAAGGTTATACAGATACCTTGGGCAGGGATCAGAATCAGACTCTAGTCTTGTGTAGTAATTGCACAGTATCATCTCCACAACCCGATATAATTTTCTTGGTTCTATTCTACTATAAATAATAAACCTTCTTCTATAACACTTGAAAGCTCATTATGTGCTCCAGTAAAACCATTCATATTTATTAAGTCATCTGATTATGTTTGCTTTCTCGTGTATTTGAGCACCTCAGTGTCAGAGAAGGTCTTAAAGCATCTACAAAATAGGTAAATAATTTATTGTCACATCTGAACAGAGTTCACTCTGGTCATTTGCTTTTTCTTATTGCATACTATTATACACAATCATTCACCTAAATTACATGATGGTGCCACTACACATAGGGATGTCTGAATGGCCAATAATATCAGCTATAAGTAGGATTTTTATTTAATAGCAAACATTCTTGTTTGGACACGAATACCCTGTGCCTGCATGAATACAGATACACACAGAATCAAAAACTTCTTCTCTGAACACTTGCTAAAACAAAACCACATCACAGACACTTGCAAGGAGGCTGAGCATGACTGATAAGAAAGCAATATGAATCTCCAGCATACATTTGTGAATTCAATTCTAACCCAATTCAGCTGATTCTAACTGCAGATTACTGATTTTCTCCAACCAGCCACATTTTCACCTTTTGCTAAAAATATCCATTTACACAGATGGGCAAAGAAGCAGTCCAGGATACCCAAACTTTAATAAATCACAGACATGGATTTAATCTCACATAAATGAAGCTTCCCATTGTCCTTTTAAAATAAACAAGGAGGACACAGAGGCCTGCACATAATCACTAAATTACAAAGAACAGATGTGGAACATTAACGAGGAAATGCTCATGCTGGCAAGGAGAAAACACTATAAACCAGCACGCACTGTACCAAGCCAGACTGGCTTTTAAATGACTCATACTTAGGAGATTACAAACAACAAGGAACAAAAATAAAATAGTTCATTTGACTGGGCCTAATACACTTTAGTTACTTTAAATCAACTGCTAATTGTGCCATTTCTTTCCCTTGTACTTTTCCTTTTGACATCTTGGTTGAAATGCCTTGATGGAGGGGAAGTTACTACAAAACCCACACGGTATCTAGACATTTATATCACAAATTCATTACTAGTGCAAGCATTCCCTTCAAAACACGCATTCATTTCTCTGAAAGGAAAGCATCCCTCTCAATTGCCTGTTCAACCCATCACTAAACCTACTACGCACACGAGGAATTTTTTTCTCAGTTTTTTAAATCAGTCCTCCACAGATTTTATTCTCTCCATCCCACATGTTATCAGCCCTATTTCCCACCTTCACTGAGAGAGGGGAAAAAGACCAGGGGTCACTTCTTGCAGTGTTACCAAAGGAGGCTGTTCACCATCTCCCCACATAACCAAGCCACATTCAGGGTAACAGAGATAAAGAGCCACCATGAGGTGCAGGACGATGAAAACTAAAACGCAAATAGCAATTGCAATTCAGCGTACTCTAAGATATTTCAGCAGTTAAGGTATTTTTTTGGAAATAGGCTTTTAAACTACGGTGTTGACACTGCCTGCATCTCATACAACACACGTTTCCTACTCACGCACCTACCCTACAAGCAGCCCCTCACATTTCAGGCAGCTTTATGGTTTATTGTCCAGGGACAATTTAATGGCCCTGCCTACTATTGTACACTGAGAAATGCCATCTTTGCTTGCAACACCGATTTGTGCAAATTCCCTAAATCCAGATGGACTCTAGCCATTATGTTCCATATTCATGTGAGATATGTCAAGGAAACTCAGATTCCATTCCTCTTCTCCTTAAACAAGCACCTCAGACAATCTTACACTTCCAAAACCCACTAAAATGCCAATGCCACCAGCCACTGCTGGTGCTGGTTGCTATTGACTCAGACAAGGAACACACTCATGCACTTTCTGCTTGGTTTACTTCACAAAAAACTGGTACTAGCCTTGCCTACCTAAACCGTCTCATACTAGCACTGAGAACCAGAGAACTGGTTGAAAAAGTTGAAAAAAAAAAACTGAAAAGTTACAGAAAAATCTCAAATCAAACCAATGCTGCTGGTAACTCCCTTCCCTAACTGCCCCTCTCCCACTTTGACTCTCGAATGATAAAGCTTTCAGCAGTGCAAAGTGCCGCAGAGTTAAGTTTCTTCCATATCTCACGGTATTTACATTTAATAACAACAGCTCAGACAAAGGCAGCTCCACGCATGGGGCAGTGCAAGAGGGAGAGCAGAGATCAGAGAAGTTAACTGCACTGAAATCCTGACCTAGGACTGGTCCCAGCCTCACGCTACGGAAGTAGAAGCTTTGACTTCTTTAAGGTTCTGAAACTCAATCCTTAAATTCTGCTCAAGTAACAAAAAAAACGGAAAACAGTGCATAACTGTAGGGGGGAAAAAAAACAAAACAAGAGGAAAAAAAGACAAAAAACTACAGATTTTCTCCTGTTAACCACTGGTAAGGGGAAACTGAAGTGGTGAATATCATAATTTCCACTGCTGGAGAAAAGAGCACATCCTTCAGTAAACTCTGTCAGTGATTATTTAAATGTAACTGTTAAAAATCCAGGCTTTATTTGCAATCTGAGTTTCTCTAGCTATAGATCCCATTTCACAGGCCTTCTTACACCCTCATCTACTAGACTGAAGAGCACTTTAGTACTTATGCAAACAGAAGCTGCATCAAAACACTTCATATCTTTTTTACTTTTAACAAACCGGACAACTTTTTTGCTGCAAATCAAGCATCCTCAAAGCATTTCTGCAGCACTTCCCTCCTCCAGCACTAGTATTAGCTTTTTACAATGTTGATACCCAAAGTAGATTCTCCAGCCTGGGAATAATCTTACCACTACTTCATATGGAAATACCACTACTTCTGAGTCCAACCTGATACTGTCCTACAATTACTATTATTATATATACCCATGCAAGTCTGCTTCTAAGACCAGTAGAGAAAATACAAACAAATTTAACTAGTTGCAGTCTTTGGCCTTATTATCCAAAATTTATCAGTCTATTAACAGATGATTGTTTCTTTCTTTTTGTAAGGAAGAGTTACTTTAACAGTTTAATCACATTTATACTGAAGAATAAGAACCATCATCTCAGAAATAGCCTAATTATGGCACTTGTAAGAAACTCCACTGACTTCACAGAATCAATGAATGGTAGGGGTTGGAAGGGACCTCTGAAGATCATCCAGTCCAGCCCCCCTGCTAGAGCAGGATCCCAGAGTAGATCCCACAGGAACACGTCCAGACGGGTTTGAAATGTCTCCAGAGACAGAGACTCCACCACCTCTCTGGGCAGTTCCAGTGCTCTGTAACCCTCACAGGAAAGAAGTGTTTCCTGATGTTAAGCTTGAACCTCCTGTGTTCCAGTTTGTGTCCAATGCCCCCTGTCCTGTCACTGGACACCACCCAGCAGAGTCTGGCCCCATCCTCCTGACACCCACCCTTGAGATATTGATAAGCATTGATGAGATCCCCCTCAGCCTCCTCTTCTCCAAGATGAACAGACCCAGCTCCCTCAGCCTCTCCTCAGACGGGAGATGCTCCAATCCCTTCATCATCTCAGTGCCCTGTGCTGGACTCTTTCCAGTAGCTCCATGTCCCTCTGGAACTGGGGAGCCCTGAACTGGACACAGCACTCCAGGTGAGGCCTCACCAGGGCAGAGGGGGAGGAGAACCTCCCTTGACCTGGTGGCCACACTCCTCTTCACGCACCCCAGGATGCCACTGGCCTTCTGTGCCGCGAGGGCACATTGCTGGCTCATGGTCAGCCTGTGGTCACCAGGGCTCCCAGGGCCTTTTCCCCAGAGCTGCTCTCCAGCAGCTCAGCCCCAGCCTGCACTGATCCATGGGGTTGTTCTTCCCCACATGCAGGACTCTACACTTGTCCTTGTTGAATTTCATTCAGGTTCTCCCTGCCCAGCTCTCCAGCCTGTCCAGGTCACGCTGGGTGGCAGCACAGCCCTCTGGTGTGTCAGCCACTCCTCCCAGCTTTGTGCCATCAGCAAACTTGGTGAGGATCCACTCTGTCCCCTTGTCCAGGTCATCAATGAATATATTGAATAGGACCAAAATATGTATATTCATAATCCCATTTTCACAGTTGTTAAAATTCATTAGTCGTGTTCAAATTTCTAAGAAATTCTGGAAGTAAAATGACAAGAAAGAATACAAGAAAGCAGCCTCACAGCTGTGGTGAGCTCTACAGCTCAGTTTCAATGCCAAGATTTTTATTTTGTTCAAGGCTAGTGGACCCTGAGCACTTCACATTTTAGAGCTTCTGCATCTACTTTCATATCTAACCTGAAGAAAAATAGAGAGGATCATGGTAGCACCTGTCTATTCAGGACACATTTTCATTACCAGCAGAAATGCACCATGGCATTAAAATTAAGATGTCATACCAAGACAGCAAATTTCCCAAATCACTCTTTTAACCTTTCCATCCACTTAACAGGGAAAAAAACCCAACAAACCATAACTAACCCACTACTGGAACAATGGTAACAGAACACTGTACCTGTACAAGGAGAGGACTCAATGTAGAAAGACCAGAGAGCAATGGAAAACATTAAAAAATGAGTTTAAAAATAAATTATACTGCTCTACCACCAAAAAGTTTTCTACAAATAGGTCTACAGGGCAATAATTTTAATGGACCAAAGTATTTATTTTCGTACAGAAGCAGAACAAATACTGACACTCATTGGGATTCTTCAGCACACTGAAATCATTGCACATTCAGCTAAGCACAAGAGAGGAACAAGCAGGTATTATGTTCATCAAGGCCATGCACACAAGCTCCATGCAATGCTTTCATAACGCATTAGAGATGTAGCAGTTGTGACACCAAATTGCTAAAAAATATCCCTTTTTATTACCAGGTATCAGGAAGAATTATGAAGTCACTCATGAAATTACACAGGGTGAGCCCCAAAGGCCTTGTGTGAGTGTTCCTGAAGCAGAAAACAGATGCAAACTTGGCTGGGCTGTACTGTTTCAAAGAAAATGCTCACAAACAATCTGGTAGGGGAACGTCTCCATGATCCACCTGGCAAGTACCCACAGTAAGGGACATCTAACTTCAGGCAGCCTAGAAATCAGTGCCAAGAACTGGACAATCAAACTGGCTCAGTTCCATTAAGTCCACAGGGCAAAAGTGCCCTGTGTGCCCACTTTCTCCATCTTTTCCTGCGCTGGAGGCTAGAATGGTTTCAGGAAAAGATAAATAATTTAGCCTGATCACATGGACTTTGAGAGCAATAACTGCTAATGCCATACACAGCTAGAGGAGCACATGGCACAGGTCCTTCACCCTCGTGACACAGAGAACTACACAAGACTGGTTGCTAGAAGCGTTACTCTGCCAATCAACAACATCCATCTTGCCAACCGTGGAGCTCAAGCCCCAAAGCTCACTTTGTTTCTAGGATACTCTTTCCAGAGAGAGCGATTTCCAAAGGAGTGTCCGATGCACCTCTGGCACAGGCAAACAGCACAGGTGACAGACAACACTGTTTCAGACATGAAGAAAAGCACTGTCTTATCCCTTTCAGGCTTTTTCAAAGCAGTGATGGGCAAGGCCCTTGAGACAGTCAGGATGGAAGGACACACATCTATCAGTCCAGGGTCAAGCCTCCCTGGCACAGAAAATCATGTTGCCTTCTCAGAGACCACCGATGAGGCACAAGATAAAAATGTTTCAGCAACTATTCCTCCTTTGTCACAGCAGCCTACTTTTATAGGGGTTAACAGTGAGTTTCTTGCTGTGGCTGGAATGTGTGAAATAATCAGTGCCCCCCTTTGCCAAGGGCAGTTCTCCCAGTCTGAAACACAGCCTTCCTTTGAATTAGGTGGTAATTGGATTCTTCTTTGCTTATTTATGTTCAAGTCTGTGCATCCCCAAATGATACACCAGCTGGGTGTATGTGACAAGCATCATACTGGGGGCCAAGAAAGAGAGCATCCAGCTTTTTATGTTTGCACTTGAGCAGTCCTAATATTAATTCTTGTATAGCTAGGGGCAAAAGCAGCCTTTTATTCACAAAGAGCCCACGCTGGGGAGGGAAACAGACAAGTGGCCTTAGAGCTCCAAATATGAGCTGACCCTTCACAGTGTGTCCTTTTGATGGCAAACAATAACTGAAGAGACCAAAATCTCCCCTGGCTAGGAAGAAGTTGAAATTTCCATAAAATCTATTGCTTGCAGTGATACAAAGTGTTATTTGCCTTCCTTCAACTGGAGGAAAACAGGAAAGGATGTATACTACCTGTGCTACTCCCTTCTGCCTGGCCCTGCCTCTGGTCAGCCAGGCATCCAGACACAGACATGAGCTCCCTATGTCATTTCATCTGCTCTATCCCTCCCTTGCCATTTTGTGGCTACTTAGAGCACCATAAAGTTCCTGCAGTTACACATTTCTCAGTGATCTTCCCTAAGAAAAAAAATCGTAGAAGCTGGACAGAATAGATGAAGAACAGAATTTGACAGCAGCCTAATATTTATAATACAAATACCTGACAAATAATTGTAACATATACACTGGGAAAGTATTTAGACTATCTCAGTAATCAGTGCTGCAGCAAATTCTGCTCAGCTGAACAGCATGTGTCTATTTGCCAGATCAAATGTGGATCCCAGTCACAGCACTGATCTTGTTCACACACCACAGTGATATATATTGAGGAAAGTGTTTGATATTCTCTATGTCCTGGTTATTTCTTTTCTGATAAGAAGGATGCTCATGCCAGATAGCAATCAAAATAGGTTCAAGATTCTTAACAGAACTGAAAAGGTGATAAAAATATTTAACCAAAACTAAGAAACAGCAGAATTAACACTGAGGAAGAGGAGACTAAAGTACACTTCCCTGTTTTTCTACAAACGGGAGCACAGAGAAGCACATAACTTGGGGCATCTGCTACTAAAAAGTTTATTCTAAGCTACAACTGCACATTCTTACAGCTCACTGCTACACATCCAAAACAAGAGTAAATTTTTCCTAATTAATATTACTTTTCCGAACTGAGGAATGGGTTCCCAGCAAGTACAAAGCAATAGTCAATGGACAAAATGAATGCTGTGCCACTGAATTCTTCCTTTCTGGCTACCTTATCCTAACACCTGTCAAAAGCAATGTTTCATGTAAGACACTGGAGATATCTCCTAAAAATATAGAAGAGAACTATCACACTTTGTGCAAATCAGGCCCTCTACAGCTGTGCCTGGGTGCAAACCAGCCATCACACCTTATTTCGTTTGGAAAATCAAGTACCTGTAGGCAGCTGGATGCAAGGGGCACTCATTGGGCTGACCAAGTGCCACGGGTCAGGTACTGGAGGGCCCCACAGCACATGTGTGTGTGTTGGTGTGTGTCAGGGGTCTGCACCAGCACTTGGGGGGGCTGTGGGCCTCGGGGGCTCATGTGGCTGTGTCAGCAACTGGGCAGACTGGGATTCAGGGCCAGCTACCGGACAGACCAAGTGCCTCAGGCCAGCTTGTGAAGGGATCTGCACTACGGATTTCCCACCACGGGACCGTCACCCTAAGCAGCCAGAGCAGCTGGGATCTCCTGCAGCCACCTTCCAACCCCTCATTCACTGTCACTCCCCCTGCAGCACTGCCTTTGTGTGTGCCACTACCAACAGAGCCCAGGCAGACAGCTCGTCTCTCCCAGGTGTTTTCCCTCCATTCCATCACAGAACAGATCTTTTACATACTGTAAGTTGACCTCACCACACTTCTCAGCATGTAAGAGACCCATTCAGAGCCATGCAGATGTGGTGCTGAGGGACATGGGGCAGTGGGGACTGGGCAGTGCTGGGTTAATGGTTGGACTGGGTGATCTTAGAGGTCTTTGCCAACCAAGGCTATTCTATGGTTCTACATAGCAAAGCCTGCTACAGTGTGTGCATTTTGACCCCAATAAGTGCCAGGGGCAAATACAGCAACAAAAAAAAAAAAAAAGTCCCTTCAGCAGAAAGATAACTGTATTTGACATGGAAATTGATCATATTTTTCACATTGAGGCTGACAGAGCCCTGGAACAGGCTGTCCAGAGAGGTGGTGGAGTCTCATTCTCTGGAGACAGTCAAAAGTTTGAAATTGTCTCTATTTTGTTTCCTCCTTTGCTGTTATGCATCTTCCTTCTTCCACTGGAGACTGTAACATCCTTCCTGCAGAATGTTTTGATTGGAAACCTAATTACTACCACTGAAGGTTATTTTAAACTATGTTAATACCACGGTATCTTTCTTGCTGCAGTTATAAAGTTTATTTGATCAGCTATTCAGAGGTCCCACTACATCTGCACTGATTCCCAGACTTCAGAACAAAGCCTTCAATCTGCCTTCCACGGTTGGCAAGGCTAAATAATACCAGTAATAATAACAAACTCTTCCATCATGAATACTATGCACCAATGAGAAGTAGTTTCAAGTATTTAGCATCTGCTGGAAGAGCCTTCCCCAAAAGTTCATTATCAAAATGTTAATCACCACATAATGCTTTGTAATATCAGCTATTAATAAAAATAAAAGATGTTTACATCAGGAATTAGCTTTAGTATAATGTTCTAACATTAGACAGAATCATAGAATAGCCTTGGTTGGAGAAGACCTCCAAGATCATCAAGTCCAACCATTAACCTTGTGCTTCCAGCCTAAATTAACATGGCTCATAATACAATAACCTAAATCCCACAGAGAGATGATCTGGTAAAGAGTTAAGTTTTGCAGAATGTGTTTTAGATGAGTTTCATTAGAAATAGCTCAAAATACCTTTAAGAAGTATCATCTTAATGACATGCTTACTCTTGAGGGGAAATTTTGAGCCCTTCAGCAGAAAGCAATCTCACTGCAAGCAGGACCTTAATGGCTCTGAGCTAGTGTTTATGCAGAGGGAGCCCTCTTTAAACCAAACCTGTTTAAAAGTGTACTTGTTCCAAGTTGCCTGTACTGGGCATCCCATCACAAATTTATGTCCTCATGCTTTGCAGAGTAATGATGTCATCCATATACCCACATAAGCTGTCTGTGAGCAACACGGACTCTTCCACTAAGCTAATTTTCCCACGAGTTGGGAATTTGTGTTAATTTCCCACATGAGGTGGGAAAATTAACTCCCAATTGCTTTCAGCACAGGACTTCATCATTTTGTTGAGGGGGTGAGGTTGGTTTGTTGCTGTTGGTTGGGGTTCTTCTTGGCTGGTTGGGGTATTTTAAGCTTCAGATGGCACATGGATATCCACAGTTTTGGAGAGCAAAGAGTCCGTCTGATGGTTAATGTAATTCTAAGGGTACTAGAAACTCTCTGAAATAAACTATTTCATGGTGGTACGTGTTGATAACAACGGAAAATCTCAGACAATTAATATATTTAAATTTACCTCTAATTTTTGAAGTCACTTCAAAAGCAACAGTGATGTCACATCTGAGAAGTAAAGAGCTGAAAGACAACACTGATGATCTTAGAGGTCTTTTCCAACCAGGGCTATTCTGTGATTCCTCTTGGTGTCATAACTATTCAGAAGAAACAGGGGAATTACACAGCAGCAGACACCTCTGCCATGTAGCTGGGGTATGGTTTACCTGGGGCTGATTCTAGCTCCCATGCACCAGCCAGGCAACAGCACCCTGCACTCATCGGGTCACCTTCAACTCCACTGCAGAAGCTACTGCTAAATATGTACCTGCAGCCCTCCCTGGACACACTGTTGGGTTTCAAACAATGTTTGTGGCATGGTTATTCCCCCCACTCCAACCAAATGGAGCTTTGCCTGACATCTGAAACACATTTGGCTTTAAGATAGGCTACTCTGCACTTCTGAAGCCACAGACAGCACTTGCATGAAGAAACATCTTAAACCATATCAGGTCTAAATGATCTGGCTTCTGCACACAACAGGATGGCTAATTTATGGCAGCTCCAAGATTAGTTTTTGCATGCAATTATTAATATCAAGCAATTCTGACATTTAGTCATCGTCGACTGTGGGGAAAATTTCTCTTTGGCAGAAACTCCGGACATGGCTGAAAAATCTGAAACACTGCACACAGCATGAAAATACTGAACTTAACTCTCTTTCAGCAAAGAGGATAGGAGTTATCAAGGACTCCACTGGTGAGAAACAATAGGCTGTGATATACAACGCCACAGGATACCAGGTGGTAACAACAGAAGAAACAGAAGTGTGCTGTTTGCTTTCATGACGTGAAGACTAGCAAGTCACTGAAAAGTGCTGAGAATTTTAGCATTGACAAGACAATGAGGCAGCCACCAGAACCATCGCCTAGACATGGTTCTCCAAAAACACGCTCCAGGAAAGCTAGCCAGATAAAAGTAAGGCTATGGACAAATTAAAAATAATAATTAAAAAAAAAAAAGGCAGACAGACACCACAGGCTTTTCACTCTATCAAGACTGGGTGCAAAAAGTAGAAGAGCACAAAGCAACACCACCTAAGTTTGTTGTAAAACTATCCCATTGTTAAATTTAGAAAATAAAAGGTATTTACTATAGAAACATATGACCTGAAGTGGCGTAAGTAATTCCTCAAGTACATAAATAAATAAACAAAAGGTAAAGGCTGTTCCAGAAGCAGACCTGTCATTCCCTGCATCCTGCTCTCTGAAATACTTTCTGGCTGAAAATACTTTCTGGCTGAAAATTCCTATAAAAATGATCCAACATGATTTATTTGGTCACTTATCATTACAAGAAAATAAACTTAATTTTTCAGATATGCTACAACAATTCTTCCTATCTTTGTTGCAACATCCACAGACTCAGTAGATGGAAATTTTCAGCAGCACGCATTCAGCATGAGAAGCAAAATCATCCAGTAAAAACAGACAAGTAATGATGACAACTGTGTAGTATTAATTCCTCTGTGCAAAGGTGTGAAAAAGATATTGGCCAATAAAAATGGCTAAAATCAAACAACCAGCAATCAAAATTTTGTGGGCTAACAGATGTCTAACAGATCATAAAAATCACAGACCTTCTTTATTGCCACTGAAACCGTCAACGCTCGGCAAGACGTGATGCTTTCACAAGGAAGGATTCTTCCCAAATGTGCTTAGGGAATGCCTATTTAGATAATGGTGGAGATTAAAAGCCCATCTCCCTCACTGCAATCAAAACATCCCACTGCCTGGGACATGGGCAAGCAGTTAGGAAGCAGCACACCACTGTTTCCTGGAGGCGGTGACTGCGGGTGCAGCTTCGCAGGCAGCAGAGGCTCCCGTGGTTGTGCATTTATGACCTGGGAAGTTGGAATTCACTTCATGTCCTACGGAAACATTTCTATGAACAGCCCTGGTTTAACACAGCAGTTAAATACAGAACTTACACTAGCCAACAGGATAAATTCCACTTGTTAACTTCAGCTTTGGGATCCGTAAGATCAGGCACACGTTTTGAGCCCGTTTCTTCCCCAGTGAGAACAGCTCTTGCAGCAGCAAATCAAGGGAGGGACAGAGATCTGCAATCCAGTGCTAAATTAACTAAGCTTGAGATCCACAGGCAGAGGCAAAAAGAGAGCATAAATATTTATTTCCATGTTTGTTCTTCTGAGCAAAGGTAACTAGCAACTTCCCAAGCAGAGACCAACGGGATGTAAGCAAGCCACCAGTTCAGATCAGTGCTTCTGATGCTGTGGTACTCCAGGACCCTTTTCCCCCTCTTAACTGTTTCCTGAAGAATGCCAACCATGAGGTCATCAAACTGTTTCCCAGACAGGTACTTCTGGCTACCAAAATCATGCTGGTCACCTAACCGTGTGTGGGTCATGCACACAAAGGTGATTTTGAACCAATCAAAATGGGAGATTTCCTCTTTCCCTGTGAACAACTCTATCAGGCACCACAGCACTTGCAATAGAAACCCTTCTTTGGGGTTTCCCCCCTCTCTCCCCTGTTCAGGGAGAGTATGTAACTGTACCCAGAACAGACTGAGAAAGCAGCTTCCACCTACACACCCCACACACACTTTTATATACATGCAAGCAGCCTTAAAAAGAAAGGATGAGACAAAGACTTGTCTTTTCCCTCCCTCTCTGAAGCCTTGAGGACATCATCAAGTGGAAATAATTCAGGAGACCAAAAGATAAAGGGATGATTTCTTAAAATGAGGACAGATACAGAATGTGAGAACACCTTTCAAAGAGCTGCCCAGAAGCCCACACATTTCTGCTCTTACCCCAGTGCACCTCTGGCCTGACACTGCTTTCTGCAAAGGGGAACTCATTTCCCTTTCCTAAACAGGTAATACTGATAAAACCCCCCCATCACACTTGTGTCTGCAACCCAGCAGAACCTGGAAGGTGTAGCCTAGTGAAGTGTGATTTTTGCCATTGCTGGGAGACAGCAGAAACTTATCCTCAGCCTAACAGGGCAGGGTTTCAGGACATGCCAAAATAAGAAAGTGATATTCACACTGAGAAAAATATCTGTCATAGAGCATTTAGCATGAAATTTGACAATGAGTTACGTGACACTAAACCAGCTGCATGTGCAAGGACGAAAACAGCCAAGGATTGAAAGTTAACGTCAGCTGAGATTCTACTAACATCACCCTATACCCAGATGGATGTTCTCATAAAACTTGGTAAATCTACTTTTGAAATTTCTACCTTTCTGTCAATTCTGGTTGGAGCTGTCCAACATATTCAAAACCTGTTAGTGCCAGGGAGAGAACTGAGAACAGAGAAGCACATACGAGAGGCTGCATGATCACATAAGTCACATTATGGCCACAGACAAACTAAGCTAGGATTGCAGGAGGGAACAGAGACCACAGAGGAAAGAAATTGGACAAAACCCACCTTATTACTTCAGTTTTGTTATAAACTGGGTGAGCATGAGCCCTGTTGATGCCCGAGACATACACTATATACTTACTTGAACTAAGACTATACACCTTAAAAATTCTATTTGAATGTTTTATTTTGCCATTCTAAGACAAAAATAATTGCCTTTTTCTGGGTTCAGGTCCCAATGAACCTACATTAACTATCAAGTTACATTAATTATATTACAAAAAATAATTCAAAAGTTTGACAAAATTAGACCAGGTTTTTATGCCCCTGCAATTACCTGAATGTTCAGCTGAAGGTTTTTCCTCAAGTTCTATTATCCAAATGTTCATGTCAAATAACCTATGACACAGAACTGAGGAGTCAGGAGAAAACTGCAAGGTGAAATAATTGCATGACATGGTATAATGCTAAGCACTTCAGTAGAGCAACAAGGAGCAGCAGTCACTTTCCCCCTCCAGCCACAATGATTTATCTCCTTTTTCAGCTCTCAAATGGAAGACAAACTCGTCTTTCAGAGGCAAAACTAACTTCTTGCTGCCACACACAACCCAATGGGTCACCTTCAGCCTCCTACAGCTTCCCAACATGCTGAAGTCTCACAGGAAGGAGTGTCCAGTGAATCCAGAAATGAGACTTCCCAGAAAAAGTACCAATTCCCTGAACTGTGGGCTACATGCAGACTAGATTTAACAATTCTACATATTTATTCACACAAATACAAAGCTTATTACTTAAAGATGCCAAATCACAGCTGGGAAACACCAGGCTATATGGGAAGTAGCCACAGACTGATGGGAATCAGAGAAGCTTTCACCTTAAAGACATTGACCAACTTATTATGAACAGCACCCTGCTGCAGAGGGTGAAAAGAACTATCAAGTATTGGAAATTAAAAAAAAAAAAAACCAAACAAATTATTAAATCCTAAAACTAATAACTGCTAACTAACTTTTAATTGAGACAAATGTCTCCCTTGGTCACCCCCCAACAAACAAACAAACAAATCCTCAAACCATTCAGATTGAAGGAAAAAGAAAACTCAAGGGAAAAAACCCTGAATTCCTTAATCATGGATCTTTTCCATCAGCCTCGGGAGAAACAGCACAAAATGGAACAATCCTTTGTGCTGTCACTGCTTTCTCACTCTTCTTCATGCTTCACTCCCTATGTACACACACCATGTTTTATTAAAACAAAACAACCCAATAAAACCTGCTGAGTTTTCAAGAGCATTTTATGCTACAGTTATATTGGTTTCTGCAACGCTTTATATAAAAAGGACCACAGTTTATGAACAAGGTCCCTAGGGGTTACCATTGTGACTCATACTGTCTGCTCTTTAACAATAACAACAATAACCAGCTTTAAACACTTCTGTCTACAAATAATGAGAAAAGCCTACCAGCCCTCTTCAAGAGCAGGGAATAAGCAAACCAGGTGGAAAAATGAGACCAATCACACTCCCAGCAGGTTCTTTGTGATAGACAAGACACCAGTTTAGCAAACAGGTGCCTGAAAAACATTTCAAAAAATATTCCACAAAAATAATAAATGTTTGATAGTATCTGTCTGCATATAAATGTCCAATTAACATATGCTTTGTACTCAAGTCTTACCATGCCTTTTTTCCCCCCCTTAATTTTAAGAGTATGAATCTACTAGGGCAGAAGAAACTACTTAGTTACATATTACTGAGGGTTACATAGCAATTCTGGGTAGTGTAGGTCTCCAGCTGTGATCATCTAGTTCTCCTCCAGAAAAAAATCTCTATTTATAAAGTCAGGTTAAATGGCAAACTTAGCATAGTAGACAGAAAAAAATAATGATCCTTTCCACAACTTAGAAAACTGCTCCAAATAAACGTACCAGAGCTCTAGAGCCAACACAAAGAACTGAAAAGAGGTGCATCAGATTTTTGTCTGGTGGAATTAGACAACAGCTTTACTAACCTGATTAGAAACTCTGTTTTAGGAGTAGTTTAAGGCCTTCCGACAGCAAAGGATATCTAAAAATTTGTGACTTTTTGGCTCATAATTATCTTTTAATTTCAATTTTCAAAAAGCTATTCCCAGACAGTTCTTTGGGGCAAAACTGTGCTGTCAGATCTTTGGTAGGGCTCACCCTCACGCGTAAAGAATGTGACTTTTCTTTGGCTCTGTGAACTTTCCAATTTTCTAAAGTACAGTAATTTTCTCCACTATATTGCTGTTCAGACTTTAAAAGAGAGAAACAAGAAGGATATAAATACGTATGGGAAGCATAGGAATGGTTTTATCCAGGACACTTTTCCTAGCTACAATTTTTTATCTTAATGTATTAAGCTGTCTCCAGAACAACCCGGGGCTCTCAAATGAGACGACTCAGGATCAGAGTGTCCCAATGGGTATGAAATCAAGTAAGGGAGCTAGGAGACCAGCGTGGTTAAACAAGGAACTGCTGGGCAAACTTAGGTGGAAAAAAAGAATTTATGGATCATGGAAAGAGGGGCTAGTCACTTGGGAGGAATATAGGACAGTTGTCAGAGGATGTAGAAAGGCAATTAGGAAAGCTAAGGCCTCCTTAGAACTTAACCTTGCAAGTCAGGTCAAGGACAATAGAAAGGGCTTTTTCAAATACATAGCTAATAAAACAAACGCTAGAGGCAATATAGGCCCACTGATGAATGAGGGGGGTGCCCTAGAGACAGAGGATATAAAGAAGGCAGAGGTGCTGAATGCCTTCTTTGCCTCTGTCTTTACTCCTGCAGGCTTTCCCCAGGAGCCCCTGATCCCTGTAGCCCCGGAAGAAGTCAGGATAAAGGAGGAGTTTGCCTTGGTAGATGAGGATTGGGTTAGGGATCAGTTGAGCAATCTGGATATCCATAAATCAATGGGACCAGATGGAATGCACCCAAGGGTGCTGAGGGAGCTGGCAGAGGTCATTGCTAGGCCACTCTCCATCATCTTTGGTAAGTCATGGAGAACAGGAGAGGTGCCTGAGGACTGGAGGATAGCAAATGTCACTCCAATCTATAAGAAGGGCAAGAAGGAGGACCCGGGTAACTATAGACCGGTCAGCCTCACCTCCATCCCTGGAAAAGTGATGGAACAGCTTGTTCTTGGCACGATCTCGAGGCACATCAAGGATGAGGGGGTCATTAAGAGCAGTCAACATGGTTTTACCAAGGGTAAGTCATGTTTGACCAACCTTATTGCCTTCTATGAGGAAGTAACTAGGTGGATAGATGATGGTAGAGCGGTAGATGTGGTATATCTTGATTTCAGTAAAGCATTTGACACTGTCTCCCACAGCATCCTTGTAGATAAGCTGATAAAGTATGGGTTTAGTGATCAGGTAGTGAGGTGGATTATGAACTGGCTGAAGGGAAGAAGCCAGAGAGTTGTGGTTAATGGGACGGAGTCTAGTTGGAGGCCTGTGACTAGTGGAGTCCCTCAGGGGTCGGTACTGGGACCGGTGTTGTTTAATATCTTCATCAACGACTTGGATGAGGGTACAGAATGTATCCTCAGCAAGTTTGCTGATGACACCAAACTAGGAGGAATGGCTGACACACCAGAGGGTTGTGCTGCCATTCAACGAGACCTTGATAGGCTGGAGAGTTGGGCGGGGAGAAACTTAATGAATTTCAACAAGGGCAAGTGTAGAGTTTTGCATCTGGGGAAGAACAACCCCATGTACCAGTACAGGTTGGGGGCTGACCTGCTGGAGAGCAGTGTAGGGGAAAGGGACCTGGGGGTCCTGGTGGACAGCAGGATGACCATGAGCCAGCAATGTGCCCTTGTGGCCAAGAAGGCCAATGGCATCCTGGGGTGTATTAGAAAGGGAGTGGTTAGTAGGTCGAGAGAGGTTCTCCTTCCCCTCTATTCTGCCTTGGTGAGGCCACATCTGGAGTATTGTGTCCAGTTCTGGGCCCCCCAGTTCAAGAAGGACAGGGAACTGCTTGAGAGAGTCCAGCGTAGAGCCACAAAGATGATTAAGGGAGTGGAACATCTCCCTTATGAGGAAAGGCTGAGGGAGCTGGGTCTCTTTAGCTTGGAGAAGAGGAGACTGAGGGGTGACCTCATTAATGTTTATAAATATGTCAAGGGTGAGTGTCATGAGGATGGAGCCAGGCTCTTCTCAGTGACATCCAATGATAGGACAAGGGGCAATGGGTGTAAGCTGGAACATAGGAGGTTCCACATAAATGTGAGGAAGAATTTCTTCACAGTGAGGGTGACAGAACACTGGAACAGGCTGCCCAGAGAGGTTGTGGAGTCTCCTTCTCTGGAGACATTCAAAACCCGCCTGGACATGTTCCTGTGTGACCTGATCTAGGTATTCCTGCTCTGGCAGGGGGGTTGGACTAGATGATCTTTTAAGGTCCCTTCCAATCCCTAACATTCTGTGATTCTGTGACTCCTTCATGGCGCTCCTCCAACAAAATCATCAGAGCTTCAGCTCCCCTCCGTGTCTTGGCCAAGGCTTGAATCCATCACAGGGAAGAGCGGGGGCCACCAGGCTGGCCTGAGGCTGTTCTGGAGGGGGAATACAAACAACCAGACAGCACTGGGCCTAAAAAGGGCAGTGGGGAAGGGTCTGGAAACAAAAGGTTTCTGCAAAAATACGGAGGGAACTTTCCAAATCAGCAGTGAACCTGAGAAAAAGGAGTGAATCGGTTTGGGGAGAGTTCTGTTTTGCTCATAACAGAGGCACAAGGAGAAGACCCACCAGTGCCTTCTCTCCACAGACTCTGCCAGGACACCCCTTCCTTCCTCTCATGAACAGGGGGAGAACCCCCACCACTAAAACACACAGCTTCACTCAGATAACATTCCTGTCACTCCCTCTGAGCAGGTACAGAGGGTGCCATCCCCAGAGGAGCACCCTAACACCCCAGCAGACGGGGGCCAGATCTCAGTGAAGTACACCTTGTCTCCCGAAGTCAAGGGCTCTCACTATTCCAAGACTCCTTTCAAACAGGTCCAAGTCCCCACTTCAACTACAAAAAAGTTTGCAGACTCCATCCTTTCCCCCAGCCCCCTCCCAATCACTTCAAAGATTCGTTTGAGGCCACAAAGCACCCCAACTTTAATCCTTGCTTACTAACCTCATTTTCAGTCATCTTCCTGCACAAGCTGACTCAACATCAGCCCCACAGATCTCCTGCCCTTCCCTGAGAGCCGTGTATCTAACCTTTGAGAGACAGATTTTTGGACCAGTACAGAGCTCAAGAGATTCATTCGCTCTCACCAAGCTTCCATAAAAGCTTTTAGGTACAAGCTCGTAAAACTTCTTCCTTGACATACACTGCATCCTGCTCCGAACACACATCACACCCTAGATTCCTCCCACCTCCACTCCATTTGAAATAAATTACAAAGCAGACAGACTGAGGACGTCTTTTCCCATTTCAGTGGAGAAAACCCCTGCTATTTTCTGTTAATTTAATGGGTTGTTTCCTTTCTGCTTGCATGTTTTAGGACTCCAGGGATGCACAGAACTCACGGCCAATTTCAGCTATGGTACAAATGTCTGTTAAGATACTTTTCATTCAATGCATGGTTAGAAAAACCCAAGCTATTTCCTCACAGCAAATTCCTCAGCAATGACCAACATGATCAAACCATTATTTCCAAACTCTTACTTTTCTAGTTCCCCAGTTTTGCACTGTGAAAAAACATTTCAAACTACTAAATAAAGCACGTGGTAGGAAAGGAAGATTTGATTGTTAAAGACAGCTCTGCATTTAAGCATTGCTGTGACAGTGTGAAAAGCAATATGATCAGGTTGCAGATAACATCTCTGTGTTTAAATAATTTATGTACTCTTTTAAGTCAATGTCAAACACATAAAAATGCAAAAGAAAGTAGTGCAGCAGCTAACTGTAGTACTCAAGCATAAATGTCACTGCTACACAGACCTTATATTATCAGCTCAACTATTAAGGTTAGCAATTACAACTGTTCAGAACTGAGACCAAAAAATTTCATCTGGACCAATATCTACTAGTAAAACCTCATCAGCGCTGAAGGCCTCTTTGAACAGATATTCAACACATGCTGTTCCCCCTGAATTCAATTCCTCTTCTTGCCAACAGCTTTCCTACTCTCTTTCTTGCAGCATTGGAAAAGGGATGCAGATGTCTCATTATCATATCTAAATTTCTACACCTTCAAAACATGCAGTGTCTGAAGACATTATTCTTTCAAAAATAAGATCATTTGAAGTATTTCAAAAGAGCTATACCCACAAAATTAGTTAGTCAAATAATGCTGGAAAGATGCATTATATTATTATAATCTTAATTATAATCTTAAATGTCTCTGACAGCTTCCCCCCCCCAAAAAAAAAAGAAAACCTATCTGGGGTTTGATAAGGCTGCCAATACCAGAACCCCTCTAGGGGCAGTTAGGGAGGGGGAGCAGATGTGAGAACTGGGCTGAAAACCAAATTCACTACAGATAAAAACTTATGGAGCAAACAGACAACAGGAGTACCAAGTGAGCAGTGCCAGATGCCATTCACCTGGGAATTGCAAAAGAACTTGGAAACACAAGAGCTGGATTATGAACCAGGAGACAAACTCCTCACCTCAAACCAGGCTCTGATGTACCAATGGGAAGGCAGTAACAAGAGGCCAATGTAGGAAAAAGTGTGTGGGAAAGCACAGATGAGCAGGTCTAAGCCAAGGTTAGACAAACTAGCAGCAAGTGTTGCAAAGAGCAGAAACAATGGGGAGATGAATAACTACAACATATGGAGAAGAGTCAACACAGTTTTTGTCAGGCAAAGATGCATCACTCAAATCTCCAGGAGTTTCTTGAAAACAAGAGTGGTGCTTGAAAGAGTCTAATTCATTCTTCTAACAGCAAGACTCCTACAAAAACTGTGCTGCCAGAACATATGGGGGAAGGCCCCTGCCTGTCTCTCCAAGGAGCTTGTTAGGAGATGGTAAAAATAAAAGCTAGGAACAAAAGGCCATTGGAGGATCTCAGGATGTGTGCTCAGGTTTGTGCCATGCAACGTGTTCCTAACAAGATAACCCGCAAAGGGGTTGGGCTGGTGAGATGACAAAGTTTGCACCAAAACAAAGTTTGAGATTACACATGCTTGGAGGTGAACCACAGGAAATACCCTCCAGTTACTACTCAAACCTTCAAAGATACCAGAAAAGGAGAAAATTGTTAGATGGCTGTGACAGGTTCACAGTGGCACTGGCATGTAATGAAAGGGGAGAGGAGCACCCATTTCGTGGGAAAAAATTCCAAGTTTCAACTGTTTCTCTCAGCAAGTCTTTCAAAAATACTCACTTCTAGGTACTCACACTGTTAGAGTCATGAAACCCTAAAATCCATCCCCAACTAGCTGTGAATTAGCTGAATGACATGAAGAAAACTGCCATATACTATGTAAGATCTCAGAAAAATAGTTTGTATTTTATAATGGAGAACAGCATTAATAACGTCCAGCCCAGCCAGATTTAAAAAAATGACTCCTTCTCAAATAAAATGTCAGTATCTACCCCCAAATAGAGTATTCTTTTATCTTCAGCAGCCTATTTGAAGAATTCAAAACCCAATTTCACTTAACACATCTCTCTGTTAGTAGTGAGAATGACTTCATAACTCGGTAAAGGAAAAAAACCTATGAAGCCAATACAAAATCTTGGGTGCTCTGTAATTTCTAGAATGCAAACATCCTGTCCTGATTTTTAGGTTGCAGGGGAGTTCACTTGCCATTTCTACAGCTAGCCTAAGGAATCAGGCCATAAGACCCAACAGCATTTGTTGTGCAATTTCCAGATCTCGGTTCTAAGCTAACAGCAAGCTGACAAGGCTCAAAATACCTTTCACAGAGTGAAATCAATTACTTATTTTATTCTTCTCTTATAATGAATTCAAAGCAACATTTTTCTTTCAAGATAATGCTGCCCACCACATCTCTGGAGTACTGTTTTTTTGCTGCCAAAATTCAAAACTTAGCATCAGAATAAAAACCATGTACACTTCTGGCTTTGTTTTGCAGTTTTACATTCTACACCCTTTATTAAAATACTCACAATCAAAAAAGAAAGATTATTTGCTAGGAAGCAACAAGATTTGTTCAAGATTTGTACCTTCAACAGCAGATGCGTATGTGCCCCGTCATGTAAGACCAGGAACATTCCCATCCTGTATCTATTTAAGGTTGAACATATGCTTCTCAGCAGGAACATATTAATACTCTCTCCTCTGGCCTAACCATCAGCTCTCACTTGGTAGACCACACATCTTGGCTTCAGAAAGGACCGAGAACATCATACAACCAAAGCAAGTTAACCTCCATTATCTACTTCTTCTGAACACGTCCCTTTTTCCTGCCCTCTTTGCCCTCTTTTTTGCTCTTCTAGCAAAACAAACCAAGTATTCCTCACATTCCAGAAAAAGCACTCCATCAGCTATGAAATCACAGCATCACACTAGCACTGATATTTTGTAGGGTTTTTTTTTTTTTAATCCTGAAAGCATGTGACATACCATTGTCACAGTTCCTGTAAAAATAATGTTCCAGTTCACATCCATAGGGAAGCTGTGGCTGCCCCCTCCCTGGCAGTGTTCCAGGCCAGGCTGGATGGGGCTTGGAGCAACCTGGTCTGGTGGGAGGTGTCCCTGCCACGGCAGGGGGTTGTGACGAGATGAGCTTTGAGGTCCCTTCCAACCCAAACCATTCCATGATTCTATGAAGATACTGATGATAGCTCTCTCACCTTCTAGTGTCAACTAATGTTTGCAGCTCTGTCCTGCTGACACATAGCAGCACAAACACCCTAACCTCATGGGATACCTAAAGAATAACATGTTGGTATCTTAAAGATGAGTCAAACTGCACCCTAGAGCAAAAGCACTCTAAATGAAGAGCTGTCAATACAACTCAATTCTGACCTGCAGCCTTTACTTTGTTTTAATTGTGAAACTCTGCTTTTAGGGTATAAATCCATTCCTAACCCCATCTGCAACAAAAGAAAAACAGGTTATACAAGCAGTGGAGTGCCTAGTTCCACGTTCACATGCTTATGGCAATCAGGGGAAAATAAACATGCAAGCTAAGCTGTTTTGAAAAAAAGAAATAAATCAGTAAACCACAATACTTTCCCTCCCCCCACAACTTGTATAAAAAAAATAATGAACATCCTAGTATTAACCAATGAAGAACCTGCTATAAGGAACTAGACATCCTCACTAGAAAATGCCTTGAAGAGTACAAGAGACACGGATTTAACCCAACAGTGTAAAACCTGACATCACAAAATCTGATACCCCAACTGCTTAACTCAGTGCTCCTGCCCATAGATCTCACATTAAGGTTTCACTGCTAACCCATATTTCGTTGAGACAAGATTATGTAGTGTCTGGAATGTTTAACTGAGAAAGAAGAAGGAGGAGGAAAAAGCTGCATACTTGCAAAGTTGGGGAACACTGAATAGTGTTATTTCATGTGAGTCTTTACTTCAGACAAAACTTTATATATACCTACTGCAGCTTACCTGAGTCTTTCAACCCCAGATGCATGATTTTGCTATTTTAAAGCAAACCCAAACAATCAGCAGATGAAGAAAAGCTTTCCATACAAACACAAATCATGATGCCACTGCTTCTGATACAGCTTGGAGGCAATAAACCCAAACACGCCTTTCAGTTCCTGCCTCAAAAAATCATTAAGATGAGATAAATCCTCCCCTACGTCTTTGGCCACAGGACCGAGATGCAGAAGCTTCTTCCATCATTGTTTTACTTTTGGAGCAAATCAATTCCAGTGTGTCTGTGACAGGAAGCATGCTCTCCATCAAAGTCACTCTGCCATCTTCCCCCATCCTGTTAAAAATGATGCAATTGCAAGGAAATAAATTCTGTTAGCACGTTTTGGGTTACATCTTCCAGTAGTACAGGCACTCAACCCGCCACATTCTCCAGGTAAGTTTATCTTAAAATATATTTTAGTATCTTCTCTTGAAGTACGTATTTTCTAATAAGTTTTCTAATAAATCAGTACCTCTTTGCATCTATTGAAACTTACTGCAGCTACTCTCTAGACTGGGCTGACTGAGAAAAATCAAAGATTCCTATGCAGGTGAAACATGTTCCAGTACAAATGAAATTCTGAAGAGCTACAGTTTAAGTTCATTGTACAGTGTTTGACTTGCAACACCCTGTCCTTGCTTTCTTCAGTTAATTCTGGATTGCACACTATCAAGAGGGTAAAACCCTTTTGTACACAAAATCAGGATGCACTAAGAGAACATTCCAGTGTATTTAATTCCTGCTTCAGCAATTATCATATAATAAATTCAAGAAGCAGTTAGTTATGTTTCTTATTACAAATCATACAGACACAAGCTTGCTACACATTTCTGTGCATTCCTTTCCCTTTATTTCCTATTTTCCGGACACACCAGTCCATAAATTTAATATTTAATTTTCCTTTACTTCTGTATAAAGATGCATAAGAGTAGTCTGACTAGACTTATGTTACTTTTTAGGGCTCTATACCTTCTGTATAGTGGAGATCCCACAGCTGTGATCATTTATTGCCATGATTAACTCTGCTTAGGCTTAGAACCATTTTTTTATTGCCTCTGTGTTATAAGTGAACAACTACTCCTCCCCCCCACTATTTATTTCTTTGCCAAAATAATGAGAGAGATCCACCTTCCAGCATAGTTTTACCTATCTAACTTCTCATCTTTTATCCTCTCATTAGTATGCATAGCCAATTCTTACAGATTTTCTAGATTTCTAATATGTTTTGTTGACATTTGGTTTTGGCAACAGCTCACTCACTGTATCTCCAGAAGTTTTTATCTGCAGCTGATGCCTAGTGGCCATTCACCAAGTATATTTATGTGGGTTATGTTTGTCCAAGTTCAGGACATGGCACATATCCCTCTCTGATTACATCCCATTTATTTCAGGCTACTCTTAACTAGTGAAAATCCACCTGAAGTGCAAGTCACTCTTTCAAAACACTTCATCTTTTCCACAATGCTCGATATTCAAAAACGTAGCAAGCATATTCCACTAGGAAAGAGATTAATTAAAAAGCTGAATAGGAATGGATGGAAAAAAAGACATTATTCACCATATCTTTGTTGTACATCAGATGTGAACCCCTGATAAGGGCTCTGAATAGCTTCAAAAATTTGCAGACTGAAGAAAGCTGATGGGGGTTTCACATGGCCCAGTATTTTTTAACTCCATACTTCCCTGCCACCAGTCAAGACCCACACTGTCCTCCTCATTATCTTATTACATTGTAAGCGTATGGGAGGGAAAATTATTTTTACCTCAATTATAAAGCTTCAGTGGTTGAAAACTCTATAGACTTTGGAAAACTCTAGGGACACTGGAAACAAGCTGAGGAATAAAGGAAAGCAGAAAGGCTGGCCACTCCTGGAGGGGACTGTAAAATTCAACAAAGGAATCCCAGTATGAATACTGGGGCAGCTTCATAAGGACCTAAAAATAATTCCCTTTTAAAGAAAACAAGTTGAAAACACAACAGCAAGTGGCTGGATACAGTCTCATGTCACACTGAATCTATGGGGGGCTGCCACCAAACAGGGCTATCTGTTCTTCCCTCCACTAGCACCGTCAATTCCTGCTCCCTTCCTGTGTTGGATCTAGTGATCGTGCAGCTGCAGGATGAACTCATCAGCTTATCTATGTGATGGAAAAAGCATCTGCCAAAAAAAAACCACCAAAAGATGAAACCAAATTGGTGAGTCTTTTTTTATGAGCAACTGAGAGCCAACCTAGAGAAGGGGCGTGGGAATGCACGGCAGGGCAGGAGAGAGCAGGACAGCTCCTTCTGGGGTCTTCTGCCCACAGATGGCAGAAGGCAGTGGTACAAGCACAAAGGCACAAAACCTAAAGTCCAAGGTACAAAAAAAATTACAAATAGCACGAGATGTAAAATGCAAAATGACAGTATCTTAAGTACTGTAGAAGTAGAGTCAAAGGAAAGTACTAATGACTTAACAGGAAACATAAATAATCCTGTATGCGAGCCTGAAATGCTCATGGCTTTTTAGTTTCATTCTTCACAAACATTAGACATGTCCAGGTATTTAGACAGTCTAACCACAGCTTAGAAGCTCAAGTCCCAAAAGTGGGGAAAAGAACAAAACAGCTACAGAATATTAAGTTTATTAAGAATTATTCAAACCAGCAGGTTTAGGAAAAAAATACTTTTAATTATCTTAGGAAACAGAAGAAGGAAACCCCAAACTGAGAGGACTCAGGATACCCTTAAAGACGAGAGGAGGACAAATCTAGGACTATCTTAAAAATGAGAGGAGGACTCAAGGAATCAGACATCACTAAGCTTAACTTTGCTACCCAGGAAAATACCAGAACATATTCTTGATCAATTTACAGGTACCTAGGGGATAATAAATGGATAGCAAACAGCCAGCGTGAATTTGTCAAGTACAAATCACATCAAACCAACCTAATTTCCTTCTCTGACAGAGTAACTAGATTAGTGCATAAATATGAAATGCCTTCACGAAGGCTTCTACCAATGACACATTTTCTTTAGAAAAAGTGAACTAAGCTTTGCAATTAGGTAAAAAGGCACAAGAGTAGTTTTTAAAATGTTCTCTTTCAACATGAAGGATATTTCAAGTACAGCTCCGGAGAGATATGTCCTGTGTTCTTCAATATCTTCACTAATGGTTTAGAAGATGAATTATAGAGTAGACTCACAAAAACATGCAGAAGATGATGAAGGGGGCCTACCAGAAAGCTGGAGAGGGACTTTCGACAAGGGCTTGTAGCAAGAAGATGAGGGGTGATGGCTTTACACTGGAAAAGGGGAGATTTAGATTAGATATTAGGAAGAAATTCTTTCCTGTGAGGGTGGTGAGACACTGGCCCAGGTTGCCCAGGGAAGCTGTGGCTGCCCCCTCCCTGGCAGTGTTCCAGGCCAGGTTGGATGGGGCTTGGAGCAACCTGGTCTGGCGGGAGGTGTCCCTGCCATGGCAGGGGGGTTGGGACGAGATGAGCTTTGAGGTCCCTTCACACCCAAACCAGTCTAGGATTCTATTCTATAATGAAAAGGCTAAAAATAACTCTGGAGAACAAGATCAAAATTTGAAACTGCCTTGGAGGACCAGATGAAAAATCCAAAAATCTTACCCAAACAAGCTGATAATCCACACAGAAGTTACATCAGAAGCAAAAAGAGATGAAAGAACTGAGTTTTTTTCTCCTTAAAAACAAACAAAACCTTACAGCAATTGTGGCTTAAGTCTTCAACCATATAAAGGTTATTATGAAGAGGAGAAAAATCAGCCCCATTGCTGACTCTTTCAGCTAAGACCAGACAGGTGCAGGCTCCATTTCCAGGAAAGATTACTGAGGTTGCAGTTCAGGCAAAAGTTTGTGTGTGCACAAGGCCAGCCCAGTCACCCTAAAAGGCACCTGGGGAGTTTAGGAATCTCTTCCATAAGAGTAAATTTAGGCAAACATCTGTCAGTGTACTTGTTAAATGACGATGAACCCCTCAAGAGCCTTCCAGTCTTCAACTAAGACATCTTCCTGTCATAAAAGGGTACATGGTTTCAAGAAAGAGAATACATCAGATTAGTGTTTTCAGATGACTCAGTTTTACAGGCTAAACCAGTTCAGCCAGTTCAGTTTGCCAAGCACAGCTCCTCATGAGCTGATACATAAAGTAAGCACAAGGATACAGGATCAGCTTCTGCATCACTGGGAAGCACCTGTCTTGACTAGAACTCATACTCTTATTTTAGCTTGTAAGTTAGATTATTATGTGTCTTCTGTACAATTATACTGGAATGATTTTTGTATTAAAGTAACAGAAGTAGATTCAATGTTTTTTCCTTTTAATTCTCTAACTGTGCTAAAAACACAAGTTCTAGAGAGGATCTGAAGTTGCTGTTATCAGTTAGGGTATATGCAAGGTTTCCAGCCATTTTAACAGTTCTAGGAACTCACTTGGCTTCCTGCTGTTCAAACAGATCATTTCTCCTCCCTTTTCCTCTGAAAAAGATGGAAGACTACAATCAAAGAAGACCTCCTGGTGGACTCTGTTTTGAGATATCATTATTAAAAATCCAAAGATTAAAAAAAATGTAGTTTGAAAATTAACATCACCTTAAAGAGATCACCTATCAAAACCACCAAACTGTATTAACGAGCTCTTTCCTCAACATCAACAGGTTTGGTAAGCAAGGTATGATTTCTAAGGCACCCAGTACTAGCAGTCAGCCAGACTGCATCTATCTCCAGATGAGAACAGGCATCACACAATTTCACTGGGATCAGAACACTTTCAGCTCTACAGTTTTTATTTATGGACATTTATTAAGTAACTTCGTTCCTTTCTGAAGACAGGACATACTGTTGATTTGGTTATATGCACTGTACTCTGACACAGTAACTCCTATAGGCTATTTTCATAGCTTCCATATTAATCTGCACTTGCTAAATGCTGAATAATTGTAGCTGCAGTATAAATTCCTCTAAGTCTCATCTAAAACGTCAAGATAAATATTATATATAAAACAAAATTTTAAACAATCAAGGGTCTGGGTTTTTTCATTTTTAGTGATTTTTGGCTTTTCTTTTCTTTGTTCACCACTTCATGTTTAATCTTTCAATATAAAAGTCACTTCTTAAAGACATCTTGGAGAAAGGGAATTTTCCTTTTGTTACTGGCTGACTTGAAGCAGTTGCAGTTATTCGGTGGAGTGCTAAATTTACACAGTCAGATGAATACTATTAATGGAAATTACCATTTTCTTGCCATCCCTATTTCAGCTCTAATGCATTGCTTAAATAGATGGACTTGTATCAACTTTTTTGTTCTTTCTTTCTGAAGAGGTAAGCTCTTCAACTGCGTATCATAAATACAGGAAGGAATGGTCTTTAGAACCTAAGCACTGACTTAATTTCCTTAATTTTGTTTCCAGCACAATGGTTAGCACAGTTCATCTACACAAAATCTCCCTGGCTTCAAAAACTCCCAGGATGGCCTCTGCCACCCTCAGATGAACTGAGACTCAAGAGGTTTCTTTAAAACACAAGGATGACTCCAGAGTGCTGTTATTTTTAGCCTTGATTATTTATTGGTGATAACAGTCCTTGCTTTCAGGCCCTCTTGCTGCATGAAGCAAAAGGAAACCTAAGTAGATCCATCTGCATTGAACACCAATGAGTTTCATCAAAACTCCTGGGACTGAGCCAGTCTGTGATCCTCCATCCCCAAAAGTGTCAGCAGCTTTACCCACTGCTACCTTTGGCTTGCCATGTCCTTCCAGGCTCCTGACTGCTGGGTGCAAGGAGGGTGAACACCAACCAGTTTCCCACTGCACTGGGCACCAACAGGGCTGAAACAACCTCATGTAACCATCAACACAACAGCTCAGGTACGGCTCCATTAATAACTTGGACAACTCCAAAAATATCCTATCCATATGAAGAGATTTCCTTACATAAATTCAGTGGAATGTAATGTGATTTACAGAATGAAAATATCAGTGTAATGATAAAAAATTAACAACTTAATGTATTCCATTTAATTTAGCATGCTAATTATCAAATTAAAAGCAGATGCAAATTTAGGGTCTATATTTAAAGAAGATAAACTACTTGTTCCAATGTAGTGATGATACAACAATTTTGATCTACCCATTCATTAGTTGTCGTGGTTTTAATTCGCTTGCTTTGTTATGTTTAATCTGTTAGCTCTGTTAGTTGTTGCTCCACTTCATCTCCACATCAAACAGTTTAAATTTTAACCTTCAGAGTGCTGACTGCAACACAGAACAACGCCTCAGTTTTTATTGCTGCTTAGGAATATCTGAAACTACACTTTTGGTTTAATTTACTGACAAATTTCTGGCTGGAGTTCTTCAGAGTAAGAAGGTACAGGCTCTGGAACATGTTAGGACCCTTTTTCAATAAACCCACTATCATAACTGGCAGACAGCCATGCCACTACCTAGAATATTGTTTACATTAAGGAGTTTTAGAGCTCAACTTAAAATTTAAAGAACTTAACTTTTCTGACAACTTTTACAATTGTTCATCTCCTCTTGGCAAGCCAAAGCTCGCAAAGATAAAGCAGTCTTTTGAAACAGCAACTATATGTCTTCTTTTAAAAGCCCTGGAGGGATTTCAGAGCCGTGTAGATGTGGTGCTGAGGGACTTGGGGTGGTGGTGACTGGGCAGTGCTGGGTTAATGGTTGCACTGAGTGATCTTAGAGGTCTCTTCCAACCAAGGCTGTGCTGTGATTCTATATGAGTAAAAATATTTCTCAATACATCAGTGTAGCTACACTTCAGACTAATCTGTCTTAGTATTCAGCAAGCAGGGGGAGGACAATTTGCTTTATCCCACCCATCTGGATGGTTCTGCATCACAAATTGATGGGCCTTTTTCAGAGCCTGGGGATGTTCCAGGAGACAACTTAGGGGCTAAAAATCTCAGACCCACACACAGACTTCCTATTGGCTTTGTTGAATTGGGGTTCCCACCATTCACCAAACATCAGTTTTTTGGGCTTTCACTTTGACAGTTATCATCACATCATTTATGGATACGTATTAACACATTTCCAGAGGGGAAAAATGAACAAATGAAGACCACCAACTCCAAACAATACAAGACAGAACTGTTATTACAGAAATATACTCCCGACAGAATGATGCAAATAAATTCGCCTTGCTGGAGGGAGCCCTTTCTTGTTTTTTATTTAGAGAACAGAAACATCATTCATTTCTGCCTTCCCTTGACTCCTGTCAAGCTCTGGGAGCGACATCACATAAATAAAGCATCAGTTAGCCAATAACACAGAAAGCCAAAGTTAAAGAAATGTTAGCTCCAAAACCCAAGATTGTGATTGCAGCTTCATTTCAAAGAAAATCTAAACTCTAATTCACATATTAATGATTTCCTCCAGTCCTCAAGTACAACTTCAGGTGCCAAGCAAGTGGGCAAAGGAGAATGTTCACTCATTTGTACAGAGAAAGGGCAATAAAGAGCAAACCAGACAATGCCCTGAGGGGAGGAAAACAAAAATGATCTTACAGTTTTGCACCAAATGGTGACAAAATCCTGAGCCTCAGTACTGTAAGTAACATCCATCTCCCAGTGTGGGCCATGAAATGAGGAGATGTTTCCAACCTCACACCCACGGGCCAGGCTTGGCAGGATCACTGAAATGCACCAAAGCTTCTCACCAGAGATGACCTTTGGAAATCAAACAAGACACAGGTACGTGTATGAATCTTAAATATATGCAAGATTTTCTAAAAGCAGCTGAGACTACATGATCCATAAGTGAAAGCTCAAGGCTTAACCCTAGGTTTGAAAACACCTGCAGAAAGTTAGTTTTTATCAGTGTCAATCCTTTGCACATATTTTGTGTAACACTTCTCTTCAGATGTTGGGCAAGTGACAAGAAAAAAAATTTGCTTTATGGCTTGCAGCCTATTCCAGATAAAACTTCAAGTCCCAGACATAAAAAGATAAATTCATCCACTTTGGGCAAGTGACATAGGCAAAACAGGTGATGATTTACAGTAGTGAAGTGCCAGCAAGAGTACACTGAATAGAAACAAGCTGAATACTGATAAACACACCTTAGAGCCCATCAGTGCTCCCCAACTTCAAAATCAGAACAGGTGTTGAAAAATACCCGTGCCAAGGTCTATCAGCAATGAAATGACATGTATTTGTTTGAAGATGGCAACACAAATGGTGATTTTGTACAGCAGAAGTATTAAGGCAAAGGAGTTGCTTAAGGGCAGATTTTCTTCATGAGGCTTTACCAGCTTATCAAGTGTTGGCAGGGAGAAATGGGCAACAAATCTCTGGGAGATACAGCAGAAACAAATAATTTCCAAAGGACAGAAGTATACTGTATATTAAAAAATCAGAATCATGGAAGTCATAGCACAGCCTTGGTTGGAAAAGACCTCTAAGATCACCAAGTCCAACCATTAACCCAGCACTGCCAAGTCACCACTACCCCATGTCCCTCAGCACCTCATCTACACATAATACAGACTTAACATCCTGGTGGTATTCCACCATACAGAACACTACCAAACTTCTTGAGTATGAGTATTGAGAATAAAAAACTGGAAAGACAAATACATTCTTCTCAGTCCCGATTACTGTGAGATGACTGAATAGAGAATAAGAAATAAGCATCAGTATAGGAACTGCATTTTTGAATCCTCATAAACTGACTAGCGAAAAGCTGCAGCAGTATGAGAGCAGTGTACTTTGCCCAAGTAACATAAGGAAAAAATACAAAGTTGGAGAAGTCGGTTTTATAACCACACAGCAAGCTTACTAACTTACACCCCATCATGTGCTGAAACACAGCATAGACCTATGACCTCAGAACAGTAGGATGGCATTAGTGGCACTGGACAGATGCGTGGCTGCTACACAACCTTCCTCCAAGAGTTATCTGCCTTGCTGTCACTTGACAAATTAATGTTGTTATGAATATGCATGGAGTCATGCTGTTCTACTGCCAAAGAACTGAGTGATACTAAAGGCACAGCATAAATCAATGACTGGAGAAGAACAGTGAGATCAGCACCCCTGTCGGTGCATCAACCAAGTGTAATTGAAACACAGAGACCTCAGAGGTGAGTGGCACCTTGGGTTTCTCACTCAGTCTCTGCCACCAAAGGGCTTTGCCAAACACGACGCTCTCCTCCCCAGCGCTGCAGACTTACCAGAGGTGACTCTTGTTACACAACTGGTCTGAGGCTTTGCCTATGAAGGCCTCATTCTTCCCACTGCATATGCCATGGAGATGGCTCTCTGAGGCTAGAACAAATCCCACCCCACCCATTTCATCCTGCATTTTCAAGGTCAATGAGAAGTAGTGTTTTTCATGGCATTGAGTGCATACAACACACAGCTTTTGCTTTTATCGAGCAAATAATTACTCATCATGCTTGCCCAGTAAAATCAGAAAGTCAGTAAATGGTTATGGCCCCTTCCATTCCCTGCAGTCCAGCACACACCCTCCATCCAACACACTGCTCTTGCAAAAGGGTAACCCCACCTAGTATCACCACTTGGAGCAAAGACCTCACTACTTCCTACCCAAGAAGCCAACTTTTTACTGTCTCAGGGGCTTCTTGCAACAATACTATTTGAAATGCAAATATGACATTTTTTCTAACGAAACATCCAAGAAATCTTTAAGACTACAAGAGCTCTACCTTTCCTTCAGCTAATACGCACTGAACTGAGCTAGGGATTAATTTATTAATTAGCTAGCAATAGCTTAGCACATGTATGCCATTTTTCTTAACTCCAGTAAAGCACCAACCAGCTTTAATTTTCTCTCAAATGGCTGGCACAAGAAAGAAGTGTGCCAAAAGCCATACCATTTTACCTACAGAAAGCTGATAGACAAAATCACCTTTTTAACTCAAATGCAAGAAGATTCACCGGGATGTCAGAGGGGTTTTTTTTCACCCTTTTCTTGTTTTCAGGAAAAAAGTCTGATCACTTCTTGCTTATAGCTGCAGTTTTTAGTCCTGCATAAAGCTACAATTGTATATGTGAGCTTGATAGCATGTTATCTGTGTGTCTCATCTGCCACTATTCTCTCAGAGCTGCCTAGGCAAGTTTGCAGAAAAATAAAATCCATATTAATGACAGGTCTGGTATCAAAAGAGACTTCCTAATGTCTTCATTTAAAACAGACAGTTGTTGATTTGACTCTGTCATTGGGATAAAAAAGGTACATATTCCCCATTTTGCACCTTCTCTGGCTTGCTTACTCCCAGCTGTCTTCCTAGAGCGCAGTCAGCAGCTTCAGTGCCACACTCTTAGTTACCTACTCACAAATGAATGGTGCTTGGGAGTGTCCCCTGCTGTACACCTCACTCTGGGCAAGGGATTCCCAGCTCTAAGGAAATGGCACAACATTGCCTGGAAAAATGGGCCCTCATTGCCAAACGAATGATTTCTTTGTAAAGGCATTCTGCTACGTGATCAACTACGAATGGGCAAAAGAAAGAGATGTTGAGGGGTTCCTTCCTTTTAATTAAGGCTGTGTTTACACACAGAACTACTACTGCTGTGCTCTGAATGCTCTCTCGAATCCTTTGACTGAGACACCATAGACTGCTACAGAAATGCAGAACTTTCCTGATTAACTCACCATTAATTCTTTGCCAGATTCTGTCATCACTTCTCATGAAAAATCATTTGATTCCACAGCTGTCCTGTGGACTTATAAAGCACTACAGGGTGTAAGAACCTGGCACAGCATGCCTTGGTCGGACAAAAATACAACTGCTGGAATTCAATCATTTAATTTTTAACTCTCTTAGTAGGCTAAGTGTATTATCTATCAAAAATATACTACCGGAAATAGCATACTATGACCATTAGAGACAGAAAGAGACAGTGGCATCCATCACACTCAGGTTAGCAAACATTAGAAACCATGGCAGGCAGGACAGGTCTAACACAGCTTTCACTGGGCTAACAGGAAATGAGACGAGGGGAAAATGTCAGAGGGGACATTCTGAAGACAGAAATGAGTCCTTGCCTTACACTGGCAAAAGGTTGGAGAAGCACCTGAATTACAACCCAGGCAATAGATACAGCCTTTACCTTATTAAGATGATTTAAAATCTATCCTGTTATTTTACATAGATTATTTTACATTAGTAGTAAAGAAGGACTGATAAAAGAAGGATTCTCCAACACAGTCCATGTGATCTTGCAACATGGGTGCAGATATTCTTAGCTGAAAATGCTCCAAAGCTTTCAGTGAAAGTTAGTGTCTAAGTTTAAATACACAACATATTCTGTCCCTGAGAGTAAATTCCCCACTGGTGCTCTTTAAGGTAATGTTTCACTCTAAGTACAGACTCATTGCTTTCAAAGTTCATTTTTAGTCTCATCTAGCATTAACACAACCTGCTGTCACATATATGGGAAATCTGTGCAGTAATACCAAATGTGAGATCTATTGCACTGCCTTTTGTTGTTGTTGTTTAACCACTATGCTATTTAAAATTCTAATTCTCTACTAAAAGCATGACTCTTTGGTACAGGCTCCTTGAACAGTTTTAAATCCCATCATTTAAATCCCATCTGGAGGTCAAACCTGACCAGAATGTAGTATTCAAAACAAAGAAAAATGACCCAAAACAGCAGGAAGTTTTGAATGATTTTGCAGCATCGGGTTTAAACACCACCATCCAAACCCAGCCAGCTGAACACGATGGATCAGAGCAAGGCAGCATTTCTGTTCAGCTGCAGGAGTTGTCTTATGGCCTTCTGATACCAGAGAGGGAAATCCAAAGAGTTGTACACACACAAAAAAAAAAAAAAAAAAAAAGCCTGAAAGCAGGCCATCTCCTCCCAAAAATCTCCTGAAGGGTGTGAAGAGGCAACTCTCTCCAGGAGAGGCCAGTGCTGGCAGAGCTCCCACCAGGTGGTTGCAGTAGCACCCTGTGGGTACAGGCACGGGTAACACACTGGGGGCACTCAGCCAAAAACACAGCAAAGCCCAAGGAACCAACTGCTGCTTAGTAATTAATTTATAATCGCTTTCAAAAGTTGGGAGAGGAGCTCATCCACCGTCACCTCTCTCAACTACACCACCAGATCCCCAAGGCAGCCTTCAGTTTCAGCAGTTATCCCCCTGCATTTTTATCCAAGAGCCTTTTTTGCCAAATACACTTGTGCACACCAAGCACCAGCCGTCAGAACGTGGCAGTGGTGGAAGGGGAGGAGGCCAGTAGCAACAGAAAACTGCACTCCTAGATATAACCTGGACATCCCTCCCCTTCCACAGCCCTCGTGAGGCTCTGCCCTGAGCCAACGTCTTCCTTCCTCTAAGGAAGGATCCCAGGAATCCTAATATAAGGAAAGACAAAATCAATGCTGAGATTGAGATAAATCATAGAATCACAGAGTACTCTTGGTTGGAAAAGATCACCCAGTCCAACCATTAACCCAGCACTGCCCAGTCCCCACTACCCCATGTCCCTCAGCACCACATCTCCACGGCTCTGAAATCCCTCCAGGGATGGGGACTGCCCACTGCCCTGGGCAGCCTGTGCCAATGAAGTTAGTCTTAGTTTCAGTTTTTGGCAGAGGATCTCAAGCCTTCAAGCAAGGCAATACAAGTGGGCCATGTACAATGACCTTCAGAAACAGCATTTCATGGAAACAGAAAAAGACTGAGGCCACTAAGGTCTAGAGAGGCCAGGTATCACCAGTGGCATATTTAAGACTTTGTGGACAGCAGAAAAATCAGACATCTTTGGAGAACCATGAAGAAAGAAAACAATTTCATCATTCAGTCTTAATCCTATAGTCCTGCACGTGCATTTATTTATCAGCATTAACCTTCATCAGAAAGCACAGAGAACCTAAGACTTCATTGGGTGGTTCTAAAACATTTTTACTTCCACTGGATAAATCAGCCAATTCCTGCTTCCTTTTCTGAAAATTGACATTTTGCTGGAAGTGACCTGTGTAAGACGGGAAGCTACTGAAAAAATACTTTCCAAAGGGCTAGCCTACATAAAAATTGCTAAGATTTTGAAAAAAATCATGTTAAATTTACTCTGAAGCTAATTTTAAGTAAATAAATCTCTTTCTGTAGATTACCATTGTGTGCTACTGGACATAGCTGCCTTCTCATGAAACAAATAGAAAAATTTATTTGGCAGTTCCAAGCTTAAATAATAATAAGTTTTATTTTGGTTATGTGCTTCAAAGTGACGTTTGTACACTGTCCCCATCATATGCATCTGGCATCCCAGCAAAAGCCATCTGATGCATGCTGGCAGCCAAAACACGTTGCTTAGGCCCACACTAGCACTGCTCCTCGTGTGTTCTTTTGGCTGTTTTGGGGGTTTTTTTGGTTGTTTTGTTTTATACAATAAGCATAGGGATTTGCTCCCTGTATAGGGACTGATTAGCAGAAAGCCACTCGCACCATTCCATATATTTTGCTGGAATCCTAGTTCTTCCCATCAGCCTAACACACATCTGTTCATATGGGCATAATAAAGAAACTCACTTGTTTTAGCCCTCATTCAGGTTTTGATGGCATTAAAGCCCTATGTGGAAACACTGCTCCTGCAAAATCCAGTAGCAGGTCCCATGAATGCGGGCTGAAAGCACAAATGTTCATAGGGTTTGTGCACTACCCTTTGGGGGAGTGCTTGGACTCTGCCTCCTGAAAGACAAGAGTATATTCTTCAAAACAAATACAGAAATAAAACTGAAAGTGGTAGTTCAAACATAGGCACTTTAGAACGTATTAGAAAAAGTATACTAAGAAAGTATTTCTTTTAAACTCTTTACAGCTCAGTAAAGATTTTGTAAGGTGAACATCCATATGCACCAAGCAGCTCCCAGCTGCTGCAGAACAGTTATGCCTTTCCTTCGTAAATAGGTAACCAGTGACAGCTTTTAGACTGGCCTGTCTGTGATAAACACAGTGTATACATTTTAAAACACAATTTAATTCAAATTTTCTTCAAAGTGGATACTGGTTTAGGGTTAAAAATCACCATTTAGCTCCATGAAAGTTCACAGTACTGTGCATATATCAAGTTTAACACAAGCCATACAACAGAGATAAATCCAAGGAATCTCCCTATGTCTGCTAACTTTGTACTTTGGGGCCAATAATTTCTATAGCAATGTTCCCTCTCTAGTTGAGAACACTGGGTTTTTTTCTTCAACATGCTGGTAGTTTGCCATAAGGGAAAATGCAAACAAGTTGAAACCCAGCAGCTCACAGAAGGCCACCTGATGATGCCATGGACACCATTACAGCCAAGCAGCAAGCCACATTTCAAAGCATTTACAAGCATTTCAGTTTGGAATATTGCATAAAGTTAAGCATGGCTTACCTGTAGTATTAATAAGTGACTGGAATGAACCTGTACCTGGGGTCTTTCCCACTGTGGTGTTTGTACTATTGACCTGAGTCTCCAGACTTGCTGGCTCAAACACAGCTGAATGTCTTGGCATGTGCAGTATTAGAGAGTCAAGAGGAGATGAATGGAGATTATCTGTGTAAAATGGAGCTGTCCCTGCTTCAATGAGAGGGTAAGAGCCAAAATATTCAGCAGTGTAAGGCAAGCACAGTTTGGTTTAACACTTTTACATGAACAACTCTGAGTAGCTGTCTGAAGTTACCTATACTTCACATATACACAGTTATTTTTTCCTTATGCCTCTCCCTATGGAAATACACTTAGAGTAAAAGTCTCCACAAAAATGCTGACATTTCAGCACTAGAACCCATCTTGGAAAACCTCAATTACCAAAGTAATTAATGACTTCTTTTAGGAGCAGAGAGTTTTCAGCAGAATCTTACTAGCCTCTAAAATGCAACCAACCCAGGAATTTTAATGCATTTGCCTTCAAATCTCTTCCTTTAGGCTGACCTGCCCCTAGGTCATTATCACAGACAGGAACCTGGGAGGACACTCCAAAACCCTGGCTATTTGTGAAACTCCTCCCAGCAGAGAAACCAGCCCCTTCCTAACATACCCACTACACCAAAAAGCCTCATTTATGCCAAAATACAGCTGCATGTACAATTGCTGGATTTGCCCATGGAGTCAGCTGCCCTTACTCCAACAGGATAACACCCCCAGATTTAATTTATAAACTAAATTTCATACCTGGGCCCATACACATACATATATGTGCACACGTGCCACATTAGCAGTGTACAGAAATGGCCCCACGCGAGAAGTGAGAACCAGCAGAGTTGTTTTGACATAACCATCTCCCTGCTATTTTGTCAATACAATGCAACAGAGTTTATTAACAGCTCCTTTTTCTGTGGGAAAGGATATTTTAATCTCATTATCTCCTCATTAACTGACAGTAACAGAAGCACTGAGTCCGACTAACACAGACAGCACGAGATCCCGCAGCTGTCCAGCACTAATTTATGAATTGCTAAGAAAACTTAAGGTTTCAAGACTAAAAATATGAAAACCAAACCATGTAAGAATAAACTTATATAAAAGTATGACACAATGATTTTTTTAGCTTTACTGTGGTTCCTGCAAACAGATATGAACTAAGTAATCTGTTATAGCTTCGGCGTATTAAAAACCCATTAACCACTGTGCCATATTGTTCTTATGAAAGCTATGACAGCATTTTTAAATGCTTATTTTGTTTATTTTTCTCCCTCAACTGACAGTTTGTGTCACTGTGATAACCCTCCACTCCTCCAATTCCCACCACAACCACTCAGTTCCCACACGAGCACAGCACAGCGATGCCACACAATACCCATTAGCACGCTCTTTTCTCCATGTAACCTAACATTTGTTTTCCCTCCTGCAATTTCTATTGTGTGGCCTTTCCACTAATCCAGGACTTTATAACATGAGCTGGCAGCTCCTGCTTCTGCAGCATGCAGGACAAACCCATCAATTTCATCTTGTATTCATTTTATCTGCTACTTAATATTATGTCAACACAATTTGGCAAATACACAAAAAGAGAATTGTCACTCTTTCATTCTTACAACTGAATCAATCCAGAGTCAAACAACTATCAAAAGATTTTTTTCACCAACTTTTTTTTTAAGACTACCTACTCACTAATCACTGCTTTTCCATTACCATAGATTCACATCAATTAAGCAGCATCCTAGAAACAACTGCCAAAAGGAACTTTTACATCACTTTCCACCAAAAAAAAAAAAACAAACAAAAAAACAAAAAAACAAAGAAATAACAGGATGAGTTCATTTTAAATGGGCTCCTTCATTTTTAATCTTCAACCTTTTCTCATTTTTCTTTGGACACCAAAAATAGGTAGGAGTTACAAATTGCTCATTACTCAATCAAGAACCATATCCAAGAACTGCACAAGAGCCTTGGACAGCCATCCCAGAGTAAGCACTAAATAATTAATTACCCATTAAGCAACCAGTTCCTTGCAACATTAAGCTATGATCACTGAAGGTAACCAAAGGTCTCAGAGTTTTGCAGTCTTCCTGCAATCTACAGACAGAGCTAAGGAACCCAATAGATTATTTGCCTTTGAAAGCGAGATGGATGAGCGGAAGGAGGACATGTGTAGGGGACTTCAGCAGTGCTTCCTGAGGACAGAATCACAGAATGTAAGGGATGGGAAGGGACCTCAAAAGATCATCTAGTCCAATCCCCCTGCCAGAGCAGGAATACCTAGATCAGGTCACACAGGAACACATCCAGGTGGGTTTGGAATGTCTCCAGAGAAGGAGACTCCGCACCCTCTCTGGGCAGCCTGTGCCAGTGCTCTGTCACCCTCACTGGGAAGAAGTTCTTCCTCACATTTATGTGGAACCTCCTATGTTCCAGCTTGCACCCATTGCCCCTTGTCCTGTCATTGGATGTCACTGAGAAGAGCCTGGCTCCATCCTCATGACATACCCTTTGCATATTTATAAACATTAATGAGGTCACCCCTCAGTCTCCTCTTCTCCCTTGCTCTTTATAGTGACACTCCTGAGCTCATTTCTAGCTTCAGTGCAATTATTAGCACAGCCCCACGCCCTCCAGCAGAACAAGTGAGAACAGTGTACCCACTGAAGGTGCAGAGTCAAGGGCAGGTTGCCCCTACCTGTCCAAAGCTTTCCTCATGGGGGGGGCGCCACAAACACCAGCAGTGCAATTCACCACATGGCTGACCTGCTCAAGGGGAAAAAGAATGCAATACTCCTTGTGGCTCTGTAAGAGGCAGAAGGAGGGACACCCCCACTACCAGCAGTCATAAACTGTATCTAGCTTGGTAAGTAAAGTGAACAGTTAAGCACAAAAGTCAGCAGTGAACTATTCCCAACAGGCATGGAGACAAAAGAAGAAATAGAGAACTAAGAAATACAACTTTTTAAGGCAACAAAACTAGGAAAAAATATTGGATATTATGTTTTGCTGGTTTTCTACTTTTCAGGTTTTACAACTAGGGGAAAGAAAGAACATCAGGTTCATCTGCTCATTGACTGCACTACAACTGCAGCAATGGAAAACCACCACAAACCTCAGTTATACATCTGTTTAAGTGTGTGTACACTTAAGCAGACACAGCAGTGAATTTGTCCATCATGCTTTGCGAAACTGCATTTTATTTACAAAAGCAGTCAACTTAGCTTTAAAGAAATCAATTATATATACTACTTGACACATCTGTAAAACCAAGAGAAACAACATTCCCTTAATATTCAAAAAGGAATCTTCTTCCTTCTACAGGTAACATACAGGAACAGCCTTGGTTGGAAAAGACCTCTAAGGTCATTAAGTCCAACCAACAACCCAGCACTGCCAAGTCACCACTAAACCATATCCCTCAAGACCTCATCTACACATCTCAAATACCACTAGAGATGGGGAGTTTTATGTGAGAGTAACTCCACTACACTTGGCTAGGCATGTCAGAATAAATGCAACTCTGACCAGTTTTACATCATAGAAACACTACTGTGTGACACTAAGCTTCATATTCCCTCCAGAACATGCAAACTTTTATTTTCTTGTGAAGTGTTTTAGATTGCCGATGTTGTGCTCAGAAATATCCCAAACACATCACATAACACTTGCAGGACAAGAAGAGTCAAAGACAATCTCAGATATCACAGTAACAAAAATTTAAGTGTCCTTTTTCTTCAAAACCAGTCTCTGCAATGGACCAAAGTACCTAATATTGAAAGAAAGATTAGGAGAGTAAGCTGGTTCTTTCACTCAAGATCTTAAAGCACCCCTTATTAACTGACATATACTATATGAAGTGAGCAGGTATGGAAAAGGATGCCCAAAATTCTTACTGAGAAATGCCTCCTTCACCATGCAAGACCTGTGCCACACCTTGGGACAACAGACAAAACGCATCTTGCTGCTAGTACGACAAGATTAGCAGAAGAGGAGCATCTGTAGACACTTCAGGACCTGAAAGACACTGAGTTCTAGGACTGAGCATGGGACTGCATTTCTGAAACATCTGCTCAGAACCAGAGTGGTACAATTGTCATTTTTTACGTGCTTGAAAAACAACACAACTATTTCAAGCACACAAGGCCGCCGAGTCGTTTCTACAAACAAATAATATTTCTTGCCGACTCAAGTTGCACATGCTGCAAACACCACTTTGACTTCTGGACTGCCTTGGCAATTCCTATTGTCCTCAGATGCTCCTGGCTGGCGCAGGCATATTTCCACACGCAAACTTCCATGCAAAATTTCACCGAGAGATTTGGCAGGAGCGTAACTGCTAAATGAGCAGCAATCAAGTAGTTCACCCAATCAGTTTTCTAATTCACCACAACTGCTATAAATACTACCCATTATTACTGAATGTAGCTTTTAGGGGAAAAATACATGCAAACTTCCTGCAGTATCTAATCTATGTGAAAATTATACAGAACATCACATTAAAATCTAAATAAACACTTTGGCATACTCCTAATGTATGTGCATAGATTATTCGGTGTACTTCTAAGATAAGTACCATTTGATGTTCAGATTATTGGTGGATATTTAAAGCTGATTACCCTAGAGGTAAGATATAATTGGTAAACAAGGAACACATACAGAACAACAACATAATAACCACAAGTTGTCACAATTTATTCCTGCACCCGGGACAACAGGTCAGTAGAGATACTAATTATTTTTTTAAACTAACAAAAAGAAATCAGAAAGTAACAAAAGCATTGTTCTTCATGATATTGCATTGTGAGCTGAATGGCAGACCTTACTGGTCTTCACTTTTACAGCACTAAGCTTTATACAGCCCTGCTCTCAACCTTGAGCTGCACTCAGACACAGAGGCAGAACGGGAGTATGTGGGGCTGGGCGTACTCAGAGCAAGCCTCACACTGTGCACCCTCCCAGGGTTACTTCTGGAGAAAGACTTACACAGCCCAACAGTAAATCTCAGGGCTCCACTTAAAACATCTTTTTAGCTTACGGTGCTTCAAGCAAGGAAGGCTCTGCTGGCTGTGGCAAAGGCTGGTATTTATTTCAGCAGCAAAATGCTGGAGATGGAAGAATAAACGTGCAGCAGCAGCTAATAAGAGGAGAAGCAAAATGGATATAGACAATAAAAGAACAGAGAGGAGACACTAGTGTGATCACAAGATTACTGAAGAGATCAATCAACTCACAGATGGGATGGTGGGGACATGTTCACTTGGCTAACACATTTAGTTACCTATATTATTTTCCCTTTTCAGTGCAGGCACCTTGTCTAGACTGTTGGATTACAACCAGCTGTATGCTGCTTCTGGCTTTTCTCTCTCTCCTCTTATTTTTTAAGATGGGTTTCACTACATAATGTGGTACAGCCGCAGTCTCCTTCCAGATTTCTGCCTCCTTATGACTGTGAGACATTGATAAATTGATGTTTGGTTTTCCCCACTGATTAGACCTGAATTAATCACTACCAGACACAGCAGCAGTGCTGGGCCACCAGCCTCCCTGGTTGTTGAAGTTCCACCAGCTGAACAGCTGCATTTTCTGCAGGTTTAGGGTGCTGAACTACAGACAGGTACCCTCATCACCTTCAACAGCTCATGTTACAGCTGGCAGCCAAAGGGATTATCTGAAAGCAAAACTTAGGGAAAAGACCCTTCTCATTGAAAGCATGATCGAGTAACTTGGAAAATAATAAGACCTACATAAATAAAAATAATTATTAAATGAAAGGAAAGAGATTTAGACTTTGCCCTAAGCAGTCATGTTTAGAGTATCTGTTAATAAATGCCCAGTCTGACTGGATTTGTACATAGGACATATCAGGAGCTTCCCTGAAGACCGTGCTTCCTCCAGCAGCGCGTGCACCCAACACCAACACATAACAAACTGGTTTCAAGCACGAAGCAATCATCTTCTAGATTTAAGTAAATGATCTGAATCGCTACTGAAAGACAAGGTGGGAATCTCACAGACACCTCCCTGGCAACAGATGCACTAAAAGACCTTGGAGCAGCAGCCTTGAGCCTTCCTCACATAAAGACAAGACTCCAGCAGTCAGACAGATGAGGCAATAAAACACTCAGTAGGATGGAATGGGCTCTGGTTAAATCCTACCCAGAGCAGCCATAAAGGAAAGCCTAGCTGAAGACCACTTCAGCACTGATGTAAGCTGTGGGAATGTCCAGATACAGCTGTGAAGTATGAAACTTGATTCCGTTGTCATCGTATTAACACGGGAGCAGGGATAAAGCCATAAGCTGGAAGAGTGTGAAACAACAGCAATGAAACCTGCAATAATGTGGCTCAAGGACACAGCAGCAACAGCAAAGCACTTCACAACACATTTTCAAAAAACAGCAGCATATTCAGAGCTTGTATTCCTTTTGAAGCTCTGGTGCCAAGTGCTGGAACGCTTGTTGCCTGCAGGCATGTCTGTGAGAACCACCCTGACAGCAGCACCCTGAGCTGGTACCCACTCTGGTGCTAACCTTCTGCCTCCAGATTGCTCCACAGAATTCAGGTGGGCTGTTAAAATGACTGCTCTCTCCCTGGAGCAGCTTTCATTGCAGAAAAATACAGTCCAGAGAGTTTGTAAAGCACTTCTAGAACGAAGTCACTATAAAAACATGTACCTGAGGTAGGAGGCAGGGAGAGGGTTCCCACCCTAACTTAACAATGAGACCGTGTACATGAAAAACACCTCTGCAAGCTGCACTGCTCGCATCTCCAATGCAGACAGAAACAGTTTACAAACCCGAGTATGAACTTCTCACTTTCATATGCCAAAAAGGAATATAAATGCAACTCTGCTGAGTGAAAAAAAAACACCCCAGGATTTACAGATGGAGAAAGAAAATGGAAAAAGTAACTTGAATCACCTTTCATAAGAAAAGATATAAAACAGGAACAATTATATTTTACTGGGGAGCTAAATACTGATTTTAACAGCTTCCAGAGTCTTACGCATACTTTTGTTTCCCCATTATTTTGATTTCATAGGGTATTTAATAGGAACCTTATGTGCTTCACTATCAGGAAAGAAAATGTTTTTATTACACATTAATTCTTTTCTTGCATTTTGGTGGTAGTGAGCATCTCTGCCATCTGTCTTAAAAGAGCAGAATTTCATAGTGCTGCTCTAAACCAGCATTAGAAACACAAGCACACTGTTTCCATCATTACTTGCTTTTCAAGGCAGTAAAAGGAGCTGTGCTCCAGGTAACAAGTGTTCCTAAAAAGCCTGTAAACATTTCAGTAAGAGATATTTGGAATTCAGACACGAAAATCCTAAAAGCACTTAATGCCATTATGGCTAAACTTGGCCACGTGCTATTTCTAAATTGTTCCATAAAAGAGCCATAAAAAAATCCTACCATGACACAGCTTTGCCAATAGCTTATTCTTCCAAAGTACTTGAAATTATATTGTGTACAGAGAGCTTGCAAGAAATATGGAGAGATTCTCTGGTAAGTACATGACAGAATAATGGAAACCAGTGTAATCCAGAAAATCCAGTTCTGCTACCAGAAAGTAAGGATGGTTATCTCCCCTGAAAGATAAAATCAGACAGCTCAAGAAAGAAATGAGAGAGAAAAAAAAAAAAAAGTCTTTATCATAAAAGAACAGTTTTCTGGTGTATTTCAAGTACTGAAATATCTAGGATTTATTTAACAGCTTTGTTGGCAGATCTCAGAGTCACTGAACTCAAAAAGATTACATAAAGTAGTGTAAATCAAGTCAGTTTTTGCATTAAAATGTTCTTGCTGGTGTCTGAGCATGGGAAAGGCACATTGGCTCAACTCATCAATGACTGTTCCTGTTTCAACCAGAAATTAAGGCAGGCCCTATCTTTTCTCTTATTGCTAAATTAGGGAAATACCACTGGTACTGTAGTTCAATTCTTCAGTGGCTATGAGATGATGAGGAACATAAACCCGTAAAAAAACTTCCCAGCCAGCACTGCAAGTTTCTGTGACACTAACTGGGCTTAACAGAGCAAGTGAACTGAAGATTCCACACTCAAATTACTCGCCAGGTTTCTGAGATGGTCAGCCCAAATAAGTAACTAGGGCACACCTCAGAGCATCGTGGCATGTGTCAGCTCACCTGCAGTTTAGCTCTTCACTTGTAACAGCAGTGTGTCATTGAATCAGCACGACTGAAAACCAAGAAAACACCCCCATGCTTTTTATAACACATAGCTCTTCTCAGCAACCTAAACCATTCAAGTATTCTTCTGCTCAAAAATAACATTCATAGATTATCTTTGTAGATCTCTTCAGCATTTTTTCTGGGGAGGGTAAGAGTCCAGCAAGTATAGCAAGAAACAGAAGCTAGATCAGAGCGCCCAAAGAGGCTCTACACACCTTGCTGGCTACCAAGGACAAAGTGTGGTCTGCTCATTTCCCATCTCTTTTGTGGTTTTTTTTCCCACCACAGCATGGATTTGTAGTGTATCTCACTATTCTCCCCCTCTTGGCTTATGAAGGAGGGACTGTCCATCTCATCCTTTTTACCCATTACTGCTCCACGCTAACAAAAATTCTGTTTCTTTTCTTGCTACTTGGCAAACATATTACTTAAGTCAGTATTTTAACTCATACTGGGTAGATATAAAAGATGAAGCATCAACAGGGAAATTGGCTTCCATCAGCCAATCAATACTTCTAAGACTTAGAGGATTGATCAAGCATCTGGGCACTGAGACACTCACAAAAATTCCTCTGAGCTTTCCAGTGTGCACACTGTGATGTAGTTCTGCCAAAGGGCACCTCAAATTTAGAAAGACATGACCTATGGAGTCCAAAAGCAGCAGCAGTGTAAATGTTACTATACAAAGACTATGGTTTGGTTTAGCTAAGGCAATCATACAAAGCAGCAGCTCATCAAAAAGACCCTCAAGAAGCAGCCCAAGATCTGTAGCTCTTGTCAACAAGATCCTGCAGGGAAAAGCAGAAGAGATGAACAAAAATTCTCTGACTTTTAGAAGCAGATCAATACAATACATCAGTACGTCTCATCTCTTAGCAGACAACTTTTGGCCTCATGGAACATGCTATTAGATGAAATTGCTAAGAGAACATCTCCAAAGCAGAACACCATCACAGCACCAGCTCCACAGATAATTGTGAATTCTGACCTACAGCACAGATTTTAATACAAACGTATCTAAAGGTCGCCCACGGGACTGCCCTGAAGTACAGGCCTCAGTTCTCCTACAGTCACACACTTAGGGCCTAACTCCTCATTCACGTCTGACGAGCACGAGAGAACGATGCAGAAATACATTATCATCAACTCGTTTCTTTACAGGACATTTGTCTTTTGCCTAATTAAAGAAGAAACTTCTTTTGGAGGGGTTGGAAAGGGAAATTACACATCTGGTCCAGCGGCCTACCCTGACCTCACCAGAGACATGAGTGGCGTCAGAGAAACGAGCACAGACGTGGCTATAAAAGCACGTTGCCTAACGCTTGAATACGCATCCTACTGAAAACGTGGTCCCTTCACTGCTTTCGTGGGAAAGGCAGGATCCAAGACAACACTTTGCCTTTGCCCTCTCTCTCTGGAGGCAGCATTGCCCCAGTGCCCATGCAGCAAGGCTTGTGAGGAAGGAAGCAGAGGCCTCAGACTGCTTCAGAGAGCACAACAGCCACACTCCTCCACTGTGGCAGCAGCGCTGCACCAACAGCCATTTGCCTAATTCATGAATTGGAAAGCATGAACAAAGTCAACAGCTTCAACAAAGCTGACTTTGAAGTCAACTTTTTGAAGTCAACAAAGTTGACTTCAACAAAGTCAACCCTGCTGACATTTCAGATTACTTCATCGTGACTGCAAACCTCACCTCCCTTTGGGTTAAGCAAATTTGCAAATTTTCAGGATGGAGCACCCTTGGTGGGAGATGTGCTTTGTGGCAAGGTGAAAGGCTGCCTCACCCTACAGGCAGGGACACAATGGCCTTTCCTGTGCACCCTACCTGGAAACAAAGAAAGCAACCCAGCCTTAAGAAGTATAAACACACCGCAGGGTTTTTCAATTACCATCCAACATGAATTACTTGATAGAAAAGTTGCAGCCCTGCTCGTAACACTTCATACAAATTCTGGGCAACAAAGGAAAGGAAATCAGTACTCCAGCTTTAACAACACCATATACATAACAATAGAAAGACTGCCTTAAGGAAGGAATAGCAAACTTTCTTAATTGATGTTACAATTACTGCTCTTTGCTCCCCTGCTCAGGAAGAGGTCTGATGCTCAGATACTGAAAGGGATTTCTGTTCTGAGACCAGTGAACATCGCTCATTCCTGGTCTCTCACACTCAGTTAAGCACTAGTTACATAAAGTTGTGTTTGTCTCCCAAAGCACAAGCTTTAGGGGATATAAGCCATTATTTTCTACCCTCGTGGGTTTTTATACACAAAGTATCTTTCCTTTTACAGAAAAAACCTCTTCTGGGGAGTACTAAAAAATACATTGGTTACATCATCATTCTTAAAATAATGCAATCACAGCGGTATTTTGTTTGACAGTTTAGAACATAACATTTTACTGGTAGAAGGGAGAAAGGCTTTCGTGCAATAATAAATGCTGCAGTCCTAAAAGTAATCACGTCACTTGAATACACCTTCAAAACATATTTTACTTTATTATTACTGGTATAAAGGGAATTCTTCCCCTGTGCTGGATAAAAATGCCAGGTGTTCAGAAACACAATTCTTTTTCTCCTTTTACTCCCACTTTCATCCCAGCAGCAATACATCCCATTATCTGTTTCAGACTAATTAGCAACATTAAAAAAAAAAAAATCAGCTATTTTAACACAGACCCTCTTTTTATGTGAAACAATATAAATTGTCATGGGCAGCACAACTTAGTGAAAGGATGAAAATTAAAAAAAAAAAAGAAGAGAAATCCAGAAGCTGAGAAAAATTACTTTAATTTCTGAGTATCTGAGTGGAAGCAAATTGCACTGCATGTGAAGAAGGCATAATGGGTATTACTGCCTTGCACAATCAAATAATTTGCCTAGGTACATGAAAAAAATGCTACTTATACAAACAAGGACAGAGAAAAAAACCCTAGTTATTTATTAGCACGTTTCCTTGAATCTTGTATTTCACTGAAACATTAAAAGGAGAAAAAGTGTTCTATCAGACCTGCCAAACAGTACAAGCATCACAGTTAATATTAAAACAATTCTTAGCAAACTTCCTTTCCAGAATACATGAGATTTTATAAGCACAGGCACTTTTTAAGAGGCAAGTCACAAAACACCAGGTGAGAACAGCACTGCCAGCTCGGCAGCTTTGTCGCTGGAACAAATCTGTCCCCAAGTTCGGCACTGTGGCACACCCTCCATCACTCCAGACTCAGAGGCAGCTGTCAGAAGCTGCCTGGGCTGGGTCACAGCCTGTGTGAAGACCTTGTTAGACCCAAATCTCCCCAGTTGCACTGTTAGTGGCCATTATGCCCTCCAAAACACTAACACTCACTATAAAATTAAATGTACTCTCTTTTTTTCCACAGAATTCTACAACCACCAGCGCTGCAGTGCTGTGAATACTCACTTTTAGGGGGGGGTTCTAGCAAACTGGAATATGTCTACTGTTAGTAGAGCAGATGTTAACTAATATTTTCAATGAACTGCTGCACTACCACCAGCTTGGGAGTGCTGGCTCTTCCCTGGGCTTGGCTAGTCTAGCAGGGAAAAAAAAGCATTTATCTTCTCTGATCATCCAAACAGCTTCAGAAGTGATACCCCAGGAGAAAGGACAGCTGAAAGAATGAAAGCCTCAGCGCTAGGTAAGACACATGTATGCAGTAAGGGACTATTCTAATTTACAAGAAAAAAATGTCCTGTTAATAGGAGTATAATCCAGGACAACATACAGAACCAGAGGCAGGTGGGGTGTCCCACGACACCAGACAGCATCCCTCAGTAAGGGCTGCAGACCTGAGGGTGGGTGACAAGGCTGACAGCCCAAAATCAAAGGGTTCTTTATAATTCCCAAGTTCAACCAGGGGAAAGTGTGAAGTCCTGAACCTGGGGAGAATGAATTCAAAGTGAAGACCTAGAACTTTGCTACATGCTTACAGCTCAGGTGCCTATTGACAGCTTACTTCCCAACCTTCAAACTGGCAAAAAAAATGAAGAGAAATCCAATAAAATATTTCAAGTAACATATAAAATATTAGAAATACAAACCCATTAAATAATTCCTTAAATGCATCTCTCCACATCAGCATCCAAAGGCAGTGCAGAGTGGGGCTGTTATTAATCTGTATTCACTGGCATTCACTAGCCAAACAGGCTGCTCAAGGGGCCATGCCTCAAAAATAACTCAGAAAAATGAGGAAAAAGGCAAATTGTCACTTTCAAGATAAATAGTATTTATTGTTTCAGTTTAAAGGTTGTGTTATTTTCGTAACGCTGCTTGTGAAGGCAGCTCTACATGCTACAGCACAAAGTTAACAGCTATGAAAATAGACAGGCAGTTCAATCAAGAGTCAATTTCCCTTCACACTCATCAACTAAAAAAAGAAGTTAATGTTTTCCAAGCGATGAAAAATTAGGATCCCAGACTTCAGAGACCTGCTCCAGCCTTTCCCTGCAATATCACTGACTACTCTTACAGCCCTCATGAATTTATGAAATATTCTCACTTTCCCTACACATCTTTTGTCACCCGTATTCTCAGCTCCCTCTGACATCCAGAAATTACCCCTGGCATTAAGAGGTGGCATAAAACATGTCTGATTCAGAGTTACACATACCAGCACAAGTCAAATACAGACAGCCATTTCTGAATCCATAGTGTGGGTTCTCTCTTACTGGCAACAGTCATTTCAATACAATTTTCTAGAGCCAGTTGCAATTTTCCTTCTCAAGTAAGTAAACAAGCTTCGAGATCTTTGCTCCTGTGGCAACACCGATCAGAAATAGATGACAGGATCAAGAATTACTGAAGAGATGATCACAAATAAGGAAAAAAGACATGTAAGACTGCAGTAAGGACCCAGACTAAAAATGTTGTCAGTGCTATGACCAACAACTTTGTTCCTAATGCACCATAGTCAGGAAAGTATCAGCTGAGGTTTCAAAATTTCAAATCTATGTTCTTCTGTGCTCTTTCCTTTTACATCACCCACTGATGTAAGCAAGCTGAGTACCCTCTGAGTGTCAGAAGGGTGGCACTGCACCGTGCTGCACAACATCAGCATATTCTGTGCTGGCTGCCAAGGAGCAAAAATTAAACACTGAAAGATGCCAGTGATGTCTTTATTTGCTTCTGTGGGGAAAAAAAAAACAACAACAAAATAAACAAGGGCATCAATTATTCATAACCTTGAAACTATGAGCAGATCAGACAGACACCTGTAAGGTGAAGGCTTTGTTTGTCAAGAACAGAGGAGGTCACTCCAACAAACATCACAAGCTTTTAGATGTGCTTCAAGCACCCACGCTTCCCCTTGTCCCACCACACCGCAGCATGACAGACCCAGCCAGGTGGCTTTCTAAGGCACTGGAACTGGAAGAGCAGAGGGCTGTGTTAGAGGAAACCAGCCTTCCCACACAGACTTTTCTGACACATTGTATACCTGAGCTGGATCAGCAAAACTGCCTGCAAAAACATAGTTAATGCTGGGAAGGCAAGGAGTACTCACTCATCAATGGGGGTTTTACAGAGAGCTGACACTTTCCCAAACCAATCTAGTTACATGAACTGGAACTCCATACAAGATGAGGCATGTTTATCATCAGATTATCAAGATGCAATGCTAGTGACCACATTAATCTATTAATCTATACACCCTTTACAGCAATCAAGCAGTAGATGAACATGAAACGTCTACTGCCTGAAGTGTTGAAAGAAATTAATCTGCTTAGGACACTATACAGTGATACCTCGAGTTCAGTTGGCATCAACTTTTGTGGCCAACACATTTAACAGGAGAACTGTAGCTCTACTGTTTCCATAGAAGATGCTCTATCAACACACTGATTGTTCATTCACCCTATGAATTAATTCTATATCAAATGAGCTTCACAGTTGGCACTTACCAGCAGCTGCTTTTCTTTCCTGAGCAGCTGGCAGACAAAGTGTACCCTGTCATAATTCACATCCACGTCACAAGCCACCAGCGCTGCTGAAGGTTGAAAGCTCAATTTGTACCCATCAGTAGCTGTCCTCTCTACCATAGTTTTAAGACCAACTATTTTGGTAGGTAATATAGTTCTATTTAAAAAAAAAAAAAAAAAAAAGGCAACAGCAGCTAGCATTTTTATCTGTCTGCCTCTGCAGCAGTGCTGCTAGATGGACCACCATCTGGGCTGTGCCTTCAACGCACTGCCGTGCGGCGAGATAAACTTCTGAAGTTTGAGTTTGCTATGTGCTGCTGAGCACATCAGTCAACATTCCTATTTTTTTCCTTCATTTATAAAAAGAAGATAATAGGACTTGCTATAGCAACTGCACAGCAGTGTTGAAAGGATTAATTAGCTAATATATCTACACTTCTAAGCATGCAGAACACCGCAGATTCACAGTGTAATTACTATTATTAGGGGGGTAATTTCTTTGACTCATTGGGACAACACACATTTTATCTGTCCTTTTTAGACTGCACAGAAGTCTACCACCAAATATCCTCAGTTAAAAAGAACCTTAAGTAACATGGCATAAACTATCCACTGCAGGGCTTTACCTTTTTTGAGTATCTATTAATTCTCATCAGTATTTAGGGACAGAAACCAGTGGGCTGCCAATAACCATGAAGCCCTAAAGTAGTCACAAATGAGTGCTGGCAGAAAAGATACCGACCTACTTGCTAAGTGCAGTATCCTCCTAAAAGCCATGCTTAAAACTAAACCATACTTGGTCAGCTTTCCCTGGCTGCTAGCAATGTCCATAAATGCTTTAACTGTTGGCCAAAGCTGCAGTGTCCAAACCAGCTCTAGACCCATTACTCTGATAGAGTCCTCCTCCACAGGGTATACCAATGTGGCTGAGATCAATAATGGTACTGGACCCTCATCCAGATACAGTACATGGGTCACATATTGTGAAGAATGCCATAAAACTTTGGATTTCTCTTCTTTAGGTCTCAGTATGTAACATCTATAGCCTAACAGCTTTGAGATCTCCTGTAATGCATAATTGCATTCCTAAAAGAAATCAGAGAACAGGGGAAAGCCTTCATGCACAAATGCACATCATAATGCTGTAGACTCCAAAGTAAGATACGCTAAACTAAAAGAAAGGGGATGAGAATCAGGTTTTCATTAAAAATCTGGGGAAAAACCTTGGCAGCAAAGGTGACTGGTGACAGCCAACACAGCTTCACTAAGGGCAAATCGTGTCTGACAAATTTGGTGGCCTTCTATCACAGGGTTACAGTGTTGCTGGATAAGGGAAGAGCAACGCATGTCACCTACCTGAACATGTGCAAAGCATTTGATACCATCTCACGTGACATCCTTGACTCTAAATTGGAGAGACATGGACTTGACAGATGGACTGCTTGGTGGACAAGGAACTGGCTGGATGGTTGCAGTCAAAGAACAGCCGTCACCAGCTCAATGTCCAAGTGGAGATCAGTGACAAGTGGCCTTCCCCAGGGGTCAGTACTGGGACTGGTGCTGCTTAGTATCTTTGTTGGTGATATGGACAGAGGGATTGAGTGTACCCTCAGGAAGTTTGCAGATGACACCAAGCTGTGTGGTGTGGTGACACGCTGGAGGAGATGGATGCCATCCAGAGGGACCTGGAGAGATGGGCCTGTGCAAACCACATGAAGTTCAACAAGGCCAAGTGCAAGGTCCTGCACCTGGGTTGGGGTAGTCTCCAGCACAAGTACAAGCCAACTGGAGAATGGATTGAGAGCAGCCCTGAGGAGAAGGATATGGGGGTGCTGGATGATGAGAAGCTCAACATGAGCCGGCAATGTGTGCTTGCAGCCCAGAAGGCCAACTGTGTCCTGGGCTGCATCAAAAGCAGCGTGGCCAGCAGGGCAAGGGAGGGGATTCTGCCCCTCTACTCCATGCCCATGAGACCCCCACCCGGAGTACTGCATCCAGTTCTGGGGCTCCCAACATACAACGGACATGGAGCTGTAGGACCACATCCAGAGGAGGCCATGAAGATGATCAGAGGGCTGGAGCACCTCTGCTATGGGGACAGGCTGAGAGCTGCAGTTGCTCAGTCTGGAGAAGAGAAGACTCCAGGGTGACCTCATAGCACCTTCCAGTACCTGAAGGGGCTACAAGAAAGCTGGAGAGGGACAAGGGACAATAGTTTTAAAGTGAAAGAGGGTAGATTTAGATCAGACATTAGGAAGAAATTCTTTACTTAACACATTGCCCAGGGAAGCTGTGGCTGCCCCCTCCCTGGCAGTGTTCCAGGCCAGCTTGGATGGGGCTTGGAGCAACCTGGGCTGGTGGGAGGTGTCCCTGCCATGGCAGGGGGGTTGGAATGAGATGAGCTTTGAGGTCCCTTCCAACCCAAACCATTCTATGTCATCAAAGGTTACAGTAAATTCTCTCTCTCGTAGAGTTGCTGTTGGGTATACAGTGCCATGAATCTCTGGTTTTCTGTAAAAAAAGCACATTAACACAGCTACTCAAAGTAACACAACTGCTCCAGGCACTTACCTACTTAAAGTGGTCATGGGTCCTTACGTTAATTATCGTTCAAGTACAATAAAAACCCATGAGGTTGGTGTACTGACAGTGGTTATATGGGAATCTCTAAGAAATGTCACCTGGCAGATCTTCATGTCCCCAGGACACGTGCACTAGGACTGACACTGAGTTCTCACCATCGCAGGCTCACAGACAGACGTCTCTGGTAGCAGCCAGACGGGATCATTTAAATCAGCTTTAACAGTCACACTGCAGTGCAAAGTAGGAAAGCACAGCATTGTTCTCACAGCTTCTTGCTTTTGCCAATCTGTCACCCACAGAAAGCCACTCGCAGGGCCTATCTGTCACAGCTGAAATTCTAACCCTTCACGATTAGCTAGCATTAGCTAAACCAAATCAATGCCTTGATTGCAGATTTGCCAAACAGAATTGCAATATGCATGCATTAGAATGATTAGACAATTTGCAACTCCATTATCTCCTCTAGAGATACATGAGGTATTACCCTAGAAGTGGCAGGCATATTTTAAATAGCACAGCTGTCCCTTTTTTCCCCCCCACCGAAGACTACATGATGATTAACAGCTGACACACAGAGGCACAGACTGTCATGCCAACCCCCTACAACAGCCTTGACCATACCACCATTAACCTACTTTAAAGTAGTTTCAAAATTCCTCTGAATTTTTACTTTAAATAGCACTGCCAAACCTAGTTTTATTACTGCTTCACCTTTTATTACTGCTGGCACCTCCTAGGAACAGTAGATAGGTAATTAGTGCCTGACACATTGTCATTCTCCCTGGGCAAAACGGCAGCACGAATGCTAATTGTAGGAACAGAGTGACAAATTGGGTGAGCCAACAGAGCCTGCTTGATCACCAGTGAACAAAAACACACGCAGGAGGAGACAGGCATCACAACAAACGGCCTATTAGAAATCTTACCTTTGGCTAATAGCTGAATGACTACATGGAAGCAAACTACACAGCTAAAGACCAGTATTTTCAGCTAAAGCACTGAAGATTTTTGAAACTAAAAGTAGTTTTTGCAGACAGAAAATTATTATTCTTACTCAGCACTTGTGAGGTGAAAATTAGCAGTTACATACACCTCTAACCACTGCACAGTTGTTTAGAAGAAACCTCTGGTTTTTACTTTATGTAAAATCCATGTCAGAATTGAGAAACTGTTGAATTAGTCCACAGTCTGAATATTAACCTGCATTTTACTAAACCACTATGCTTACAGTTTTAGTAACAGCTCTTCTGTGTGTCCTCCTTAAACTGATGCTCCTCAAAAAGCAAGGGAGCTTCCATAGATGTCATGTAACAGGCATTCAATAATACAGAGTCACAGAACAGCCTTGGTTGGAAAAGACCTTTAAGATCATAGGAGGAACATAGGAGGTTCCACATAAATGTGAGGAAGAACTTCTTCCCAGTGAGGGTGACAGAGCACTGGCACAGGCTGCCCAGAGAGGGTGTGGAGTCTCCTTCTCTGGAGACATTCAAACCCACCTGGATGTGTTCCTGTGTGACCTGACCTAGGTGTTCCTGCTCTGGCAGGGGGATTGGGCTGGATGATCTTTTGAGGTCCCTTCCAATCCCTAACATTCTGTGATTCTGTGATCACCAAGTCCCAACCATTAACCCAGCACTGCCAAGTCACCACTAAATCCCTCGCCTGCTATGTGTCACCCTCGAATTCCAATGCAGTTGTAATGCTGTAGAAGTAACTAAAATTACAGCTTTAACAGTTAAATGCAAAGTAAAGACATTCATCTAGTTTAAATAATTCAATGGGGCATAAACCACACACTTTCCCACATCTAAACCAACTTGCAAATACCATAGCTATAGCAGGCAAACAGTGAACTACAACCTCTCTGTATGGTCTCATCTAGTCAGTACCCACACATCTGCCAAACTTTAAGAATACAAAGTGCAGGGAATGCCCTACACTTAAACACCTACATATGTATTGCTGCAGAGTAACTTTTATTTTTTTTAAAAAGGATAAAACCTTCTCAAAACCCAGAAGAAGACGTATTATCTGAGTTGTACTCCTACAATTCATGTATGCTTACCTGTAAACAAATCTAGCTTCTTGCAATTAGGTATCATTACACTGCTCTATTTTATTATTTTAGTCATTACTGTTAATAAACTGATTTCAGGTATCAATAACTACAGTGTCTACAAAATTTTAACAAAAAGCTTCCACAATAAAACAGTAATTCAAGCTAATAAATCCTGATCAAAATCCTTCTCTCAAGCATAAATTACCAATTAAGCACCACTAGGAAGATTTCTATCCAAAGCCTTATGAAATCTCTTTTAATATGAGCAAGCAAGATCACTGGAGAGAGTACACAGAGATGCACCCAGCCCAGGTACCCCGAGCGGCGCTGGCAGTGCGCCCCAGCTGCTGACACCACACAGTGTGGCTACAGGCAGCCACGCTAGCTGAAACCCACTTGCAGACTACCCCCTCAAACAAACCAGCCTTCCATACCTGGGTGATCACACACAAGCAGATTAATGCAACTGAACTGAAGAAACTGCAAGAATACTGGCAATGAGTATGCCTGTGCTTTTAACAGTTTGCACTGGATTTCCCAGCAAAAGGCAATTCATCAGCCCTTCTGCAGCATCCCAGTTGTGGTACAGCAGTTGTTTTCAAAACAGCAATAAACTACAGCAGTTACTTGAACCCTAATGCTTTGACTTGTTTGAAAAACAGAAAAAGCAGCTAATAGTATTGATCCTTTTAACCTGACAGCTTAAAACTTCAAGAACAGTCAACACATATGTGATTTGCCACTGCACTTAAATCCAGCACAGAACTATCACGTTAGACACACATGCAGAACTTCTGTATTAAACAGCATCTACTTAAGAGAGAATTCAAGGTCAATTCACAATATACCACACACTAACACCTACTGCTCCTACATTTCCCTGCCTCACTGTACTGCTTAGTTGCCACAACAGCTCAGTCACTTGTGTCTTCGAAAAATTCAGACCCCTAAGTCCTGTCTATAACACCTGCAAACTGCTAAGTGCCAGCAGATGTTCAAAACAGTCACTGAGAACACACACACACACAAAAAAAGCTATGATCATTTGTTACCACAGTGTGAAATAGGCTTGCTAAAGCGTATCCACAATAACTGAAACTATTGGCAGAAACAGATAGTTGGTGCTGTACATGCAGAAGCAAACAAGTAATAAGTAAATAAATATTTGCAGTAGGACCTTAAAAGACACACAGTGGCCTCGAGCACTGGCTGGAAGATCTGCAGAACTAGGAGGAAAACCACCATCATCTGACTGAGGTACAGCTGTACCTTCTACACCATATAACTGCTTTAGCAAATAAGCATTACAGAAACACCTATGTAGTAATCACAGAACAGCCATGGTTGGAAAAGGCCTCCAAGACCACCCAGTCCAACCATTAACCCAGCACTGCCCAGTCCCCACTGCCCCATGTCCCTCAGCACCACATCTCCACGGCTCTGAAATCCCTCCAGGGATGGGGACTCCCCCACTGCCCTGGGCAGCCTCGGCCAGTGCTGGGGAACCCTTTCAGGGAACAAATTGTTCCCAACATCCAATCTAAACCTCCCCTGGCACAACTTGAGGCCATCACCCCTTGTCCATCACTGCCTCTTCATGAAAGAAAGTTCAGACACACTGGTAACTAAGATGTCTAGCTGCAGTTGATTAAAGCTGCATATTTTGCATAATGTGATGGTGTAATACTAATCCCATAAAACAAATCAAATTTTGATCTGTCTATGGGCAAGTATTACAGACAGGCTGACCTGAAAGCTAAGCACATTAACTGCCAGGGAAAGCAGGGGATTTTCTTTCAAGGCCAAGGATTAAAAAAAATTAGTTTAAGAGGCACATACATCAAATACTAATTCAATAAATAAAATTACAACTGCGGGGAAAGTAATGGTGTGTGGAAAAAAAGCAGCAAGCACAGAAGACCTAACACTTGTCTTATATGTTATGTATGAAGAAAGCTTTTAGAAAACTTCTGGGTTGTTTTGTGGGGTTTTTTTTTTCTCCTTGTAGAGTAATAGGTGCTTAAGAACTTTTTATATTTTGTGGTTTTATCAAATTGTATCGGTACTTGTTGGAAGGGACATCTCTAAACCAACCGCCACTACGGCCAACACCAAAGTCATTTGTTGCTTTTTTTCTAGGGAAATCTTGAAAACTACTAAGGACAGCCATGTAGTAACCCCTCTTACCAACTTGTTCCAGGGATGTGCCACCCTCTGAATGAAATCTCTCCAAACACTCAGTCTCAACCTCTCAAGTTGTAATCTGTACCCACGGGCTCTTTTTATTTGCCAGACAACCAAATCATATTTCCTTCGATCATCAAACTGCCATGAAACCAACTCAACAACAACGAATCCCTTTGAGCTTGATGCCCCAGCCAACTCTCAACTCTTCCAAAGCCTTCACCCACTCATTTTTCAAGTAAACTGTGACACCTATTTGACACTTTGCTGTTCATACATGAACAGAGAAAGGAGAGACCTCTGTGCTTGTGGCTGATTTCAAGGTCTGCAGTTAAACTCCATTTCAGACTTCTGCTGGGAAATCTTTCTCTGTCTCTTTCCCAGTTTCTCATGGAAAAATGACACAAACCCTTTTCTGTGCCCCTGTCAGAACCAGTCAGTTTTGGACTGGGAGAATCTCTTGGCGTAGAAATACAGAGCAAAGCATCAAACACAGATTTGATTTTCTTACCTTATTGTACCAAAGTTTTGAAGAAATTGCAACTGTGACTTCTTTGAAGTGCCTGCTTCTAAAACTATCCTTTGCATCTCGTTTTTCAGGCTTGTGTTTGTTATAAGCACTTTAGTAATGGCCTTGGGATTCTGTTTCAGATGGTTTTGAGTAAAACAAAGTAGATCTTTATGTGCTTTCAGTATTTATAAGGCAATAGATTGTTTTCTCTTAAATTAAAAAAAAAAAAGATGACCATGTATGATGGATTTACTGAAGCTGAGCAATTCAGTTTGTCACAGGTTGTTTACACAGGAAAATTTCTGAAAATTTTTTCAGACGTACATATGAGAATGTGAGGTGTTATTAGCACTGATCCCTCAATTAAAAAGAAAACAAACAAACCTAACTATTAATTTTTCCAGAATACCAGAGCTCTTACTAGTTCCATGCATGGAAAACAGTTGAATAGTAGAGGCTGCCAGATTTAAAAAGCATCATTTTTTAATGACTCTTCCTACAAGCAACTACAGTCATTAAGGAGCAGTTAGAGAACATGTACTTTGTATCACCCAGAAAAGTCTTAAAAGGATTTCTCTTTTTAACGAGTGGTAGTCAATGGCTTATTAAAGAAACAGATCCATCTAGTGGTAACACTAGTTTTATGCTAATGCCTGTGTCAAGCACGAGCAGGGAGGATTGGGGTAAACAAAGAGGCTACATTATGCCACCAGAAAGAGCATCAATAATCAATGTTGCACTCCAAGTCAAGTAGGGAGAACCTTCCTGTAGTGAAGGTGCTGAACAAGCCTTTTCAAATAATTTGGTTTACAAAATATTAGCACTTAAATCTTTAGAAAAGACTCAGTACTCAAACCTGTCAGTCAGTATCAATGTCAGACTGTTGCAGGAAAAAAACCTCAAATATATGAGGCAAGGGAACTGCTGGAATACTCTTCAGAAACTGTAATTTGAGTTCAAAATATCCTAAACCACTTAAAAAATATATTATAATGGTTTTGAGTCCATCTGTGCCTAAACAATCTTCACTTTTGAGCAACAACATGCCTGTTCATTGGTCTAGTGTTGTTGCATCTGACAATTCTGAGGGAGAATGGTCCCAGAAGATGAGAGAAAAAATCTATCATGTGCCAAAATCTGAAAGCCATGAAATTTTAGGGCTGTCAGAGCACTCCTGGTAAAAAGTGCTGGTAACACTAACAAGGGCTCATCTAATAATGAATTGAAAATGACAGCAGAACTAGCATCACTGGTCACGATTTCATGGTAAATAGATCTTGTCAAAATAAATCATCGTGCAGTCTTCAGTGGGAACCTCGGACATGGTTACTTGGCACCTCAGGCCATCTTGATTGGAAAACAAAAGCACTGCAGTGACATAATAAATGGATTAAAAACTGTCATGGGCCTCAACACACAGCTGTAAAAGAGGACAAAGACGCACACATTGTTCCAGGAAACCAATTTCCCACCTTGCACTAACTTCTCCCCTGTCCCCAGCTCTGCCAAGGTAGAGGACAAAACACAGACTTATCAGTGATGACACTGACAGTAACACACACACAAAAAGTACAGAAAACCACCAAGCAGCAAAGTGAACAGTTTGCAGTGGGACTTATGATCCTGGAGGTCCTTTCTAATTTAATGATTCTATGAACAATCTGGCTTACTGCTACTGCTGGACTCAAGAGCATGTGTTGTATTGTATTGAACAACCAGCTGAGCAGAGGTCTGACCTGACTCTTAGTCGCCTTAAAAAAAAATTATTTAGAAAAACAAAAACCAGAAGACAGTTCAAAAGGAAAGGAGGGTGTTGGCCTCACCTGGAGTGGCAGCTGGTTCTCAAATCTAAATCCTGAGACACCAGGGACCCAGGAACGAGAGGGCTAAAAAGAACTGGGAAGAAATGGGGGTGGAAGGGTGCAAACGGGGCAGTGAAGACAGCAGCCAGCAGTGGCTTCCAGACAGGGGAACAGCTTGAGGCAAGGCCTTGCTGGCATATTTATACTGGATTGAGTGAGAGAAAAATAAAAGGAGAGGAAAGCAGCAGCAACTCCATGTCCCCACACCTAGCCCTTTCTCCCCCAGATTTCCATCATGCTCCACAGCTCCACTCCACAGGCAATGCAGAACTGAGTTGGCCTGCCTCACAAAGCACACAAGCATCTGTGGGTCATCTCAGACAGTAAAATCTTCCAAGGACCATTTCAGAGAAATCCTACCAGTAAGGGAGGAAAAGGACTTCTCCGCGTTTATAATCTTGGAACCACAGGTTTTCTCCCTCATCCTGAGGACACAGAACCCTCAGGCATGTACAGCCTTGCAGCGAAGAAGAATAATCCCTTTGCTGCCCTAAGGGCTGTTTAAGACGACCATTTTCACTCAAAATGCCCTGCTTCTTCTATCATGCATTACGAAAATCGTTAATTATCACTTTGCTGTTATTTACCAATCTGACAGTACTTGGTGACATCTGAGATGTAGAGGACAGCCAAGACCCTTACTTGGTGACAACAGCCTCAGCAGCAGAAGCCACGTTCCAGATGAACAGCATTCAGGCTCCTGTGTGATGCAAGCTGCAGCTCCTGGAACTTGAGGCCACAGCACCTCGCACAGCCCACAGCGCTGTGCGGTGGGTTCTGTCACCTCACAGAGCAGAAAACCCTTTGAAGTGTGGCTGCATGGTAACTAAGTTGTTATGGACTAAATATAGATGCACTTATTGAAATGCAGCAAGCACTCAGGTGTCCACGTTGGTCACAGCAGTATCTTGCAGCTCTCCCAGTAAGAGCAGAATTTTGTCTTTGCTCTAAGGTATCACTTCCTGCTCCTGCATTCAGTCCATTCTTTTGTTGGTGTGATGAATATGCTCAATTAGCATAAGATCTATGAACTCAAGTCACAAATAAATTGGTACCCAGTTCAAGGACTCCGTATTCAGTATCTGTTTGGATGTTGTGAAGTTACAAATTTAATTACTGGAGGAACGAGGAGGGAACCAGATCCTCACTCAAACAGAAGTTTCATTTACCAGGTTAGGCTTCCCCTAGAGAGCTTCTCCCCAGGGAAAGACAGCAGTGAAGAAGTCAGTCAACCCCAGAACACTCTCTGGTCCCTTGGACTTCCAAAAATAATATTACAAGCCTACAGGGAAGTCATTTGACACTAGCAAGAGAAAGGCTCCCATCAAAAGTGATCTGACAAATAATTTGTCTGCTATATAAATATTTCAGTGCAGTCCTCAAGATAAATTAAGTATTCAAATGATGCCTAAAGGAAAATGAAAATGAAATGGAGCAATTCAAAGTATAGCAAGGATTGCAATCACACTTTTTAGCAAAGACTGATACACTTAGCTTTCACTGGTGAAATCTAGTGCCAAAATTGCTATTTCTATTCTCTTTTTCTCTCATTTAAACTGGTGCAAGGCACCAGCACTGGGGTTAGCAGAGTTATGTATTATTTGCTCATATACAGGTAATGCTCACTATGCAAAACAAGAACTAGAATCCCAATGCCATTTCAATTCTTAACTAATTTAGTTAGGATAAAGCCACAATACAAAAAGGGGGTCACAAGGACAATAGGGAAGAATACAAGAAATACCATAGCACCATTATTTTATTATTTCTTATGAAAAAAAACCAAACCAACCAAACAAAAACACCCCCACACAAACAAAACCAACCAAAAAAAGTAACAAAAAACTACCCCAAAAAAAACAACCATCCAAAAAAAAAAACCACAAAACAAACCACCACAAAACCCCCACCTTTTAAACCCTTCAGGGACCAAAAACCCCAACATACAGGTAATTAGGTATGAAAAATCCTATTTCATCTCCAAGCTAAAGGACAGAAGCAGTCCCTCTTCATAACTCCTCACAGACAGTAAACTTGCTCTCTCCACCACACAGAGCTGAGAATTTCACTAAAATCCAACTTCTTTGGCAATTTACAAGAATTAATTACACTAGAAATTAGAATTCATATATCTAAAGCATCATCCATTTTATGTTTACCAATACACATCATTTACTCTCCCTGGCAACTTAAGAGTTAGATTTCATATTGACATTCAACACTGTCTCCATACCCCTTATTTACTATTAGGTTGATGTTTTCAGAGCTCTCTTAATACTTGCCATTTACTATCATTTTCCTCAAATACTATTTCCTGATTTACTGCCATCTACAGAAATAAAACTGCCGTAGAAATGCTTTTCCTTACGTAAACAGGGTGTATTTTTTGTGTATGTGGTTTGGTGGTTCTGTGGGGGAAGTGTTGGGGTTTTCTGGGGGGAAAAACACTTTCTTTTTCCACCTCTGTAAAACCACCCTGCATAGGAAGGAACTTATGTCAAGTAGAATCACTACACAGTGTTAGACTTGTCACGAAGGAAAGTCACAAGCCACACAGCAGGTAATTTGGTTGTAATAAATCCAACCTTCTCAGTACCCACTCTGATAATATGAGATGTATGTTCTATGAGCACTGGTTTAATTAAGAAACAAAAATCAAATGTTTGAAGTTACCAGTAGCAGATGTGAACAGTCAGCATCCTAGAAGGTTAGTCAGTAATGTGTCTCTGATCCTTTAAACATAGCCCTGCTGCTTAAACTGTACTGTCCTTATAGATCTAAATTAAGTTACCAAGTGTTAGCATTTAAACTTATACTGTGATCTAGTATCTTACTCTAAGCACGACTACTGCTGATCATCTTTTGGATAACTATACATGATGCAGATCTTTTCATTAAATAAGAACAGAATTTGAGCTATTTGCTGCTCAGGCATCGTTAAACACCAGCACTGGTCACCATGATCAGTCCAAGTACCTTTAAGAAATACTACAATGTCATAAAGAAAACTTTAAAGTAACCATTCTACCTTTTGCACACATCAAGAAACACCATTTCAGCTTCACTCCAGGAGACTAAATGTACAGAATAACCAGATCCCACACAGAGAAAACACAAAGCACTCAGGAAGTCCCTGGGAAGCAAACTCACATTGATAATACTGTTCAATATTTATTTATCAAGATTTCTGGAAGAGAAAGAGTAATTTTGATGTATGGAAGTCTTCAGAAAGTCACTCCTTTTTACTAAACTCCCTGGGGGTCACCCACAATCACAAGTCATTGCCAAAACTTTGGCTCTTCATCTTCCCCGTGTTTCTTCTAAAAAGCATTGACCAAACAGAGAAACTGGTACATTAGGAATGTTTTACTAGAATCTATCCAAACAAGCTGCTCTTCAAGAAACTTGAAATTTCTGTTACAAACACTGCTACAGATACATGTTATTTTACAGTTCTGCCAAGAAATAATGCAGTTCACCCTTCAATCTCCCAAAACAAATTCTAGTCAAGCACCAAATGTATGGGTAAACAAGTGGAGAAACCAAGGGCACAAATAACAGAACTGAAATTCATCTTCACTCTCTTCCCTTCGAGTTCCTCTGCCCAGAAGGTTGGGAGACTTCCAAAAAAAAAAAAAAAAATTGCAAAGCAACAGAGCATTCTCTCCCCATCCTCAACAGACAAATAAGCACTCCAAAATTCAACGCCTTGCACAAGACAGCCGACTCTTCCACCTCTCTGAGTGCTCACGAGGATGAGTGCAGTCCTGGAGGAGATGGACGGTGGGACTTAGGGCCTCTGAAGGCACAGAGATCACATCAAAGGCCAAAACCAAGCCACCTACTTAAACTTCCTCCACAAGAACACCAGTGGAAAACTTTTAGGGAAAGGAACATCTACAAGTTTATGCTCAAAAGACAGCTAAAGAAAGCACCACCAATGTCAGTAAGCATCAACATCCTGTCAGGGATAATTTGTTTATCACCTTGGACTACTCAATTGAAAGCATCTGTCAATCTCCGAGCAGCCTTCATCTGTCATTATGGGAAGATCACATCTCTACACTAGAAAGTTATAACTGTGTTCTTGCTCTGTCATTGCTTTGGAGTTCCTGCTGCCTATCCTTCAAAAGCCTGAAGGCCGAAGAGAGTTGACAGCCATAATGCAGTATCAGTATTAAAACATCATGTTAGATCAAGACTAACACAGAATTTAGGGTGGAAGTTCCCTCTATCCCAAAACGTCCTTGTCATCTGCTGGAAAGACTGCAAATATTGCCTACCAGCTTCAAAAAGGAAATTATTATCTGTTATTTTCTATTATTTTTGTAGAACACCACCACAGAAAGCAGATGGGATACATGATTTCATCTTCACTTAAGCATAGGAAGATTAAAAAAAAAAAAATCACTAACATTATGCCTGCTGATGAAAGCAGGGAGGTTCAAGGCTTCAGCCCTTCTGTAAAAAAACAACAAAACTAAAAACAACTCAAAAACAAAAACAAAAAAACCACCACCACACAAAAAGCACCAATCCACCCACGTTCTGACTTTTCTCCCAGTAAGGACATAGCTTGTACTCCACCCTGCCCACTCTGAGATGACCTGAAAAAGTCAAGAAAACAAACCTCTCTAATCCATACAAAAGCTAATCACTTCTCTTAGTGAAACAGCAAGTCTGGTACTCTGGTAGTTGATCCTGAGATTCAAAGAGGCTCATGGTTTATATTTATTTTATTCCCCATGGCCAAGAACATAGACCACAAAAATGACCAATTAAAAGGCCTGAACAACAACAAGCTCACAAATACTACGTGCAAGAGAAGACACAATACAAAAGATCCAATTCTGTCGTGCCAGTGAAAGATCCCCACTGAAAGCACCAGGACTCTTCCCTGGGATAACAAGGCTCTACCAGACACAGAGGCTTGAGGGGCCCTAATCCAGAAGCAACCCAACCAATTTAGGAGTGTATAGGTATTTTCTGGTTTTATACTTAAATTACCTGTTGACATACACTTGAGACAGGTGCTATATTAAGACTAACCTCAACTAACAGCATATACAGGGCTACTGTCAAGTCACTGGGATGCTTCTTCCCGAGAGAAGCCAGCAGGGGAGGGGAATAAAAAAGTATCCCAGCCATCAAACACACAGCCTAAAAATAAAACCCAAAGAAGTTAAAGAACTCAAAGTTCAAGAGTGGAGGCCACCATTACATATGGAAAAAGATGAGTCCAGGATCAAAGTGAAACATACATTTATTGAGGTTCAGCTCAACAAGAAAATCTCAATAATTAATTCTGTGCCTTTATTTCTAGAGAGTCAGTTGTTGTTTAGGCACAAAAAAAAATTGCCCAAGAGAAACATGGTTAATTAAGTTGCCTATGAAAACCAATCAAAGGTTTCTTTGTGTTAAGTTTTCTTTTTAATTTGGGAAGATGGGTAGGAAAAATAGTGTAGGCTTTCCTTTTGCCAGTGTCCTTAGCCAAGAGTCCCTGTGAACAAAGATACCATGACCCAAGTGGTATTAACTAACAGAAGAAATTCCAACCATTGCCACAAAAAAGGAAAATAAAATAAATACGTGGAAACAACAGTAGGAGATATCAGATATTATAAAAAGCTAAAGCTGGCAATGCTCCTTTACTGCACGCTACTCATTTGTTTGTCCTGATTATAGGCAGTTTCAATCTCTTGAACTACTGCAATTTGTCTAATTTATCCCACGAGTAAATGGAAGAAATAATGAATATCAAATACTCAAGCTTTTAAGAAGCCAAATGTTCTTCTTGAAAAAGAAAGAGAAGGGAATGACAGTTTTAAGGAGAGACTATAAACACAATATGGTCATCTTCATATAGCTGTCCATAGCAATTACATGGAAGAAAATGGTACTTAAATGAACTAGCAGAATGTAAAAGCACTTCTTTTTTTCCCCTCTCATTTCTTTCCTATAATAGTACTTTAAAACAAGAAGTGTTGTGCTTCATCAGCAGTCTTTGTCTTCAGATGGAGAGCAAGCCCTTATTCTGGCAACACAGCACATGACAGAAGCCACACTAACAAGCATTAAAAAAGCATTTTTCTTATTTTCCTGTCTTCTTTCATACTGCAATTTCATTGATTTGCCTTCTGAATTTCTTAAGGTTAAGAACACATAGTTAGAGGCATCCGACATTATCTCCTGAAACAATTTAATACAAATCATTATTATTTCAGTAAAGAAGAACAAAAGACATAAACCTTCTGTAAGAAAAACTGTCATTTAGAAAGAAAAGAAAGGGACAGGCTCTTTTACACTCTGACATTTATCAGTCTTTCAAGACGTGAAAGATTTTATTAACTAATTTGTTTTTAAAACAAAACCCACTTAGCAGAAGAGCATAAAGCAGCTCTTGTGCTACTTCATGGAACTGCGACTACAGGCAAAAACATCTACCATCAACTAAGGAGTGCAGTAATTTGATTATTGACTTCACAGCCCCCTAATGGTATTATTCCCAAGTTTTCTCAGACAATTTTTCAAAACGATATGTTACAGCTTTTAACAGTCACTACCAAGTTTAGAACATGAAGTCCAAAATCCCCACTAGAAAAATGGGTTTACTTTTGGTGTTTCTGCCAGTACTTAATTAACTGCAGGTCTTGGAATCCAGTTTCAGTTCTCATGTCTCTCCAATTCCTTTCTTGTGAGCATAGATCAGGTAACACCTGACAAAATCAGACTGTCTACATGGAGATCAATGGAAAAAAAACCAGCTGTTTTTCAAGAGGAGACAAAGTATGCAGATCGCCGATACGGCACTGACTTCAAGAGAAAAATATTTCATTGTTAAACCAGAGAACTTTCAGACTTAAGTATTTTTCCAACTTAAGTTTCAAATGACTACAGGCAAGAAGAATGGGTTCAACCATCAGTTGTACTTTCAATATAGAACCATAGAATCATATTGGTTGGAAGAGACCTCTAAGATCACCCAGTCCAACCATTAACCCAGCACTGCCCAGTCCCCACTACCCCATGTCCCTCAGCACCACATCTCCACGGCTCTGAAATCCCTCCAGGGATGGGGACTCCCCCACTGCCCTGGGCAGCTTGGGCCAGTGCTGGGGAACCCTTTCAGGGAAGAAATTGTTCCCAACATCCAATCTAAACCTCCCCTGACACAACTTGAGGCCATCACCCCTTGTCCTGTCACTGTTACCTGGGAGAAGAGACCGACCCCCCCCTCACTACCCCCCCCCCTTCAGGGAGCTGCAGAGAGCAATGAGGTCTCCCCTCAGCTTCCTCTTCTCCACACTGAACCCCCCAGTTCCCTCAGCTGCTCCCCATCACACTGTGCTCCAGACCCTTCCCCAGCTCCACTGCCCTTCTCTGGACACACTCCAGCAGCTCAGTGTCCTTCCTGTAGTGAGGGGCGCAAAACTGAACAGAATATTCATGGTGTGGCCTCACCAGAGCTGAGTACAGGGGGACAATCACCTCCCTGCTCCTGCTGGTCACACTGCTGTTGATAGAAAACACATAAAATATTTTAGATTCCATGTGTGCCAAATATAAAGTCCTTTTCAAGTCCTTTTCAAATCCTAGTTCAAGATTTCTTTTCCCCCTTTAAGATTACACATATATAAGGAAACAGACCTTGTAACTATGTGAAACGTACACAGTAACACGTTCTGAAGTGTCAAAGGAAATAGTCATATTTGGAGAAGTGAGAGAAACAGGCAGAATGAAGAGCATTAAGTGAAAATTTGGATGAAAGCCACTGGTTTGGAACATAAAGAACTAAGAGCATTAAAATGCAAGTACAAGCCAATCAGCATTTGACAAGCCAGCTGAGAAGAAAAACAAATGAGTTACCACCTATGCTACTTACATTCTGCTCTGCCTGCAGGTGATAGACCAAAGCAGAATGCTTAAAAGGGGTAATTTAAACCAAGAAATCCTTCATGGATATTTACAGGGAGATTTTTCCAAAGACCATGTGGCAGAAAAGACTTTCATAGGGGATGAAGACCAGTACCACAGGCAGTCCCCCCCTACAGCACAAGGCATTATTTGTAAGATGTGTACTAGCTGTGAAGGCTCTTGAACGAACCCCTGGTTTATTTTCTTCAAGCCCTAACAGCTCTTATGTAATTGATACATTATCAGTTGAAATATATAATATGAAAGTGCAAGTTACTTACAGTGGATGGTTTAATAAAGCCCAGTCCCTAGAGCTTAAGTCTCTAAACGTCCCCTAAAGGATGATGTTCTTGTTGATCCAGTCCACATTTAAAAAGAAAGGACAGAAAAACACCCATCATTTGTTACAGCAAAAAAAAAAAAAAAAAAAAAAGACAAAGCATGAATTCTTCAAATGACAAAAAAGAATGACAAAGCAGGGGAACTCCTCAGATCTTCGTCACACCCCAAGTCCATGCAGGTACATACGCTCTTTCTCCAGTTCAACAAAAGGATCATATTCTAGTTCTCATATATTTTTGGATTTCCAACCTAAACAGCCTTCTGAAACATAACAGTAGTAGGAACATTCAACACATGAGTTGTTAGAATTTATGGTGTCTGAGTTCTGTGATAAAACTAGCGACAGCCTGCTCATTCCCTCAGAGGAAGCCACTTTCTTCCCTCTAACCATCAACGTCTTTCATATTCTCAGCTTTGATAAGATCAATGGTTGCAGCTAAATTATTAGAAAGTGGGTTTGTAGTCTGAAGTCCTTTAAATACTCCTAACTCTCTATGAATAAGCATCCTCTATGGTCTTAGGAAATTCAAAATATCAATGTGGAATAACCTGCATCGCACTATCAGCAAGGCAGAAGTATCCCTGGTATGTTCTTATTTACAACAGTTCAATCAAAATTAAGTTCAGAAGTTCAATATTTCAAGACAATTCACTATGTATGTCAACAATGCCTGTACTGAGAAATATTTTCTGAACTACAGCACAGATTTGGGTTCTTCAAAAAACGTGAGCAAAACCAAGAAATACTCTAAGCAAAAGAAAGAGCAACAGAAAACACTCGTGGTAGGTAAGTTTATAGCCACAGAGAACTTCACACCATCATTAGAGAGGCGTTCAGTTCTCTGCTATTACATTTCCTTCAGGTTTCAGTGATCATGTAGGGCACTTCGATTACATCCTAACAGTAATTCCTTGCAAGGCTCTTGGACAGGTTTTCCTCATCTGGGAGATCTCATGCCATCCCCAAGAACACTGACAGCACACACAGCATATGTGACCTGCTCAGCTGCTGAACAGCAATGACAGGTGATTAGTGAATCTTAATTTGCTTAAAACCACTCTCTACCCCTTAGGGCACCTAAATAAATCCATCAGAAGCTTAACACAGGCACTAACCTGAAGGGACTGTGAGAATCACAAGTCCTAAAAGCTCTGACCCCAGCTTCCCAGGAGACCTCAGGAACCACCAGTAACACACTCCACCTTAGGGGCAAAGCTCAAAAATTAGTTTGTGCTTAGTGATTTAGCATGTCAAGTGGTATGGCCCTAAACATACTTTCCTCAGTACCAAAATATCATCTTTATATCCTTCCTAACGTAATAGCATAGTTGACCATTTATGAGATCAATCAGTATCAATAAGAATTTTTCCCCTTCAATTTTCTGTGTGAAGTATTATTGCAAAGTTCCAGTCAGACTGACAACACATCTCAGTTCCCATCACCTATACCTGAAGATAACTCACCCATATACCCCAAGAGGTATTATGGGAACAGTAAACATTTCATCAAACTCTCAATGCAGTTTCTTAGATAAACAGACCTCAGAGCACTTTACAAAATAATCCTGCACCATTGGCCTGATTTCAGCAGAGCACAGAGCAGTGAAGGGCTCTGTTTCCACTGGAGTGGCAGAACTGGGTTTCTCAACTCCCACTGAAACTACTAAAGAAAGAGAAAAATTTGCACTCAGTGGTGGAAAAGCTATCTGAACTTCAGCTGTTTAGGGCATTCTTCCTGAAGTAATGAACATTTATCAGTGGTGGACATTATTCTGAGTTAGAAGGCCCATTTGCTTTATTCAGATAAGAAATCTCTCGGTAGGATGTGCTGAAGTCCCCCCTCATCAAGCCCTCAGCATGAGAACAATCAGCTAACCTCTGACTTGCCATCTGCTCCCAAAAGCCAGAAGGAGAACATCATCTGGAAACATGGTTAATAAGCAAAACAGTCATGAGAAAAGGTCTTGGGTCATGCAACTGGCCTGAATCAGGACACCGGGCTGGAAGGAAACCACAGCTGTAAGCTATATTAGCTTGGTTGAACATGAGTCTACCAGCACAAGATGCAAATCAGCGAGGACACCACCAACCTGTTTCTGTGACCCAAAGCCTCAGTTCCATGCTGCCAGCACCCTGCAATTTTCATAGTTAACCTGCTTGTTCCCTTTCATATTTAACTGAAGTGTAATTTATGCTCATGAACATGTGGTAAATAGAAGCATGCACACATCCAAACACCTAAACAAAAACGTCTTGCATCACCATGCACTGAGAGATTGAAAAATTACCAAATGCAGTCCAAAACCAACAAAAACCCAAGCTCAAACGAAAACTCAGTTCTATATTAGAACTGAGCCTTTAGGAAGAGTAAGTGTTAAATGTGAAACACATTCAAACTACAGTAACAAAGCTGCTGCTGTGAAGTAGGTTTTGCTCGCTGTTCTTCCAGAACTAAGCATTTTTGGGGATGATCTCTGTTACTTACTTTCACACTACTGTTTTACTTACTACAACTATACCATTACTGTCATGATTGCATTGTCCAATTCTAGCTGGGAAACAACTACAAGTTTCAGCTGTTACTCTGATAGACACTTTTGCATTAATTTGTAGAATAACCATAAAAAGAACTTATTTTTCAGGAATCCATGTTTCCAATTCTACAAAAAAATCAGAAGTAATCTCAATTTATAAATCTTCAAGCTGCCTGGGCCTGCCACCAAGTGCTAATTATTCATAGTACCTTAGGATGCCAAGCTTTTAAAATTCTAGATACAATACAGGACAAAAATAGAGAAAAGCCTACACATGGAAAAAGAACATGAAAGAGCTGCGAGGCAAACCCACTTTGAGTTCACTAGAATGCCATAAAGGTATGATAGAACAACACACTTCTCAGAGCCTATAAAAAAAATTGTGGTCTTATCCATTACAGGAGTATTTGAAAAAAATACACACACCTCATTGCCATGCCACTGAGAATTCAGACCCTTGGAAGGGGTACTGAACAGCATTCTTCTCTGAGGGCAGCCAGTGAGCATCTGTACTTAAAGACAACTTGGGAGGATGTGTCAGGCTCTGATGTGGCTAGAAAAGCAATGTTTCTGAAGGTCAGCTTGGAAACCCTCCAAGTCCAAGGAATGATCACAGAATCATAGAACAGCCTTTGTTGGAAGAGACCTCTAAGCTCATCCAGTCCAACCATTAACCCAGCACTGCCAAGTCCCCACTACCCCATGTCCCTCAGCACCACATCTCCATGGCTCTGAAATCCCTCCAGGGATGGGGACTCCCCCACTGCCCTGGGCAGCCTGGGCCAGTGCTGGGGAACCCTTTCAGGGAAGAAATTGTTCCCAATATCCAATCTAAACCTCCCCTGGCACAACTTGAGGCCATCACCTCTCATCCTATCACTGTCACCTGGGAGAAGAGACCAACCCCCCCTCACTGCCCCCTCCTTTCAGGGAGCTGCAGAGAGCAATGAGGTCTCCCCTCAGCCTCCTCTTCTCCACACTGAACCCCCCAGTTCCCTCAGCTGCTCCCCATCACACTTGTGCTCCAGACCCTTCCCCAGCTCCACTGCCCTTCTCTGGACATGCTCCAGCAGCTCAGTGTCCTTCCTGTAGTGAGGGGCCCAAAACTGAACTCAAGAGATACCTTGATACTTGTGGTCACAAGAGAGAGCTTCATTCTTCTCGCTCAGTTCTGCCAGAGATCTTGGTGTCTTGTCCTGTGATGCTCTACAAGATTTTTTCCCGCTAGTACATTAGCAACGAAGCTACTATGATCAGATCCCCTTAAATTCATGTCTTTTACTAACAGCAGCTAAGAAACAGCTTGAGAAAGGGTGATTTGCCAGCACATTCCACAGTCCCGAGAGATGTTCTGTTCTTAGATAAATGTTAACATATTACTCCACAGGCACATGGCATTCTCATTTGTTAGAGCCTCTGATTGTATCCACCTCTATACAGTTATTGCACTTGACTTTAGCAAGAGTGATCCTTAAGATAAATGCAAAAGGAGGTGGACCAGAATAAACCCTTAAGAGACTTCTCTTAAATCTCCAATATTCATACAAAAAGGAAGAAAACTGACACCAGCACTGATGAGAGGGAAGTGTCCTTGCAAAGATTTCAGAGGGTCCTTCAGGTACCAGTAACTATGACAGGACTTCTAGGAGAAGGCGTACCAATACTCTTGTGTGGTTTTACACAAAACTCCACAACTTATTACAAAACTATAATTCCAAACACACGTTACAGATCACCTTTTTGTTTGTTGACTTTTCATCTTCAGAAGGAACAGGGAAAATAATAAAAAAAAATCATTGATGAATTTTTTGTGATCTTCAGACATACGCTTGTCCAAAGTGAGGCTGTCATCTCAGGAGAAGTTTACATATTCAGAGAATCATAGAAACATAGAATGGTTTGGGTTGGAAGGGACCTCAAAGCTCATCTCATTCCAACCCCCTGCCATGGGCAGGGACACCTCTCACCAGACCAGGTTGCTCCAAGCCCCATCCAACCTGGCCTGGAACACTGCCAGGGAGGGGGCAGCCACAGCTTCCCTGGGCAACCTGGGCCAGTGTCTCACCACCCTCACAGCCAAGAATTTCTTCCTAATATCTAATCTAAATCTACCCTCTTCCACTTTAAAACCATTACCCCTCATCCTATCACTCTATGCCCTTGTCAAAAGTCCCTCCCCAGCTTTCTTGTAGCCCCTTCAGGTACTGGAAGGTGCTATGAGGTTTCCCCGGAACCTTCTCTTCTCCAGGCTGAACACCCCCAACCCCCTCAGCCTGTCCCCAGAGCAGAGGTGCTCCAGCCCTCTGATCATGTCCATGGCCTCCTCTGGACCCACTCCAACAGCTCCATGTCCTTCTTGTGTTGGGGGCCCCAGAACTGGATGCAGTACTCCAGGGCAGGTCTCACAAGAGCAGAGTAGAGGGAGAGAATCACTTCCTTCGACCTGCTGGCCACAAAAATAATAAGGACTTCATGTTTATCCATACCAACATTAAACATTTCACAAATACCTTTAGTGTTACAAAAGGGCCCAGGCAGGGTGGCACATAACTGCAGTTAGAACATCTCACTGGTTATTTCAAACACCTTCTGTATGAAGTAAGAGCCAGAAGATAGAGACCATTTAACAGCAGCATGGATCTATGGCTTGACTTATGAAGGCCAAATCAACCTCAACTTTTTCTTGTAAGTACGTTTGATCACACCAGTTCCAACCAAAGCCTTCACTTTATTTTGCAAAATAATATTACTGCCATATTCTGCTGTTTTCCACAGTGTTTAAGCAACACATAGTACATGCCACCTTTATATTTTTCAGGCTCAGGCCACAGATGAAGCCCTCCTGGACTTTAATCAGTCCTCCTGGAGGACTGATAAGTAAAGACAGTAGATATAGATTAATTCATTCTCTGAAGCTATTGGCTATATCAGGTGGTTCAAGTCTCCTTACAGGAAATAACATGCTCATCATCTCAACTGTGCTCAAATTTTGAAATCAATTCTGCTTTAAATCTGTAGTATGGGACTCCTAAAGGTCCTCACCGTGCCCTCTTGGAAAAAGTTCCATCGGAAGCCTGAAGTAGGGCAGTGTTGTCAGTTGCAACTGCTATCACACCAGAACTATCTGCTATTGAATGCTAAGCAGATCTCCTTATGCTCATGAGCCCCACACATCTAGAAGCCATGAGGGCTTATTTGAAAGCCTAAATTTAGATGTTGTAAAGTTACTAAATTTACCTTTGGAAATGAAGGCTAATTTGGTCCTTATTTGGAGTAAAGCTCTCTTTAAATTTAGATTGAGCAGCTCAATGCAAATAATTGTTCTTTGTTAAGAAGCTCCAGTGACTGCCAATTCTCCATTGCATGCCGATACAGAAAAAGTCTTCCAATCAGTCTTCTTTCTCAACTTCCTTGTCTTTTTCTGTCCTTTTGCTGACTGTCTTGGACAGTCATTCACTGACAACTGATGACCATAGGGCTAAATACATATGAAACTGCCTGAAGCCCTCACAACAGATTTGGTAGCAATCATCCGCTGGTTTTGATGTGGACGCCAAAGAAAAACAAGCATTGAGAGAGTAAATTAGCTGGCTTTGAAATTCCTTCATTGCTTCATAGCACAACGTGTCCAGGAACTTGTGTGCATCATCAGAATCTCTAGTGTGTTAATGGCTGTTCCCAGCAAGTCCTGCCTCTGCCCCAGATGAGGCAGAAACAAGAGCCTTATCAGAGGAAGACAATGGATGGTCCCTGGCAAAGGGTGATACTTTGTGTTCAGCTGGCAAAGAAACAGCCCAAACTAGCTTTAAAGCTTTCACAATAGCAACAAAAGGGAAAAACAAGCGAACAAAAAAAAGTACAGTTCTGAACTGGGCTACAGATGCTGGCCTATTGGCGTAACACAGTTATACCCATGCTGCCAAATTAAATCAAGGTTACATGCACACAGAAAGGGCAGGTATCCAATTCGATCTTAAATTTTCTTAGAGGAGACAATTAAAGGAGTATTTGCTTTTAGCTTCTCTATTTAGTGCTATAAAACTCTGCCCTCTACTTTTCATCTCAAGAAATTCTGGCTAAGGTACAAAAACATGTCTTGGGCCCACCCACACAGACAATGAAGTCTCCTTGCCCAAGGGGCACAGTCACAGTGCCAATAGGGGCTCACGTGTGTTCAGCTAATGCTACGGCTTGTGAAGCCCAAGAGCGTCCTGAGTAGCAGAATAATTACTGTCACTAGCAGAAGGAAAGAGACAAGGAGAAGACTGGTGAAATGGACAGGCTGTAGAAAGCTCAACAGATCCAGAGGTACTTTGAAGTCCTACAGGGTTCTGACATACGCAAGCCATCTGACTCACCCAGAAATGGAGTCACAGAATAATAAAATCACAGAACAGCCTTGGTTGGAAAAGACCTCTAAGATCATCCAGTCCAACCATTAACCCAGCACTGCCCAGTCCCCACTGCCCCATGTCCCTCAGCACCACATCTCCACGGCTCTGAAATCCCTCCAGGGATGGGGACTCCCCCACTGCCCTGGGCAGCCAACTCAGCACACACATTGCACAACACATGCCATCACATTTGCTGTATCTGGATTTTCAAGCTGGAATAAGCAAGCCTGATCCTGGGTTCCCTCTCCCTTTTTTCCAAAATAACTGGTTAAATTTTTTCCAGATTCTCTTGTACAGTGTACTCAGACAAGCACTCAGTGCTGCAGTCCGTAAGGGAATAACACAAGTTTCCCATATATGCTAAAAAATAATACTAGGTTGTGTTTTTTCCCCCAACTCAAAACCTGAAGGTATGTTTTCAGGATTACATATTTCAATTTAAACTCCTTCTAGGCTCTTTCCTGCAGCTTCCAGACCAGCACTCAGCTTCCTGAAGTTCCATTTAAACTGCCCTATTTCATGGTGGGGCTGACCCAGATCCACGTGGGGGCTGTCATTGTCTCCACTGTGTGTTTAAACACTCGTTCTGGGTAGAGCAGGAAAAAAGGAGACAGAAGACGGCAACTTGGCCTCTACGCGAGCGACACAATTTCAAACAGTTTCCAACATCTCAGTTATTTTATCTTAAGTGAAATACTTTTCCTCACTCTTCAGCCAAAAGTAAACTTTTGTGGCTGCGTCTAAGGCACGGCCTCTCCATGAAGTGCAAAGGAAAAACAGTTTATTGTTACAGCAGTGCATATTTACGCAGTGGTTAAGGCACTTACTTCATAGCTAGGAAACAGGCAACTAACCAGTTATCTACTTTTTCACCTAGCAGCATAAGACTACTTTACAGTCCAGTTCCAGGCTACTACTGCCCGCTGCTCTCCTGGGCAGGTGGCGTCCTGCCACATCAGCACAACTTCACCGTTCCCAGCACAGCTCTCCAGCTTCTTCAGTCACTCCAGGGCCTGCTCCCAATCACAGCCTCGCTGCGGGCCCGCGGGCTGCGCAGGCCTGGCAGGCCGGTGGCTGGCTGACCAGGCCGGTGGCTGGCTGACCAGGCCGGTGGCTTCTTGCCCTTTTCCCACAGACTTTCCCTTAAGAGTAACTGCTCTCCATTAGCAGAAGTGTCACTCCCACAGTGCTGACCCCCCCCGTAGCAACACGGTGGACCCCGACAGACATACAAGCTGGACCCCGACAGACATACACGCTGGCCCTGCCACCAGGACAGCACAGGCAAGGCAGGGTGCGCAGGGACAGACGCCAGCCTTTCTGCATCGCTCCCCGGTACCTTATTCCCCTTCCACCCACCCCCTTTTTACAGCCTGAGAAACCAGCTCGGGTCACACTGACTGCTGGGCTCCCTGAAGCCAGGTCACACACCAGAACAGCCACCCTGGGGCAGATGATGCACCCAAAGTTCAAATTTCACCTCAGCCAGGGATAATTTTTTCTTACTCCCACTCATTGTTTTGCTATTTCATCATCACAATTTTAATCTGCAAATAAGTTTGTCACCTTAAATTTACCAGGCAGGCAAAGTTTCCATGCAGTCTAATTTTTTTAGCGTGCAAGAAATACAGAACCAGCCTGCACTGATGTGAAGATAATTCAGACACACAAATAATACTGGTTCAGCAGGTGCCTGTTTCCTTTCCATCAGTGACGTCACTCCCCTTCATTCCATATTTCAGCTCAAAGGAAGTCTTACACCATCCTTGCTCGCTTCTCTTACAGGTATTTTCCTTTCAGTGCCCCATCAAAGCAAGGAAGAGATATTTAGATGTTCCTGCATCCCATCCTCTGACAAGTTTTCTGATCATTGCATTAAATCTTTGCTTGCACATTTCATGTCTAAGCTCCAGCAATGGCAGAGGCAAGCTTCAATTCAAACACCATTTTCAAGTTGCTGATGACGATGCAGCACACAGCATCTCACAGCCTGCATAGCTGAACACCACCAACCAAGCTGTGGTTAGTGTCAGGTTTTTCATGTGCTGATTATTTTTTTTAAACATGCATAAAAAACCCCAAACAACAAGCATGATTCTTTCTTTCTCCTAAGGCAGGCAATTCTCATTTGAAAACAAAATAGAACAATTCTGGTTTCACTGTTAAACTTTTCACAACTTCATCCCTATTCCCACTACAGTATGATTATAAATGCATTTGGACAAGAAAATTATTATTGCGATTACATCTCTTAATTATGTTTTTCTTTCCATATACACAGCTTTGGTCTGCTTCTTTGCTGTGAAAATTACATATCTGCTTGGACTTCAAACTGAAGATACATGCATTTATTTCCATGGGAGAGATTTTTTTTTTTTTTTTAAGTAATGGAGCATTTGAAATATAAGCCCTTCAGTGCTGACAAATACACCCCAAAAAATGAACTGAAGTATTTCTAAAGGCATTTCAAAAACCACTAATCCTCCATTTTCTACTACTTTCCATCCTAACCATCCATATGATGTCTCAATCCCTATTTCTATTGTATCTGTGATCTGCAGCTCCAAAGTCTAAGAAATTCTGTGATTCTGTGAAATAGTAAAACCAGAAAGTAAATTCCTTCTGCACACATAGCTGAAGAATATTTTTTTTTTTTTTTTTTTGCTTTGAGTTCATTCAGTATTTAATTATTAAATGGTCCTAATCACTAGAGTCTTATTCAGTTTTTGGTTCATTAGATATGAATGAGTTCTGCCTTGTAGAAAAGCAACACTCTGAAAATAATGAGTTCAACTGAATTCTTTAACAGGTATCAAACTACCACAGGACTACAAGAAGAATTCAAGTTTTTCATAACTGCAGCCTTTAGAGCAGGCACCAAAAATCAAGATTTATCCACCATCAGTATAAAAACTACAGATATCTCCCTGTAGGCAAGCAGGAAACACTGGCAGCTTATGCAATTAAAATTTGCATACAGGCACTTACAAACTTATCAACAAGCCAAGCATATTCTTTACAGGTACTAGAGTGAATACTTTTTTGAGTTATTACATGGTTTTATAAACATGCAGCACTATTAAAACACCTAGAGTAAATTTTTCAGACGTGCTCACTGCTACCCTGGCTCTTTAACTTAAGAAATAAATGTGATGAGCTGAGTTACGGTCATGAATTTCCAAGATTTGGAGAGTTCCTCTCATGGGGTCACAGCTAATTATGTACATGTAAAATCTGTGAGAACAAGGCATGTGTTTAGTAACGTGACATCAGTGGAAAGAAACATCACAACGTGAAACATCTTTACAAGAGAAATGAGATCAATGACAAGAACTGCTACCAAAGAAATGCTTCCTGTGTTACACAGCCACGAGTTTCCATCACACCAACAGACAAATGTTTAATTCTTCACAAATAATATGGTGAAGGCAGAAGACTACTGACTTGTAAGCTTCTTCTAAGGCTTTTTATCATCTTCCAGAGGCACAAAGTAGAAAACAGAGTCTACCAGCTGGTATCTGTTGACCTCAAAAGCCTTTGGATCACAATAAATGACTGCTGCACCCATGCCACACTCCAAGCTGTTCAGATTCACTCAGACTTAAGCCAAAAAAGACCACACCACAAAAAACCCCCCCACACACTGGTTCTCTGCATGCCTCCCCTATCCACACCAACCTCTCCAGATTGCTCCAGTCTGCACAAGGTAGAAAACACCTAGTCCTAATGCAAAACAGCCTCAAGGTAGTTAGCAAATTTCTTCTTCTGCCAGCTCAACATTTTTTATAGGTCCCTCCAGCAAGAGCAAGGTGTTTTAATCCAGATCAGTACAACATACCTGTAGGACACAGCAGACCATTTACATGCAAACTAGAATTTTGCCTTCAGAAAAAAATAAGTTTCATTATATTTTCCTCCATGCAAAGAACATACAAAAACCTACTATACTGAGAGACAGCAAATGCCCAAGTTGCTTCTCCTACATCCCACTAGAATCTGCCTTCACCACGAAGGTGACAGTGCTAATCTATAACAGATGAGACTAACTTCCTAACTGATCTCACTAATTTAGCCTGATAAAATTTCACTCGTCCATAACTTGGAAATCATTTTCACCCCCCTCTAGCAGGTTAGATTGTGTGTGATTTTACAGTTTTAGGATTCTATAGCAGTGTGATGCCTCCAGTACTGTCCCTCCACCAACACCAGCAGGGGAGACAACATGCGCTGGCTGAGCAAGGCAGGCAGAGATGGGAGCTTTTAGAAGTCTCCTCTGCAAGAAATAAAGGAGGGGAAGGAAAAACCCAACCAATCAACCCATTCCACACAACCTTCAAAGTGCACATATGCACATGTTTGAACACAGAAGGGGAAAAGTTCATTGTCTCTCTGTTCACAGCTAGGCAGGAGGAAAGCTCAAGGTTCTTTACCCATCCTGTTCTCCAGTATTTCATGTGCCTCATCCAGTTTGGTTCCCATGCACAGTGGTTTTCTAAGAGAAGAGAAAAATGATAAAAAATACAAGGTCTTGTGGAGGTTTTTACACCTATAGAAAATTATTTTGGCCTTTTAAATTTATGTGCATGTTCAATAAAAAACTATTTCTTTAAAAAACTGACTCTGATGTCACAGAGCCCCAGATAACCGTCCTTTACCTTCATCTGTAGGAAGTGACTTTTATGGAAGATCTCCATAAATGTCTGAACTAAATCATGCAAAGGGTATTTTGGGTTTCTCTATAAGAATTTTAAATATCTGCATAAGGGTTCAGTGAAGAAAAGCATTTTCTGGAGCACGGACTCGAGAAAAAATTCATTTCCACTGAACTTGAAGGAACTGAAATATGTGTAAGTGCTTCTCTGAATGTCAGCCAAGACCTGCAAAACAGTTGAGGGGGGGGAAATAAAACAAGGCTTCACTCCATACGTACATTTATAAAATGTATATAGCTTCCTTATGTAACATATCTGTTCAGACTTTAGTAGGTGCTGGTATGTTCAGAAATTTGCCTGCTCTACTGTAAAAATACACCCAGGAAATATTCTGCACAGCAATTACTGGAAAATAAGTAAGTTAGTGCTAATTATTATTAAAATCAAAATATATCTAGATCAATAACTTTACTCAGACATAGTCAAGTCATCATGTAAAATATTTTCTTGGGCTATGATGCATAGGAGGAATGTCAAACGTCACAATCTCCACAAGGTCTTGAGAACGGGCATCACACCCCAGCTTGTGAAGACTTTGTGAGGATGCTCCAGAAAAGCATCTTCACAGAAGAAAGAAAACCTTAAGTCCTTCATCAGCCCACAAAAACTACACAACCAGACTTCAAATGCGTGTCTGAAAGTACTCTGGGTGAGAACGTGCATTTCCCAGACAACTTCTCATGGCATTTTTGTCTAAGTTTTGTCTGAATACTGAACACGTTTACACCTTTTACCACATTTGCTGAGCCCCCATGATCACAAACAGGGCTGCTCAGCCAAAGTTACACTCCCACAAAAGGTTTAATGGGCAGTGGTACTTATCTAAAGGAGAAAGGAACTGTACTGCAGTGACACTCTTGTCCTGAATGAATAGTTAAGGTCTGAACTAAAAAAAAAAAAAAAAAAGGAGGAAAAAGCAGCTCTGTTCCGGCCTTGACTACACAGACCTACCTAGTTAAGAGTAAAAACCAAAACCTCAAGTGAAAATTTAGAAGTGCCCTCCAACTCAAATTCAGTCTGTTGAGTCTAGCATCAATAATTTTGTTCTTGTCTGCTAAAATCTGCCTCTATGGCAACAGCAATGATTTCCTCCTTCTTTTATACCAGGTAAAATGAATTTGATGGTATGCTCATCTTCCACACACGCTCCAAGGCTGAGTCTAAATTTGGATCAACCAATCGAGTAGGAAAGCCATGCAGAGACCAGGAAGGATGTTACCATATTGCTCTAAATTACTTACAATTTTCTACCCATAAATAACTGTCCTTTTACTGATCTCTGTTCCACATGCACAAAAGAAAAATGAAACTCATAACCTGAAAATAGGACAAAAAAATTCAATTGTTCCATACTGCGGGGTTTTTTGGTTGGTTTTTTTTCCCCACAGCTGTAGCCTGCAGATGGGTTTCCCATTTCATTTATCTGTCAGTTTATGTTGATTTCTGAGATTATAAATTCTGTTTCAGCTCAAGAGCTTGTGGCCTGTGCACTATTCTACCCAAGTGAAGAGCTTATGACATCATCTCAATTCGGGATAAAAAGGCAGATAACTCTAAATGGGAGCGAGTTCCAGTCAGCCAGAACAAAACAGGAATCCCAAAAGAACAACTGGAACCCTAATCCAACTTTGCTCAGTTTCACCCAAATTTTTAAGGATCAAGCTAACTCCAAATACACATGTACATACCCCCCCACATATCTGTATCTCAATTTGAAGGGGCCGCAGGGAAGTCCTTAATTATGTGGTATCACAGTACAACTGATCTTCCTAATCAGCTTCACCCACCTTGCTTTCTGACAACCTAATTATTTTTACTTTACTAGAAAACAAGTTTGTGGACTGAATCTATGAAGACAAGTACACACATAACCCATCACCCCCATCACATGCTAGTAAATTGGTTACAGGCTTTTATTACAACTTGTTGATTCAGTCTGTAACTGCTATATTAGAAAGTCCTTAAGTCAGAGTTGTAGAAAGGAGAGGTTTGTTGTTTGATTTTTTTGTTAAAATAGTTATTTTTTTCCCCTGCCAGGCTGTAGGCAATTGAAACTCTTCTCCAAAACCAGGTCATACATAAAAAAAAACAGTTTCAACTGAAGAATGCCAAGAGATTTTACCTGAGGTTTCAAAAATTAAATACTTCCAGCTTTAAGGGACATCACTCATCAGGTTGCTGTACACTTTTCCACTTTGTCTTCTAGGATGGGGACAGTAACATGAAATAATGGGGTGGGGAAAAAAACAGATAAAGCCTTTCCACCTATTCTAAAGACTAAAAAAAAAGCATCTAAACCTCTTACTGGGATCTCACTACCACCACCAATGATACTGGAGAATCCTATTCATAAAGGAATCTGCCCTATCTCCCATTTCTCCTATTATTCCCTCCCACTCCCCCTTGAAGACAAGTGCTTCCACACCTTTGAGGCTCTTTTCAACTGGCTACAAAGCTCCTTCAGAACTGGTCCATCTTTCTCTGTACAGAACTTCACATTCCTCATGTGATTCCTGACCATGTCATGACCCTCAAAGCCACATCCATGTTTTTTTTTGTTTTTCCCCATGTATTTTGTCAATGAGAGATTCCCAAGAGAAACCTCAGCTTGCTGAGAACATCTGAGCTCTTCCTGCACAGCTGGTCCTCTCTTGGGCAGCACTGCACCGATTTGGCTAGAACAAAAAGGGAGGAAGACAGCCCTCACTATCTTCTGATGACAAACATTATTGCACAGTTGATGTTTCACAAGCAGCAAAGGTGGTGGGTTTGTGTTTGGTTATTTGTAATGCCACAGCAGTGTCACTTGCTACAGGGGAAGTGAGCAGCAGCACAGAGTAAAAAGATGACTTGGGAAAAGAAAGTGTGGCGTAATTGTACTCTTCCTTCCCAACAGTAATAAAATACTAATTTATGCATATTGCCTTTTTAAAAAAAAAAAAAAAATAATTTCCAAATATGGAAGATCATTTAAAAGAACAAAATCTTAAAATAATTTTCATGAGATCCCCTGCTGGTTTAATTAGGAGAGTTTGAGAAAAAAAAATTACACAACTTGATACCGTTACTATGGAGTTAACTATCCCTGGAGGACTTCCCACAGACATTTGGTTAAATTAGCCAAGCTAGTAGTACTACAGTATTTCACAGGTTTTTCAGAAGCAAACCTATCATTTGCTACCCGTTTCAGCCATTTTTCCTTGCATCAGCTTATGGAGATGAACTATGCCAAACGAGAACCTGAGGAAATCCACCCAAAGGGAGGGTATTCCTCAGGAAAATATTCTGAAATATTACTGATAATTATTTGATTTATATACCCAGAGTGCCTCCCATGTTTTTAAATGTTATTCTCATTTATCTTCAAGTGCTGTTGACTTAAAGATTAACCAGGCAAAAATGTACACTGTGCTGCATCACACAGTTCTCTGTATGCAGGGGCAGTCTCTTTCTGGCATGGTTTACAGTACTACAGCTCAAGATGTAAAGCAAGTGAAATTCAGAACTCTTACACACCTCCTCATGCAGAAATGCAAGGTAAGTAAAAGATGCTTTTTTTGTTGTTTTGGTTTTTTTCATTTTTTAAAATAAATCTTCAACATTTTAGAACTGCCAAATCATGTTTTTGTCGCAGGGTACTTCTGAGCCAAAGAAAAGCCATGTTCAAAGGGACACATTAAGCCCATAAAAACCCCTAAACAATACTAGAATCTAAAGCCAGAATCTCAAGCAGAAACCTCTTGCATTACCAAGCTTTTATTTCAATCGATGCGAAGCCACTCTCCAACATCACACAATGCAGATGAGAAACACACACAAATCTTTATTTGCCTGTCTTCCTACAGCAGCTATGACGTACAAGGAAAAATTTAGCACACTGTTTTACTGTCAACCTTTCCCACCATTAATTCACATTTTCACTTTTTTTGTTTTGTTTTGGTTTTTGGGGGTTTTTTTTTTGGTTTCGTTTTCCTACCCAAGTAGTGTCATTTTTAAGATTCCAGTGGGAACAGGAGACTTCCCTGCAGCATCCAGCCAAGGACCAAGGCACCTGTCTTGCAAGGGAAGCTCTCTGCTTTTGCTGCTGGAGCACATAGCACTGACAAGTCATTCCACCCTGCTTGCCCTGGAGAAACCTGAGCACCATCTGACCCTTCTACTGTTTTCCCCTCCTCAGTTACATTAGTTGGAAAAATATCAAAGGGAAAAATTATTAACCAAACCCAACGAAAGGCATTAAGGCAAACACTTCCATACTCACATTTTACTTCTGGTACAGCAGACTTAAAATTTTTTAAAAAAGCATTTGTGACTCACTGAGATGAGTATACAACTAAGATGGCTGGAAACACATCCTGTGGTTGCCTTGCTGCCAGTATCAGATGGCAGCTACATATGTCTTTGCCTACTGTGCATCTCTAATTATCCTGGGAAAATGGTAACGATGCCAATGAACACCGGCTGGCCAGGAGAGAACCGGTGGAGCCCACGCTTCCAGCAGCAATCCCTCAAGACCACTTGAGTGTTATCTCTCCATACAGGAAGCATTTATCAACCATTTCACTCAGCAGAAGGATTTCTGAATACTGTAGCTGATACAAAACCACTAAAAGAGAAATTACTGCAGTGACTGAACCAGCTACTGTATAATTTCTCACTTAAGAAAAGAAACAACTTCATTAAACTTGTGCTACTTAGGTCACTGTTTCTAAAAGGAGAAAAAAACCAAGATCTTAGATGCCAAATAAATCAATCTAAATGAAGATGGTGCAAGCAGACCCGAGCAAAGTTTTACTATCAGCTAGTTCCATTGCTGTAACTCTGGAGACTGAAATTCACTGGGTTTAGTTCTCCTTCACCTCTGCTGCATCCTGTCTTGCTAAAATCTGTACATCTTCCAAGCTGAAAAACATCATTCACATCCATGTTCATTTTATAAACTTGCATGGTTTTATCACAGGATTCCCCAGGCTGAAAAAGTATTTTTTTTCTTTTTAATTTCACAAACCATGAGTACTTTCCAGTATGCTCTATTCAGACACCAAGAGCTCTTCTTTGTGTCCAGCAATTAGTGCTCTCAAATTGTAGCCTGAGTAAGGACTCATGGGTTAGGTTCTTTCCTTCTAACTATGGCTGCTCTACAGGTTCTTCTTGTCAACAGTTAAATCTTACTTGAAGATGAGGAATATGTTTAAGATCAAGTATCAAAAGGAGAAATCAAGTCAGGGAAGCTGTAAAAAACAAGGGGGGAAAGTAGAGCAAGATTTCCCTTTAAGAGTTTTATTTGGTTTAAAATTACCCTAGACTGTGAGGCTGGGAGAAGGAGGGGGGCAGATGACAGCATTTTGAGTTGTCTTTTTTTTGAGACTCCAAATAATAACTCCAAATCTGGAATTCCCTGTTCTCTGCAATGAGGGAAGTCCTTCATCATTACTTCTAAATTTTCTAAACTCCAACCTTAGTGTTCAACAGATTTGCACCAGAGTTACTCTCACATGTCACCTTCCAAACTTATACATAACACTAAAACTCTGGTCATTTGTTGGGTGCAGTATCTGACTAAAATCGATTTAAATCTGGAAATTTGCAACAATATCAGATCAAACCAGAGACCCACACGGCTTTTTTTCCAGTCTCCAACAGTGACCAAGAACAGATAGCAAAGGAAGTTAGGCAAGCACGTGTTAAAGTGTTCCCAGTGTTCCCTACACTTCAAAACCCAGCAGCCCGAGTGCTTGGAACAAAGGGGAGTACCTGTGTTTCAACAGCTCCATGAATTTTCAGTTTGTCCATTTGCTTTCTCATGTACATGGACATATGACTCCTTCACACACCCCACCCCACGGCAGAGCCCCACAGCACGCCTGCCTGGGGTGTGAAGAATTAACTCCTTTTGCTATTTTGAACCTCTTAGTTTTATCAGACACCCTCCAGGTCCTCTCTGGAAAGAAACCGATTCTCTACTCACCTTCTCCATGTCACTCATCACAGACACACTCCCTCCCTCCCCTATTTCTTTCTCAGGCTGACAGGTATAGCCTATTTAATTGTGCCGCACAGACACCGTTCTGTACACAGATGATGCCTTTCATCCATCTCTGAATTGCTTCCATTGCTGCTGCTGCTCTTCTTGTGATTGGAAGGATGATAGCTGTGCAAAGATACAGGCAACGCGTGGATTTATGCGGTCATATAGTGTTCCCTTCTGTTTTCTGCTCCTTTTGCAATCATTCCCAACCCTTGAGCTGGCTTTTTTGACAGCTGCCAAGCTCCCATCTGATATGTTCATAGAATTCCCTGCTTCTACACAAAGATCTCACTCCTGAATTATAGCAGTCACTTCGGAGCCTAGATTTCATATGAAAATTAGGATTCCTATGTACATCACTCCGCATTTATCTCTTCTGAATCTCATCTGCCTTTTTATTACCCAGCCACTCAACACTCCAACGCCCTTCTGCAGCTCTTCACAGTTAGCTCTCAAATCTCTGTCCTGAATAGTGATCATCAACCTACCAGTACTTCTTTCTTCTAAGGCAACAAGGAATACTAGAACAACAACAGGTCTGCTAGTAACCTCCCTGCATTGTGAAAATTGATTTTCTAACTTAAAAGGGGATTATAAAATATAAGAAATAAGAGCCAAGGTTCTTGCACTTATTAATTCCCCTTGGTTCTTTAGCAGCCTTAGATGATCCCATCACAGATTTCAATGATTGCATTACAATAAACTTCCACTACAAAAGCCACAGTGCTTCTTCCTTATTTTGCCCCGTTTTCATGCATCAACTAGTTCTAATCCTTACTAGTTTCAACCAACTTGCCTAGTACTGACATAAGACCTGTTGATCTGTGGTTTCATCCAACAGCCCTGAACTACTTTAAGAAGAGCCTTTTCTCAGTTGTCTCTTATGTTCCTGTTCCCCTTCTTGATAGGAAGCCTGGCTGTGATGGATTCTTGGCTCTAACTCTGACAAGTAGGTGTATTATGGGCAATGCAAGAAGGGCTCTGGCAGCAACATTAGGAATCACACATTAGGTCTCCCCCGTTTCAGACACTTCCCCTATTCACCATCTCTTTGTATCATTTTTCAACCACTGATTTTCACTTCTCTACCCCTGTGCACAACACATGTAGTACTGCAGAGGATGTTACTACTGAGGTCTCAGTCACACACTGCTGAGGCCCTTCCTCAACAGCCCAAGCCCTAAATCACTGATACACTCATAGACCGTGACCACTGGCTCATCCCCAACCCAAGAGTCTGTCCAGACATCCAACGAGGTCTAAACTTTTTTGCACTTGCAAATCAAATTACCTTGTGATACCCCCAAATACAAGTAGCCATACAGCTGACAATCAAGCATTACCACCCTCTCTCTTCGTCTTGGCTGGGAACCCTGTCACTGAAGGACTATTCTTGATGCTAACGAACGCACAGCCACCACTTGATGGGGAAGGCCACTTTAGAGGACCATTTCTGCCTCGACTGCATTGACGATCTCCTGCACAGCGCTTTTCCCCCTTCTCAGCAGTCTATGGCTGCTAGCCCAGAGGTGAGATTGTCTGATATGAGAGCTGTAAAATTAACAGTGCATGGCAGCAGAAGATTGAAGTTCTGAATCAATTTCCTGCATGCCAAGTTGGTCGGTTATTTAAACTGAAGTTTACAATTGCCAAACAAACACCAGAAAGCAATGAAAGTAACAGACTTAAGACCTTTATACTGTTAATTTCTGTGTCTATCAAACTATAATTTAAAGTTAGCAGCTGTGTCACAAAGATACAGCTGCAGCCACCATTTATCACTGAGAGAACTAAGATGGAGAGAGGAATCACCCGTTAGACACACTCAAACGAGCAAACCATAAGCTGTTCTCAGCACACACACACATCTTGGTTTCCTTGCTACAAAGGGCTCTATACAGAGGATTTACCCAGATATGCACACTGCTAAAGCAGACATAACTACCCCATGATGGCTAATTTTATAAAAGTTAAAATTGCTCCCCATAGCAAAGAAGGGATTCTTTTGCAGCAGAGTATACAGATCTTCCATCCCGGAAGACACAACAGAGTTTCCCTAACAATATTTTGTAATGAAAGTTTGCTTTATTCATAAAGACACTGAAAGAAAAGAAATGGTTACAAGAACAAGAAATAAAAAGTAGTTTTAAAGCACAGTTCTCGCTATCATTTGTAGATACAAAAAACCTACTTGCACACATAGAAATGTTGCCTTGAATATCAATTTAAATCATTTTGATGGGAAAAACTCTTTTAAAATTAAGAAGGATATCCTAAACACCAAAGTCATCTGAAGTGACAAGTTATCAGCTCTGGAATTAAGTTGTTCCACAACTGTTAACTGTCTGAAGTAAATGAGCTCCAGACAGAACGCAGGTGCTACTGGTGGTGCAGAAAGCCATAGTCATGAAACCTCTATTTACCACTTTGTGGATGATGGTGCTACAACAGAACACTGCCCCACTTCAGCATCAGGAAGATGACTCAATAATTGACATAACCTCCACAAGAAAGTTAAACCCAAAAGATTTCCCAGTTGCAAGGGAGTGTACCATCCAGTTGCAGTGTAATGTGTATAAATACATATATGGATATAAAAACCATACAGATCTGTGAATTACCTGCAGGAGATGATAGCAACTTTTGAGAAGAGCTTTCTGAGGAATAAACCTTGAAAGGAAGAACAAAGTAAGGAGAGAAGGGATGCTTATCTTTGGAGGAAAGGGAATATGAGGGGATGTGGAGAACAATAAAAATCCTGTACAGAATTAGGGTATGTGATGTCCCCAGCCCCTTTAGCTCAGCAGAGTTTACTTTACTGTCTCTGATGATGCGTTCCCACACACACACAATACATCATGTCTCTCACCTCTGCAAACAACTGAACAGTGCAGGCAGATGATTCTCCTTCCAGTGTCCTGTACTGAAGAGGGCTGGTTTGGCCTTCTTTTGGTGGCTTGCTTTTTGTTTGGGTTTCTTTTGTTTTACTTGGTGTTTCGTTTATTGGACTGTTTAATATTGTGTTTCCTCTAGACTGGATCTCAATGCTGTCTTGGAATGTAGTCCACAAATTGCAGTGTTGTGGATAGAAGCCAGTGACAGGTCACATTTGCTGCAACCAACTGCCCTCCCACAAAGCATTCCTGATACTGGGACACACAGAAACAGATGCAACATCACTTATTATGACCTTTTGAAAATTATCATACATAGGCAACTAAATTATTCACTACCTAAGCACCCAACTAGGTTCTAGGAAGACTTTGCAACCCTTCCATACCTCTAGAGTCAAATTAGTCTCCCTGTCATAAAATCATAGGACGGATGGAAAAGAAAAAGTGCTTAGTCTTTTCAGACAGAAGCACAATGATCTAGAGCCCTCAGCTTCCACAGCAGGAATCTGTGCAATAATTAAGACTGTGTCAAAACTGGATAAACAATCAGTCAAGGATGTGGACAGGCTCTTTCCATTCAGCTGGAATCTGCAGCTGAGAGCTCAGCCAGCACCACTGGTTCCTGTACCACCTACCTGGATAAGGGAGGCACTTCCCACAGCTCTACTCAAGTTTGAGCTACATTTTGCACTTCCAACAGTGATTCAACACTTCCTTAAAACCTGTTTCTTAAGACATCCCATCTGTGATTCAGTGGTGTTGCATGGGGAAAGGATGTGAAACAATACAGCAGGAGTGCTGCACCTTGGACTACAACAGCAAAGCTCCACATATGAAAAGGCACTGTTACTCCAGTGAGACACCAAAGCACAGATCTGCTTGTTCAGATGTGCTGGTGTACATAATACAGTTAAAGGTCTTTTATCATAAATTTAACTATTACTTACTGCTTAAATGATGCAATTGTGGATATCTATTAGCAGGCTCAGTATTTTAAGAGGATTTCCCCTTCCATGCCAAGTAGTAATAATGTATGAAGAAAGCTGGTGCTATACAGGGGCTTCACCTACAGCCATAATTTACTGCTTCCCTCCCCCAGTTAGGGCACAAAGTGAATTAACAACACAGTATTTCAAGACATGAGCAGAAGCACTTTTCATATAGGCATTTTTCTTACTGCTGCGAAGTTCTGCTGGGCTGCACAACTGATACAACCACCACACCTGGCAGTACAGACACAGCAATGCCTTGAGCAGCTATTCCCTCCCAACACTGAAGAACAACCCCGGTATGCCAGGTAACTACAGTGAGTTTTTCACTGCCCCTTGCCAACAGCCACCCCTACTCAGTGCTCTGGATAAAACTGACTGCACACCACGTTCCCCAAAGTACAAAGAGGTTTTGATATTGTGTTTTACGAGTCTCAGGCCAACAGCACTGCTGGAAATACTATTACTGGGAAAATGAATAGGCTCTGGTCTCTCATAGCTGTGATTTATCCTGACCTCAAAATCAAGGGCTTCGCCGTGGGGAACACACAGAACTGCTCAAACCCATCTCTGCTCTTTCTGCTTGGCAGCCATACTGCTGTGCAGTGCAGTTCACCTCACTGCCAAACATCCCAGTGATGGCAACCTGCAGGACTCTGCCTGCAAAAGGGTAACCACAAGTACAAGTTAAAACAGTATCTTCACAGGTGAAAGAAGAGAGCATGCAACACCCCGGTCGCTCAAAATGCAGCTTCTCAGGAGGCTCGTAGAGCCAAGGGACAAACAGGTATCACACTGTCATCATCAAGAGAGTGGTGGATGAACACAGCTTACGTGGCTGTCCCTGCTCTGTCTGTGGCACACTGTCAAGCCTGCCGATCAAAACGCTTCGTCTGGATTCAAGTCTTGATGCTCAATGCAGAGCATCTGGGTAGGGAAAAAAGCTGTACAACACACAGCAGGTCAGGCCAAGCTGATCTGCAAACTGTGAAATCCAACATCCCTCTTAGCTCTTCAGACTGTTTCCCTCTCCCGCTCAGGAGCAGCCGCTTCCGTTCTCTGGACAGGACCCTCAGACTAGAAGCATATGGCCTTCATGCTAATGAACGTTACTAGTCTTCCCAAAATTTCCACGGAGCATCTGATCTCTCTCACATTCATATCCTAGCAGCAACACCCCTCAGGGATGCAAACCACGTGGACAGCAGTGAGCAACACCAATTTAAAAAAAAAAAAAAAAAAAAAGCACAAGAAAAATATATTAACTGTCGGCATGCTGAGCATTGCATTTAGTGGATCAATCATTTAGCAAGGATTATATCCAGGATTTATTTGTAAAACCGAATTTCATTCTGCCTCACTCCACCATAACATTGCACAGACCCAATTCAATCTAATTTAAAGCACATTTCCCTGTGAAGGTAAGTACTATCCCCACAGTAAACAGCTAAACCACATACTAGGATTAATGACTTACATAATTCTTAGCAGCAATACTCACATCACAACACCAATCAGCATGTTCCTCACCCCAAAAGCAAAGGGCCAGCTCCCTTTAAACACATACTGCACACATTTCCCAGTATATTGTAGGAAACACTCCTTTCTTTTTGCTAGGATATTTTTCTTTATTTGTTTCCCTACAGTTCAATCTGAGTTGTTTCACCACTCAAAACAAGTTCAAAAAGTGGTGGGTTTTTTTAAAAGGCCCAAATATCTGTTTCATAAAAACCAGCAGTCTGTTACATCAGAACATTGTGAACAATCTCATCTACTTCAGCTCTAAGAAGTGATACTGCATAGTCTTTAAACAGAGAAGTTTATGTCAAAGAAAACAGCTTTCACGTCTTTTACACCACTTCTATCCACAAAGGAACACTGGAGGTTTATAAAAATACACACCTACTCATTTGAGAACATGCCTTTCCCCTCCAGTGGGAGGAAACAACAAAAAAGCAAAACTAACGCAACAACTGTGTTCTCCACACTGCAATGCCAGACACAGGGACCAAGCACCACAGCCAGGTGAAATCCCATCTCCAACACCCACGAGCCTGAACTTTCTGCCCTGGAGTAAAGCTCAGCCCCCTCACGCTGCACAAACTGGGCTCACTAAAACCAGGAGTATTCCAGACTCTTCCAGTACCCATCAATATCTTACCTTATTTAGCAGTATGAAAGCATAAGCTTAACACTAAAACCCTTCCAACTCACCTCAAGGTAAAACACACAGGAAACAGTAACTTGTTCCCTTGAATCAGAGTGTATTGATAATGCATGTTCCAGCACCATTTGCATCTATGATATACAGCCCTGTTCCTTTCTACTCAAACCTGACACACTGCAACGTAAGCAGGTTCTTCTCACAGCAAATAAATACTTCCAGTCCTCAGCAGATTTGTATCATTAACTGATAGAAGTGCAAGAGAACATACATTTTTCTGGGGGTCTGGCAACAAAGTAAGCTTTCTTATTGTCTGCTCACTGCAGACCAATGATTTACAGGTGCACTGTATGCAATTTGGCATGTAGTCTGACTCCTATTTCAGTTGACTTAAGCAATTGGTTCCATTCACACAGTCTTATTTTCCACTATAAGTCAAGTTTCATTGCTGCAGACCATGTAGGTATTCCTCTTACACACGACACAACAGCAAGGAGGCCTAAAGACACTCAAAATTCCCTACTTGCCCTCCTCCAGCCTGAAGCACTCTGCCACCACTGGCCTTCCCACAGGGAGCAGCTGTAGCTTCATTGATATCAAAGAGCAAAAGCATGCAGCTGCAGCTGACCATCACGGTGGGACAAAGCAGTTGTTTTCCAGAATTTTCTTCTGTTTTCCACTTAGAGCAGCACTGGCCAAACCCCTCAGAGAGAGCAGTTTCATTACAAGAAGCTGCAATGGAGAGGGAAGAGAAGAGCGCTGTGTAACGTCTCAGAATCAGCTTTTTCATTGGTTCAAACCGCAGGTTTCTCACCCAGTGCAAAGCCAAAGCAGAAAAATCACAGCTCAGCTTTAACAAAAATGGTAAAAGCAGTATCACTTACTCTTGTGTAACAGAACACATGGGGGAGGGCGGGCAGGGGAAACACTGTTGATCCTATTAGCTGATGTGTGCATTTTAAAGCTTGCTATTCCACCCTGGAAAGCCTGCAGTTATCTGATCTAGTCCTTGCATGGCAAACACCCAAGAAGCCCAGGGCAGGCACAGATCACTTCCAGAGCAGCTGAGCTGCTGCTGTCTGTGCTTAGGCAGAGCAGCACAGTACATCATGTGAGCCTGGCCAGCAAACATCCCACGTACAGTGCCTCAGGAACTGCCCACCCATCCCAAGGTACCAACAGGCTGCCCAGAAATCCAGGGACAGCCACAGCTGGGAAAGTCTAACAAGACAGACATCCTTGACTTCCCAGTGTGCACACCTAGAAAACTCACTCCAAAATTCATCTGCATCTCTACTGTAGTCATTTATTCTAGTTTTCCAGAGACAGAAGTATTTCTCAGAATAGAATACTCAATACTACCATTTTCAAAAGTGCTTATTGATTTCTGCCCAGACTTAACAAGATATTTGACTTTAAGAAGCTGTACTTAATTTATTTGTCACTATATTGCCTTTCCCTGATCTGTAGCCCCTTTTAACATTTCTTATTATAAACATCATTTTTCTCTTTCTCTTAGCCATGTAAAAAGGTGGAAGGAGAAATGTAACCGACTCCAATTCTTTTGGAAAGGAACATCCTGAAATACAAACAATGCAGTGCGATACCTCACCAATCATAAAACAGTGCTTTAAAAAAGGTAGCATTCTGTTTTAAGTAACTTTGGATAGTTCACAATTATTACATATTCAATCAGCAGGAAAAAAAATAAAATTAAAACGTTCTGAGAAGTGCAGCCTAGCTACTTCCTGGGAAGTTTACACAACACTGCAATCTGCCAGCACCCACACATTTTTTACGTAAACTAAGCCAGCACAACTTGGAAAAAGAAAAATGTAAACATAAGAATTAGTTTATTAAAAAAAACCAACAACCAACCCATTGAGCCTGTATTTAAGCAATGCCTTTAAATAAGAAGCAAAGTAGAAATTGTGAAAAGTCAAAGTGTGCCTTGCTAGTTTCATACCCTTATTTTCTACAGATAGTTACCTCTAACTCAGTCATCTGGGCAACTAATACACCTGTACTAAGAACCAAGACAACAACCTGGTTTGGAAACAGGATAATGTGAAAAGAGATGCTTTAATATAGCTTGGATTTCACATACAAGAAGTGATGTAAGAAACTGCCCAGTGATGAAACTGGGAGGCAGAGACAGAGGGAGCAGCTGATGACGCTCTGCACAATCATCCTAACACCATTATGTTCCAACTCATACCTCAGAGAACTCGAAATGCAGCAGCAAAAGGTTTAAGCAGTGGGGAAGGAGCTTAAGGCTATTTTTTTTAGACATGTATTTCCCTCTAAAATGTTATTTTGTCACAAGAGACTTTACAGGGTAAAGTTATATCCTGTGAGGATAAATGAATCTGAAATTGCTTTCAAGAAATAAGTATTTGTCTGAGCTCAGAAAATGCAATATATCAAAAAAAGAAGGTAAGCAGCAGATTTCAGGGTGTTTTACCAATGCATTTACTGGTTTATCCAATTTTATTCTTTAGAATATTTAGAGAGTATTATTCACTGTTAATTCATATCCTTTTGTTTTCCTAATGCCACACAGATAAAATAAAGGTCAGAATAAATGCATGACTGTTTTAAAACCAAGACATCCAGATGAAGTACCCACGTGAAACTGTTCTATCAAAAAATAAAGGGAATTGGTCCACAGACATGTATGGGACAAACTGCCTGCTGACTCACCTCCCAAGTGTAACAGACTGGAAAGGTACAACTTAAGGGGAAGAAGTAGCTTCAGAGTGCTGCAGGAAGGAAAAAAGGTCTTATCCTCACTCAGCTCAAGGACCACCACAAAGAATTTAAGGGGAGTGTCCTGAGTTACCATGTATTCTATTACCATGAGCTGTTGAAACCAGGTGCTGATGTTCCTTGCCTCCTCCCTGGGGACTAGCTTCTGTTAATGGGCCCAGCAATGCCTTGCCCCATGACCCAGAGATAACCTGCACCTGGACTGCTCTTCTGTTAATGCGCCCATCAGTGCCTCGCCCCAGGACTCACCATCTCTTTGTGAGATGCTCCGGCCAGGGGGAGGGAGCCAAGCATTCCCACCGGGGATAAAATCTGGGGTCTGGAACAGCACGAGCAGCCTTACCCGCTGGGATCCCAGAGGACAAGGACTGCACCACCACCGGATTTTTGGAGGCGGACCAGACTTCTTTTCTACAAGATCACCGCTTTAACAGGACCATTTCAAAGAGAACTGCAGGTACCACTACATCGGACTGGTACCAGCACCCTGCCCGGCAGGGGGCCAGGTTGTATCCCTGACTGTCAGGCTTTAAACCAGTTTCTCTGTATTATTGTTTTGTTGTATATATATCAGTAAAAACTGTTATTCCCATTTCCTCTTATCTTTGCCTGAAAGCCCCTTAATTTCAATTCTATAACAATTCGGAGGGGAGGGGGTTGTATTTTCCATTCCAAGGGGGGCTCCTGCCCTCCTTAGCAGACGCCTGTCTTTCAAACCAAGACAGGGAGTAACACAACTGGAACCGAGCAAACCAGGATCTCCAGCACAGAAGTTGTGTTCCTCATTAGTCCATAGCTGAGGTGTTAATGGGCCTCCTGACTGTTGCTTCTTGAGGGGTTTAAAAATACGTGGAAAATTAAAAGACTGAAAAAATGCTTGGCTCTTAGAAACAATAAATGAGGAAGAGCTGCTAAGTGCTGAGGTACCCTGCTGTTAACTGGCAATATAATTTCAACAGAAAGGTTCTGCAGGTCTTATATTCCTCTGTCTGTCCTATTTGCCAGGCTGTAATAGCCATTCTGGAGCAGTAAGAAGCCAAAGGAAAGCATACATCTGGCTACAGCTGTCAAAGAAGGGCTTTTAAAATTCAGATTATCACCAAAACCATTGGGCAAGCAGCAGTGTTCCCCACACATGCTTCCCAGTATAACAGGTAAAGCATAAGCTATTTTGATTGCACACTGCTTTTAAGATTTCAATTACCTCTTCTTTTATTTGATGCAATCTTCTAAAAATTAAAATTAGTTGTGCTAGCCATGTAATAGCCCAGGTGGATGAATGTGTACCAAAGCACACTCTTGTGGTGTTACCACTTTTAGACATATGCTTCCAGTTTTCCCCTCCCTCCTTCCATGAAGTATGTCACCGTGTCATGTGGCAAACCCCTGAAGTGAGAGGAAAATGAGCTGTTAAACCTGAGGCAGAGAGAACAGCGTAGAGCGCCGAGGTGGTTTGTGTTTATTGCAAAGTCAAAAGCAAAACAACTAAACAGGAACACACATTTTTAAACGCAAAAGTCCTGTGTTGTTTCTGTGTACTGAACCAACTCAGGACTTGATTGAAGGCTCTTTAATGAAAAATCAGCTCTGGAGTCACTTGTTAATGACCTATGGCTCAGCACACGCCCACACTGCTCACTGCCAAAATGCCTTCTCTCCTCCCTGGGACAAAGGGAGATTAAGGTTAGGACGCAGTAAATGAGCAGCTCTCACCAAAAGCATTGCACCAAGCACCAGCCCACTGCCTTCAGCACCTCCCAGTAACTTTAAAAGAACCTACAAGTAATTGCAAGAGCTCTTTCTCAGAGATGAAGAAAGTACAGGAACCAAGTGAAAACTGCCAACGCGTAGTTTGGCTACACGTTAAGCTACAGCTGCACACTAGGAAGAGCAGTACAACATAGAGCAAGTGTCTCCTGCCATACATTACAACCAGAGGAGAAATGGAGCCAGGTGACAGAAAGAAGTGAGAAAATCTAGGTAATAATAGAAACAAAGAGTTTGCCAAAAACTCGAGTAACATTTCTTCTGAAGGATGCACAGTTAAGGCAGAAATCAAGGGTACACAGATGGTAATTAGCACAACTACTCAGTGGAAGACAAATTGAAGAAGTTCAGGGCATTTGAAACAGTAGAGCCAGACAGGCTGTCTGTCTATGACTTCAGAAAGCTACACCATATGAATTGCATATCCTGCTGCTGCAGGAGTCTCAAACATTTCAAGACAGAACTATATCATTGATTACAGAATAAGAAATACAAGATTTTAATTAAGAATATGAGTAAAAAAAAAAAAAAAAAGATCTGAGCAACTATGCTTGTAAGTCTGTATCCAGTGCGTGTAGAGCTTTGGAAGGGAAGACTACACTAGAAGATACACAGGTCAATGAAGAATTGGCAAACACAAGATGAGTTCACTTCCCAAGAGCCACAAGCATCAAGCAAACACAACAGCTCTTCAAACCATTTGTACTAAGGCAGCAATAAACAAAGCAGATGTGATGCTGCCCTCCCATCGGAATGACAGTGACATATTTGGTACAACATCATAGGGGAAACTGTTCCAGAGGAAACCAGAACTAGAAGAACTGGTTTGAGGGCAAACAGGAAGAGAGAGTTGTAAAGGAACAAACCTGGAGGAGGGATACAGGAGATCTTCCCCAGCCAATACTGGAAAACTCACATAAAAGTCTTCAGGAGTGCAGGTTGTCCACCCAAGAACACAAGTCATACCTAAGTGTACTGCTCTGGAGATTTTAAGATGTGCCTGCCTTGATGTGTTTCAGGTTTTAGGAGAGCTTATTACTCGGGTGCACACACAACTCAAGTTGGCTCTGCGTACTCAAGCAAAGCTAAGCTGATCCTCAAGGGCTTAGAGAGTATGAGGAAGAAAGGCACAACACACAACTGCCTCCTCCATAAGGCTGATGCAGGTACCATCAGGCTCATTAGCTCCAGCCCTGACCATGACAAACCCAGACTGGCTTTCTGAAGACTCAAGGGTATTTCTAAATCATATTCCACATTGCCCCATATAAGGGGAGGGTTGCCCTTAGTTGGCACTATGGCCAACACGACAAGCCTGCTGGGAACCAGACACACTCTGGAGACCCCTACCCACCAACAGCTCACATGAGCCCAAGACAGACGGATCTCTGCCCGTATCAGCAAACCCCACAGCTTGTCACTGGCTCGGTACAGTGATGAGATACACACACTAACCTTGCACACAGCTTGGACACGCAGGGCATACCACTGCCTCAGGCTCTGTTCTGCACAAAAACACAAACAATGCCCTGAACCTCAACTAGGCAAAGTTACAGGATAACTAATTCTGCCTCTCTGTTGTCCAAGGAGGAAAAGGAAGACTGGGTCTGGCTTGTGACAGGAGAGTTGCTCAAGTTTTTCCATGAAGTCCCCATATTTTGACCGGGGAGAGAGGAGGAAGAAGGAAATCAGCTCTTCCTAGCATTTCCCTAAATACCACTGCCCTCTCAGCATGCTCCCTCAGCCCTTAGAAGTCATGCCTTCTCCACTACAACTCTTAAGATAAAAGACCTGTTTGTTTTAATCCTTGGGAATGACAAAATTGCACACTGCCTACACTGCTCAAAAACGCCAACTGGGTTTTTTCATCACTTTAACAAGTTCTTCAACGCAGAAAATCCTCAAACTCCTAGAGGGAGCCTGAGCTTGCACCTTTTAAGGTGATGCTAGGAACAAAGCAGATCTCACAAGAGGCCAGTGGTTTGCTTACTCTGGGAGCCCACAGTCAAAAAGTAGCGTCACCATTCTCTCCACAAAAGGCACTGTGGAAGCAGGGGACACCGAGGAGGAGGATACAGAACTACTTAAGCAAAAGGACAATGCTGGCACAATAACAATTGTGAATATATGAGCCTTTAATAAGCATAATTATAAGTGAGAGGCACAATAATTTGAGCCATCAGCCTTACACTGAGAAGAGGGAATATTAATTACAACACGCTTTGTTTTGCAGAAGGGAATTTTCAGTGTGGCAGCTGCAGGAGCAGACAGACAAAGACCCAAAAGGTCCCTTAAAGAATTATATTCCTATGAGAATTTTAACAACAAATCCACTTGTTTGAGTATTTGGATGAAACATTTTTCTCAGTGACCACTCAAGAGAGACACAAAACAACCAGAGCTTTATAAGGAGCAAGCAGAGGTGAAGAGCACAGATCCATTCAGCAATGCAGTTATGGGAGGCCAGGACAGGAGGCTAGCTGATAAAACATGACCTCTGGAACAGATCCTGCCAAGGCTTGGGTTTGTGTTTTAAAGGCCAGTCTAGCTTATGTTTCCCATTTATTTTTTCATAGTCTCATGGCAAAAATAGGAGGAGGTTTTGTTTAAAAAAGGCCAACAACAAATTGAGCTTCAAGTACTTACTAGAGAGCAAAATAAGAAACTAAAACTTGCATTATTTTGAAGAGCAGTGTAACCCTTACATGTTTTAAAAAAAATTAAATCAACCTGAGGTTGAAAAACAAACAGCACAAAACACGAAGAACAAGACTCTGGCCCACTACCTAACAATGTCTCTGAAGAGAGATCTGCTGTTCCTAACAGTTTTTTCCTCCTCCTCTCTAATTCCACCCATTTCAAAAGGAGACAGGGTGCACAGCTATCTCAGAGCAGATTTCCATCTCATGAACTATCTTTTACCACTAGACATGCCAACCTAACTTAAAGAGTCAACATTCAGCCTTGCTGGGTTTGTCTCTACCAACTCTCAGGAACAATAAGGAACCCAAAATCTGGAATATTGTAAATTATTCCAGAGTCCAAAATTCATTAATTGTGCTTCACCAGCTCCCAACTGACACCACTGCACAATATAACCAACTCCTTTGAGCTCTGACACTTCTCTGAAGTAGAGAAACTAAAAAGGTTATTATATGACAGTGGTGGAACAATGCACCAGCAACTGGTTGCAATAGGATTGAAAAAGGGGGAGGAATCTCAAACCATATGAGCAGATCTTCCTATCAGCAAAGCTTGCTTTCAGTTGTCAAAAAAATTTCAAGCACGTTGTCTGCCTGAAATTAAGGGACAGACGGGGATACTTTGTTTAATCCAAACTACCCACACTGCAGTTCATGCTTTTGTCACAGTTCATTACCAGCAGGATGATTTCCACCCCTGTACATCATTTCAACACCATTTAAAACACTCATACCACACAGCTGTTCAAAACTTCTCTCCACCTGGTTACTCCCAGTACGTACCTGACACAGCAGCAAGTCATGTGTCTGTAGGGCTCCCCTCCACACCCCCAATTCCACATTACACCACCTCACTGACCCCCAGGCAGGGACTGCCTTCCTGTAGTTAAAGCACAGTACCTGCTACATGTAAATCTGTTAGCACTCTCCAGACTGTGAAACGAGCCTACAAAATCTTTTGTGTCCACAGCTCTGCCCTTTCAAACTGTCTCCTCTGTGGAACAGTCAAAGAGAACAGCAAGCACAGATGTTAAAATGATGAAATACAAATGGATTATAAAAACCTGCTGCACAGAATGTAGCATTTGTTCTCAAAGCAATACAATAACGGAACCAGTTACGATGGTCGACTAAATCATTCCATCCTAACCAGAGGAGGACAAGTCACTGCCAGCAACTCTCCAGACTCTGTCATCTATATAATGTATAGATTTTACTTATTAAGTACCTACATTTGGATGCATATTTTTGAAGTAGATACACTTTGGTTTACCTCTAAATCTACTTGACAGACATGATATCGTTAGGATGAAATTAAGAACTAGATAAAATTATATATGCAGGTGTTGAAAAAATATGCAGCAGGACAAGACTGGCACACAGCTCCACAGCAAAGGCTGTGGCAATCACACTGGGGAACTCGTAACATCTGAAAAAGCAAGCATTACACACATATAGTAGTGTAGATTAATCCCTCTTACCCAGGTATCGGTAATGCTTAGGACAGCTACACTCCTTCAGTGGCTACTTCAGATTTCATATAACAAAGCTTCCACATTCAGGTGCTCCTTTACATGCAAAAAAACTCAGCAGCAGCCCAGGGATATAATTTTGCAGGAAAACAACAAACCCTTGTTTGTTTTGTGGATTAAAGCCTCTTCCCCATCACTCTAAAAGCCTAAACAGTTGTAGCCAGCCTTGAGAAAACAATTAATGTGTTACAGTCACCACTTCTTCCCAGCTCCCTTCTCCAACCTCTCTCACCTCAGCCTACTGCTTTGAGCATATGCTAATTCAAAGAAAACTGAGCAATGGGGGAAAGGAAACAGTGCTTCTACAGATGTGAATGTCATGTAAATGTCAAACCTCATGTTCAAATTTGATTAGAGGACTGAATGAAAGGGAAATGGTACCACTGTAAGTAAACCAGCACATTAACAATAGTCCCAGCCTGCCTGCTTGAAACATAACCTCAGTGACGGATTTCGTTATTCTTCATTTTCCATGCAATATTAACCTGCAATTGATCATGATAGAAGATCATATACAGCAGTACAAGAGCTGCAAAGAAACGTTTGTGGACAGGATGGATCTACACACTTTTAATACTAAATTCCTGGTGTGCTGTGCCTACAACTACACTCACTCAATTCAAGAATATTTTTGTTTCTTTTGCAGTATAAATAAATGCCCAGGAGCATATGCACCCATTCATCTATATATGTACCTGTGTCAGGGGAAACATAAGGTGGTTTCACATTAAAGCCCAAAAAGCAGAATCCCAGCAGACACTAAACGGATAGAGACAAACTTTAGAGATCAGTTCATTACAATTTTCCCTTGGGAAGGGTAATACTCTTCCCAGACCGCACAGCCCCACTTGCCACATTTCCTGATGTGCCTTAGGTACTAGCTGCCCTTGTGTCAGGAATTTTCTTCCTACTGACCAACCTCAGTTCTGCTTGTTTCAGAAGACCTGACATCTTCTAGACCAGCTCAAGTATTTCACTAGCCCCAACAACACGAAGATGTTACTGACACAGGGGCAGAGTCAAATCTGTGCAGAGAGGCAGGAGAAAGTTTAGAGGTATTGGCTTGAACTACAAGCTAAATCCTGGCTTCACTCTAAAATACTGAGATAGAAAAATTCTACAACAGCATTCATAATAGTAAATGCAAAAGTAGAAGGAAAAATAAAATTCCAGCCACATGACACGTCTTCCACCAGCTTTGCACACCCCCACCAAACAGGGACTAACTCTGGCACAACCCATGCTGGCCTCAGTTCAGTTCAGAACAAATCTCAAAAACAGCCCAGGGATTGCCCTGAACTGATTACTTCATACCCAAAAAGCAAATTCTTAGCCCTAACCTGCCTTAGCGTGCCCCACAAAGTCAAAGGATCAGCTTAACTAAAACGTCAAGGCTAATGCAAAATTATCTGTTGTGCCAACAAAATTCTTTGCTAATTTCTTCCACAGAAGTTGTACAAGGACACCTTCAGAAAGAACTTGGAATCTCATGCCCTCGAGGACATCCTCTGTGGTTGACAGTCCAAGCCATAAACTTGTCACTATCTTGGTAATTGGTGCGAGGGCAAGAGGACGTAACATCCATATCTCTGATGGATGGCTCACTTCAGTTTGAGACTTCCTTTACAGTTAGAAGACTTTTTTTTTGTAATTTGCCTTCAAAGGTAATAGAACAGGAACATTATCAAAGACTCAAGGGGAGATCATTGTCCCCCCCAAAAAAGAGAGTTATTAAGGGATTTCAATAATCCTCTGTCCTTTACCTTCAATGAGGCAAACCTAGGCACTATATTGCACTGCTTCATTGCTCTTTGAAGCTGTAATCGGGCAGAAATCAAGCAAAAAAGGGAAGCAGGTTGCAGTGCCAGTGGACAGAGCTTCAACCCATTATGAATTTCACGAACAGCCCGATTCATCTATTCAGCAGTTTCAGTACCTTTCTAGATGAAAAAAGACCACTGCAACAGTAGGTCTGCTTTTCTGACCCTCCTGTAGCTGCCATACTGCTAAACTTGCCTTACCCAGATAGACCCCTGGATAAATCTAGAGGAACTGCCACAAAAAGGAGAAACACCACTCACCACCAGCCTTTCACCTCCCTCTGCTCTGCTTCCCCAGTCGGCTGCCAAACAGAACCATACCTTACTGTGACAGAGGCTGCTGCAGAATTCCTGGAGGCTGCTCCCAGGTGTAGCAGTGACTGTGTTTCCACAGGAGTTAACAGTATCTTATCCTCTGGAGTTTTTCAAAATACAAAGAGATTTTTACAAGCTCAGGTTCTGCTCCATGGTTCAGCAGTTGTAAATCCCATTTAATTACAGACTCCATGGCTTTAGAAAACAAAACCCCGGAACAGCCACTGTGTGAAATTCACCAGGTGCATGTATCCAGATCTTATTCAGTTATAAGCACTTATGTAAAGAACCTTGTTTCATATTAAGTGTTAAAAGATTCTTTTTTTTTTTTTTTTTTTTTCAAACTAGAAGTTTTAATCTAATGAAATGCACTGTTCTCAAATCCTGGCAGCAAAACATTAAAAAAAAAGAAAATTTAATAAAAATAAAATATTAAAAAGGGAAGGAAGGCTCCTGAATAATTTTATCTGCTATTTGAGGACCTACAGGAGAAAAGTCCCCTCCAAACTGAGGGAAATGAGTGAGTACTGGAAAGTTCCTTGACTACCAGAACTGCAGCAATTTTGTTATTATGAACAACTTTATGCTAGGGGACCTGAGTAACAGAGTTCAAAGCATCTGTGAGAGATTTAAAGACCCTGTTTGTGAATGTTAAATAACACAAAGCTCTATTAAGCTAACTGGATTCAGAAACCAGCCAGTGCTTCTCTGAAGGCAACAAGCACTATGCAGAGTCCTCCACCAGCCCACAGCAAAGCTGAACAGGGCATGCACAGGTGACCTGTACAACCAAAGCAGCCCAGGAAACTCTCAACATCATAAACTCAGTAAAGCCTTGGAACCAGGAGAGTTTGTTTCAGAACAACACAGAGATTACCTACCCCAAATCACAGAACTGCTCTGCAGTTCACCATGGCCCTCTTGCAGCACCTCCTGCTTAGCACAGGGGTTTTCTTATTAGAGCTCCTTCCCCCCCCAGGAAGAAAAGGAAGAAACAATATTTCCTTAACAGATTGCTAACATGGCAAGAATATTTAAGTGCTACATAAACCAACCCTTTCCAGTGCAGAGAGACTAAGACCAGACTTGCATGTTTCTACAACCTGGCAATCAAAAATTTATTTTTATTAACTTTAACACTATATAGGTTTTCATTTAGTGCATTTACTCTCTGCTCACCCATCTACCCCTTTTCTTTGACTGAGGTTAAAAAATAAAAATAAAATTCAAAGGCAGCATTGTATTTCTGCTTCAAGTTATTCGGTTTTCCTTGTAGCACACACAGCACTTAAGTCGTCAATATGTAATTCCATTAGAGCACTGATTTCATTTCTGACTAGTGTTTACCCTCATTTTACACGTAACAATAAAAATAAAATATACCATATTGTAATTACTTTCATTGTGCTGTCTCACAAATGTTTTCTTTCCTCAAACTTGCTATCTACATTTGCAGACAACAGCAGGGAAAAAAAGAAGCAAGTTATTTCACATGGTCAGATACACCACCAGACACCGAAGATTTCCAAGTTATTTCAAGCTTTGGTATTACCTGAAGTGTAAAAACTGAAAGAAAAAAAAAAAAGAGTATGAAGAAAATCTGTGTAAGCCATAAACTCAGTTTGCTAGGAAAAGCACAGCTCTGTTCCATGGAGTCTCTTGGGAATAAGCATCTGCTGTAGTACTCGAGAAGTCAAACACCATCACAGTTAACCAGCACAGGTCTATATATGCTGTGCTTAGCTATGTAACTTGGACACTGCCAGGTGACGCGTGGGCTAGCACAGAACTGAAACACAGCGACTTTACTGCCATGCAGAAAGAAACTGCTGTTCCAGCACTTGCTGGGCCTTTCCCAGCTTCAGCTGAAAAGCTCCCCAGCTCATCCCCACACTCTCATCACTCACCTCTCCCAAAGATCTGTCTCCCAGACAGCCTCACTGCTGCACCACATCTCAGCAGAACAAAAGCAGATCAGCTTGGACAGGTACTCCGGAAGAGCTGAGTCAGTGGTAACCCAGAGGAACCGTCTCCTTAGCTGTCCCTGGCAGACCATCTGTGAGATTTAGCGTATTCATCACCAGAATTCATCAGCATGTACCAGAATGATCCCACTCCAAGGTTACAGTCACATATATATTCTTTACAGAAAATGCAAAAAACGCACTTAAAAAAAGCCTGATCAAACCCACCAAAAACAGATCATCAGAATACTGAAGTGTGGTTTGGTTTGGGGTTGGTTTATTTTCCTTTAAAGCATCTCTCTCCTTCTGGCAGGACATAACTAATTTCTCTGTTTAGAAGAGATGTATTTTCTCCACAGCAGTAACGAAGAATGTCCTTCACAAAAACATTCTGCCTATTACTCTAAAATACACCACTGAAATTTCAACAGCTCTTGTAGTAAGCAACATACGGCGACCTGCTCTCATTTCACATGTGCTGGATTAGGGAAATGCCCCTACCAGCAAGGAAAGTTAACACTGAGATCTGCAACAGGGGAGAACCATGCTGCTGCCTGTTATCATCCCTATGTTGCTGCTCCTCAGCCAGCAAAATTTGGAGCTGCTGATCCAAGTAATATCTGTGTATTTAAATAGAACTGTTAGCTTGAAACAGGGTGGCTCCCTCATTCCTATGATATAGGATGGGTATCGAAAATCTGGGATCAATCACCTGGTGGCATGCTAGTGCTGCACAGTGGCACAGAGCTAATGCTATGAGCTGCTGTGCCAAAGACAGCAACCACTCGGAGAGCAGCACTGTTCCTCAAGGCGCAGTGAGGGGAAACTGTAGGCAGACAGAGAAAGCTGTAATCAACTATTCAAATTACACCTGCATGCTGGGACTAATATTTGTATTTGTGTAAAAAGCACCACAGGAAATTTGACAACAGAGCGATAGAAGACATCAGCTCGACAGCTCACCCAAAAGAATAAATCACAAACTCTCCAGTGGTGCTGCACGGAACCACAAGCTGCATGGAAGCCAAGCAGTACCTTTGCTGAGTTCAAAACATATGACAAGGAACCACGTGAATGAAGTAGATGAGACAACCAACAACCTGTCTCTGCAGGAAGGCACCTCAGTTACCACAGTGTCTGTACAGAGTCTGTAAAATGGGCACACCAACAACCCTTCCCACACAGCCCTCCCGTGTCCCCCAGCAGTGCTATTTACACCTTCAGCCTTACAGCCTGGGCATGAAACCACCTACCACAGGAAATGTTTTAAGTAGAAATGTGTGCTGATGTGTATTTCTGGAAAAACAAAGCTATTTTATCCACTAATTCTTATCCAAATCTGACTGCCTAACAACCAAAATAATAAATAAAAGCAGTGGGCTGTATGTTTCCCTCCCACTAATTAAATCACTTCAGCAAGTGGTTAAACATGATCTTCACATCGGAAAGGACTCGCTACTGGTTTACTTGGATGGCTCCTGAAGCTGTTTTACCAGGAATATTTGTGTCCTTACGTCCTTCCAGCCTCCCAGCTCTGTCTTTTTACTCACTTTCCTCTCCTGGTATCTCACATGGTTTGCTCAGGTAAGAAAACAAAAATGAGACACAGAACTAAAGAAAAAATGACTGCTTCACCCGTGACAGAAAACAGCCGCAGCCTTTGTGGCAGTTCACTTTGAACTTTCCTCCGTTTCTTCTCTCTCTTTGCCCTTCAGCCTGCGCTATTTCAGGGAACTCATCTGAACCAAGACTGTGTCTTTCTACATTGCAGGGCATTCTCTTGATGACTGACAAAATAGGCTGGAGAGAGGCAGCGGTCTGCAGCCCTTCCTCAGGCCAACAGCCACTGCTGCATGGTTTGCCTGTCTGAAGCTCCAAGGAAAATTAGGGAAAAAAAAACAGGATTCCCCTGCTCACCTTTAGGCTACGATTCCCATCTTGACACTGCTAATGTCAACTCCCAATAACAGCAACACTTCAGGGTAGTTATTCCCAGTGTGAGCCAGCAAAGGCACATGCAGCCTTCTCAAGTGCTCCAATGGCTTTTCCCTTCCCAGGTGAAGCCAGGAAGAGAGCCCTTCTCTCCCACCCCCAAAGCTGTGTGTTTTATGCATATACAGGTGTCATACAAAAGGTCAGAGAGATTTTATATAACAAACACTATTTTAAATGACCTTAGGTCTTACTCAGAGATTTTTCACCATTGACAAAAAGTACTTTTTCTAACTTCTTTTGTGTTACAGCTTGAATAAAATTCCATCAGGTATGCAGTCACCAAAGAGCAGCATGTCATCCTAACAGCTAGAAAATACATAAAACCACCGCCAAGAGGATTCTACCAACTGCCTGACCCGCCAGAAGACAAATCAAAGCCAACTGCAGCTGAGTAAGTATTTATTGTAAAATCTCTTATAATAAACCACCTCGGCACCCGAAGTTGCAGGAGCATCTTCACTCCCAGAAGCCCGCTCTGTTGTACTCTCACTTGTACTTGTACCTTACAAGCCTTTCAGGCACTCCTTATGTCCTTCCCCAGGAGAGTTCATATCCACAAACGCATAAAACAATGCTCTAGTAGCAGCAACACGAACAATATATATTTGCAAGGTACTGTTTTCCTCTTCATCAATCAGTTGATTAGTTATTTTTAATTAAAACAGCAAGCTCTGATTGCAGGATTTCAAGCAATAATCCCTTCCACTTTAATTACTGTTTTCTGTGGTTCACATAGTGAATTCATAAATTATAACATGACAGAACTAGCAAACCTGGTTTTAAGTCTCAAGCAGACCTTCGCAGAGATCCAGATCTCAAGCTTGAAGCAGAGTTACCCACCTGCATGCTTCAAGCACCGAGGTGCACACATCAATCAGCTGTTAGTTCAGTTTTCAGCTACACTAAGTTTAGGAGAAAACCAGCCAGTTCATGCAAAAGCAAAGCCTCATTTTGCCAGGGTTCTATTAAGCTCACTCGAAGCTTTGATGAAGATCCAAAAACCACCTTCATGGGTCAAACAGGTTTGGTTTTATGTCACCCTTGCTGTTACAGCTGAACTAGGATCAGAATTTACTTTCCAGTTTTCAGATTTTGATGCTTAGCTGGATAGAGGCTCCGATGCAAGCACAAACATAAAACCAAAACAATGAGAAAAAAAAAAGCTAGTATTTGTACTATTTTCCTGTTTAATAGCATTTTAACTAAGGCCAAATTGTTTCAAAAAAAAATCACTAAATCCATTAAAGGAAAAGCATAAAGCTACTGGGTTTGTTTCCTTTAGAGTTTCAGCAACAAATTTTGCCCTCCGTTTCAAGTTGATCACAAATCAGTTAAATCACACAGTTCAGTGGTAAATCTCCAGGCGTGTCAGCCTGCTAAGGCATGGGAAGGAGGAAAGGAGCAACGAGAGAGGGAGACCTGAAGGATCCTGCCTGTTAGAACGCACTGCACTACGGACAGACGTAGCCCCTGGAGTGGACAGGTCCCAGCAGCAATGCATAAGGAACTTACCTAAGTTTTATTGTTAATGTGAGCATATCTGTGCTCTTAAATCACCTTAAATCTTAAAGTTCTACATTCCCTAATTCAGCCCTGTATCTGCTTCTGAAGTGCAACACTGAACTCCACAGTACAATTCCCGTGCACCATCCAGCACCGCTGCGTAGCTGCCCCTGCAACAGACACCAACACGCTGACAGCCCCAAGCTACCCTACACAGGAACACACACATCCACATCACAGATCCACAATGCAGCGACTCGGGCTCAGTGCTTCAGACTTCCATCAGGACACAGAAAAACCAGTGCCTAAAGAGCAGATGTAAGAAACCCGCGCACACATTCACACAACTGACAGGATGCCCTGCTGGTGCGTGGTGGACCAATAAATAAAAAAGCTACGTTCTCAAAAAGCTGATGGAAACTCCTTCTCTGTTAAAATGCACACTGGACTGGTACTTACCTTCCAAGATGGTCAGGAGGTTGCTCTAGTAACTGTTCCCATTGTCATAAAGGAATTAGGCACTCTCACACTTTCCCAAATACATGCACACATTGTAATTTCAAAGTTAAAGCACTTATCATAGCAGGGAAGTGCCAAGTTGCACTATTAAACTTTGAATAATAATTGAAGCAAGTCTGATCTGCCTCTAAGTATTCCTTTACTGGTCTGTGGTCCTTCCCTTGAAAATTATGCGTCAACGACAATCACTGTGCCTTCCAGAGGGTGGCATAAGGGGGCTGGCCAGCTCCACGGCAGCTGAAGCAGGAGGGGAGAGGCAGTAGTCCCCAGTTCAGAAGTAACCTGCCCCGAATCTCCTGAGGCTTTATGACACACCGAGAAGTTTAAGGCAGGGTGGACTCCCACACCATTTCTGTGCATGCGTGTGACCAGCCTGTCCCTCCTGCTGCAGTGCCAGCACGTCCCTTGGCCTCGTCAGGAGGCTGAGGACAAGCACCTCTCTTGCAGCACCTGACTGACCAGCCATGCAGACTGGGCTGTGCTGGGAGGCAGGAGATGATAGCATCTCCGAGAGAGAACTGAATTTGGAAGAGGCACAGAGCAGGAACAGTTTGCATTCATTCCCAGCTTGCTACGTGGGATCTGGAGAACGTTTCCTTTATCACTTCAACTATACGGTCTGATTTTATTTTTAAATCCTTCTCCTCAGCTTCCAGCCATCAGCAAGCCAAACAGTTCTCAGTTAAAAAGACCCTCCAAAGCACAGCCCGAGAATAACCTCCTCCCGTCGGGGGGGTGGCTGGGAACAGGCACGGAAATGCTCCCACCTTAACTTTTAGTGCTGGGAGGTGGGAGCATCCTGCCGTGCCAACACAAGGGGCTCCCCCCCGCCTCGGTGGGGTCTAAGGAGTCAATGCCAATTAACTCGGACCTAACCACCCCTCCCAGCTGTCACCAATGGCCACTGCTGAGACACGTGAGGGGTCGGGAAAGCAGCACCTGCCCCCAGGTGACACCACCCTTCTCCCAGAGGTACCCTCGGAGTCCTCACAGGGCTGACTTCCCCGTGCTCTCTCGAGTTCGCACAGCACCCCACACACAGAGCTCCGACCCGCTCACCGGGGCGCGCAGACCGCAGCCGCCAGCCCCATCACCGACCGGGGACCGGGGTCACTCTGCCGGGCCCGCTCCTAAAGCACTCCCGGGGCTCCCGAGCCCTAGCAGGGGCCTCCCCGCAGCGCTACGGCCCGGAGAGTCCCCTCGCCCCCCAGGACTGCCCGCTGCCTGAAGGGCTGAGGCGCTCGGAAATGGCAGCAGAGCCGGCACCCAGCATCACGCTCCCCCGGAACGAGCTCGGAAATGAGGTGTAACCGCAGCCTCCCCCCCCGCGCCGGGTGCTGCGGGAGCGGAATACCGACCGGGTCATTTATCTCACTCCTTACCGTACGCAGATATTAAAGTCCAAACACGACATTCCTTCCATCAGCCCTTCCCAATTAAACACACGTTTTAAAACAATAGAACGCTCGAGGCCAGCGTTTCTCCTCTGCCTGGCGGCAGGGACCGATGGGGAAGGAGGGGAGGGGATGGGGGTCTGTCCCCGCCGGAGCATCTCCCGGACCCGGCCGCGGAACCGAGCGCTGCCCCAGCCCCAGCCGGGTGCGGAGCCTCCGGGTGGGGGCAGCCCCGCGAGCCGGGGCAGCACCGCTCCAGCCCTCCCCCGCCGCGCATCCCTCCCCCGCCACTTACCGACCCCTCCGCCGGGCGCTGCGAAACTTTCCGCCGCGGCGAGCAGCGGGACGGGAGCCCCCACGGCCCAAGCCGGGCAGGGGGCGGCTTGTGCGGGGAGCGGGGGCAGCGCCGCCGCCGCTCCGCCCTCCGCTGCCCGAGGCCGGCTGCGACTGTGTGCGCGCCGGGGGGCGGGAGGGGAAACTTTGAGGCTGGCAGGGGGAGGGGGAAGCGGCGGCGCCGGGGCGGGGGGAGCGCACAGCCTCGCCGGGGCGGGTGGCGGTGCCGCAGATCCCGGCTGGGGGAGCGCGGGGAAAGCGCGACAACGCTGATGGAGGGCAGGGAAAAGAGGAGGGAGGAGGGTTGGGGAGGAAAAATAAATAAATAAATAAAAGGCAAGTATTAGTGAGGGCTCCGGGCATCCCTGCATCCTCCTCCGGGGCGGAGGGACCAACCCTTCCCCCGCAGCCACGGCGAGGCGAGCGCAGCCCGGGCAGCCGGGAGGGCTCCGTGCGGTGTCCCCGCTGCCACCTGTCGGCCCGGTCCCCGCGGGATGAACGCTTCGGCTGCCCCCCAATCCGAACCGAGCCGGGTCCGGGCGGTGACCGCACACCGGTTGGGACAGAGCGCTCACAATGACGGGCGGCAAAGGGGACAGTTCCCTGCCTGACACCGAGGCGGGGAGAAGGGACAGTAACAACTGCCGACCTGCGGAGTGGGGATGGCCGTGTGAACCCTCCCTGCCTCCACACCGGCTCCACACGCTCGAGCAGCTTTACGGACCACACATCTCCCGACCGAACCCGAGTTCCCCGAGGGTTTTCGGACGAGCCTGCGAATCCGCCTGCAGCCCCAGCCACGCACCGCGGCCTCCCGCGGGACTCGCGCTGCGGTCCCGAGCACTCCGGAACTCCACGCCGGTTCGGGAACGGGGCGAGGAGCGGAACGTGAGGCCGCCCCCCGCGACGGGACGGCGACAACTGCTCCCCCAGCGCTCCTCCTCCGCTCGGCAGCGTTCGCCCCTCAGAGCCCCCGGGCAGAGGGCTGCACCCTGCCCGCACCGCACCGCTCACCTCCGACCGCCGCCAGCTCCGGACCCCGGCAGCCCTCCCGCCGCTGCCTGCGGAGCCGAGCGGAGCCGAGGCGGCAGCGGTGCGAAAGGCGGGCGGATTGTGCCCCCCTGGCGGCCCGGAGCGCCGGGGAACTGCAGCGGGCTGGGGCTGCCCCCGGCCCCGCGGGCACAGCGCCCTCTGCCCCGCACCGCGTGCGGCTCCGCTGCGGGGCGCGCAGACCGTGCGCTGAATTTAGTTAAAAAAAAACAAAAAACCAACGTTACCTGCAGTAGGAGCGGGGTGAGGTGGCACAGGCGGGGACAAGGCGCGCTCACCCCGCGGCTGGCGGGGCAGGCAGCTCAGCCCGCGGCCGGCAGCGCTCCCCGGGCTCCCCCCAGCTGTTTCCCACGGGTGTTTCCACACGCGGGGCGCTGGGGAAGACCCGAAGAGCCTCACGCACATCAGCAGAAGCCCGGCAGCTTTCCTGCGGCGGTTTGTTTGCTTTCAACACGAGCATTCCCTTAACATGTGAGCTGGGCAGGCTGCAGCGCGAGATGTTTCGGTGAGCTATCGTAAGGAAAGCCTCACGCTGCCCGGATCAGCCACCTGCGGGCTCGGGGGCTCAGCCGTTGTTCATTTTTTACTTCAAGATTTATAATTTAAACCACACACACTGAGATCTCTCCCCTGCCTTTGGGGGAACATTAGCTCAGAGCCCATGATCAGCACAGCACGCCTGGCCACTCAGAACGGGATGCAACAAACCATTATCTAAGAATCGGTTGATGAAAATAAGTTGATGAGAACTGGTGTCAGTTGATGAAAAACTCAACCTGAGCCAGCAATGTGTGCTTGCAGCCCAGAAGGCCAACTGTGTCCTGGGCTGCATCAAAAGCAGTGTGGCCAGCAGGGCAAGGGAGGTGATGCTCCCCCTCTGCTCTGCTCTCGTGAGACCCCACCTGCAGTGCTGCATCCAGTTCTGGGGCCCCCAACACAAGGACACGGAGCTGTTGGAGTGAGTCCAGAGAAGGCCACAAAGATGAGCAGAGGGCTGGAGCACCTCTGCTATGGGGACAGGCTGAGGGAGTTGGGGGTGTTCAGCCTGGAGAAGGCTCCAGGGAGACCTGATAGTACCTGAAGGGGCTACAAGAAAGCTGGAGAGGGACTTTGTACAAGGGCTTGTACAGATAGGATGAGAGGTAATGGTTTTAAAGTGGAAGAGGGGAGATTTAGATTAGATATTAGGACGAAATTCTTTCCTTTAAGGGTGGTGAGACACTGGCCCAGGTGTTTTGCCAATCACTAGGCCCAGTACAAAGGACGCAGCCAGCAGAAAAACAACCCAGTAAGCAGACTCTATTGTACGTAGAGAAATCAGTATATAGGGGATCGCTGGGGGTACAAACAAGTCAGATCACAAATAATAGATATCAACCCCAGAGACCCCAGGAATGACACAGCACGACCAATAATAGGTGGAATAAACAAAGAAACAAGGTATCCCATAGAAAAAATGGGAGACAACCAAGTCAATAGGGTGACCATATACAACAGAAGTAGCCCCACATTGTCACCCCAAGAAGCCCGCATTTGCAAATGCCAAACCTGTCCAGGGCCCAGGTGCAGGGAGAGTCAGGAGGTCCTTCCTCAACAGGGAAACTCTGCACAGTGCATCCACCTCACACACAGACACCCCACCCTTCTTGCAAGTGGTCCCAGCTTTTATCCCCACAGCAGGACACCTGGCACTCATTGACCCAATGGGGGGCACCTGGGGCTTGTTCACCCAAGGGCTTTCCCTGCAAGGTCGGCTGCACCTTGGAGGAAAGCCAAAAGGCAGACTCATCCCCTCCTCTTAAAGGGCCATGGGGCCCACCCATATGTCAACCTTAATTCAGGGCTTGGGGTTCAGACCCCAGCACTTCACCAGGTTGCCCAGGGAAGCTGTGGCTGCCCCCTCCCTGGCAGTGTTCCAGGCCAGGTTGGATGGGGCTTGGAGCAACCTGGGCTGGTGGGAGGTGTCCCTGCCATGGCAGGGGGGTTGGAATGAGATGAGCTTTGAGGTCCCTTGACACCCAAACCATTCTAGGATTCTATGAAGAATAAAATCCTACGAAGTCTGGGGCTGGCCAGAGACACCAACAACTCCAGTCCTGCCTCTATTCCCACCACCTTTGCTCACATGAAAACACAAGTGGGGCATCACTCAGAAAATGAGTTCTGTCCAGTTGGCTTTTTTGAGGGCTGGCTAGAAAAGTCAGTCACCCAATGCCACCAGGGGGAACTGCCCCAGGTTAAAAATGGCTGGTTTATTTCTAGATTGACTTTAGCATGGATCAGTTCCCGGATGTCATTCCCTGCAGTGGCCCCATGGACAGACCACTGCAGTGGTGCAACCACAGAGAGCAAGAGCAAGCGACACAGGTGGGACTATGGGATGGCAGCTGTTTCAAGTGGCTCTGCTACCAAAAGAGAAGTTCCTCGAACTCCCAAGCCACAGGTTTCTGCTCTTTTCCTTGCAGCAACTTTGCGTGACCCTGTGGCATGCCAGTTCAACTTATTAAATTAGCAGAAAACTAACTTGGCAGAGAAAAGCAGCCTTTCCTTCATCTTCACCAAGCCACGTGGGATCACTGAGGAGTCAGATAAGCAGCAAAGCCACTGCTGAGCAGGTCAGGAATGAGCAGACCATACAGGTGGTGCAGGATCATCCCCTTCAGCTGCCAGGAGCAGTTACATTCACTCAGCTACCCTGTGACCCCTTCTTCTTCTCAATTTCACCTGTGTAAATCCAGATTAAATCCCCCAGCTGCAGCTAAATCCAGAATTTCATCTCACCTATTCTCTGAAGTCAAAAGCAAAACTCCTATTGATTTTGATGGGGCTGCTGTAGGCTCCTCTCCCCTACAGAAGTGGTAAGAGCATGAATTTTAACCCCTGTTATGTCCTGGTGCTTTAGAGGACTCCTATAAATATTTACATGGCAATGTGCACTATGGAAATAAGCTCTCAGCTTCTTGTAAGCACACAGGTTAATGAAAACTCGTTTAATGACTTTCAGTCTGTCTCCCCCTCATGCCATACTTCCCTTCTTTCAGGCTTCTTAAACATCCAAATTCTTCCAATCAACTACTGGAGAAAGAAAGGGAAGCATAGGGAGGGTAAGTTGAGTATGAGGAAAATACACAGCAACATTTGAGCCGGCTGTCGTGCTAGCCAGGTATTTCTTGCACCCTTATTAGATGAGTCACAGAGATTTTAGCAGAGAATCTTGTTTGCTTATACTGAAGACCTACAAATTGGAGAGCTCAGGAGCTTTTGTACTAATGCAGAATTCAGAAGTACTTGTCACAGTACAGCATCTTCTTTGAAAAGTAAAATCTTATTAGAAAAGTAATGCTTTTAATTAGAGAAAGATTTAATTTCTACGTCAAAATTTGGTGGATGGTTTTAATAAGAGAGTAGGAATTACAAGCTAAAGTGTCAAGACCCCATTAATTAAATATTTGCATGCGCTTACATATAATTTAAATGACTCTGCCATTTATTTAATCTTAAAATTCAGAGTGGAAGAGCAGATTCACCACTGTTTGTTTAGATATGGCTACATTCACTAAGCTCATGCTTTAAGCCTCTGCTTAATCTGTTTTACTACTCAAAATAATTGCAAACCGGGCAATACCCACTATTACATCCCCACGTTATCTTCTCTTTGAAGGAGCAGTTAATCATAGGAAGAATGTACAGAGGCATTTGCAACAAATCTGATTTTTTTCAATGGCCAGCTGTACTGAGAAGTTGTTCAAGGATCAATGTGCATTTTAGATAAACACAATTAAAGTTGTGAATATAATTCCCTAAAGCCCCAAATTAAGTTCTCCTAATCCATCATCTCCTAGCAATACTGAAATGAATGGAAATTTCTATATTGATCTCAGTGAAAGCAAGTGCAGCTCCTTTATGTGCTAGTCCATTGCAGGCCATTTTCTTCTCCGGTGTGTACAGGTAAAAACCTAGAGGAACTCTACTGACACAATTCAATTGTCCACTAAAAAGACACATTATCTTCTAAGACTCCAACTCTCACTCATAATTATGCATTCCTATTTATTTTCCCTTAATACCATCTGAGTCCCATCCTGCCTTCCTGAAGTTAATTAAAACCATTTGAAAAGATGCCCAGATGTGATGAGTGGCTGAAGCAGCTCCCACCAGTTAGTCTGACAGCTTCACAGAGCCATCAAAGGGCAGTGACTTTACCTGTTTGCTAATAAACAGGCTCCACCTCAGAATTAAGAATGACATCTATTCAGGAAAAAGAGATACTATCCACCTCCAATTTGGGAATCAAGTTTAAGAAGACATTTTCAAATATATTTATAAATATGTAAAAATAAAAGCACTAAGCAGTGTATTCAGTTGATGACCGGGAGCCATCAAACATGATGAGTTAGAAGATGTTTTGCAAAAAAAAATTAGTAACACCTCATAAGTGGAAGTTTGTAAAAGCAATCCAAGTAGTTGCTATTCTGAACTCTTCTATCATCAACAGAAGTCTATCTTTATCTACTTTTTTTTTAAATGTACACACATCCATTCATCACAGACATACAGGGATATCTGTGCATGTGTGTATGTACACAGATGTGTGGGACGTGTATACTGTGTACAGTATATTCATCTGCATGAATACTGTATCCTCAACACCATCCCAAATCTGCTATGCATAGAAAAGGTATTCGTTTCATCTGGGGAATTTGGGGAATTTTTAGCCACAAGTGTCTTACAGACATTAATTAATTTACTGCAAGATGTGCTGCATCCGTGTCAGAGACACTAAGACAAAAAAGCCAAACAACCCATGCCAGAAGTCGTGCTGCAAATCATTTGCAGAGGAGAGGCTGGCACCCAGAACCTGCTGTCCTCCCCATGGCCAGCTATCCTACCCACTCTGCCTTAATTCCAGAACTGCTGAGTGCCCACACTTCCCATTGATTTCACTTGCAGCTGCGAGTGCTCAGCACTTCTGCACATTAGGCCTGAGAGGTCTAGGAGAGGAGACAAACACAGAAAGGAGCCACAAAAGGTATTTTGGGCAAAGTGGCTTGCTCAGCAACAGGCAGAGACTGCAGCAGAAACAGGGATAAACAAGAATTCTTCTCGTTCACCTGCCTCAATCACAGGACGATCCTTTCTCTTTCAAGAATCCCTGTCATTGTTCTCTTCTCTATGCAACTTCAGATTTCTACACATGAACTGAGAACCTTCCTGACACACACATACTTACATCTAGATACTAACATGGAGAGAGCTGGCAGGAGAGTCAAGTGCTGTAGTTAAAGACTACACAACATGAATATGCACACAGAGGCTGAACTGGAATGACAAACAATGACTGTTGTTCTGGCTTTTCATAACTTTTGAGTACCTGACTGCAGCTGAAGTGGCTTTTAACACAAGAAAACCAATGTAAAGAAGAGAGGGCTGCTTTTCCCCCCTACCTTGAAGTGAGAGCAAGGGGACAGAGAAGTCCCAGGGGTTCCCAGTTACCTATCACCAGCTGTGTACAAACCACACAAGAGTGACTGCATCACCTGCTTAAGAGATTTTTTGTGCTACCTGGGAAGTGGGGTATCGAGGTTATTTGTTGGTTTAATCACTGGAATAGGTAAGACAATATTTCATTAGAAGCCCAGTCTACCCAAGACTCTCTCTCTGTTCCCTGTAGAGACTGTGTCCCTGCCAGTGTGAGATGCCATTTGTCCTGGCAGCACAGTGTGCCAGGTTACACTGTTCATGTTTTGACAAACCGCCAGCATTTTGCTAAGAAATCGAGTACTAAAAAGGGAAATTACCAAGTTTAGATCTCAGCCAGAACTGAACACAATTTCATAAAGTAATAAATGCTTTTCTCTGGTTCTGGAGATTTTCTTCCCTGCCAAGTCCAAAGAATCATAGAAAACAACATAGGCACTTCCACCTGTAAAAAAACATTGCCAGGGGTCTCTTACAAGGGTATATTCTAATCATCTGAATAAATATGCTGTGCTCAGAAAGCATCATAATTTGAACCAGAAAATAAGACCGGATAATAGCAAAAATAAAGCCTTTTGTACAAGGAAGAACATATTCATGATTCTTAACAAGTACAGCACCTAGTCCCACTTTTCCAAAATGTGCTACTGCACAGAGGGAGGTTTGGGAAAGCTCATCTCACATGGGATGAACTTCATTCTGCTCCCTCTCCCAGGAGAAGGGCTGACCATCAGTGGCCATTACTCCCCTAATTTTCTGCAGTGCCTAGGGACAGCTCTCAAAATCTGGTGTACTTTTTGGAAAGCTAACACTAATAAGGTTTCTGTTCTTCCACACAGAAAATACTGGAGTCAAGAGTTGAGAATGTCTGACTGGTACTAAAACTAACAGGTAAGAATAATTAGGAGCTTCCAGAACACACTCAGCAGGTTTTTTTAGGGCTCAGTTGTTAACACATCCATCAAGAGTGACTACAGCTTACCAGTAACTAAATTCCAAAGTTAAAGCACAAATGCGTACAGTAACAACAGCTAAAATGCCTATATACTCTTCAAAGTCAATAGAAGTTTAGTGCTTACATCATTTTATTATCATTTGGGAGCTGTTTTATTTCTGTAGTTCATAGCTTTGTATAGCTTTATAAATTAACTACTTGCAAATAAAGTAGAACTCTGAAAAATATTACCCTTTGTTTATCTAATATTTTGAAATTTGCATTCAGTATCTACATTCAGAGAACTGTGTCTCAGTAGGTATTTCAGTAGACTGACCCTCACCTGCCTTCCAGGTTGTTCTTACATTTCAGAGTGGTTTTAAAATATTTCAGGATTATTTAAAGGAAATGTAACTCTTTCTCTTCTCTTTCAGAAGCCCTTTCTATACATCTGTTTGGTGTTTGACCTTTGCAGCTCCCTGCATATGGCATAGCTATCTTGTGAAATGTTCCACACGTTACTTTGTACAAAATAGGTTGCATGTTATTTTTTCCTGTCTTCCAAACGAGCCTTGACAGGCTGCTAGGACATGTCTAGGATAGACTATGCTTTCAGTGCCTGGGAAAGACATGTTTAGCTTCCACTGTCTGAGGCGTATGGACTAACCCCTGGAGTTGAGCAGATGGGAAATGAACAGTCCTAGGAGGAAACACGAGTGCAGCAACAGCTGAAACTTCAGCATAAGCATTTTTGTATTTCTGTTGATTTCTCTGTTAGCAAACCCAAAGGTAAGTAGATTCAGGTCGAGGAAGAAACCTGTATGCATGTCTCCCCCCACCTTTAAATGCAGCAAAACTTCTCTGAGTTGTGACACATGAACAATAATGGATGTGAATTTAAAAAGCATGTTTTCACTTACCCAAGGAATTTTCTCCACTGTAACCCAAATATCACTCCTGGTAATCTGAAGAGTATGTCCTGACCTATACAAACAGGAAAGAAAGAGTTTAGCTCACAGAATCACAGAATTTTGGGGATTGAAAGGGACCTCAAAAGATCATCCAGTCCAATCACCCTGCCAGAGCAGGAACACCTAGATCAGGTCACACAGGAACACATCCAGGTGGGTTTGAATGTCTCCAGAGAAGGAGACTCCACACCCTCTCTGGGCAGCCTGTGCCAGTGCTCTGTCACCCTCACTGGGAAGAAATTCTTCCTCACATTTATGTGGAACCTCCTATGTTCCAGCTTGCACCCATTGCCCCTTGTCCTGTCATTGGATGTCACTGAGAAGAGCCTGGCTCCATCCTCATGACACTCACCCTTTGCATATTTATAAATATTAATGAGGTCACCCCTCAGTCTCCTCCAAGCTAAAGAGACCCAGCTCCCTCAGCCTTTCCTCATAAGGGAGATGTTCCACTCCCTTCATCATCTTTGTGGCTCTGCACTGGACTCTCTCCAGCAGTTCCCTGTCCTTCTGGAACTGGGGGGCCCAGAACTGAACACAATATTCCAGATGTGGCCTCACCAGGGCAGAGTAGAGGGGGAGGAGAACCTCTCTCCACCTACTGACCACCCCCCTTCTAATACACCCCAGGATGCCATTGGCCTTCTTGGCCACAAGGGCACATTGCTGGCTCATGGTCATCCTGCTGTCCACCAGGACCCCCAGGTCCCTTTCCCCTACGCTGCTCTCCAACAGCTCAGTCCCCAATTTACACTGGCACATGGGGTTGTTCTTCCCCACATGCAGGACTCTACACTTGCCCTTGTTATATTTCATTCAGTTTCTCCCTGCCCAGCTCTCCAGCCTGTCCAGGTCTCTCTGGATGGCAGCACAGCCCTCTGGTGTGTCAGCCACTCCTCCCAGTTTTGTGTCATCAGCAAACTTGCTGACAGAGCACTCTATTCCCTCATCCAAATCATTGATGAATATATTGAATAGTACTGGTCCCAGTACCGACCCAGAATAAACCCATCATAAACTACTCCAGAATAACCAGAAATCTTGATATTAGGTCCAGGACAGTATTTGGGGACGATCAGCTATCACCAGAATGCTGCTATCTTCAAATAAGGAAAGCAGGAGAAGTAACAACCAAAAAAAAAAAAAAAATTCAATATCCAAAAATATTCCACTGAAGGCCTTGCCAAAGCCAATTACTCACTTGCAGTAAATGTCACTCAACAGTTCCTACCTAGCCATTGAGGACAGCAAGTGGAGACTCCCTTAGCCACTAACAGAAGCAATTGAGGAGCTAGAATTCAATTATGCAAAGTGGAATTCTGCTAGGACCATGAAGCTAATGACCTTTACTCTGAGAAAAGTACAATGTTTAATGACCAAAAAGGTGAGTGTCGTTCCTTTGGTGACTTCTGCACATTAGCCTGAGGGAGAACAGCAATCTCTGGTATTTCTTGTATCACTCCTGACCATGGTCTACTCCAGTCATTCATTAACAGCACTCACTTACTGTCTTCCATACTTATTTCTCTGCTATTAAATGCAGAATGCCCTTGATATAAACACTGGAAATACAACCTGTGGTATTTCCCCCTTATAGACTGATGGCCAGATTAACAGTAATCTTTGTTTACATCAGTGTAAATCTGTAATAGTCTCACTGAAGTTACCCTTGATTTATATGGGCACAACAGAGATAAGAGCCCAAACCAAAAATCTGAACAGGTCATTTATTTTTCTTAATCAGGAGAAACAGAGATAGGATTTTAGGTGGATAAAACAATTTAAACAATTAATTCATTTTTGAAACTACTTTTCGCAGCCTTTAAGAATCTTTTATCGCTACCATTGACAACCAACTACTTCCCTAAAGAACCCTTACTCAAGAATATTCTTAAACTGTGTCACTGTCCCCAGTGCTTCCTAGGCTGGCCATGTGTATTTGTGTCGCTTGTGTATTTGCAACACGTGAAAACAGATTTTCAATGTTACAGGATTGACCTTTGAAGACTTACATTATGTATTGATGAGTTGCAAAGCTGGATGTCAACAACTGGCTAAATCTTGACTAACTGAAGTATCCAGTGTCTCACCAATGCAGTAAGGTATTTGGACAAGCTCAATTTGAATCGTCAGCTCATCCTGTCTCAGGTAAGTTCAGACTGGCAGAAGTGGGTAGGAAATGGCTGGCTGCATGCACTCTTACCGAGTATAAAATAGTTGTTTTGGTCTAGGAATGAACAACAGACAAGATAGCAGCACATGCAGGTGTAAGCAAAACTTAGAGATTTGAGGATAAGACAAAAACATTACTGCTAACTGCATTTCTTTTACAGATAAATTAGATGGGAAATCACCCACTGTTTAGCACAGACAGGAAAATACTCAGACACACCATGGGGCGAACTTTCTTTGCCTTCCAGTGCCCGAGAGCCTTCCAGACATGCAATGCATGTTGTCCTCTCTCTCAGAGACAATGCTGACTCTTTTCTTGGTAGGAGGTACCACACATCTCCAGAACCCTGATAACAGCACACAAAGGTAGAGGAGAGCATGCAGCTGCAGGCCCTATGATGGCTCTGTTTCTTCAATGAACATTTGTTCTCTTTCACTGTCCTTGGGCTTTCATGCCTTGAATCTCACTAATACAGTCAGCATTATCAGCTCACCTGAGAAAAGAGAAAAGCAGTTATGCAGTCTCTGAACACTTCATTTGTATCACCAGTAGAGCACCCACTCCTATCTCTGCCTCTTCACCCACCTGTCCTGGAAAACAAAATAAATGTTGCAGTAGGAGTTAACTCCACTTAAAAATCAAAACAAGTGCTGCTTCCCAGAGACTGAGAGTTTTCACAGTTAGTCATAAGGGCTGAGTTCAAGGTGTTTGGTATTACAGACCCGACGTTCTGCTATTGCACTAACTGCCTACACCCCCATGGGACTAAGCAGTTCAGTGCTGCATGAGAATTCAGTTAGTCTGTTCAAAATATAGGCTGTCCTCATATTTAAGCTTCCTGGCAGTTGTATTCTGAACCTATTCAACAGGTTCAGTGCTGACAAAACCGAGTTCACATACACACATCATGTACAGCCACTTTCATCTAAAGCTATACATGTAAGTGGTGGTGGTGATGGTATGAAACAGGCCTAGGGGAGGACAGAGCTCTCTGCCCAGCTTACTCTGAAAGGGTCCAAAATGACATCTTCCACTTCCCCTAAACAGAGGCTATACAACTATCCTAGGGTAGATAATATCTTCCAGCTCTTCATGTTGAAGTCATGCCACTTTCCATGATGCTAGCAAAACAAAAAACAAACAAACAAACAAAAAAAAAAATCAGAAAAAAAAGAAGAGGGATTTGAGATTGACTGTTGCACAGAAAAGAGGAACATGTAAGGAGGTACACAGCTCACTGAAGTGGCAAAGAGCCCCACAATGTAGTCCCTGGCCCAGGAACAGTTATTACAATTCCTATCCAGTGTGAAGTGCTACAAATAGGTCCATAGAACAGCAATCTAGAGAGCTGAACTCACAGTTCTCTCTTCCTGTAGCTGCTTCCTTGTCATTCACAAGTGTGTCCTCTGAGGGCTTTGGTTTGCTCGTGTGTTTGAAATGAAATCAGGTTGAGCATCTCCAAGAATTCCAGCCTTGGTAAGGCACTACATCACCGGTTAAACTCATCAAGATGGTTGAATTATTGTCATAATTTCTGGTCATTCCCTATTAAAAAAATAGTAGGAAATGATACAGCAGTAAAACTTATCACAGACATACTGAAGGAGGAATGACAGATCAAAAATATTTAGCTAAAAGAAGAGACAAATACAGGAGAAATAAATATACATAAGCTAACGGATGAAATGAAAACAAAGTTGGTTATAGCAAGATACTGTTCTCATGGCAGGAGAGCAAGGGATCACTGGAAACAATTAATTTGAAAGTGGTGTAAGAGACCATCATTTTATATAACAAAAAGTTAGTCTGAAGATTTCACAGCTGAAAGGCATTCTTGAAAACAAGTTAGCCAACTCTTTTGTTTAAATTACATTTATATGAAAATGAAGTTACATCAGGTCATAATAAAATTGCAAACACAAGGACACAAATCTTCATGCTCCAGGAAGTAAACCAAGTACCACCAAGTAGAAGCCAGAAGAATGAACAAATTACATAGGAGGAGGCTTTCTGCTTCTCTCTTAAATGCCTCTGATTCAGCAAATTGCCTGAGACAGGAGCCTGGACGTTAGTCTGATGTAATATCACAATTCCTAGACTACTTCAATAATTCGAGTCCAAAACAAGAAGTACCTTAACTGTGAAAGACAAGCAAGCATATTCACTGAGAAACATTTTCTTCCATGTTATTATACTTGATGGGTAAAGCATGCTATTCTATTTATTTTTTTTAATTAAGCAAGACATTTACACTATGCCAATGAAATAGTTCTTACTGCAGTGCTAACTTGCTGAATGATGAGTGCAGCAGTAGTCCAAAACTAAGGAGGGTATGTGAAGCTGGGTAATTGGGAAGAACCACTCAACATCAGGAAATTGAACTGAAAAGTTCATTTAAATTAAAAAAAAACCAAAAACATAATAGCAATTCAAAACTTCGAGCAACCCATTTTCATAACTGCTCTAATACAGTGGTAAGCTCTTTGCTAATTGACCATTTTGTTAGGGTTGATTCAAGACTTACAGCCAATAAATCTGGTCAGAGACAGCCAGAAAGTGTTAGGTTTGCCTCTGAAGAGGAGGATGTTTCAGCCCAGAATGCAAAGCTTCTCTTCAGCCTGTGATACTTGAAATGGTATTTACTGCTTACAGTCATCAGTTATATTTGGGTTTATTATTTTAGCTATGTTAATCACTAAAAGACGTGGCTGTACTACACACCTTTGCAATAACCATACAACTGTCCTGTACCATGCTGGGTCTACACAGCTTACAGCTACAGTTTATCTTTTTGAGTGTTAACTCACATTACTGTAATTTAATATTGTGTCTTTTCATGTTTTCATTCAAGCTCAGTAGCTGTGTCTCTAGAACATCAAACACTTTTTAGGACTCAATATGTTTCAGTCTATGTGAAAATGTGAAGTTTCATCTATTTAGAAATGCAATGGTTTATGATCTAGGATGAACAAACCCTGTTAACTTATAAGAATAAACTCTCATAGGCTTCTGTGAAATTAGGCATGTAAATTCTAAGGAAATATAAGATAAGTAATTTTTCCATGACTACGTATAAGCATTAAATAAATACTGATGATGCTACACAGAAAATAAAAGTACCATTATACTATATGAAGAAAATAAAACATAACAAAAAGAGCCACTAGCAGGATATTTTCAATAAGATTCATATATAAAAAAATCCTTCCTCCTCCATCTACTCAAAAAAAGTTGCCTTTGCTTATTTGATTACGGATACCTTCCCTAGTTGGATGATGCTTCCACTGGGAATCTGGCTTTCTTCTTAGCACACATGAGCATGGGTACACTCCTTTACACAGAGGGAAGAATCCAGTGCTTTCCCACATCCACCAGTACTATCTCACAACAGGGAAATGTTTATACAGCTCTCTTCCCTCACAACAATATCCATACTGCATCCTACCTCTTCACAGTGTTAATTTATTTAATGGTCATTTCAATTTCCAAGGCCCAGCTTCAGAGGAAGCTTTCAGACACCTCTGCCTCCTGAGAGGCAGTGCTCTTCATCTGCCTTGCTTTTCTTGGGAAGAGCTTAACATTTCATTCCCTGACAGCATCTGTAAGTTCAGTCAGGTATGTCAACCAAAATCGAGTTTATTGAGTTCAGTAAATCAACAGCAGCATTTATTACCCACTAAAAATGTATGTAGAAAAATCTGAGTAAAAACTAAAATACAAAAAGGGGTAAAATAATCAGCAGTGCTTTAAAGTCCATGGAGACAGAAAAACAACAGACTTGGGCAGGAAATACACTCTAAATTGCCAAGTCCATTTTATCCCATTTTAAAGCTGTCCATCACAAGTTTGGTCCGTGGAACACTAAGATGTATCGCTCATCCTCAGGGACGATGATACAGATCAGCAAGTATCAATAGATCCAACTGTTTGCTTACAGCATACCTAAGCTGTGCCTGACACAGTCAGCCTGCTAAGGTACAATTAACAATTGTTTTGAGCATGAGACCTTTTGAAATATCTTAGTAAAAAAGATAAAATCCTCCTTTGTGTAGCAACAGGCGCATCCATCTGGAGAGGAGACAGTACTTCCAGTACTGTCCACCTTCCATTGCTCTGATTAACTCTCTCCTCATTTCACCTAAAAAACAAGGCTTTTGATAACCACTTACACCCTTCTCTGTCTGAAAGCTAAGACACCTCAATGACAGATTTTTACCCAGGCCTCTCTGTATTGAGCAAAATACATTTTTGGTTACTGCCTAACAAAGAATGCCACCTGAATGCTCAGATTCAAGTACACCAGGTGACACGCACGGGAATGAATGAGCATCTTGGGCTGAACACCAGTATCAATTTTATTGAGCAGGTAAAGCAGAGTTGAATGTTAGCAGAACTGACTCACTGAACCTCATCTGTAAGTAATTAAACCACTTTGTAATAATTTCTATTTTTCTGTAGCCCGAACAGAAATCTTTTCTACCAGATCTGTTTGTTCTCTTCGTTGCAGCTGTTCACTAAATCGTGTTCGTGTTCTCCAGCCCGCAGGAGAACGAGGGATATTCTTGTTCTGCAGAGCTTCCTGACAGCCAGCCTGCTGCCTGAGTGTAGAGGTTAATTTTAGCCCTCATAATCCTAAATGCTTCTCTGCCTTCATGGGGCTGTCATCTGGCCTGTGAGAAGTTAGAATTAACCTGCACGCAGCCCGAGCGCTGCAGCAGCCCACCCAAAAAGGACGTTCAGGTGCAGTTAAGCAGGAGATCCTCTGCCAGCATCAGCTTGGCTCAGCTGCTGTGGGTCAGGACAGCTCTGGCCATGGCCAGGGCTGACTCAAACACACGAGGAAGCTCGTGTACCCTTCCAAGTACCTTTATGATGCACCAGCTGCAGTGTACACTCGCTGGAGAAGGAAAGGATGACAGAGCAGTCACTGAGTTAGAGCTGTGCAGACAGAAACTCCTGTTGAAAAATAAATAGGAATCTGACAGTCTCATAGCTGCCCTAAGAGGCAAAATCTCCTGATTTCAGAAGGTGATGTCATCACCACAATGTCAGCACAGCAGAGCTCTTACTTCACACTGCTCTGGCTTATTGCAGGTAAGATTACACTAGCCCTTCCATTTTCATTAATTCAATGGCATCCTGTGATCTGCTTTTGCTTCCAGCTTCAAAGTCCTCCAGCAATTTGTGGGTTTGGCAGGAGGGAGATTAGGGGTAGTACTCATTCAGTTTGGAAATTTCCCTGAAGGGAAAATTAGGGGGAACTTTCCTTTTCCCCTAAATAAATGAAGCTACAACATGTTCTGAATGAAGCCTGCACTTTCAAATTAGCCAGCACGATAATCAACCCAATTTTTAGCAATGACATTAAAGAGCAATTTAGCACATCCTTTTGGACATTCAGACAGGTTGCCATCTGTACTTACTTAGGTATTGAAAGGCAGTGTTGAAAATGCCATAGCCTTGAAATACTCGAGTCAAATAGTTCTAATTTAGAACAGAATTGGGATCCATGCTGAGCTGTACAGTCACAGCTCTGCTGTACAGCTTGATACCTATAGAGACAACTATAGACCATAAAACAGTTTTCTTAAATAACACAAGTACCATCACCAATCCTTAACAGTAACCTCCATCTGTTACAAATAAAGCACTGAAATAGCAAATGCCTACTTAAAAAAATCAAGCTAATTCCTGTACATTGTTCATGCAAGTGACCTTATGATAATTTCAATGGGATTAATTCGAGGTGGTCTGAAGGTGTTTGCAAAGCAGAGACAGGGTGGGCTGAGCAGTATTTATTTCAACATACTGACTCTCATGTAAGTATAAAGCAAGGTAAGTCCTGGAGCTGTTTAGAGGATTTTGAGCTCCACAAAGTTTAGTGATAGTAGAGAGGTCTGGAGAAAGAGATGAAATGCCAGCTCTGCAAGGCTCAGTGTCCTTTTCCCTGGGTATCCACACTGGAGGTTACTTTAAGTTTAGGCTTGCTACAAGTCAGCAGTGACCTGCAGTAGTTTGCCTATGAAAACAAACTGACAAGAACAAAATAAACTGTGTGTCAAGGCACGCAAGGTTGAGATCGACTCTTGCAGAACTAATTGGCTGGCTAATGAACAGTTACATGCTAAAATGGCAATTTAATTGATAAATGAAAAAGCATGCCATTGTTTGTTTATTTTTAACATTTCACATGCACAGGGAAGACCTACAGGCAACAGAAAACAGAATGAAGAAGTGATGTTCATAAGAGGAGAAGAGAGAAAAACAAAAAAAGGACTAACACAGCCTGGGAACAGGATAAACAAGAATTAATAAGACCTATCTTTTGTACAAACAGGATGTTGTTTTTTAAGACTGACTAGTCCAAAGGCAATTACTTAGCACATGTTAACATTAGCCTATGTCACCAGTTATTTCAGTAAATTACTGCCATTTCAGAAGATAATTTATGCACCTACCCATACAATTACTCATAAAAATTTTTATTCAAGCCTAAAAAGAATTTAGCAAATTTTATTATGCCATATAGTTATTTTTTTCATTTATAAATTACTTAGCTCAAATTATATTTCTAAAAAAAGATTATTCAAGACATGCACTATAGTGTGGTAGCATTTAAAAACAGCAAGGCTATAGGAATGTGTGTTTCTGCCAAAACACAATTTAGGTGGGGTGTCCTCCCCCAGCCAGCACAAGTTGCATGGGTTATTTCCCAGAGGAAATGCTACGCTGCATAGCAAATGTGTAACTAAATTCACACTGAATGAATGATCTTCCATTTACACAGTCCCCCCAACACATTCAGGAGCTTTCCTAATGCACTTTACAAATGGATTTGCTAAGTACATGCCTTACAGGAATTGTTTGCACCCCTCATGGGAGAAAGATAGCTGAGGTTTACTATACACAACAGCAATACACAAAACTTAGTGAGAAGCCAGAGAAAGATGAATCATTATAATTGCCAAGGGAGTTTTAAGTGTACAGCATAACTATCAAAACTAGAATGTGACCAAAATAATGAAGTTAATATTCTTCAATTACTTAGCTTGGGTAACACCAATACAGTAAAACTACATATAACCTTTCCCCATCTTTTACATGCAATATGCACAAGTGAAAAAAGAGGGCATGTGAAGCAGAGGAACAACTTCTGGAAAACAAGACAGAAATGGCCATGTTGGCCTCCAAACAACTGCCCCACGTTTCCTTGTAATTCTAAACTGTCACTCACTCAGAAGATGTTGGCAGGAGCTCCTTTTTCTTCCTTTTGTGAAGATTTCTAGAGCAAGAAGGCTTCATAGGTGGCCACAGGGAGAATTCTCTTCCACTGAATGGAGTTTGGTGAGATAATGTGGTCAAAAGTAAAGCTTTGGGTCTGACAAAAGAGCTCTCTTACTGTTTGTGTCCTGTTTTCCAACAAATTTGCAAAAAACCCCAGGCAGTTAGTGTTCCATACAATACAAAACCTGTAAGATATGGATCATCTAAATCAATATGAAATCCTAGCAGCTCATTTGGTGCTAGAGAAGTAAGAAATGCCTACACCTTGGCCCCAGATCAGCTGCCAGGCAGGTGCTTTCGGAGAAGGGGAAAATGCTCATGAGCTCTCCAGTGATTAAGTAATTAATCTATATTCTTAATGGCCATTTCTACTGAAGTATTTAACAAAATAACAGATCTCAGCTTCTAAATTCTCTTGAGTTCAACTAATACTTAGAGGAGACTATTTCAGACTCGTATCCCTTGTGACATTTTACCTCCTATGAAAGACACCCTACAGGCCTTTGAAACTAACTCACCAGAGGAAAAGATGTCCCTCAAAGGCACTGCTGCTAGTACCTAGGTCTCCTGTGGCTGCCAGTCCTGGGGATCATTTGTTTCTGAGAGTTTTCAAGTGTACTCCTGGCAATACACTGCCTTTAATTGCACACCCGGTGAGAAGGAAAAACACAGCCTTCCCAAGAGTTATGGACAAGCAGCTCACACCATCCACTGGGACACATTTGGAGGGACACCTGCGACTTGGAAGCCTGCTTGTGTTTAGTGTAGGGTTCATGCCCTCTAGAGTCATAGGCATTTAGCTACGTTTGGACACAGCTACAGCCTTGTGATTTCCATTTCCCCCTGGAGGCTGCACCACACACAGTTTATACCAACAGTGACTGACCAGCTGACAACCATCCCCACACAGGGAAACACCAGTGTAACTTCCCCCAGGGCCTTCAGCGTGCTGCTGAGAGCTCCTTTCCCAGCACACTACTGCAGTCCCTTGGGGGCCTCCTTAAGAAAACCAGCGTAACTTTTACATCTGAAGTATCTAAATGCTTTAATGACTTCTCCGTGTTACGTCTCCTCCACAGCTGTTTTGCTTGCTTTCCATCAGCCAACAGACTGATGCTTCTGTGTCTGTGCTCCTGAAGAGGCGGACGTGCTGGCTGCATGGGTACCAGGGGAGTGGTTTCCCTGGCAACAACCATCACGTGAAAGCCCACTGGATATCCGGCTGCTCCTCCGACTTCTTCCACTTCAGCTCTGTGGATAGCCCAACTGGGTACTAAGTACCCAAAGAGAGTGAACTGCAGCAGAGAGAGCAGGGCTGAACAGAAAAATATCCAAGATGTTCTTTTATTTGCTGTTCAGTTTAACTGAAGAGGGGTTTTGCAGATATGTATTTTAAAGAAAGTTTTTTTTAAAAAAAATTGGTCTCACTGAAATACTTTTTTTTTTTCTTCAAATGTAGCATGATCTGCATTTCTTCTGCATACACAGCTTCTTGGGAACCTTTATTCTGAATGTGAGTTTAAAATCTACACAATTCGAAGGAGTACTTTGCACCTTTTCCACCTCCCAGCGGTCATTCCCGTGTTCCTTTGTGGTTTTTAGAAGGCTCATTTTAACAATGCTTTTAAAATGAACAAATAAAAAGGTTACTATTTTTTCCCTAGTGGGTTTTCCTATTACCTTTTCCCCTAATACAAACCAGCTGATATTGTTTTAATATGTAGAGCTTATTTTGTTACCTGATAAGAAATGTGAGAAAAAAAAAAAACAACCAAAATTCAAATATTGCGTTAATCTAACGAAAGCTTTGCTGATTTTTGCTAGATATTTTGCTGGTATTCACTTGCAAAATGATCTTTGCTCTCCTTAGTGCAATAGTGATCTTATTGAAATATCTACTAGGTAGTCTTTTCACACCCTTTGGGTTGTTTATAATAAAAGAGCAGTGGATTGCAAACATACAGAAAAAGTCTATCACATATGTACTGCATTTTAAAACAGCTCTGCAACTCCTACATTTTCCTTCTGCACAACTCTGTTTTATCTCTGGTCAAATGAAAAGAAAAATAAATGAGATGCATAGCTGATCTGTATCAGGGAAAGATGTGGCCTGTCAAGTTTTTGATCTGGTCAGTAATACAGCTGTGAACTGGGATACACCCATTTAACTCAGAGAAGATCACAAGCCTAGATGAAAAATGTAAGCAAGAAAACATGCCCATGGGGCACAGGGGAGAACAAACCATGCAACACAGAGAAGGAAAACATCAAAGAAAAAGGTCTGTATTCACCTGTCCAGACCTACAAAAGGAGCCTGTCCATTCTGTAATCTAACTTCTTAAGTTTTGGCCACTGAAGTTCCCTGTATGCCTGCAAAATTGTTGCTCATATCCAGAACTGCCATAACCCCAGCTTAGCTGGGACAAATGTCTCGGAGAAGATCACTTGCAACGCACAGCCTCGGCATTCCTACAGCTGAATCATGTGAGGATCAAGACTGGTAGGCTTGGTAACCTCTAAAATACAGCAAATTTGCCCAAACCCAAGACACACATTCCATGGAAGTCTTCAAGCACTGGCCTCACACTTGCTAAACTCCCTAACGGTGTAGAAATGAATCGCTCACCATAGCATACAAAGGTTGAAGCTTCTCTGCCTAGGGAAATTTTGATCACCTCCCTGCTTTCAGCTGAGGACCCCTCCTAGTAGCACTTCAGAGGATAAGCAGAGTCAAAATGGACAGACTCTGCAGGTCTACTGCAGCTGCAGCACTGTACAAATAAAGATGAAAAAGTCACAGAATCACAGAATCACAGAATCACAGAATGTTAGGGATTGGAAGGGACCTTAAAAGATCATCTAGTCCAATCCCCCTGCCAGAGCAGGAATACCTAGATCAGGTCACACAGGAACATGTCCAGGCGGGTTTTGAATGTCTCCAGAGAAGGAGACTCCACAACCTCTCTGGGCAGCCTGTTCCAGTGTTCTGTCACCCTCACTGTGAAGAAATTCTTCCTCACATTTATGTGGAACCAAATAGCTGTCTGAATAAAATGTGTGTTTGCTGCACATCTGGGGGGAGATCTTCCATTGCATTTCAAGGAGAAGAAAGGAAAAGAAAGACAGATTTGTTGGTATACCAAAATATGCAATAAACAACATTTTGCCTACTAAAAAAGTTAGCCTTTGTGAAAAATTATTTTATAATTTATCTGTTTGCCAAAAAACTAGTCTGTCCTCAGTAGTGTCTTCATGCTGTTGTCACCATCTGCATGACAGCTTTCCCCTGCACTGAGACATTTTTGAGCAAAACAGAGGAAAGACCTTTTTCCCCTTCAACCAGCTTAGCACTATTTTTGTAGCTGCCCTCCAGGACCTCAGGGCAGGACCCCTCCTAGAGCCATGGCCAGGGCAATGCTATTAGTTCAGTATGGATTGTTTTTCACTTCACACTTAAAATGAATACAGCTCTCCAGGAGAAAGTTAAACCTTGCCTTTAGAGACTTTCATTAGCCTTAAGATTTAACTATAAGACAGAAGCAGGAAAGAGACAACATTTCTAGTGCAGGACAGGGACTCTGTGAATTAGCACCACCACAGCCCGTCTCAGTCTGTCACACACACAAAGTTCTTCCAACTGAGGAAGCTCAGACTCCCTTCCTCACCTGTGGAACTGCACCAAGACTGTTCTACACTACAGGAACAATCTCTGTCACTCACCACCTGCATTACCTCACAAAATATAAAGGAATTAATTTTCTGAAACTGGACAAAAAAACCAGCCTTCCTTTATTTCTGACTGAATTCTCAGACTATATTAATGTATGAAGTGAAATGCATTTACTGACACCAGTATTAATCATAAGTTCCCTATACCTTTATTTTCATAGAACTCTTTTTTTGTGATAAAGATTTTTAGAGGAAAAGAAAATAAAATGTCACTCTTATCCATATAACACTTATTAAGCTTTTCTATTTATACTTTTTCCCTCCTAAAGCACATTTATTCAGTTTGTTTCAATAGGAACACTGTGCTACTGGGCTTATGACTGCAATTCTAAAGAACTATACACATGTACCATTACTATGAACAAGCAAATATTGATTCTGAGAGAATATAAACCCAAAATAGTTCAATGAAGTCTTTTTCAGCATCAGTAATAAGTCATTTCCAATAAAAAATAATTATTTTAAAGTAGTTTACTAAATATACACTTGCTTATTTGAGATCAGCTTGGCAATTTGTTTCATCAGCAGTGGAATTAGACAAAGTTGATTTTTATTAGCATAATGTCAGTCTAAGAAAACTTAGATCAAGTGGGGTTTCAGCAGTCAAAACCCTCCTTTGAGAAATTATAAAGAAAACCCATGTATTTTGGCAGACAGGTTATAACATCTCCCACGGTTGAAATTTTGGTACTTTTTTTGTAGTGTTAAATATTCAGTGTTTCAACACAGAGGACTTCAACAGATGAGCTTAGCATCACCAACACTGGCACAGAAAGGGAGGTCTTTTCATTATATTCATGCACGTTCCGTTTGCCTGCCATGCACCCACATCCTTCACTGGGGACAGCAGGAGCAGGCAGAGGTGGTGGTGGTGACATGGCCACGTGCAATTTCTACTCACATTGCCAGCAAAAGTCACCTGGAAAGACCTGGCTGGACAGACAAATTACAGAGGACATGCCTGCACCAGTGGCTTCCTGGGATGGAGGGGCCTGGGGACGAGACTAGAAAGAGGGGATGTTGTGGGAACTTGGGAGGAATGGCTCAGGGAGACAGGTCACAGAGCCCTGAAAGCCAGGAGCCAGCCTGCACTGCAAGTGCCAAGGGGACAGAGTTCACACACAGTGTTTCAGCAGCTGACGTGCATTCAACACCACACAGCCCTGTATGTTACCCAGAAATAAATCCCAGAAACGCACTACAATGCCATTACACCCTGGCAGCCACACATGCCATTTTCTGCAGCCATGTAACATCATGCTCCTCGTGCTGCTGCTTCTTAGTTTGCACATGCATAAATTAATTCCCTGGTACTTCCCTGCAGGGACTCACAGGTACCCACCCCGTAAAATCCTGCATTTATTTGGTTGCACTTCAGTGTGTGTGTACATACATAAATCACTCAAGTTTCTCCTCTCATTGCACTATGGCACAACATGCAGCCTGCAGCACAAGTACTGAAAACTCCTTGCCATGACCATTATCTGAGAGACAGCACTGCTAACACAGGTACTGCCTTTGAGAATGCAGAAGATTTAACAAGTGAAGAAACAAAGTCAAGTACTGGACACTTTATCCAACAAACCTGGCTAAGGCAATCTATTTTTTAATTTTTTTTAAAAAACCCTCAACTAATACAAATAAATATCATCCTATGAAAACCTAAAATCATCCTAATGCCTAGAAGAATTTTCAAAGTTAATTTTTACAGAGTTTTATATTTCTGACTGAAAATCCACAGAATAATACATGAGCAGAAACTTAAACATATTTCTCCTGGAGGTAATCAACACATGCTAATATTATATAAAAGCTACAAAAAGCACCACATTATCAGAATGGGAAGTCCATTTGTGTCAATGAGAAGCACGTGACCAGGTAATTCAACTTACAGCTCTTCTGGTAATGTGGGAATATGAACTTCCAAATTACAAACCCCTACACTAGAGGTAAAATATTTTACTGGGAACAGCAGAAAACCTCTAATCCAACTGCCTGTGTTGGTAAACCATTCTAGAGAGCAAACAATGTCCAGGAAATACAAGAACATTCAAGAAGTCTGTCTTGTACAGATGGCTCCAGTGACTGCTGTTGTCTCAGTGTGTTATGATTTATCATCTAATCAGTTAGGACTGGCAGCTTCTGGAAGGTAATAACATTAAAGGGCACAGGTGAGCTTGTATCGCGTTACCAAACACTGCTAAAACTTTTGTTAAGTGTGTAAATCATTTTGAGCTTGTAAATGTCAAGACTTCAGCACTCCCGCACTACAACCTGAGCAGCAGTTGGTAAAAATAGCAGCTGCACCCCACATGGCAAAATTAACACCTCTAATTCATGAGGCTCACGAGAAAATACATCAAATATGTAATTTATTATATGCAACTGCTCAAACTGATTTTATTTCTCTTAAAGTCCAAACACAGGCAATTTTGAGCAGAGAAAGTCTGCACTACAGAGATGTCAAGAATCAGTCTGGAATTTTTCCAGTGTTTCTTGGTGCTTCACTGAGCTGGATGCGGTGAGAAACACGTAGGCAACCTTGAACATCGTTCATTAATCTCTTTGTGGAGATTAAGGTCATACATAAAATTTAAAGAGAACTGCATTATTGAGCAACAAAAAAAGGATATAAATTAATTTTAAAACCTTTTGGCGGTGCAGAAGCAGTCTCAGTGCAGAGTTATGGCTAAAAGCATGGGGACTGCCAGATCAGATATACTGACCTCTAACCTGCAATCATGGGGCAGGAGGCAAGTTCTGATGGAAGCAGTAACTTCTCCTCAATGCACCAGGTCAGGAGGGGAAGGTGGAAGCAACACCTTGCCATTGCTAAGGCACTCCTAGGGAGAAGTGTGTTTAACCTACATTTATCAAACGAGGAGTGGATGACACAGTTTTGTGGGTTGTTTTTGTATAAACAAGCTAGTTGAAACTTCCTAGCCACCTCCAAAACTGAAAACATCCTTCTGCTTCGCAGTTTAAATATGGCTTCTCAACTGTTCCTATGACATAACACTCACACTTGATCATGTTGTGTTTCTGTTGATCTAATTTTGATCTCACCAAAACACTGTGACTCATGAGGAAACCAGGCAAAAGGTTCCAGCAGGGACTAGCTCAGGAAGGACCAGAAGCAGAGCTCCAGTCATAGAACAAAACCTCTGGCAATGGACAAGCAATCAGCACGCACACAAAGGCATGACTAACCAGACAAGGACCTCTAGCAAAGATGTTTAGATATCTAAACCTTTCTGAAGCAAACCAGCAGAATGAAAGCCTCTCACATTCACAAACCCAGCACTGATCACCTCCATGAATTTAATATGGACAAGCTTTGCTAGAGAGCTCTACACCACCTCCCCTCCGTGTTATCCACAACTATTACATCTTCAGAAAAAGAGATTCTAGATACTTTTTTTGATAACATAAGAAAAATCCAGCTATACCCAAGTTAAAATACCATTACCCCAAGTAAACAGTAGCCCATAATCAAGTCTTTGCAGGCTCTGTGAATACTGATTTCACACAGTGATGAAGTTTTATAATTGCTATAATGATTCCATTCTTATAGGGAGACCTTCCCAGCTCTCTGACAACATGTATGACACATTACTCTGTCAGCAGGGGATAGCATCTGGTGGAAAGACCATGAGAGGGAAAGTTCATCAACAGGCAGTGGCCAAAAGACAGGACCACGTAGAAATAAGGCTGTACAAATTACAAAATGGATTGCATGAGCAAATCCATGAATAGCGTAAGCGAAACTAAAATCGCTGTGCTTAATTAATTTTACAAAGGGCATGCAGAGGAGTCATTTGAGATTGAGGAAGGGGTGGAAAAACCCAGAAGGAAAAAAAAAATGCAATGCACACCAGTCACACAGCAAAGTGAGCAGCGATCTGGCTTGCTGTCCTTGGCAAAGGACCATTCAGGAAGAGGTCCTAGCAGCTGCATGCAGTTTGGGCATTAAAAGTGCTTTCCCTTCTGAAACTACCCAGAGCTGGAGACCCTGAACATACCAAGGGATCCTAGGATGTGCCTTGTCCTGGTATGCACCACTGTGACTTCGTGTCAGCAGAACCCAGAACCTCACACTTCACACCACACAGATAAATACACAGATAAATATCATATTTAAGTTGCAGGGGTCCCCGTGGCTGTATACAAATACTCCCTGCAAATCCAGCCACTTATTCACGTGTAATTGTGTATTTCAGACAAGAAAAGTATTTCAGACAAGAAAAGTATTTCAGACAAGACAAGTTAACCATGACTGGTGTAAATGTTGGGGTGATTTTTAACTATTCAAGCAATATAAATGAAATTGGTTCAAGCAATGGAAACTCTTCTTTTGTTTTGTTCTCCAGACGAAAAACAGAATGGAAACCTGAGAATTTGAGGTCATATTAGAATAACCAAAAAGACCATATAGCTTCATGCTTGTGCTACAGGTTAATGCTGCTTTTGCAAGCACATGTTCTGTGTTCAATGGAATGTTTTAAATATGCAAGCATTTTCTGAGCTTTTTTCCACAGCCTACTGTGTATTTACATGAGTGTGATCTACACCACACTTCACATATAGGAAGAGCTGCACATTTTGATGTAATGAATTAGTGTTTGAGACTACAAGAGGTAGTGACTAAATGCCAAAGAAGTGAACTTCTTGAATGGCAAAGTGGGACATCTGTTCCTTCGCTTTCCAGTCTGCTTTTTTCTGTCAATTTGTAGCATTTTCTTTGCCCCATCTACAGCATCCCAGTTTTTCTTCCTTCCCTGTAACCGTTTCAGCTTGGCAACTGCTGTCTGAGGTCACATCTTCATGTTGCTTCCCTAACAAATGACATTTTGGCATTGTTTCTTCTTCTCCCAAAATATGCACGTTTCTTTTCCTTTCCCTTTTTAATAGGGACTCTCCATGTGCTCAGGGACCACCGCTGTGAGCTCCTTTAAGTTAACTCAGCAAAGGCAGTATTAGCACATCAGTCTGTGTGATTTATGATAAAGATATGGTGGAGTAGAGGCAGGCAGAGGTCTGGCTAGCTGGTCAGCCTGATTCTTTGATACCAAACTTCTGGTTTAGTGTCACAAAGATTACTTGTATTGCTGAAGGATAATTACACATGCTGCTAGAAGCTACAACACACGTGAGGGCATCAAACTAGCAGATGTAAGGGTAACTGACCCCTGAGTAATTTGAAATGGTACAGTTCCTTGAGCATCCTGGCAAGGACTAGTTGGTTGGAGGGAACACTCAACTCCACAGCACAGCTGAGCCATGTAAAAGCCCCAGCATCTTCTTTTCCTTACAAGCTCTTCCTCCCAGCAGAAGTTAATCTACCTGTTTTACAATTCAAGACTCAGCATCCCAACAGTTATAAAACTCGATTCTGAGTTCCCATTAATAACCACAAAAGAATGCAACAGAAGGTGTTATAAAAACAAATAAAAAGAAACAGACTGGGAGCTTTTGGAATCCAAATCCATGGTTATGACAAGCATGTAAACAAATTAAGGGAGGGGAGAGAGGTATGTAGCAAAGAAGCAGTAAGTATGAATATTTTTCAGTGCTCACTATACTCAAACTGGTCCCAGCTTGCTACCAGCCTAATACCAAGGCTGGATAACAATAAATTGCAGACATCAGAGAGAGAGAAGTTTTAAAGGGGGACTGTGAAATAGAGGGAATGACCCAGAACAAGGATGGTGTAGGACAGAAATTCACACTCCCAAAGCAGCTACATATAAAAAACACATAGAAGTGATGCTTAGGACAAACAATATGGGCACAGCAGTAGTCACAGCAATGATCTTGGGAAGGGATATTGCAGATTCCTCATCCACGCCAACAGCTTGTAAAGATGAAGACAAAAAGACCATATTTTTACATGGGAAGGGAATCAGAGGACAGATTTAAACCAGGTGAGGGGTAAAGGCAATGACAGGTGATGCTGGTAAATCTTACTGGGATATGACTGATAACCTAGTATCTACAATTTACATTTCGGAGGTAATTTCTTTCTAAGAGAACAAAATGTTCCAGATGCAGAATAAACCCTTCATGTACCCCTTCATGGGATTGTTTTCAGAGAAGAACAGGTGAATGATGTCTCAGATTAAACAGTTTCAGATAATATCCTCTTAGTTTCTGTACTCTCAGGCATACTCACCAGCCCCTCTTAGTTATGCTCCCTTTTATACTGGCAAATCAGTCAATTAAATTGCCTATAGAATCTTAACCTTGCCACAAAAATATTGAAGAATCTTCACTAAAAAAGACAATTTACATAATTTTTTGTAATAGAAATAAGTTAATAATAGCACAGAACAGGTAACTTTCTAATACCAAAAAAAACCCCCTCACAGTTACAGCTGCTTAAAAATTTTCACTGTTGAAATATTTAAATCAGTGCCGTGCATTGTTATAAAGGTAATGCCTAAGCTGGACAAGTTTCACTAAGTACCTAATAGGTAATTTAATGGCAGTATTTTAGGACAGGTCTCATTATTATACTATAAAATGGAACTCAGGATTCTCTACCTAGATCATAAATCAGGACAGCCAATTAAAAGATGTGTACTGAATATCTGATATAATTTCAACTTTGGTGAGCTTAAAATACTATACACTCTGTTAATTGCAAAGATGCTGCATGGATAAGAGGTGTCGTTAGGAGCCTCAGATCAATACATGTATTTTAGCTCTCTTTACAGACATTCCTGATGCTGGTAGGAGTTAGAGCTCCAAGCAGGGCCAGTTGAGTGATCTGCAGGCTTACTGCACTCAGTGCTCCTCCTCCTCGGGGTAGGGACAAGGTCAGACAAGCGCCTTCGGGCATATGGGGTGTCTAAAATGTGTGTTCAGGATTTATTAGCCTGGTGTGGGATGACAAAAGCATGTTCAAGCACTCTCTCATCATCCCATGACAGCTCAATGAGTCCTGCTCAAGGCACGAGCAATGGACTCTGCTCTGTGCAAAGCCTTGCTACACAGCCCCTGGTGGAAGCATGTTTAAAAAGCCTTTGCCTGGCATATTTGCACAGTGTAGCAGGCCTAGAGCCAGGGATTTAAGGCCTAACCTGGCTGCATTTGAACAGTCCAGGTACAGGAGAAGGTGTATGATCTCTTGCCTTTGAACCTCCAAACCTGCTGCTTCTACAGAAAAGCAGCACCTTCTGACAAGGTGCCTCCTGTTTTATTTAATTCTGCTGGAATAGGTTAGTCTAATGCTAGCTTATTAAAAATATCCTTCTTGGGTTTCTTCATGCTGCTCTAGCTGTCAATTCTCTTCCTTCTTATTTATAAATCAAGCTTCTTATTTACCCTAAACAGCAACTCATTCTGCTCTCCAACTTCACAAGCTGTCAATTGCAAACACTAATAGAAAGCCCAGTCTCCTAGAGCTTTATAAAAAACCATAAGAGAGAGCTGCAGACCAGCCATGATGCACCTAACAGCAGCTCTGCAAACACTCAAGTGAAAATTAGTGCTTCAGTCGCTAAGAAATGAATGGAAAAGGGTTACATGGTTGGACAAGAATCTCCTTGGTGAAAGGTTTTAATTAAACTTGCATTGATGAAGTCAGAAATGGTAAAAGAGTTTTGTTTTTGTTTTTAATAAAGTGCCAGATGAACCACAAGAGTGACTGTTACAGACTTACAGGAAACAATGACTACGGTAAGATGGAGCACGAGAAATTTTTAAGTTGCATCAAAAGTATTTGTGATTACATTTGGAAAACAATTATTGACTAAAATCTGAAATAAGCAAAATGCTTTCATTTTTCAATTTCAAGCATCTTATCCCAAAAACTAGTTTCAGTTAGAAATTTTGAAATTCAAGTTTATTTCATTTTTGAATGATAAAGCAATCAAAAGAAACCAAAACAATTCCTTTACGTTCTTCTTTGGGTGAAAGGAGAAGATCACCACCACCCCAGCCACTGTTTCTCTTAGGAATATAATTTTTTAAATTTATTTTTCTGGTTCAATTAGAAAATTTTTTTTTAAAAAAAAAAGCTCAATTAGCAGTTTGCTTTTTGATCATAGGCTCTGAAAGTAGTATTTAGATGTTAAGTAGCAAAATGAAACTTAGAAACTAATAGGAAGACTGTCACTTAAGTCAAGCACAAAATGATTAAAATCTGAAAATAGTTATGGAACAGGTTAAGTGTTTATTTCCCTTCTCCATCCCACTTGCAATATCTGCCATGAGAAGGGACTGTTTTCTTCCCTTGTTTCAATTTTTGCTGCAGTGGAAGGTATCTGAATGTTAATACCTGCAGTATGCACTAAACCACGGTGCCTTATAGAATTGTTGTGACCTGTTCAATATTGTGCATTCTGAAGGACTCACCCTTTAAGCAGTGCACCAGTTTCCCCATTTACAACTGCACCAGCTGTGGGGGCAGCAAGGGAATGTCCAGTGAGAACTGAAAGAGCTTGTGAAAATACACTCCAAGAAAAAGAAAATCTACTGAGGAAGGAATATCGAATCCATTCCTGTGACAAAGATGAGAAAAGAATGGAAAATGTCATAAAAATAATTCATTTTCTTGAGAAAGCCAGAAAGGAAAAAAAAAAATATATAGCTTATTAGACTCCTCTGCTTGTAACTCCCCTAGACCTGGCTTGGGTGCTCCCATAAAAATGCCAGAATTTACAGACTTTTGAGAAATCTACTCGTAAATCAGCCAGGCTTATGATAACTTTTAAGTTACTGCTCAAGAAAACTGAAGTCTGACAAAGAACACTCAAACACTCTCACTATGCTCTGTTTTTAACAGGACGTACTTGAGGTGGGCATGGAAGAGGTGTAGCTCCTCCTCTGGGGCTGTCACGATGTCCTTTCCAACGCACAGAGGGCTCACTGGGATGGAAACTAGCTGCCAGGCAGGATGGATGCCACTGTCACCTGTTCCACTTGAAGGCAAAGGTCCCCTCCACCATCTCCCCCATTCTCAAAGACACAGAGCAAAATATTCCTTAGTACAAAGGGAGAGGAAGAGGTTTGGGTCGTAACTGGGAACACGATGAAGACAAGCAGCACCACTCACATCTAGCTAACACTACCTTGGATCAGCTCTTAACACTGCTAAACCCAGCACCAAGTATAATGGAACACACAGGGTGTAAGGAGGTGCCTCTATGTTACATGGCTGGCAACCCATTTCTAGTACACATGCAGAACCCTTTGCCTCAAGCAGGGGAAGTGCAGTGAATAGTGCCCTGACCAACACAGCTCTCTCTGCTCCCTGGCAGGTGCCCAGCCACTGCTTTACAGACCCATTTCCCCCTGCTTTATGGACATCTTTACATCTTTATGGACTTTTACATTCTACTCTTCGCAGTGCTCCAAAGCCAAGAAGTTCCCATTCCAACCATTTCTCCTCACTGTTAGCAGAGCCAAAACATGGTGCCCCCATGCTGAAAACTGAATTAATGTCTCTAGAAGGTGTAACAATTTTGCATCTCTAAAACATGTATTTATGGTGCTTTATTTCCCTGGATGAAAGAGAGGTGGCGCTGCAGGGGTGACCAATTCCTATAAGGAAGAAATATGGACTCCTGGCATGAGATCCTATTTTTCTATCAAGAAAATGGCAAAATCCTATTTAAAAACACGATGGAAGTATTTTTCATGAATGACAGTGAGCCCAAGCAGTAACACACAAACAGGTACAGATTTGGCAAAAGCAGTTCACAAGCTAATGAAGAAAATACACATTTCCACTCACGTAAACGTTACAACATTTATTTGCTATACCTATTAGAATTACCCACACTTACAAGGTCATGGAATCACAGTACCATTACAGTATAAGCACCAAGGAGGTGCGAGCTCACTCCATTCTTTTTGCATGCTGTTCAGTGCTCCATGGATTAGTATTTTTCTTCCAAGTGGTAATTTCTGTGCAGATACAAAGCAGCCATAAAGGTTTTTGAGATCCCAGGCTGAGCCCTTTTCAAGACTGCACAAGTTAAACAAAGTTAGGTGGTTATTACCACATTAGAACAACATGTCTAAGAGCTGTCACTGACTGGAGATGTTCCTCTCAGAGGTGACACACAACCTGTCTCTCCAGAGCAGAGCTTTGGGTCAGCATGTCTCAGCACTCAGGGAAATAAGAAATCCTGCATGTGCGTGGGAGGACAGGTGAAGTCTGTATCACTGGGACTGAACAAGCTAACCAAACATGAATCTGGTGGACAGCTAATGAATCCTCATGCTTTGCATCTTGCTGAAGCCACAGTTTTATTAATATAGTAACTCATCTGTTACTGCCTGTGACAACCCCTGTGTGAGATGTCATCATTCCCCTGTAACCATCTGGCAGTGAGCATCCCCTCCTTCACCCCATCTCCACACAATGCAGGCGTGCTCACTGCCCACACCCCACTGCCTGCTCTCTGTTTCACAGCTACATTAAGGACCTGCAGGGAGTTTCCTCCACTCTGTTTGTGTCCTCCACCCTTCTTCCCTCTTTGGGACAACTAAAGAATCTGCCATCAAGAGATTTTGGTGCTTGGCTCCTTCCTCTCCGGGCTGCCTGCTTATAGAAAATGAGCTAACCCCTCACTAACACCTTCTGGAACATGCTCACTGTGGGTTTTGTCACCTTCCATATCTAGGCTTGACATAGGGTAAATTAGTGAATCAGATTAGTGATTTATAGACCTTCTGGGAGATCCCTGTGACTGCTGCTGCACCTCGTACTAGTCAGACTCTGCATAACAGCCAAACTATTCAGCTCATCCAGTGAATCACAGCCACACCATGCTCTTCACATTGCTCTGAGAAGAGTTGTATTTCGTTATACTGCTTCATGATCGAGTATTTTCAATACTTCAAATCCAGGTTTCAGTGTACAGCTGGTTACTGTGTCTAACTAGAGCAATTTCATCACAAATTGACAAACTAGCCAAAACGTTCACTCCCTTTACTTGAGATCTCCTGTTCTCAGCACTTGATGTACCCATTTCTAAAGTCACTTTTACAAAATCCTGCCATTCTCACCCTCCCCTTCAAAATCTCCTTAAGGGACATTTTTCCTTTTTGTTAACAATGCTCATGCCTATTTACATCCTGAGTGCAGTCAAATTTCTGTTACAAAAGGTTTAAATAACCTCCACTGCAGTCTTTATTTTCTTTCCAACCTCCCTGCAGTTCAGTGTAACTGTCTGTCTTACCCTCCACAGCTTGACAAACAAGACAAACTTTAGTTTCAGCACTCTAAAATACTTTAGTTTTTTTCTGCCCAGACATTTGCAATAGCAAGAGCTGCATGTCCTCATGAAAAGCCCTAACTACAGCAAATGAGAATGGAGAGGGGACAAAAAACTACCCACCCAACCCTCACCACCGGTTCCTCATCCCTCTTCTTGCTTTCTGAAAGAGTGTTTCAGTTGCTCTCTCTCTCCTCATGCTATTGCTTGCCTCTCTGCAGTCCTTTCTCTTTAAAACACCCAGCTGAGTCCCTGTGTATGGATTAAGTTCTCTTCAGCTGGGCCTGTGACTTTTTCCTGCTGAGGTAGTAACTTTAATTATCTTTTTATTTCTCACTCACTTGCACAGTCTGTGACCATCACCAAGTCATTAATGCACATAGGCACCACTAAGTGTCCTAAAAGATTCTCTATTGCACAGCATACATTTTTCCCTGTGAATATTTTTGTTCTTAAATAATACCTTGCTCTATTACCATCATATGAGGATGATGCAACTCAGACTGTCCTGTTTCCCAGTCAGTCAATACTAAAATCAATACAAACGTGACACTATGGCAGAAAGAGCCAGATGGCATATGAAAATGGACTCGATATCAGATTTGCCTCATTCCTGAAGTCAGTGATTTATAAAACCTGTAATGAATATAGCATCACAGACTTATAAAGGGCAAAGTATTTTGATACCTCCTTGCACTTCATGCCATTCCATATAAATTTTGTGGCTCCAGACCCCTTAATAAAAGAAATAGAAATGCAATTTAGAAACTGTTAATACAGAACTGATCTGATTAGAAACATCATTCTGCTGGATGAAATGCACTTTCTATATGCCCAAATCCATGTAATAAAAAAAAAAAAAAGCCCCCTTCCAACCTCAGGTAAGAGAGGGTAACCAGGCACAAGAGGTGCCAGCCAACCCTGCCCCACACGTGCTGCCCCATTCCACAGCCATCAACCTGCTCCTCCACAGGTCCCTGCTGAGGGAAACTGAAGAGGGAAGAGCATATTTCCAGTAAATCTCACCCTGGGATGGGCATAAATATCATTCCCTCAACTTTCACCTAAGACCAAAATTTCAGCTAATAGTGCCTATATTTTTTTCCACATTGGCTGTTTTTTTCGTTTCCACAACATCTGGAAAGGAAGAGCCATGGCAGATACAGTGACCTTGGCTGAGGAAGAGATCTGGTTAGTGTAAATGTGAGTTTCAAAGGGGAGAGATTTTAAAAAGAAGAAAAACAGTCTAAATATTTTTTTCCCCTTCTCAACTATAAATCTACTTATTAATGCAATCTTAAGGTGCATTTAAATATCTGAACATTTGTCTTTTTCTGTTGGAAAAAAACCAATCATTTTCTCATTCCACAAATGAGTAACAAACTGAGAGCACAGCAGCCTCCTGCAGTTCACTTCTGCATGCAGACAGAAAGAACACAAGACTTTATGCTTTCATGGCTAATGTTCATCATATTTATCCTTTGCCCCACTGGAGTAAAAGCAGAAAACGCTAATGAAGAACTTTTAAAAAAGTCAGATTTGGGAAGCTTTTTCTACCCTAGCACACACAATTGTCTCATCCTATATAAAGAAAATGGTCAAGGTATAAGGATAAACAAAAAGAGACTCTGAAGACACATTACATCCTTCCCAGTAAGTGTCATTTTCACTAAATCAAGAAGCATAAATGACTTTCCCAGACCAGTTTATCCTTTGTTATCAATGTTATACCATGCCTAGTATGGCAGTTTGTTCAAAAAGATAAATTGAGATGTAAACATATTTTTTCAATTTTGAGAGTGTAAATTGTAAATATTTAACGAGCAGATTTAGCAACTTGACTTTTACATCTGTGTTTGATTTATTTGCTAATGCTGTAAGTACGTTTTCCTTGTACTTTGTATTAATGTACTGAGCATCCTCGCTCACACCTTTTTTCTTTCCAAATTTCTTCAACCTGCCAATGCTAGGACCAAGATACCTGTAAAATCTCAGGCAACAGTCAAGAAAATGAATGTTTCCCTCCCCTCCCTCATGCTAAGCTATGACATTTTTGTTTATCTCAAGATAAGCACAATATACTTCAGTAAACCAGCTTTGCAGAGTATGCATATTAAACTTGGAAGAAAATCCTCCTCTACCTTTGCTGTTCAGGGAGTTGCATAGGGTTCTTTTTCACTTTTTAGACTAGTCTGGACATTGCTTTATAATGCATTACACAAAGTGAACACTCTTCTTGATGTTTCAATTTCATGAAAAAATCCCGTGGCTAGATTTCTAACATGAAGACATGAATTTTTCAATCTGCTAAATAATCCTAAATTAAATTTGCAATAACTCACTAAGAGCCAGAAAGTCATTTTGCCATTTAAGGTCACCACAAAAAGCAGGGCAAACACAGCAAAGCAACCACAACGTGGTTTGCTGTTTCAGTCAGTTCATCTGTCAGTTACGTGATGGCACCACGGTGCAATTGTGCACGGTGGCCTCTTGTAATCAGTGGCTTCCAGTCACACCATCCAGGGCCTGCTTTGCCTGACTAACCAGCAGGGCCACAACAGGGTGCCACTCAAAGCTAACGCTTCATTTTAATCCGTGCAGTTGGAGTACCACAGCTGTGATGTGCACAGCTGCAATAAAACAGAAATTGCCAAAGGTAACAAAGGAAGAAGAAAAGGGAACCTTCTCATTTTTCCTTTAGCATTAGCACAAATACATCACACCTTTCTCAAGGACAGATTAGCAGCTCAGCACCAAATCTTTCAGACTTACCATAGTTAAAGCAGCTTCACGTATAATAAACCAAAACTGGTATCTTTAAAATTTAGGTTATACATCAACAGTTGGAACTCCTGGAAATAGGATGCATGTTTGATATTCTAATCTGTTTGTTAATGGAAGCTCTCTCTTCAAAATTTATTTGCTTAACTAGACTAAATATTTATACAAAATATTTAGTTGCTTGCAACATCTGCTCAACAAATGCAAAAATATCCTTTTGAACTCTAAAACACAGAAGAGAGCTATTGAAGCAACCTCACAATCAGTTACTGGTTCAAAATGACTTCAGAAAGAATTTCTTCTCATCTCCAGCAATATCTTTTATATAATCTTCTTTGTGAAAGTTTAAATATAGTTTAAGTAGCACAACAGCAACTCCTACTTCCAACAACTCACAAGACAAATACCTTTGGTGGCATACTGAGAGGTGAGAAACTGAAGCATTTGCTAACTTGGATGTGCATACACATGAAGAACACTTCCATGGGATGTACAGTTTGTTAATAAGTGATAGGACACATAACACAGATCCTAGAGCACAAAGCTCTGACAGCTAGAGACAACACACTGAAAACCACTGCTGGCACAAAGCACAATTTTTGCCCTAGCTATTAGCAGTGAGGAGAGATTCTAGGCACACAGGACACGGATAGAACTAATCCTAAAAGCCACTGCCCAAGTCCCTACATCCATATTCAGTTTCAATTTAATTCTTAGAGTGAAATCCCGGCACTGAAAGGCCAGTGGAACAACTTCCCTTGGCTTCAGCAGTAACAACACTTCCCCCGACGTCATTAATCTAGAGTATCATCCATTATCATCATAATTCAGAACAACCTGTCTGGAAAAAGGGAACAAATCCTGTAACTAGTTCTCCTCAACAATGCATTATTTCCATGTCCTTCATTGCAGCAACAAATTAAGGATCCATGTTTTAAGAACACAGTATCTACAAACTAGAGGGGAAAAAAAGAAAGAGAAAAGGAGAAGGGAAACAAAGCTTCACATTGGATATTTTCCAACATTATGACAGTGCCAAGAGAGTAAATGGTTAGGAATGGTTAGCAAGCAGTTATGTGTGAAGTTTATTTAATTAATGGAGACAAGAAATGACCAAAAAAAGGCCCTCTCCAATCTTCAGATGTCCATGGTTTATTTTTTTCTGAACTGAGTAATGATGAATACAGATCAAGAATGTTCATACAGCATTTTAAAGATCTCTAGTGCAACATAATGCCCTAAACGGGCAACGACATGCAGTGAAAACACTTCCTTCACAGTGAGTGACTGAGACTCATTAGGAAATACGTTATCATTATCCTCATCAAACATAGTTCTGATGGCCATCAGGCCATTCTTATCAACAGAAATCACCATGAGACTTCACATAGCTTGGATATTGTCTCTGTGTTATTATCAGTGACTTGGGGGGTGAAAAACAAAATACTTAGTGAAAAAGTTTGAGGTTGACATGAACGGTGGAACAGCAAGTAGCAGGGGATGAATCACTGGTGGTGTCCCCTGGATGGCTTGGGGACAGATTGAAATATCAAAAAAAGGCTGCCTGACTTCCAAAATGGAGGATCCTATCTGGAGAAGCAATAAAACGGCTTGAGAAAAGTGTTGTGAAAGCACAGGATTTCTGTATTTATTTTTAGGTGATAGCCAATCCGAAAATGAAAAGAAATTTTGCCCAGCTGGGCTCATAACATTAGCTCAAACCCAAATAGTCTGCCTTTAGATTCTTCAATTTTTCGTGTTTGCCTTATCCCTTTTCTAATGTAAAGTCAATCTCTAAATGCAAATTACCTTTAAAAAAAATCCCCACCCTTACGCCTCATACTATCACTTCTTTTTCATCTGAACTATTTACTAAATTCATCCTGAATTTGCAAATGGTTTTAGTGCCCTGAACTTTCTCCATTCAGTTAATAAAGTCTTCAGATAGAAAACACTGCTGTGTACTATTCATTCACTTAGTTTATCGAAGGGAAGGTGAGCATATGGGGACCAAAATATAGGTCTAAGATGGGGTAAAGAGCCTTTAGAATGGCTCTTCAGTGTAGAGGAGCAGCTGATGCACTCCCATAAAATGTCAGGGAAGAGCAGACAACAGCATTAATGTAATAGAGTTGCTGAGAATGGCTTGCTTTCCCCCCCAGCACACATCTGCTTAAGAGCACACAGCAATCACTTCACTGGTACTTGAATTCACCAATACAAAAGCTGTGGGTGACTGGAGATCTCTCTCTCTCTGCTTGTTCCTTGGCTTTGTTCTCTGCTGTGCTCTTCTGTTCTCCTGTGTCCCATTTCCTATATGAACAGAAGCATTCTTCTCATTCCCTGTTGCTGTCATACGCTACTGAGCCAATTACTCAATTATTGTATTTTCTGGTCCCCATGTAAGTTTATTGTATTCCTAGTATGCAGTTCTTGCCTAAGGATCCTACTCCTCCTTTCTCACAAAGTTGATTTCCAACTCTCTCCCCTCCTGAAACCACTTCGTTCAACTTCTGTTCTTGCCTGCCCACCACCCCTTCCTTCCTAAAAGCTCCTGCTCTTCATAGGAAGGACTGACCAAGTGCCCAGGCCAAACTAGGATCTTCCTTTTTGCCTCTTCTTCTGGCTTGCCTGCCCTTTAGCTGCTTCCAGCCATACTCCATCTTCACCTTCACTATGTGCTCCTCAGAGAAAGAGCAGAACTGACAAGGTACCCTTTGAATTCTGAATGCCTTCACAGTCGAGGGAGTGTTTCAGTACACCTGAGCTGTGAGTTTCAGGGATGCTGAGAGCCCTTTCGTTCCTCTAAGCGAGCACTCTATTTCTTCATTGTATAAGAACGGAAAAGAGGAAGAAAATGATTTATTTTTATGAGTGAAACACAATTACTAGTGTATGAAATATAGCTGTAGTAATACGTTTTCTCTCATACATTTATGGACTGGCCCTTGTTCTTGGCAAGAGAAATATATTACCTGGGCAAAAACGCGAGGCATTCTAAGTGTCAGTCCCAACTTCTCACTTAGGGGTTGCCAGCAAAACAGGAGCAAAGCACACAACCTGCGTGCAGACAAGGAAGCCTTCCTCACAGCCACTTCACCCGAGTCAGCAGACACAACATGTTGTCACAAGAGCCTCCTTCAGCTCCCTTCATATCTTTCCTGGAGAATTATTGTCACTGGGCTAGACATTGCCAAGGACAAAGTGAAAGCAAGGTGGTGTTTTGAACAGCAAAGCTGTCATGGAGGGCTTGCTAGAGAAGATGTGAGTCAGACTAAGACAAGTCTTATTAGACACCAAAACAATTTAAGAAAGCTACATTACAGCATAGAACATAATTACAGAGGAACAAGAGAAAAAAAAAGCTAAATTTTGAAATCCAGAGTATGTACAGCAATTTAGAAGCAGCAGGTGGGATAGGCAAAGCTATTCTATTCTATTCTATCCTATCCTCCATTCCAACCCTGCTGCAGAAAAAAGGTACAGAGGCATCATGCTGTCACACCTACGGCAAATAAAACATTGCTGACACAAGCCATAAGTATCACAATCTGTACCAAAATAAACAGTTTCAACTTATTTTTGCTTGATGATTCTGTTACTTGCTCTGCTTTAGCATCCAGAGGCTTTGAGATGGAATCTAGCTGCATTAGGTATGTACAAACACACAGAGAGTGTCCACCCATAGCACTCAGAGAGCTCAAACAGTCAAATGGCTGGAAACAAAGACAACAGGAACTCTGTGCTGGTTTCCTTGGCTGCAGAGTAGACAACACAGGACAGACAGAAAAAAGCTGTTAATTAAGACTCCACATTTCACCACAGTATATTTGCACATAGTTGAAAACAACTAGATCTGGTTTGTGAGATGTTGGTAGAACCATAAGAAGAGACTTCAAAGTTATCTGTTCACACTGGGCTATTTTCATGCTAACTACTTGGCCATTTTTGAAAACCCAGAGTTCAGATGGGGTATTAACTCTCCCCCTGCCCGCCCCACACACAAACAAACAGAACCCCCCACCCCACAGCTTAAAAGCAGCAAATCTGGAAAGCATATAAAACTATTAAATTGGAAAAACCAACTAAAGGCCACCTCAGCTTCTCATGGGAAACAGTAGTTCAACTTAGTAGGCTCTCTTAATGATTTCCTTAGGAATTTAGAATTATGTTTTTAATTTTTAATTACAAGAAATACAGAGAAGTCAGATCTGCAGGTAATAAGAATTCACAGCTAGAAAGTATCCATTTTTCAATTCACTAAGTAGTTTGTCTCAAATCTCTTCAGCCTGTCACAACTTGCCCACTGCTGACATACAGCTCTGGGACAAAAACGTGCTGCTGTCATTTGAAAATCCTGCCGGTGGCAGAGGATGTCCAGTGAAACACAGGCAACACAAAATCTACAAGAAAAGTCTGGGGCATGCTCTGCACATCATAAAAGGGTCTGAAATGCTCCCTTGGAGGTTTGACTTATTCATCGTTACACTGAAAGCTCTCTGATCTGAAACATTATAGGATATCAAATTAGGTGCATTTGCCATTAAAAAAAAGCCATCAGCAACACTTCAGTGTTGGAGAACCTGTGGCATCACAGAGCTGTAGGGTTAGGAATGACTTTGCTACACCATCTAACTCATTTTTCCACCCAGGATCAGCTATCCTGCATCTTTTCTGACTAATGTTCTGAAAGATCAGCAGCATCCCTGGAGAATCTACCCCTAGATAAATTAATTTAAAATTAAATCCAGTACTTGATTTTCCTCACCACTAATAGACTGGATTTTTTTCAGGACCTCAGTTTCTAGACAGAAAGGATTGCTGGTTTGGTTCTTTTCCCAGCTGAAATTGAGAGCCAGCTACCATTAAGTTTCCTTCGTATTATCAGTGACTTGACACAGCTTGTGAGTTGTTATTAAGGTTAACTACAGAGGCACAGTTCCTTCCTTGTTACTGTATGGCACAGTTCAGCCTTGCAATTTTTCTCCTGTTCAGCCATCACCCTTAGCTACAAGAATTGGATGTGATATTCCTAAAGAAATCTAACTTCTAAGGTATATGGATATAATATCACCTAGATCTAACTATATGAACTTGATCTGGCTGCACAAACTGATCTGACTTTAGTCATCTGCATATCTATTAGCAATGTCATCATGTTTTATTCCAAGAGATTAATACAGATAGTGTACAGCATTAGGAACAGATCTCTTAAAGGGATGTCACGCATCATTCAGTCATACACTCTGTAACAGTCTAAATGTACTGTGTCAGTGCCATTACTTTTACCACCTAAACCTGCAATCACTTGAAAACTTACCCCAAATTTGTAAGACAATATTTTTTTCCCATAAAACTTTTGATTGGCATTAATTATGCTCTCCTGCTGTTTCAAAGGAGAATATCAACATTAAAATATTGGTACTTTCTGTTTCGGGTCTCTGTTGCAGCCAGTTTCACAGCAGTGCTTTGAAGCCCTGCTATGCCAGTGAAGCTCTGGATGCAAAACCAAAGTTCATTGTGTGTGAACGGCAGTAGCCACTGAGATTTAACAATGGGGGCTGAACAATCTTAATGACACATTATCTAAACATATTTTGTCGATTCATTCTTGCAGGTTTCCCTAAGCGATGCACAAAAACTTCTTAAAATAGATCAATTTGATAAAAGATGGTGTTAAATTCCCTGCCACACCAACTCCTCTGCAGGAAAATCCTAAGTAATTTGCTGTTATTGTTCCTCTATGAAGTGGATTGTAAGGGCTAGAGAAGAGGCCACTGACAGATACTGCTGCTCTAACATCTCTATCACAAGTCCATTTACTTTGTGACACAGCTGCTGCAGACACTTGGGAACACTACGAGGCACTGATTCAGCTTTCCTCTGACACTGGCCTGGGGCAGGCTTCTCATAACAATGGCTTTTGCTCAAAATAAAACCATTGGGTAATACTTACCAAAGGAAACATCCTGAAAGGGGAAAAAAAGTCTGCCTTTTCAAAGGAAAATGCTTAGTATGTCTTACTTCTGTTCCTGCTGTCTCCTTTTGGGAAAGCACCTTATTATGTTTATGAATTTGAGAGTTCTGCAATACTTGAAGCATGTGGCAAAGCATCTTGCACTCCTGATCACTAAAAGCACCAGTATTCTCTTGACTGAAAAACTTTTATGATTGTTATTGAACTTCTAAAAACTTCCCGTCTTTTACTCATGGTTTCTTGAAGAAAAAGTCAGTTGCTTTACAGCAGCATGTGTTCAACAGCCTCTTTGTCCTCGAAAAAAACCAAACATTTCTACATACTTTTTTTTAATACCCTTGTGAAAGACACACCATCATAGTGGTCAGTGGCTGCTTGCCTTTCATTAATCCCATTATCCAATTAGACAGCTACAATACAAAAGAGCAGAGTTTATTCATTAATCTTACCATTCCCTAGACAAGTAAAAAATCCAGAATCAATACTAATGGTGGAAAAGCTTTGAGTAGGATACTCAAAATATCAGTGTATGCCAATATTTTTCAATTCCTCTGTACAAATAAGAGGAAAAGAAGTTGTATATACCCAATATTCATGTGTGGCCAGGCAGCTGATATTTAATGAAGTAAGAGATTTCTACAGCTACTTTATTAAAAAGCAGATGTTAAATACTTCTCTGCAACAGAGATTAGAATTTTTGTTAAAGTCCTTGTTATAGTCTGTTTCCAACATATATCTGATGGTATATATAAATGGCCAGGTGCATACAAATCATACCAGTAATTTCTCTTGAGTGTAGGTGTGTTTGGGTTGCTTAGATTCAGCAGGTCAAAAGTGAGGAAAATGTCTCCAATGACACTCTTACCAGCAAGCCTGACAAACATGTGGATGAATAAGTTACAGGGTGAGGGAAACACCAGTGGAGCAGCCATACCTACAGTCAGTCATCATGATTTTTTCTGTGGTTTTAATAAATGGAAAGACCAGCAGATTTCACTGCAATAGGGGATGAGAATTCAAAATCCGGAGAAACAGTCTGAAAAGTAGGTTAAAAAGGAACTGCAAAATTATATACCTGAAAAAAAGAATAATTGTCTGAAGAAATATACACTGAGGAGCAATTGGCAAGGAAGAACCTTTGCAGAAAAGAACCTGTCACGAGTCTTAACACTGGAGTCAAAGCTTCACTCCTTCACAGCAAAGGAAGATACACTCAAAGGAATGTAACTTCCACTACGTGTTAGCTAACCCTGCCGCTGGAGTTAGGATTGATAAATACACAGCTAGTGTGTTATGGCTGCCTTTATGCTCTGTGTGTCCAAAAAAATGTGAACCAAATAAGCAAAGTGCAAACCAACTAAAGAACAGGAACAAAAATCTAGACATGGTGACCTGTATGGAAAGACTAAAAGAACTCAAGTTGCTTACTCTGAAAAAAGAAATATCATGAGGGACTGGTGAGGGCGTACATACCAAGCTGCAAAGAAGAAACAGCACAGACAAATAATCTTTTCTGCATATCCAGCAGCACAGAACAAGATCAGGCAAATGTCAAAGACAGAAAGTCTCTGGTTAGACCCAGAAACAATATTTTTTAACTACAAAGACAGCAAAGTACTCGGATGGATTTGCTGGGAGACTCAGGAATGACATAGGCTGATAGATCTGGCATGGAAAACTGACTTAGGAAACCTCTTATTTTTGGGTACTGCTTTTCTACACCTGCACAAATCTCCACATCAAAAGGGGTGCAAAGGAAAGGTGCTTGCAGGACAAGAAATGTGCCCAATATCTAAGCTTCTAGGATCCATAGGAATGTAAGAGCATTCCATTTTCATAGTTTCCTTTTAATTTTCCATAGTTTGCTGCCTTTACAGGGCAAGTTTTCACAACTCAGTCTAGAAATTACACAAGCCTAAAGGCATTTCACATTAGTGTCTATACTTTTTTAAGACAGTCTCTGTAGTTCTGGTTTCCAAAAGATGTAAATTTTCAGAGGCATACTTAAAATAAAAGAGAGTGCTTGCTAATATAAGTTAATGCCAAAGACGCATTCTCATGTTTATACATTTAATCACAAAAAAGACAGCTACATATGGCATCCAAGAGAACTTAATAAATTAAGTTTCTTGTTTTGACATATTTTTGGTGTAAAAAGAAGAAACCAGTATCTTTACAGGAAATAAATTTGAAGTCAGGAGCTACCCACCACTAAGAACTCAATCCTGCCATCCTCGCATTCCCAGTGCCTCCTTTGAAGCTTCCCTTCACCTTTGAAATTCCTATATCAAAGCAAAGTTTGTATCTTAAAAGACCTTCTTCAATTATTCTGAAACTTAGTTAATAGAATCACCCTCTCCTTCCATCAACCCAGCACAGACACTGGCAATACAGTGGCACAGCAGGAGCTTAAGGGCTGCTGAAACAAAATTACTATTCTAATGATGATTACTTTGCTGTTATGTCTGTTAACAAAATGAACGTTGGGAGAGGCCGATGATCCTTGAAATGTGTTGTTTCACTGTTATCAGAGACACTGGGATGATTTCTGAGTGCGGGGTCATTTTTCACTATTACTCATACCCAAAACATATGCCTGAAGTTAAATGTAGAAGAAAGAAAGTCAGTTAGGAATTTCAATACGCTGTGATGTCTTGGTTGGGAGAAGAGAGGAGACAGAGAGACACTGATATTCAGAATCAAGTGCTTCTCAAACCACTCACCTTCAAAACAAAACCAATTTTAAAGTACTGCTCCAAAAATCCTAAGTGCCCAACCACACAGTGAAGTGATAACACACAGTTTGTTCACCAGGAGGCCACCATCAGCCTCTGGGACAGGGCTTCTGGCTGCCCAGGACACTCTGCCCCACCTCCCCAAGAGCCTCTTTCCCCCTCAGGTCATGCTCTGCACCCCATTATTTTCCTGCTATTGCACTGATGCTCCAAGCTACACATCTGCACGTTCAAAGCCTTGTTACACCCTTTTTCTTGGTAATGGCAGTGCCTGAACAGAGCATTCACAACTACTGTTTGCTGTGGCCACCTCCCTGCTGGAAACAATTCTCCTCACACTCAGACTTTTTGGTTTTAATGACTGAGGTGCTTTTTTCTTTACCTAAGCCCCAGGAGATGTCCCACGTGGGGTTTTCACAGAGCCACAGCACACAAGAATGTGGCTATGGTAACCCCAGCAACTGGCAGCCTGGTTGGCACTTGGCTTAGCAATGTTACCTGTTACCAGATTTTGGCAAAGCCTCAACAATTTGAGTGGACTGAATATGCCCTCCCACACTGTTGTGCAGTTTATTGCCCTATTTATTGGTAAAGGTTAAGAGGAGAAGAGGGAAGACCCCTGCTATGTGAGAAACATTTGGGCCTGGGCAAAATAAGGGAAAGGTGGGACCAGAAAAGGACAAAAAGAGTTACAGATAAGGGGCAGAGATTCCTGTGTAGATTATCACACGGAGGAAACCCTGGGCTGATCAAGCATTGTTGTTTTTTTTTGTCTGGGTGTCTATGCAATCAGGAAAAGAAGTGTGGGGGGAGAAACTTCTGCCTAATCCAGAAGAGGTGTCTTTGCCTCTCATCACAATGCCATTCACTGAGGTACTGTGAAGGCCACTCCTCTAAGCAGGGGTGGGGATTAAATGTGTTAGTAGGTGACCCAACCTAGCCAGAACTGTAGGTTTTTCATGGATGGAAGGGCTGGGCCAAGCCTCCATTTGCCATGGATGGCAAGCTCTGACTGCTGGAGCAGCACTAGTGCTGGGCTGTGAGGGTCAGGATCTACACTCCAGGGCAAGGGGAAACCAACGGCACACTGAGATGAGCACAGTCTTACCTGGGAGCTGGGAAAGACCACGCTCTTGCACCTAAACATTCAGAACGAGATTTCAGGCTGTTGGTATCAAGTTGCCTAGGCTGCTGTTTTCAGACATAGCTGAGGAAGGCCACAGGACTGTATGAATCCGATGTGAAACCGAGATGGCTGCTACTGCAGAACCTGTGGAGCTGTTGCTCCTGCCCTGAAGTACTCTTTCATTTGTGCCAAGGCACTGGAATGGTGCCTATGGCATTGCAGGAGTGTGGCATCCACCTTTCAGCACCTCTAATGGGCTGCTTATCACCCCCAGGGCAGTGTCTCAGGCAAGCAGAGTGGGGAGAAAGATTAAGGTACTGGTTTTACACCTGGGCAGAAAGTGATCTGTGGTTCTCTTCTGTCTTCAGCACGGAACAGTACGGAATACTCCTCACCACACGTGCTGTAACTGGGCTGTTGCAAGTGCCTTCTCACAGGAAAGGCCTGCAGGAGATGCAGAGGTCTTAGCAGGAAGGAGAAATAGTAGACAACACTAAAATGAACAGCTGTGAGTAAGCAGGGAAGGAGGTGTGAGGGGGTTAGAGCCTCTGACACTCATGAGCTTGCCTAAACACTTGAGCTGGGCTGAAATACAAAAGAGGTTAAAGAGAAAGGACTTGCCTGACAACGTCCTGCTTATGGATTTTCAAGGGTTTTCAGTATTACCTGGAGGAGAAGAAAGGACAGCCCTCACAAGTGAACTGCTGACTAATTAGACGAGACAAATGCCAGCCTTAGTGCTGTAATTAAGAGAGACATCTCCTAACACTTTGCCCATACACATGCCACTTCCCATGGTACTTCCCACCCAGGCCACAGCCTCACTGTGTTTTCACAAAGCAAACATCAGTGCAGTTCACCTACAAAGAGCTGTCATGCACCAATACTACACACAACATCCTCATTCCTGGCCTCAATGCAAAACAAGCTTCTAAACAATTGTATTTTGGTGAATTTTTAAGAACAGATATAAGTTAAGCTATATACACAGCTGATAATTACAAACACAAAAAGGGGAAGTGTGATAAACCTTAATGCTGACATAAATGCAAAAATAAAGATTGTGATGATGGAAAGGAAATACTTAAATACAGAGCAGAGGGAGCAAGTGTGATTCTTGAATCTTGAAGCATATCACATGGCAAGGAAATTCCAAAAGTTCTTAATACTGTACATATGACTGCAGATAAAGGAAATTTTCCAGAACACAATGGAAGCTCTTGCCTGTAAAACAATGCGTCCACAGTGAGATACTTTCAGAATTTTCTTCTGAAATGTAAAGACTAGAAGAGAATTAATACATTATTGTGAAAGATACAAGGTACACTTCAAAACCAGCCTCTTCTTCTCATTGCCTACACCAGCTGACTTCTGAAGTGCTCCATTTGTCTTTAAGTGCACTCTTAGAGAATGCCATTGAAGACTTAAGAGCCCTCAGTACCATCATTTCATCTTCTTACCCTGCTGCCTGGTTTTAGGCATCTGCAGCAGAGTCACATGCTTGAACTAAAATGTCATTTCTCTGCTCCTCCTGCTTTGCAGGCTTTACCCTTCTCAGCATTCAGATGTCTACTCATTTCTCCTGCAGTACATCACTCAGACTTTAGAGATTGAGAATCTAAAGCATGGGGTTTTTCTTTAGTTGTAGTATGTAATTCAACAAACAAATAAACCAAGATGGGAATTAAGATCATAAATGATGTATGAAACATCACTAGCTGCAACTACCTAGCCTGAAACTCCTGCTGGGTGACCCCAAAGCTTGGAACATTAAGCCAGAACATCCCGTTGCTGTGCATAAGAGCTCACAAAGAACAGGAAAGGAAAAACAGTGAGATGGGAAGAAGAGGCCAAGACAAGTACCAAAATGATGAGTGGAAGAAAAAGCACCTGGTCAATTCTGCCTTCATGAAGAAACAGGACCAGAAGCAAATTTAGGAAAAGGCTTCCCAGCCTCACTTCTATCACCTTGCTTTGAGACTGTCAGCCCTGCAGAAGGCAGCGCAGCAGTAGCTCCTCAGCTACAGGAGACCCTATATTTTCACTGTCTATTTGGAACATCATTTAGTGCTCTGGCCTAAAAGAAACCATTACACTGTCCAATCCCTGATGGCAGAAATACCCAGAGGTGCTCAGGGCAAGGCTGGGCTGTAGGAAGGTCAGCTTGGTAGAAGGGCATGTCATTTCTTCTGGTTTTGACTGTTACAGTGCTGATTGGCTATTAATCTGAAAAGCAATTCATCTTTCTTATACTTATTGATTAAAAAAATGTGAAGTATCGGACAATGACATTGAGATTGACCTTGGGAATCCTGCTGTGGTTGCCAAAAAGGCAAAGTCAGTCACACTCACCTACAGCTGTTTTGCCAGGAAGCCTATCTTGACTCCCATGGTTCCCTTCAAGACTTTGATTTTCCACGGAAACACAGAAGAATTAGTGTGGCTGGCACAGCACAACCAGAGCAGCTACAATCCCCTGGCTGCATTTCCAGGTGAGTATGCCTGTGAACTTATACCACCTCGAAATAAATGGAATTGCCTGCTGTGTCAGAGATCTTTCTCTCTAAGAAATGTTGGTTTTATTGGGACAGCTGAGAGAAAAGAGCTCTCTCATGAATCTGAGAGTAGAGATTAGACTTGTTACCTTTAGATTAAACCTCTGCTAATTAACCTTCCAATTAACCTCACATCACTCCTTTGAACAAGACTGTAAATACAAATGATACTACATTCCCTTTTATCAAAGAACAGCTTTTGCTAGATAGAATTATGATATATGACCATAATCTACAGAGAATTATATTAGCAAGAGTTTTAAACTCTGCCATTAGTCACCAGGATGAACAGAGAAGGCACAGCTGCAAAGAGAGGCACAAAAAGCAAAGCATGAAATCTTATCATCAAAGTGTTCTTTTTTCAAAGAAGCAAACTCTGAGATGCAGAATCACTTGAAAATATTGGTTGCACTTGCCAGGTTTAAAGAAAACTTGAGATGAAAACTATGCCATTGAGAAATTAAGGGGAAAAAACAAAACCTAACCAACCAAGCATCCGTAAGACAGGACTCAACAGATCTGCCACAGCCAGGCAATGCTCCAAACGCAGCCTTCCTCTCACTCGTGTGAGGAGGAGCAGTTCTACTCCAAGGGCTTTTTTGTGTGATTCATGTCATGCTGAAATACCACCTTCTCCTGTCTCCCTCCTCATCCAGAACACAGTGTCTGTCTTTTTCCCTTCCCAAACACTGTTTTTCCATGTGTGAAAAGTTCTTCCAGTTAGAGACAATGTTCTGCTGAACGCATAGGCGGTGAGAACGGAAATTGTTTCAGAACTGCAAAAAGCTCTGTGTGAACTTTCTGTTTAGGAACTACAACTTAATCAGCACCAATTCTCCTTCTCTCACTTTTCTGGCTGTATGTTTCTGCTTTTTTATTTGAAGGATTTCATTGTCACATGACCTTACTGAGCAACTTAGAAATGTTTCTTGAGTAACTGGTTTCCACTGGGCAACAGCGGTTGCCAAAGATGCAAAAGAACCTGGGCTAGGTTAACCAGGCACTGCCAGGACCATCCTCTGCTCAGTGTGCATTGCCAACTACCAAAAAGTACATCCAGCTCCACGTTCTCCCCGATGGACAAGCAGGACACGGACAAGGCAGTCTGCCACATCTCCCCAGACAAAGCATAAATAGCCAGTCATGTCTTCATTGATACTCAACCACCTCATCCTTTGAGGATTCATAGTCCTCCACTAGAAGGCTTGATGGAAACACAGGCAGACCTTTCATGCCAGGTTCTTGCTAAGGCAACACACCCTTCCTAATTTTATTAGGCCAAACCAAGAGCACATACCCCAGTTCTGGCACTCTCATCTGAGACTGTTTCTGTTGACTGCATCTGTTCTTCACACTGCAGCAAGATGCAAGCCATGCTTCTGCAGCTCCTTTCTTGGAGGAATCCCTGCTCTCTCAGGTCTCTCCTTGAGGAGCTGCCTTTCCCCTCCCACCACCTTACCAACTTCATTTAACTCCCTTAGTTTCCCATGAGCTGGAAAGGGTCCATTTCATTTAAATGCTACTACCAATTGTGTCTTCCATGTGTCAAAGCAGCTTTTCTTCAAAATATTTAAGTTTGTGTTGACTTTTTTTTTAAACATATATATATACATGTTTCATTCCTCTTCCAGGACTAGAACTAGAAACGTCAAACTCTTACCAAGAAAAGAGATATGTCTCACTAAAATCCACCTCACTGCAATGTTCAGTCTGCTTTGTAAAGCAAAGGGAATAGCAGTGCACATAAGTCTACATAACAATTTAAATATTACTCAAACTCCAGGACAAGGTAACAATTTTTAATTATCTCACTGATATTTTTTGGCAGCACTCTAGCAACAAGTAACCTCATTCCGTTTTCCCATACAATAATTCAATATGTATGAGTGTTTTTTCTTTCTTCTCCCTACCTCACAATTCAAGCCAGGAATGTCGTATTCTGCAAAGCAGTGATGCTAGCATAAATTACTGTGCTACCACAGTATGATTCCAAGGACATATACATAAATGTAGATAGAAATAACTGCCCTTACACAGGCTCCATGATTTTTGACTACTAGGATAAAGCTGAGAATGACAAACAAGAAAGAAAGAGTAATAAGAAAATAACTGTTTTACTATGAAATATGATCTTCCTTTTTTGTCTTCAGCAGAAGAAAAGTTCTGTACCCACAGCAGCCTCAAGTTCTCTGATAAATTTGTGTCTCTGGACTGAATTCTGAACAATAGGGCTACACTTAACAACACAGCAGTATTAAAACTGTCATAACAGCTTGAAATTCAGACTTTTCAAAGAACATGTGTAATTCACCTGACAAAAATAGCTATTCATGGGGAGCTAAAATATTTGAGAAAGAAGAATAATATCTGCAGTTAAACAAGCTTCCTTAGTTCTGTGCTCAGCACTGGAGCTGTATGCAAACAAATATGGAAAAGCTGACCTCCCATGGGTTGTACCACACAATCCTCCTCATCCTCCCTGTCATCATCCATCACGGGAAACAATGCCCCATAAAAAGACCATGAGTGTGAACGTAGGTATTTGTCTCTGGAATTTTCAGGATAACATGTTAATTTAGCCTCTAATTTTCATTAAACAAATTTTATCTGTATTCCTGAACTTTCCAGGCCAAATTATCTTACAGCACAGGAAAATCATGACCTTTGGCCTGCAGGCCTGTGTGTTGCTATGGGGCTCAGCAATGTACCTCTAAAAGAGGGCCTGTGCAAGGTGCTGAGCAGGATTCAGCCAGCCTAAACCTGCTAAAACAAGGATCCAGTTGGAATTCAAGGCCATAACTTCAAAGCCTATCTGTAAATATTTATATTTGCTCTTTCAAGTTCTGACAATTAAATCAAATGGCCAGAAGAAAAAGAAGATTTGTATTTGTGTATTTTTAGAATGTTTTAGCTCCCAGAGCTTTGCAAGGAGCTCCAAAGATACCTACTCATGATGCAAACAAGCATCCTATCAGTCTAACGCTGGCAGAGTATCAAGCAAGAGGGTTGAATGTTCTCTGAGAACAGAAGCAAATACATTGATTTCAGCCAAAAGGAAGAAAAACTGAGCGTATACATCTAATTAGTTAGCAAACTTTCCACAGGGGAAAATTTTTTCACTCATTAGAATTCAGTTAATTTGGGGTATTTTAAAAATTCACAAAAACAAATACAGAGGAAAAAACAACTTTTCAATGGGAGAGATGTCCTTCAGGATGCTACTTTAATCAAGTTCAGCATTCTGTGTATCCTAAAGGACAGAGACTAAGCCCTCTTGCTTCTCAGAATCACAGATGATCAAAAAAGGGTCTCCAATATACAGCTCTGGAATCTGCCCTTCTGACACTCATTATGTACTGCTGCATGCAGACCAAACCATGCATTCCAGCTCTGTAAGACTGTGCACAACAGCACCTCCTGCCAGTATTTCAGCTGAATCTTCACCTCAGTCTTGGAAGTCCTCTTACAAGGCCTCTGTCTGTGTTAAATTCTGTCACTCTTCCTTACTGAGACTATTTTTGCATTTCTTTGTAGGTTCTCTCTAATCTTAATCTACCTTTTGAGTGGAAGTCTTAATCTCATTGCTTCTCAGAAGAATGTCCTATTTGTGCTTGACAGATAAGTAATGACCACAGACAGTACTCACCCAGACTGTATGAGCAAAGGGCTTACTGTAAATGCAAAGCACTGCATGCAAATTTGGACTGGATTAAGGATTTCACAATTGAAACAGTTTTCATACATTTTATGCATTATTTTTATGGCTACTCATTATCTGGACTTAGTTTTGCTTAATGTTGGTAGAGACTAAGATCACTAAGTCAGTCCTGTTACAAATAGAACTTCTCTGGCCAGGATCAAACAGAAATGAAATGTTTGGGGTTTTTTTTTAAAAGGACAGTTGCAATATTGTAAACACATATAGCATAGCCAAGGTGATACTGCAGAGAAAAAACATATGCATTTGCCTCCATTTCAGACAAATGAGGAGAATTCTAATTTTTTTTTTCTACATTTTCTGGGCTTTTAATTCCACACTGCAAAACTGGCCAGTCCTCAGACCATGGACCATGTAACTCTTGACACTTCCCTTTAAATCATTTAGTGGCTTCCTGCTAAACCCACTGCTTCTGCAGTAGGATTTTCTGTAAGACTAAATTACCACTAAAAACTTAAAATACGAGGAGGACAGACCACTGCACTCCCTCTCCCAATGAAACAAGTAATGATCTGGTATCCAGAGCTAAAATACTGTAGAGATCTAATGTATAAGGAAGTATTGTGTATTCTTATGAATCCTTTGCAAGATTTGCTAACTTGTTGAGTTTGGGGTACAAAGGAATACTTTTTTATCGAATGAAATTTGAACTGACTTACAGTTAACCACCTCTGAACTTCTTTTAAGTTTTTATCATTAACCTCCATGTTCCTCCATCCCAAGGCTCAAATCCATATTCATCTTGCAAAGCAACACTCCCAAGTGTATCACCTCTGCTCATTCATAGCAATAACTGAATCTGTGATTGTGACAAACAACAGAACATTGTTCCAGGCTGGAATTAACTCTACCATACTGCCTGAAGTGGAACTGGGAAACTGCCATGTAAGTGTCTTTATTTTTAACTACGCTAACATCTACCAATTGCACTGTTACTTGAAGCAATATGGCATTTTTGTAGTGTGGGGAGAAATAACTGAATCTAACATGCCTGCATCCCACCTCAGTGCCTTAACCCAAAGACAACCTACTCCCTCTGTCTTTGGTGAGCAGAATGTATCTGCTCACTGCACAGCTTGCATTAACACTTTGCTATTATCTTTCTTGTCTTTATTTAATGCCTTGACAGCACTATATTAACTATTATGTATGGCTCTACTAGAGGCTGACAAACTCTGCTTGGAAAGAACCACCTCACAAATAAAGGGGAAAGGAAAAGGTTCAGTCTTTTGGTCTGTGAGTTGGATCAGAGATAGATCTCAACCTCTATTACCTTCCACAGCCTTTGGGGTTGAGTCAGGAATCCCAGCAGTGAACAGGCACACAGATACCTCCAAGATTGCACATCCTGACAGCTCTGGACGTGTCCCAGTCCTGTTTCACATCAGCACTTTCTGTGTGGCACTGTTTGGAGAGAGGAGAAGAAGAAAATAAATGATAAGAAAAGCCAGAGGCTGGTTGTGTATGGACAGAGTGAAGCTGGTAGCCAGAGGAGTGGATGCAAACTTAGCTTTATTACCTCACGTGTATACTGAAAATCTGAAATGTGTGACACAGGCCAGGCTGAACCAGGACAGCCATCAATACACAAGCCAGGGAGAGAAGGACTTAAATAACAGACAGAGGAAGATCCACACTCCCTGCATGGAACATGATTGTCTAATACCAATGAAACACCTTGGAGGAGAAAAAGGGGGAGTTACTCTGTGTCATTAGCTGCCATGATAGAAAATCACATCTTCCCAGTTGAAAATATAATTCATTCTAAATTGGGTGTAGATAAAAAGAGCTTGAGGAGGAGAACTAGCAAAAAATGCACATTAGACACACAGATACATATAACATGGGCTAAAATATTTCATTCTACTGCACCCTGCTACTTTACCTTTCTCCCTTCATTCCTTGCTCCTCCTCTGCCAAGCTTCATTACTATCAAGTAACTCAGCAGGCTCACAAGTTTTTCTGTTTCATCTGCAAGCCTTCCAGCACAGATCACTATTCATGATCTTCCAACTGTCATTTGGGCTAGTGGAAAACAAAAATCAAACCAAAACTCAACAACACCTTCTCAGCATGAGGGCCCACCCAGGTCAGTACACTCAACAGAACTGTCAGGTGTTCCTTTGCCACCAGAACAATAAAATAAGCCAAATCAATCATGAGAACGTTTGAGGGAGATCCTGAAAAGAACATCCAGGGAATAAGGTTAGCTTATTGTTTCATGGAAATGCACAACACAATAATGCAAACTTTCCCATCCGCTTGCATTAACACTTTGCTATTATCTTTCTTGTCTTTATTTAATGCCTTGACAGCACTGTATTAAATATTATGTATGGCTCTACTAGAGGCTGACAAACTCTGCTTGGAAAGAACCACCTCTGTCAACACATGGATCTGAGGTCAGAACAGTAGGACTCAGTCCAAGCTGTAGTCTTGCATGACTCTTGCCACACAAGGACTGGAGCTTACCCCAAGTAAGCACTGAATACAGTACTCAAAGGAAGATGTGTAACTCCTGCAACTCACTATATTGCATCCAAGGTGGCAGTGCCACAGCCAGGAGGAAGGGGACAGAATGCAATGGGGCCATGCCCAGCCTTGTGCACCATGTGGGTGTAGGCACCCCGAGTGGAGAAAACAAACTGTGCTCCTGTGAGCAGGTGAGGACAGGGCTGACATTTCAGATGTGATGAGCACCCACTGAACTGAATCCAAGAGCTTCTCAGCTCACCCAAACACCAGGACATATACAGTGTACCCAGCAATCTATAGAGTTATTAATATTTCATCCTGATATATATTTTTAATCAAAAGATCTTAAAGTCCAGGAGAATTTCCAGTTTATATATTCCTGTCTTTAGATACTTTCATTACTAAATAGTTTATAGGATACAGAACTTACACAAAAAAAATCAAGAATTTAATGATTTACAGACATGGATTTCTAGCATGATGAAGATCCACAAAAAAACCCATTTATTTTCACCAACAGTGAAAATACCCTTAGCTCTTCCATATATATTTCAGCATACTTCACCTGATGATTCAGACCAAGTACGTGACAACTCATAACTTGGGTCTCCAGGACAATTACATCAAACGAATTAAAAGAGAATTCCATATGACTGCTGTGTTAAACTAAATAAAAATAATAATTTAAAAAAGGTTACTCTGTGTAGAGGCAAATCAATTTAAATCCTAGTATGGAAGGAGGAAAGGATTCCAAAGTGAAAATATAATTGTTGAAGGAAGAATCATTGATAAACATTAAGAAAGGTTTTTGGTTTGGTGTTGTTTTGTTGTTCTTTTTTTTTTACTAGTTGTATCTGAAATAGGCTCAGAAGATGAATTTTTAAGGTAGCATCCCTTGCCATATGGGGAAGCAAGCTGCAAATTCCCTGACTCAGTCATGTTCTCTGTGTGACTAGGAGACTACCAAATAAGTAATTTAAATGACCTGAAAATTAACCGACAATTCTGGAACCTTGTGGTTAAAGGGCTGTGAAAAATGAAAATTGATGAGCTGACTTTGAAGACCACAATGCCTCTCTTGTCTTGTGTAATAGGTGAGAGAGACTCACAAAGCTTCCCAAAGCTCTGCTCCCTGTTTTACTCCCTTGGAGTTGAACATTCAGTCTTTTTTCACTGAAGGTGAAGGCTTTCATGCACTACACTGGAAAATACATATATTTTGAAATCCCCAAAGGTAGATATTTAACACTATGTGAGTTACTGTAGTCAAACTCTCTGGATTCAATATTTCAATGAATAATATTCACACTGAAAATTAAACTGGCCCATAGCAGTCTGTGTATGCATGACTAACCAACATATTAGTTGTTAATTTTTATCCTAGGCAGACTATAACAACTGCTTCCATTCTGCCTATCAATTTCTATGACATTTATGGAAGGTAGTAATTAATTCAGTCGAATAAAAAAAGTTTATAGAACCATGTGAACTTGACTGCTGAAGTATTCTGCAACTTGATATATCCAGTTACTTAGTGGGGGGTTTATTATGCATGACAGTATTGGGCAGTGCATTGTAAAACACAATACTTGCTTAACAGTGATGAAAGAAGGCATTTTTTTGTATAAGAAAACCCAACAACCACAAGCTTTACCAAGCTGCATTAAGGGACTTAGAGGCTGATAAGAGCAGCTGTGCAGCAGCTCTGCAGTTAGTGGCTTGCAAGACAGATCCAAAACTGAGCCTGGAATAATCAATTCAAATGCAACTGATGCATCAAAGCTGGCAGCAAAGTGAAAACAGACACTTTGGGGCTGGATGCTAGACTAGGAATGGGAACAAAACAGAAAGTTCCAAATTTGGGCTTTTGCAAGTATGTGCCTAGCAGACAGAAATATAAACTACTAAAAAGAATGAAAATAAAATAAAATAAAATAAAATAAAAATATAAAATAAAATAAAATAAAAATATAAAATAAAATAAAAATATAATATAAAATAAAATAAAAATATAAAATAAAATAAAATAAAATAAAATAAAATAAAATAAAATAAAATGCACTACCAAATAATAAACAGGTCTTTACTTTCTAATAAGTATTTGTCTTCTAAAAACATCTCTGAAGCCTGTCTGGACTGTCAGAAGCCAGGACACCACCACTGCAGAGGCATCTCATCTACCAGTCTCCTTCCTGGGAACACTCTGGCTGGGAAAGTCCCTGTAGTATTATTATTATTTACCATGTTAGCACTGAAGGAAAAAAGCAAATTACTTGTTTCTGTTACCAAAAGAACCAACAAAGTTGTTCTCCCCCCAGTGATTTTTTCTTGTGGCACGAATGCCTCCTGCAATCCCAAGTCTTCACAGTGTGTTTCCCCTCAAAGAACAGGTTAAGTTAGTAACTACCATGTACAGAAAAGGCATGTTTGTCTGGCATACAAAGACAAATATTTGGGTTCCTGCTCTATCCCCTTCAATATTTCACATCCCGAGGATGTGCCCTACCAAGTGGGCCAGGGGCTCTCTCTCTCATACTTGGATTCTTCATTCTTAGAAACTGTTTCAAAGGGATTCTTTCTGTAAAGGAACAAATTATTCGGAAATCTGACTAACACTGATTCAAAAAAAGAAGACAACTCATCAGACTTATTTTCTGGACCCCAGACACCCAAAACTATTCCAATAAGACCCAGATTTTAAGCCATGAATCTGAGACATTGACTTCATTCTTTAGCCCCTAGTAACACCTTACAATTCCACGTACACTAATTAGAGAGCCAGCTCATCACTTCTTCCACTGTTAACAGTCTCTACTGCAAGAGCTGGCTGTCTTTTTGCTATCAAATTTGCCACAGTCAGCGCTTGGCTTGAAGTTTATGGCTGTTTTGTCTGATGAGGAGACACCACAACCCAAAGCTCATCTGCTCCAGATAAAATCAGCTGGTCTCATAAAAGGTACTAAGTATCCCTTCCTACAAATCTTGCACCTTTCAGAGCTCTGGGCAAACACAATTACAAGCTCACTTTCCTTACTGCAGCATACCTCTTTTTCACTATCAACTGCAATCATTTTATCCAGTCTCTTTTGAGGTTTGATGCAATAATCAGGACAAAAAGTCCACAAAGTTCTTTATCAAATGGTCATATTTAGTACCCATGTTGTATTTTCTCTGTTACCTCACTTTCTGAGCAATGTCTCAATGCTTAGATAATATATACAACATGTGTAAGAGCCATCACAGCAAAGGCATGCTGGAAAGCTACTCTGATGTCAGTGGCTTATGATGCACACTTTATACACCCTTACTGAATACAATATTTTTTTTCTGAGGCTGCTTGCAAAATCCACCAAGTATGAAATAAGGTTTACTCCATGCAGGAGCCCTGTGGCCTGGGAAGAAATTTCTCTCTCTAAGGCTGGCGTTCTGTTTTCACACACAATTTCTTTTTGCTGTATGTGTAGTGCAGTGACTGCTTTTTATGCAAAGATTTGTGATTAAAAAAAAATCTAAACCCAGTCATGCTAGGAATGAACAACTGGCAAATATGGTAGGTAAATGTGGTTTAGAAGTATTTTGAATGAGCTATGAGTAGTGTTGTTGGGATGGAAACAGTATACATGTCTTACTCCTCTGGAATCCAGTTCATACATCCAGGCTCTACAATTCTTATTTTTGACACTTTTTTCTGACACGTGTCAGGGTGTGGGGGACTGATCAGCTGAATACAGCACAGTACTGCTCTGAACAGAGGAAATGCTCACCTGCCTGCACTCGTTCCAGCAGATAAACTCCATCAAACTCAGGAATGCAGAATCACCTTCATCACCCCTTGGGAGCCTTTCAGCATCGTCTGAAATTTATCCATCTACTGATACTTCCTTATATCCTTAAAGCAAATCTTAAGGGCACAGAAGGCTACGTACAGCATCTGGCCTGCCAGTGACTAACATGGAAATGTTTACTGTAACTGCACAGAAAGAACTCCTGATTTCTGCACTGAAGAGCTTTCCCCTGACCCTGGGAGCGACAGATGCCCACACTTACCTCTCAAAGAAGCGAGAGATGGGAAAATCTCACACCCACTACAAGTTGTTTCCTATGGAGATGATTCAGCCTTGCCAACAGTTTTCTTCTGCTGCTTTGGCATCCACTTCATGTTCACTACCTCTTAATTCTGTAACTTTTACCATAGTCTTAGATAGCACCAGATACCTAAAAGTAGGTACTGAAGTACTACTAAATGTAGTACTGAAGACTCCTGAACAACATGAAGCTGACAATCATCTGGCCAATCTTTCTCCAAGACCTTGGGAAGTTTTCTTCTTGGAAAATTAATGGCAGGAAATGCAAAACCCAAAAGAATTTTTACGGAGCCCAGAATCCACTACAGATGATGAAGAGCTGTCAGGAGGAGAAAAGCAGCAAGACAGGAGATACAGCACTACTGGGAGACTTCCAAAGCTCCTGGTAAACTCTTACACTAGGAAAGATGAAATGTTCTAACTCTGTCACTGGCTCTTTCAAGAAGCCACTGGTTAGAGGACCCTAGAAGAGATCCCTTAAGTGAAAAGTACTTAACAGCTAGGAAGGTACTCCAGGTATCCTGGGTCTATTGAATCATGGCTATTATTAGACACAGGTTACTGGGCTAAGTATCTTGCTGGTAGGAATTGTATGGTGGTCCTTATGTTCCTATGAGTATATTTAATACAATGGCTCTAAGGATTGGATACACAGTATTGCAACATTGAAGTGTGCAAGTTCTACAGCTCAGAAGGTTCTTTGTCAATTTGGTGGTGCTCTTGCAAGATAAAAAGAGCCAAGGGCGGGTGGATAGCTCTTTCCTAGCTAGAACCTAGTGCAGCATGATGCAGAAAACAGAGAATGAACTTGCTAGGTAAGAGTCACTTGAGCAAACTGTCTGCACACTCTTTGAGGAAGTCTTAAATTTAGGCCTGGAAAAACTATGTAGCCATTTACTGTGGGGGCCTGAGGTAGTTCTGCATCATGAACATTAGGCTCACATTCTCTCTTTGCATCTGCTGAGCAACCAGTGCAGTAATTTGGCTCTGCATACCTCTACAGAAGACTTGTGCTGTCACAAGTCTACCAGAGCACCCCAAATGCTAAGCTTAATTACCAGTGGGTTATTGCCACCAAATAAAGTGGCATGTGATCAATTTAGTGTGCCATGCACAGGCTGTGCTACCTACCAATATTCAGTGGAATAACTCACATCAACACTGGAAGAAGTACTGGGTGACTTATATCCTCTCCCTTCTTCCTGTATTTCTCCTTTATAATGAAGAAGAGAGTGTGTACTCTCCTCTCTGCCAATAATGCCATGTTTTTACCTGCCCATCAATATCAAATGTGGTTTTATATTACACTGGTGATTAAATTGGCATTTACACACACGGAGAAAAAGGAGCAAAAAAAAAGACTCTTAGAATTACATCCTTTCAAGAAATTTTGCAGACAAGAAAGTATGAAAAAATTATTCTAGACGAGGCAGAAAAGAAAGAAAAGGTGTTATAGCCTGAAAATCAAGCCAAAACAGCTCAGCAGTCAAGAATAAATAACTAAAAAAGAGCAAGGGAAAAAAAAAATAGAAGGAAAAAAAAACCAAGCCTCAAAATGAGATACTTTGTATGACAGATCTGGATGAGCAAGATCTTCAAATCATATGAATGCAGGCATAAAAGAGACCAGATGTTGTTAAAATCATGTAGTTGATGAGCTAGAACATTATCTGTAGAGTTCTCCAAAGAACACCTGTAATCTACACACATTTTCCCCAAGTAAATTCTGTTACTTAAGATTCCCTTCTCTTCTGCTATGTGACGTGGATGTAAGGCATCTAAACATGAATGCAGACACAGATCCTCTCAGTATACTTCACAGCAGTTCACACTGTAATGGAAAGCCTGGGTTATGCATCTAGTTTTTAGCTGTACTGGATACATGATTGCCTTCTTGAGTGGCAATCACAAATTATTATCAAAGGGCAACATAAATGGCATTCAGATTTCAATGACTGAGCTCATTACGACATTTAGAGCACTTACCACTTATTCTGAGTTTTGCTGATTGCTGCTTATCCACAGATTACAAATATTGCAGAGTACTTTAGACAACCAGAGCCATTTTCTTCCAATTCTACTTATCTGGCACCTCGCTTTGTAGGTAATTTCACTGTAGTCAGCGGACCTAGAGGGAAAAGCCAGGAGAAAACTGGGAGTCAGCTTGAGTTAGGTGTGACAGCAATTGCCCCACTACACACAGAAGTTGGTCAATTTACATGAAAGGAGATGCTGAAATGCTACCAAGTCCTTGAAGGACTGAAAGTCCAAATGATCCCATTTTGTCACAACTGGAATCCAGTAAGCCATTTCAAACCTTCTCACCACAAGAGAAGTATTAAGGAGAATTCCACTGAAGTGTATGTCCTTGTAGGAGAAGGAGAAGAGGGAAGGGCTGTAGTTCTACTCCAAGGCAATTCTGAAAATGTTGATACCTTCTATTTCAGAGTATCAATTAAATCTTCTAAATATCATCTTAAAGAGGTAGAATTATGAAGAAATTGGTTTTTTTTTTTTAGACTAAAATCTAACCTGTTAATATCTTTCCATTTAGAGATTTAAAAAAGTGACTGTGCAGGTGAGTTAGCTGGGTGTGGGCTGGCGTTGTGGAAAGCCACAATCATATCCCTTCTTGCTGATTAAGCATCACTCCAAGTCAAGTCAGATGCTGATGTGAGTATGCAGCAATTACAAAATCAACCAAGTGGTCTCCCAGGAGTGGATCTGCTGCACAGAGCTGGTTTTATTTAAGTCCCTGGCAATGGTGGTTTGTAAGCAGTGCTCTCTGTGTGTTTGAGAAAGGCCTGAACACACCAAGGGCTGCCTGGTTTGAGGCAAGACCTGCTAAGTCAGACACAGGTTTGGTCAGGCCTTGGAGCTTCTGCGAGCAGGAGAGTTCCCAGGTGTACAGAAGTCAGCCATCCCTTGCACACTAGGACTTCTCACGGCAGTGTCATAAACTACTTCAACTATCTTTTGTCAGATTTTCTTCTGTAACAGGCAAAATATCTGTAAAATATCCAATTCACTTCCTTGACCCATTAGCAGCTTTTCCTACCAGCTTCATCAATGGTATGAGTGCTCTAAATATTCTGTATTGTTTGTGTGTGTCCTGCTCACTCCAGCTTTACTTTGATTTCCCTGCACTGCCAGTGAGAAAACACTTCTGGTGTTATGTTAGCTAACACCTCTCAGAGACAAAGCTGCTCAGATAATGCAAATAACTGTTTAATGCTTCAATGCAAACGATCAGTAGCTTTCCAAAGCAGAAAGACACTTAAAATCATGTTTACATCTTATGGGCTACACTATTTTGAAAATCCATGGCAATAGAGGAACCAAACATTGGAAACTATAGTCCTACCTTTAATCTAAGTATTTTTTGTTCCTTCCATGCCTTAGCTATCTTCCTTAGGTTATCTTTTTACCATTCTTTATATTTCGTGTAACAACTGGACTAAGACCTACCTCAAGAATTCATCACTCCATACACAGCTCTAAACCAGGCTCCTCTCTGCTCATCTCTCAGTTATAATTTTGAAGAGCTTCAAAGATGAGGATTTCAAAATGTTCACACCAGAGCTATTACAGAACTTCTCTACCCTTCTATACCTATCCCAAGTCTTCCTTGCTTAAGTCACAAACACAAAAATGAAGGAACACTTGATCACTTCTTTCTTCTGCCTTCTATACAACTTAATTAGCAGTAAAACGATGTCCTTTCCTTCAGTGACATTTTTAACCTACTAGTGTCAAAACAGTTTGCAAAGCAGATGCCAGCCCTTACCCACATTTCACAGACATGTAAAATGAAACACAGAGAAGCTGAGGCCAGAGTCAGAATCCCAGCCCAGAGCCTTCTGTGCTACGGTCACGTTTGAGTCCCCATCATGCCAAAAGTAATCAAAACCTACCAACCAGAATTCAAGTTTAGATCATGCACCAAAAGTACTTAACTTTCTTAGTAGATTTTTCCCTAGCTTAGTAGCTAAGGGAATGCATTAGTGTTGCCTAAGAAAAGCAAGCAAACGACCTTTTTCTCAAACATTACAAAGTATCTTGGACTGAAGATAAAGCCAACTACACATGGGAAAAGAGTTGGGTGTTGAATTTCCTTACAAACATCTCAGCACCTGTCTGCTGAGTTGTGACCCAGTGTTCACGACCATGGGGAAGGTAAGAAAGCTGTAGCTTTTCTTAGCCCTACTCTGTGTGTGTGTGCTTCAGATCATGTTACATGGAGTAGCCATACAGACAGGTAATCTCCCAAAGTTGTTTTCTGCTTTTTTTTTTTTTTTTTGGTAACCTTCAGCAGCTGCTAGACACCTACCATCCTAGAAGGTAAAGCTGTTTCTCATCAATTGCTTTGATATTCTCCAAGTTACACCTTCTAAAACTATTGCCTTTGTCCACCATAGCCCCAGTACTTCTCTACAGCCTTTAATACCCATGAACATCACAAGGCTTATTACCAAGTTACACCATAAACAGCTTTTTTGATAGGCAGTCAGAGCTCACTCTCTCACCCTCAGACATTTTCTCTGGTCCTGTGGTCCTCTCAAAGAACTGCTCCCCAGTTAACAGCACCGTGTTACCACCTGTGTGGTTTATTCAGAGACACATCATGGCACTCAACTGTATCAAACTGCAGTCCTGACAGTATGGGGCAGGGAGGAGAAATGTTCATCCAGGTCCGTGGGCATATTTGGGATGTTGACTCCTTTGACTTCAGTGAGGCCTTTGACACCTTTTCCCACAGCATTCTCCTGGTGAAACTGGCTGCTCGTGGCTGGGATGGGCACACACTTTGCTGGGTTAAAAACTGGTTGGGTGGCCATGCCCAGAGAGTTGTGGTGAACGGAGTTAAACCGGCTTGGCGACCGGTCACCAGTGGTGTTCCCCAAGGCTTGGCACTGGGGCCACTCCTGTTTAACATCTTTATCAATGATTTGGATGAGGAGATTGAGTGCACCCTCAGTCAGTTTGCAGATGACACCAAGTTGGGTGGCAGTGTTGATCTGCCTGAGGGCAGGGAGGCTCTGCAGAGGGATCTGGACAGGCTGGATCCATGGGCTGAGGCCAATGGTGTGAGGTTGAATAAGGCCAAGTGCCGGATCCTGCACTTCGGCCACAACAACCCCCAGCAGCGCTCCAGCCTTGGGGAGGAGTGGCTGGAAAGCTGCCAGGCAGAGAGGGACCTGGGGGTGTTGACTGACAGCCAGCTGAATATGAGCCAGCAGTGTGCCCAGGTGGCCAAGAAGGCCAACAGCATCCTGGCCTGTATCAGCAATGGTGTGACCAGCAGGGACAGGGAAGTGATCTTACCCCTGTACTCAGCTCTGGTGAGGCCACACCTCAAATACTGTGTTCAGTTTTGGGCCCCTCACTACAAAAAGGACATTGAAATACTGAAGCGTGTCCAAAGAAGGGCAACAAAGCTGGGGAAGGGTTTGGAGCACATTCTGATGAGGAGCAGCTGAGGGAACTGGGGGGGTTCAGTCTGGAGAAGGAGAGGCCAAGGGGAGACCTCATTGCCCTCTACAGCTCCCTGAAAGGAGGGGGTAGCGAGGGGGGGATGAGTCTCTTCAACCAAGTAACAAGCAATAGGACAAGGGGTAATGGCCTCAAGCTGTGCCAGGGGAGCTGTAGCCTGGATATTCGAAGTATTTCCTCACAGAACAGGCTGTCAGCCATTGGAACAGGCTGCCCAGGGCAGTGGGGGAGTCCCCATCCCTGGAGGTGTTTCAGAGTCGTGTTGACACAGTGCTCAGGGATCTGGGGTTGTTGAGGACTGTCAGTGTTGGGTTGATGGTTGGACTCGATGATCTTCAAGGTCTTTTCCAACCTAGATGATTCTGTGATCCCCCGTGTGAGGCTTTTGCCTTTTCACAAGTGCTCCTCAGCAGCTCTGAGGAACTGCTCCAATAGTACAGACCAATGTTTTCTTCACGGACACAGCAAAACTGTACCACCAAAAGAACACCACACAAAACCTCTGGTAAGATATTGTGCAGAGATGTCTCCACCCCAAGACATTAGCTGTAAGGAAGAAGCACATCGCTGTATTTTGCCTGTGAATGGGAAACCTGGCTGTACATTTTAACCACCCAGCTGCTACTCAAACACACAGTGATATACTGAAAGAGAAATTCAGCAGTTAACTACCCTGGATGGTTTGCACTCTCCTTTCTTTCTCCTGAAATCTCATTGCATTTGCTTGTCAGAGGAAACAGGAAGTTCTTCCTGAAGGTACTGGCAGTCACAGAGAAAACCTGATTAAAAACTGCTCCTACCACGTTGCCTGCTCCTCTATCACATGATGCAATGATTTACATTAATAACAGCAGAGTGCAGGGAAGACCTGCTGAGCCTTTAATAAACTTCCTTCTTCCAATCACTTTAAATGTTCTTTAAAGTTGCAACTGAAGTAACACAAAGCCTGCATAACAGTACACTTGACATTTATGATCTTGGCAATAAATCTGATTTGTGTTTTTACAATGTCTGCTTTTGATTAATTGTAAAAAGTTTACTATAAATACTTTCAGAGAAACAGTGGAATGGTTAATAAACTGCATTGTGCATGGTAATAACTTAAATTATAATGGAGTACATGCCTTAAACCACATACATTAAATTCAAAGCACTACAAAAAGCCAAATGCTCACAAGTTCAACTTTCATTACTACTCTCATTAGGGAATAATTGTGAGGCACCCTGAATTTCTTCCAGCCTCAGCATCTATTAACATAGTGCATCATTCTGTACAGGTTTTATGGATAAAGTTCCACTCTTGAAATGTAAGCAACGTTTGTAATGCATCTTAATCCCCCTTATTTTAATTAGTACAGCATGATTAAGTTAGAATAGCAAGAGATTGTAATCTGGACTCAAAAGTCTAAGAAAAAAACCCACCAGTAGTGGTACTATTTCTTAGCACGACACCAGTGGAACCCAAGAAATGTAATTATGCCAGAATTCTGCAGCAGAAAAGACCTGGCAGGGAGGTGTGGGGGGTGCGTTTTTATCACTTCAGGAAACTGTCTCACCTGCTGCTCATGGGTCCTTTTCTGGGAGGGTGCCAAAGCTGAAGGGTAATAGAACCATAATGAACAGCTCCAAATTAAATTACGCTGCTGCAATGTGGCGTTATTTGGTGTAAATGATTTCATTGCAATTAAGGAAACAGATACACAGGCCACAGCAGGTGGCTGGTGATGTACCAGCACCAGATGAGTTGACCTGCAAGGGAGAAGATTCTGCAGACAGAAGCAGGTCTGCTATCCATCCAGTACAATAAACATAATGCTGCATTATTACAGGAGGAACTGGTATTGCAGAGAATTAGAATAGCTACTGCATAAACATTTCTGAAGTGTTTGTCTGACTGGGTGCAGAGGCCAGAACCAGACCTGTGTAACGTTCAAATCTCATTAGTACCTCACCAAATAGGTGTGAAATGATGGGTGTGCCATGATTTGTTAACTGCCCAAGAGTTCACTGTTCTCCTAATTAATGTGTGCAACCTAAATCAGCATTTTTAGGAACTCATTTTGCTTTTGATTCTGCCACTTGTAGACAGTTGAAATAAATCAGACTTTATAATAGCTTTGAAGATGAGCAACCACAAGTCATGTTCCCAACATTTTTCCATTCTCTGCTGGTTTTTGAAGCGTACAAATTTTAACACACACAAAAAAGTCGCTTTTGTTGATATGTCTTTGCCCTAATTGCTTGAGAACTTGCAACATTTTAAAATCAGACATTACCATCAACAGGATAAAGTGCTGAACAAGAGAAGAATCAGGTAATTGCTCATTACAGTTGAATATAAAATAAATAAAGCAGGTGTCTTCCAGAAGTTCACTAGGCCTGACTGTCTCATCCTGGCAGGAACACACAATGCCAGTGCACTCCACAGCCCTCTCAAGATGGAACTGAAAGCTCTATACAAATAGGGAGCTCTGTTTATACAAACACATGCTCCGCTCCCTCACCCCCAGGGCCATGCAGACAGGTAAGGGCACAGCACAAGGCAGTGCAGAAGAGATGATGGAGAGCAAGTGCTCCAGATGATATAAAAACGTATGCAGCCATAGGGGACAACTTCTTTGCATGCACCAAAAGCCACACAAACTGATAAGGACGAACACATATGTCAAAGGAGCCCATTCAATGCAAATTCCCCAAGAATATGAAAAGAAATATTTTTAAATTCACATAGATGGACTCAAAAGTATTTATGGGGACTCAAGACAATGCTGAAAATGTGCCCAAGCCTTGAGAAGTTTTCATGCTCTATATTTTCCTTAGAGATGCTGAATGTTATGAGTAGCTTATTTTTTAATATTGTCACTCTTCACTGAGATAGGTCGCTCTGTTCCCCACATAACACAACATTATACTTCTCATCTTTTCCTATTCTTCATCACATTTCTACAGGCACAACACTTACCATCAACTATTCATAAGCTCTCTTCATTTTAGTCTCTCTTTAATAACTCACCCTCTATTTCAGACCAAAAGTAAACAGCCTCCAGGCCGATGCTTTTCCAGACCCATGCATAAGAGATTTTCCCAGTGTCCCCCTCTGCAGAGCCTGCTCTCAGCTGCCATTGGAGACAGGTTAGGGGAACTCTGGCCTTGTCCTGTTTGCAATTCCTGTGCCTTGGGAATAACCCATTGGCAAGCAATAACATAAGCACCTGATAAACATCAGGGATTCACACCAGGTGAAGTTCTGAAGACAAAACAGCTTCTGTTTATTGCTCACAACTAACACACTACAGCTCTTCTCTGTCCTTGAAGAATGTTTGTTCACAAAGTGCTTTAAAAAGAAACTAACAACTGAGGTCTTGATATTGTTTTACCCCACTGCTTCCACTGACGTCACCTTCACCATTAATACCAGAAAACAAACAAAACCAGGAACACTTAATAGTACAAGAGACTACAAGGTAAGTTAAAATAGCCTAAGTCTGGATCTTAATTACAAAAACTCATTAGAAAAAGCCAAAGAAGCTATTAAACTAAAGAACAAACTAATAATTTAAAAAAAAGGTTGCAGCTTCATACTCTATGGTTTCCCAACTCTTAGGTAAAATGAACCATTAATACATGTTTATCTATCAAGTGTTGGTGTGCTGAAGCTGGTTCTCACTCCTCCTGCTATATAGGTCCTGCCTCTTCTCTGACCCTCTGTTTGAAACCCTCAAGAGCAAGGCTGCGACGAGTTTCTCTAAACCTCTTCACATTCTTGTACCATGACAGCTCCAGTGTTTGGGGACACTATGTGCATCAGAAACGCAGCTACAGACCCCAGAGGGCAGAAACTTCTCTAGGAAAAGCACCTGGCTGTGGGAACAAAACCCTGGACAAAATAAAAACTGCAGTTTTAACCATGCCAGCTCTGGATGAGACTGAAACCTACTTGTCAAGGGCCCAGGAAGGATATTCCAGCTTCAGCCTGTCTCCTGGGGAGCACACCTTTCAGAATGTTGTGCTTTGGCTTTCCATGTCAGACAAGCAAAGCTGACTCCTGACTTGAGTACCACAGGTCACACTGCTGCAGTTCAGTGTCTCACAAGAGCACCAAGCCACAGGAAAACAGCAGACATTTGTGGCGGCACAGAACACAAAACACAGGAGCACTGCACCTAGAGACAGGGGTTCACAGCATAGGCTGGAAGGGACTGAGGAGGCCTCTAGTCCAACCTCCTGCTCAAGGCAGGGCCAGCCCTGGGGCCAGATCAGGCTGCTCAGGGTTTTACCCACTTGAATTCCAAGAACCATCAAGGATGTAAATCCCCTCCAGGCCCCCAGTTTGTTGTCATTCACAATCGTGGTGAGAATGCCCTCCCCCACCTCCTCCAGGTCACTGATAAAAACGTTAAACAGAGTGAGTTTGCAGCACAGACCTCCCACAGTACTCTACTTGACACTGGGAACCATCAAGTTAAAACATTAGGTTAGAACAGGAGAGAAAAGCCCAAAGCAGACAGAAGTACTGGCAGCATAATTCACTGTCAGTGCCCCAGGATTGTGGCTTTGCCTGTTCTGCCCTGACACATCAAGCCAGCTCACCCACATCCTTTTTTGCATCAAGACCCAATCAAGCTATATTCACCTTGACCAGTCTTCAGCAAAAGTCTAATACATAGCTGTCGAGTCTTTCACTGCCCCTCCACAGCAATCTTATACAGCAGTTCATGACCCTCTATTACTTAAAAAAAAGAAGAGAATAATATTTTCAAAGTTAATGAAAAGGAATCATATATATGTTACATATATACTTATATATTATTTCTATGCGTAGATTTCATTAAAACACGTAATTTTTTCATCTTCTCTGCAATACAGAACCATTTAACAGACAGCTCATCAATGAGAATCCCACCCATATGACTACAGAGAATTAAAACCAGCCAGTATAGTGCTCATTAAAAGCTGAGCACCATATATTCCACCCCAATGGATATTCTCAGATATTCTTCCAGCAGCAGTGCTGGCCATCACTGGTCCATGTTAAAACTAACCTTAAGAAAGAGAGATTGTTTCTGGTTCTCCCCAGGCTCTGTGTCAGGTTCCTGGGGTTGCTCTGCAAACAGCTCTTCGGGTGCACTGTCAGGCGTGGCTCTAGGGGCAGGGGCACACAACCAAACGAGCTCCCCTGCTCCTCAGTGGTGTCTGTGGGAACACATGTGGGATCATGGCTTAGTTTATGACAAGAACTGTTATGTGGATGAATTCTATAACAGAAAGCAAAATCAACTTTGTATAAGCAGCAATAATCTCCTTTAATAATGATGCTGTAAATATTTCTTTTATTCAGCCTGTATTCCAACTCCAAACTGATGATTAGGCAATATCAAAATTACACATAAAAAAAATTAAAATGACCATGACTGGTCACTGAAAGAGCAAGCACGGAGTAGACAAGCCTGTGCATCCTTCACATATCCTCTGTGGCTGCTGGCTGGTTAACCAGCACAAGGAATTTCATTTTCCTCATGGAGGCAGAACCCTGCTGGGTGAGGAAATTACAATACAGAGGAAGGGGGGAGACAAAATTTGCTGCATTTTAAAACCATATTTTCCAGATATAGAGAAAAAAAACCAGCCTGGGTATGGGAGAAAAGCTTTATTAGCAATAGAGTTTTAAGGGCTTCCATCACTTCTGTTAGGGCATTGCTGAAAAGTATTTCTCAGCTCTGATTTACTTTCCCCTGATTTTTTACTCTGTCTTTTCACTTCTTGATGTTCCTAAGAAAGATGAGCCAGGGTTCTGCGTGGCACAGAATGAGACAACCAGCCTAGTACCCCATGCATATATCATGGAGGTTGCCAGTACTCTTTTACTAGTGCCATTAGCCACGTGCAATTAGTCCAGTGAGTAGGATCTCATGTATTTCCAGCTCAGTTTGATCTGAGCACCTTCTGCTCCTTGTTCCTAGCAATAGGAATATGGTAACTCGACAACATTCATTTCACCCTTAAGTGCTATCAGTGTGAGGCACCAGAGTTCTGTGGGTACATCCCTGACATCTGCTGGCACAGTGAGACCTCTGTGACACCCCTAAATTCACCAGCAAATGTCAGTGGTATGTTAATTGTAGAACATGAACATTGGGGATTGCTTGACAATGTAGGTGCCTCTCATGCAGCTACTGTGCTGGTATATCCTCAGGTTTGTAATTCCTCATGCTTATCCAGCTTCAGGCTCCATGTTTTTAAGATTCTGCAATGATTACGATTACTAAAGACAGAGAATAAGCAAACATACTCCTTCCTTTTACTACAAGCAAACTGACTTTTGCTGCTGCCTTTGCAATGTTCCTGGCATATGCTTCAGAAATAGCCACTGTCAACAGAAAGAGCAGCTTGCTGGATAGAAAGCTGGCATGGTCCCAAAAGCACTGTCACCTCCCAACTTCCGTTCCTCAGAAAGTGTTGTTTATTAAGAAAGTTTACACTTGAGGATGAAGAAGCATTTTACAGCGCTGCTTTCTCAAGCTCAAGAAAAATCAGTTTGTCCAAGTTTCCAGAATGTTTGCATCTCTCCATCTGCTGCAGCTAGTGCTGGCGTCACCAAATACTGACAGCAGGGATCTGCCAATTGCTGTGACTTGCTATTTTTTGTTTTTGTGAAAAGCAAACCGTGAGAACACATTGTTTTTTAAAATGATGTCACAACATTTAAAAAAAAAAGTTTGCTTGCAGAGTGGTCTCTCTCTTTCCCTTTGCAAAAGTATCTCTCTTCCAGAAAATGACAATTAAAAAATACCATTTGTTGGTTGCTCAAAGCACCTGGGTGTATTGCCTTAGGCCCTGCAGAACTGTTACTCCTGAAGCCCCTCACCCAAGCCAGTGGTGACCCCTTCCACACCCACCTGCACACCCTGTGGGGATGGGATGTGGCTCTGCCATCCCTCCCTGGGGCACAGCCACCCAGGACTCCCGTACCAACCAGCTCAAGGGCACACAATGTCATGCCTGACAGGGAAAGCCCTCAGAGTCAGGGTAAACCAAACATGTATTACATGACCTGCTTGAAAGGTGCAATTCCTGCCACTCCCAGCTAACCTTGGTCTGGTTCTGCAGCCGTTGCACTGTACTCCCTCTTCAGATGAACTGCTTTACTAAAGCCTTTGGAGTTATGGCTGTAAAATCATCTGCTCAGCACAGGTACAGAAGCTGGGGCGCTGGGGCTGTTCACCTGCAGTCTCTTTTCTGATCCTAGTCAACCTAGGGCCTACATGACTACAGTTTATTTTATCTCATTTTTTCCCCCTCATTCCTATTTATTGTCTTTCCCCTCTCCTTGGTTACTGATCTTTTTCCTTCTCTCTGATCTTATCAGAGTAAGAAAGCCCCTCCTACATGAGGAGGGGAAACTGCTTTCAACTCATCTGTAGTGATTGTGTACTGCATAGAACATGACATGAGTTGCTTCCTTCTGTAGAATCTAAGCTCACTGCTACCAGTCTCTCCTTCCTGACTATCTGCTGGTTAACTCATCTGTACTGTACACTGCTACTGCATTTGAAGTGGCAGCAATGACTGCCTGGGCATAATTTCAAAAAATAACTATATATCCATTAAGAGAATATGATCCACTCTTAACCATTTACACAGGAAAAAATACATGAAATAAACTCTGAATGTGGTAAGAAACTAAAGTTTTTTCAGCTATTCCAAGCACTAAAAGAAAGTTAAACTGGTGCTTTCAAAAATATACTCTATCCTATCCAACAAAATTGCTCTACATTTTGTCTTCATTGAAAGCAATCTGAAGAGCAATCTAATTTGAGGTTGGATAGATGAGCTGTCACACACTGGATATGCATTCACAAGGCTGTCTCATATAATGTCAATTGTACTTTTTGTTCTGTGCATAAAAACAACAGCCACGGTGTTTAAGAAGTGAAAAGAGGTTTTTGTGGCATTATTATGGAATAGTGAAGTGTATAAATAGGTAAGTTAAAAAGGAAATATCTAAGAAGGTCTGGTGCCAGATGCAAGGTTTTGGAACCTTTTGCTCTTAGCAGTGAGCTATAACAGCTATTGAGTGAGCCTAAGGGAACAGTAGCCCCTTCTGTGACGCCTGATAAGATGAACTGGAAAGGAGGAATCACGGGAAACCCCACATAAGCATGCAATCCCCATGCTGACAAAGCCTGCCATTTAAACCCGGTGGCTAAGGCAATGTTGTCTTGCACAAGAGATGCTGGAGCAAAAAAGGCAGTTATTATGTCATGCTGGCAATCCAGCCTCTGGTTTGTCAGCAAAAAAAGTGGAAAAGGGGTGAAGTTCACCCAGGAGCCTCCCTCCTTTGTGTTCTGCCCTGATACAGCCATCGGGGCCAAGCAGACACACTGTACAGCAGCCTTCCCTGCAAACCACTTGTCTTTCCTATGTACTGACACCACCTTGCCCAGCAGGACCTCAGAGCCAGAGCCCACGCTGTAACACTCCTGCAAAGGATGAGCAAGAGTTGTGCCATTAACTGCTTACAGGCAGATACATCACACAGAATCTGCCTACAAAATTCTGGCCAATTTAAGTGATATGAAAAGTCTGGCTGTGCAGGGACTGTCTTTTTGTCACGTGCTGTAAAACACCTCGCTCACAGAAGACCAGCGAGAACTCAAGGCACAACACAAAAAAAGAATGTCACTGAATATATTAAACAGTGAGCTGAAGCCTGTTTTGAGTAAATAAATGGAGGCGATAAATGAATGTTGATGCATGCATAATTTAACTGAAGCATCACCAATAAGGAAAGCAATTTTTAACTTGACAGAAAGAGAGGAAGAGAGACACTTTTCCGGAGCTCAGAATTTTGTATTAGCACAGACAAGTTCTTGGTAAAAGCAATTTTCCTTTTCTCTCCCACTGAGCCATATTTGTCTCTGCTGCTACTATACTGATTTCAACAGAAGACTCTGATAACAGCTAGTTTGTCATTACGCTTCCCTCAGTAACAAACTGGGGCATGCTGTGTTGGGAGAGAATGTGGGGAAACACTAAAAGACAGCAATTAGGAAAATGGTAAATAGCACATCTCTTCCCATTCTAGAACTGGCAGTTTGTAAATCCAGACTTTATGCTGGCTGATCACTGAGCACCTCAGTTCCTGTCTCAGTTATTTACTCCAATATCCAAAGAAGTATTTTTTAAATGCTGGCTCCTCAAGCTTGAATTCAAAAAGTCAGTATCTTAGATGCTGTTTTGAAGGCAGAGGATAGATAAACTTGACAGCTGAAGGCTGTGGTCTTCAATGCTTTATATCATGGTAAGGAATAAAAATGGTAATCGATTTTGGAGACTGTTCCAAAGTTTGTAGCCTCCCCAAAAGGGTAAATATGTAATTTCTAAACAACCAGGTATTTACAAAGTGCTGAGAAGAAGAATGTAAAAGAGGAGTTGTCTAGATGGTTTGAATTAAATGTTAATACTTACAAAAGCAAAAAAAGACGACAGAAGAATTAAGGGAAGGCAGAAAGGTTTGAAAATCCACAAGAATATGACAGCTCTCTCCTTTGTTAATGTGAAATCATTTAAACAACATCTGTTTACAATAATACTTAATGAGCACCGTAGAGCCAGGGTAATCCCAGCTCAGGTATGTGCACAAAGCACTTAATCTTGCTGTAGTTCTTGACTCTGATAGATCAGCCCAGAGGCTTGCAAGGGTGGGAAATCAGTCATGTGCAGCACTCGGAGACCTCTGGGCTGCCTGGCTCCTGGAGGAGCTTCTGCTCAATGTACTGTCACAGGATATAAGCAAAGAGAAGGGAAGTGGGGGAAGACACTGGCCTATGGAGGGTTATGGAAACTAATGAGTGGGCCACAACATGGGAAAGGAACAGGCCAGGGAACATCACGTGAGCCAGAAGGGAAATTAAAGCTTTACTAGGCTAATGTGAGTTATGAGGGGGCTGCTCCTGGCATAAGTAGACAATTTATCTTCCTGCAAGAAAAATAAAACAAACCTGGGAGAGTAATCCAGCTAATTATGCAATGACTTCACAGACACTGCCTGAGCAGAAAATACTTTTTCTATGGGTTGTTTCCTCTGCATTTTCTGCTCGTCTGCCCATGTAAGAACATTCCAAAATCTTCCCTTAGACTGCTCTGTGTTGAAGTGAAAGAGAATAATTTGGTACCAACATTATAATCACAGTGAAAAAAGGCGATTTCTTGGTGGGGTCCTAAAACCTCTTACTTCTCCACCATTCCTCAATTAATGGCTATGGTAGCAAGGGACTGCATTAGTCAAACTCTGCTTCACACTCCTAGCAATGCCACCCCTGTCTAGTTTAATATTTCAGTCATCAGCACCTAAGCAGGGAGTCTGGCTGTTATCATGGAACTAACTACTATGCTGCAGCTCTCCAGGGTGGTACAGAAAATAACATTCCTCTGTAAGAGCTGAATGCTCTCACAAACAGCTATGCTGGACTGGTTGAAGGCGCACGAGAGCAAGGCAACTTCTTCCAGAGATGGTATAAAACTCCCACAGCCTGAGTTATATTTATCACTAAATGTAACATCTTTTGCTCTGCTTTATTATTTGGATACCAGCTGACCAGGACTTGGGCCAACAACTGATTTCAAATAGTCCACTAAATCACTTAGAGCAGGTCTGCCACTTCCTTCACATTGGTTTGGTCTCCATTTATATTCATAATCTCAACTATAATCTGGATGACTAAACTGGTAAACATCTCTACAGACAGCTACCAGTCACTAAATTCAGAAATACAGATTTTAATAGAAATAAAATTATATATCTCACAAGTCTAAAACAACAGAGAAGGGCCACGACAAAGGATGCTCCTTATGTTGGAAAACTGGATGAGTGAGACAGAAAAGCCTGATGGCTTTCCCAAGCAAACACGACTGTGAGAATGGCTGGAGGTTCATTAGTTTAGGAGTAGAACTTGCTGAGAACTGAACTAACATAGTGTATCATTTAAAAAAAAAGTTACCTGGTGTGTAAAGTAAGAAAAGCCACATTTTGATCCTTCTAGAAAGTGGATGCCGAAAGTTCTGATGGAGGAGGACTGAAGTCAATAGGGTCACATGGGTGTTAATCAGGACGTGAGACTGCAGATAAGAAAGGCAGTCCTAGTCTTCGAGGGGAAAAAATAGCTGTATTACAGCCTCAAACAATAGTCTGAGAAGTGAGAATTTAAGATGATCTTGTGCTACCACCACTCTGTATTAAGCACTTTCTCTCCTTCCTCTTTTTTATCTGTGATCTGTGCTACATCTATCTGATAATGAGTCAGAAATGTCATATAATTACACTTCAAAGAGGCTAGTGTAATTGATGATCATTGAAAGTTGGCTTTCCTATAATTTGTTAAAAGGAATGAAGCTGCTTGTGTGCTTTTGGGGGCACCACTAGAGCAGAGATGTCCAATTACTAGGAAGTTGAGTTCAACAGATGTCACCGTATCAGCTCTAATAGCTATTTCATAAGGACAAAGATATATTATGGACTGAAGTAGCTCTTCTAGACTTGTAAAATTTCACTTTGCCACTTTCCCCAACATTCAGTAAGAAACCAGTGAAACACCTAATTCCAGCTGTAGCTTCAGCAGCATTGAACGTGGGCTAAATAATGCTTTAGCCAAAGGATTGCTGGTGCCTGGCTGGAAGGGCAGGAGAGCCTGGGGCATGGCTAAATGGTTTTTTTTCATGTGAAACATCTTGGCAAAAAGGTGTACAGTGAGGAGGACAACAAACACTGGGATATTATTGTTGTCACCCTTGTACCTACAGGGAAAAGCAACTCTATTGACCATAAAGGTTGAGGAACTGGTCACACTGAAGAAGTCCATCTCCAATGCATTTAGGACAACTGAAGATAAAGAATGAGAGGTATCTTGGTGATGACCAGCCACCTGCCCTCTTCCAAGCAATATGTCTTTGATGAAAAACTAACTTTTGAACCATTTTCCTTTCTGCCAGCTCTAAGAAAACTGATCACAGAATCACAGAATCACAGAATGTTAGGGATTGGAAGGGACCTTAAAAGATCATCTAGTCCAACCCCCCTGCCAGAGCAGGAATACCTAGATCAGGTCACACAGGAACATGTCCAGGCGGGTTTTGAATGTCTCCAGAGAAGGAGACTCCACAACCTCTCTGGGCAGCCTGTTCCAGTGTTCTGTCACCCTCACTGTGAAGAAATTCTTCCTCACATTTATGTGGAACCTCCTATGTTCCAGCTTGTACCCATTGCCCCTTGTCCTGTCATTGGATGTCACTGAGAAGAGCCTGGCTCCATCCTCGTGACACTCACCCTTGACATATTTATAAACATTAATGAGGTCACCCCTCAGTCTCCTCTTCTCCAAGCTAAAGAGACCCAGCTCCCTCAGCCTTTCCTCATAAGGGAGATGTTCCACTCCCTTAATCATCTTTGTGGCTCTACGCTGGACTCTCTCAAGCAGTTCCCTGTCCTTCTTGAACTGGGGGGCCCAGAACTGGACACAATACTCCAGGTGTGGCCTCACCAAGGCAGAATAGAGGGGAAGGAGAACCTCTCTCGACCTACTAACCACTCCCTTTCTAATACACCCCAGGATGCCATTGGCCTTCTTGGCCACAAGGGCACATTGCTGGCTCATGGTCATCCTGCTGTCCACCAGGACCCCCAGGTCCCTTTCCCCTACACTGCTCTCCAGCAGGTCAGCTCCCAACCTGTACTGGTACATGGGGTTGTTCTTCCCCAGATGCAAAACTCTACACTTGCCCTTGTTGAAATTCATTAAGTTTCTCCCCGCCCAACTCTCCAGCCTATCAAGGTCTCGTTGAATGGCAGCACAACCCTCTGGTGTGTCAGCCATTCCTCCTAGTTTGGTGTCATCAGCAAACTTGCTGAGGATACATTCTGTACCCTCATCCAAGTCGTTGATGAAGATATTAAACAACACCGGTCCCAGTACCGACCCCTGAGGGACTCCACTAGTCACAGGCCTCCAACTAGACTCCGTCCCATTAACCACAACTCTCTGGCTTCTTCCCTTCAGCCAGTTCATAATCCACCTCACTACCTGATCACTAAACCCATACTTTATCAGCTTATCTACAAGGATGCTGTGGGAGACAGTGTCAAATGCTTTACTGAAGTCAAGATAAACCACATCTACCGCTCTACCATCATCTATCCACCTAGTTATTTCCTCATAGAAGGCAATAAGGTTGGTCAAACATGACTTACCCTTAGTAAAACCATGTTGACTGCTCTTAATGACCCCCTCATCCTTGATGTGCCTCGAGATCGTGCCAAGAACAAGCTGTTCCATCACCTTTCCAGGGATGGAGGTGAGGCTGACCGGTCTATAGTTACCCGGGTCCTCCTTCTTGCCCTTCTTATAGATTGGAGTGACATTTGCTATCCTCCAGTCCTCAGGCACCTCTCCTGTTCTCCATGACTTACCAAAGATGATGGAGAGTGGCCTAGCAATGACCTCTGCCAGCTCCCTCAGCACCCTTGGGTGCATTCCATCTGGTCCCATTGATTTATGGATATCCAGATTGCTCAACTGATCCCTAACCCAATCCTCATCTACCAAGGCAAACTCCTCCTTTATCCTGACTTCTTCCGGGGCTACAGGGATCAGGGGCTCCTGGGGAAAGCCTGCAGGAGTAAAGACAGAGGCAAAGAAGGCATTCAGCACCTCTGCCTTCTTTATATCCTCTGTCTCTAGGGCACCCCCCTCATTCATCAGTGGGCCTATATTGCCTCTAGTGTTTGTTTTATTAGCTATGTATTTGAAAAAGCCCTTGATGATGACTATTTCACCAAACTTTGACCTTACAACAACAGGGGGACACCCAACAGTAGGTGGAACCCTGCACAATTTGACACTTACTATGCTTTATCTAACTAAAGTCATTAATGATTAGAGAACAGATCTGAGAACATGCACACCAAACCTGAGGCTCCTCGTTGAACCCACCCAAAAAAAAGACTACGATGTGCTGGGCTACCTCTACTGCATAGAGCAAGTGAAAGCATGACTGTCCACAGAATTTCTACACAGAAACCTACCAGCACCATTTCTCCAGCTACTACCCCATTCCTTCCCCATTCCCTTAAAGAAGATACTATGAGTTGGAACAAAACGGTGTGTATATACAGGAAACTCTGTTAGATAGTAGGTACAGGGAAAATGAGATCTGTGCCTGTGCTATTTAGACTTATTGTGAGGACAAAATACAATAGGAAAAAAAAAAAAAGCTTGAGCTACAAAGAAAAGTGTGGCTCTCACGAGTATTTGTCTCTGTGCCCTGGTACACACGTGGAGCTTTTTTTAGCCACCACCACATTAAAACTCACTCAAACGAAGCACAGGGCTTCATGAAGAGGTGAGTAGTCACCAGGGTTTTGAGATACTCTCCCTTTCCTCTGGGCCTACTCCAAGGAGAAAGAAATCATTAAATAATACTTATTCATTTATGCCTATCAGCTCTGAGTGCTCTACCATATGCAAAAGTCCTGTAACAATCTTGTATTAAGATAAACAAAGATATGTTTCTATTAATTCTCTCTTGTTATAAGATTCCTAATTTAGGAGAATAATATCTTTCTAGCACAGAACATGCCCTTCATTAACATTTATCTGCCTTATTTTCAAGCTAGGACAACACGAGGAGAATATTAAACTCAGTATGGCACTGTATTTGGCAGCACTGCCCAATGGAAGTCACTGGAATGAGACAGAAGATTGTGTAAGGTAGTAGCTGCTCCTTTTTCCTTTTTTAAATTTATTTTTGTGGATTAGAGTTTTATCCTTTTTCTAATAGGGAGATAATACAGTATATTTTGAAAGTATCCAGTGGCTACTCATACATTATTGAAAAACTGGGTGTTACAAGATTAAAGGCAACAGGAGTTACACAGAGAAGATGATTTTAATTTCTCATTTCTCCCTCTCTCTGTTCTCCTCTTCACTTACCCCCTGCCATACACACACTCACTTCTCTGCTGGCCACTCTGTTTTCACACAGATCACTCCAAATCATCTTGTTGTTTATTTACTTCCTTGGCAATTTTCTGTTCACTAAATGTTTCTGCTTTTTAAATCTGTTTATTACACCCTGCCAGCTTTATTTTGTAATCCTCTTTTCTTCTATTTTTGATTTTTTAAAAAAACTGAGAAAGCTGCCTTCTTTTTCCTGTGAGCTCTAAATGAGTTCTTTAATCACACGAGCAGCAACAGGTATTCCTGCACACCACACTCGCCTTCTGGGGAGCCTTCCCTGACAAAACACTTCCTCCTCGTCTGTCTTTTCAAGTCTTGCTTACAGAATACTACAAATATTAAGAATAACTAATAGAAAGGACAGACAGCATTAAACCCCAACTTTTATATAGCAGTCAGAGGCTCCAGAGGGAATCATAGAGTATGGTTGAAAAAGACCTTTAAGATCATCAAGTCCAACCACAGAGGTGTACACGATGCATTCATGCACAGTCCTAGAATGAGCAATTTCACAATAAAGGTAAAAAATCTTCTCCAAGTTACCAGTCCAAGTGATGCTGCCATGAACAAAGTGTATATGCTACTCCAGTGCCTCCTACTCTGCCCAGCCACTCAGTCCTTTAAGCAGTCCTGGCCGACCACGACCGCTCTCCTGTCCCACAGTGTTGCTGACCTGCTCAGTGTCAGCCTCATGCATTTGTCCTATCAAACCACAAAACTATGGCCACAACATCCACCAAGTTAAAACACAGGTTAACCTATTAGGCCTGATAATGCTTTATCATCACTTGGCAGAAGTGAAAATTGGCTATGCAAGCCAATGGAAATTCACCCTCATGTACCTAAGGAAACAGAGTATCTTGATGATATTTTATAATACTGACTTTCTTTTTACTGGTTCATGAATCTGGTCCCAAAGTCTCAGAGTTACTACTGAAATTACATCAACCTTGTCATGCTGCAAGTCGAAATGACTGCAGACAGCAACGAATATCTTTAAAGTAATTTCAGAGAGAAATCAAATGACAACGTTACTTCTTCTCAAGATCTGGCTGCGCCGATGTAAGATTCCTGTATGTTGAGTGTGCCAGATCTACAGGAGATGTGACCATACGGTTCTTGCTTTCCTTCTCAAGTTAATAAATACAACTGTGAAGAAATGGGGGTGGTTCCTTTCTGCAGTAAAATCCTGCCACACCAATGGCCAAAAATAATCAAGTGATATTATTCAGTCTCCTTTGCATCTCCAAAGAGATTAGGTTTAATTAATCTGGTCCCACAAAAGGAAAAATATATGACAGCTCTTGCAGATAAACCAGGGTAATATATAAATTGCATCTCAGAAGGCTAATAGTAAGTTTCTCCTGGATCTCAGACTAGGTAAGATCCATTATACTACTTAAATCCTGTAGCAGAATAGCTACATGCTTGTGACTTAACACTGTGAGGGTATTTCTAAAATACATGCACTGATTTCTTGGTTTGGTGAGCAGCAATATGTTCAAGCCAAAGAGTGACTGAGGCAAACTTCAGGCTGCTAGTTACTGTGAAGGACAATCAGTCTTAAAACCTACCTTAACGCAGTAAATATCACATGTTCCTAAATTATTAAAATTATTTAACAAACCTTGCACCACACCTGACATTTCACTCTCTCTTTTACCCCGTGCACTTGTTCAGTGAAGCTGAACTTTACAAGTAGGTATTTAGGAATTGGCCTCTCTGGAAGAGACATCTCAACCTCTTCTTGGGGGCTTAGAGCTTGAGACACATACACCAGTGCTGCTTGCTAATGCAAATCCAAATTCCCCTACATGGAATGCAATTAAATGCATGACGTGCAATGACAGTCGTAAAGCCCTGAGATATGATGACACAGTGTGACTGCAGGACGTGACAGAACAGCCCCAATTATAACTTCGGGGTTTGTACTACAAAACTGCTCCTCAGCTGTACCACAGCATCCGCCTAGAAAGGTTTGAGGATAAAGAAAACCTTTTTTAATTCAAACCAAAGTAACTTTATTCATCATGTCAATAAATTTATAGCAAGTGTGGCTCCACCAGGGCTCACAGGAGAGAAAATGGCTCTCTCATATGGTTCCATCAACACTACGTTATGGAAGAGCACAAAGGGAACCAAATGCACATGGCCTAAACCCAACAGTAATAAACCAGCATTATTAAGAGAGTGAATCCAAGCCCTGGAAAAGTTAGGAAACATCAGAATTCAGCTTGTTTGTGCAATGAGAATTCGCCACTGCATCCTGTGCCTATGCAGTCCAGAAGAGTCCCCAGGACATGAATATTCCCTTTGTCCCACAGGATCCCTGTCGGCTGTCTCTCCAAACAGACAATGCTCCCTGAATAAGCAGTGATTCCATGTTTTTGCCTTTTCCCAGAGCTCCAGCTCCACGCCTCGTTCACTGCCTGCTGCTCTGAGGACAGAATTATTCATTTTTTCAAAGGGTTTCCTCTGGCACTCACAAGGTAGTATCTGAGAGCTTCTCAAATATTAATGACATCTGTTTGCACAACACACCTGGGAGATGATACGACGTGTAAGAAGGTTGCTTGTTTTGGAGTGGGCAGCAGTCAGCCTTTTAACAACCTCACCAGCTTCAGCCAGGAAACCAGGAGGTGCTCTCTCCAAAGGGCTGAGAGTGTGACAGACAGAGGAGAGCCTTCAGCTGGGAGAATGAGGGAAGCAGTGTCTGTGCTGAGGGTGTGGGGCTGTGAAAAGGAAGCTGTTTTGCTTGAGAAATGCTTGAGTTTTGTGAAAAATTAACACTTAGCCAAAGGCAAGCAGGGTGTGAATCCTGCTCTGAGCCGAAAAGCAATCCAGCTTGCTTTATAAGCAGGTAGACAGGCTGTTACAGACCAATGTCACCTCCATTTTCACCTGTGGAAACTGAAACACACTGAAATAAGGACCAAGGGTAGCCACCAGTGTAGTGTACCCAATTCAGCACCAGGGTCTTTATTTTGGGGAAACCTGCTGCTTCTTAAACCATTATCATATTCAAATTACAACACCTAAACAGCTCATTTTCAACTGTGGGAGCGTGGTGACTCTATCAGTCAGGCCCCAGGGGCTCAGAGCTGGCACCAAGCGATTGGGGACACATCATTAGTGACCCTTCTCTCAGATTTCCCACCTCACCTACTCACATCTCTGGCAAAGGCTGGAAACTCTCTCGATGGGCAGCATTCAATGGCCTTGAACATGAGACAGCCCTCTAGCAAGTGCCCATCACTCACCACACCACCTCCAGGTGCTGTACCAGAAGAGCACTGACGCTGGGAAGTTCAGCCAGAAATGAGGCAGGGAGCTGGCACACAGCAGCAGCCATGCCTACATCGCACACTACAAACTTGACGACATCGGCCACTGTCACCAAGAAAGTTTTGTCCTACACTGTGTGTGACAATGGATTACTAATAGTAATCTAAGGTGGCAGTTAAAACTAACACTGAATTAGCTTTCCTTTAAGTCAAAACATTGGATAGAGACTTCTCACTCCTATGTCCTACCAGTGAAAAACCTTTCCTAACAAATGTATTTTTGCCTGAGCTCACTGCCACGATTTTCCACAGCACAGTGATAAATACCGTAGATTGCTTCCATTCTTGTTCAAAACATAAATTGAGCATTGTTTCAGTAATTATGCAGATAGAATTATACCAACCACCCCTCCCCAAGCCTGGAGCGCTGCTGGGGGTTGTTGTGGTCAAAGTGCAGGACCCAGCACTTGGCCTTATTGAACCTCACACCATTGGCCTCAGCCCATGGATCCAGCCTGTCCAGATCCCTCTGCAGAGCCTCCCTGCCCTCAGGCAGATCAACACTGCCACCCAACTTGGTGTCATCTGCAAACTGACTGAGGGAGCACTCAATCCCCTCATCCAGATCATTGATAAAGATGTTAAACAGGAATGGCCCCAGCACTGAGCCCTGGGGAACACCACTTGTGACCAGCCTCCAACTGGATCTAACTCCGTTCACCACAACCCTCTGGGCATGGCCACCCAGCCAGTTTTTAACCCAGCAAAGCGTGTGCCCATCCCAGCCACGAGCAGCCAGTTTCACCAGGGGGATGCTGTGGGAAAAGGTGTCAAAGGCCTCGCTGAAGTCAAAGCAGACAACATCCACAGCCTTTTCCTCGTCCAATAAGCAGGTCACCCTGTCATAGAAGGTGACCAGGTTTGTCAAGCAGGGCCTGCCTTTCATAAACCCATGCTGGCTGGGCCTGACTGAGCTGGGGGTGGCCCTGCCACAGCCCCAGCCTGGCACCGAGCAGCGGGGAGCAGAGGCCCAGCAGCTCTGCAGCCCCCAGCGAGCGCAGGGCTCTGGGCCAGCACTGGGTGGGGAGGTGGGGGTGAACCCCCGGCAGGGAAGGGACGGGGTGGGGGGGTGCAGTGTTTTGGGGGGTGGGGGGGTGTTATCAGAGCTCTCAGGGTACCTTTGCCATTAAATAACTGCCCAGCAGCACTCAGCACTCCTGTCCTCACCCCAGTGTCTCCTCAGGCTGTTCACGCTCATCACAAACTGCTCCTTGCCAGCCTGTGGCAGGCGAAGGCCGTGCACGGCCCCGGGATGGAATCAGGGCGCCTCTTACAGCCCCCCTGTGGGTACCGGGGCTGCTTTTGGCTCCCCACCTCCCTGCACACACAACAGCCCGGCCTGTTGTCAGCACACCTCTGCAGGCAAAGTGTGTGAGTAGAGACTCAGCCAGTAACGGGTCAGCTGTCTGTGATTCACTTTGCAAGCCATGGTTCTGCAATGCAGAACTCCTTACAGATACCATGTATTAGCTGAGTTGCAAACAGTAACATGAAGAAGCAAGAAGAATGATCTTCTAAATCAGTGGAACAGAAAGAACTGGTTCATGGCTTGAGATAATGCAGAAAAATTCTGTTTCAATTAAATAATTATAAATGGCAGAGCTGCCATCATTGATTCAGAAGAGAAAGTGAGACAGGAAAGGATGTGAGATGGAGAGAACTGGGAAGGAGGGATTTAATAAAGACCTAAAATTAGGCAGGGGTTTTTCATCTCAAATGTTTCAGAAAATGTATCACAGCCAATAGGCCCAAAACCAGTGAAAAGCACCCAAAGCTCTCTGGAACACGATACGCATCCAGTCATCAACAGCAAAACAGTTCTTCTCATCTTCAGTAGGGAAAAACATCTTTGGTAAATCTGGCACACCAGATTTAATCCTACTGTTGGAAGCAGTTCATGAACTTCCCAGGGTTTTCCCCTTGAGAAAAGAATCCTTTGCAAGGTAAGCTATAACAGGTATTTTTCAAAGATTAATTCTATTACTTCAATAAAAACAAGGAGAAACCCCCCCCAATTTTTTAGAAAGTAGTGATAATACCCTCGGAGGACAAAGGAATAGCTCAAGTGGAAACCAAGACTTTTCCCCACTGTGGCTTGCTCTCCCCACGTTCTTGTACTTTCAATACACACCACATTATGGGAACTTGCTATTTTCAAAGTTGTTTAGACTCACAGATAGAATTACAAGTTGAGGTGTAAGGACATCTGAAGGATCCAGGAGGGTGCACGTGATCCCACTATGCTATTGATGAAGATATTACAGAAGCACAGAATTGCCTAGGTTGGAAAAGACCTCTAAGATCACTGACTCCAACCATTAACCCAGCACTGACAGTCACTGACTACACCATATCCCTGAGCACTGTGTCAGCCCGACTCTTAAGCGCCTACACAAGTCAATAGACTGAGTACACACAGAAGAACTGGTATTAAAAAGAGAGAGAAGTTCACAGCAGTCACAGTACCCCATGCTTTTCTCCATCTCTCCCAGGGACAAATCCAGTTTCATTCCTCCCAACAGCCACACACTCCTGCCTGGATTCATGCTCTTTTCCCAGCAAGACAGGGAAGGATGTGTCTCTGCTGTATGGTAATACAGCAAAACTCCTCACATACATCAGCTCTTCATTGAAATTTGGGAAATAGTTACTCAGTAGAAGGACAGCATAACTAATTAGAAGAACATGTACTGTAGAGTAAGCAGTAGATTTTCTGAAAGGAAGCATGCACTTACATCAGCGTTTAAATAACTGTCCTTCTGTAGTTGGAGGATGCTCTAAAACTCTAAAAAAAGGTTAAGGCTGGCCACAAAAGCTGATGTATCCAAATTTCCTCACATGGAGAAAACCAACTGCAATTAACAGGTGAGTGACCACTACTTAATTGACAATATTGTGTTTTTATGTACAGGGTAATTTCTCATCATGAATTTCATTGCAAGGAATGGAAACTGAATGAATGAAATACTTTAGAGTATTACAGGATTTTGTTTTCCTTTTTTAAATTAAATTTTCCTTTGGGGTCACTTTAATGTGCTTATGTTCCTCTAAATTCAGGGACCAGAGTACTTACATTATGCACTCTAGTCTTCATAGTCTAGCAGGCTGCTCACTAGCAGATGTGTATATATAGCATACACATACACACTCACTCTATGCATAGTGTGTATACAGAGTTCTGTGTATGTATAGTGACAAATACTGCATAGGACAAAAGATTAAGAACAGTCACTCAGGGAAAAAAATATCTGAAACTCAGGAAGGAAAACAAAATACAGCAAAAAAAATAAATGTTACTGTAAGAGTTTGTAAAAGCAGCTGAAGAATTTATTTGTCTAACCATGGTGAAGTGACTGCCTGTAACATTTACCCTGGATAAGTAAGGACCAACAGAAGAGCTGCGAGGCAGGTGTAAGCAAGACATCACTGTTAAAAGGTCTCGTTAAACAAACCACCTGTCCTGAAAGGCTGCAGCTTCATCGACAGAAACCCAGAGGGAACTCCAAGCCCACGCAGCTGGAATAATGAGCTGAAAGGACCTAGAGGAGACCAAAGCCAGACAGGCTGGGTGAAAAATTACATGTGGGAAACAGGTGAGGGTGAAAAGCAGAGGTGCAGTGTCAGTTACAGGAACTCACCTGAACACCTTGCTAAAACCACTGCAGGCACGGTCAGTTCTATTAAGGAAGCCTTTTCATGACAATCTCTACATTGTTTTCTCTCCGTGATGACTTTATTACAGAGTATAACTTGCAAACAGATCTAGCACGCAGATTTTGGGGGTTTCCCCCCATCTTCTCATTTTGTGTATGGCAGTGTAACACTCGAGTGAGTTGCAAAGTGCAAATGGATGAGAAGAGTCACCTTTTCTGCTCCAAAATGGGAAGCTGGAAGAGTCACTTAAGTGTGTTGACAGAATAGTGCTGTTGTAGCCTAACCATCAGATCAGCTGTGAGTGCCTTAAAAAGCACTCGACTTAACTAGTAAACAATCAGGTTAGATAGAAGCAAAGCAACAACTCCCTCCACCCTCCACACACCCCAAACCTTCACAGGTTAGAGGTACCAGGGATAAAGGTCATATTCTCATTTGAAACCCTTTCTGTTGCTTTTTAGGGAAATTTGAAAGTGAGTATCACAAGTAAAAGTTGGCCTATTTTTCTGTATTTGAAATGAGAGATTGTTATCTATGCAGGTAACATTTAAAGAACTTTTTGTTCAAAAGAAAGCTATTAATCAAGATCTTTTTTTTTTCCCTCCTCTGGGAAGACAAGAGAAATAAAAGGTTTATTATTTCATAGCCCCCAGACATCGGAGAGGAACGAATAGAGTGTTAAAAGTACCTCAGGCAGTTGGCTGTGCACAGGGTTTCTTTATACAATATTAATCCCAGCAGGATGAGAAACTGCTAATCGTCCTGGGCACATGACTTGTGTTTTGATATATTTCCAAAAGGAGACACAGCAGGAAGCGAGAACCTTTTATACTTGAAAAGGTGCCGTGAACTTGAACCTGCAGCACCTGGAGCTCCTGGGCTTTGTGGGTCCGTAATGCAGTAATGAGATGGTTATTATTTGACAGGAATTGTTGCTCAGGAGTTAAATAAAGAGCAAGATTTTGTGCAGAATTTTTTTTTTAAAAATAAGAATGGTTGAAGAATAGTTTCCAGCTTTTTCTGGTGCATCAAAATACATTTTTTTTTCTCTTCTAGAAGAAAATGTCTTTAGGTGTGGAATTATGAACAATCCCCCAGGAAGGAGCATTCAACTGAAGAGCTAAAATAGCCTTTCCATGCACGTTAATTCCCCCTTTGAGAGAGAATGCAGAACAGGGAGGACTTTGGAAGAAACTTCTATTTACAAGTTCTAATAGCTTTGTACACGGTGATTTCTTTCATGAGACATCTCGACCACTTATAATGTATTCTTACATCTTCAAATATCAAGCAAACGTAGTGACAGGTGCTGGGAGGCAGCTGCGAAGATCGCTCTCTCCCAGTGATGGAGTCATTATGTATTCCATTAGATAGTGCTGCTCAGCTGAGCTTTTGAAGGTGGAAGGGAAGATTAACAGAAGAGGGAAAGGCTTCTTATTAATTAAAGTGATGCACTGCCAATTGTAAGGGTGATCCCATACTGGTTCAGCCTTACCACTGCTGCTTACTTTTAGTAGGTATGAGCATATTTGGTACAGATGATGGAACTGCCCAGCAGAGCAGTGGCTGTGTGCAAAGTCACAGCCTCACTGCTCACCTCATTTAAGATCAGATTTGTGCAGACTGACAAGACAAAGACAGAGAAGAACAGTTCAACAAGTGCAGGGAGACCATGGTATTGAACCTGAAAACCAACTTCATTACTTGAACACTGTAACAAGGCAGGTTATAAGCAGCATGCTTATTTATTGTAAATGCTGCAGCTAAACTAATGATTTTTGGTTTAGTTGGAGTTCAGATTCTCACTTTCATCAGCATTATCTTGCCAAATATGTTCCCAAGCTTATTTTAATTTAGGACTTGACACTAGTGATTGCCTTTTTTTCCCCCCTCAGAGGATGAATTAGTTTACAATAAAAGATGCATATTAGGCAATTTATTATGCTAATGGATTGCAGAAAAAAGCCAAATTACCTTGATGGTGGATTATATTGAACAATAAAACCCCACACTGGTCGCAATTCTCAGTGAACGCATAGTTTAGCTGTAGTTTGCTACAGGAAGCTTCCTGGTAATAGTATCCACATCAGAGACAAAAAGACATGCATTATCAGTAACCACATTTATAGGGAAACAATGTAGACAGATCTCACTCAGATCTGTAATTATATCTCATTACCCTTCAGTAGTCATTTTTAGCTCAGCTTGGAAGCGAAGCTTGTGTGATCACAGCATATGGTGCATGTGCTGGCATTTCCTACCTGGTTATTTCAAAATCTATCATCTGATTTCAACCAAAGGGAAAGAGAAATTGAGACACAAAAGACATGAAGGTTTGTACAAATTTTAGGCAAACGGGGAGTCAGGTAGAAGAGAAAAACTGACATTAATGCTCCTCATTGATGTGGAAGCTTGGCCTGAATATAAGAACCCACAGGAAACAAGTGTCCTGCATTGCTCCCAGAACCATTACTCACTCTGAACTGGGAAACACTTCCTATCATATGCTGTGAGTCCTGCCACTGTTCACTGTCCTCCCAGAGAGCTGGGGACACACACATTTCAGGGCAGGGGGCTATTAACCAGCTGGAAAAGTACAGAGAGAGTTGCCACAGTGCAAGCTACACATCACTAAACTTACCTAGGGATAAAAATGTAGGTGGAGAGAAACATTTTCAGTGCAACCTTGAAACGACAGATGGATTCCTAACTTCAGTAAAAGAAAGATTATACAAAAAATTTAGATGAGACGACCAAAATTATTCTTTCAAGCTGGATCAATAACAAGATTTAATCAAACACAGGAAAAGTTGTTCTGTGACAATGGCAGGGGATAATCAGTCCTACGTGAGCAATAAAATAATCAATGTAATTGGAAGAAAAATAGAAAGAGGCCTGAACACCAGTCCTGCACCAACTCCATCAAACATCTGAACAGCCTACATCAGAGGGAAGCAGCTCAAACACAGACACTCTCCCAGATTCCCCAGCACTAAGAGAAGCCAGCAGCAGTCTCAAAGGCTACACCTACTCAGAAAACAAAACCAAGTCCTTTTGAGCAGATAATTGGAGGGGTTATTACCAACAAGAATAAAAGCAAATGCCACTTCAGAATCTCATCAATTGAGATTTCTCAATGCACATAATCATGGACTTTTTCCTCGAATCACTGCAACTGTTCCCTAGTACCTCTGAGTTAATGGCCCTGGCATAAACATTGGGCTTTTTTTTCCAAGTGACTAATTACAACGCACTTTCACAGAATCACAGAATCACAGAATGTTAGGGACTGGAAGGGACCTCAAAAGATCATCTAGACCAATCCCCCTGCCAGAGCAGGAATACCTAGATCAGGTCACACAGGAACACATCCAGGCGGGTTTTGAATGTCTCCAGAGAAGGAGACTCCACACCCTCTCTGGGCAGCCTGTGCCAGTGCTCTGTCACCCTCACTGGGAAGAAGTTCTTCCTCACATTTATGTGGAACCTCCTATGTTCCAGCTTGCACCCATTGCCCCTTGTCCTATCATTGGATGTCACTGAGAAGAGCCTGGCTCCATCCTCGTGACACTCACCCTTTACATATTTATAAACATTAATGAGGTCACCCCTCAGTCTCCTCTTCTCCAAGCTAAAGAGACCCAGCTCCCTCAGCCTTTCCTCAGAAGGGAGATGTTCCACTCCCTTCATCATCTTTGTGGCTCTACGCTGGACTCTCTCAAGCAGTTCCCTGTCCTTATTGAACTGGGGGGCCCAGAACTGGACACAATACTCCAGATGCGGCCTCACCAAGGCAGAATAGAGGGGAAGGAGAACCTCTCTTGACCTACTAACCACTCCCTTTCTAATACACCCCAGGATGCCATTGGCCTTCTTGGCCACAAGGGCACATTGCTGGCTCATGGTCATCCTGCTGTCCACCAGGACCCCCAGGTCCCTTTCCCCTACACTGCTCTCCAGCAGGTCAGCCCCCAACCTGTACTGGTACATGGGGTTGTTCTTCCCCAGATGCAAAACTCTACACTTGCCCTTATTGAATTTCATTAAGTTTTTTCCCGCCCAACTCTCCAGCCTATCAAGGTCTCGTTGAATGGCAGCACAACCCTCTGGTGTGTCAGCCATTCCTCCTAGTTTGGTGTCATCAGCAAACTTGCTGAGGATACATTCTGTACCCTCATCCAAGTCATTGATGAAGATATTAAACAACACCGGTCCCAGTACCGACCCCTGAGGGACTCCACTAGTCACAGGCCTCCAACTAGACTCTGTCCCATTAACCACAACTCTCTGGCTTCTTCCCTTCAGCCAGTTCATAATCCACCTCACTACCTGATCACCAAACCCATACTTTATCAGCTTATCTACGAGGATGCTGTGGGAGACAGTGTCAAATGCTTTACTGAAGTCAAGATAAACCACATCTACCGCTCTACCATCATCTATCCACCTAGTTATTTCCTCATAGAAGGCAATAAGGTTGGTCAAACATGACTTACCCTTAGTAAAACCATGTTGACTACTCTTAATGACCCCCTCATCCTTGATGTGCCTAGAGATAGTGCCAAGAACAAGCTGTTCCATCACCTTTCCAGGGATGGAGGTGAGGCTGACTGGTCTATAGTTACCCGGGTCCTCCTTCTTGCCCTTCTTATAGATTGGAGTGACATTTGCTATCCTCCAGTCCTCAGGCACCTCTCCTGTTCTCCATGACTTACCAAAGATGATGGAGAGTGGCCTAGCAATGACCTCTGCCAGCTCCCTCAGCACCCTTGGGTGCATTCCATCTGGTCCCATTGATTTATGGATATCCAGATTGCTCAACTGATCCCTAACCCAATCCTCATCTACCAAGGCAAACTCCTCCTTCATCCTGACTTCTTCTGGGGCTACAGGGATCAGGGGCTCCTGGGGAAAGCCTGCAGGAATAAAGACAGAGGCAAAGAAGGCATTCAGCACCTCTGCCTTCTTGATATCCTCTGTCTCTAGAGCACCCCCCTCATTCATCAGTGGGCCTATATTGCCTCTAGCGTTTGTTTTATTAGCTATGTATTTGAAAAAGCCCTTTCTATTGTCCTTGACCTGGCTTGCAAGGTTAAGTTCTAAGGAGGCCTTAGCTTTCCTAATTGCCTTTCTACATCCTCTGACAACTGTCCTATATTCCTCCCAAGTGACCAGCCCCTCTTTCCATGATCCATAAATTCTTTTTTTCCACCTAAGTTTGCCCAGCAGTTCCTTGTTTAACCATGCTGGTCTCCTAGCTCCCTTACTTGATTTCATACCCATTGGGACGCTCTGATCCTGAGCTTGCAAGAAGTGGTCCTTGAATGTTGACCAACTATCTTGAGCCCCTTTACCATCTAGCTCCCTGTCCCATGGGACTTCCTTTGAACTTACGTAATCTGCACTGCTGAAATTAAGCTTTCATATATTTAATTGATATTCATTTACCTGTTTGGGGAAAAAAATATTTGGTCAAAGCCTCCCCTGGTTATTGTGCACCTTATGGCTCTGACATGGATAGGTAATGCCACCACACAAAATGCAAGGACAACGATCTGCGGTGGGTTAGTGACAAAGGTTTGTGTCAGCAGTTCAGCATCACTGTGATAACATCAAAAGATGGAGCTGCAACTGACTGGTTCGGAACTAGCAGATTATGAAAATGAACATTTTCAGTGTGTTCTGTAGCAGGAAATATTTTATCTGCTATAAAAATAACAGCTTTTGTAAACGATTAATATCTCAAGCTTCTGTTCAGCATGTAACAAGCTGTGAAAGTTGTTTACTATGTTGGATGTACAGCACCATCACTTCTATCCTCCAGTGTAGAAACCAAGCTATAACATAAATGAAACACCATCTTCTTTTCCTCTCTTTCATTGTTCTGCACTTTTTTAAAACATGCCATATGAAAAAGACCTGTTACATAATAATTAATTAACTAACACCAATTTAAAGTTCAACACCCATTTGTAGGAAGAACTACCTATTTCCTTCATGATTGTCATTAACAGAAAAGCTGTGGCTGCAAGCATTAGAGTGAGTGGGATTTGGGGAATGCTGTACCAAAATGCAGTCTGAGTAAAGCCAAGGCCTGGTCTGAATGGGGTAGGGACATTTTCCAACACAGAAAGCGAGTTAAGAGGGATGACTTTTTCACTGTATCAACCTTTTGACACCAACACAGCAGCGTTCACATGGAAGGAACCTGCCCAGTTGACACACGTGCTCTGTTAGCAAAGTGCTTTTTGACCACGTGAGGTATTCATACCTGCATTTTACCATTATGGGCAAAAGACAGCCAGTTTAGGCACACCCAAAGAAATATTTTCCAGTCTAGACAATACCTCAGTTTTGACAAAGCTTCATTTTCTGCTTTATGATGAAACCCAGTACCAACAATCTCCTGATTTCCCTAAATCCTACTCCATTCCTCCACTTCCATACATGATCTGCTTACTTGTAAAACAATGAATAATTTTATTATGCACGGATGTGTGCATATCCGTCACATGAAAAAACACAACACAGGCTGAAGCATATACTGCAAGGAAAAAAAACCACCACAAATGTTTAAAAAATTCAATCAAACCCCACAAAAATCCTAAGAAGAAGCTGTGACTAAGACAACATGCACAGATTCCAGCCCTGTGCTTCCTGCTCTCGATACTGCATGACAGCAAGTGTGTCGTTTGTGCATGCTGTGCCCAGTTTCCCAGCACTGAAACAAACACAACAGGCACTAAGATGCTGCAAGTGTATGTGGAAAGATTATTTTGAAACCTGCTTCCTTTTCCTCTGGTTTCCATGGAAAATTAGCATCTCCCTCTGCTAATGGTGCCCATTTTGGGAAGACAGGCAAGCTCAGTGAAAAGCACAAGAAAGTTTGGGCAACTGTCTTTCTTCTCTGTACAAAAGCAGAGCGTGTGGGGTACAGAGGAAAAAGGCAACAGTAAGTTTGATGGGCCAGGGCGGAGGAAATGGCATTTGGCTGTGGCCATTCCCTGCCCTGACATGTGCCCGTGAGGGGTGGAAAGCCTCTCTCACACTTCCCCCCTCATCTGCATTTCTACCTTGTCTGGCACTCGGCTCTTCCTCACCTGGGATGAGCTGCCTGCAGCCCACAAGCTCCTACCACTTCCTTACACCTCCTGGTTCCAGCAGTGGAGGAGGGGGTTCTCCTTCCAGGCTGCAGAGATGCCAGTGTGACTTTCCTTTTTTTAACAGCTCCCTACTGGCTATCACAGCTCAACACTTACCCAGGAAGAGGTGAACGAGGGTTCAATTGCATATCCATATGAATTTCACTCCTTTCAATAAGCAGATCTGTTCTGCTTTAGCCATCTATAGGTTAAATGCACAGTCAAAATTACTCACTCAGACTTGCTCACTGCAGAATGGAAAGGGCAACTCAACTTACCTGACTTAGAGAGAACAATTTTCATGTGGGATGAATTGTCCTTTAGAAAAGGTACCCTTTCACTGCCTAGGGAGGCTGCCTACAGTTTAATTTAAGACTGTGCATTTAACACAGGTGATGTGGAATACAAAACGGTTTTCTGGCCCTGTATTTATTGCCCTTTTGTGGCAGAGGTACAGCATATTTACTCTAAGGCAAATAGGGAAAAGATTATTCAATTAAACGTACAAAACTGGGTAATTTAGAAAGTTAAATTATGATGGCACATCGTGGCAGCCTCACAGTGCTATTGGAAACAATGGTCTTGAGCTTTGGCAAAACAGTACTGAAGCTGTGCTTAAGAGTACATGTAAGGAAGAAGGAGCAGAAGTACAATTACTATTCTGAATACAGCATCTGCTAAGCAAGTAAAATCACAAGAGCAGCTGTACTTAGTGAGGCTGTGGGCCACCCAACCCAGCAGAACATTCAGAGACCTTGAGAGGTCTCTGTTTTAAGGAAACATATGCCTGTCTTGTCTGTCCATCTGTATTTCCTCTCAGATCTTGCTGCATTCTCCTTTCAAAGGACTGGTCATTCAATTTAGGAACACTCATTAATAGTTTGATAGACTTGTATCCATGTTAAGAAGTTCTAACTACAGTTAAAAACAGTAACATGCCACACTGTTCATTTAGTGTGCCACATATATGCCCTGATGACCACTGATGAATTTCTATTTTTAATATAAAGCAAGCCCTTTATTTCACACGTAGAGCCAGACCTTCTCAGGGCAACAGGGAGAGCAAGCCAGCATTTTGGAGGCAAAAGACCTCAAAGATCAAAAATCCAAGCATTTAGCCTACAATTAGCCTAGATGATGAAAAGAACTAGTGATGGTTTGAATTCTCTGAGCTTTAACTCCATCCCCACTAGGACCAGGGAAATAGGGAGCTATCAACAGGAGACAGGGAGACTTTGTAAAGTGTCCCCTTCAGTAGCACTGATCAGCATGGCATGTACTGCCACACAGCAGGATGCTGCCACATCCCCATGGCTGCACAGCATGCTTCCCTTCCCTGGCATTTAATTCAGAGCAGCATCCACCTGAATCAGAGAGGTCCGTCTGCCTAAAATGAAAGATGACATTTTCATGAAACCAAATAAACCCAGGAATGGCAGATGGTGTGTATGTGCAGGGAAGGAGGTGGAGGAAGGAGAGCATGGTTTAAAAAAAGTACCTGCCCCAAATACAGTGCAGACTACAATCAAATTACAAGTATCAGTAAAGCAAAGGGAAGAGAAGGAAAGGAAATAATCCTCTGACAAAGGCAGAGGGAGAACACTGGAGTGTAATCAATGGGATTAGCATGTGGATCCAGCAAGCAAAATGAATCAGATAGCCAGGTAACATGGAGCACTTGGGGATTAGGCATTTTGTGGTTCATATCCATCAGAGAAAAGGTGCATGAGCTGTGCTCTCCAGAAAATCTGCATGCAGATTTACAGCCAAGCCTTCAGCAGGATAAGTTACAATTGGTAAGCCCAGAGGCAGCAGTCACCAAGATGACATCTAAGCCTGGTGAAAGCCAACCTCAGGCAGATCGCCTTCCTCTTGCTCTATTTAAATTCCCACTCACATTTAAGCAGATGAAACCCATTGACTGTCATAACATCCACGCCACAGTCAAGAATACTGACAGTGTTCAAAGATCCTAGTAGTTAAACTGATTTTTTTTGGAGTATGTTATACAACCAGAGCAAATCCATCAGTGTCTTGGAGATCACCATAGAAACAGGCTAACAACTCTCAGTGCAGGAGGAAGAAGCCCTGATCTCAGCTTGGGAAAGATGCTGATGTGACTGGTCAAACACATGGAGCTCCCTCCCTCATTTCCAGCATCATGGACTCCTGGAGCTCCCTGCTCTCAGCCCTTTGGCTGCAGGACTGGACGGAGGGTTTCTTACTCCTCGGAGCAATACACAAGGCACTGAATAATTTCCTCCCAAAGAGAACAAGGCATTGAGGCACTATTCCAAAGTAAAGATCACAAAACAAAAATAGCTAACTCGATATTTCTGTAAGAAAAAAAGACTGCTGTAGCTATCTGAATTGCAAAACAGTGGGGTTCCTGTCACTTGAAGGTGCAGTGGCTGCTGCCATCACCCTGGTTTTGGTGCTGCCAATGACCTGGGCCACAAGAATAGAGAAAATGCATAACCTAGCAGGCCTGAGGCTACATTACTCTGCTGGAGGGGCAAAAAAGGGATAGAAGAAAGGCTTGACGTTATTCAAGGGGACACGGACTTACTAAGGACTTCTTACAGCCCCCCTGTTTCTTTATTTATTGGTGCTGAACTAGAAAAGTTTCCATGGGCTTTGTTCTTTGCTGAAGTACCTTCCTGAACAAGTACCCTCTTGTCAGTGGCCTTCACATCACATGAAGTAGGAAATGTGTGTGCTTCCACGTAATTCTTCAAATTAACACACAACAACAAACTGATTGAATTAATAATCCATAAATATTAATTGTATTTTAATGGAGAAGTATCCAAACATTCCCCTGTTCATTGACCTGAAAATATATTCCTCAGCTTAAAGTATTTCTCTACATTTTGATTTGATGACAGCACATCTTTTAATCACTCTCTCATAATTTTATGACTTCAATTTAAAACCATTCCAATCCTTCAAAAAGAATTTACATTTAGCCAAACAAAATGATGAATTTGTTTGCACTGCAGGAAGCACTCATATGCTCAATTTATCTCAAGCTTAAAGATTTCTTAGCCAAAGCTTGGCCCAAAGTGAATCCAGTTTGTATATACATATTTACACAGTAATTATGGCTCGGTACAATTTAAACTCCAATGAAATACACAAAAATACTAATGGCTCACACTAAACACTGAAACACAGTAAATTTCATTTTGTTTCATGTTATTTTCCATGTTCCAACAAGAGGTCACAAGCTCAGTTTAATTATATTTCACACCACTATCCTTTAAATGTTTATTTTCTGTATATTTAGTCCTGAAGTCCCAAATTTAAGCATGTTTTGGAGTAGTTACTAATCTGTGACGTTAACTATAGCAGAGGTCCACAGAACTCTGCAGCTTTTTATTCACATCATTCCACTGTACCTACGATTACGCTCGTTGCGCTGAATGATATATTGATGTCATAATGCAAACACAGTGAGTGGTATGCTTTGCTTAAATATTTTGCTATGCTTGATTTCTTTTAGTGAATTTAAGTCATTCAGGGAGGCATGCAGAGGCCTAGGGGTGAAAAATCTAGTGTCTGTGGAAATGTTTACTTAAGCTATGGCTTGAGCCCGAGAAACCTTTGAGGAAATCATGACAAAGCAGATAACTTTCAGGATTTATATAATAATTCATTACTACAAAATAAGATCCTTTCTCATTTGGGCTGTACTGTGTCCAGTTTTCACGGACACAAGCACCCCTATTTCCCTTTGAAAGGAAGGTCACTGGGCAGTGACCCACCGAGTCACTAGGCTTATCCATTCCATGCAGCACTAATTGCTCACCCTCTAGTCAGTTGAATGTTTTCTTCTGTTAGCACCTGGAATTTTGAGAAGAGGGACTGGGTGATGAGGTAGGGGAATCTGGTAAGAGTTTGAATGCTGGTATGGAATGTGGAGCAATGTTGGTTACAACTGGGGAGACTTAGGGTTAGCCCAGAGTTTTTTGATGGGTGCAAGTTAATCCCTCCAAGCCTCATATAGCCTGGTATGAGAATGTCTTTCTGAGCTTACTGATTGACTGAAAGAATAACCAAGTTCACTGTTCACCTAGATCAGTCATGCTGGTTTCACAGAATCACACACAATCACACAGTGGTAGGGGTCGGAAGGGACCTCTGAAGATCACCCAGTCCAGCCCCCCTGCTAGAGCAGGATCCTAAAGTAGATCCCACAGGAACATGTCCAGACAGGTTTGAATGTCTCCAAAGATGGAGACTCCACCACCTCTCTGGGCAGCCTGTGCCAGTGCTCAGTTAGCCTCACAGTAAAGAAGTGTTTCCTGGTATTTAGATTGAACCTCCTGTGTTCCAGTTTGTGCCCATTGCCCCTTGTCCTGTCATAGCAGCCTGGCAGCCTGTTCCAGTGTTTGACAACCCTTTCAGTGAACAAATTTTTCCTAATACCCAATCTAAATCTCCCCTGGAACAACTTGAGGCTGTTACCCCTCATTCTATATTGATATGTAACACAGAGTCAATGTGAAGTTTGCAAATGAATTCACTGCTCATTATTCCTAAGTGCTCTGGAAACACGAAACAAGCTGAAGTATAAAAAAATCATCTCACCATAACAACCCCTTGGCTACATCAAGCCATGTCAAATGACAGCTAATACTGTTAGTTCTGCATTTTGTACTGCAAGGGTTACGTAGAAGTTACCAGGATACTAAAAACAGGTACAGGCCCCTGAATCTCTGAGCAAACCTGTACAGGGCTCCACGCTGCATGTGGAAAAGCAAACCAGCACAGGGTCCAGAGCTGCAGGTCGACAGACACCGTGGGGTTATTTCTGAAAGCCACTTGAACTTGACCTATTGCAAACCTCGGCAAGCCCAAAGTTCAGCAGTTTAGAACCACCAAGTTTAATAATTGAACACACGTTTCACCACTGAAAAAAGTATTCCTTAAGAAGGTGCAAAAGTTAATCTGTACTCCAGTAACTTAATACATATGAGAACAGCTACAGTAAAATCCAAAAGGCAGATAAATCTTACTGGAACAAAAATCCAACCTCCACAAACACATTCAGGAAAATTGCTTTTTGCCTTTCGATATATTTAATGTGAAACAAATTAAAACCACCATATAAACACGAACCTATCCTTGTCACTGTTCCCCCACAGCACAGAAAAATGTATCAGAGTGGCAGTGTGCAGTACTGGACTGAGTGTTCATTATAGCAGTGAAACCACATGGGCTGTCCTGGCTGGATCCAACACAGCAGACCAGGTCACCTGGCCTGCCACTCGTCCCTTGCTGCCCTTCCCATAAAGGGTGCCTCTGGCATAAATGAAGAACAGATAATAGGTGTGACAGATGCTTTTGGATCCTTTCTCAAATGCTCTGTATCCCTTTCCTTCTGCATGACCAAGAAAGTGTGACTCAAAATGCAGCTACCCCCTTGTCATGTAACAAAGCACATCCAGTCTGTCGCTGGGGCACCTTCTGTGTCCCATGACACGACAGGTCCAACAGGGGACTTAGGCAGTTTCATCTAATGAAGGGCAATCCTTCTGTCACACGACCAAAACTGAATGCCCACTTCCCAGCCAGCAGGGAACAACTGCATTTCGGACAGGACAAAACACCTGCAATCACGTGACACAGGAAAAACTTGCAGCTTCTTTGACAATCTCCCTTCTGGAGGATACAGAGTTGTGGAAAAAATGGTGAGAACAGGAAAAAAGGGGGAAATGGGTCAGTGATAATGACAACTTGTGCGACGTTTCCTATACAGGGAGATGGAGAAAAAGTACTTGCTGATACTTGTGGCAACCAGCTTCAGCCTTCTACATTCAATGTGATTCTCTGTAAGTCTGAACAGACGTGACTGGATATTACTACTGGCCATAAGTTACACTAGTGTTACCACAAGGACAGCAATAACACTCAGCTATAACCCTCAGCTCCCACCCAGTCTGGCTCTGAATTTCACAAGTTGTCTCTATGTCCTCTAATGAGTAATTTCTCTCACTGTACCTGCTATCAATTACTCTGAATCATGACTGATTCTTCTATGTTTGGGTTTTTTTCATTCTATTTGAGACAAGATTTGCAAGGAGTGCTTACCAAGCAATTCAAAACCTAACATGAGCCTTGCTAGCCTCTGGATCTTTTTTTCTGTATTTTTTTTAACCTGGAATTCACATTCCAAACAAAGGCTTGTGACTGTCACGGATAAAACCTTAACTTTCTCTGCATGACTTTCCATTTCCCTAATGAATTGAAGATCTAATTTGTGCTTTTTCCTACTGTTGACATGTTCTGGAGAGATTTTGAGTTTGCTAGTTTAACAGTGACAATGAGAAGTTCTTTTTCTCAGAGGAACGGGAAAGTTTAAAGCTCAGCAGCATGAGAGGTTTGGATTGTTTTTGCCAGCACACATTACCTTTAAATTTATGCAAGCTGAATCTCATATGCCAAGTTTTAAAAATTAATCTGGAGTCTATCACAATCCCCTAAGGTTTTCACAAACTGAAAAGTTTACGGGCCAAACTGTTGAGAAATGCCTCTGGATTTGTTTTCTGCTTTGGCACATGCAAAAAGCATCTGCAGATACCAACCATTTTGTTTCAAAATCAGTATGCCCACCTTCCTTTGTGTGTGATAACCGTGAGAAGCCATGGAGCTTTAACAGAGCCAAGGAGCTTAAACACTGGCAAACTATAATCCACCCTCAAACATGCCATTGCTCTCCAAACCAGAAGTATCCCACACAGTTCAGGAAGGGATAACAACATTAAAGCAGCTTTTCACTGACATTATCAGGTTGCCTCACTTCTGTTTGAAGGAATCTTTTTGGAAAGCTTTTGTTTTGTCAGTCTTAGTGGATATGTCCATACTGCTCAACGAGAGGGCTAAGGAGTGAACACACCACCACAGCCTGTGACTATGCAACCGATTCCTTTGTCCCTGCCCCTACTCTGGGCTGTTCCAACCACCTCTGCACAATGCCTGGGTAAATTCAGGCGTCCTTTCACTTACGGATCACTCCCAAAAGACAGTATGGGCAGGAATGAGTGAGGTTTAAGTCCCTCTGCCCTGCACAGTCCTCCAATATGATCTGCACACTCCTGCCAGCCTTCAGGCTGCATCACAGTGCGGGCAGCGAGTGCTCCTGGCATCATGCCACAAGAAGGTCCCGGCAGACTGCAACATATATCTTGCAGTGTTACAGACACTAAACTGAAGCACATTAAATAATGATTATTATTACCTTGGAACCACTCAGGGAGAGCCAGGGTGAAATTCTGTGCAGCATGGATGTGGACAGTTTGCTCTAGAGGCTTCTTCCCTACACGGCATAGATGGAAACCAGTCCATGCCCGAGAGCCCTGGGTCCAGGAATCAGTCCCTCATCTCTTGAATTTGCTACAGCTAGTGTCTGCACAGGGAATTTTTCTTTAAAGTAAAAAAAAAAAAAAGATTGCTATTTGATACAACCTCCTTTGAAAAAAAAAATCATTCCTATTACAAAGAAATAATCCAAATAATTCCTTCACAAATTCTTTTAAAGACTGAAACTAGAATTTGACAGTGACTCAAGAGAATGTATTTTGACATTTATGGAAACGTTGAGCACTGATCTCTCAATGCATTTCAGGGATGTGAACATTCTCCTAAACAAAAGTAAGTGTCTATTATTTATATACATTTATGTCTTTTTATATATGGGAAAGTTGCAGTTCTCTTCCAAATTGGACTTTTACAATTTCTAGATTAGAAGAATAAAAAAAATATTTAAGTGATTCAAAACATCATGGAAGTCCAGAAGCACTGCCAGTTTTAGATGAAGAATCAGGGTGAATATTATTTTCTCCAACACATTCACCAAAGCATGTAATTTCCCCTGCTCATTCTCCATCATTAAGTCCAGCATTAGCCTCCTTGCCAGCTGCTTGAGAAAATGCTCCTAGTAAGGTCCAGCTTCTCAAACAATTGAGGACTACAAAATACAAGGAATGATAACGGGCAGCAGTGAAAGGGTTGCTGAGTTATTCATGCAAAGAAGTTAATTTTCTATACAAAGTAGCCTTGCAATCAGTTGTTTGTAATCAGACATAAGACCTGAATAAAAGACAAAGTCATGGTTATGGTTTTCTGTCCTACTTTATGGATTGCTAATTGTTTTTCTTTCACTAGTTTCTTGTAATGCAGTTTACATCAGAGAACGGGTGTTGATCAGTGTTGACTTGACTGGTATTTCACTGTAAATGTGCCCATTTTTCTGTCCAATTTGGCTTCTGAAATTAAGCTCAGAAAGAATGCTGCTGAGTGAGACAGGTCAGCTATGTTGCTTGACATTCATTGCTCATGCACTGCAACTCCCTGAGACCTCCCCTATCACAAGTGTCAGCCCCTTGTGACACCTCTCTACAACACTTTGCTTCACCTGTGCATTTGCTGTCATCTCTGTTGCTTTTGATGATGCAGATAATTTCTTACAGAAATCTAACAGGGAATTTGTAATTTGACTAATGTAAGATAAACACTCTGCAGGCTGGGATTTGCATAGGTTTTTTATGCAAATATCTGTGTTTAAGCCTTCAAAACACACATTTTGGTTATCATTTCTTCACTTAATGGATATTCTCTGCTGGACTACTCAGAGACCACCTACAAGCATCTTTGTTTACAGAGTAAGCTAATTAATATGGTTAATCCAGCAGGGCATAGGGGTGAAACTTTTTTTTTCTGCTCCAAACACATACAAGAGTCTGCTGGTATGAAATGTTGTGACACAGTTGAAAACCAAGGCAAGCTCATTGACAAGGTAGCTAAGGTTCATGAACCTCTCAGATGAATCTCCAGCAAATTGTCAGTGAACTTGGGCTGACAGAATATTTCCCTTTAACTATTGTGAAAACAGCCACTTTGAAACCCTTCAAACTACAACTATGTAAAAAAATGATTTTTAAAGTTCACCTACAGTTCAGAATACTCCAGGGTAACATAAAAAACCTTACCTTAGAAAGAGCAGATTAGCCAATCCTTCCCCAAGCCCTGCTTTATTTCAATTCCATGCATTTTAATAACAGCAATATTAATTTGGAAAGAAAAGGCCTGATGAACACGGAAACTTCAATGCTCTCCATGAGACTAATGACACCTAATTCATGAACAAATCCCTGATTCAAATGCCCTCTCTCAAGGCTGTGAAGCAAGCATTTAAAGACTGGTCTTCTGCTTCCCAGACAAGTGCCCCAACTCCCTGGCTCCAGTTCACACTGGAGAAGGACTCTCAATTTGTCTTGTCAAAGTTGTTCCAAGATTAAGAGGATGAAAAGGTACAGTAGTGACTGCACTGTATGATGGTCATTAGGAGAGTGATAACTTGATTACAGCCCCTGTTCCACTGGCTGACCCTTTACAGGTAGTTAGAGCAATTGGTAAACAAAGAAATAAAATAATGATACTAGGGGAATCTGCAATGAGTATTTATAGCTCGGTCTGATACATCTAACAAAATTAGAAAAAACAGTATTGATCATGGATCCATTCAGGGCTTTATTCCATATATCAAACACAGAATCAATGCCACACACCATGAACTCATTAATGGTGATTTTCTTAGGGCTCTAGTGTGAGAATAAGTGTATATCAGGTAAATGTTAGTTAATTAGTATAAGTTGGAAATGGAGTTTTGCTCTCCTGCCTTTCTGAACATAGGTACCTGTTAAGACTGGAGAGCAACCTTGGGAGAACATGGTGATGAAGTGCAGAAGAATGCTCTGCTCCAAGGAAAATCACGGAATTTTCAGAGTTGGAAGGGACCTCCAGAGCTCACCCAGTCCAACTCCCCTGCTGTAAAGCAGGATCCCCTAGAGCACATCACTCAGGGCTGCATCCAGGCCAGGCTGGAAAATCTCCAGAGAAGGAGACTGCACACCTCTCTGGGCAGCCTGTGCCAGTGCTCTGGCACCCTCACCCAAAAGAAGTTCTTTCTCCTATTTAAATGGAACCTCCTGTGTTCCAGCTTGTGTCCGTTACCCCTCGTCCTGTCACTGGGAACCACTGAAAAGAGTCTGGTTCCATCCTCCCCCAACCCACCCTTTAGGTATTTATAAACATTAATTAAATCACCCCTCAGCCTTCTCCTCTCCAGGCCAAAGAGTCCCAGCTCTCTCAGCCTTTCCTCACAGGGGAGATCCAATCCCCCACTCATCCTCGTTGCCCTCTGCTGGACTCTCTCCAGTAGGTCCCTGTCTCTCTTCAACTGGGGAGCCCAGAACTGGTGGCAGGATTCCAGTTGTGGCCTCACCAGGGCAGAGTAGAGGGGAGAATGACCTCCCTCGCCCTCCTGCCCACACACTGCCCTGTGCAGCCCAGGCTGGCATTGGCTTTCTTGGTGGCACGGGCACATCACCGGCTCATGGATAATTTACTGTCTGCCAGATCCTTCTCCTCAGAACGGCTTTCCAGAAGGTCCCCTGTTTTGCCAATTAGGCCCAGTACAAAGGACACAGCCAGCAGCAGACCAACAATCCAGTAAGCAGGTTCTATTTCACATAAAGGGGTCAGTATATGGAGGATTGCTGGGGGTACAAACAAGTCAGATAGATCACGAATAACAGACATCAACCCCAGAGACCCCAGGAATGACACAATATTGCTCATAATAGATGGAACAAACAGAGACACGAGATAACCCACAGAGAAAATGGGAGACAACCAGGAGAACAAGGCAGTTATATATGACAGAAGTAACCCCATGTTGCCTCGCCACACAGCCCGCGTTTGTACGTGCCAGACCTGACTGTGATCCGGTTGCATGAGTGGTCACGAGGTCCTTCCCCAACAGGAAACTCTGTGAAGTGCGTCCACTGCACAGACAGACTCTCCAACCCTTCCTGCAAGTGGGCCCAGCTTTTATCCCCAAACAGGACACCTGGCACTTGTTACCAAAATGCAGGGCACCTGGGGCTTGTTTACCTGAGGGCTCTCCTTGCAAGGCCGGCCGCACCTTGGAGGAAAGCCAAAAGGCAAACTCATCCCCTCCTCTTAAAGGGCCATGGGGACCACCCATATGTCAACCTTAATTCAGGGCTGGGGGTTCAGACCCCAGCACTTCATCCCCCCAACCTATCCTGGTGCCTGGCATTCTTCTTCCCCAGGGGCAGCACCCTACACTTGCCCTGATTGAACCTCATGAGGTTCTTCTCTGCCCAGCTCTCCAGCCTGTCCAGGTCCCGCTGATGGCAGCACAGCCCTCTGGAGTGCCACCACCCCTCCCAGCTTGGTACCATCAGTGAACTGGCTGAGGATCCACTCTGTCCCCTCGCCCAGGTCATTGGTGAACATGTTGAACAAGACCAGACCGAGTACTGACCCCTGGGGGACTCCACTGGTTACAGCTTCCAACTCGACTGCTCCATTGGTCACACTCCTCTGATCTGTCACACAGCCAGCTCTCATCCACCTCACCGTCCCCTCATCTCACCCACACTGCCTGAGTTTCCTAATGAGGATGTTATGGGAGACAGTGTCAAAAGCTTTGCTGAAGTCAAGGTAGATGACATCTGCTGCTCTCCCCTCATCCAGCCAACTGGTTATAACATCAGAGAAGGCTAGCAGATTGGTCAAGCATGATTTACTGTGTGAGCACCCTTCAGTTCCAGCAGTGCTACCTGACAGGCCAGTAGAACCTCTTACAATTTCAATCCAAACAATCTCATTAGCTTCTCTGACAGAAACTATCAGAGGTAACGTTTCTCTTGGCTTCACAACACAATTAAGGTGGGTGGAGACCTCCAGAATGGTCCAAGAAACATTCTCTGTAAAGAGTTACAGGCAATGACCCCATGGGAGTAACACTGTCTCTAAAGCGCCCTTAATATGCAAAAAAGTGGAACTATTTTCATAATGCTGCAGGCCAGACCAGTGTCTATGGTTAAGGGAAATTCACTTTGAAGAATATGGATTGTAGGCAGCCATCCAAAGCTATATAGAAACACCTGATATAAGTCTGGGCTGCAAGACTCAATATTCTTTTAAACTAAGAAAGCTCAACATTGGTTTAGCTGAGTATAGGAAAAAAAACCAAGATAAATGAGGTGCTGATACGGAAAAGTCAGTAAATACCCTTACTTGTTTATTTATAAAACAAAATGGCACCTAAAAAGACAACTCCATTACCACTTGCTGAAGATGTGGGAAACATTTTTTTAATGTTTTGTCCAATGTGAATAAAGCTTTACCTGCTTCTGTCCTTATCTGTTACAAAGGGCTTTCATCTGCAGCGAGGGCAAGGCAAGGAGCAGCTCCCTTGCAGTGTGCAGTATTTGTGATCATTGAAACCTCTCATGAGAGCCCTTTATAAAACGGGAAAGTGAGCCAAGGGAGCTCATAATAAATACAGAATAGCAAAGCCCTTTCATGAATGAATGAATGAATGAATAAGTGAATGACTTGTTATGGTAAATACAAAATATTTGAATAGTGAATGCTTACCCTGAAAGCAATTCCAACAAACATTTTATTTTACTGCTACAGTTCATACTCAAAAAACCCAGAGGAGACTGGCATTGTTGGAAACTGGAACCACTTTTCACAGATCCTCACAAATGTCTAAATCTACTGCCTTACAGTAAGTGCAAAACCAAGATTTTTTTTTTTTTCCTTTTTTTTCTGACTGATTGCTTTTCAAGGTGTGAGTGGGCATATCTTAATTAATCACATAATGGTTTTTGAGATAGCAAAGCACCAGCTAGGATCCTGCTCATCTAATGCTTCCGATTTCAGTGCACTAAAATGCCAAATGTTTGCCCTAATTATTTTTAATCATACAGGGAATCACTAGGTGTTCCTCCAGTGTGTGAATTACTGAATGCCATTTAGCTAGAAAGAAACAGTATAGGTTCAGACTGTATTGTTGTTTCACTACCAAAGAAAAAAAAAATTAAATTAAGCAAAATAATTGTCTTTGAACTAAAACCCATGCTGTAAACCAAATGCTGTCCGTGTTCCCCATCCTGCAGCTCTTCACTCAGCAGCCTCTTCACTTGTGTGATGAGAGGCACGGACAGACCCACAGAGCACGTGATGGGAGAGCACACTTAGATACACCACCACCACCACACACATACCCAACAGGAGTATCTGAGACCTTGACTTTTCTAAAAAGGAGAACATTTTGTATCCTTTGCCTAATCACTACTGTTAGATTGGTTTAGGTGAAATAAAGATGTGTGAATTGCTCTGAAAGCCCTTCAGTGCTGCTGCAGGCAGGACACCTCACCAGCTATTGAGGGTCCCTGGGAGGGCAAAAACCCTCAAGCTAGCAGCAGCATTAGTAAGGCTAATTTTATTGCCATTAGGTCCTGAAAGCACTTAGCCTTCCCAGGGAAATAATATGACTTTTCTTGCATTTAATATTTAAAATGTGATTTAAATGTAAATAATTAATGTCTGACTACTTTTAATTTCTGTCAGTGAAAACGTACGCAGCAGCCTGCTCCATTTCCAGTGGGAAGAAAACTGTGGGCACTGTAGTCTTTTGTTATAAAAGCATTACAGGTGCAGTGTGAGTCTGTACAAATGTTAATTTGTCATAATTTTCTGGTAGGATAACAGTTACAGTATTTCAGAGTGTATGTATGTGATCAGCATTTTGTACCCTCTTGGCAATTGTATCTGAACATCTGCTTTCATGGTTTATAGATTCACAGAACAGCCTTGGCTGGAAGAGACCTCTAAGATCACCCAGTCCAACCATTAACCCAGCACTGCCCAGTCCCCACCACCCCATGTCCCTCAGCACCACATCTCCACGGCTCTGAAATCCCTCCAGGGATGGGGACTCCCCCACTGCCCTGGGCAGCCTGGGCCAGTGCTGGGGAACCCTTACAGGGAAGAAATTGTTCCTAATATCCAAACTAAACCTCCCCTGGCACAACTTGAGGCCATCACCCCTCATCCTGTCACTGTCACCTGGGAGAAGAGACCGACCCCCCCTCACTATCCCCTCCTTTCAGGGAGCTGCAGAGAGCAATGAGGTCTCCCCTCAGCCTCCTCTTCTCCACACAGTTCCCTCAGCTGCTCCCCATCACACTTGTGCTCCAGACCCTTCCCCAGCTCCACTGCCCTTCTCTGGACACACTCCAGCAGCTCAGTGTCCTTCTGGGAGTGAGGGGCCCAAACTGAACACAGTACTCGAGGTGAGGTCTCACGAGTGAGTACAGGGGGACAATCACCTCCCTGCCCCTGCTGGTCACACCATTGCTGACACAGGCCAGGATGCTGTTGGCCTTCTTGCCCACCTGGGCACACTGCTGGCTCGTGTTCAGCTGCTGTCAACCAGCACCCCCAGGTCCCTTTTCTCCAGGCAGCTCTCCAGCCACTCCTCCCCAAGCTTGGAGTGCTGAATATTTTATGTTCACAAAGACGTGGTTCTTTCAGTGCTGATATGGTATGAAGACATCATCCAGCTGCAGCACATTGCTCGTGTTATGGATCTGTCGTGTTCACTGCTCACAGCCACACAACCACTTCCACAATGTTTGTTCTTTAGGACAGACAAACCATTGCAATTCAGAGTGTAAGAAAGCCTTTGGGCAAACCAAGGGTGCCAAGACCTTTTGTTAACAGTGGTCAGCACTGTTTTTTACAAAATATTTTGAGACATACCAAAGCAGTACATGGGGGAAGGAGGGTGAAGGAAGAGAAACTGTTAAAAGAAAGTCACAAAGAGACAACCAAATGGCTATACTACATCATGTGTTGGCTCTCCTCTGCTCCCTCCCTGTTCTGAAATGCAGTGGAGCTGAACACAGTGTGCACATCCACTAGAAGAACAGAAATGTTGACAGAGGAAAAAAAAAAAATTAAAGTAAAAAACCTGCACAGATAAAGCTACCAGAGAAAAATGATTTAAAAACCCCACAGCTTTTTGAAACACTTAACAATTTTAATATTACATAAAAGAAACTGGCAAAACACGTTTCAAAGAGCATAAAAGAGGAAAAAAAGAACAACTTGCCTAGCTTGATCACAGAAAGTGAAACAAAAGTTTTCCCTCTAACAGTCAGATTTATACTTTACAAAAGAGATGAAAGGATGCAGCCACATGGATTTCAGGATAAGCTATTTCAGTGTATGTATAATGTGAAAACTAGCGTGTCTCTGCAGCTAAAGGGGATGGAACACAGGAGATGCCTGAAAAGCCTCTTGGCCTCTTCCCTCTGACCACAGCCAAAACGACTCCTGCGGAACGTCTGTCTATCCTCTTCCTGAAACTCTTGATGAAGACTTCTTCCCCAGTGAGGAAGTAATGGGGATCTCACCAACGCCTTCACAAGCTTACTCCAGTGTTACACTACTCTTTGTCACTCAAAGTTTTTTCCTCATGCCAAACTTGCATCACATCTGCTGCACTTTAAGCCCTCGATTACTGATCTGGCATACTGTGGACACTGAATAATTTATCTATTTTTGTTTTTCCTTATGGGAATCCCACATGAAACACTGCCAAAAGCTTCACCTCTGCTGGAATCTAAGCACAGGGCTTCATTTGCCTTTCCCCTAGGAAGGCCTTCTGTGTTACCACTGAAAGAAATCAGACTGCTGGGATTTAATTGGCTTTTGACAAAACATTGCTGCTTCTTATTGATCACCGATCAGAGGTTAATTGTCTCAGAGGTGCTCACAAATAGTTTATTTATGCCAGTATTTTTTCAGGAAATTAGGTTAAGCCGACTGGCCTGAATTTTCTCTGCTCACCCATTCACTCCTTTTATGACAAGCCCTAGATTACCAGCATATTTGTTAACTACATCCCTCTCATCCTATTTAAGATTTCAAAGAAACGTAATAATGGATCTGAGATTGCTTCAGTCACTTTAAGAAATCCTCTCTGATTAAAGTCATCAGGCCCAATTAATTTGAGACCAACTCAGCTACATGTTTTCCTCCTAGGCTCTTTAGCTCTAATAGCAGTTGGCCCCTTTTGCAATGGATCACAGGTGGTGGTCTCTTTGAAGCAAAGATCTACATGCACAGGAGAAAAGACAATACTGCCTTTTTTTATGAACCCCCACTCTGAACAGGCTTCAGAGCAGCCTCCAAACTGTATAGCCCCCAAATAAATCAGCCTAGCAGAAGGCAAGAAGATTCGCATTATCTTTTTTAAAAAACCCATTAATTTAATCAGAGTGCCACACATGCTCCAGCCAAGAGACTACTGAAGAATTTTTCAATTTGGAATCAAATTAATTTCAGAATTTGCCTTCGAAACGGTTGAGTTTACACAACCACATTCAGCTGAGATACCAGAAATGTGTATGTAAGAAAACCTGTCCATCAAATGCTTTGAGAAAAGCAAATAATCAAATAATTGATTATTTACAGAAAAGTCTTATGTTGGAATGTAATTAAGAAAACACCAGAATATCTGGAAAAAAAAATAAAAAAATAAAAAAATAAAAAGGAAGGAAGGAAGGAGCAGCAGATTTCTGCGGAGAGATGCAGGGTTCTGCAGAATTCACCAAACAGGTGAAGCGATGCTCAACAACAGGAACTGGAGCACAAATCTGAACATATTCCCCAAACTTTGACAAGATTATAGGCCTGCTGTGAAACCAGCTAGCATGTACTGTGGGAGCCTGTGTGCTCCTGGAAGGAATTTCATTAGCCAGTAGGTGGGAAATGAAGGGTCCACCCCTGGAGCCTGCGAACCTACACTGCAGACACACTGAACACACAGCAGCAGACACGAACCCATGGCTGGCTATCTGATTATCTCCTTGCTGGAGGTGACAAGCGCGCTGAGAGGTGGTTTATCTCCTGTCATTTGTATTTCACAAAACAGCCTTTAAACAAATCACCTGCCTCACACATTCAACACGAAGAGGGAGTGCCAAAATAAGGTGTGGGAAAGCAGTTTCACAGCATTATTACACAGAGCATGTAACCTTTCGAGACTGTTTTGTATGCAACTACATCACACATGACAAAACAAATCACTAATTCCCATCTCTAAGAAGAAATGTATCTCTAATCCAACATTTACCTCAATAAAGGATAATACTGCAACTACACAACTATGAAGTCAACGTGCCATAAATCACTACTAGAGCTTTCCCTTTTCAAAGAGAAAGAATATTTTCTATGAATTAAGAAAAATACAGACTTAAAGGGTGAATCATAGTTATCTGTTGACTTAAAATAATTTCAAGTATGTCAGGGATCCAGAGTATCTACAGTAAGATAAAGTTTCACATCACGTGCTGTACAGAGCCAGCTAATATTGACCGAAGGCTTGAAATACTTATGTTTGAGCAAGAGGTGAGAAGGCTGGTTGAATTATCTGAAGTCAGATGTAACACTCAACCTTGTTACAGGTTTTGAAGTTCTCTGCAGGCTGAGGAACACACTTTCCTCTAGCAGCCTCTAGCTCAGTTGAAATAACTGGAATAAACTAATTACCACAAGTGAGCTTGGACCTCTGCTCCAGGAGTAACATTGTGCCACTTCTATCACCGCATGTACGTTGTGCTTTGCGTCTTCTGACACCAACGAGAGGTGCACTGGACTCACTGCCTTTGGATGACAGACTGCCAAAGCCACAGGGAAACTTGCACTTTTGTAACACCATGGGCTGGAGTAAAAAGCCTTCCCTAATAGCAGCAGTAGCCTTCTATTCAATGCAATTTAACAGCAAAATCCACAAAGCGTTTCCATGCAGTCATATAAATGACTACAAAATACCACCTGCTCCCTGTGTGGCAGACTAATACAGACACGTAGTTTGGAAAGAAGTTGTTTGTGTCCAGTGTTCTGAAACAGCCTGGCTCCCCTTTTTTAATTCAGCACATCACCAAACCTCAGATATGTGCACAAGAAGATACAGGATGGAAATACCAGGACAAACTATTCAGTCTCTGTTTTGGAAAGAAAAGCACTGTCATGGCAAGCACAGGTACTAAGGATCACTTTCCCTCTACAGTAACTTCCAGAGCATGACACAGAGGACTAACAAAGACACATTTCAGCATTATACAGCTCCAATTCAATGCAATTTGCAGCATGATGATAGACTTCATTCTTGCGAAAATTATAAAGCATTAAACCTGTATATCAGAGTCAGGCCAGTTTCAGCACTAAAACATTGCCTTGGGCAGCTTTCTGACATGAGCAGAGCAGAAAACTGGCTTTTATAGCTAGTGAAATGAAACAATAAACAGGGGCAGGAGAAAAAAACCCTAATTTTCACAATGTTGAGGTATGCTGTAGGTCAAAAGGACTGTGCAGTATTGGTCTGTGCCCCAATGAGCCCACTCTAAAGTCACAGGTAAGAAACAGCCACACAATGAAGGGGGGAAAGACATTAAGAAATAGGGTCTTTAATGCATGAATAAACATGCCACCCTAGATATTTCAGATTTTACTCTTTGTCATAAGGAAATTACTGTATAAAACAAATACATCAGAGGACCTTAGAAAAGTCTGCTGAGGAAGCAAATGCTGAATACATCCACAATACCTAGTGTTTTGGGGAAGAATTCTTGGGTAAGACTCCAGGCTGGCAACGGCCTACCCCTTGTGGAGGGAAAGATGTGTCTGGAGGACCCAAGGCAGACACAGACTTGCCTCAGCAGAGGCACGGGGGAGTTACTGCTCAGAGATTTTCCTGTGTATGAAAGTTGGGTGTTTGCATGGCAACTGTCTGCTTCCTCCCTCTGACACAGCCTTGGAACAATGATCTATGCCTCAACTTTTCATCAGTTTAGTATCTTCTTTCACATTTCCTCCTTTGACACAGTCATTTCTAGTGCAGTCATAGTAACACCAGCAGAACAAGACAGCCTGAGTGGCATCCGCAAAATCAACACCCAGACACTTAAAACAACTTAACATGGACAGTGATGCATGGATCTATTCAGTGATTCACAGCAACCACACGTCATAAGTGATCATCTTTTACACAATTCTGTTGTCATGTTCTTTCAGAATACAATAAACACACTTGTCCCTGTATTTTCTAGCTAGGGTATCCATCACAAGCAACGATTTCACCAGGCATTTTTCAAGTTACCTGACCTGAAAGACAATATTTCTGTATGCTGCCATGATCACAGCACCTGAGAACCTCAGAAAAAATTAATGAAGTGTCTGTGAAGTAATGTCTTCATCTTACAGATATAGATCTCAGTTACAGAGAGCTTAAGGGTGGATTTAATTTCACTGAACACTACCATGTAAGAGCTAGGCATCTACCCCAAGACAATCATTAAATCTCCCTCAAAAGCTAATGAAGAGAATGCACTTCCAAAGGTCACCTAATGACATTCCAAAATTCCTAACAGAGGTAGGATAAACTACCTCCTGGAAGTCAATCCATCTCTCCCTCTTATGATTTCTCAGGAGGCTTAAATGCAAGTTTAGGCTTCATGCCTTATTTCTGCATACTTACAGTACAATCCCCCACCTATTTCAGGCTGTCTGAGAAGACTTGCCCACACCTGAAGCACATAATGATTCTTCCTTCCTCCAGGAAAGCCTTCAGTTGTATGCAGGGTACTTCTATGGGAGGGAGCCTCTACTGATCACAATCCAGCCTATGGAATTTTCCACTATAGCACTTAAGATGAAAAATTGTAGGCAAGAAAGAAAATAAGGTGCAGAGTAACTTGCAATTTTAAAGAATTCACGGATTATTCAGAGTTGGAAGGGACCTCCAGAGCTCACCCAGTCCAACTCCCCTCCTGTAAAGCAGGATCCCCTAGAGCACATCACTCAGGGCTGCATCCAGGAAAGTCCTGAAAATCTCCAGAGGAGACTCCACACCTCTCTGGGCAGCCTGTGCCAGTGCTTGGGCACCCTCACTGAAAAAAAGTTCTCCCTCATATTTAAATGGAACCTCCTGTGTTCCAGCTTGTGCCCGTTACCCCTCGTCCTGTCACTGGGAACCACTGGAGAAATGGATGACGTGGCTAGTTAGCAAATGTGCAGATGTCAGCCTGACTACTACCCAGATATTCTGTGGTATGTCAGCAGCAGGCAGGATGCCAGGACACTTCATGCTGACATTATCTACGTGTGACAGCTTCCACAATGAGATGTTAGCTGGGGAGGGAGACACCATGTCCCTCTGTTCATCAATCCTGCTGAACAACAGCAAGCCTCAGAAATTGTGACGGAACTCATGAATAACCTGAGAGCACAACGCAGACCTCTCCTGGATGTTCAAACTTCAATCAGACTACTCAGATTTGGCAACAGGTCCAGTACCAAAGAATGCAAAGCACAGAAAAGCTCATGCATAGGTTCGAGCTTTTTCTGACACTTTCCACTTCAGCAATACAGCATCACCCTTGGCTGCAGTTTGTCCATGAGTAAAGCATACTATTAAAAAGTTTACTGGTTATTTCCTTCCTATGAAATCAGATTCCTCCATATCCCTATTTTCTCACCTAATTATTTTTGTTCATGATACTTCTTTCAGTGTTTTAACAGTCTAAATTCACATAATACATTTTATCACACTCCTACTCTTTTCCTAGACACTTTCCTGCCCTTACTAATACTACATAACAATGAAACAATGACATTCCTCAACCTTTAGAAAGTGAATTTAAGACATTCTGTATAACTAACTGACAAAATTTAGCTCACTTATGCACCTAAAAGGTTGAACTTAGAGGCCCCTCTGTGTGAGAGGCAGACACGTTAAATATGTTTTTCCAGTAACTAAAGGCTTAATTACCATCATACCACTTAACTACAAAAAGGGTAGGCTGGAAGACAGTTGTGAAGCAAGGTATTTGTCTATTTATTTGTCTATCTTATACATGCATCTAAAAGTCATGTAGGGGATTTGAATCATCTGGTAGCAGTAAGTATTCATAGAATCACAGAATGGTTTGGGTTGGAAGAGACCTCAAAGCTTATCTCATTCCAACCCCCCTGACATGGGCAGGGACACCTCCCACCTCACCAGGTTGCTCCAAGCCCCATCCAGCCTGCATGCATTAACTAACAGGAGAGAAGTGAAGCTGTCATGGACTAAGCACTGCCCAAAATTCATGCTGCTGTTCTTCATTGCTTTCTCTCCTATAGAAATGAAAAGCAGAGAAGAAAGGCCTCTTAAAAAATGGATGAGGAGGGTTATGCAATCTCTGATGAGAAATCAAAAGAAAGATTGTGTTCATACTTTCTGTGGAATGGAGTCATGTAAGGCGTGACTCCAGTCATTTAATCTTGCTTTTGTAGCAGTCAACAATACTTTGATTGGTAATTAGATGAGGTTGTATTAAATACATGCACTGGAAAATTAAGTCTTTAATTTAAATTCTTCCATAAAAGGACATTTTTAATGTTCCCTCCTCCCTTGCAGATTGAATTTTTATCAGCTAAAGCAAATAACATGTAGCTGAGTGAAATTAGTATGCTGCTTATGAAGAAAATCTAACCAGAACCAGCTTTTCAGAGAGCTCAAGCAATGTCTTGACATCAATTGATTTAAATACACAATTCACAAACTCTTAGATTGACTTTTTTATATCTCCATCTACTCTGCACAAGCTACAAATGTCTCCAAGCACTCTGGCATTTTCCTAAACCCAAATGACATAATACACGCTCCACAAAGAAACTACTGCAATGCCAGTGTGCCTCTTCATTCCACATACTCAGAAACACCAAGGTAAGGGGAGAAAAATCAGGATTCTAAACACTCTTAAAAAGCTCAGGTCTGTGGTTTTCCCTGAGCTGTGGTGAAAGCTGAGTCCTAGAGACACGTACCCTCTACAGAAATGGCTCAGTCCCTATGTCCAGTATTAAAAGGAAGTTCTGAGTATATCAGCTGATTCCAGTTGTATTAACAGGACACTAGGAAGGAGCCAATATTTGAAGTATCCACACCAGAGCTTTAAAAAACAATGACATGTTAAATTATATCCTCAACTGACTAGGAAACTATGTTCTGTAGCCTTCACTCTGGACCAGTATTAAATATTAGTCTAGTTCTGGGGGGACTGGCTGGGATATAAGGCACTTTGACATTTTGTACTTAGTATAGATTTCCCAGTGATGTCTCAAACATACCTGTATTAAACCACATTCAGTAGGTAAACAATTTATTCTTCATAGCTGGCTGTCATGCTACGGCAGTCATAACTAGACACAGATCCATTTAGTAAATGGAGGCTGTGATAGAAAGAATGCAAACTTTGATCATGTAACTTTTAAAGGTGACATTGACATACTGATAGTTTCACAACCCTTAGAGGTGTATGTACAGTATTTATCAAAACCAGAACCTTACACATGCTGGGTTTTGTCTCTGCTTTCTTGTATAAATCTGTAGGAAACAGCTATAAGACTTAATGCACCTCAGTATGGAAAGAAGATAAAGCAATAAATAAGGAGCAAGACCTTCTGCAGAACGTTTGTGCACCTCACCGAAGGAGGATGACATACTGAGAGTGATTACATCTAGTACTCTAAAGGCAGCCACCAACTCCACAGCTCTCTGCAGTTCTGATGACCAGAAATGGGAAAGAACCATCAGGAACCCATCACTCCATACTTGCCCTGCCTTTTATACTCTTTATTTAAGGCTCTTCAGAGGAGATAGAGCCCCAGTCAAAGCAAATACACCCAGCTCTATATAACTTGGAACAAATGAAAACTTTCTTCCCTATTGGTCTTCTCCCTTCTGTGTATATTATATTTACTCTAAAATTGCAAGGGAAAACACAGAAGTGTGGATGACATGAATTAAATCCCACTGTGTTACAAGAACAAGCCTAGTTCTTTTGCAGATCGAAGCTATCATGCACACACACAGAGAAGGCACTCCTGGCACATCCTGAGACATACTCAGACTTTCCAGGAGTATTCTGTCTGACTGATACATTACAATTAAGTTAATCAAAAGACACTGCAAGGCCCCTAAGTAATAAGAAGCCTTAGTCCTATACAGCAGCCACAACTTTTCAAAGCATTTTCAAGCCTTTCCCACAAACTGTTTCTCACCCTTTTGGGATGATGGCACAGTGCATGGGGGAAGCAGATATTCTTCTGTGTCCAATCTGAGGAGCAGGTTTCCCTCACAGATAACATCTATGAAAACTACATGAGCTTTGCAGGATTTTTTCCCCCCTAAGCAGTCGAGATAAACTGTATTCTTTCACAGCTGGTTGCCAAGTCCCAGCAGATCTCTATCTGCATGCAGTGTGACTGTTTTTAAGCCAACAATGAATCACCAGCAGGAGGACAAGACGAAACGCTGAAGCACACATTCTAGGTAGCTGAACTACAGAACAATCTCTATTCAGTAATTTGGTTATTTCTGGAAGAAATGAACCACATGAGTAGCAGGTGTGTATGCTAATAGAATGACTTTGTGTTTTAATTAAGCAGCATTTCCCTACAGAGTAATTACATATGCTGTTTACTCAACTTTTTCTTTCAAGACCAATAAAAAAAACCTGTAATCTCTTTCTTTCCCAGGCTACAAACAAAAGAATCTCAAGAACCTTAAAATAAAAAAGTAGTGAACACACTTCATAGATCCTATACATACATGATAAACACTTGCTAGGAATGATTTCAGAAAAGAGTTTCTATAACAGATGGTGTTATCTGAACGCCCATCAAAAACTCTTTTGTCTCAGCTAATGCCACTGATTCTACCAATGCAATGTGTGATGAGACATGTAACATCGACTGCCACGGCTGCAAGACAACCAATGCAACCCAGCAGACATCCTGAAGTACCATCTCAAAGGGAGACTGCAGAGCCTAACGAAGAGGACAGATTTAATGAGACATCGACTGCCTAAGCCTCAGCAATAAATACAGAATTTTCCTCAAAGGACTTACAATCTCTAGGCCCTCTGACTACCACACATCACTCCAAAGGTGGTCTAACAACAGAGATCTGCTGCTACACAACTGGCCTCGCTTCTGGCCGGAGTCCCCCACTGCTACAACTGCCATGGCTATTATTGAGTGATTCACCAATTATCCTGTACTGCTCAGCACTATTTTCTGCTGGGAAAAAGCATTACTATGTCAGCAATATTAAGTTAGTATTACAGAACTGAAAATAACAATACAGCCCAAATACACTTGCTATTTCTTATATATATATATTCACAGATCTGTCACTGGGCTTTGCCTGTTCTCTCCAGTTGAAGACAGAATTGGAGGGGAAACAAGTCAATTCCCAGGCAGCAGAAACCCTTAGACCTGAAGGCCATTTAGCCAAATTAACCCTGACATCTAGAAATACAGACATGGAAACAGCCAGACTAGGATACCCTGTGTGCAGATGCAACTCTGTTAAGACTCTTCTCCAAACTGTGCTTGGACAGCACTCCTGAGCTTCCTCCAAAGAACACAATATGCTTTCTGCATGAGAGACTGCTAGGGATTCCACCTTGGAAAAAGAAACTCGTTTCATGCAAAAGAGAATAAAGCACACAAAGTGATGTTTAACGGGGAATTTTAGGCAGCTTTTTTCGATCCTTCTTCATGCAGAATTATACAAATCCAGATTCCATTGCATCTATCTTAAATGTAACTCCACTAGAGAGATGTATTGCCCAGAAAATAAAGATGGGAGATCATCCTATATTACAGAAGAGATGTGTCAAGTACATGTCACACAGCTATTAAATTGAAAAATGGAAGTCGCAGGAAAATCTGAGGATGTTTTTAAGAGCTAAACCCCTCATTTTCACTTGCTTCTCTAGTGCAGGCATAACTTACTTATTTCAATAAGGATTTTGTTTTTTTCCAAGATCCTCTCTGTCCATTGCCCGTGTGAGATTTGGGATTTTCTGTCAGTGTAGCACTTCTACGGAATCCTGGAAAAGCTATTTCAGCAACTTTCTCAGGAACAACAAGTATGTATACATCAAGGTTTGTAAAGAACAGCTAACAAATACAGCTCACAGGCCATGTGCTGCTCTGTCTGTGATCTTAAAAATAAAATAAATAAAAAATATATATCCAAAGCACCTGGTTTGCCTTGAAACAGCCAGAGATCGGGAAACAGAACAATAAGTTGTTTGGCTTTTTTCTCCCTTAAAGCAAAGATTTGATTTTAGAAGCATACTTTAAAAAGCCATCTAGTTTGAATCTAACTTACCCAACAACTTTCTCAGTGCCTCAAACTAGTAAAATAGCCAATGAGAAAACCTCTCTCTCTCGGGAATAGTTCTTATATTGGCAGAAACTGGCACGATGGGTACTTGTACCAGAGTTCATCAGAACCATGATGGAATCTTCCCATATCTACTCAAATGTGAAGTCTGTATTTTCTTTACAGCTTTGTAACACATGTTACTACTGCCTGTGGTTTACTTGCTCAGGGTATTTGTATCTCAGCCCTGAACACTCACAACGCAGGAGGTTTTAATACCAAACCTATTGAAATCACTGTGAACTTCACAGGAGGCTTTCAGCACGAGGAGTCTATAAACAAACAGCAGGGAGGCAAAACGAACACTGGAAAGGGATACTTTTTAGAAAGACCTTAACAATCATAACATGCTATTCAAAACATTGGCTAAACAGAGCATATACTACTCAGGGAGAATAACCACAGCCAAATATCTGTGGTCCAACTGGGCAGGAGATGGAATACGAGTTTTTGAGTATTACTTTTAGGTAACTAATTTTGCCTGCCATCAATTACTGTTCTGCATGAGCTCTACAGTCTAGCTGTATAGAAGATTTAACAGGATTAGAACAAGTCATCCTTTTGCCTTCATAATCTCCAACTGAGGACAGTTACAAAGGTAAACATCAGTCTGGCTAAGTTACTCATTCTTGGCACAGCCTAACTTTGCTCTGAGAGCTGATAAGTGAAAAACAAAACAACATAGACCTTTGATTCTAGCTGAAATGAGCTTATTCTCTACATAAATGTTATTTCTGTTGAGATGTGAAATATGCAAACAAGTATTAAGCACTTTTGCTTGTTTCTTTCATATTTAGCCCCACAGAGCAATGGCATCAGTTCAAGAGATTTTGCTAGATGACATTTGAGGAAATTACATGACACTACCTTTTTTTCTTTGCAAACTGAGAAAAAAATACCTAAGAGAATTAAGATTTTAAAAGCAGGATTATTGACAAATTTTGAGAATTTACAGAAATAGCCTTTTTTTTTTCCCCCCCTTGAAAAAAGCAGTATCAGTTTCAAACGACCAAGATGTTGAAGAATATGCCAACAGAAGGCAATTTTACCCTTTATTATGGAAGAATTCTCTACTTATTGCAGTCTTAATATATATAAGACACATGAAATAAACATAAATTGGCTTCCAAGCAAAAAATTACTGAAAAAGGAACAGAACAGAGAAGTATGTGACTGCACATGCACCCTAGCTGCTAGCTGCTCAGAAAATGCTCCTGTGTGCAAGTCACCCAATATCCTACCTTCATAAGAGTAACAGTTTGGCTTCCATATTAGAAAAGAAAGTTGTAAATCTGATACAACTCGCTGTGCAGCTCCTGTGGAAAAACACCAAATTCAATCATTTTTTCCCCACTCTTTGTATTCACTTGGAATATATTTCTGACAAGTTTAGTAGCTAATCCTCCTCCTCTTATTTCTTACTAGGCCTTACAAACTGATACATTATTTTACATACTGGTAAAAATATTCAGGATCTCAATGCTGCACTGCTCAGTAGAAAATTCACTGTAAACAGATTGGGGTTTTATGTTCCCCCAAGCCCAAATTTACAAAGCCCAGTGATGCCACTAAAATATATGAGCTTGCCAACGGTAGATTTTTACTTCATGAAACACAATTCCTTCCTCTTGCCATTTGGATGACATACACTGCACTGTATATTTGTTTTTGCTGCAAAAATAATTTCTTGAAGTACATAGGCTTTGTCATACCAGTCTTATGGATTTTCTTGCAATCATATTTTCAGAGTATTATCTTATCTGTGCTAAAATAACAGTCAGAATTTATTGGGGGAAGAAAGTTTGAAAAACCTTTCTAGCAGAAATAGATATATTCCAGCTGAAGACCTTTAGCATTACTCAGATTTCTGGAATCAAAGAGATGCAATTTCATTTATTGAGTGTCTTCTCTGGTTTTTGAGGCAGGATAACATCAAGAACAAAATGAAACTGATTTATAATGTAATGCACGTGGAAACAAAACACATTTAGAAATCTGCTTTTATTATTTCAGTCCAGGTAAATTCAGAAACATCAGACACACCAGTAAGAACTGATTGCTGTCTGACTGCTGTAATACATGGCAGCATTTGATGATATAAATCTACCACAGGGACTATGTAACTTCTTTTGGCTGACTTTCATGTGCATGTCCACTTTTTAAAATCTGCAAGAAAACCCACAGTGATCATTTGATCATATTTTTTGTCCCTCATATGAGTTGAAAACAAATTATGTGAACAAACCTTTGAAATACAGTCTAGCAGAAAAACAACTGATGTTTACCTTTGGCAATGGTGCTTTGGGTCACTACATTTACAGTAGGTCATCGAAAACAATTAACGATGTTCTACTGGACAGCCTACTGTGGGCAGAAAAAACAACCCTTCCAACAGAGCTCTGATGAACAGTGAAACACAAAGGCTAGGCTCGTTCACAAATCTTTTGGGAACTGCACCAAAGAGATGGAGAACAGAAAACGTGAGTAAGATACAGGGAACAAAAGCCCTTTTCATACCTCTTTCTTGCTAGCCCCCAGTACACTTCAGGGTATAAGTTACTGAACAGCAATGGCTACTCCAGCTTGCATCAGCTTCCCCATGGATACTTGTGGTGTCTCTGTGACTAGGACAGAAAACATAAAGAACATTTCCCCTGACCCTCTCTGTTCTGCATTTAGCATGTCCTTACCAGAGGGATGACAAAGGGTTCCGTTCCATCCTGACAGATCAGCATATAAGGCAAACCACTCAGCGCCATGGTCTTGTCAGAGGTGCTCAGCCAAACCACAGGTTTGCTCTGTAGGAGACAGCCTGACCAGCAAGTCAGAGCATGACTTGGACAAGCTGCATGCCCTCTGGTGATACCTCTTCTGCTGATTATCAGGGAAGGCAGACTGTTGGTTTAAAACAAGCATCTAACTTTTAAATAGCTACAGTGGAGTGGGATAACTTCACCTGCAGCATGAGGGAAGAGGATTAGCTTCATCCAAAAGCTGCACTAATATCTTGCAAACACAACCCATGAGAAGATAAGAGAGAGTGAGTGCAGGAGAATTAGTGAAGCAAATCAGATCACCACAAGCAGCAGTGAAGATGTGCTGTCACATCATAACTTGTTGCCATGCAAAAGAAACATCTAATCTAGCACTTGGGACTAATAAAGGGCAAGCAGATGTGACCGTGGAGCTTTGAGGGTTTGCTCATTTTCTCCCTCTACCTCAATATCTCAGGATTGGAGCTGGAACACTGTATCCTCCTTATCCATCACCCCAAAGGTCTGGGGAGCAGCTGCTCTCAGGCACACAGGGCACTGCTCTCAGGGCTCCATGGATGCCACTGCCCAGGGAGCTGGGAGGACTGAGTGGAAACCAGCAGTACCCAGAGCTGGGCGGGGAGGACTGTATCTGAAAGAGGCTTATACAAGAGGCCACTGCAACCTACTGTGGAGCTACAGGAAAGGAGATTTTTCCACAATGATGAGAAATTACACACTGTAGGAAGCAGACCTCTTGTAACATTACCTGAGAGCAGGATTCATCTCTTTAATCACCCAGACTCTTGCTATAATTGATGGAAAAAGATAAATACCACCAGAGGCAATTCAGCCCACCAATTTTAGATAATTACCTTCGGATGATATAAGCCATCCTCTGGAGGTGCCTATTCTTTTCTATTGATTATTGAGCGAGCCCAGAGCACTTGCCAAGGCCAGCTGTTAGAGGATAATTAGGTTAGGTGAGACTGAACAAGCAATTACAGAAAACAAACTGGACACTTGTGTAGTTTAGGAATTGGTCCCATAGCCTTTTCAGAGATGTAGGAGGTATCGACAAAGATATCCCACATGGAGATTTCTTCTTGCTGAAATAACTTCCATATTTTCTTTTTCCTTGCAGAAAAAAAAGCAGAAGCAAAGTCACAGGAAAGACATGCCTACATATTGCTTCAAAAGATACAGAAACCAAGACTGATGGGAAACACGGAGTATGTGCATGCACCAACACAACTCTGAGATGTCTCTGAAAAACTTTTGCAGGGCCTTCCACATTGCTGTGCCTTTTTTTCCAGAATCTGCACTTAAAATCTGCAATGTATTTATTTATTCAGAGAGGATATAAGGAGAAATAAATAATACTGGGTTCAAGATTGGTAATCAAGCAGTTCATGACATGTTTCAGCCATGGATGTACACAAAGAGTCCCAAAATATTAATGCATGTGCATTTCTAAAGCTTCAAGTTATGGTAGAAGCTTTTCATTCTTGGGAGTCTTCTGGGGGAGAAGAGCAGACTTCTCCATGAACTTAACATAACAAAACAAATAAATGTAATTTCATTTCCAAAACTAAACCTTGTTCCACCTGTGTTACACTCGCACACATGCACACGTACTTGCATGTTCTCTGCAAAGGTCCTACAGCAGTTACAACCTAAAGGATTCAGTCACAGAACTGCAACTCAATTGGGTCAGAAAGGTGATGTTAAGATGTCACCTTGTCTTGGTCCCTGCCTGAAGGCACACTCTAGCCTGCCTTCTCTCACCAGCCCACTCCTGTGGGTCACCATCCCCTTATCATTAGAGTTCCCCTACTGCCAAACTCTCCTGTTGGAAGTTCAACCCAACACTTCCTATCCTGTTTGCAGCAAACATGCAGGATGTTTTGTTACCTCTCCTCTACCAGCATTCCTTTGGAGGGAGTGGTAGGGGCAGTGTTTAGCCAGTGAATTTCCATCTCTTCGTTAGTGAAAGTGCAACATCCTTAAATATATGTCTTCAGTAGATAAAGTTCTAAGCCATATTTAAGAACTGGTATCCAGTAGACAGAATATTATTCTAGTATTGTTTAAACCCGTTTTGTTAACTACATACAGTATATAAATGAAGGCCAGTGTAATTTTTTTTAGGTTGTTTCATTTTCTAATCCAAATGTTAACTAATTATATTCTTAATCTCTCTATCTCTGCCTCATTGCAGCAATTATTTGCAATGAAGTTGATGCCACTTGAGAGATGGTCAGTTTTTGATTCAGAGTGAAGTAATCACTAGTTACCAACAATTGCCCAAACAAGTGATCTATGTGTTACCAAGCTCGGTCAACAGCACTGGTGTTTTCCTATGTTCTCCAGTCAAGGTTACTATTAGAAGTACGGCTACGTCTGTACGTACGTATGTTGGGCTTGATTAACTAACCCATGATTTTCAGCTACGATTTCAGATTGTGCAGTGAATTTTCCTAAAGTGTAATCTAGAAATCATAGAATAGAATCATTAAGGTTGGAAAGGACCTCCAAGATCAAGTCCAACCGTCAACCCAGCATCACCATGCCCACTGAACCATGTTCCAAAGTGCTACATCTACACATTTTTTGAACACCTCTAGGGATGGGGTCTCCACCACTGCCCAGGGCAGACTCTGCCAGTGCTTGATCATCCTTTCAGTGAAGGAATTGTTCCTAATATCCAATTTAAACCTCCCATGGCACAACTTGAGGCCATTTCCTCTTGTCCTATTGCTTGTTACTTGGGAGAAGACCGACCCCCCCTCACTACCCCCTCCTTTCAGGGAGCTGCAGAGAGCAATGAGGTCTCCCCTCAGCCTCCTCTTCTCCACACTGAACCCCCCAGTTCCCTCAGCCGCTCCCCATCACACTGTGCTCCAGACCCTTCCCCAGCTCCACTGCCCTTCTCTGGACACACTCCAGCACCTTGATGGAGCCATTAAAAGCAATCCATTTTGCTCTCACCTTGTGCTCACTTTGTACCAAAAGTAATCGCTTCCTGCTTTTTGTCAGACAGCTATGCCCCGAAATTCTGACCCTTAACAGTTCCTGTAAATTCATCTCCCACATGCTTGTATCTAATATATAAGCAATGTAAAATGTTTTTAGTCTTGTTAGAGCCTGTTACAAAGGTAGAGGCTGAGGTATTATGCTCAGGGAACCAAAACAACTAAAATCAGAACAAGACTTACTGCAGGGGAAACGGAGAAAAGCAAGGAAAAGGGCAAAACAAAGGAACTGGTCATGTATTAAAAGTCTATTCAATCAAATACGACAGCACTCCAGCAACACGCAGCAGCCCGAGCAGAACTTTAAATATGTGAGCTGTCAAACAGAAGTCGAGAGCTTAAGTGAATTGCTGGACAGGAACTAAATAAACCAGGTGTATTATTCCATTTAAACTCAGATTTGTTCCATAAGGTCTTCCTGTGCAATATTCTAAATCATACGAGTCCTTAGAAGTCAGCATTGATTTTCCTATCAATGAAAACCCAGTGAGGAAACATGCAGTGAAATGAGAGGGATCACCCAAATGATTAATGAGTTACGCAGTGATTTCAGTTATTTATAAACTAGTTCACTGTTTTTTCTGGAATAACTTTGTTCCAAGTCCTTACTGCAGGCCACCCCACTGGTGTGAACATCATGAAAAAGAATCTCAGTCTAAATCACTCCTAAACTGGCAGAAGTCATGCCTGAGAACAGAAAGCATCATCTTCTCATCAACAAACTTCCTCCCATACTTTAATGACATCCTCCTTTCATTTTCTGTCCTGCTCCCATAAAGCACATACTTCTCATTCCTCTGTGCTGAGCATAGCAGTCGATGGGCTGGCGGTGCTCACCCTCCGAAAACTCCATTAAAAAAGCATTAAGATTGTGACACAGAACAATAAAAGCAACGGAGAGCTCAGTTCCTGGAGAAATGTACCATATGTCCTCTCACACTTACCCACCACAACACACTATGCAGTTGAGATGCCTAATTATACCAAGGTGTTGAAAAATGTAGATATGCAAGGACAGACTGGGAAACCCAGAGGTTAAAACAGGGATTGTTACTATATTTGTTACTATTACGTGTGAGATGCATGAATAAAGCAGGATAACCTGTGGTCCATTTACAATGAAAAATAGAAAACTTGTCTTTTGCAATATTTAAATTACACGTAGAGTGAGACAATGCTTAACCCCGTTATCTTACTGAGAAATAGGCTTTTTTGCTCTCATTTTCCCTTTCCTCTACACTTCCCTGCCTACCCTTTACTCATTTCCCCAAGAGTATAAACATACAACGAAGTATGCAGCCATCAGTGCAGGCTTTGGGGAAGTTAAGAGCAACTTCTGCGGACACAGACTCTTTAGATGCTGACTGACCTGTTTGAAAAACTGTATCACTCTGGAAAATGCAAACACCACAGCTGTTATCCACCTAACATCTTTCATCAAAATTCTGCCTTCCTGTGGCCTGCTTGCTGAGACAAGCAGCTTGTGACTGCGCTTACAGCAAACTTTGGAAAACAACTGATCAGAAATTCAGGCTCTAATGGTCACACTCGGAATTTCTCCTCCTTTGAGCATAATAGTTAGCAAAGTTGGAAAAGTAAGTGTTGTAAATATATCCTGCCAGACAGACAGTCCTCCCTCTGGGCTCCGATATGGTTTTAATCCACTTTTAATCTTAAGAAATTGCTAAAAAACATCAGGAAAGGATTGTCAAGGCTACTCATTTGCTTCTGTTCCTGCTCTGTGCAAAGATTGTTTGCAAATGAAACAAATGGGCCAAAGCTGATTTGCTGAAGTAACAATAGATGGGCCTCAAAAGCATCACAAAAACTCATTACCACTGACCTGAGTGGGCTTGCAGAAAGCCATTGGAAGCCCTCAGCTCTGTAAACAGCGAAAGAAAAGACTTTAAGTCTCAACATAGAGCCCAGGAGAAAAAGCCACAAACCCAAACATCACTAGTAGACAGAGCAGCCTCACCATATTAAGGTCCTACTTAAATAATCTTGACCTATGACTGCTTTTCATGTGGATGAAAGAAAGACCAGGGCTGGCATTTTCTAACTGCCTACATTATTTCCTAAGAAATGCTTTTAAAATATGCCCTAACTATATAAAATAAAAAAAACAGGAACATTTTAAAGACATACAGTACGTGGATTGATTTGTACTTGTCACATTAAGTGATGTAAATTACAGACCCCTGGTTTTGTAAGAGAAGAATTACACCACCTCTCACAGTACATTTCAGCTGTAGATTTCAAAGTGTTGTAAGGATGTCGTTAAGTGGGCATGGCGGGTCCACGAGGGGAAACAGCACAGAGGTGCAGGAGCCAGTGGGGAGTGTGCTGGTGTCACGGCTTCGTGCAGGACTGCTGCGTGCTGCACAGCCTGCCAGCACCCAGGCACTGCCTTCAGACCTCAGCCAGCACCCACACACCCTGCCCCAGCCCAAGGTGCCTGCAGAGCACCCACCAGCCCGTGGCACTTCCCCACCCCCCACACAGCACCGAGCCGAGGGTTCTGTGTGACTGCTGTGGCTCCTCTAAGGCTTCACAGCAGGCCAGTAAGTCAGGTCACATTCCCACAGCACCGAGAGGGAAGCCACAAGAAGCAGCAGTGAGCTGGAAAGGATGAGCCAGAAGACTGACGATTCTGGGATTTTTTAATTTAAAATGATGCGAAACCTCCACGATAACAGTTTTCAATTATGCAAAAGGTTGCTGTCAAGGGAAAGGGACAAAACTATTCTTCAAAGGATAGGACAAGAAGGGTTAAACTGCAGCAAGGGAAATTTAGCTTAGACATTTGGGAAATCTTTCTGGCAGTCAAGACAGTTCAGCGCTGAAATCAATTGCCAAGAGAGAGCTGAACCTCAATCACAGGATGGTGTTAAGAACAGGCTAGCTAATTAACTGTCAGCCATGGTTTAGGTGTAATTGCTCCTGCTAGGGCAGGGGGCTGAACCACCTGACCTCCTGAGGTCCAGCTTTACCTGCATTGATCACAGGATCTCCAGAGCACCAGAATAATCCATGTCCCTCAGAAATTATACACAGGCAAATATAAAAGACCTAAACAAACCTCAAAGTTAATTACAGATGCTTAAGACATCTAATGCTATGTTGCTGCTATCTTAATAATTATAGAATTAAATCCATAATATTACCTTAGGAGTAATAATATACTATCACCATTTTAATCCCATATAACTATGGATACTGGAGTCTTACATGGGTCTGACCCAAGCACTATTGCAGAGCTTCAGCTTTGTTTTCAAGTGAAAGAAATATTCCTGCAGGATACTACATCCACTATTGCACTATTCCAAACACATGAAAAATTCAAATTCATGCAACTGAGACTAATCTGACACCATCTCTTCCCCTACCACCTGTAATTAGCATTGCTGTCATGCTGCTACATTCCACTGTTCTTTTATTTCTTATAGAAAACAAATTTGTATTTCTTTCATTCCTCACAGCTAAATAGTGAAGAGGCAAAAAGAAATTAGCTCCTGTGCTTTAGGAAACCCCATTCTCTTTTGCTAACTGGAACTACAAAGTAAAAAAAAAATTAATAAAACTAGTTTTAAAAAAAATGGTTGAATTGAAATATGCAAGAAAAATGTCAGTCTTTCCATGAGAACCTGGAAAATATTTCTAAGAATTCTGCACAGAATTCTGTAGTTAATTCTATGACCAGAGGGGGCTACATGAGTTTGACAGAGATCAGTGACAGTGCTGGAAGAACTGCCTAAACTCACTTTATAATTATAAAACATTCAGGATAAGCAATAAAGTCACACAAAACTCAGTTATACAGCTGGAAATGATGGAGGGAATTGCAACCCTATGCCATGATGCAGGCCACAGTGCAGTGTTTTCACTGAAAATGGACAAGTCCTTTAGTCCTGTGTAGAAAACTACTTCCACTAATGAAGGAAAACTGCCTTTGTTGAGAGACTATGGAGCCAAGCCCCCAGGAGGACTGGGACACTTTGCTAAAACCCCGGATCAGTGTGTGTTACAGATCCAAACACCTACAATATTTCCTACAGAACAACCATTCTCTGCAGTCACCCCTTCATTTGTCTCCATTACTACATACCACGGTGTCTACGTTTAACCTGTATCTGGGGCTAAACTGGAGCACTTGCTCTGTCCCTCAGTGTCCTCTCTCAAGCCCAGAAGGAGAATGGGGGAAAAAAGAGAAGTCCCATGGGTTGAAATTTAAATGGATTTAATGAAATAACAGAACTAATATAACCACCAACATAAAGTATATAAGCTTATACTCAGCCTGGTCCTTGGGGTCAGTAGCAGGAGCAGAAGGCCAGGAGGGAGGAGCCCCAGGAAGAGGAACCCACCCTCAGTGAGCTCCCTCCTTTTCTCATGAGCAGATGAGGAGGTGTGGGATACAGCTGTGAGTCACTGCCTGGAGTGGATCTCCAGCTGCCTGGGGGCTGCTCATGGCTGGGCTGGGGGCTGTTCCCATGAAAGCAGGACACTTGGCCACCAGGGGAAGACAGCCAAGTGGTAGTACAGAGCTAATTAAACATGATTTACAGGAAGGTCAATAATTTTGCATACAACATGAAGTTTCTCTGAGCGGACCCATATAATTATGTTATTCTATGTCTCTGTGTTGAAGGAGTTCACCACCAGCAGCACTTCAATAAAGTAACAAAGAAAAACTGGAATCAAATCTAGCTGAACCCCAAACCACTGTAATCTTTACTACGTGATTTCTAACCAGTGGCTGACTCTTTGCTGCATTCTCTTTTCCATTTGAGACTCTGGGTACAAAACCAGAATATTTGACAAGCTCTGGCTGCTCTTTTCCTTTTGACTTTATCACTTGGTTCTATATTCTTAATTTTTTAAAACTACACAATTTTTTTTCTTGCATTACAGCAGCAATTCTTCTGAAGCCTACCGATCCCTCAGTGCATACCAATCATGAAACAGGCTGAGTGCAACATTTGTCAGTGAAATCCCCATAGCCTTTTATTTATCTGAGAAAGCTTTTTGCTAAATATTTCAAAGAACAATAGATGAAGACATCTTACATGTGGACTCCTTATGCTGTAAACAAGACATTTGTTATTTCAAAGCAAGTATTTGTTCCATGAATTGAATAAAGTACCTTCAAAAGTTTTCTTTCCTAGGCTGCTTTCAAAGAAATTATAATTAGTTATTAATCTCTAGTATTTCACTTAAAAGTCATTACCAAAACAGCAGCATCAATTAAATAAGCAGCTAGCAGCTTCCCTGTCCCCATTTAGCAGTACAGTGACTGCCCATTGATATATAACCATTTCAGAACTTCCACAGTATCACAAACAAGAAAGATATGAAATCATTTGTTTGGAGTTGCAGATTTTCAAGAGCACAACTGAAACGTTTCATACTGTACACCACTACTACTTAACAGATGTGATAAAAGGAACATGAGAGTTTACTACTTTATTAATGAAGGGAAAAACAACTGGTCAGTTGTTAAACCTAAGACAGCATTTATTAGCTTCTTTGGTGTGCTTCTATGGGAAACACAGTAGTACTGCTGCTGAACAGTACAAACATGATCTTTTATCTAAGGCTATGCTGTATTACGTCTGTGGGTCCTCTCCATGATAAATGTGTGTTAGCTTAAGGGTGAGAGACCATAAAAACCTCATTCTCTGACTCTGTTTTTTAAGCTTCAGGTATATTTATCTAAGTGCCACAATGGCAAGCCACCAAAAAAAAAAAAAAAAAAAAAAGAATTCCAGACAGGAGAAACATCATTTATTTTGGTCCTTTAGTGGCCATGAGGATGGATACAATGATCTGGATTAAATAAGAATCACTGCCTTTACTGGGATGTTGTATGTAACTGTACAGCCTGTCTGGACTTTTATTCTCGTAGATGTGGCTAGGTTAAACATGACAGAAAAACAAAACACCTTGCAAAAGGGCATTACAACAGCTTCCCTTAACCAGGAACTCCTGGAAGTCCTTACAGGAACTTCTGCCCTTACAACATAGCATATTCAAAATCACTGAGCAACTTTTAAAAATTGCTAATTACAGTCTTTAAAGTTCACTAGTTACGCATAATATATTTGGGCAGTGGTGATGAAAGCTTTCCAGACTACTAGAATGATATGTCTCTATGTGCTATTGTTTATGACCTTTTAAACAATTGTAGTAATTTAGACAATCTGTCAATCCATTTGCTTTTCTGCAAAGAAACACTTATTAATTTTACTAAAATTAAATCTCTTTTACATAAGGTATATTTGAGAAAAACAAACAGAAATTATTTCTGACTCACTTTTAATGAGTGCTTTCCAGAACCCAACGTCTGACACAAACGAATTAAACTCTGAGGGCTGAATACAGAAAAAGTAGTGTAGACTCAGCAAAGTTTGAGCAACCTGAACTCACCCCAGCCTCTTCATAAAGCTAGACTTGAAAGTATTTCTGGCAATAATTTTAAGAATTAGCAAGAGAGATGTATCACTATAATAAATTGCCAAAGTGCTGAAATGAAACCTATGAGATACAATGGAGCATGAAGAGTATCTTGTCCCATTGTCTTTGTTTGACTGGTCTATCTTTTTTGTATTCCAAAGGCCTCTTGCACAAAAGAGGTATTTTGGTTTATCTGTTTTCATCTTTAACTGATCTTTATTGAATGTAGTCAGGCTATGCTTCCCATCATCGATCTATGGCACTGTCTCCTGCAGGAATCCAGCTATCCTGCTGAACACTCCTCTGTAAACTAAGCCTTCAGCAAGCCCACAGTGATATTTCTTACCAAGTTCACAATCACTCTACCCAACACATGCCCTTTCAGCTCACACCCTCAGAATGGTATTTTTGGTCATTCTCTGCATTCCAGGTTACTGAGCAGATCTTTAGCTCCTCCTGGATTTGTAACCTTTGAGACCTTGTCCTGCAGTTAGGGGCCTGAAGTACTGCCATGACTATATGTGCTCTCTAATCTCCATTTAGCTCTACAAATATCCATTTCTCTGCTCTTGCTGTGCCACCTTGGCTATGCACAGCCCATTAGTGTTTCCTTTAAGAGAAAACATTAAGCACAGTGTCAAGTTTGTTCATCCAGATTAAATACTAAACAAACACCCTGAAGAGCAGTACTTCACCAGTGGCTAAAATAACTCTTCCTGACTGCAGGAAGGGGCTGCAGCACATTCACTGCCTCTGCCATAGCATATCTGCCTGAGGACTTACATCAAAATGAGATTAGCATTTTATGGAGCTCTCAGTGAAGAAAATATTAATAAAAATAATAAACACATCAATGCACTGGACTTAGACATGATGAAACAGTCTTTGACCTAACTGCTTCTTAAATAGTCGATAGACCAGCTGTAATTGCAGGATGTTTATTTAAAATATAGAACACATTAATTACATTAAATCAGTGGAGTTGGAATAGAATTTACTAAAGTATTTTATAAAGTTAGCAGTTAAGAGAACTTTCTGTTAGCTTCAGTTATAGAATCAAAACCAAAAAAAAGTTTTAATTCCATAAATCTGGTTTAGAAAGGCCCTGCCTTCCCCACTCATTCCATCTCTTAATCTGCAGTTCAGTGCACTCCAACTGTGCTGAGATAATTTATTACAGGCCTGTGCTATAAATCAGATAAAGAGTAACTAAATTCATGGGAGCAGATGCCACATTCTGCACAGACTGGTAGATGGATAAGTAAACTAAATACATTAAGGTAGCTACCAGAGAGTTGATCAACAAACTGCTGTACCTCCCATTGTATAACACTGTGAATCAGCCACGTAACACAGAAAGAAACTATAAGTATCAGACAAGCTAGGAAAATCTCTGGGCCCCAAACTGTGAACCATGCTGGTGAGATGTGTAACAAAAATGATAAATGGATGGGCAGTAGGATCTTACATTGCTTTGAGCTGAGCATATAGCTGAGACAAAAAGCAACCTGCAAATTATAAAGCCAAATTACCAACTTTAAAACATATTAATTGCATAATGGCTTTTCCATACAAGGAACAACCCTGAAAATTTTATAAATCGATATTTACTTCATTTCTATAGATCACATCAGGGTGATAAATTAGTACAACTCAAGATAAACTGAATGGCTATGCCTGCAAATGGCTGTAACATCCACTTAAAACCATTTCACAGACATTCAGTCCAGAAAGGTTTGCAGAATGTGCCTCTAACCTGCCTACAATGGGTTAAAAAAAGCTCTCCAAATCCCTACTGGGAGACCAGGAAAGATCAGAGGCATTGTTAAGCCCCAAGGTCCTGACATAACAAGAGTTTTTCAGCTGAAACTTCCAGATGCTCCTAGGAACAGACCATTCCCCAGACTAGAGAGCAAGGGAAAACCCCAAGTGGTCCTTGCCAAAGATGATGTGAGAGAAACACAGCAGTGAGTGCAAAAAACAGTTACTTTGTGGAGACAGACCTACAGGGAATCCTGTACCAGCAAGGCTATTACACATTAGAATATTGTTTCAGATGCAGCCAAGATCAGAAAAGCCTCAGAAAAGATCAGAAAAGCTGACTACTGTGTACAGATGTGAAAAGTTATTAATTGCACTCCACTGCCTATGAAACAGCAATCTACATCCTGCCACTTAAGGAGAAGCTATCAACCCACAGTTCCAAATTCACATCAAAAAGATTTTTAAATGACATTGAGTTTTTTTTAAAATCACTTTTTTATATTTGATCAAGCACAGGAAAATCACCCTCATTTCTAAACACTTCGTGGGATGTCTTCCCTACCTTTGGAAAATGAGTTTTTTCCTTCTTCCTCTAGTGTTGCATCTGCCTCCCACTTCTGCTTTGCCTGCATCATCCACTCTCCCTGTAACTGAAGAAATAATTTTATTACTGTCACTAACTGCTTGCCATACATATTTGCATTCAGATTTAATTCCTTAGCCATATTATGACAAGTTTGAGTCTTCAATTTTAGGCTGAGAAAATTTGAAATCTTGGCTTATCTAGTCTAGCCCATAAGCTGCCAAATCTTTTGATTCCTGACCTGTAGGGTACTGCAGTGATGGAACACCGTGCTATTGATGTTTATTTCACAGTTCTTCAGACTGCTCTCTCTCTGAGTTAATGCTCTTCATGTGACATAATTCTCCCTGAACACCTTAAATTCCAGTGTGCACAACCAAGATGAAAACCCCACTTTCCCTCAACACGGATGTACTGTTACAGCTCAAATCTACGGTGATTTCACAGCGTTAGCTACGAAACCATTTGCACTCATGTCATAACCATCAGCAGTCACTAGGGTTTGAAAGCACTGATAAAATGCTTTAATTATATTCGTCCTGCTTCTGGAAAGCTGGGTTTTTTTTTTGTTTTTCTTGTCACACATTCTTTAAGCTGGATGTGCCCTGCAAGCCCTACACAACTGTGGTGCCTTGACCTTGGCCAGCTGGACAGCTGTCACCAGAAGAGGGGGACAAAATTACCTCATGGGTAATGCAGGCATGGAGATCATGCATGACTGCTTGCCAATCACAGGCAAAACTGACTTGACTTGGTGAAAACCAATTTATTTCCAATGGATATTGTTTGTTTCTCTCAATGGTGAGAAACAAACACACTACACTCCCCCCCCAGCCTGTCCCGGCCCCAGCTTCACTCCTCCATCCCCAACTCCTCTCCCATCCGAGCAGCGCAGGGAAGGGGGGATAATGAAACAACATTATTTTAAAAGGTATTTTTACAAGTTCTGTCTATGTTACACAGCTCTAGGAAACATTTAAAATCCGAGCTATCGAGGCAATTTAAATAGGAGGGGTTTGATGTAACGAAGCACTCGGCAGCGCCTGTAAGTGCTGTGGAGGACTGAGATCCTGCCACTGAACATGGCTCAGTTCTTCCTCAGCCTGCAATGGCAAAGGCCAACAGAGCACCACGGACCTCCACTGATGTCCAGACAGCACCAGGGACAATGCCCACCTCACTGGGAGAGGCTGCAGGTACAGCACAGCCCTGCCGACACCTCGGGCACGTCACTGCCATTACCAGCAGCACTTGGGGAAAGGCCAGAGTGTGGGAAAAACTGTTGTCACCACACCCCACAGATACATTTGAAGAGCTTTTCACTTTTAACTGGAACTCTTCCGTCAAAACAAAAACAACTTCCTGCTTTTTGTATAGCTTTATGTATTTCCTCATTATTTATCTCACAGGGGCCTCTAAGCATAAAAGCTGATGTCTGTACTTGCCTTACTTACATTTATATACTTCAAAATCTCCATAGATTTTAACCTGTAATTAACTGTCAGTGATTATGACAGTTATTGATTTCTTTCTGACATCAAATTTAATCCCCAGATTTACCACTGCTGATAACAGCACAGGTCTCAGTCAGTGAGAGCACTTGCTTAACTCCAGACACATGAGAGGTGAAGCAAAGCACACATGCACAGCCCTTCACAAGATTAGCTGTTGTCCATGTTCTGAAGCAGTGCCACCAGGTACTTGTTCCATTCCAGTGTGACCACACACAAGACCCCCTGATTTATGAGTAACTAAGCACAAGACCAAGTTTAGCATTCATCTCGTACACTAGCAGAACCAGGAGCAGTGCCACAAGATACTTTGGTGGCAATCCAGGCACACGTTCTCAGTGTACACTGGTTAGGATGTGACCCTGAACTGGCAAAAGCTTAGACATGAATTAAAACAATTGCTTTTCTTTAAAAGCAGAGAAAACTCAGAGTAACACTGACCAGAAATGAAGGATGTTTGCTAGGGAACCTCCCCTCTGTCCATGTATCCTTACAGAAACGGGTCTTTTGTCCAGGCCTGCTCCCATTTCAGAAGAGCCTTTCTGTGCTGTAACAGACCATCCTAAGCCCCTCTGGGCCCATCAAAATAAATTTTCTGCTGGTTATATTAAAGGCACTGAGAGAAATTGGCATTGGGGGGAAAAAAACAATGCCACCTTCTTGAATGACAACAGCTTTCAGGATCAAGGCATGTCTACTGTCCCAAGGCTGGTGCTCTGCTCACCATACAGAGCACAGAGCAGGCAGGCAAGAGAAGGACCACTGACACAGCGAGCAGAAACTCTGCTCTGGGGAAAGGGGGAAACCAGCTGTGGTGTAAAGGACTTGGCAACTGTCTTGTTCTGGGAGAGGTGAGAACGGAAGGACACAAAGGAGATGGCAGGGAGTGCCCAGCTAGTCACCAAGGTGTCTGACCTGGGCTCTGGTTCGTATAGGTGACAGCAGTGTGTTGTTCCATTTGCTTTCTGGGGCAATGACACCAGCTCCACTTGAAGGAAAATAAATCAGATAATAACATTAATATAAGAACAATGAAGTCCGAGAAGAGGGAATAAGGGAGGTTCTGGAGCCCACTTCCACAGAAGGAACAGATCAGATGAAGTTAAGCACACATCTCTGTTAGCTCTTGACTCACTGCAGACAGGAGCGTATCTTTTCTTGAGGTGACTCTCTAGGATTCTAGTATTTTATGTACAGGTGTTGTGTACAGCTAAGTCAACCAAATACCAGGCTCCAAAATGGGAATTTTATCTTTACTTGAATGGATTTTTATTGATAGTAAATTCAATGAAAACAGTAGGCAATGATATTTAAGAATGGAATGTAAGCTTCTTACATAACTGTTGTTTTTTTTTTCCTAAACTGTGTTACTAAGGACACAGTGTATGCAGTAATTAAATAACTAACTACTCTTAGATAATTTTCTGGTTAAATGACCATGCATTATATATAAGTGTTCTGTGCTTGGCTTAGAGGTGAAAACATAAATCTAGAGGGGAAAAATATCTTAAAAATAACAAGATGACATAATTAGCACCATCTGTATGGATCCTGTCGCCTCATAAAGGGTTTTACTGAAATGGAATAGTAATGAAATGTTATTCTAGGATTTTATTCTTTAAAGACTGATTCAACTGGGCAACATCCTCAGCTTTTATAGACAAGTATTGCTCCACAGACATCAAAGGAAACGTATTTGTTCTACTCCTAAAATGAAAGAAGTGATAACTCCAAGAACATGCAAGAGTTTTTATTTGAAATGAATACTAACTTTTCTATTAACTTCACAGAATGCCTTCAAAAGTTAATTCAAATTTAAAGGGATTATAATACACATTTCAGGGTTCATTAAGAAAATTTCACAAACAATGATACAGACACATTATATTAAGTTCAATATTTTCTTAACCTAGTTTATAGAAATCAGGGTTTGTGGTCTCATATTTTCTAAACTGATTCCTCCAGATGAATTTTATAAATCCAAAAAAAGCCACTTGGATTTATTTCCCACTGGAAAAATAATCCATTTGGGACTTTTAAGTAGAATTCACTTCCTCCAAAAGGCCTCAGACAGAAAGAGTCATGAAAAATTTTATTTCATAGCCTATGACATGGTACAATTAGCTGTAGCCTAGACAGCCCTTCCTTTTATCCATTCCACTGTAAACAATCATTCCAAAGTTACAGTATTCCTAACTTATGGAAACAGAAAGAGAAATCAAGGAGCAGAGTTCTTTGGTCCTAAGCAAAAAAAAAAATAAATCCACCCAAAAGAAAAAGCAATGTGCCACTCTCTCCCAAAATATCACTCTCAGTAAAGTTCCAAATAACAATTTCTTCAAATGTGTTTCTCACTAGTTATTCTGTCTCCTTTGCATATTCAGTTTAAAACCCTCTCTTAACCTCTCTGGCTACTGTGACACTACTTTCCATTCTGGATCACCATGGTTATATTACAGTTACAAATTATCCTGCCACATCATTCACACCAGCTGTTCCAGTTCAGCAAAATCACCTTGTCTTTACTCTTACCTTTTAACCAGCGAACAAGGGCACTTCCAGCTTCTGGGGTAACTAAAACCTTTCCCAGTACCTACCAACCCATAACACAATTCACTTGTATCAAGCAATATTAAATCTAAATTTTCCCTTCTGCAAATCTAAAATTCCTTTACAGAGTCACTGAGTTTATTTACTGTACTCGGTGCAATGTATGTAACATGCAGCAGCTTTACAGTTTGTTTTGTTGTCAGGACTATTATTCCTACATTAAATGAAAGGCCTGTGTTGTTTGCTAGAGCAGATGATACAATTCTGACTCTGACATTAAAATCCTCCACTGGATTATAGGTCTATGTTTTGCTTTCTGAGTGTGGGGGTGAAAGGTGGGATAATTCTGCTGCTGCAAGCACCATGAAGCACTTATCATCAAGCAACAGGTCCTGGCTAGGAATAAAAATGGGTAATTTTGAACTTGCTCAGCATCATTCTTTTACTGCCAAGTATAAGGATTACATGCTTCTCTAAATTTTTCGTTGTGGAATGCTAATATTTCTCAGCCTCCACAAGCAAATGGAGGTGATGCCATTGAAGAGGCACATCTGCTATTAGTGAGTGCAGCAAAACAAACTGTCTTCAGGTCTATTTGTTATTTTAAGTAGAAGTTTGTAAAACCAAAGTTATTCAGGACAGATTTTTTCAAGATAGGAACTCTTAATTGTTGAAGACCTTTAAAAAAATCCCTTCCAAAAAACAGTAATATTAAATTATAAAATAAGAAGCATCATTTAAAACTTTGGCACAGTAATATTTCTTAAACATGGAAGGCATACAACTTACTATACCCAGTTACAGTGTTAGCTGTGTTACATTACTTCTAAACCTTGGTTTTACTGGCATAAATGTTTGTGTGCTACAAGCCACGCTTCTGAAGAGCTCAGGAAGGAGCCCTAGGCCCTGGAGAGACTGGACAACAACAGGAGAAAGAGCCACAGTGTCCCTGCAGAACAGCCAGACAGAAGGTGTTTAGAGCACTCGAAGGAATCACAGAATATCACAGAATTATGGAATATTCAGAGCTGGAAGGGACCTCCAGAGCTCATCCAGCCCAACTCCCCTGCTGTAAAGCAGGATCCCCCAGAGCACATCACTCAGGGCTGCATCCAGGCCAGGCTGGAAAATCTCCAGAGAAGGAGACTCCACACCTCTCTGGGCAGCCTGGGCCAGTGCTCCAGCACCCTCACCCAAAAGAAGTTCTTCCTCCTATTTAAATGGAACCTCCTGTGTTCCAGCTTGTGCCCATTACCCCTCGTCCTGTCACTGGGAACCACTGAAAAGAGTCTGGCTCCATCCTCCCTCAGCCCACCCTTTGGGTGTTTGTAAACATTAATTAAATCACCCCTCAGCCTTCTCTTCTCCAGGCCAAAGAGTCCCAGCTCTCTCAGCCTTTCCTCACAGGGGAGATGCTCCAATCCCCCACTCATCCTCGCTGCCCTCCTCTGTACTCTCTCCAGTAGGTCCCTGTCTCTCTTCAACTGGGGAGCCCAGAACTGGACGCAGGATTCCAGTTGTGGCCTCACCAGGGCAGAGCAGAGGGGAGAATGACCTCCCTCACCCTACTGGCCACACACTGCCCTGTGCAGCCCAGGCTGGCATTGGCCTTCTTGGTGGCACAGGCACATTGCTGGCTCATGGATAATTTACTGCCTGCCAGGACTGTCAGATCCTTCTCCTCCGAACGGCTTTCCAGGAGGTCCCCCCCAACCTATCCTGGTGCCTGGCATTCTTCTTCCCCAGGGGCAGCACCCTGCACTTGCCCTGATTGAACCTCATGAGGTTCTTCTCTGCCCAGCTCTCCAGCCTGCCCAGGTCTCACTGATGGCAGCACAGCCCTCTGGAGTGTCACCACCCCTCCCAGCTTGGTACCATCAGTGAACTGGCTGAGGATCTACTCTGTCCCCTCGCCCAGGTCATTGGTGAACATGTTGAACAAGACCGGACCGAGTATTGACCCCTGGGGGACTCCACTGGTGACAGCCTCCAACTCGACTCTGCTCCATTGATCACACCCCTCTGTGATCTGTCACACAGCCAGCTCTCATCCACCTCACCGTCCCCTCATCTCACCCACACTGCCTGAGTTTCCTAATGAGGATGTTATGGGAGACAGTGTCAAAAGCCTTGCTGAAGTCAAGGCAGATGACATCTGCTGCTCTCCCCTCATCCAGCCAACTGGTTATAACACCACAGAGGGTTCTCCAGCTCCCCCAAAATGCAGGATCTGGAACTGCACAGGACTCCTCCCTGGCTGGTTAGGCTATCTTACTGCAACATCACATCATGTGACTGCATCTACACACTGCGCTACTTCACCCAGCAGCATCGTTTCTTGTTTTGCTCTCCAGAAGAGAAGCTGTTCTGGGATGCCAGTGCTCTGAGGTACAGAAATGGTCACAAAGCTTACTCTGACATCCAGCCTTAATGTAGTCAAGGCCAGCATGAAGCCTTTTGTACTTTCACCAGCACTACTTTTCAGTTCTAAAGGCTATTTCTCACCCTGCAATCATATCAACTCCTAAGCTAATGAGGTCTATCTGCAAATTATCACATCTCTGGTCATGTTTGACAGGGCTCCTAGGATTAATTTACATTTTTCTGGTTTGTATCTAGTGACTCACAGTCATCATGCAATAGGACTTGTTCATTTGAATTCTGCTCCTCCTCCTCCATCACTTCTAAACTCCACCTGAATTTATTTTTATTCCTTAAATTAAGTAGCTTGAATTGCATACTACTGAAGTATTTCCTATCTCAATTATTCCAGTCATTTCATTTTACTAATTTTCTTCTCAGAAAAAGGCAGCAGCATGACCTTACTCCCCACCACAGCCATTCGTGAAACTATCACACAAGGTTGGTTAACCACAAGTTAAACCTGTGTTGAATTATGTCTCAGTTTCTGTTTGCCTTTGAGTTTTTAAGTCTCCCCCCCAACAAGGACTTAGACAGTGATCTAAGTCACAATCAAATATACTTGAAAATTCCTGACAGGTCAGAAATGGATTTTATTCACACTTAGAAATGGCCAGACAACATGAGAAATTTTACAACTGAAGGAAGTGTCTGGAAGAATGGCATCAGCAATCAGAAATGTATGTTCTAAGTTAAAGTGCCACCTCTGCCTTAATTATATCATTATTACTTTGATGCCACGCTCGGCTGGGTGGTGTCACAAAGCTGTTTCAAGTCTGGGGAGCAGCAATGCTGGACTCAGAGCAATTTTACACCTGCAAGGTACAGAGGCTCTGTGACTTTTGCTTAGCATTCTGTACTTGAACAAAAATTAAAAGGTCATCTTTTCAACTTCTCTAGCAAAAGACTGATCACACTAGGACTTGGGGCATCCTGGAACAAAACTGGAGGAACTGAATGTTGACAAGTTCATTTATCTTTTGATAAATTCTATCAATGAAAATGTTAACAATGAAAGCGATTGCTCATTGAAAGGAACTTCATATTTTGTTTTTCAGCCAGGATGAATTTGGTTCATACCCAGTGACAGTAAAGAATTTAAATGCCAACTGAGATGTCCAATTTTAGCTGTGAAAAATACAGAGTGAGATCACTTAGGAATTCAAACCCAGCATTTTTCCCTTGGCTGTTGTGTTTGGAAAGAAAACGATGTACCCTTGCCAAGTTCATTGCAAAACCTAAGTTATACCAGTTTTATGACTGACATCACTGATAGATTCAATCGTAATGCCAAACAATTTTGTGGTCTGAAGTTACTTGGTTAACTCCTGTTCAGTATTCTATACTGGACTTGCTCTGTAGTACAAAGTATCATTATTCCATGCTCATGTCAGAAGAATGACGTTTCTTAAAACTTAAGATAAAAGCATTTTGTAAAGAATTAGCTGGATGTGTTGCCAACAAGATTCATGACCATAATCTCTAGCTGTTTATCACTGATTAAGAAAAAGCCCCACAAATAAATTAAAATAATATGAATTCACAGGTTAACAGAATTGCTTTTTGTCTGTACACTACATGTAGAATATCTGTGAATCTCTACCAAACTTCTTCAGTAATCCTTAAAAATCTTTAAAATGCCCCCATAAATAATTTGGCATTTTTCCTTCTGATTGTACATCTTTCTCATTACTGATGCATATATGAGTTTGTTCACAAAATGAGTGCCTGTCACAAACACCACAAATGCTAAGCAGGGTTGGAACTACTCACAGAGAGCCTGTATTGCTGAAAAGAAAGAGAAATATCCACTCCATTGGCAAGCTCGACTTTTTGAAGAAACTGGAATGTTGAGCTGGCTAGCAGAAAGGAAGATGGACAAGTCTTCTTGAATCAGATGCTTGGAATTTAGTTCTGCTCAAAAGAGAATATCATCCATTTGGGGAGCACTTGAGCCTAACACTGGGAATGCTTTACCGTAAATAGCAGACTGCAGTTAAACTTTCCTGGAGTGTTTTAAAGGTATTATTACAGCTTAACCTTTAAAATGAATAACTGTTTATTTGTGCAGTTACTGAAATGGGTTGAGATATATGCAGTTTAAGAAATATTCTACCCCTGTCCCTTACGTCCTCCTTTTTGTATTTATTATTCTCCCTATTTGTTGTTCTTTAGGTTCAGAGACAGCAGATTTATTACCTTGCATTGGCATCTGAAAGGCACGCAAGCAAACACAACCTCAGACTGTCCTCCTCAGGTAAGAAGCTACAAATGGACTCTCCCAAGCAAGCACTTGGTTCAGCTCCTGACTCACACCATATATAACCTTCTAGAAGTAAGCATCTCCAGCAAGCATCTTTAAAGGTCACACCCTGGGAGAAGGGGCTCTGTACTATAACAGGATAATTAATTCTAACTCTCCAGGTGATGACTCCTGAAGGCTCAGAACCACTTCCACCCTTCGTAAATTAAATTAGTTAAGATCTGGAACTAAGCCCTTTCAGCAAGGAAACCTGTATCCAGGATACCAGACACAAAAAGAGGTTTCAACAGCGAAGTTACAAGTAGCCCATCACAAATGTAGCTATGTGCAACTTCTTTTTGTCTTTCAACTAAGGTCTAACACTGGCCAGAATGTGATATACACAAATCTCAGATACTGTTGTTACTCTTAAAGTGTTTACTGGAAGAACTTACACTCTTCTGTGAGCATCCAATTTGAAAAATTCTATGCAATTTACATCCAGTATTCATACACAAACATGTCTTTCATAGTGTTCTAGTTTTTAATAGAAGAAAAGTTATCTAATAATTTAATTGACAAAAAAGTTCCATCTAAATTCTGGTGCCATTTTAATGACTCTATGAATAATTCAGCTATCACACAGGCTCTGGATTAGAGTTCATATACAGTCTAGATCTAATTTTCTAACAACATTAATTATTGAAATAAATTTGGATAGTTCTTCTTACACAAACACATATGCCCACTTCCTTTTTGAACCTGATATGTATGCATACACCTGCTTCAAAGACTTGTGCCTTAGTTCTTTGTTTCAGAAACAGATAGCTAGATCAGAAGCACCAACTTTCTTACAGAGCAACAAATACTAAGTTACTAAAAATTAGTAAATGTTTTTTACATTTTTCTATTATGTTCAAACATCTTTATGCCCCATATAAGGCAAAACTAAATTAAATTATTTTAAATACATTTGTGTTTAATACTTCCGAAACTAGCATTGATGTTGTAAAACCATATAAATGACAGGAATATAAGTCATGCAGAAGAAAAATAAAGAGAGAAGTTAAGCCAGACAAGCTTTCTAGGACTGTTTTTGTTCACTAAATGTACTACAATGCTTCACTAAATAATGCAATGGTGAATTATGAATTTCTGTAATAGTTATATATGGTGGATTTTGTAGTGATCAGATGAGTGGTAATGGCTTTAAACTGGAAGAGGGGAGATTTAGATTAGATGCTAGGAAGACATTTCCTGTGAGGGTGGTGAGACACTGGACCAAGGTTGCCCAGGGAAGCTGTGGCTGCCCCCTCCCTGGCAGCGTTCCAGGCCAGGTTGGATGGGGCTTGGAGCAACCTGGGCTGGTGGGAGGTGTCCCTGCCATGGCAGGGGGGTTGGAACAAGATGAGCTTTGAGGTCCCTTCACACCCAAACCATTCTGTCATTCTATGATTCTAATTTCTAGGGGTGTTAAAAGTTAAAGTACTATTTTTATTCAAAATATATTGAATTTTTACTGAAATCCCATGCAAAATCAATGCTTTAATTTAGCTATAGATATGATTCAATAGAATTCAAGTGAAGGAGACAAAGTCAAACAAAAATCCCATTTTGGGATATGCTTCTTATGAAACGCACTAGTAGACAAAAGATGCACCCTCCTCCAGGCCGAGAACTCCACCCTGTCAGCCACAAGACTGCCCATAAGGGATGTGCTCCCTTTGTCTTTACCCACAGCTCCTCTAAGGAAAGTCTCCAGTGCTCTGTTGCCCTTTAGTTTCACTTAAGCTACATTCTGCTGGAAAATGCTACTGTGAAATCGATGGTCAGAAGCAAGTGAAATTAGCTAGACGAGGAACAAAAGAGTAATAAAGAACTATTGAAATTACCAATCATAATACCAAATAATAAACCACGGTGCTGCTACATACTCAGGGTAATAGCACAGAAATTACCTCAACCACGGATAACTGCACACAGAAGTGGCACACTGTTGGTCTTTTGCTCTAGGTTAGCATACAACACACCCACCAGTGCGGCAAGTTCAGTGCTGTTCCTTGTGCTTCACACCTGGAAATAGCTGAGGATTAGCTCTCTTACAGATTATCACCTTTCTGCAGTGGGCTGGTTATCCAAGACTATATGTAAGGTACAGAACTTAAAAGGCTTAAAACAGTACTTAAAATGTACTGCAGGCTATTGACATAGCCAGAACTGAAGTGGGCTTTTAGGGAACAATGCTGTGAAACAAAGATGACTAAATGCACTTGGTGTTATTCCATCTTCAAGCACTTCACTGGCTTCTAAAAATCCAAAGCCATATAGCAGGAGAAATAATAGAGTACAGGGAGGGGTGACATTCACTGAACAATTAACAGGGTGGGTTTTTTCCAGTTTGTTTTTTTCCCCCACTTCACTGTAATCCTTTAAAAGGTTCTTGGAAATGCTTCATGTCTCTTCCTCTTTCAGGGAGCTGCAGAGAGCAATGAGGTCTCCCCTCAGCCCCCGTAGAGCCTGAGATGAATGGAGTGCCAGGAGCCTGAAAACAGCACACAGAAAACCAAGATCCCTTTAAAAACGGAAAGCTGCATGAAAACTTTTACAAGGGAGTTCATTCCCAATGGCTCCCTATAAAAGCAGAGCGATGACTCTAGCAGAGTTCTGCAGGATCCAGCCTGTGGGCAGCACCACTCCATACTTAGCAACTTGGATGCTAGTAACAGATGACAGCTTCTAGCAAATAGGCTGCAAGAAAGCAGAATTCTATAGCTCTGTGGACACACAGCTGTTTCTGACTGCACCATCACAGGCTGAGGAATAACTCGTCAGGGTGCAGGTTCTGGGGAATTACTGCAGGTCACAAAATGAGCAGGATTCAGCAGCCCCACACTGAAAAAGAAACACCTCATGCAGACTTGTATGTGTAAGAAGAGAATGGACTGCTAAACACATGTAATTCTTTTCTGTTCCACTCAGCAAGGAGATCTCAGCTGGAGCACTGCACCCAGTCGGGGGCACCATCCTTTGAGACAGATGTAGCTTCACCAAAGCACGGAAAATACAACAGAAAAAGGTAGAAAGAAATGGGACTGCCTAGCCTACAGACTAGGAAAGGCAACACTATTTTCAAGTATATGGAAAGCCACTATAAAGAAGACAGAAATAATCTGTTCTCTATACTTATAGTTGATACAACAAGATACCATGGAATGAAAGTACAGTAAAGAAGGTTCAAGCTGGACTTTAGCATATGGCCCATGGGGAGACCTTTAATGACAGGCTAGACAAACAACTGTCAAGGCTATTTTCAGAAGCTGTCCTCCCTGGCCTTTCCCATGCTACAGCTCTGAGCTAAGGAGCAAGGTTAAGCTATGACAAATGATATCACTGCCTCAATGCTGTTAATGTGAATTTGATAGGCACGTAAGTGAAAAATAATATTAGCAGCATATTATTCTAACATATAATGTGTATTTTCTAAAACTTATTTTGGAAACAATAATGAAAAATCTCATGGTAAGAAGAACAGGAAGGCCACATAAAGACATTTCCTGGAGAGTGATGAGTATTTTCCCAGTATGAGTATTTAAAAAAAAAAAAATTGCAATATCCAAGTATTTGGATACAGATGAACTATTTCTTATTTATGTTTTCTGTCTTGATAGATCAACATTTTGATTTTAAAAACATTTTCTAATGCTAGGTCATCTTTCTGCTTTTCCAAATCTTAACAGTGGCTTAAGAGGAGCTTTTACCTCACTCCTAACAATAAACTTTATGGGTATTTATTCTTAAGAAAAATGCTTATTTGGGGTGAAAATTAATCCTCCTCTTCTGTTGAACAGACTGCAATGTTCTACACAGCATTCACCATCTACACAGCCACTGTGGGATCATTCCCACTTTCAGAATTGAAGATGTTGGTGAGATGCAGAATCTCTCTACATTTCCATGTCCAACTCATTTTTTTTGCAGGAAAGGCCCTCTGGACACCAATCCCACTACACCTCTGACTTGCTGTGAATGCCAGGGAGACAGAGCTATCCACCACTGGCACATCACACCATTTTAAGGTAGTGCTGAAACTGTTTCTGAGTTCTTAAATCTGGCCTCTAAAGGGTCAAGGTGAGAACAACTGGCTGAAGAGAATTCTCTGAGTTTCAGAAGCATAAAAGACTGTCTCATACCTTTTTAAAAACAGCAGGGATACTCCAGGAGATAATTATGGAACACAGGTAATCCATTTTCCAAGATGACAGTCTGAAGCTGGGTAACTGCAGAACCCATTTACACCAGTACTCTCAGAGACACAAAGTCTGGCCATTTACGTATTTAATGTGAATATTTCAGGTGAGCCCCATAGTGAGTGTGGGCTGCCTGGAGTGGAGATGGAGGTGATAACATTCATCATTACAGAAGTGTTATGGTGTGGAAATGGGGAAAGAAAAGGGGGAAGATGAAACAAGATATCCCTGAAAAACCTGCTGGGGCTATATAACTGTATGACATTACTGTATTAGAAAAATGCCTAAAATGAGTTATGGAACTAATTAAGGAAATATAAAAGCCATGGATAAAAAGTTCCTTGTTAAGCATAATTGATAGTACAAATCTAATTTGAAAGGTTAACAAGCTCTTGAAAATTGTTGAATCAAGTACAGACTGATGTTTTTAATATAATTATATACACCTAGCAGATGGTATAGTCCTTTTTATTATATTGCCAACTATTAGAGTTTCATTTTTAAAGCAAATACTGAATTATACTAAAAATAAGCATGGTTATTTTAAAAGATTCGTCAGTTTTCCAATATCTGTTCATACTGATCAAACGCATATTTACCATTTATAAAGATATGAAAGACAAGATTTAACTAAGAAATTCAGTGTTTTACTGTCCCCTTCTAAAATGACTTTGAATCTTCTTAATTAAAAGCTTAATTGTCTTAATGAATGCCAGCATTTTAGATACATTAATATCTTTTCAGACCAACTGAGAATTAGAAGTAGTTTAAGAAAACAAAGCAGCAGAAAAAAAATACTCTTAATTTCAAAATTCTAGTTCCAAAAAGCCACTGCAAAGTGAAATGTAGTAAGCCAGATGATACATCAGAGGAACTGATTCAGGAAGATGAGTAGAGGCAAACTGAAAAACACTAAACACCCCACACACACACATTCCTAACTGTGCACACAGCTAAAGCTCTCACTATATCGTGTCTCAGTGGTTGCAGCAGCCTTTTCTCAGACCTTGGTAAATGCAGTCCTGCTCTCTTGATGTCTGTCTAGAAGGTCTTTATAAAGACCCACTCTCCACTCGCTGCTGAGACCACAGCACAATCAGAAAGTCAAACCTCAGCACAACCCATTCCCTTCCCTGACCCTTTCTGCATCACCTCCAGCACAAGCCTGCTGCCTTCACTGCCAAACCCCTGCTGGCTGGCTCCCCACTGGGCACCCCCTTCCAGCTCCCCATCTCTCACCTCTGACTCTGTACCAGGAGGTCAGTGGCTGCACCAGATGGCCCACAATTCCTCCATTGCTCACTTGCCATGCCTTCAAGCAAGGGCTTTGGCTTCCCCACGTGCTCCGTGGTACAGAAGAAGAGGTCCCACATAACCTCCTGCAAAGCCAAGTTCTCCTCCTCCTCCATGACTGTCTTGCAAATTGCTTTTTATTCAGCACTCACTAAACAGAAATCTCACAGGGCAATCATTAGGCAGTTTGTTGCCTGTTATGCTGACTGGGTTATTATCTTGTTCTTACACTCTCCAGTCTGGATCTGATTGTTACTTTACACATGTTCTGAAGCTCTCTAGGGTAAGCAGTAACATTTAATTCAGTGTTTTGAAAACAGAATCTTCATCTAAGACTCAGATGTCTAGCTCCTATTGTGTAACTTCTCCTACTGAACTACGCAGCCTACAGTCTTCTTATACATCAAAACCTTATATATCAAACCCAAAAGTCTGGAGAGTTCAGAATCCAGAGATGGCTGTCAACAAGGCCATAAAAATAGATAGCCTATGCTTGATGGCTCTTGCAATAATCATGCTGTATCCCTGCTTCAGTTGGTATATGAAGTATGGGAAATGTTCCTTCTGCGAGCTAAGAGTAAATAACTGACCTGGACAAGTTCAGACATCCTGCAGTTTCAACTTAATATATTGACTGGACTCTTTGACTAGAGGAAAATAAACAAAACATTACACTTTCTCACTTGCAACTTGACTCAAAACAGCCACAAAACAACTACCAGGTCACTTGAAGGAAACTAAAATTCATCTAAAACTTCATGGATGTTAACCAACTGATTGCAATGTCGAAGCTGTAACAACAATGGATTAAACAGTACTATTGATCACTCTTGTAGTCACTGTCAAAAGCCTGAATTTATGCTGGCCTTTCTGTCCTTCTTACAGTCTTTGTCATAAGAATGAAGTGTTGCAATTTTATAGTCTTATAGGTTCTCTGAAAGATAACAGTAACCAGTATCCCTTTGACCTTTTCAATATTCTATAATGTTACTGAATGGTCCTTCTTATTCTTTCTTTTATATTCTCAGCATTGATGAAAAAGTGATGAAACGACCAACAAAATAAAATACAGAATTGTTGAGAGGTTGAAGCAGTTAAGAAATGCTTCGCAAGGCACGTGTGCTTCTGTCTCTTTCTGTGCAGATATGTCTAGGTAAGGATCAAGATAAATCCAAAATAAACTGCTCCTTTGCAAACAGCTCCTCCTGCAGAGAAGATGAAAGAGCCAACATGTGACAGATGTTTGTTATGCTGCTTAATACGGCACTGGAAGGGACATGAGCCTGCAGGAATGGGGGCAGTGTAAGAAACCATGCTGCAGAGCATTCATGGTGTTTGAGCAAGAGCTTACGATGGAATAACACAGTAAGATCGCGGTGAGGAAAACGAGATGCAGCACAGTTATCCTCACGTATGAAATTTTTGAGCAAACTCTCCAACTGATCTACCATGTGGTTCCTCTGTTATCTCAAACTGGAGGCAATATGATCACAGCAAAAGAATCGGCGTGAAATAGGTACAGTGCAGACAGAATACAGAACAAAGAACAGAGAGTAAGTACAGCATCATGAACTGTAAGATAATTTCTTAGGCCATGAGTGCTTCACCTGCAGTTTCATTTCTGTCCTATGCAGTATACCTGCATACACAGTATTTTTTAATGAGAACAGTACATTAGATGTTGTCATCAGAGGAAAGGAAACTACATCATTACAGCTTTTTCTGCTATTCAAATTAGTTCTTTATATCAATCTTCATTTTATTGTCTTCCCATGAATGTGAACATTTTGGGACAGACTTGTGTCAGACTTGTGTTCTACATCAGCTACAGCTCTAATGTAAGTCTAGATTTTCAACTAGTGAAGATGTGAACCAGGAGAAGGCCACCTCACAACACCACAGAGTCCCACTGTGGCTGGTTCCTCGCTTGTTTGGAAGATGTCCTGGTCTCTGATCACCCCCATCTCCCTCCTCACACTCTTCTGGGTACACTGCACTCTTGCTGCAACCTAGGGGGATCAGGACCAAGTCCTCTCCTTATTCACCTTACAGGAACCATCTCATACGTACAGTCACAGAGAGACCTTTCTGTTCTGTTTCATGTTCTTGAAAATTCTGGATATGCCAAGATGTAAGGTTTCTAGCATTTGATGCAGAGCCTGAGGTAACACATAAAAGGGAACCTAGCAAGGGGGTTTGCATAGTGGCTTGTCTCTTCCAATCTTATTTCTGTTGTTAGTTGGGAAGCCACAATATGCTCAACAGTGATAATCTCCTCCACAGTGGTAAGTTTTGAGGCCTTGGCTAAGTAAAGGGTAGAAACTGCTCCCTCAAGGACTCAATGCAACAAAGTATTTAAGCACATGTGTAACATCTAAGGGTAGAATATTAAATGTTTTGCTGAATTGTCATCTAACATGGCATAACCTAATAACAAGCAAACTATGTCCGAGGGTACAGAAACACTTCTCCTGTAAAACCCTACTTCAGTGCTTTGTTGAAATATGAACTTCCCAGGTATAAAAGAACAACACTTACAAATAGTTGAAAAAGAGGTACAAGTTGTTACCAGGGGAGTTTATTTCTTTTTCAATTGAGTGTTCTCTGCCTTTTCATTCCTTTGACACTCCCACGAACATTTTATAGGCCAATACAAATAAATGCAGATATAACTCCTTCAAATAAATATGCAGGCTAATATTAAGTAGCTTTTTAAATACAATCCCATCAAATTGTCTTTTTATAAAAGTTCAAGAGAGGTGGATATATATTACTGTGTGAAATGTGGCCTGACAGTGCTCACAGAAGAAAGGATCAAAGGAGTTTGGATGCAGCTGGAGGCAAAAGATGTATTCAAAATACGCCAGATATAAAAGAACATGGAAGACAGCAGGTAATTCAAGAATGACAAACACCTTTTGGCCAAGAAAAAGTGAAGGGCAAATATGATCTCATGGACAGCAAAAGGATTCAGATCATCTTCAGTGAAATTATTCTGGTGGCTAGAGAGGGACAAGCTTGGTCTTGAGTTATCACAGATCAACAGATCGCTCACAGTTCCTTCTGCAAGGAACCTTCCAAGATGTCCAGGCAGGAAAGAAGACTCTGCACGACACCCAGTCTCTCACCCCTTGGAAATCAAAGCTGGCAAAGTGAAAACCAGCATTAATCTATAAATTATGTGAGTGGGGGTTTAAATTTTTGTTTAAAAGAAGAAGAAACTCAGGTAATACAAGAATATACAGAATATGAATATCAAAGGAAAAGGGAAAAGGAGGAGAAAACATTAATAGAGATCAAAGTAAAACGGGGATGGACAACAAGGTTAACCCCAGGGTCTAGATTCACCTAAGGCATTGGGGAAGGCTGGAGAAAACTGTAATTTTTGTAAACCAAAGCTGTGCACTTCAGGAACAGAACAGAGGAACTAGAAATAATGTACAGGATGGGAAAACAGGTAACAGAAAGATAATGGCTATAATGATGGGGATGCAAGAACAGAAAGGAGGAGAGTAGAAATGAAGGTGGTGGTGGGGTATAGCAATTGAAGTATGCTACTGGGTAAACTTTTAGGAAATAAATACAAAAACAGATAGAACAACACTGGCTGGGAAGAGGCACTCTCCTAGAAGACTACAATCAATCTCACAGGATACAAGCAGAGGTCACTAACGTTTCTCAGGAGACACATTCCAAAGCAGTCTAAAGCAAGAAGAGATCAATGCCCAGGTGCTGTGTTATTCCTGAGTGCCTGTTGTTTTACCAAGTGGATAACACAGCATATTGCAGACACACTGCTTAGGGGAAGGAGCAGCTATTGCTTTTATAAGGTCTTACTGCAAACCAGCAATGGACTCGTGCATTGCTATAGAAGGCAGTAGCTTCCATGGTTTATGCTGGAGAAACAGGCACATAGAAACAGCAGAGTCTGGTTATTTTCTGGGCCTTGTTATTTCCTTAGATAATTCACAGGGTTTGACACAACAAAACATATATTACACAATATACACACACAATAACATGATACCACAATATATACACACTGTGAAATATATATGAACCCAATAATGATCAATAACACTATCAATTGATCAGTAACACTATCTTAGTTCGATTTTTAGTTAATAATGTTACCACAATGGAAACAGCTGATGAGATCATGAGTTGGTTCCATTTATAGCCAGTTAAAGGATAAATAAAAACAGACTGCAAAAGAAGTTTTCAATTAAAAATAATATTTTTAAAAAGGAAAAACACAACCACAATAAAAGAAAAATCAAGAGCACTAGTACCTGAAATGAAGAGCCTCAGGACTTAAACTAACTCAGAAATTCGAAATAATCTAAAACTTTTTCTAAAGAAAAGAAAAGAACTTCTTCAGAGGGCCTCCAGCCCTGACTGGATGATAATCATCCCTCAAGAGATATTAGATACACACTAGAAGGAAAATAAGCAGCATTAGAAAGCTACATCTTAGAGATAAAAGTGTCAGAATAATTCAAAAATGGCTCTAAATCAAATGTCTTCTACACAGTAACTAGTGTCTTCAGTTCTGTAATAGAGAACACAAAAAAGAAGAAAAAACAACAAGATTCTACAAGAATGGATTTCAGATTATTTTTTAGAATTTTTTTTTTACAGTGAATACTTTTCTTTGGCTTTCAATAAGGAAACAAATGAATAATCTAAGGCAAACCCCACACTATCTAATGGGAATAAAGTACTGCAATGGAGGTTGCCACTGTCAAAAAAGAAACACAGATCAAAGGATTGAACGTGCTTACACTGCCAGGACCAGAGAGTCTCCATGCTAGAATATGTGAAAGTGTACACAGATAAAATGCAAGTGGAATAGGACAGGCCTCCAACAAATGGAGGTGAGGCACTGCCTGACCAAAAAGGAGCTTAAATTGTACTTACAGGTCAGGGAGAGGGCACAAGGTGAGCCAGGCAACAGCAGATGCATTAGTTTTATCTCAGTGATACTCAAGTCTCTTGGACACATTCCGTAGGAAAGCAGAATTGAAAACATGGAGGTAAAGAGATCAGTGAGGGTCAGCATGACAGACTGTACCAACCTGACCAGGCAGCTTGCTGTGGCACTGCAACTCTGTATTGTTTGGGCTTGCTATCCAGGGAAAGGGAAAGTGATTGACCTAATTGATGTGGACTCCTATGAAGCATTCCAAATAACATTGTGAAAAAATAGCTAAACCCAATAATATGGAGATCAGGTAAATCTGTAAAATACATAAGGAACTGGCCAAGAGGAAAGAGGGAGAAAGAGAGAATTACATAAAACACAAAGTCAGGCATTTATTAACTAATCATGGGAGCTCTTGTGAAATGCTGGGAGCTCAGCACCTGGAAACTACAGGAAAACAGAGCACACTGGTGGGACTTTCTCTAGAACACAGCTGCAAAGCTGCTCCCCACACTTCAGTGGGGACCAGACCCAGAGCAGGCAGGAGGGTGATTAGAGGCTCTCCCCCAAGAAGAGATGAAAAAAAAAAAAAAGATTAAAAGAATTCCTTGTTTAGCCCAGCAAAATGCCAGCTGCAAAGAAATACAGCTGTGTTCAATGTACACAGTGGGAAGGTGGAAGAAGCTCAAGCATTGTGCTGGCAAAAGGCAGGCAGGTTTAGAGTGGCAGGAGGCAAAGCTGGTAGGGACAGGTGAACCCCTCCAGCCCTGTGCTTCCTGTTTGTAAGCACTTCACAACAATAATTTCATCCTTAACGCCTTTCTTGATGTTGAGTATGCTGAAATTTGTCTTGCACTGAAGACACTGGGTGTGAATTTGGTAACCAGAGCATGTATTATGCAGTAATAATAGGTTTCTGTGTAATTGAGGAGGTGGTCTTTCATCTTTGTACCATCAGCGGGAGAAAAAAACCCTCTCAGCTGATAAGTTCACTAGGAGTCATAGAAACGTGATAATTCAGCCCAGAAAGGACTTCAGAAGGTTTCTAGTCCACCCTCCTGCTCATGGCAGGGTCAGCTACATGAGGTTCAACGTTGGTACTCACACCTTTATACACTTTGGTCCTGAAAAGCTCCAACCATGGAGGCTGCACCCCCTCCCTTACCAACCTGTTCCACTGATCAAAGGATTCGATTGGGATAAAGTTTTTCCTTCTATCCAGCTGGAAAAAAACCCCTAAAAAACCACCCAAACCCAGCCCCTCCAAACCACAACCAAACTATGAAAGTGAATTTGGCTGAAAAGAATTATAAGTAATAACATAACGACTGCCTTAGCTCAGACTGCTATGTTTTATGAAGTATTGATTGAAATATGTAATAGTCCTAAACCCACTGAGCAGAAGAGTTCAGGTAAAACATTAATTCTAGTCACCACTTTCAAAGTGCTGACTAGGAGCTGGACAGTAGCATTACCAGCCAGTTCTGCATATATGCTTGAGATACACAAGCCAGCCACCAAAGCTAGGTGTATCCTGCCTCCAAAACAGGAGAGACAGCCAGCAATACCAGCGTGCACACACCCCCTGACACAGAACAGGCAACGGGAGCTCCTCTGATCTCTCCCTGGAAGGGGAGTTAGTGGAGACTGCAGTGCAGACTGCTTCTAGCAGGATCACAGTTCCCTGCTCTCTTCTCATGAACAGCATGGAAGAAACAGTTGTAACCTTCTTTGTCCTGTCTTTGGACATTAAGTTCTGGTGGTTTGGATAGGTACAGACCAAAACAAACTCAAATATTCTGCTAAACCTCCATCAGACAGACAGACAGACACGTTAGATTGCTGTCTGCCAGACAGAGCAGTGACTGCATTGTCTCTTCAGATCCTCTCTAACTCCACGATTCAGCCACTGAGCACACAAAGAAAGAAGCTCTAGAGTGCCTGCCACAAAATTTGTTCTTGTTTGTAATAATCCGTGCTCTGGCAGAAGCAAAGGAACAGACACCATGTGCCTCAAGAGACAGCAAGAAAATGATGTGCTACACTGAGTAGAGGTCCTCACTTTATTAAATCCTTGACACCTGTTTAGGATCTGGTCAAACATGAAACTCTCTCATTTAATTCCTGTGCACACACTGGCCCACATGCCTTCCAGAAACCTCAAGGACAGTCCTCCTTTCAAGATGCTCAAAAATCCGAAAGCAATAGAGAATGAGATATCAGTTAAGGGAGGGAGAACAGAAGCAGGATGCGAGTTAATTCAATTCACTGGAGGCTGCATGACAGAAATGGGTCTGTAAGATGGTCATCAGTGTGCACAGTCCATGGAGAGATGTTTGAGGAGGCTATATCATGCTTGAGAGCCAGCAGAGAGGTTGAATGAATGAAGTGACATTACCCTTCCCTTGGGGGCTTTCTGAAGAATAAATTTCATCTGACCCAAGAATACCTAAAAAAAAAATTGGAGATTTAAGCAAACCGAGGACAGAGGAGATTTTTTTCTTGGCCTGGAAATGTAAACTGAAAAAGAAACCATAGAGTATCTGCTCTATATAGACTACAATGCTCAACACAGCAGGCAATTTGTGTGGGTGCATGGGAGTATTTACAGGCTCATTTAAATGTTCAGAAGCCAGGTAACAGGACTATACCCCCAAGAAGAAACATACTGTATCAGTATCACCAAAATATTTGTTAGTAGTTCAAATAACTTTTCTGATTTTTGTGAACTAGTTCTAATCACTCTTAACAAGGTGTAAAACCTCCTTGTAATCTTTATAAATATTAATCTTTTAAAAAATACCAAAGACTTGTTGAACTTCCCAGCTACCTATAGTTTTGGTAGATGGATGTCATGAAGAAAAATAAACTTCAGAGAAGATTCTTTTCTCTTTTACAGGAACAAACATTCTAAACTATTTCCTAGTGTTTCAAGTGCCTCCTGAAAAACTACAGAATCACTCCACTTCCATTAAATACTGGGTGTAGACCTGAGCCCAGCTGAAGGCAACAACTTCTGTTTGTGGCATGTATCTTAAGTAAACACACCATTACAGCAAGTCATACTTCAAGGTGATGAGATTTAAGCATAACTCACAAACATTACAAGTTAAAATTACTGTTCATTCCTTTTGCATTAGCACAGTAATCCCACAGAAACAGGTCAATACATTTTAGCTTAAATGAAGCCCCTTTAGATATTCTTTGATCCTAAATGAACCAAACATTTCTCTGATGAGTACTTTAGTTAGTTGCATTCTCTTACTTTCCTGTTCTGGTGCTTTAAAGGAGACACTGGTTTTGTTTACTCTTGTTTTAGCTTTTTGTTTGTTTCATTACCTCACCTGTAAACCAATTTCTTCTTTCAAGTGCTGATGAAGAGCAAACACTCCAACAAGTATAAACACAAACACCAGAAGTTTCCCATACTGATGCCCAGAAGCTGCACTTCCTTTTACTACGAGCCATTTTTTATGTTTTCAGGTACTGAACACACGACTTGTTTTAGCAGATGTGGATTTTGTCTTGAGTTAGCATGTTTTCTCAGAGCCTGATTCCCAACAAAGAGCGTGTGGAGGTGTGGTGACCCTCTGGAGGAATGCTATCTCCAAAGACTGGACTAAAACTTTCAAGGATGGTGATTACCTGGTAAGGGCCCTGGTGCTTTTGGCAGGCCCAACCAGTCCTTGTGCTGTGCAGTGCTGGAACTGAAACTCTGGAAATAGCACTTTTTCTCTCACAGAGTAATTGTTTATGAAAACCGTCATCGCTGGCGACACTATTAGGGCTGACCAAGAGCATTCACCGTAATCCTAAAATGTGAGAGGGCACTAGTAATTTCCTCCCTTTGATTATTCAGTAGCAATTTCTTCCATTGCTTTGGACATATTCTCTTACCAAATTACTCATTTATACTAAGTGGAGCTAACATAATTGCACACGTTGGACAGCATTCATTTCAAACCAATAAGGCTTGAAGTTCCTGTTAAAATTCTCCAACTCTCTAACCCTTACAATTCTATAATTATTTCCTCTTTCCATCCCATCCCTTGAGAGGATTTACGTTTTTTGAAACTTGCAAACCAAGGTAAACAAAGGTGGAAGAATTGTCTCTTTGTGAGCAGAATCACATTTGGGAAATTTACAACTGTTTCCAAATATTAAGAAGAGAGGCTTTTAGACAAGAAAGGCAAAAAGACAGAGGAATTAGGCTTTAGAATTAGTCTGTACTATTTATGTATCTTATATCTTATCATTTTTGGATAGGTGATAGTGCATAATAGCAAACACACTTCAGAGCATATATCTGAGACACTTAAAAAGGGGCTCAAATGTCTGTCTTCTCCAATGATCTTTACCACCTAATGCTGAAATTACATAGCTGCCAGACAGCTGTTCTGCAGCTAACAGAGCAGAGGTTTTATCTTTTTTTTTTGTGCAACATTAGGTTTGCCCATGGTGTCTGCTGGGGTGTGTGTTTTACCTTAATGTCTGTCTGGAGCTTGGGGTACAGAGACAACTTCAAGAGTTATGTGACAATCACACGACTAAACCTAAGTAATTCCTTGTTTAGAGGCCCAAATCTCTCCATTTTAAATAAGCTTTGCCCAGAGGAGAGTTTGCAGAACCAGGTCAGGCCTGCAGACAGTGCTTCTTAAATCAATGTGGACATTTCTAGGTAGAAGGTCTACAGGGCTACAGAAAAGAAAGACCAACAAAAGACACGCTGGAAATAACTCTGCATTAGTTTGGGGCACTTTTTTTTTTCATAAATCCTGGCTAAGAGCAAGACCTGTGATTCTTTACAGCTGTCATATGCTGTTGTGGCACAGGATGATTCATTTTAAACTACTGCAAAGACGACAGCAAAGAAGACAAGCCTTAACTCTGTTTCCAGTGTAATGAATCCATGGAATAGATGTAAAGCCTAGTCACTAAATTAAAAGAAAATGAAGAAGTTAGGCATGTTTGATATATGCTTGATAGACTGTACAACGATGCACACAATAATATGTTAAAAAAAAAAAAAGTAGTGAGAGGTTAACTCCAAAAGAAACAACGAACAGGACATGCAGAAGTCCTGTCTGGAATTTCTGGAACTCCCTTTGCAGAAAATCCCCTACAGAATCACTGCAAACTGCAGAACTTAAGAGAGCTAAGGAAATTTTTCAAACTTTCACCTCCAGGGTAGGCTGTTCCATATATTTTTCTCTGCTATCACACTATTAAAAAATTTATCTCCAGTTGCTAACTTAGTGCTCTTGCACTGACCCAAATCCTCACTTCACTGACATCTTAGGGAATCAATGGAAGTACCACCACTCACTTTGAAAGGGTAAGATGTGATGCATTTGAGGATTTAACATTGCTGCTTTACTGTTTGTTTGATAGTAGATCTAGCTACAAAGAATCAAAGCATCTCTAATTTCACCATGGACAGCCTCGATATTCCTGATGCCCAGATCTTTCAATAGGAGGCAGGGGGGGGATTGGAGGGGGAGGGAATCACACAAATCCCCAAACCTGATAGGAAATACCTGCAAAGAGGACATAAAACTTGCCTTTTCTATTATCACTGTTTGAAGATGCATTTTGACCTGTATTTTGAAGACTCTTTCTCAAGTCAGACCTTCAGCTACCAAGAATAAATAAAAAAACCCCACTCCACTTCCCAGGTAAATAAAACACACAGCCTATCTGGGACTGTAGTGTCCCTTCCTGCATTTCCTCTAGAACTACCAGTTTCTAAAGCACTCAGTGACAAAATGCACTGTAACAGATTAGCACTTACATCACAACTGCTCCTTAGCAGTCAGTCTAGTTCCCAGATCTCCTTGATGCTGTGAACCACAACAGCAAAATCCTTGTACGCCCAAGAAACACAAACCAGAGAGTACCTGCTCTGGGAGTGCTTCATAGGGGAGAGAGGCCAATGGATCCCTCAAAGTCCCAACAAGGGGGCATGAGGCTGGGCACAGAATCATTTCACAGAATCACAGAATGGTTTGGGTTAGAACGGACCTCAAAGCTCATCTCATTCCAACCCCCCTGCCATGGCAGGGACACCTCCCACCAGACCAGGTTGCTCCAAGCCCCATCCAACCTGGCCTGGAACACTGCCAGGGAGGGGGCAGCCACAACTTCCCTGGGCAACCTGGGCCAGTGTCTCACCACCCTCATGGTAAAGAATTTCTTCCTAATATCTAATCTAAATCTCCCCTCTTCCAGTTTAAAGACATTACCCCTCGTCCTTTCACTCCATGTCCTTGTAAAAAGTTCCTTCCCAGCTTTCTTGTAGCCTCCTCAGGTACTGGAAGGTGCTCTAAGGTCTCTCCAGAGCCTTCTCCTCTCCAGGCTGAACACCCCCAACTCCCTCAGCCTGTCCCCAGAGCAGAGGTGCTCCAGCCCTCGGATCATGTCCGTGCCCTCCTCTGGGCTGCTCCAACAGCTCCACGTCCTTGTGTTGGGGCCCCAGAACTGGATGCAGCACTGCAGTAGCATCCTGCAGCATCCCTCAGAGACCTGCTGACAGCAGCCCCAGGAGCCTGTCTGGGCTTTCCTCCTCCACTTTCAGGACTCTGAACGACACGCTGGGGAGGTATTTAGCAGTTTAACAGCAAATATTTCAAGTGCTTCCTGCTCATCAGACCTCATCTTTCATATGTTGTGGCCAGATCAGATGTAGTTAAATCATTTAGATTTCCAGTTGTGTATGTGTCTCTATGTATAGGGACATAAAGAAAAAGATAATGATATGTTTATACACAAACAAAAATACACAGAGTCTGGAAGAAAACAGCCTTTTGTTTCAGAGTAAGGAAATGGCAGATGTGTGCTGAATTTGGGTTCAGATGGTGGTGGTGCTGATGAGGTGCTGAGGCAGAAGGCAGTAGTGCAGGAGCTCAGTTTTGAAGCTGCTGTCAACAGTGATAACTTGAAAAAAATACTATATTGAGCTTTTAATTTTTTTGTTTATGCTTTGATAAAACGAAAGCTAAGAATATTTTAAATGAAAAATTAGTTCAAAAGGTATTTCAATTCACAGTATTAAAATGTACCATCATAGTTTCCAGGCTTCTTATTCTTCTAGTATGAAAAATTCAGCAAATACAACAAAATAACAAATATTATTAAACGCTGACAGGCCATAAATCTGCATTTTTTCCCCTCAGAAGCAATTTTTCACTGAAGAATGCTACCTGTGTGTATTTTCCAAAGACAAAACATACTGGCAATCACTTGGGTATATGTAATCTCAACCTCTCTGAGCCTCCTGCTCCCCTTGTCCTCACTGAATTGAATGCTATGCTTCCTTACACATCAATAGTGCCCAGCACAATTTGATTATAATGAAATCTTTTTCCACTACATCCTGCACCAGTGTTGCTGCTACTGAGCCTGCTTTTTTCCTCCCCACTTCAGTTTATTTTGAACACATTCATGTAATCATTGGATGAGGGACTGTTTGTGACTGAAGGCCTGGTTAAGTACGTTACAACCTTGGTGCAGTTCTGCTAAGAAAATTGTTGCTAAGGCATGAGAAAAGTATATGAGCTGATGTAATGTAAAATAAGAAAGGTAATCATGCTGACAGCAAAGTAATAATTACAACAGTAATAGCTGGCAGATTGAGAGAAGATACTGACACAAAGTTGTACCCAAGGAAAGGAAAAGAGCAGACAGCACCTCAGCATCATCACAGACCAGCCCATTTCCAGAAGTGACAGAGACCAACACTTCCCCAGCTGTCTGACAGCTGCCTGGGCAGTGCAGACTCACAGTGATGTGAGCACATCAGCACTTCACACGAGAGTCCCAGCTATCCTTTGCAGGTGGGAGCCAAAGGATGTCTTCCTACTCCTGTGTGTACTCTACTGGGCTCTTACTGAGCCACAAGGATGCCTGAAAAAGCCACCCACTGTGTGATGTCACACTCAGAACACCCTCAGAGATAAAGGAATCTGGCTTCCTCCCTGGCCTCTGAGCATCAAAGCAAGCCAAGGATTCATGGATTTTTTTAATGTATGTATGTACTACCCACAGGTTTCTTTTGCTGTGCTTGGTTTTCCTCTGCTATGGAGAAATTCAATTTCTGCCCACTGAAAACACAGTTAAAAAAAAAAACAAACAAACACCTTTGCAGGTTTGTGAGGGCAGGACTTGGCAATTGCAAGGAGCTCCAGAAACTGAGATGAGAAATCTCACCACAGAGCAGAACAGTTCCTATTTTTCTCTTTGAAACAAAGAAGTACTAATGATAGTACGTCAAACAGAAACTTTTCTTCTCCTGTTTGATTCGTTTTTTTCCTTGTCTGTTGAGTCACAACAAACATAAGTGAAAAGTGAATGCAAAAGAACAAAAAATAGGGCAGTGAGAAACACGAGCAGAGAAAATTCCTGAGACAGAGCTGTCCATGAAGTACTTTCACAGAGCATTACTTACATTCAGTACTGGGGAACTTGATTTCACTACATCACAGGCCATCCATTCAATGAAGTTACTCTGATCTGTCTTTATTTTTCCTGACTTTATTTCTTGTATCACTGTTGCCTTCTTCCCCTACCAATCAGTCTGGAACAAAATGCTCACATTAAATGAGAAAATAAATGGCTAGTGTTACTTTTCCCACCAGCTCTAAGATCACTAAAATGCTTTGAAACCAAGCAAGAACAAATGATAATTTTCTAACACCCTTAGCTGATTCCACAGTCTGCCCAACATTACAGGGGTCTATAAAGAGCCCTCACCCCATTTATATTGACAAATTCTGAGCCATTTCAAGATAACTGTAAATCTCAGATAAAAAAAGGCCACAACCACGCTGTTGAGAAGCCGCAAGGAAGAATGAATTGCAGTCAGGGGATGTATCTTCAGATTCAACAGTTTGTTCTCTTAATCATTTTTATTCAACTGGCAATATCAAGATGAATACCTGCTTCGCCTTAATGCTCTCCTCCTGAGAATACTGGCACTCTGTAGACTGCCAGCTGAAATAATACATTTCTAAGTTGAGAAGGCTTAAAGAGTCTAGGAAGACAACAGCAACAAATTCTGAGGAACGCCATCACTGCCTGGGAAAAAAGCAAAGCAGACAGCCTCAACAGCAGCCACAAAACCCAAATAAACCTTGATTCACCCAGATACAAATGTCACACAGAAAGCCACAGGGCAGGCCTGGCATTTAGATTTTTGTTCCTTTTGTTATACTTTCCAGAAAAGCTTTTATTTTTTTATTTATAAAAAGCATTTATTTATATGTAAGTAGACACAGAGCAGTAGTATGTTAATCAGTTAGGACAGCGTTATAGATATGTGCTAAAGAAGACAATGAGTTGTTACCCATCTGCCTATCAACAGAAGACCTTGTGCTCATGAAATTAAAAGCCTTTCTGATCAGGACCAAAGTAAAATTAGGAAATTCATTCCACTGCCAATCATGTCATTTCTCTGGAGTAAGAACCTTTCAGATTTCCAGCTGGTTCCGTGCTTGGCCAACCCTTAAATAGAGCCTAAATGCAGAGCACAGCATAAAAGCACAGTCAATATGCTCAAACAATCACTGCAGTTGATTATTTTTTCCCCTACATGCACAGGCTCCTACCAATCAGCATCACAAAACTGCCCAAAGGAGCCGTGGAGCTCTGCAGAAGCTTAGCCCACCTGCCAGCACACCACCTCTAGTCTCATTTACGCTACATGAACCACCCTGAGCTTTTGTCTAGTGGTGGGCTCCAACCCACTGGCTGTGATCACATCCTTTACTTTTTCTTCTCTTATTATTTCTTTCTGGCCTATTTAGGTGAAAAACTTTGCTGACAAAGCAGAACATTTCCATGGCATCTTAAAGCCTTCCAGAAGATCTATGCAGATCTATTAACATCACTACATTCCCTCTGTGTTTCTTCATACATTATATTTGGTCTCCTCTAGACATTTTGCTGTTCTGTGTTTATAGCACACAGCACAAAGAGCCTGCAGGCTGCACCTGGGGCTCTGAAGACATTTTACCTTCTTTTGGGTAAAGATACACCCTTCCCTGGGCACTCAATGGACCTGTTGCACAATTTAGCAGCAGTCAGGCATCACTGCGCACTGAAACACATCATTACCTTTAAGACCCTGAAGTACTTTAAGGTAACTTTATTCTCTCTTAACTACTTCTGATAATATTAGAAATAATAACACATTCACCAGTCTTTCACAGAAATCTCTGTTGCCCTAGGACTACTCTGCAATCCGCCATTCTCCTTGATTCAGGCTCAGAACACAGCACCCACCCCTGCAAGGAGCAGTGTTTGTATATCAACAAAGATCACCAAATGTGAAAATCATTCTGGAGCCACTGGAGGAAAAAAAGGTCAAAAAAACCCCATCAGAATTTTAATCAAGAATTTCTCCGATTCCATATTGCTGCTCCCCATGTAAGCACGGATGGCAACCAGGATGCTTCCAAAATCCCTGACTCCTCCTGGTTATCCTAACCCTAAAGATCGTGCACACTCTGGGAACCTCCCAACCGTTGCGATGCCCGTACCCAGCAGAAAAGAAACCCTGCTACAAGCACAAACACTGTTATTGGTCTGTCTGCCAAATTTTGGGCTGGAGAGCCTGTCAGGAAAGGTCCACACATGGACAGGGCAACAGTATACCCAGCTGCAGGTTATAGCTCCTTCCTTTAAAGCCACACTATAAATGCTAACATGTTAAGTATGACTATGGTCTGGTATATTATTCCACAGAAGCACATCACTATTCCTGTCACAGGTGTCTGTCATTGAAGACTTCTCTATCTGACTTGTTCAGTGAGCAGCAAATCAAAGCCAGACTGCTCAACTGAGAACACTGCAAGCCCAACCCAGTCCCTGAAATGCAAGCAAGAATACCATTCACCACCTCAGTATCTTACTATAAATACTGGATTCAAAGCTTATCTCTCAATAATTATAATGTAGGGGAGTAAAGAGGTTTGTTCTTCATAGCTCTTCATACCAGAACCATAGTCCACACTTTGGCAAACACAAATTAGAATGTTACAGAAGTGTACATACACAGGTGAAGCTCCCAAATGGTACCTTTATGACTCTGTGTTCTTAAGCTGGCTGTCATTACTGGCATACAATAGATTTAATTCATCAAATTCCCCAGTGCTTTCTACCAGCTTCATGGGAAGCTGCTTCTCCCCTCAGAAACCATGAAGATGCAAGAAGTGCTGTACGGTCATTTTAGGAAGGAGGGCACAACTCAGCCATGCGAGACACGTATGGTAGTCCTCTGGAGCACAGCAGGTTAAGAGCTAGACCACAGACTATTGAGTTCATCTTGTTTGAAAAGACCTTTCTGTACTTTAGTACTGCCCACAAGATTATGGGCATGGGACTCTGCACCTAAACACAGTAACTGGTAACTCTGCACAAGCCTGTTTTGCATGCACAAGTGGGAATTCATTGGGCTGCTTTTTATCCCATGTAAAAACACAGGTCAATAGTCAGACTGTTCCTCTATGACACGTTTAAAACCTAAAGTAATAGCAACTTAATAGCAGAGCCAGAAGCAAACACTCCAAATGCTTGCTCTCACCACTTCACCATCAGTAAAATGCTTTTACCCATAATAGTTATCATCAGCAGAGAAAAAACACGGATGTAAACAATAGTGAGCTTCGTATGCGAGGGATGGCACAGCCGTGGAGAGGAGCACGCATCTGCACACTTGTTCTTAAAACGGGAGTCAACAATGATTCCACACACGGGAGAGGGTGAAGCTGGAAATGAACATAAGGATGCAACAGCCTGCCAAGCAGTGTGCAAATCTGATGGCAGCCTCAATAGCCTCCGTGTAAGAAAAGGATTCTCAAAGATATTCTTTTACAAACGTTATGGGTTCAAAGCACATTTTTTTCCCTTTAAAAGATGCAGTATTCTGCTTCCTTGATTAAAAGGACTCACTGGGAAGAATTTATATTATGCATATTTTCCCTTTCCAATTGTGAAAATATGCCTTTAATTATTAATTACTCTTGCTAAAGAAATAGTTTTCATGACTACATTTGATGTTAGGACTTGCCTCTCTCTGGTTCACTGAAATGACTGCAAATTCTCCAACACCAGGAGTTCATTCACTCTTTTCACAAAGTGTCTCACCAGAGAAAACCAGCTCCTGCTCCTCCCTGGATGGCTAACCGTGCTGAACAGGGGCAGTTCCTGGAAAAAATAACCTCCATGATTTGAAAAGGTCATTTTAGATCTTTTTAGTCATAATTTGAATTTTAAAATCTATATTTCAGAAATTGTTTTTTCCATCTTGTACTTCATCCTCTCCTTTTGTCCTGAACAAGTGAGAAAGATCAAAGTCAGATTTGCTGGCTCACTAGCACGTTATGTTCAATTCTCTTCTGTCACATTCACATAAGTAAGAGCAGATGTTGCTAGAACATTCATGAGTTTAGTTCTGAAGTGTGCAGCCAGACATTTGTCAGGCTAATTTGATTTCCTGAGGACTGCAAGGAGAGTTCTGCTGGATAGCTCCCATCTGCGGCACTGAGCCACTCTTGCCAAATTCACTCGAAGCCTCCAATGAAGATGTTCTCCTTTGGATTCTTGCTCAAGGCTACTTCTTATTAGTTTTCTTCAACAAGTCTGTCTTTTTTTTTCCCTGTTAACACTGCTATAAAGACAGGGAGGAGCAGCTTTAGGAGGGTGATGAAAAGACGCATACTCCCACAAGACGATCATAATCTTTACCATTTTGGCGTTTACCAAACGCCTGCTAAAGCCAGCTGGAAAGATGCATATGGATTGCAGTGAAAGGATTTTGTGTTCTCCCACAGCTGAAGAAACATTTGAATTTAAATAATTACATACGTGTTAGATGCAAACTTTCTTTTCGGACTAACTGCCTGCAAACCATTTTCCAAAAGCCTTCTGAAAACAGGAAGGCACTTTCTGTGCCTTCGGCCATAAAAGATGAACACACGTTTTGCAATGTCTTAGAAAACCTTCCTATTTCAAATGGGCTTTATTATGTTTACTCATTCTGTATTTGAATTTGTAAATAAAACAAAATTCAAATAGATGCTTATTGCTGGATATTACCTTTGAATAAATCATGCCCAAGTTTTGCATAGGGTTGGAAAAGTTTCCAGATTTAGGCAAATTATTACATTCAATGAGTTAACGCATTATGTCAAAACTAAAGGAAGGTTTTCTAACTCTTTCTACGTGACTGCAATGAAGTTTGTACACACAGGAGGAATTAAGAAGTGACTTTCTGCTGGGGGGGGAGAGGAAAATGTGATAATAATGTGCAAAAGCCATTTTCCCTACTTCTTTTCTGTAGGGCTGGTATGTAAATGTTAAATTTATGATAAGGGACGTGTTTAGCTTGTATCAGTGAATCAGATGCCCAGGCTGTGGACTGCTACGACCAACACAGAACTCAGTGCAGCAGTGACCTAGCAGTACGGTGAAGGTGTCTTTAGCGTACCCTTCCCCGAGCGGCTGTGCAAAGCGAGGGGTGGGCTCACACGCTGTTCAGGGGTTTGCACACCCGGGACAAACCCCCGTGGCAGCAGGCTGTCCGGCTCCGTGCCGTTCCGTGCCGTGCGGGGCGGCGCAGAGGCGGTGCGGGAGCTCCCCCTGCTGCTCCGCGCTGCCGACACAGCGGCAGCCCCGCTCCCACGCGGGGGAGAGGGCACCCAAAGTTAGGGGGGTTCCTGCTGCAACACGGGAAAGTAAAAAGAAGCCCAGACAAGATGAGTATTTCTTTCCATTCCCGACAAGCTTCTCTGTTCGTACAGAATTGTAGAAGGCGGGGGAACTGAATAACCAAGTTGATGAGTTTTGCTCTGTGCAGGAGAAAATCATTGTGTCTCCACGTAGGGAAGCTGATGTCAATGTTACTTTTAGAAGCATAGAGACTTTGACCAGATCACCACCCCCAGCAGGCTCCCGACCCCCCCATCCCCCAGCTGCAGCAGGCACAGGGAGGCAGAGCCGCTCGTCCCGTTCTTTGTGTGCAGAATTACAGAGGTCACACAAATGTAACACAGCTGAACTGCTCATCTTCACAGGAAACCAGCTTTTCCATACAAGTGTATGTATCTTGGGTTTATAGGGGAAATTCTTCGCAAAAATTTGAGTCTTACTGAACCACAGAATGGTTTGGGTTGGAAGGGACCTCAAAGCTCATCTCGTCCCAACCCCCCTGCCATGGCAGGGACACCTCCCACCAGCCCAGGTTGCTCCAAGCCCCATCCAACCTGGCCTGGAACACTGCCAGGGAGGGGGCAGCCACAGCTTCCCTGGGCAACCTGGGCCAGTGTCTCACCACCCTCAGGGTGAAGAATTTCCTCCTAATACCCAATCTAAATCCACCCTATTCCAGTTTAAAACTGTTATTCCTCATCCTATCTCAACATACCCTTGTAAAAAAGGGCATCAATTCTAAAATGTAAAACTCAGGTCTCAGACTAAAACTCTTGATTGCAAAAAGAGCTAAACCATTTCAGAATGTGGAAATCTTAGGCCTGAGTTTATCTTTTTCCCATTACACGGATGAGGAAGCATGACTGTTGTATATAAGAAAAGGTAAGTCTTCATAAATATCTCCAAAGGCCATTTAGCTCAATCAGCAAACTAGGGAAACGAGCTACTTAGCATAGTTTAGTGACTGAGTTTTCATTTCAAGGTTGAATAATGGCTTAAAAAAGAAAAACAAAAGAGGCTTTGAAATTTTTCCTAACCTTCAGCTCCACTAAACATGAAAACTAACTGCTGAATTCTGGGGAAGTGACCTATTTCTCAACACTTCAGAAAGCTTAAAATTGTCTGCAAATGACATTGACAAAAACATGACCCATGTTTTCTAAGCTTCCTTTGCATAATATGGTGAAAACCAAGTAGAATATAAACTGTCACAGGAAAAAGACTTAAAGAATAAGGTTCCTAGATGAAATGAACACTTTATAAACTTTTCCTTGAACTTTTTTTCTTTTATAACATCTCCACAAACTGGATTGTGAACTGATCCCCATTTAGTCAAAATACATCCAGTTGATGGGGAATTCAGTTACAAGTACAAGATAAATTAGAAAGTTCTCCTGTTCCTTCTCTCTAGCCAAGATTGTACACCTGCCACTGTCACCACAAGTGAAAAAAAAGTATTTTGGCTACAAATGGAAGGACAATACGCTCAACATTTCACAGGATCCTTTGTAAGCACAGCTCACCTGAGTAAAAATGTTACACAGTACTCACCAAAGCACTCAGGTTATCTAGTGCTTTCCTAAAACACTGCAAAATACTTCCATTTTCAGAAGTTACTAAGAAACTAACCCCAATGATTTGCTGAACTCCTATTGTTCTTAGCAATGCTTTGTCAAAATCAACCATGAGAGCTGATGGAAATGGACAGAATTAAAAGACTGTCAATTAAAAATTAATTCATTTTCCTCACAGTAAATCACAGAATCATGGAATATTCAGAGCTGGAAGGGACCTCCAGAGCTCATCCAGTCCAACTCCCCTGCTGCAAAGCAGGATCCCCCAGAGCACATCACTCAGGGCTGCACCCAGGCCAGGCTGGAAAATCTCCAGAGAAGGAGACTGCACACCTCTCTGGGCAGCCTGTGCCAGTGCTCGGGCACCCTCACTGAAAAAAGTTCTTTCTCCTATTTCAATGGAACCTCCTATGTTCCAGCTTGTGTCCATTACCCCTCGTCCTGTCACTGGGAACCAATGAAAAGAGTCTGGTTCCATCCTCCCTCAACCCACCCTTTAGGTATTTGTAAACATTAATTAAATCACCCCTCAGCCTTCTCTTCTCCAGGCCAAAGAGTCCCAGCTCTCTCAGCCTTTCCTCACAGGGGAGATGCTCCAATCCCCCACTCATCCTCGCTGCCCTCCGCTGGACTCTCTCCAGTAGGTCCCTGTCTCTCTTCAACTGGGGAGCCCAGAACTGGATGCAGGATTCCAGTTGTGGCCTCACCAGGGCAGAGTAGAGGGGGAGAATGACCTCCCTCTCTCCAATTTAGGCTTTGTACTAGACATGATCTCTAGCAGCTCCAGTTTTCTAAAGAGATCCAAAGATAATTTTTCAGTTTTAAGATAAATAGCACAGACAAGCTTCCTGTCCCAGTTTCCACTCCATTCTTTATTCCCATCTACAGTAACGATATTCCCCTTCCCAGGTGTGACTCATTCAAAGAGAAATATTGAGCTGGCATCTTATTTAAAATACACTTGAAAATGACTGAAAGACAGAAGCAACCAACACGAGCTGGAAGCCATTGCTTAGAGCTGGGCAGGATCTCTACAAATACAACGTGTTACGAGCAGAGACAGGCTGACAGTTTGGTGTGATTCCTCTTTTCCTGAAGCAGAAGGGTCTCTGCAGAGGCCAGGGGAGTTCAGGTTTTACTAATGCCAAACAGGTAAATGCAGCAACAGACTTACAGCCACAGACAATCCAAACTCCTTTCCAAAGAAGCTTTTTGCCTTTTCCTCCTTTCCAAAACACCCACTGGTGTTTTGCTCAAGCACAGATTTGCTGGTACCCACAAAGGCTAGTGCAGAAATTATCAAACTGATCTCCCAAAGCCACACTTTCACTCCCTCACAGGAATGGGAGAAAGCTTCAGTGTGGAATAGCTGCAAGAATAGTCAATTTTAAAACCTGAGAACTACAGGTTCTCTCCAAGAAGACTAAATAGGGGAAAAAAAGTATCTTTTTTCCTGGTAGAAAAACAACTATATATGCCCAGGACAGGTGATGATCAACATTCTTTATATGCTGAGGAGACTTGCTATCTGGCAGACAGGCACTTGTAAACACATGACTGAATATTCTACCCTGGAAAGCCAGCTTTTAACAGAAAAACAAACCCATATGTTGCAGTTTTTATTTTATTACAATTCTATGTATGTCCTATTCAGATTTTCTCATTTTACTGACAACGATTTTGTTACGGTTTCTGTAAATTGCAAAACAATACTGAGAAATCCACAGTGGATGCAAACCTAAACCTTATGACTCAAAGCCATCTCTGAGGATGCTCCTCCCTGACAGCTCTAAAAACTAAGCCACCTCAGCTGGGACTACAGTCAGTGGGGATTCTCCATGCTGCAGGAATGGTGCTGCTCAGAAAAATCTTCTTTCCCTCATTGTTCAAAGCACAATCCTGATCTAGTACTGTGAGTTCTATTTTCTCGACTTCTTCATAAACCTTTAATGAGAGCCCAGACCTTTATGGAAATTAATGATATCTGGGCTTTATTTAGCTACAGGATATTCAATAGTTCCTATGTTCTACTCAAATGCCAGAGGGAGTTACAATCTATCCATTGAAACTTCCCAGCAAATACAGAGGTCTTCTCTCGTAGGTCCACATGTCATCAGGACATGATCACTGCTTCTGGAGCTATCAGTAGAAGAGTTTGCTAAGAAATGAGGCCCTGATTGGAAACAGTTCTCACTACTGCTCACAGCTATTACTTGCCTTCCACTGGAAAGATATCTGATAACAGAAACACTTTAACTCTTCCAAATTTGCTTTGATTTTATCTAACTGCTCACTGCTAATGTGGCTTCTAGAAGTGCAATCAGACCGCTGCCCATAGCCACGGGCAGTGTAAGTCCCCTGTAATCATGGTTTTATACGGATACATTGAGAGACAGAGGGGAGGAAAAAAGCCACAGGCTCCTTGTCATAAGCAACTGACAGAGCAGTGCACATTTGTAAAAGGCAGAGGTTTGACTTGGAATGGAATGTCACTCAATAGGAACTGATTAAATAATGTTGCCATTAAAGTGCACGTACACCTCAATGGAAAAGCATGTTCCTCTCTCTGCACTGATGCCCTTCAACTCCAGACTGGCTCCTATGGAGACAAGGCTTCTGTGACCTGTGTGTAAGGGAAGGACAGAGAGGAGCGAGGAAGAGCTGAAGGGTAACTTCTTAAGCCACTGATGGTTTTCCATCAGATTTGTAAGTGACCGACACCTCAAATGCAGTCACGTCCCCACTAGATTCATGCAAACCAGAAGCAGGCAGAAGAGAGAGACCTGTATGTGTCTGGGCTAAGACTATCTAGCTTTGATAACACTCAGAAAAGCAGAGAGGTTGTGGAGCTGGTAAAATCACTACAGAAGAGTAAACGAGGTCAATTATGAATAATAGGAAGGAGGGAAAACAGTTTCTGTGCAGAACTTAATTACTTACTTTCTTTTCTAACTGTGTAAATTCAGTGTCTAAACATTGACACATCTTAGTTGTACATTCAACATGCTGGTCAGCCCAATTAAATCAGGGAGGGTAATGCCCACCTTCCCAGCAGCTCAGCAGGCTTTCAGAGGAGAACAAGAGCTGGCATCACTGATATTTCTAGGACTTAACATAAGAAATAAGTTTAACGCAACCAGCTTTGAAAACAAACACTTTTAAACCCCCTTTTTAAAAACACAGCAAATCAAGAAATGGAGAAACTTTTCGTTTGTTTGGTTTGCAAAATCCCTTTCAGGTCACTTTTCATACATATCCACTATGGCCAGTGCTGCTTTTGTTTGTATAAAATTTGATTGTAGATTGAAATGCTGAAAAGATTAACAATATGTGTGGGTTACAGATAAGAGTGCAATAATGCTTCACAGGAGATATAAAGTCTTTGCAGCTGCTGAGGAAGTCAAACACATATAAAACCAAAACACAGCAACCCCCCCAGCCCTACCTACCAAGTTGGTTTTTTTTTTAATTCTCCCCTGCAGTTTACACAGAAAAAGCACAAGAACAAATCAGCAGATTTATCCTTTGAAATAAAGTTGGTCTATTAACTCTTTAAAGCCAGACATTGGACCAAAGTATTTGTACAAAAACCCCTGTGACCTAAGTTACAGAGACCCTTCAAAAGCCATGAGTAGTATATGAAAATAAGTGAACATTAAGGATTCAGAACCCCTCCTTCTTATGAAGATGTGGAGAAAACACATTAAATAAAAGGATTTGGGGGGTTTTTAGGTTGCGTCTCAAAAATGCTTTCAAGGTTTCTGAATTGTTAGTCTAAGAAAGGAATGCTTGGCCATCTTCTTGGAGGATGGACAAAATATAACTCCATCAAACTGTAAATGAGACCATTCACACATTAAAAATAAAACGTGCATGTGATGCTGTAAGACAGGAGTTTGCCACATTCTCATTAACGATAATGAAAATTGCCACAACGATGCTGTATCTTGATCTCTTTTCAAGCACAATTCAGTTCATTGCTTACTATTTGTCATCAAGAAATGCTGAAATTCACATAAAACGCCGTTTTTGTGATGTGATTAGATAGTTTTGTCCAGAAGGCAGCATTTAAATCGATAACAGTACAACCAATTTCCCTTCAGGAATCTCTTACTTGCGGAACACTCTTCATCCTGTCACCATGTTCACACGCCACAAAGCAGCTCAGAAACCCTCCCATTCCAGTTCTAGCTGAACCCTTTCCTGACTCTATGTAACTGTGCAAAGCAAGCCTGCATATTCCCTCTCACCTACAGGACCAGCCAGCCAGCCACCCCTCGCCCACACAGCCTGCACTGTCCCACTGCTCGTGTTTTCCCTGTGGTTGTAGTGCTCAGAATGAAGACAACTGCTTACTGTTGATTGACCAAAGCATGCCTTAAAGCCCCTTGCTCTTGCTGTGCATCACCTGGCACTGTATGGGACCACGGGGAGGAACTCAAATGAATGCATCATGCGCTGGTTTCTACAGCAGCAAGAGCTGTGAAGCTTTAAAGGGGTGTAGCCCTGCCCTCTCCACCCCCAATGCCTTTCCTATTCCCAGTCCTGCTTGACCTTCTAGAGAAGAAAACAAACAGGAGCTTTGGGTCTACTCTTTAACCATTTTTCTCTAGCAGAGGAAGGCTGCTAGATCAGAAGATGTTTAAACAGGTAGAGGCTTGGTAATTAGCTCACAGCCACAGTGGGAAATGGGAGTTTTTCCTTGTTTTGTTCACTTTATGAAGTTAAACAGAATGGTGTGCACTAAACCTGGGTGGAACAGAGATCAGAATGATCCATTCCATTCACATTGATTTGTCTTCATAGACATATCAATCTCTCTGTGCTGTAATGACTTGAACTAGAAAGATGTAGCTGTATTTTTCTGATTTCTGAGTGTAAACTTCTAAAGGCAGAGCAAGGAGGGGGTCCAGCAGAGAAAATACAGCCATTTAAGCAATAAACATGTTTTAAAATAGGAATTTTATGCCTACTGACATTGAGGATGAGACAGCCTGCTCTAGGATATAGATCATTCTCTAGTTTACCATCAGTACTTACCCGGATCACATATGCTTGGAGGACACTGTAGAATCCTCTGTCACAAAACTACAGGCTTGATAAGCTGCTTTCCAAACTGGACAGATCCTGCTAATTTAAAATGTAAGACAGCGAATCACTCATTTTGGCACTTGTTCGGCGTGTGCTAGAAAAACAAATGACATTTTTCATTTCTGTCAATGGCTGCCTTTCACAGCCACCTCAAAAGCCTTAATTCCCCAGCTGAGTGCTTGCTGGATTATTCTCAATACCCATCACTCTCCATCCTCCACAAGCCTGTGTTTCAAACAAAATGAGGTCAACCTGGCCTAAGCAGGACAACTTCAGTGAAGCCAAATGTTTTGAGAATCTCCTCCAGAGTGCACTGAAGTCAGTAAACATCCTCCTGTTGACTTGAATGGGCATTAGATCAGGCCTTGAATGCCTTAATTCCTGCAGATAACACTTCAGCTATGATACTTGGCTCTACAAAAACCACCTTTTTCAAACATGTCCCACACCAGAGAAGACTATTTTACAGTAACCTCTTTTTTTTTTTTTTTCCTTTTTTAACCTTGATTATAGACATCATATAATTTTCTCTTCTCCAAGCTCACAAAACCACCATGCTCATCACAGACCACCTCCCCCACCCCATGGCAGATCATTTATTACTGCCTTCACAACTTCCCATCTTTGGGCAGATAGCCATTATCTCATTTTAACTGCCAAGCATTGTTTAGGCCTCTTTAAAAGC